>CM077116.1:294108963-296523963 GCA_039619475.1 Icerya purchasi | reverse complement strand
AGAGCGCTTGCTTTCCCTTACGGAAATCTCGAGTTCGATCCCGGGCGACGACAGAAATTATTACGAAAAAAATTGCATTAAAATACTCGTTATTTCACGTGGAAGGCAGTGGCAATCCACCACTTACACCATCATACGCTCGTTAGTTAGTTTACAGCCGACACACACACACGGGCTGCATTTGTATATTGATAAATCAAACGATTACTAATCAGTTCCAGGAGTAGTCTGCGTGTGTACACATTCGTACTTATGAACATAGATACCTATATCTGTACAGCTGAAATGTACGAGTAGTTAGTCGCTGACGCTCACGAATTAAGTATGGCACTATAAAGAAAAGAAAGGTGGGACGGACATACGGAATACATTGTAAAGAAAAGTAGGGCAACATTACCAACATTATACACTTTAAAGAAATATGCAACAAATAAATCGTTAAAAATGGTGTATCATGCGCTAGTGGAATCGAGAATCAGATATGGAATTTAAGCATGGGGAATGGCTAAGAAAACATACGTGGGGAAAATAAGTAAACTGCAAATAAAATGCTTGAAATTAATATCGGATCACAAATACGAGACCGAAAGTGAAATAATACAAAAAGAAGACGTACTGAGTGTTAGGGGAATGTATTTATTCATAAAGATATGGGAATACATAATGGCAGGGAAGGAAATAGAATTGGAAGAAAGAATAAAAATAGAATACGGGCTGAGGGAAAACGATTTGTACAAACTGCCGTTAGTTAAAACAAAGATGGGGGAGCAAACAGACAAATACATTATAACGCAGTTGTTAAATAAAATGCCTAAAGAAATAATAGAGGAGGAAAAAATTGGGGTGAAAAAAAAGAAAATAAAGGAATGGTTACAGAAAGAGGGAAATATAGGAACAATGATAAGCATTAAATAAGAGAAGAGGGTACGGAAATAGTAATAAACAAAAGTGAAAAAAGGGAAAGGGAAAGGGACGGAACAAAATAAATAAATAAAATAATAAAAAATAAAAATAAAATAAATAATAGATTAGTTATAGCTAAGTTAGAAATTATGGAAAAATAGGATAAGTTTGTAATAAAATAGTTGCGCGGCGATAAAATTGTATAGTATATAAGTAGTACATATAATGTAGGCATATTTAGATGTAAGGAAACTCGTCGACAAGCGTATAGCTTGACGAGGAAATGTATAAATATTAATAAATATATATATTTTCAAAAACAAAAAAAAAAGGTAATTCTTAAGAGATGTATGAAAGAATTAAAAATAGAACCTTTAGAAGTAATATTAGAATATTTCTTGTTTTCGTTTCTCTTGAAACTTTCTCTTTTTTGTGGCAGACGTCAACTAGATAGAGGCAGTTGTGAAACTTTGGAAATTAAAATAATGTGTGAATCTCGTTGAAAATATTAATAACTCGGGAATTCCCAAAGCCGGAACTGTAGTTTTCGGTAAAGTTTTTTATACTCGTATTATAAAAAAATACCTTTCCGATTCTAAGTTTACTTAGTAATACTTAGTACAAAATTACAACTTATCGTTCGTAAATCTCGACAAAATCAATCATCGTTAATAACGGAGATGCGTGTGACATCTTTCTGTCACTTGTAAAAACTAACTGCAAGCCATCATTCTGCTTTACATAATATCTTAGAATCAATGGCACGCAGTATTATCGGCGTCCTCTTTTTGATGTTTTTCTATATGAAAACACTATTTGCTCGCTTTTCATAGCTCCCTATTATTTTCCTGATTGATGTCCTCCTAGGACCGAGGTCGTTAGAATCGGCTCGCAAACTGAACTTTCTTTAATGATTTCTCTTTGATGTTATCCTTCTGGAAGTGTCCGTTTGTGCCCTCTTCTTCGCGATTGGAATTAAAACCTGACACCATACAATGATCAGATTAAGGGGGCGTAGTCATGAGTCTTGCGGAATGTTTAAGTGATATAACAGTACGTATCGGAAGTAGTGGACTCGATAATTTTACATATTCTTTCGCTGGCACGGCAAAGACAAGAATGTCCATGATCTCTTTCGTATGCGTTCGAAATGGATTAGGAAATGAGATACCATGCTTGCTAGGGGGGCGCGCAGGTGTTCCTGCTCCGTATGTAATCAGAGCCAAGATGTTTTTATAATTACAAACTTCCCAACGGGAACAAAATAAGAATTTTTACACAATGAAATTCCTTACGTTTTTTTTTTCAATCGACGCCATAACGACGGCTCAAACGTTGCGGTGCTACCTGGCCACGTTCCTGGCATTTCTCTGAACCTCACGCTATTCCCAAGGCCATTAAGTCATCATCCTTGACGTTTTATCGGTGTTTATAAAACGTCACCCCACTGCCCCGCCAGTATTAGGACTTTCTACACCTGTCATCCCCGAAATTTCTAAATCTATTGGGCCGCGGTGAACTCGCAAGAAAATCAGCCACTTGTAGATTGCTGTTTGTTAAATCTCACGTCGCTGAGCTTTGCATACGCGGCAATTCCGCCAAAGTATGTAAATAACCGTCGCTTTTATTGTTGGAATTATTCGTTATTCTGTTATCAAGGCAGACGGTTGCGGTAACGCAGTTGATTAGGCAACGGGGTGTCGTTCAAGTAGAACTCGGTTGCTCGTTACCGCACCCTGAAGATATCAAAAATTATTATCGCTGTCTTTAAGGTCCGCAGTAGACAAACGCAAATAACTAAAGGAAATACATAAATATTGCCCTTTTAATTATCTATAGATTGCCGATTTTCGTCCAATACCTTCCGTTCGAACGCTGTCGACTACAATCTGCTTAGAATGGCTGCTGCATTTCCGGCTGGTATTCGCTCTCTAGAGTGACTAGTCTATTTTAGACTTTTTTCGCAGTGGAAAGCGATCTCTACATTCTCTGAGATTATTTACCCTAGATTTCGGAACACTAGTCGGAGATTCTGAACTAAAATTAAAAAGTGTAGTATCCTTCATATGTTTATTTTTCCTATTAATATTATAGATGCAGAATCTTTTTAGTAGGGCTTTTTGTGTTCCCCTTATTTGAAAGGCGTATATTGTCGTTTAATTTCGAAGTGTATATTAAACATCTATTAAATCGTTTCGGATGTCGTCGGATTCTTGCTCTGTGTTTCTTATTTTCCCTGGCTAAGGCCTATTTGTAAGTTCTTCTTTCGTTGTAATTTTTTTCGAAAAATTCGTTCGAGAGCATTTTAATATTGAATTTAAAATCTCTAATCAGAATTTAAAAGATACTGGAAATATTCGAGGTTTTTTTTTTTTGCAACGAGCGGCAAAAATTTAATATATGTTAAAATGAGATTTCTTCGGAAACAAACATTCCTTACTTTTCGTCGCTCGCTATCGAACGGAAGGAGTAGGTTCAAAGTATTTTATAACGAAATTCCTTATTTCTAGGACCAATGCGACACCGGTATGTGTTCTGCATTCTTTGGTTGGGCCAACTTTTGTCCCGTATAGCGCTGACTCACTTTAATTTAAAACATTTTTGTTGCTAGTAAAAAAAAACCCGAAATCGGATACTTATAATAATACACATCTGTTATCTATTTTATCGACCGAATCGTGATGTAGAGCGAGCGAACTGGAGAGAGGGGAGAGGAAAAAGCTTTTCCGCGATATTTATGTTTCGAACGGTAACGGACTGTTGAGTATCTTGCGCTACGATCTGGAGTCTTCCAATTATATCTCGCTAAGTATTATTTAGAAGTTTTGTATAAAGTGTGTCTATAAAACAAACGCTAACTACGTTTTCTGTAATCTCATTCACAACGGATTTCTTGAACCCCGGTGACTGAGCTTTATTTATTAGCTCCCACGCGATCGCGATTAAAAATGTTTCCGTGCAACTATTCTAACCATTTAAAAGCTAACACGATTAACCTCATGTCTGTAATCTCTTAAATCTGGATAAAAATAAAAATTTGCCATATTCACTCGTAAAAAAAAAAAAAAAGAAAAAATTTAAAATCTAACCGAATATCCGGGAAACTATGAATAATTTAATTCTAAGCATTTTACATCTCGCTATTAAAAGCCTTCGGATTTCATTTAATTTCGCTTTATAAACCGAGTTCTCCTAAATACATATATAATACATATATATATATCTGCTGTACACAGCTCCTGCTTTAAATTGCTGATACGAGTATATTTAATTATTTTTCGCAATAAATAATTATGTAAATAACGTTTCAATTATTTTGTAAATGATTTGTGAGACAAATACATTTGCTTAATTTCATTATTCTATTTATTTACTTACGAAGAAGATTTTTTATAAGTACGTATTATCGGAAGTATTACGATGTATTTTCGATGATGGCTTAAATTAAATAACGTTCGATGCTGTAAAAAATATTATCTACCTAATATTAAAACGGAAATTAAAATACGAACTGAGTAAATGGGATTTATTATTTATTTAACGTTTTAATTTACCGATTTTTCATAGTAAAATTGTGAGTTTTCCATTTTGACGTATTTTTACTTCAAGCACTTTCACCGGTTTGAATGCTTGAAATAGGGATGTTTTTTAGCATTAAGAAAAATAATAAAGGCTAGTGTAACTTTATGACGAGCGGTTTATTATACGACGGGTATTTTAGTAAATATGACGAATAATTTTTCTTTTTTAACAAAATGGCGGCGTTCGATGTCGCTACGCCAAATTTCACATACACGGTTGTATATGAAACAGTAAAAAAGGGAAAAAATCATCCCCACGTATTATTGGCTAGGGTTCGGATTTATGTGCACTAAAAAACCGCGATATATGTACTAAAAATATGCATGAAACGATATACACAAAAATATGCGCTAAAAGTTTCATAACAGATAGTATATATTCGAATAATAAAATAAAATCTGTTTTTCGCCTCAAATTTTTGTAAACATGTTGCATTTTCTTTTATTACATTAATTAATGTTAAAGAACATTAATAAAAATCATTACATTAAACAATAAGAATTTTTTATAAATTTTCGACACAAAAATTAAGTCTTGTGTTGGTTAACGTAACTTTCAGTGCAGTAAACAATCTCTCTACATCGTAAGAAACAACTGTTAAATATTTAAATTCAGCCACTTCAAGTGAGGTGTGTAAGAGATTTCGTTTTTAACTGACATTCCATCTAACTGAATTGAAACTCCAAATGATCTGCTAGACGTATATATATATATATATATATATATCCGATACATGGTTCAAAGGACAGTTAACCATCACAAGGTCGAAGATAATGCACCACACTGTTAAATAGCGGTCAATCATATACGACAATATTACAATATTTGTTATTGTTTGCTGACATTATTATTCAGCTCAGGAAAAATTGAAAATATAAATTTAAAAATCCCGAAAGGTCGGAAAATAAATGCTCTGTTCTTCAAATTCATTTCATTTATAAAGGAGACAAAAAGATTTTTTTTTTTTTTTATTTGGCGAAAGTTATTTTGTCTTCAAAGAAGTACAACAATGTAAATCCCTAATGCCCAGAGAAGCACCACTTCAAAACGCTCTTCTTGTGATTACGGCCTCGTTAGTGGCAATCAAGTTCCCTTCTTGTTTCTTGCAACATAAGTTTTCTGTGTACAAAGATAAATCGCATAACAAGACAGCTCCAAAATTAGACTACGTGGTGGTGTTCTTGCGGTCCCTGCACATGCTGGGGTGCCGGGGAATGAGCGGACAGATTTAGCTGCTAAAGGAATGCTATCCACCTCCATTAACATAGATGGTGACTTTTCGTGCGCTGTATCTAAATTCCTGCGTATATATTATTCAAATAAGTAGGAGCAGCTTTGGCCGTCACAGACAGCGTGGCTAAAGGCCATCAAACTAAACACTGGGCTGAGGTGGCCTCCATTCGAAATGGCACGCAGGGAATTTTCGATTCTGAGCAGGCTTAAAATCGGATATACTTCTGTGTCACACACGATTACCTTTTTGAACGTGCCTCTCCTTCTGTAGCGTGTCCTTTTTACTTGCAGTTCGTCCCCCAAAATCATATACCAGGTCATTACTCACGCATGAACGTGTCCCAATGTGACTCTGTCCAACTATAACGAACACTCAAATTCATTAAATCAAACAAACTGGGCAAGTTCATATAAATCAGATGGTCATACGCCGTGATAGTCTTGCAGTTGCAGACGGCACATGGACCGTTATATAATAAATAACAAAAAAAAAACAGCGATAGTTACAAAACCAACAAGGAGAAATAAGATTTTTTTTCTTTCTTTTTTTTTTTTTTTTTTGGTTTCATAAACACGCGGCAAGAGCCTATCATTGAACAATAGACTGGACAAGAAATGAAACAATAATAACCTTCCTTTTTTTTTTTAGCAAAGTTAAAAATTTCATACATTTGCCTCTCTATTTTTTTTTTATTGTTTCTAATACGAGTATGTATATAACTGTGCACGTATGGATGCGTTTATATGTGCTTTCATTATATACGAAAAATATGTAAAAATCTTCAAAATATGCACGAGCGTCCAAAATATGCATTTATATGCACTGACGTTCAAAATCTATTTAATTAGTGGATTCCGAATCTGCAACCCTTGAAACGTCCAGATACGAAATATCAAAACGTTTTAGTTACCAGCAAAAAAACTATGCATTATATGTATAATCTGAACCTTAGTTATTACTTAAAAGAAAATATACATACGGTTTTTGCATAATACAAAAATTTCAGAATTAAAAGAAGTTCAATGAAACGGACGTTGTTTTGGCTTCATCTAATGTATATGAAAAAATTGCGCAAAGTAACTTTCCTTCCGTTTGTTTTTGTTACAAGCTCCTTTAAAACGTTTCTTTTTTAAATGGCAGGAAGAAAAAAGTTTTATTCAAGTTTCAAGGAAATTAATTAATAGCCGCAATTTATACATTTCACACGCAAGTTTGAAAATATAAATTTTCGGGAAAACATGTTTAAAGTTTGACGTAATAATAATTTTCAGTACATAAAATAAATAAATGCCGAAGTTAACGTATAATTGAGCACTTGACGAAAGTATTAAAAATCTCTAATGTACTATTAATAGAGATATTTCACCAGGATTTTTTTTAGTCTTTTCACCGATGCACTAAAGCTTGTGCTTTTAGCTTCCGTCGTTAGCGATTTTCTATTCATAATGAACTTATTTCGCTTACACGAGAATATGCTTCCTTTACTCCGTTTTTTTTCCCCGTTATCAACAAAATTAGTTACAACATAAGTACTTATTATATGATAGAATTATATAATTTATTATTTTTCATAGATGTTATATAACTTGTATTTTATATATTATGTAGTTATTTGCAAAAAAAAAAAAAAAAAAAGAACACAACGTAGTAATGCAAATTTTTTACAACAACACATAGAATCTTTTCGAACCCTAATCTATTTATCTTCACAGAATAAAAATTGTAAGACCCGCAGCGCACTTTTTGTGAAATAAATGCTCTGAATTTTTTCAATTGTGTATAATTTTTAAGATTCGGAACAGTCATTTTAGTGAAAAAAAGAAATGACTTTTGAAAACTTCCAAGTAGTAGTATTATCATACTTTAACCGTAGCATTTTTTTAAATATGAATTCAAAAAAAAATAACGCATGTCTAAACCTAGGAACGATGAAGGCCAACGATTTAAAGTATCATCAACTTTAATTTACCACGGAAAATGTAAATTCGAATAAAGATAAGAAAAAAAAGAAAAGGATAAGAAATTTGAACAAGTTCATCGTGGACGTAAATACTACGTTTAAACATTATATTCTTTAAATAGAGCGCAAAAGTGTATTTTTAGATGCCCTCTATGTATTATTACTGAAAAACATTTACACTAAAAATTGTAAAATGAAATTCGAAAAAAAAAAAAAAAAAAAAAAAAAAAAAGACAAAAGCACTAAAAACTAAAAAATAATTATTTGATAAAAATTAATTTCAGAGTCACAATACACAGGATATTATGATTATTATGGATATTTAATTAGGAAATATTTAACGAGTATGCGAATAGAATAGTCAAATGTAGAAAATATCAGAAATATTTAATATTATAGTTTAATTATTAAATGGTGTTTTAATTGTTGCAGTTTGAATTTAATGTGTACCAATCTGATAAGGTTTAATGTTTAAGAATAACCGCATATGATTTTTAAATATATTTTACTGTAAAATAATATATTTCATCTTTTACCGAATAATATTGTTTTATTTTTTAACGCACTTGTTTTTAAATTTTCAAAGTAAATTTTGTTGAAGTTCATAGTAAAAAAAAAAGAAGAAGGCCATCACGGGACTCCCGGCAGATGTGAAACATCATAATACATCGGTTAATCAAAGAATCTATAATTTAAAAAAAAAATAATAATAAATAAATAGGAAGTAGAATAAATAAAAACATAGAGTTTCGTTAATAAAATATATATGTACGATATGTCTCAATTTTTTTTTTTTTTTTTTTTTTTTTTTTTTTTTTGGGCGCATCAACACAGAACATATACCCAACACAAAGGACTAACAAATAATGAAACGTAGGGATTTGAAAGTTATATCAGGAAGCGATTAGAAACAGAAGAAATGCAGGTAGCCAATACAGGAATAACAGAAGGAGAAGGAAGAGCAAGAATGTAGTAGGCACAGTAAGGCCAAGCAAATTAAAATAAAGGACTGGGCGTTCTGAGGAGACAGATGAGCATTCGAATAGAAGGTGATTTACATCACAGGTCAAATTTAAGATAGGAAGATGGAAGGGACACAAGGGAGACTAAACAATATTAAAACGAAAGAGGGAGGCAGGAAGCAGACTGTGATTAAAGCGGAAGCGAATTATGAAAGAAATAACAGAACGGCTGATGCAGGGAAAATTATTAAACCAGGAAGAAGTGGGTGGAGAGGGTTGTATAGCAAGGTAAAAGGAGTTAAGATTGGAGAAAAAAGACGGATAAAAATCAGTCCAAAGGTCACGGTGAAAACGATAAGAGAGTGGACAGAGACATTGGGAGGGGAATCTGTCTATGAAACGGCCATTTACTGCAGCTAGACATGCCAATGAATCGGCAAGATCGTTACCAACGATGCCGCAATGGCCCGGAATCCAGAACAGGTCATTTAGGATAGAACGGGATGTTAATAAATTATAAATTAAGGAACGAATATAAAGAATACTGGGATCTGACGATGGTTTAGGGAAGGGAGATGGGATGGCTAATAAAACGCTTTTCGAATCAGAGCGTATGACGAATTTTGATAAATTGGATGTTGAGGATATAAAAAGGATAGCACGTAAAATAGTCATGGATTCGGCTAAAAAGATGTCTCAGATTAGATGTATTTTGGTCATTGTGAGTTATCACCTATCTCTTGCGTTGTTTATGTACTGCGATAATAAAGTGGAATTTTATTAATTTAAAATTTTTATAAAAGTAGAAGCCAAATCAAATTAAAAGAAAGTACAGTGAGAAAGATGCGATGCGGGTGAAAAAGAGAGATGCGACGCGTGCAGAAAGAAAGAGATCGCATGAGGGTTGCTTATGTTAATTTGCATATAAGAAAGAGCAGCGGCGGAAAGAAAAGCAACGAAGTATATAGTATACGCGCCACGCACACACAAGCGAGTTGTGAGCGGTGGTGGCGAGGGGGCATGACGGCATGAAAGAGTCACGCTGTTTGCCGTCACGGCATACGAGTCGGTTTTACTCCCAAGGCGAGCCAATAGATGTTTCAAAAAAAAAAAAAAGAAAGAAACAATTTTCTGATTATGTGTAAAATATATGCATTGTCGAGAGGTTGGAAATTGAAAAGGAAAACAAAGTGTTTCTCGCAAAAAATTGTACTGTGGAACTTTTATTACTGCACCGGTATCGATTTCGTATTAAAAAAGCATTGCGGAGAATTTGAAATGAAATTTCGAGACTGCATGGAACGATTAGGGAAACTAATTAGGCTTACGGAACATCTGCAAATTATCGTTACCTTGGTAGCTTTTTTGTTGTATTCATTGCAGCTGGCGGAAAATTGTTTGCTTGTTTGAGTTTCCCGTTAAAATTATAATAATAAAATCATAAATTATCGTCGCTTCAACGATGAAAGGTTGTCGAGTTTTTAAGTAGTTCTTGTGCCAGGGTCCGGAGTTTCAAGTTGATTTGTCTCATTAATCACTCTACGATATCCTTGTCAAGGGAGTATTTAGTCTGCTATGCCGAGGAATATATTATTTCAAAAGACGAATAAGAGCACGATAAGAAACCCGTCGTCGTCAGTATCGTTGATTTTTCGTTGCGCCCTAGCTCCGCCTATATAGCATGTCGCCGGCGTTCATGATAACTATCACCACTCTGTCGTGTTTACAGCCCTGATAAACTTTATTTCCTGCTTCCTTTTTTTCCTTTTTTTTTTTTGATTCTAAACAGAAGACAGTTTAGTTATCCGTAATATAAATTTCACGAAAACGAGTACTCGAACTGTTTGCCTTCCGGTTTTCCAAGTGCCTGCACTTCCGTTACATTTTTGATATGATGTGTGTACTTTTCTCCGGCAATATTTTAGAAAAATCGGAGAACACTTTTATTTTTCCTTTAAAATTTACCGAAAGTGTCGGAGATGATTTCCATTTTTAGCCGATTCTTAGAAAACTTGTCACAAAAACGTCGAGATTTTTTACAAGTTCGGTGCATTCATCGTTAACGGCTTTATCATCGAATAAAAAGTTAAGAAACATACCTTTGCGTAAATTCTGAAAAGCTCCGCGCAATTTTTATGGTATAATTGGAATCATTTCCTACATTTTTTAAATTCTAAATGACCAGAAGAAGTGAAACAAAAATAAAGCTTATAAAATTGCGGTCGATAAATGAATAAGAATTTTTTAAAATGGTGTCAATCTCACGAGCTACGAGTAAAATGTTCAGTGATTTAGGCTAGCGGATGCTTTAGAGCACCACCCTTAATGTCGACGACACTGGGGTATCACAAAAATATTAAAGTTCGGTAAATATTTTAAGTTTATTAGAACTTGATTACGTTAAGTCTACTCATTAATGTAATTTACTTTACTTGTGTGCGTTATTTAAAAATCGTTTTACATTTTGGACAAAATGGATATTCTAAGGCCACTAATTACTCTTAAACATACGCAAGAATCCGTGATTAGTACGATTATACATTATCGCCATAGAAATTAAGTGAATAAACTATTCTACAATTTTAAAAAATTCGATAGAAGTCAAAATATGTTTTGGAGTAGATTTTACGAGTGCATAATAATACTGTTCACTTATTCTTCCCCGCCAGAGATGCTAAACATACTGTTTTCTTCGCGGTCGTTATCATAGTTAATCGTGAAAAAGAAAAAAACTTTTATTTAATTATTTTATCGCAACGATTATTATTATCATTATTATCATTATCAATATCCTTGACACATGCAGTATTTCAGTATGTTATCAGGAAATATTCCGTATTGCTAAGGTAAATATTTTTATTCTATTAGGACTTTTCTGATTCCATGTGCTGTTTTCAGAACAGTTTTGTGTGTTCTCGCGAAATTACTTCACGGATAACTTTCGGCGTAATTTTTAACATTAATCCAGTAGCTCCAACAACAACGGCTTTCATTTTTGTTGGCATGTTCTAAAAAACTTTTTTTTATCTCTTCTAAGTGGAAATATCTGTATGTTACTTTTAGTGGTTAACTTCTAAATAAGTATCCTACCCAGTACCTTCAATTCGTTTCGTATCTTTAACCTGTCATTCCAGATTTTTTTTCCTTTTGATACCTTTCCTTCTAATTTAACTTCTTCCTAATATGTAGTTTCAAGTTTTCTCTTCTCTGTGACACTCCTTTTTATTACTTCGATCGTTCATCACGTTTTCACTTTTCCCTATCCTCATCTCTATTGCCCTTTGTATAATTCTGATTTCTTTATTGGTGATCTCAATCATGTTTTCTTTGAGTTCTCGGCGTTTTCAGCTGAACGTTCTTTCCTTTCTTGTCAATTTCTAGCTTTCGGTTTTCCTGTTCTTTGCAACGTTTCGTACATACTTTCCTTGTTATTTCTATCGGTAATTTTTATTCCTTCTAAATCAGTCGGATAATAATATTAGCTTTTTTTGTTGCTGAGCCGATGTCTTTTATCCCCCCCCCCCCATCCCCCACCAGAAATGCTTCTTTTCATAAATATTACCAATTTGGACCACTTTCAGTTTGGGCAACCTGTGACCTAACATCGTTTTCAATGAAAACTCCGTATTTGTTTTTGCCAACTAAGAAATTTTTTCTTCTTTAATTTCTTATTTTTAATTTAAATTTGATTTTATTTCTTATTTTATTCTTTATTAAATTTTAATCAAAACACCGTGCATAGAATAAAATTTATAACCAAAACACTCTAACAGGATTATTATTCGGCTTAACACTTATTCGATTTGCGAGCTGCAACAAATATAAAATTTACGTAAAACAAATATACATACATACATATATATATATCTTAAGAGTGTCTTACTCAGTCTCTGAGCGCTGACATATATATATATATATATATATATATATATATATATATATTTATGCAAATTAAAAATTTTAACTAGAAATTTTTCTATTATTAAAAATATGAAGTTGAAAAGTAAAGTTGTTATTTATATTGTAATGATAAATTAAAAATAACAACTAATTCCGTAAAATTACATGTATGTATATTTATAATATACATTATATACATGGTGTTTGAGGAGGTGATTGCAACCTATAGGTTCTAATAAGAAATTTCGTGCTGAACATTAAAGTTTCTGTAGATAATGGGGAGGGGGGGCATAAATAAATACTGCGATACAGAGCTAGGATTAAAAAACATGAAAAAAATAAGTTTCGTAACACTTTTTTCGAAACCATACGCAAACGATTAATCGCGTTAAGAGCGTTCTAAATGAACACTTCAGAATATTAAATATGCTCCGTGTTGATTGATTAAATCGAGGCGATGATGTAGATCTGGATGCACGTTTATAATCGGAATTAAATTTAACTAACAAATCCTATTAGCCAATGCATAGGTGGGCCGCTGTTCTTTACTGTCGCGAAACAGCAAGAAAATTCGAACAATTTCTCTTTTAACGTATGTGTTTTAATGCGGTTATTGTTATTTTTTGTACAGGAGGATTAACAATTATATTGTTAAAATTAACAGCATTTTCTTAGGCCAATATCAAATTTTACTTCTTTATGACCAAGTGCATCAGCTACTCTTTTGTTCCTTTTTTTTTTCTAATTGAGATAAAAGCGAAAAAAAAGTAATATAAATAAACTTGAGAAACGTTTTCGGAACTATCCCGTATTATCAGCCCGAAAGAGTGTGAACTCATTGTTTGAAGTTTATGGAATAGCCTAACAACGTTTCTCGAGTTTATCCACACGTGTATGTTTCTAATCAAGATTATGCTATTATTAATTTTTGCAATGTTTTTAAAAAAAAGTTCTGCATTTTAATACTAAAAGCAAACTGAAGTGATTTCAAAACGTCCGTGTTATCAGTTAATGCAGTTAATAACAGGCGTGTGTTTTTTATCGAAAGAAATATAAAACAAAAACTTAAAATGAGTTATTTTTATCTTCACGCTTTTTACATGATTTTTTCCGCTTCCAATGACGGGAGTCTCCTACGTTTAATCGTATTCGTTATTGCCCTGTTGTGGAAGTCGCACGTTACGCGAAGCAGCGATTATTCAGTCGGTAGCTTATTGTACAAACAATTTCAGGAAAGGATAAAAGTAACACCTATTTCAAAAGAAACAGCCATTTAAAAATCACAGCGCGTTAATTATCTTCCAGTTTTTGAAAATAAATAGATCTTAATTTTAAAGGTAATGGTAATTTATAAAAATCCTTAAATTCCATTCTTTAGTTAATTTTTTAAAATTCCCGTACTCAAAAATTGTACCATAAAATTGTATTAAAATACATCGCTTTTTTCAAAATCATATATAGTATGTGTTTAATAATTCGAACATTCAAAAAAATTGCATTGAAATACATAGTTTTTTAAATATCATACATATTCATTGTATATGTTTAATAATTTATACATTCTAAACGTTAAAAAATAATGTTATTGAAAAATGAATACATGTTTTGAAGCAGTAATGAAATATTATATAAAGTTGAAAATATTACTTTACAGTTGTTCCTTATAATTTCATTTATCTAAGAAATTCGTTTTCACATTCAATTGCTCATAATATTCTACTGATTGTAGATTTTCTTTTTTTCTTTTTAAACGTGCTTTTATAATATGTTGTTTTATAGTCTATTTATTTATAAAAGTAACTTCACAATGAAAACATACGTGCACAGGATTCTTTTTAGAAATTAATGTCAAAAAGCGAATCACTTTAACATTAGTATTTTACTTAGACAATTTACATTTCAAATAATTACATTTATAAATTTTGAATAATTGTATAATTGATAATTCCGTATTCGCTCCCTCATTCACACTCTTTTCTCTCTTCATGCTATCCGCATTGATACGCTCTGAGTCCCCAGTAGAGGGTAATGAAATGGCAGATTCCTTGGCTCAGATTGCTGTATCCTCCCGCTTTTTTTTTCTCCAAAATTCCCGTTTATAATTTACTCCCATTGTATAAAAAGTTTCATGTTAGATTTTGGTCAGATTTTTACGCCTTCTTCCTTTTCTAAACAACCTTCCTTTTATTTTTAGTCAAGCGGAGAGCTGAATTCTGAACAACGTTTAAAGAGTTGAGAGCAGAAGGGCTCGCTGTGGAATATAACGCAGCTCCGTACTTGCTTTTAGACCGGATCAAACAACGATAGATTCGTAATAGAGAAGTTCGGTCAGCACCATAAGAATTGTGAGCCAATTTCTTTAAAATGTTCATTTTCTGGGTACAGGTTTTTTTAATACGGCTCAAGTGGGACTTCCAAGACAGCTTTTTATCTAAAAACAAGCCAAAGTATCGGACTGATGATTCGTTTCGAAGAATCGTGTCCGGAAGATTGATGCGTATTTCATGTACATAGTTACGAATGCGGCAGAAGTGCATTGCGGAAGTTTTGTTACTTGAGAAGCATAATCCATTTCTAGACCACCAAGTAACTAGACGGTCCGTGCATTCTTATAGTACATGTTCGCCAGTCATCAGCGAACAGTAAGCTCCTGACTGGGGAATGAATAGTATCCGCCAAGTCGTTAATCGCAATATTGAAAAGTATTGGGCTCAACACTGAAACTTGTGGAATACCTGTTATCAAAGGGCGTAAAGAAGATGAATTTTTCCCAATTCGCACGAAGAAATTCCGATTAGTAAGAAAATTATAAATAAATGTTGTTAAGTTTCTAGAGAAATTCCAACGGAAGAATTGACTCATGATTTTGTGCTTTGGTATCTTGTCAAAAGCCTTGGATAGGTCAAAGAAGATAGTTTTTTTTGCCGAGGCCTCTGAAACAGCGTTTTGACTCTCATGTAATTGGTGTGATGTCGATCGATTACGACGGAAGCCACATTGGGAAGGATGAAGCAGATTTTTTGTTCCCAGCAACCAGTTTAGACAATTCGTTCAAACGCCTTACTTAGAACTACTAATGTAAGCGAAATGGGGCGATAGTTCTCAGCAGCTGAATGATCTTTCGCAGGTTTTAAACATGGAACTATAACAGCTGTTTCCAGATTTGTGGAAATTTGTTCCTCATCCAGACCCTGATAAAGATCTGAAGTAAGATCGCTAATGTCGATGCAGGAGCGTATTTTAACATAGCAATATGTAGGCCATCGCATCCAGGAGCTGCTTCTCTAGTGAATTTGATAGCATGCTTTAGTTCTTGCCTTAAAGTAATTTCATTATTGTAAGGTTCTGAGTCTAAGCTTCTCGTAGGAAAATTGAACGATTGAAGGTCGCTAAAGGTGTTAGGACTGCTTGAAGTTTACTGGTAGTGACCTGCAAAAGTGCCTACCATTTCGTCCGGTTTGAATACGTTCCTCTGACCTACATTAAGCATAGTTGAAAATAGGAAGGTACGGGATTGTTCTTTGGCCGGATTTTAGACCACACAATGCTGGACGGCGTTGATGCTGTGATTGTTGAGGTGAATTCAAACCAGGAATTTCGTTTAGCTTACTTGATAGTCCATCTGACTTTGGCACGAGCTCTTCTGTATCCTGTGAGATTTGTTATTAATGGTGTTGTTTTTAGGTTGCGTAACAACTTCCGTCTTATTTTAATTGCTTCAGCACATTGCTTTGTCCACCACGGACCTAATTTACGGTTTATTGTTTTAGGCGAAAGAGTAAATGGACTGTGCTTTTTTGATTAGAGAAGAAGTGAAAGTAGCATTGATTATGTTTATATTCATTTCCATGTTGACTGATAGATCAGAGCAGTCAGAAGAGTATCTATCCCAGTTCGTTTTCTTATAGTTCCAATGAGGCACAGTGGGATGTATGGGATATGGCGAGTTAATCAATTTAACTAGCATAGGGGCGTGATCGCTACCGGCTAGGTCTTTATGAAGAAATACATGTAAATTGCTGGATAATTGCGGAGAAGAGATGATTAAATTCAGAGCTGACCAACTACGATGAGCAAAGCTGAAATGAGTAGGTTCGCTTGAGTTTAATAGGCATAGGTGTAGATTATCGAGTAGTTTTTCTATTAATCGGCCTTTAGGGTTTGTACGGCTGCTTCCGAGGACTGGAGAGTGAGCGTTGAAGTCACCGGTTAGAATTACAGGTGAATTAAGTGATCATATTGTTTTGAGGAAGCGGGTTTCTTCTACGGTTTCATGAGGAGGCAAATAGAAGGAACAAAGCGTGAAAAGCTGTTCCATTTGAAGGCGGGCACATATATGTTGAAGATCTGAATTGAGTGTGATCTGTTGGAAAGGAAAATTTTTGCAAATTGCTAATAAAGCGCCACCGTGAGCATGATGACCTGTAGGGGGAGTAGGATGAATAAAGTGGTAGGACGGAAGAAGAGGTTTTTGATCAGGTCTTAGGCGAGTCTCTTGAAGAGAGATTATCGCTGGTTGATATGTGGCAATGAGGAGTTTTAGCTCCTTATAGCGAGTATAAAAACCGTTGCAGTTTTAAATTGAGAATTAATATATCCATTTACAGTTATAGGTGATTTTAAAGAGCTTTAATAATTTCAGTAAACCTTATTTTAGGACTTCTCCGTTGTAGTAGGGGGTAACAGGTCTTAAGTAAGTCAATTAAACCGACAATGTCTGAAGTGTAGCCGGTTGCTATTTCTACTGAATTACTATCTTTAGTGTTGCACATGTCATAGAAAAAGAGAAATGAGATAAAGAGAGAACCGTACCTTTATTAGTTTCAAAGTATGGTCCTAACGGTTTGAAAATTATTTTTAAGGACAACTCAGGTTCCTGGTCTGACGATGATTCTTTTTCAGGGTTCGGCATTGACGTCCTCTCTGGCGAGTTATTAGTTTCCTTCTTCAGCTTCTTTTGTTTGCTGCTTGTTGCCCTTTTTGAGATTAACATCTGTGGAACTGGACGAAGTTTGCGACAGTGGCCTTGTATTTCGCTGTGTGTTAGCGAATATATTGATGTTAGCGTTCTCGTCTTTGTTCGGAAAATCTACTGTACGGGGTCCTCAACAGTACGGGAAGGTACTGAGTCTGCATGAGGATGAGCATCAGTAGCCTGGAAAGGATGATGATGTTGGATTAAAATTTCACTCTCTTGTCAGAATCCGAAGATGCTTTGCAATCATCCGCTTTATGTCCCAAAGAGTTGCATTTAAAGAAAATAAGGTCGTCCACTGATCAGAAAATTCTGCAACTTTTTTCATTAAAATTTAGAATGAAAGATGACAGGATTTTGATATCGTCGTAATTATAGATTGAAAACCTGACGTCTCCAGCTGACTATATCGCCAAATTCCACGTCCATGGGATTTATTTGAAGGAGAGATATTTGAGAGGCTAATTTCGTGTTGAAGTTGGTTGTCAGGTAGTGTTGAAGTGTACCATTTGTAATTGTTGGGGATACATTTGAAAGAATAATTTTCGTTGTCGGAGATTTTAGTTTGTGTACTTTAAAGAAATGTTCATCAATTTTGAAGTCGCCAAAATGAATTACGAAATGATGAACCAAATGAGCACTTGATAAGAAGACAATAACACGGGTACCGCTGACGCGAGACGTGGCTATTATGTTTTTTGCTCCATTGACAAGGACTTTCAAAGCTGAGAGGTAATCTAAGATTTTGTAGTCTAAAATGTGGATAAAAATGAAGCCTTGGTCCTCGCTGGGATGCGTGAAGTTTTGAATTGGTAATATCATTTTTTGTTTAGTTATGTTTAGTTATGTTTAGTTATACTAGCAAAAGTCGCAGATTTCTTGGTAGACGATTCGGTAGTAAAAGAAGTAAATGAAACGGCATCCCCTGTCGACGATGGTAATGGTATTTCGGTAGAATATGACCGCGATGGAGACCGTAAAGCAGCGGGGTCGGAAGGATGGTTGATAAGAGGGTCGGCCATGCCGACTGGCGTGATAATAGCAGCGATTCTGACAACAATGAAGGTTGACTGATAAGAAACTACGACTTGAATAAAAGCACAGATTACAAATTATACTCGTGGTGGAGAAAGATGCACGATAATGCGAAATTAACACACGAAATACGTCTGCTATTTACTCGTAACACTTTAATCAATATGAATAGTAAAGTTGGCTTAAAACTGCAATATAGGCATCAAAGAAGTTTTATTCGATATCAGTAATGATGTTACTGCCATTTAGGAAGAAACGGATTTATTTGTGATTACGCCGCTACAATACGTAGTGGTTTGTCATTGAACTATTAGCTGGTTCTATTTATTTCCTTATATGCTTGCATTATTCAGCATCCTTTTTTTGTGCTGTTCGATTTCCATATTCCATCATCCTCTTTCCAGATATTGGTCGACTACAATCAGTTTTAAAAATTGCGCTTAAACCACAGCGTTAAGCTGCTACTGCATTAAATCTACCTTTTGAAATGGTTTATATTAAAATATTCGTCAGAATACGAGTGTATATTAGATTATTTATTATATGTATATTTCCTAGCACATCCTCATAGCAGAATTGGTATCTCGGACCTAATTCTATCGTTGGAGGGATTGGCCTGATTTATTTGGTAGGTTAAAGTAGAAGTCACTGGCGCTGTTTATGGCCTCTTAAGCGCCGGTACAGTGGAAACAAAAAAAAAAAAAAAAAAATTAGATTATTACTAAAATTACCCTTTATGTTGCCAACAGGTATGACTATCTAGTAAACTGTCCGCTACGGAAATTTGGACAGCCTTTGTTCTATATTTCCTTTTCACCTCGAAGCCGAGCAGTTTGTTGTTTTCTAGTTAGAAATGCAAACGGTGTAAAGAATTCATATTTTCGTTCGGTTAAAGTTTAAAGTGAAAGAAACAGATTTTCCAGTGCGACAACCGACGTAATTAATGAATGTCCAAATTGAATAAGTCTCTCTGTTCGTTGACAGTGTTTAAAAGAAACGGTCCCCGTGGCACCACAGAATCGTTTCATGCCTCTCCTACCAACTAGGCTCGATGATTCTCCAGCAAAACGACTTTTCTTTTTGTCACCGCTCAGTCTATACGAGCAGCTTTTCCAGTTACTTTAAAACTTTGTTATGGCCCCTCATCTACGTCGCTGTCACTGCTGTCTTCTCCCTTCGCGATGATTTAATTTTCTTGCCCTCTAGTCTGCAATCTGCCTTTGTTTAATACGTACTTACATGTTGGTCGTGGTATTTCGTTCGCTTTTATCATTCTGCTCGTTTTATCCCTTTCAAAGTACCTCTTACATCTCCACCTCTAATTAATGAAATACCTAAATTTGCATATAATTTAATTTCGAAACATTTTAGAACGACTCTTCTTTATAATATGCCGCCGAAATTTCTTTGTGATTTGGAAATCCGAACCAACAATTTAACAGACACATATACTGCCTGTATATATATATATATATACATATATATATATATATATATATATATATATATATATATATATATATATATATTGAAGTGAAATTTTAAATTTGAACTGAAATATTGTTCTTCACTTGAGGCGTTTTATTCTCTTTTTCATCGTTTTTAATGGCGAACAAAAAATGAACGGCTCTATAATGAGAAAACGGTGCAGGCTAGATTGGGTAATTTCATTTTTCATATTGTGCACAGGATGCCCGAGAGACTGAAAACTGGAGCTTGTAATGGGAAATTTCACGCTGAACAGAAAAGTTCTTATAAACATGAGTTCGCAAATGTTTCGAAAAATAAAAAGAGAAAAACTTTTTGTAACATTTTTTTCAGAATAATGCTTAAAATGTTGCAGGGTTAATTTAGTTTTATTGTTCGCCGTGACATTGTTACTGCTAGCTAGGATAATTATTTTCACCGCGATTTAATTAACGATTACATTTACTACAAACGTAACCGTATAATGAAATATTGTTATTGGTTTAGCTGTCGACTTTTTCCTTTCCGATTTTGTTTTTCTTCTTTTCTAACCTACTTCATCATTCGCCGTATGTTTCGATAGGTAATTTACAGACTATTTAATATTCTACAACTTTCAATTAACGCGAATTTAATAATTTTACGTATTGTTCTCTAGTAAAAATGTTCTTGTTGGTATCACTGGTAGAAATTTTTTCGGAAACCGATTGTAATTTTTGTTTTTATGAAGCGTACAAAATAGTTTTTTCTTTTATTCGGTGTTGTGTGAAATGTTTCAGGGTCTACGCGACGGTATGGTGTTCATTTAAATTGGATCACTTCTTCCGAAAATGTAAAAATTAAATTGATCCTAGTAGAATATTTCAGGGTTGCGAAAATACGCAATTATCTAATTTTTAACTAATAACTACAAATTTAATCATCAATTATATGTATCCATAACTAATAATATAAAAGTTAGTTACAAATTAAATCTGCTTATAAATAATAAGTAACATTTTAGTTGCAAATTATGGTCATTCGTAATTAATAATTAAAAATTTAGTCATCGTTTCCATTTATTTATAACTAATAACTAAAAATTTAGTTATCATTTCCATTAATTTATAACTAATAACTAAAAATTTAGTTATCATTTCCATTAATTTATAACTAATAACTAACAATGTAGTTATCATTTCCATTAATTTATAACTAATAACTAAAAATTTAGTTATCATTTCCATTAATTTATAACTAATAACTAACAATGTAGTTATCAACCGTTTATTTTCTTAATTAATAATTAAAAAGTTAATGTTAAAACAATAAATAAATATCTTTATGTGGAATAAATAACATTACACAAATTTTCGTACTAAATACAAATTTTAATAATTTCATATAATTTAATAAGTCAAAATTTTTTATCAACAAAAACATTTCAATAATTTAATAAATATAAGAGCTTCAACATATATAAGTATAATAAAAACATTCACAAACTCTTTAACTAAACAATTACAACGTGAAAAAATAAACCGAGCAATTAATTCAAATGAGAACAATTTTTATCAAGAACTATAAAGAGATCATGAAATATATAACTATTTAGAATTTGATAAATTTATTTTACACAACACTCTTTTTTCAAAATTTTTATCGCTTAACTTATTAAATTTTGGTAAGTCGAGCAGCGTTGCCTGAGAAAACATTCTTTCTACGGGTGCTGAAGATGGTATAATTGAATTAAATTTTATAAATAATTCTTTCATCTTAGGAAACTGACCAAAGACATCAAAGGAACTAGATTTTACATTTAAAAATTTTTTGAGTTCCATTTCTTCCTCTCCTTGAACAAAATATGATGCTTTAACGAAAGAATTACTTTCTCCAAAATCGAAAGCATCTTCTTCAGTCTGTATATTATTTCTCTCGATAGTGTTGTTTTGATCTTTTTCTTTTTCTACAAGTTGATTTGACAGTGCAACTATCTTTTTTTGTACATCTTCTGATAAACAGTGCAGCCAACTTGCTTTAAATTTTGGATGCAATAATGCAGCCATTGCGGCATACTCTCCATTATTGGATGCATTGAAAAAATCAACAAAACGTTCTTCTAATTTATGAACCAGTTCGGTAAGAATTGGATAAAAAATTCTTATTTTTGTATTATTTGTGCACATGTTTTGCCATTTCCTGCGTAAATCAATTATTGTTGGCAAAAGATAACCATAATAGCAATGCTTCTCTGCTTGAAGCTTATCAATAGCATTCGCTAGAGGCTTTGACCATTCTAAATATTCACTTATAAACTGAAAATCCTCTTCAGAAAAAGCATCTGGTAATCTAGAAATCATAATGATTGCTTCTGAGCACAATTTTTCTTTTTGGGCATTTATAGCCGACAGCGAATCAAATAGAGAGTTCCATCTTACGTCATTAGGTCGAGGCAAACTGCATCCAAGGTATTCAATCAAACTTTCTCGCATTTTAGGATAACTCATGGATTTCCATAAATAATTACACTTCTTTATTAATAACTCATGAGTATATTGAATATTGCCATTAGATTTTAATGCATTAGAAAAGTCCGTTGTAGCAATAAGATTGAGAGTGTGACTTGCGCATCGAAAATGCTGTGAAAGAAGCGGTTCATCAATGTTGTACGTACATATAGTAATATCTTCATCAGTTTTGCAAGTATATTGAAATTCTTCTTCTTCTTCTTCTTCACTACAACTAGTTTCTGCATCGCTATCAACTTCCATTTCATTTTTTTCAGATGCTTCTATAGATCGACTGGAAGTACTTATTTGACTATATTCTAAAGGAATTATCATTCAAAAATTAAATATAAATGAAGTAAAAATTAAGACGTATTATTTATTTGTTGACAGATTATTTTAAAAAAATCTTTGAAAACTAATTAAACTTGCCTCTCTCGAAACAATTTTTATCGTTTATTCCAAACTCTTTAAAAGCTTTGATAAAGTTTGATCCGTTGTCCGTTACTGTGGCTATGATTTTATTTATAGGAAGACTGTATTCGAAACATATCTCAGCTAATAACCTTGCAATATTATCATAGGAATGTGTTCCTGTAAACCTTCTACATGCTAAAGCAGCAGACTCTCTGTTCAAATTTTTAGCATCAAGCTGGAAATGTAATATTTTAATTACATTAATAATGGTATAAGAAATAATTTAATAATTATAATGATAACAATGATAATAATTTGAAGTAATTTAATAATCTACCAATTTTTACAATATTTAAAAGAATAATACATATTTACCCAGTGAGCAGTAACTCCGAGAAACCTTCGATTAGAGCCAGACCAAGCATCCGCGGTTAAGCACACGTATTGAGATTTATCCATTGAATCCATGATTTGTTTTTTTTTGCTATTGTATATGTCATCAATTTTTTTAATTATCTTATGTCGCGTGAGATGTTTCAGAGAAGGTTTTCCTCCTTTCTTGATATCCAAATCATCGAATATTTTTTTGAAGCTCGGTTTTTCTACAGTATTGAAAGGTGCGTGGCTTTCCAATATATAGTTAGTAACATTTGTTTCGAACAAACTTTGAGAAAATGTACACGTAAACCTTTTTGGAAGAGATGCTATCTCATCTAGTTTTACTTTCTTGTGAGTTATGTATTCTTGCATTTCATTTTCGTGACTTCTCTTTAAATGGTTTTTAAAGTTAGATGATACTGTAACTTTTCCTTTTACTACTTTGTCACAGGTTTTGCATTGGGCAGCAACAAGTTGTCGGTTAATATTAGATTCTGATAAATTTACTTCAAAAAATTTTCCATCAAGCCAACTGTACTTTTTGCATTTATTAACAAATTCTTTTTCTTGATCGGATAAATTTCTTGACTGCGTATTACTCTCAGAATCTCTCTGCGATGTCTCTCCGTTCGTACCTGACATGTTTCAAAATAAAACATTTACCGTACTTGCCAAAGTATCACTATCAACTGAACTTCCGTATCATTCATTAATTTATCAGTAGTAATCTTATGATTATATGTTGTCGCATTTTTAACAAGTATTTGTTCACTAGTTTAACGAAGAACGGCAACAGGTGAATTATTGATAATTTATCCGGTTTCATTATCTTATCTTTTACAGGCAGTCAGATAAGCGCATTTAAGAAATAGTCTCGTCGTGTTTCTTCAACAAATGTATACATTGTTGATACTTGAAGAACACCAAATTATTTCATCCGCCTCAATTTAACTAATTAATAATTAGTTTGTAAATATCATAATAATAATGAAATCAGAAAAATAATTTTTTATTTGAAAATGAGTTAAATAAAAATTTATTTTAAAATAAAACATGCGGAAGTGTGTAACAGCGAAATGAAAAAGTATATTAAACTTTAAAAATTTTATGCAGCTCGAGAGTCACCAAATATAAACATTTCTCGTGTAACAATGTATTTGCAATTACAGTACCGATAATTAATAACTAAGAAGCCATTAACTAAAAAGTCAGATATTAATTACATTTAAGAATAATTGATAACTGAAAAGTAAGTCAACAGTTATTGATGAGAATATCGAATAACTAAATATTTAGTTACGATTTATTGATTAGAATAACTAATAATTAAATATTTAGTTACGATTTATTGATTAGAATAACTAATAATTAAATATTTAGTTACGATTTATTGATTAGAATAACTAATAATTAAATATTTAGTTACGATTTATTGATTAGAATAACTAATAATTAAATATTTAGTTACGATTTATTGATTAGAATAACTAATAATTAAATATTTAGTTACGATTTATTGATTAGAATAATTAATAACTGAAAAATTAGTTATTAATTATTATTCTTTATCATTGGTCACTTATTTTTTAGTTAGAAATTACTTATGTAATTAATTGATTATTTAGTTAACTGTTTACAACCCTGGAATATTTCCGAAATGTGTTTCAAATTATTCGTTTATCTTTTAATCAATAATTACTAGACCGCCTTTTCAAGGGATGCGTAAGTAACGTTTTTTGTAATTCAGAGGTACGCGTAACACATTCTTGATACGAATATTACTGATCAAATAAACTCAGTTTGGAGCATGCTAATACATCAAGAAACAAGACACTATATTTTGATAAATTTTCCTTCAAAGAAATGTTAAATAATCGTCAATTTAAAAAAGATTATATCAAGACGAAATTTACCTGTTGATAAACATTTTCGAGACTTTAACAAAAAGCTGTTTAATCAAAGTTAGGTGTATAAATACATAGATTAACTTTCGCGAATAAAAAAGTCGTCACGAGTGACCTAGCAGAACTTCCCTGAAAGAAAAATAGGCTTCCTAAGGGTAACCGAGTTAAATCCGTCTATTAGAATTTTCGAGAATATACTAAAATATTCCATGATGTTCGATAACAATCTAAAATTATCTAAAAAAATCAAGAATATTCTGGAATAATCTAAAATGTTCTAGAATATTTCGAGTTGTTCGGTAATAAACTTAAATGATTTTAAATTAATGAAAATAATTTAGAATCTAGCGAGTTGAGAAAAATTATAAGAAATTTCAATCTTTGAAGATATATATATATATATATATATATATACTTGTAAATGGGAATTAGCCACATAGTTTCAGTGGATGAAACACTTCTGAATATACTAAATTCTAATGGAAATTTATGGAAACGTCATGCTGAGCAGTCCAGAAAATTTATCAGAATGTTGTTACTTACAATCCAGTTACTTCTACTAGATGCTCAACCGGTATTACATTTAATCCAACAGAGTCTCAAACGATCGTGAAAGCATCTGAAACAGTTGAGAACAACTTTACTTTAACAACCGCGGTACCACCCGCACCAAATTGTGTATATTCTCCGATCCGGAAAATGTAGGGAGACAGGAAGAAAATCCTTCTAATCCTTACAATCCAGTTACTTCTACTAGATGCTCAACCGGTATTACATTTAATCCAACAGAGTCTCAAACGATCGTGAAAGCATCTGAAACAGTTGAGAACAACTTTACTTTAACAACCGCGGTACCACCCGCACCAAATTGTGTATATTCTCCGATCCGGAAAATGTAGGGAGACAGGAAGAAAATCCTTCTAATCCAGTGCAACAATCAGTTACACTACGTCACACATGTCGTGCAACAAATCGCCTCAATCAATAATTTGATTTAGTTAATTTTACAGTTAAAATGTTTAGAATTCTTTTCGTTATTTTGTTGTCTTTGCATTTTACATATACGGTCATGTAAAGGAAGAAGAAATGTTACATACACATACAAACACACACACACACACATATATATATATATATAGTTTTATAAATATAACTGTTAACATAAATGGTTTGAGGAGAGTTAATTCTGTCTGGAATATAGGTTAAGGAGTTGATGTTTGCAGGCGGTTTGCGTTTCGAATGAAATAAAATAGTACATGTAAAAATCGGTTATAGCGACATTGAAGAGGGTATATAAACTAGTCGTTATAACCGGTTCGTCATTACGTCCGATATTAAATAGAATGTTATAACTGTTTGTTGTTCACGATCTGCTGTTACTTGTTGCTTCGTTATAAATGTTAATTAATTAAACAAATAATCATTTATTTATAATCATAGTTTGTAATAAATTCCAGAGCATAAACACTGAATTTAAGTTCAAATTAATATAAAATAACAATTGAAAAAGAAAAAAAAAATTCTTAAGGAAAAGCGACAGTGGTTCAGCTTTTTTTTATTTTTAAAAGATTCGTAATTTTTTATTATGACGAGATGAAAAGCAGTCGTTTACTAAACTTTCTGTAATTACCTGTATGTTTTCATCTCTTTCGGTAAATTTACGACATGTATTTGACATGTTAAATAGCAAAATAAATATAACAAAAAAAATACTAATTTTATTTATTTTTTTTTTATGAAAAAAAATTTGGGATGATTTTTTTTCTTCTTTGGATAAATTCATTTACAAAAACCTTTGCAAGTTAAATTTTGTACCGCCACGCGTCATTATAAGCGATAATTTTTTATCTGTGCACCGAAATTTTCATCGTAATAACTAGGGTTCCGATTTATGTGCATTAAACAACTTCAAAATATGCACGAAAATATGCCCCAAGAATTTCATGATAGATAGTGTATAATAAAAATATAAAATTAATTCTTTTGTTTTTCGCGTCAGATTTTCTTCTATTAAATTTATTTATTTAAAAAATGAAACATTAAATTAGAAATCTAAATTTAAAAGATTATTACATTTAACAATATGATTTTTTAAATATTGAAAGCATTCATAGTGATTACTCATAATAAATAATTTTCGGAAATAACTGTGTTTAAAAAGAAATTTAATTCGCTTAACGTTTCGACCGGCTTACACTGGCCATCATCAGAAGCAAACTGAAACGTTAAGCGAATTAAATTTCTTTTTAAACACAGTTATTTCCGAAAATTATTTATTATGAATAAGATTTTTTTCTAAATTTTCGACACGCAAATTATGTCACCCGTCTGTTACGGTAGCTTTCAGCGCAGAAAACGATCTCTCTACATCGCAGGGCGCAACTGATAAATATTTAAATGTGGCCGCACTTCAGTTGGAGTGTAAAAGATTTCGTTTTCAGTTGACTCTCTATCTTTTCACTATTATTCCGACCTTCTTCTTATTGCTTCGAATATGTAATTGCGTGTGTATGTGTGACAGTCGTCTAAAGTGTAGCAAATGAGGAGCTGTTTTATTCGGAGAGTATCATTAAATTTATGGGGGGGGGTTCTTGTAGTGAAATAAAGCAGTTTATTGAATTTTTGCAAATTATAAAAATAATATTATAATTAAGAAAGAAACGGTATTTTCACAAATTTAAAGTCAAATGTATTTTAAAGTAATTATTATTGCGGAGCAATTATGATTAAAGAGAAATATTTGAAGAAAAAATTATTTTTTACGTAAACTATTCTAAGAAATATGTGGCATATGAAAAATGTATATAATTTTGATTACAAAGAAGTAATTTTAAATAAAACCCTACAAAGTTATGGGTAATTAGGAATGAACAGAATGTGCTGCTGCCTGATCGAATCTTAAAAACCACACTAATTTAATGGTACTTTCCGAATAAAACGGTATCTGCAACATTTCAGATGTTTTTTGTTTTTTTCTTCTTTATATTTAATTATGAAAAATACGTAAAAATCCTAGAAATATGCAAAATGTGCATTTATATGCACTATTAAATTAGTGCATTTCGAATCTACAACCCTTGAAACGTCTAGATACGAAATATCAAAGCGTTAGCTACAGGCAAAAAAAAATATGCATTATATGCAAAATCCGAACCTTAGTACTAACCGATTTTTCATTATAATCATTGTTGTTATAACTGATGGTCCATTAATGTATAGTTCCACGTAATTCTGCCAGTTTCAGCAATATTCGTCTCTATAATACGTCTCTATAACCGATTTTCATTGTATTTAGTCTATTACGTTTATCAACTTAAATACGGAACAATTTCTAACAGATCAAAAAAAAATAAAAATAATACGAATTTTGTAATTATATGCTGTAATTTTAATGTAAGTTTAAATGACAATTAAATATGGCTTATAACGTTACTACTTATTTGGGAAGAAATTTTATGACGGAGCCTCTTGTAGAAGTATAAAAGGAAAAGACGCGGTAGGGGCGAAAAGCGAGGTGCGAAGCGCATAGAAAAATAAAAAATGCTTTTATCGAATAGTACAAGCTGATAACTTTTAGTTGTCTTCTAGTTTACAATTAACTATGAGCAAGAACCATATTGAGTTTTTAGAATTCTATTTTTATTAAACAACCACCGTTACGAATTAGCTTCGCATAGTGTAAGAGTGTTATTGTCCATATGATGTAAATAAGTATCTATTTTGATTGAGTTTTAGAAGGGAATAGATTAAACGATTTTTTCAGTTTTCTGCAATGATTATGTTTATAGTAGTAGAGTTAGTTCCTTTTTTGATAAGTTTCTTATTGCAGCTCGTGATATTTCTTTCCACCATAATATTTTTAAATATAGTTGCGACTATTTGCAATTCTTGTAATGTAAATGGAACATTGAAAGAATTGTAATTTTCAGTATTTTCTTGATTATCTGTATTCGAACATTGTACACTTTCATCTGACTTGCACCGATTAATGAAAATGCCGTTTCTTCATTCATTCTCTCCCTTTTTTATTTTTCTATTATCCAAGGTCTTGATTCTTTTTCGTCAGCTATCTCTGATCGTGTAAGGATCTCTGAGTCTCTCTTGTCCCTCCTTTCCATTGTTTTTGGGCCCATGTCCATGCTGACGAACCCATAAAAAAAAAAATATATATATATATATATATAATTGACGATCAGATAAGTACTGTTTGAAAAATTAAAAATTCTCGTTATTTTTTGATCTCATCTCGTATTGGGTGGTTAATTTTAGAGGGGCTTTGCTTGAGACTGATAAAAAAAAAAAAAAAAACGGTGAAATTCATTTTCGTTTTTTTACCAAATTCTATGCCATCTGAAAAAAGTAGGACTGCCAAATCGGTGGCCCACACTTCTGATTAGTTACTATTGAACTTTTTTTTTCATGGTTTTGGATTCTATATTACCCATAAGAATAGTGGAATTGTTTTCTAGGTATTGTTGGTTGATATCGTTTATTTCCCATGCAATTCGCTGAGCGTGAATAATGTCTATAAATATATTTTAATATCGTATGCTATTCGTTTTCTAATTTTCATCGCGTTATTCTCAAAAAAAAAAAAAAAATTGAATCAACTAAACTTATCAGTTTATTCTTTCTTTTTTCCCCATTTTAATCTTTCTATTTTTAACGTTATATTTTGGATCTAACCGTGCTCTGGTAGTCGTGGCATTTTGGTGCTATCTGGTTTCGTTGGCTGCCACTTCTCTTTCTTAATTTTCTTAATTAATCGTTTATTTAAAAATTCCTTTTTTTAAAAGCGTTCTCGTCTTAATTAATTTTCTAAGCAAGTTATTCGATGTTATAGAGGCAATGAATTACCATTAAGCAGTGATATTCGGAAATGCTTAAAACACAGCTGCAGCGAATAATAATTTATCGTTATTTACCTTTGTCGCTACTGATATACACTTAGCTTTTCTCTGTTTTCAACGGGTATATTTAGTTGTCGACGCGTGCGACTATCGTCACTACTGTTTTCACATTTTGAAATACTGCTCCTGTAATTAACGCGTCGTTTTAAACCAAACACCAACTTCCTATCAAATAAATTATTACATTTTTCGTTTGTAATGACGTCATGTTTCTCTTTACGTCGCTTTAAACTGTGCACGTCACCCTGCCACTTTGCTATTACGTACAATTCTTCCAATTACAAATGGAACCACTAGTAGTTGTCAGACATTAGTAACTGCTTACAAATTCGGATGATCATGAGATACTACTAATTAATACTTTTTTCCATATATTGTATTAATTCTATTGAATAAATGTTTTTATTCTGTTCTCTAACGGGTAGCCTTTTTATTATTATTAAGCATTATTATTATTATTATTATTATTATTATTATTATTATTATTATTATTAATGGCAGTAGTAGTAGTACGAGTAATGAAATATATCGAAAAACAAAAACTATGCATAACCTTAAAGTAGATTAAATTTGTTTTAATCATTGTTTTCAAAAAATATGTGCTCGTAATTAAATATATTTTTATACGAGCACAGTATATCATATTTATTCTTCTGTTTCCATGTTTTCAATTTTTTATCTAAAGGCATTTAGAAAGTGTTCGATTTGAACGTGTTTATAAATACATAAATTATCGAAAATTATGTCACAACAGGATGGATGATCTTGTGTTAAAATTTAATTCGTAAGATAAAAAAATAAAATTAAATTGATTAAAAACTAAATTTAAAGTTTTATTAATAATAACTATAATACTTATAATGGTTGTTTAATATTAATAATGGTAAGTGGTGACGTGAATATAGTCAAATGGAAAGGACACGCGACGCGCGTGAAATAATCTGTTTACCTACGACTTTTGTTTTTCCGCCCCGTAATGTTTTCTTTCTATTTTTAGTATAATGCATTCGTCACGGTACCTATGATTCGATAAAAGTTGATATTTGCTGCCGATATTTAAATTTTCAATTTCTTTTTACTTATTATAAAAAAGAAAAAAACAAAAAAAAAACGGTATCTATTTAATAAAATAATCTCGCCGTTTTGCGTTATTGGACTAAAAATCAATGACAACGTAAAGGTGTGACGAAAAAAAAAGATTACGTGAAAAGTACCATGTCTAACAAACTTTGCAACTAACATCACCCAAAATCTACGGGCACAAAGACTAAATTCTGGCCTACTTTTCATTAATTGGAAAATATATAAAACCGAAGCGCGATCGACTTCACTAGGGAAAAACTCTATATCTCGCAAAACCTCATTAAACTTCAGGGGTAATATCATGCATTGGAAACCGGAAATAAGATATCTTGGACCCAAACTTAAGAGTTTCATAATCACATCGGACAGTTTAGTTCACTAACAAAACTGCTGTGCTCTCCGATATCTCCAGGACCTCTCGACTAAGTGCAATAAACAAATTACACATCTTCAAAGCAATCCACGTTTTCGTCATACACTATTATATGCGGGATGTCACATTAAAAAATTTCAAGTTGCACAAAGTTAAGTGCTTAAACCGATTTTGGGCCTGTCCTGGCTTTTCCAAACGACGGAACTACATAACATCGCAAACGTTGAAATGGCTCTTAAAAGAGACTAACCAAGCTGGGACACATAGATGTTTGCAATTGGATTTTCTACATTGCAGGCAGCTCGATAACCCTAACAGAGGCTGCTTCACGCTCAAAATGATGTCGATTCTATAATTAATTTCTTCCTGCAATTCCACTCTTTTTAAAACTACTGCGGTATTTTGGTCATGTGATCAGAGCGAACAATTTGGAAACGGTGCTCGTCCAAGGAAAGGTCAATGGAAAAAGGAGTCGAGGTCGTGCGCCGACTAGATGGACGGACGCAGTGTGCACAGCTGCTGGTCGTACCTTTCAGGATTGTGTACACATCGCAAGGGATCGGAATTGTTGGCGCGGTCTGATCAACCGGGTGACAGATCATGGTCACGATACCCCTACATGGGGTGAAACGATTCGATAGATAGATAGCAAAGTATAATATATTCAGGCTAAGCTCTTGATTAATTAAGCCGAAATTATTTCAGATTGTAAATATTCAAACGCGAGAATAAAATTGTAAATAAATAAGTATAACAATTTTAGTTTTAAATAATGTAATTTGCTGAACTAACAGCCAGAAATAATTGGCCAGATTTTTATTTTTCTTAAAGTTGTTATAACAACTTTCTTCGGATATTTTACGCTCTGAAATTTTCAATTTAAATTTGTTCCCGGCTATAGTCGAAATACATTTCCATTTAGCGCGAATACGGTCAAATTTATTCTATTTTAAATAGATACTCCTGTAATTGTGATGCCATTCACATTATATGTTTTTTCACTATTATATAAATAATTGTCTATGATCTGGGGCGGGGCAAAGCGAACAGGGGGAAAAGCCCCCCTTAGTATATTTTAAAAAATTCCCCGAATGTACATGTATTCGGCGAACTTTTTACGATAATAATTGAAAAATCAAAGTAACACTTGGTTTATCAGTGAGCATTTATTATCTGATTTCGGCACTATTTCGGTAGTTCATTTGTATTATATCATAAAGAAAATAATAGAAGATTTTAAACGATGTAATTACTAAATACGTGAGTTATTTTTAGTTTAGAAAAAAGGGACGACAAGAAAAAGAGGAAGTATTTTTTCGACTTGTACGAAATTTTGACTGTCGTGTTTTCGCCGAATACGCTGAACTCATTAAACTGTCACGAACAGGTGCGTACATTTTCTTTTCTGTTATTTTCTTCGCGGTAGCAGTTCAGAGAAAGAGCAGGCTAAGCACTATGAATTTAATGTCCGATTTCGGTCTGTCGCAAACCATATGGCCGAATCGCCGCAGTCTTTTGATGTAGCTACTTATATATAGAATATGCCCTAATTTTGTGACATCAGCCATTCCCATTACTCTTGTCTTCACTACATCTCACAACCTGCGTTCCGCGTTGTTCACAGTTGAGTTACATCCTCACATTGCAATTGAATTAGCCTACGATGATAGATACTTGATTTAATATGATCCGTCATCTTTTGATCAGACCCTGCTAAAAATTCCCGAGTTAATGTCGATCTACCATAACCAAAAAGCTGAAATTTGTAAACCCGGTTATTGTTAAAACATCTTCCCCGTCTTCTTTATAGTGGTTTCAGATTCTTCCGGATCAAACAAGTCGTATATTCTTCAATTCCATGTATAGTGCATATTGTACTGCTCGATTATTCCACACTTCTGACCGTTTAAATCTATATATTTTCGGCGACATTGGCGTTTCTGTTACCTTAATGCAAACATCATTAAATATCGTTACCGGAGTTGTCTCGATTTTATTCGGTTCTGCGGAACATTATGTTTTTCAAGTAGTAACTGTACGATTATTTTTCAAAATCGGAGAAAGCAAGGTTCGTTCTTTTCACCGTGTTTCTCTATTAAACAGCGGTACAGGTATCAATTGGATGCTGTGTAAATTTTTCACGGAATCTAATTTGAGTTTTGACTATTTTGATGATAATAGCGAATTCACTTTTTAACAAAAAGAAACATCTAAACAACTTCATCACGCCGTATGGTAACACTGAAACGGATCCTCCACTCTTTAGTAACATTGTTTCTTTGCTAATCTTCTCTTCTTCTCACTTTGACAGTTCAGTTACATTATTGCGTCAATTTTTTCTTTTTATCAATTATATCTCGATACGATATCAAATGTTGTTAGTAGGAAATAATCAATACAATAGGAACAATCTGTGGAGAGGGAAAAGATAGGACATAAGAGACGCAATATGGAGTAGGAAGACCGAGTATCAATAAAATGGAATAGAACTCAGAGCACTCAGCAGAAAGAGATGAACACTTAATAAACACATGATCCGCATCGCAAACATGCTCTTCGTTTGAGTGAACAATATGCAGAGGCAACCAACGAAAAACGAAAATGGGAGGAAGATAATAAAGTATGGCTTAAGAGCGTAGACGAATAACGGAGATAACAACAGAACGACGAAGTGAAGGATACAAAGAGAACCACCACAGATTGGTAGGAAGACTAGGTTAAACAGGCGGATAAAAATAACTATTGTTAGAGAGAGAGGAAACTTACATATCCGACCACGCGTCAATCTATTTAACACGTTGCAGTGTTAAAATTTCCATTAATCCGCTGCTAAATCATCTGGTCTGATAGTTTTTTTCCCCGGATTTGTTGTCTTTGTATAGTTTTTACCTTTTCATGATTTCTGTCTAACGCTTCTCCCATGTTGATTGTAATTTGCATCGGCTGACGTGGAATCTTCAATTAAAAGACTTTTTCGAAATAATCCGTAAAATAAATTTCTGTCCTCTTTTTTTTTTTTTTTTTTTTTTACCGTACTTGGCCAGTTTATTAATGGATTTTAATCAGAAGTGAAGATTTAATTAATTAAAATCTTGTACAGATCGTAAACTAAATGAACGCATACGGTATTAACCCCGTTTGTAAATCGGAATTTTAAAATAACGAAAAAGCTATTAAATTAAGAAATTTTTAGTGGTAATACATAGTCTAACCAAGCGCTATCGAGGAAAAATGCACAGTAGCAAAAGTGAGAATAATAGACATACCCGTCGTTCGGTGTTGCCCCACTATAAATAGTATTTCGAAGTGTAAAATATATACAACTACTATTAAATTGACAAAATAAATTTGCATACGTGAAACCGACCAGGTCGCTTCAATATTTAACCCTGTCTTGAACCTTTCCATTTTCTTTGATGCACGAACGTGAGATAACTCACACTAACTTAGTCGAACTATACCTGATTAAAAATGATCGCGGAATTTTTAAAATTTCGAAATTATAATGTTGAAATATGTCGAATAAAGTTAATACGTGCATCCCGTTAGAAAAATGTGTTAATTTTAAAAAAAAAAAAAAAGCTTAATTAATCTCAATTTCAACGGCAAATCGGGGTTACCTCAAATTTGGAAGATCGAAGGAAAAAATTTTTTCAATTCTAAGATTAATGCTTGTTGTTGATGGAAAGAATACACATTTTAATTCGTTCGATAAAGAATAAAATTTACGCTTTCCATACGATTATTTAATCATGAATAGAATAGCAGCAGGACTCTTAAATCCATGGAGGTTTTATTTTTCGAACTAATCCACCAACACCAATGAATATAACCGAAGTGCAATAGTGAAATATTTCCAATAACTAAATTAAATAAGTCGGTAATCAAACGATAATAACGGGCGATAAAGAAGGAGTCTTTATAATAATCGGCTAGACTGGGTGTGATAACCGAATATGAAAGAAATCGGAAGAAATGAATGTGCAGTAATAATGAAACAGGGACAACTGTTATAATTACGTTACCCCCAGATGATTGTTTTGAAATTTATTTGTGTTTACATTATAATGATTTGTCGCGGTTTGCATTTACGTAAATTTTATTTTAAAATAATTTGCTACTGCACGAATTGAAATTATCACGGAAATTTATATTTGTACGTTGAATTTATGCGAATTGGAGAACACCTTGCTGATCCGTATTTATTTGCTGTACGTATGTATAGATATATTTCATTTATATTGAATGGGCTTTTTACTATATACATACATACATACATATATATTATGTAATTGCATGATTTGGTCGGTCGCTACATATACAAGTGATCAATTATAAGTATTCGAATTTTATGAAGGAAGTTTTAACGAGTTAAAGCGAGAGAGAAGATTCAACTACTAACGCTGCTGAAATATCTTCTATGTTTCGCTCGCAATCGGGAGTAAGTGGAACGAAAACAATAAATTAAGTATTTGCGTATTATTATTATTATTATTATTGTGCGACCAGCAGCGAAAACGAGTTAAAAGGGGAAAAAATTGTAATTCTGCCCGGTCAGCTGATGCGAGAGTGATTTAGAAAATTACAGTTACCACCGCACGCACGTTGCACCGTTACCACTTATATCTGTATCGTGATTAAAGGTAAAATCTAGTAAAAGCATTTGCGTTAGAATTGGTTTTATTATTTGTCATAGGGAATATACGGACAAGAAAGTACTCGTAGGTTTTGACAGCGATGCTATCTAAAAGGAAAGAAGGTAATTAAAATTGAAACAATGTAAAAGAATTTGACCGTGAGTAATGAAGGAAAGGTCTGAGCATGAATTATATGTCAATTAAAAAAAAAAAAAATGTGGAATGGACCGTATTGTGTTTGAAGGATGATACTGTGTTTATTCTATGGTGCAGTTGTTAGCCGTGCTGCTGGCATCAATCGGGATCAGAATGATATGCCCCGTGATAATGGCTATAGCCGCTACCACATTGACATTTGAGCCACTGGGATAACATACGCTGTAAGGATAATGTTTTTTTGTTTTCTTTTTTGGGGGATGGATTTGGAAATTGCGTGATTACTTTATCGCTATATCTGTTTCTTTCACTCATTGTTTCTTTTTATGTTGTACAGTAATTAATTTTAAACACCAATTTAAAATGAATTACTGATTACTTTATATTATATAATTTTAATTGCTTCGAATTACTAGTCTATTCGAAAAAATACCATGTAGCGGAGAATTATTTAATTCGGATGATAACAAGGCATTGAGAATTTGTTTCTCTTCTAGGCGATTTTTGTTGCCGGTGTTCGACTCGCTGCTGGCGCCTATATCTCTCATCACGAGTCTTATTTGCGAAACATCAGAATATCGATGCGTCGTATCTACCTTACTGCAATTTCAATCGGTAAAACTTTTTTATCTCCATCTCTGATCTTTGGAAATTATTTTGCTGTAATTTGTAATTACTGGTTGCTACCATCCGGGCACACGGACGTTGCCTATTTTACTCGCATGCATTTCCGAATACAGCCAGTGTTACGTCGCATTTTCCAAAATTGAATTTACAACCGATCGATCACAAGCAGATTTATCTCTGCGGACCAAAACAGTACACGGCATAATTTATATTCATCTCCGGATGTAAATCGGAAATATAAGATAGTTTCTAGACCGATAGCTACGGTTCAGAAATCCTTTATGCCTCGAAATATTTGCTTACCTCGTTCTTCCCTATTATTTTAACTTAAACATTTAGCTTCGCATATGCGTCAGACTGGAGAAAGAGAATAATTATTCGTTGCTGGCTGGAATTGTGTTTACATGGAAGCGGCTGTTTTTGTGGTTCGTTTTATGCACTTGTAATTATAATTAACATATCATTACCCTCCGACTGGCCCGCAGCCGTATCAACTCTTCGTTTATATTTCGTTGAACGAACGTCAATATGATGACCACACTTGTTTGCCAATCAATCCTCTAACCGACTAGTAGCGAGAAATAACGTTGTAAACCGTTATAATCTGGAAGACATGAACCGACTATAAACTGTAAACGCGCCGTTAAGGTCGATGAGAAGAGGCCTGTGATACGTAAAAGTGTCCGGTGTAATTAATTAATTTTTGCTACTCCGTCTATTAATAATTATTTACAGTAGCAGGCGAATACAAGTGATTTCTAACTGAACACATTTGAATTAAATGAATTATTACGCTTTTCGATGTCGGTATGGCTAATACGCGTAAATTCGGCGATGAGCAATAGACACCGATTAATACGATCGGTCGTAACTTCGGAAAACAGACTGAAAACGTTTTTAAACATATTAAAATGAAATAATCCGTTTCCGCAACAAAAAGAAAAAAAAAAAGATCTTAATAATTAACGCGCATAACTAACGGGTTTTGTATTATACGTACGTGGAAATTGTAAAATCGTAGATAAGTAAAGAGATAAAAAATTCTTATCTCGTCGGGTGAGTGCGATTAATAACCGTCGTCGTCGCGAAATGTGATTCTTGCTGGTCTTCTACCAGTGCACTAGTTAATATTACATCAGAAACGATATTAAATCATCGTGCGCCGATAAAGTCGAATTCTATCGTTAATTTTGTTCTCCGGTCAAAAGATGAAGAAGTGTAATCTTAAAGCGAATAACGAACTTTAAACTAATTGATTATTATATTTACAAAACAATCGAACTTTTCGTTAAAGATGCTAAAAATAATGGGACGTACGCGAATTTCACAAAATATTCAAAGTCACGCGTCCAATCTGATTTACAGTGGTCATGATTAGAGTTACTGGAATGGCATCGATCATTTGCCATTTTGTTGTAAATTATTTGACAGATGCAAATTTTTCAGCAACTAAATTTTCTTGTTGGTTTTTCCTTCGTACAATATTATTCAGTATTTGCATTGTTGTGAGGACCAGGTCCCGCTAATATACAGGTTCATAGTCGATTGTAACATTGTAGTTTAGATGGTAGCAGTTTACGTTTTTTTTCTCTCGTGTTTTCTCGATTGAGTTTTTATCTGATATGTTTAAAATAAGAAGGTTATTTCCAGTTTAGAGTTCATCTGTGTTGCAAGTGATCACGACGTGTGGTTTAGATGCCGAGTTGAAAAAGAAAAAAAAAAACAATGCCGTTACGACATCGTGCGTTAGTAAGAAGAAAATAATTATTTCCCTTCTGAATAAACGTATCTTCTTGAACTCCTCGCTGGTAACTCTTAAAAGGACAAAAAATTCAAAATTCAACATCTGGAAGAATAATTTTTTGGTCAAATGTAAGTTTTGCCGTATACCTAAAACGCACTAATAATATAAGAAGAATTATCCAGAAATATGAACTAACCATGTGTGCGAAGAATTCAGTCACACTGCTGACGTCGATAAAATTTACAGAAACATTCCCCGGATAATACAAAAATACCAGTCTCGATTTTATTAAATTACACGAACGTTTACCGATTTTTGCACCTGTGCTAAACCACGAAGAAAAATAAGAAATGAAAACAAACAGCATACAAACAATTCACCGCTGATGATAACGATGAAGGTACAGCAGACCCCTGATTTACCCTTAAAAGACATTTCCAAAAACCTGTTTTTGAAAGGAGGAAACTATTAAACAAAAAATCAGACAATAACACTTAATACTATGCGCAGGTATCGAAATAGTCGTCATAACAGTTACACACCGAACAAATTTATAAGTGTTTTGTCGGAAGTACTACTGCGAAGTCGACAGTTTGAAATTGCATAAACCGAAAATTAAAAATTAATACGGTCAGTTAAAATGGACTCGAGACGGTCGCATACTGAAAATCGGCGTCCATGTTTTTGCAGATACAATACGTAAAAAAGGCATAGTGAATATTTAAATCATAAAACAAAATTCGTAACAGCCGAAAAGTTTAAACCGAGCCAAAACTACCGTGTTCTACCCACAACCGATCCTCACGTGGGCGTTTTGCGGCGAGCTTAAGAATTATAGAAAACAATCCCCGGGACCCGTGTTCTGTTCTATGCAAAATTTTATAGCTGGAAATCTTAGATAAAACGGAGCTCTTCAACATAATAGCGTTCGTTAGCCGCAAACGCTCTTCATAGTAATAGGCGATTTAAAAGTCTACAGCCAACTCTATATATGGGATAATAAAAGAAAAACCTAAAAAGGCACGAATATTAGAAAATCGAATACAATATTCCAGCTTTACCTTGTTAAAAATTCGTTTCCGCCATCTCTAGATCATGATCTACCTTAGATACACTTAATAACGCAACAATACTGAGAGCACACACTCTCGCGTACATACACACACAGACACACCTTTGACTTTTCATTGATCGTATCTTTTTAAGAATTGAAAAAATAACACTCAAGCTGCAAATTAAACTTTTTAATACAGGTACAGTGAAAAAATTATAGAAAAACAAACCAACGTATATACATATATGGGGGGGGGGGGATAAAAAAACGCCGTATGATGTTAACTTGGGGGGAATTAAAAAATCTCAAAACATTACCGTCAAAAAATGAAAAACTATTCTTTCTTGATAAATTCGTGGCGGCAATAAATGCGGTATTTATATTAACCCAAGCGAACGATAATAAAAAAGAACCAAAAAAAGTTAAATTTAACAATAAGTGAAGATTCTGTAAAAGCCATCAGTCGTACCTGCGACGATTTTAGTTTTATGGAAATTTAGTCACAATGAAATATATTCTCTTGTTTCCTTGTTGGAGATGTTCGAGTTGAAGGAAGATTTTTTTTGGAAATATATGTTGGAAGAAAGAAGCGGAATTACGATTGAAGATAATAAAACGAAAAACGTCGTGTCAATAAAATTGTTCGAGCAATTCTATCGTAAGGATTCAAGGTAATGTTTAGCGAATTTTAAAGGCAACGAACCGAATTCGAAATAATAAGGAATTTCAACAGACGGGACAATATGTAACAGTTGGGAAGATATTAAAAGGTACAGTTTAAAAGGAATAAGTACAAATTTAAAAAATCTAGTGTCTTGTCTGCAGATTAAAAAAAATGAAAGTAGCGAATAGTTGGAAAGAACTTATAACTTTAAACTCAGCGATTGCTAATGTCTCTGGCGTTTTTACGAATCCTCCAGTATCTTCATCATTATTATTAAGTGAAATTCTATTACAACAATCTGAAGAATATGTGAAAAATATGTAATTCAATTTTACATACGTTCGTGACGCGATTTGTATTTTCGATAACGCTAATATTACCCCAAAAAACATTAGCGAACCTTATTCAATTCACAAATTTAATACATTAGAGAGCATACAATAATTTTAGGGATGATTTTTTTTTTTTTTTTCATGGTCTTCGCAATTATTAATGATAAGGTAACGCGCAATATATTTCGTCAAGAGACACACTAAAAGGTACTATATTGATCAGTTCAGTATCCAATTATCGAATACACCACCATAAATGTGCATTATTTTATTATACCTACTTAATCCATACGAAATATCACTTTAATGTAAAAACAGAATTACTGATTTTAACACTTTAAAACAAATAACTATTAATAATAACCACAAAGCGCCAAGTACTGCAGGTAAATTTAAAAAAAAAAAAAAAAACATAAAAATAAGAACTATAATGAAAAAACATTCACAGTTCAATAACACGATAATAAAAAAATTCGACGCGTTTTTACTCTTACGAAAACCTAACTAGTATCATTAAATTATTCAGAAATAATAATAATAATAATAATAATAATAATAATAATAATACATCTTATAAAACAAATGGTAAATCGTTTTTTAAATTAATAAATACCAATAAATTCATAATCAAGAACAATATAATTAGCCACTAGTGTACTATGTTGTCAACTAGTCCTGTCATTTTTCTTCCTCTTTTTCTATACTGCTTTCATTCTTTCACTGTGCCTTTTTTTCCTTTCGTCAGTCCACAAAATGCCAGTTTTCCTTTCTGTTTCTCCGCGAATCCTTTACAGTCAAATAGTTTCTTCTTTAATGTTAATCACTGTTCTATATCTTCAGGCTTAATCTTCAGTTCCTCCATATCAATTTTGTTCTCTGTGTACCACGTGCCGTTCATTTTTAACCGACTTCAAAAAAAGGAGGAGGTTCTCAATTCGACTGTATTTTTTTTTTTTATGTCTGTTACCTCAGAAATTTTTTCTAGATGAACCGATTTTGATGATTCTTCTTCTATTTGAAAGCCGGTGCTTCTCATGTGGTCCCATTTAAATTTGATCACCATTGGTTTTTGAGTTATCCTTAATAATGCGTATTTAATTGACTTCGACTACATTGATGATGTTCTCATTTTTTTTTTTTTTTTTTTCGTTTTGTTATGCTTCCGGGATGAAAATAACTCAATTGAATGTTTTCAGTTGAAAAAAGATCTGGACGATCTGCAGAAAAATCTGAAAAAACGCATTCCAGCCTAAATCAAAATAAAATTACACCTGTTTTACCGACTTCCAAAAAGAAGGAAGTTATACATACGTTTGTGTTCGCGCATAATCGATTTACTGATCCTTTGTTCATTAGAAAGAGTACCATTCATCTTAGGTACCTCATGTGAATATTGATGAAAATCGGTGAACATTAACACTAAGTATTCGTAAAAAACGTGAAAAAATGTGGCCTCTTTGGATATTTTTTTTTTCTTCATCTTTTTTATTAGTACATGTGGTGCGGCAGCATAACTTCCTTTTTTAAAATGCGCCACTTTTTTTCTACTAAATTTTGTTAAAGAGAAATAATAACAGAAAATCGAAATAAAAATGTAAGGGAAGAAGCATACATATTGCAAATGGGATCTAGAGTATGTATTTCGATTTTCTGTTATTATTTTTAAAAAAAATTTAGTAGAAAAAAAGTGGCGCATTTTAAAAAAGAAAGTTATGCTGCCGCGCCCCCGTATAACAGAAGCGATTGACTTAAAATACTATCAATTTGCCAAATTACCATAGAAATGTAGATTTTGATGTTTTTCCCGTGTACGTGCAGTTCAAAATAAAAAAAATCGATTTTTTTTTAAGTATAAAGTATGGAGAATAATGTGAAAAGAAAAAAATGATTTCTAACAAGAAGAAAATTCAAGTATAACGTTAAAAATTGTAAAATAAAATGTTTTTTTACAAAAAATAAATACCGACTTCAAGGTTTATTATAAAAATTTAATAAAAAAATGCACTAGAAAGTAAAAAGTAATTATTCGCGATAAGAAAATATATATCAGAGTGATATACCGTTAAAGGTTATATGGTAATTCTTATACAACACTGATACATTAATTAGAGTCGGTATCAAATTCATATTAAAATAATAATTAATAAAAACTGCATTAAATGTTCATTAAATTGTTCCTAGATATTGTAATATGAATGTGATGCCGACTCTAATTAAGTTATTAATGTTGTATAAAAATTACGATATCACCTTAAGTTTTGGGTCACTCTGATATATATTTTCTTATCGCGAAAAATTATTTTTTACTTTTTAGTGCATTTTTATTTAATTACTTTTTACTTTCTAGTGCATTTTTATTTAATTACTTTTTACTTTCTAGTGCATTTTTTTATTAAATTTTTATAATAAACCTTGAAGTTGGTATTTATTTTTTGTAAAAAAACCTTTTTATTAGTTTTGGCATGTAATTAAACAATCTTCCGGTGATAGGTTATATGTAAACAAAGTCCGGAATATACAACATAACTTGTTCATCTGGTAATAAAATGTACATAGAAAAACCTTAAATGTGTTATAATAATCATTTAGCTGTAATTAAACACGGCCATCTAAATAATAAATCTTCGATTGTGTATTATTACATCGGAACATAAACTACATTTTTTAACACCGATTTGGACATGTCCATTTTTGAAATTCGTTATTAACACTGATTTATTGAAATCACTCGGGAATGTATTATATTCGATAAATATAATTGTACAACACATTAACAATGTGACATGCGGACGAAAAACAACCGGTTATTAATAAAGGAAATTATAAATTACAGTTATGTATTATTTCATTTATTTTTTCATTTTAAATATCATTTTATGAATTGTCCGATTATTCATCGGCTTCTGTAATTAATTTGTTTTATTTTTTTTTATGCCGCTTCGTTTTAAATTGTTATTGTGAAGAGCGTGAATATATTTCACTTATTGCTACGAAACATGTTTGCTATTTATGTTTTTATGTATGGAATATAAATATATATATTTCTTCTTTTTCGGGATATTAATCATAAATAACTAATTTACAGAGTCATATTAATAATTATCGTGTCACTTTTTTTGTTGATCTTAATGAAATTTTTCAAATAGGACGGTTTATTATGTGCGTTGTTAATGATTCTTTTTATCCCATAATCTAGTCAATTCCGTCATTTTTATTTTTATTTTTATTTTTTTGTTTTTGTTTTTGTTTTTGTTTTTATTTTGCGTGTATTCTTTTTTTAATGGTGAAATTGTGAAATGGACTTGTTTAGGGTCTGCTGCGACAGACAAAGTACTCTGCAAGCGCCGCTCTTTAGGAAAATTGATATAATATTAAGTGTGGAGACTGCCAACTTCGATTCGAGGTTGGTCTTAAGACTAGAACTTTTTCTATTTGTACGTGTTTGCACAGAATTGTTATGATCAACTTCGAGGTAGATTTCTCTTTATTAAATAAGTTTTGCCAAGGATGCATTATATAGTATCAAATGGCCGAACGGAATTTTCAATCAAGCTCTCGAACTATTTTACAAAATAATCAATCTTCACTGAGTATTTGCACATATTTTTGATTTCTTATCTGCGGTTTTTGAATTCATTTTTCGTGACATTTTTAGGATTCGGTAATAACGTTCTATACTTATTTCCGGATCAATGCTAACGCAGAATTATGTTTATTCGCGCTTTTTTAATTTTTGAAAGAAACAACTTTTTATTTTTTAACCTGTTAATTATATATTCTGTATAATTTTGCACTAAAGACACTTTTTATTAAAAAAAACCTACACCTGCAAGCTTCCTTACATTCCTCATTTCGCTGAAATTGCCGAAAATATTTATTTATCTTTCTCTTGCTTGTTTTTTCGTCTACTTTTCACTTTCTTCGAGCGCACTTCGTATTATCTAATGGTATGTATTATATTGTTCTATCAGATACTATTATAAATTTTTAAATTCGTCGATAATTATTACTTAATGTTTTTCTCGATAGAGTCCGACGCCTAAACATCATTCCGTACTACGAAACCTCGTATATTGTGTTTTTTCTATTATAATCAGCGTATGATGACTGTTAATTATGAATCCGATGTTACAAGCTCGAATTTATCATCGAAACGAGATCTACCCCCCGGGCGGCACGTTGATATTAAATTTAGATTAATATTTCTCTAAATAGGTATAAATTTCTCCGCATTAACGATAAGAGTACTACAGTTGTTTCTTTTTTATAAATCATTTCGAATATTTTCCCCTATTACTATGAACAGTCCTGATACTGACGGTAATTTTTTTTTTTTTTTTTTTTTTTTAAGTGCCGTGTGCAGCTGCCGGGGCTATTACGACACTATGGCAATCGGAGAGAGTTAAATGGTTGGAAATAGGTTGGTTGTATAAAGAAACCGAATAGTGTCTGCAATGTTCAAAGGCGAGTTGGCCAAAGACGACTGCAAAGACGCTATCCGGTGCTTGGCGCGCTGGAGCGCGATGGAGGGGCACTCCAGGAGCAGGTGTTTTACTGTAGGAGAGGGGGGAAGGGAGCAAAAGGGGCATTCGAAAGGGGGCTCGCAATTAAGTAAGAGATGATCATGAGTCAGCGAAATATGTCCAATGCGGAGTCTTGCCATAGCCGCAAAGTGGGATCTGGGGAGGTCAGAAGGAGGGAACCAAGGGTCAATTCCGTGTTTTATCTCTCTTAGAAAGCAAGATTGTCTAGTGAGCCAATCTTGCTTCCATTCGGATTGCACAAGAATTAATTGTTCCATTGCGAGACAGCTAATTCGAAGCCGGCAGAGCGGTAAAGATAAACAAAAGATGTATTCGATATAATACAATATGTGTACGTATTTGTTTTCAAATGGTACTTTTAAATTTTGTATTTTGCGTTTGTACCGTAGTTTTTAGAGTGGCGATTCCGAAGGGAAAAATGTATGAAAGTATTTTTGAAATTAATTTAAAATTAAAGCGTAATGTAATTTTAATACTTCCGTGTTACTAATAGACGGTTTTTATTAAAACATCATTAAACGGTCATGTCAAAGTTTAACACGCGCTCAGTTATAAAAAGTGTATCTAATATATGTATAGACGTACTTTCATTTATTATTTTGTAACGAAATATGCAGTGAAGATATTATAATGTTTTCAAAAAAAACAATTTGGAAAACAGTAGTATTGATCGTGTACTTTTTGAAGAAAAAAAAAACTATACCCTACAACCATTAGGCTATGGTCGTTGCAACGCAATTTTAATTACTAATTTCAATTTAAACGCAGTAAAAATTATTATATAAACCATATAGAATACGCGCAAATGAAATTTTACATATACTGGTAATAATTATATGTTACCTTATTAGTTAATACTTGGTTGTTGTATGAAAATTTCTAACATCTCCTTATTTATATTTCTAAAAATTGTGTGTATTTCGTGGAAATCAGGATAAGGCGGTCGAGTAGTATATATGTAAATAAATAAACAATTTCCGAGAAGATTAATTTTCGTAGCGGGTCAGTGATAATTAATAATGTGTGACCAAAGGAACTTTGCCTGAATAATAGTGTAGTATCAAAGAGCAAAGAAAACGGTTTTTGTGTTACAAATGTATTATTATTATTTGAAATGAGATTGCTGTTCGGAAACAGTCGGAACTGTGTAAATTTTGCAACTACAACTACAATACAATCATCTGTATACACCTGCTACGGGTAACGATAAAAGTTGGCACGCTTGCGCGTGTATGAAAATTAAATTATTAGATAATTTGCGTAAGAGAAAAAAGTTTTTACACGAAAACACGGATTTACTTACTATATACGGGAGATGTCGAATTTTATACTTTTCTGAAACTTTTAAAAAAAGAGCAAAAAAAAAAAAACCAAAAAAAAAAACAACAGGTAAGATTATTAAAAATTTAAACGCATGTAATCGTGAAATTAGTGTGAAATATAATAATAAAATAACCGCGATTTGTGTAATAAATGTCTGATTTTAACCGTCTAAAAAATTTACAATTTTTAGTTACCGCTCTTAACCGAAAAGTTCTTTATTTTACGGAAATTTCTAGTTTACCATTGGAAGTATTAATTTTTGTTTTACGGAAATTTGTAGTTTATTATCAGAAGTATTAATTTTTGCTCTACAAGTAAAATGCCACACCGAAACGATAATCATGTATGAAGTCATCGCTCTGATTACTGTTTGAAGCCGAATGTGTAATGAATTTCTAGAGCAACTTTGGAGGACAGAATGAAGAGGCCGATCGAACTGCCATGCACGACTTATTCGACATCTTCATCCATGATGACAACCGGAATACGCGGTTTTCCTAATGACGTCAATGGAGACCGTTGAAACGTTGCCACTACTGCGTTAGGCCATCTGTACACAAAGTGTACCGCCGTCATGGATGCGTATTAGATGCTGCATGTGTAACAGCGCTATTGCTGTTCACGTTGTTTTAACGCCTGCCACACTCAAAGACGCAGACGTCAGGTTCTGTCGCTGCGAACAAGCTGCATACGCTGCGCGTGTACACAGCAGTGCTAGTCGCTTCTTCGCTTCGAGTACGATTGCAAATGTAGCCTGAAGAAATATTATCTTAGAGTGGTCAACGCAACAGTGTGCACAGTTTTCACATTTCCGTGTGTAAAGCTTGTTCAGCATTATTCTGACGACACTGAAAACATTTTGCCAAACTGATTTTAACACACTGAGGAACAGTCCAGTGAAAACTGAAACGATCTGTGTCTACTTAACCTGATAGTATCGATTCCGCAGAGAAGTCTTGCTAGCGAAAGAAACTTCTCAAGTGTCCTGAAAGAAATTAAAAAAATCATCGAGCTTTTTATAATACACGGAGGGAGGGGGGGGGGGTGAAAGTGTCCAGTGACGATAGACAAATGCGCCTAATTCACTGCCCGGTGTTGAGAACCTATTTGAACCGAATTGACGGTAGTTAAAAATTAGAAACTCTCACACGTTATCGGAACAGAAACGACGGTGTTCTAACCATTTACAGATCTATAAGAGGGATTGGTAAAGTTTTCATTGTTTCCGATACCAAAGTGTTCTCTTTAACGTCTACCAGCTTCATTCCTCTAACTGCATGAGTTGCTTTTATCCCGTTCTACGTTTCTATGATGGACCTTCTACGGGTTCATGATGCTTTTCTCAGCATGTACTCTTTCTCGCCTCAGTCAATCATTTCGGACTTTGGCCGGTCACATATTCTACTCTCTAATCTTGTTTCTCTCTATCTCCAAATGCAGCCTGCCCCCTGCGCGCAGCCTAGGTTTCAATTTCTTTTCGGCGTCGTTCCGCAATTGTTTCCTTAATAAGATTTCCATTTAACCACCCACTCCCTCCGCTTTCGCGCTTTCGATTTTCTCTTCTTCCCTCGATTTTGCCTCCTTCATAATTCTGTTGCTCCTTTCGTAATATTTTTGCTTTATTGTTCCTTCGGACGTTCCACCCTCGCTTTTAACGGTTCTTTCCTATACTTCAAAATTTTGCCTTTGAATCTTCGTGCTCCTTATAGATCTTTTTCTGCTTTTTCCTTCCCATCTCCCGTTATGTAATTATTTTACTTCGACTCTATCTAAAAAATCGTCTCCCGATTTAAATTCATTATCCGACATTTCTAGTTGCCGGGTCGAAGTCGGGGTAGCGCGCCCGTATTTCGAAAAAGAGCATATTATAAAGATTGCAACGGTGGCACGTATTAGTTCGAGAAAAAATATGCCGACTAAATTTAAATAGAAATTTTTTCGTATGTGCCGATTATTATTATTATTATTATTATTATTATTATTATTATTATTATTATTATTATTATCATCAGGACGGCGAGATGATGCGGTGAAGTTGCCGTAAAATTGAAATAAATGATCAAACTGTCATAATGAAGGGAACCGAGAAGAGCAGATAGAAGTGAAAGCGTTAAATATGAGAGATGATGAACTAGTGCGCCGGCGAGAAGACCGAAACCTCGTTTTGGTCCATTTAATGAAGTTGCCCGACTCCGAAAGGCCAGAATACACGCGCTGCTGCGTTTTTCCAATGCAGAGCATTTGTGCCGCTTCGCTTGTGCCCCACACATCTTTATTTCCATACAGCACATCCGATCCTTTTTATTCGCCGCCTACCAGCCTTTTTCGCCATATATACGTGTGTCCGTCCTTTTCATCCGCTTTCCTCTTTCACGCAATCTCTGATCAGTTTGCTAGTCGACTCGGATGCCTTTTAAATAATTTCTACGCATTAGCCAACGAAAGAACAATCAATTTTATCAATCTTCTCTTTTAGCTTTTCGTTCCATTTCCGAGTGAGCTCGCCAAATCCTAATTACGCTTTAAAGTACCATCATCATTCGGTTCATTAAGTAAATGCTGTAAACTTATTTATTTTTTCTCCTTTCACTACCCGTTTCCGATTATTTCGCTGGCCACCGCCCTCTATCTGTCCTTCTGGCTTTAGCGGGAAAACTTTATAAAGTACATATGTGCGCTCGATAGCCGCCGCGGAAGGTCGTTTTTTTTATTATCCTCTATCTCTGCGCGCAAAATCTAAAATCACCGGTCACTAATTGTTCAGTTTAAAGTTTACAAAAATCGACCACGGTATGCATCTTTCCCGACCCTAAATAAAGACTTTTGTTTTCGAAACTTGTACATTCACCTCCTATTCCCGTCACACATGGTCGATGGTGGTATACTTGTCTTAACGGAACTAAAATTAAATCGGCTAATCTCGTTTGAATGGATTAAAAATTTTCCGTTAGATATTTTGTTTTTCAGTTTATTTCTCTGTTCAACGGCCCAACAGCCGAACTGCTTGATAGTTTTTGCTTCTGCTGTACTTGAAGGCAATAGGGCTATCCGGCTCTTTTTCCGTTTTATATGGGTGTACATGTTTTAAACTAAAGAATATAGACATTAGTAAACATAAAAAATCAAGGATGTTTTTTTTTTTTTACGCTTATATTTGTAATTTTTATATTCAAGTTGTATGGAGTCTTTTGTATTAACTCTAATGGTTATCCAATGAACAGTTACCGAAAAAATTTTTGGCGTGGGAAAGAAGTATATTCTCTTCCTTGATTGATGTAAGAGCTTTGTGAATTACATTAACATTAGATAAAAAGCGGGAGCACTAAGGGATATTCTCCAGAAATTATTTTGAATTTGTTGAAGTTTTTTCACTGCACTTTTCGAGATGTTTGGCCAAAGCGAGGCTCCATATAATGGAACAGAGGAAATGAGGCTTTTGTAAATGAGCAGTTTTTTGTCTAGCGGAATTTTTCATTTTGTATCAAATTGTCTGATGGATCGAAACAAAATTCACCAGCGGGTGGGGGTGGGGGTAGCGAAGTTAATATTCGCAATGTACTCTAATAGTTGCTTTCTCTCGGCGGTCTTTACTTTCCCAGATTTTTTTTGCTACCTAGTTATTATTTCAGGCTGGGTAAACCCGACAGCGGCTAGGATTCGAACTTTATTGACGGTGAACTCATGTTTAAAATAAATGTTTTTATACTTATTTACATTGTTGACTTATGTGCACTGCTTGCCTGTCGGATAAGAGGTTGAAAATAATAGCATTAAGACGGACTTCTGGTCAGTCGGATGGAATACCGAAGAAGTACACATTGATTATGGCAATAGCCGACGTGTAGAAGTTGATGATCGAAATAAAGACATTACATGCATAGACAACGCGGAGGGATCGATCACCTTTCAAAAAAATTATAGCCGTGAATGAAGGGGAGTGGTATTGTGATAATTCATTTTAGGTGAGGTGAGCCGATATGCTATTTTCGACAGGTAGAGGTAGCCGCTATCGTACAGAAGTTAAACGTTCAGCATCAGACGGGTAGAAGAACACATCTCAACTTTACTGAATAAATAAATAAATAAATGATTGTCCAAATGTTGCAGTTACTAACTGTTATAATTGTGTTAAAAAACGAATTTTCATTCACAATTTGCACATTTGTATAACATTAATTATTTTTTAAATGTTCATAAAAAGTTTTTAAAAGTTGTTAGTGAATTTATGTTTATTTACAAATAATTAATGTTATAGAAATGCGCAAATTGTGAATGAAAATTCATCTTTTAACATAATTATAACAGTTAGTAACCGTAACATTTGGACAATCATTTATTTATTTATTTAGTTAGTTAGTTAGTTATTATTTATCAGTTTACAATGTGTAAAATTATTATAATACATATCGACTTGTTTAGTCTCAGCATCGGTAAGAGTGTTGCCAGGCAAATTTTTTAAAGCTGCGGACAATATTGGCTCTACAAGGTGTGTTGATGTAATGACGGTTCCAGTTGAAAAATGATCCAGTGATCTCCGGATGTATCAAATTCTTGCCTGTTCTTGTTCTTCCGTTTGATAATTCTGAATTTTTGAAAGTTTTCCACACTGCAGCTGTAAAATTATGTTCTGCGAAGAAATTAAAACACTCTGTTCGAGGATCAAGCAGTACGAGGTTGAACAGAGATCTCTGGAAAAGGCACGGTATAATTTCAACGCGTCGCGCGTCGAATAATGAATTCATTCAGAGTGGAAGAGAAGGGGACTGTTTCGTCGCACAAGTAAGTGCAGCGGACGGCGTATAAATTATTAATAAAGGCTCATGCGCTCCGTTTTATTGTAATTTTTATTTAGTAATCGCAGCTGCCGAGGATAATTTTATACCATTAAGCGCATCCAGTGTCCCGTTAACAAAATAATGAGGATAACAATGTGTACTTGACTAAACTCGGAAAGCCGTCGGTGGTTCGCTGCTGCCGTCGGTCCGCATCTTAGCAGGTATAATGTATTCGACGCACAATTATATCCGGATAATGCGATGCAATCTATGAATCATTTGCATGCCGGAAAACATATCTTCGCAGTAATGACCTTTGCCGCTATATTCACTCCGTAATGATTACGCAACTCGTTTTTAATGAAATAAATATATGGAAACGTACGCGTGCTATAAGTATTTTTTCGGCTCCTGTACCTTATTCTTAATATTCCGGACTGTTACGCCCGGCGCGGACTGTGTAGCGACGAATTTGAAGAAATGTCTCATTCACGAGCATTCCAACTCGAAATGTCTTATTCGGTTACACGAAGTCTCTTAGTACATGCAAATCTTTTGATTTCTTCACGGTTATCTGAAATTCTGATGTTGTTTTGCTCCAATTTACTACCCCGTATATTTTGGCTTTTCTTTTGCTTCTTACTCAACAAATTGCACTTTTAGATGAATAATTGCGATTGGTTAGAAAATAAAACGAATACAATTAATAATAATAATAATAAAAAAACATATAATAAATATACTACGGAATAATAAAAATAGAATAATGAACATCCCAAAACTAATGGTAACTATATTTTACTATATTTTTCTCTTTCCAACAGCTGTAATGTAGGGGAGATTCGAAAAATCTTAAGTCAAACAGTCCTTCTCTATAAAAGTTAATCAGTCGAACCTTCCGTAATTGGGGTGGGGATCCTTATATCCTTCTGATGCTATATAAGGCCACTATACTTTCTAAATTCGATTATTGCTCGTTCCTTTACGCTAGTGCTCCTAAATATCTTCTCCTTAAACTTGATAAAATCCATAATATGTGTCTCCGTCTTCGTATTGGTGCCTTCAACTCCCCTCCTATTGCAGCCATTTTGGCAGAAACTGGTTCCTATCCTTTATTCATCCGAAGACTTTATCTAGGTGAACGATTTCTGATCAAACGTCTTGATATTTACAATTCCTACTTGCTTAATTCCTACTGGTTTATATTCAACAACTGGCGTTTCTCTCTTCGTAAAACCCCAATCCTTTCCTTGATTTCTTCACGTCTCAGGGCCTTCTCTCTTTTTGTTCTATCCTACACCAAATACCCTTACTCTTTACCCATAATTTCCCAGATTTTATTTACGCACCCAGTTTACTTTTTCTTCCTTCGTATTTCAAGTCTCTTCCCTCTCCCGCTGCTCATAACGAATTTAACTATGTTTTATCCTCGCTCTTTCCTTCTTATACTTTAATTTTTACAGATGGCTCAAAGTCAGCTTTGGGGGTTGGAGCGGATTGATTTCGGCTATTCCGAAGCTTTCAAACTTCCCTCCTTCTCCTCCCCATATTCCTAGCTTTTATAGCTTCTACCCCCCCCCCCCACACACTTTCATTAGTACCGTTGGGCTTAGTACATTTTGAACCTTAACTTCACAATCCCCACGCCCTATCAATGATATGGGACTTACTTTACTTTACTAGCGATGTATCCCTTATCTTCTGACTCAAAGGTGTTTTACAAGCCATTACTACTCCCTTTCCTAAACCATTCGCTGATCCTATCGTGCTTCATATACGCTCCTTAATTTCGCATTTATTTCATTCCCGCCCTGTCCGTATTGATCTATTGTGGATTCCTAGTCATTGTGGAATTTCGGCCAACGAGTTAGTCGTTGGCACGTTCGGCTGCTTTAGACGGTCGCTTTATTAGTCATTTCCCAGCTCAAAGTCTTCTTCCTCTTTCCTTTCGTTTCCACCGCAACTGTTGGTCTGATCTCTATCCTTCCTCTTTTTCCAATCCTGCTTCCTTTTACTTATCCGTACAACCCATTCCTCCTCCTTTTCCGTGGTTTCTTAATTTCCCCAGCATGAGGCGGTCAACTATTTCATCTATAATTAGACTTCGGTTTAATCATAGCTTGCTTCCTGCTTTGCTCTTCCGTTTCTCCATTACTCAGTCTCCTCTTTGTCCGTTTGATCCGTCAGAAGCAAACTTCTTTTGTGATGCGAACCACATTTTACTTGAATGTCCTTCCATTTCTTCAGAACGCGCGATACTGTATTCCGGTCTTTTGCGTCTTGACCTCCCTACGCCCTACAGCGCTCACAACATCCTTTCTTTTCCGTCTCCCTTGGTTATTCCTTTATTAGCTTCATTCGTATGTTCATGGTATTCATTTATACGTGCACATATTGAAAGCAAAAAGTAGAGGTGAAATAAGAATTTAAAATTAAAAAAAAACCGTTATTATTACTTTTTACTCGCATTTATCGCTCCTCTAAGTTAAAATTTTTTTTTGGATTCATGTTGTTTCCCTGTAATATAATGAAAACTTTTTGGCTACTTTTTATCTAGCACGTTATTTGATGACGGCGTAGTCAGTCCTTTATAATACTCATCGTAACTCATCTGGTCCTAATACTGACCAATACACTTTCGAATAAACGAAGAAGATCATTCGAATTAGTCTACATGTTCAAAACGCAATAAGGTAAAGACACAATATTTCCGTCGAGCTTGCAAATGGTGCTTTTTGGGTCTTAAATTGTTTTTTTTCATTTGAATCTAACTCATCCATGGCAAATAACATTGATGATATTTGACTTTAGCCGTGCTTGTTATATTAATGAAAATTTCTCTAAAAGAAGACACCCTTTTTTCGCTTTATTTCATGCCTTCACCGATACTCATTGGTACTCATGATACCTGCACTGTACATGTTCGAATAAATAAAGTATCGTTAAAATCAGTGCACATAGTAAAAAATTATATACGTGAACAAGTATAAAATAAAAATACGTCTCGAACATATAAATACTCTTTACAGCTTGCAGTACCTGATAATAACTGATTCAGGTCATCGTTTAATTGTCGTTTTACAAAATTATTTAATCGATTTTTTTAGAATTTTTTCGATTAATTCCGTTTCCTACAGCTCAACGGTTGCTATAATAAATTACTTTTAACATTTTCCACGTTGAGTGAGACTTGTATAATCCATATACATACATATATATATATGCATATATATATATATATATATGCATATATGTTTATATATTTTTATATATATATATATATATATATGCGAATATATTCATGTGTATACATATATTTGTATATTTATATGTTCATTCTTTGAACATTTTTCATTGTTCCCTTCTGATCAGTTAAAGTAGTGCTTATTTCCGCTATTCTAGCGTGGCCATATCTTTTATACCAGACTACTCCATTTGTATTCGAAGATACTTCACTGATCTGCACACAGTATCGTTGAACTTCAACCGGTGTATAGGCAGCGTAGATGTTATCATCGGAGCGTCGAATTTTGTTGTGAGCCTGAAGAAGAATACCAAGGGCTACATCGAGTGGTTTCGTTGTTTCAGCGTGTTTGAATTTAAGCTTTTATTGTTTTCAGTTTTTTATACTCTTCCGACTACTATGAAAAATAATGTGATGTTTAAATTCTGCAGGCATGAATGAATCACGCTATATTCACAAATATTCGCTTAGTTCTGTCAATTATTAATGTCCGCGAAATGGTTTTATTTCAGGATTTCTTCATTTTTCGCTCTTAAGGTTTACAATTAAATTTGGAAATAAACATCGTTTTAAAGTTCATCGATTATAAATGTAACTTTGTTTAAACACGGAAGACTTACATTAATGGCAACGATATTCTCGCGCCAGGAATAACAAGAAAAAAACTTTAAGTGAAACCTATTTATTTTGATATTGCGTAATGTAGCATGATAATGTAATATTTAATGAACCTTTTCATTCATTCATTCATTTAACTTGTAACAGAAATTTCTACGCAAGCACTAAATTAATTTTGTTTTTTAAAGAATTCCGTAGACAATTGAAATTTACTCTTCTGTAATCGAAGAATAGGTGTCACTTGTTATTCGCGTCATTTTTTTTTATTTTTATTTATTTATTTTTTTCCCCCCAAAGCCCATAAATTTAATTTACAGTTTGCATAGCAATTTCTGTTACAGCTTCCATACTTTTACTATGCAAAAACGTTGCACGATTTCTAAACAACGCAGAAACGCAAATTCTATTAAAATAATATACATATATTTAATAGCTGAGAAAGGTGTTAAGTACGTGGTGAAACGGAAAATAGTGTTCGTACGCGCGGTCCTGTTGTTGGTGAGAAGGATTGTTTGTCAGGATCAGCGTCGAATGAGATGCGCGTAAAAAGATTAAGAAAAAGACGTCCCGGAGGAGATTATTCGAGAGGATTAGTTTGCATTGAACAGTGAGACAAGATGGTTAAATTGCACTGCTCACCTCGTACTCAGTTGGCCTTTGGTTTCGAGTTACAGCTCAACCGTAAGGCTACTGTGACGAAGAGATCGCAGATTGTCTTAACCACCGACTTACTTCGGTTTTGTTAATTAACCTCCGGTGTTAGTCCGTTAAACTATCGCCTATACAATTCCTTTTTCTTTTCGAATGAAATTTTGCCGACAATTTATAATTAGTATACGAGGAACAAGATAGGACACAAAATACTGCTTTGTGGAGCTATATTTTTAAGTAACAAGTTTACTGTGCGAAACATCGATTCCCGTTGTTACAGAACTATTAGCAAGATACAAGCTGTCCGACATTAAAGTATGTATCACATTTATCATATAATTTACAGAAATTTACAGAAATTTACAGAAATTGTAGAGAGAACGAGTTTAAAAAGTTAAAAATTGCAAAAATGAAAATTTCTTATTCGAATAAAACATCGGCTAAATGAGCACCATTATAGCGAATAGTTTAAGGTTTTTTAAAATTATCAAAAGAGAATTACGGCATTAATTTTTATCTATACCGGCTGTTTCATCGGCAATATTCTATTTAATCTTCAATGAACTTGCATGCAATTCAGAGTGATCTGCTCAGACTTTTTTGAAAAGTTCTTTTCACTTTCTCAATGCTTTAGTTTGTTCGAACGCTTCTTTTTCTTCTCGATTTCTTCATTGTGATTTTGGATGAATTTCCGAAATTTTTAACTGAATCACTCTGAGATTATCGGCTTGGAACTCTTTATCTTTTGTCAGGATTTCAAACTTTTGAACTGTAACAACGTACGATTTATTAGTTTTAAAATACGTCTCAATCAAAAACGCTTTCGGTTTTGCAATAAACGACCACTATCGCTTATTGTCAGTGCCGCGAAGAAACGTATGTGCGTGAACCCTGCCTTTCAGTTGCCGAGATACGACTTAAACTGATTAAAAGCGAAATGCAAACATCTGATTCAACTTTGAAGTTTACAGACGAACTTCTAGTTAGGACGTTGCAGCATTTAGAACTGAGTCGAGTACATGTTTTTCGAGTCGTTTGATACTATAAGGTCCATTTTCAGATGGCAGGTTGAGATTTCCTGTACTTTTGTCAAACGTGCTAATGCCTTACTGTGTCCCTTTGAAATATCAACGTTACTTAATTCGGTGATCATCCTGTCCCGGAAAAATTCTCAAAAGCTTACGGAAACATTCCTACGATCGATAAATAATTTTTCTTATCTAACATTGCTAATAGATTTCAAATTACCACGAGAAATTTTCATCGAGCATTTTTAGAGAAGTTTAAGCAATTTCGTTGTGATAGTATCTCCACTTTGTTAATTCGTTGCAAGAAAAACCTGCGGTGTCGCATCACCCGTTACGATTGCTGAGTTTCGGTTAAAATTAGTAACTCAGGGAGTTCGTTTTTCTTTGCTACCATTGGTGTAGATATTCTGCATTTAATGAAGCTCATCGGATTAAGATGAAAGGAGAAAACGAAAGGAATGGCATATTTAAATTTCGTTCATTTACTCGTAATTGTGTGCGTACTTGTGTACCGGGGGAGGGGGGGGGCGAAAAAAAAAGGAAGATGGATGTAAATAAAGTGAAATAGAACTACTCTTCAAACTGTTATGCTAATGTTAGTAGAATTAAGTGAATTATTCAGACGAGAAAGTTAAATGTAATCTTAAATATCTATCTAAAATGGCAAAACCGTACAACTGTATTTGTTTGATTATTTTGTTTGCGACGAGCCTTTTGGGTGTCGACGATGACATGTATACCGAAATCGCTTGCCGATATCGCAGTGTGTTCAGTGACCCGCCCCATAGCGACTATTAAACGTATTTTAAAAGTTCCATTTGGTGTCATAGGTATAATTAATGTAATGGCATTGTTTTTTCGCGTGTTTACTGTCTGCATTTTAGAGACAAATTTATTTCACGTTGGCAACGAAGTATACAGCACATTATTTCGAAGCGAACTTTATACACTTAGACTGGCTAAAAACGAATTCTGACATATTAATTTTAACTGTAACTTGGCTGCCAGATGGCTGATATAAAAATGTACTTGTAGAGGCCAAATTTTAACGGTTTTATTAAATTAAGAGCGCTGTCCGTCTTACCTTCGGAGACTAGAGCTACGTTCTATCCATTCGTTCATTCGTTTGTTTAGTTAAATTGTGCACAATTATTCCTGACAGTAGAAATAAGCGATGCCGTGTCATTGATCAGCTTCATTAATTGTAGGAAAACTTCACCAATGGTGGTAGCAAAGAAAAAAGAACTCCATGAGTTACTAACTCTAACCGAAACTCAGCTATCGTAACAGATGATGTGACACCGCAATCGATGTCAAACGCTAATTTACTCAATGTCTCTCTTTGATCTTTTTTAAAAAATCCATTTTGGCTCACCTTTTCTGTCACATTTCGCTATACATAATAGTGTAAATTTCTTCCGTGCATAGATTACATACTATAAACGTGAGCTCCAAAGTCTCCATAACCCTAAGCACGTATTTGCATCATTGTATATATTACCGCGCGCTGGAGAATAAAAACGAAAAATAGCAACCAATATTTCACATTTGAAAAAGGTAAGTTTATACAATTTATTTGGCACTATTAAGTAACACGCCTACACAATAAAACGTAATATTACTGAAAAATAAAAAAATTCGCCGTGTTTAATTATAGTGCAAATCACACGAGCATGTAATAATACGAAGGTACAAACATTTCAAAATTTATATACGTCGATCAATATTTTTGTGGATTATTTTTTACTATGTCCACTTACAATTAGTCGCGCGTGTTTCGTACGCGGATTTGAAAAAAAAAAGTTAACTTAATTTAACCTAAATTAAGGAAATTTATTAAATTTCGTTATATTACAAATACAATGTTAGCGTCAATAATAATGTGAGAATATTCATTACATTGTGAGAATAAAAATACGAATTAATATAAACAAACTCGAAAAGAAAATTTAATAATTCACATGAAACCTACAGTTTCTGAGTCACGCCCTCCGTATAATCATCGTAAGAATCCTTTTTTCTTTGTATTCACTTATTTGTAGCTTTAACTTTAGTCCACATTTATCACACACAATTATTAAGTGAATACAAACAAAAAAGGATTCTTACGATGATAATACGGAGTGCGTAACTCCGATATTTTTCGAAATACTCAATTTTCTGTCAACTTTGTTTTTATACTAATTTACGTTAATGCACAGAAAACGGGCAATTATAATTTTAATATGGGTTTGAACACGTACATTTATAATAATAATAATAATGATCAAATAATTTAATATTATTAACAAACCCACAAAGGCGCTGCATAGCGCGAATAACAAAAAAAAAGTGTAAATCGTATCAAAGTCTAAAGTATAAAAAGAAAATATAAAATAAAACAAAATAAAATAAAATCGGTAAGTATCAGGTTGGAGTGTTTATAAGTCAGTTAAGATATGTTTACAGTTGGTTGCTTGTGCTAACCCGGTATGTATCGTTATTTTTTGTTTTTTCCTAAAAATAACGTATCTGTTGTTCTTGTTTTTCTCCACATATACTCTGTAGTTAACACATGTTTACAGTTCTCGCGAAATATATTTATTTCCCGTATATATCGTAAATAAAAATTATGGTTAAAACGTAAGTTTATACAAATTTTTCATCAGACTTGTTGTAATAACAACAGTAATCAAAAAAGTCTTCACTTAGAAAAAAACCAAAAAAACAGGGCGCATATTGGACAAGTAATAGAATATAAAAAAAGCAAGTACTATGTCAGTAATGAGGTGAGAAAATAAAAAAAAAAATTAATGGATAAAGTCAACAGTCGTACTATAAATAAATAAATTAAACTATTAATATTTTATAAATAAAACAAATTATGAAATATAAATTGATCCGTATGTTGCGAAATCGAATAATTTAATAATTAAAAAAAAAAAAACAAAACAAAAAACTATTCGAATTATTTTATATCATACATCACCTAATAGATCACATTTGTTCGAATAGCAATTAAAAATACAAGCGAATATTGCGGTAGTAATAAGACTGTTACTGTGTATCTTTTATTGTTATAAAAGTTTCTGGCACTCATTGTTTTTATTTTAACATATAATAGGTAAAAACACACTAATATAAAACAATTAATTCAATATTTATATTTGTATCTTTTAGTCGTTCTACTGTAAATAATTTGTCAATCGCTTTCTGCATCGTTTAAAGTTTTGTAATTAAAAGTTAATGAACTGAGAAATAATAATCGTATAGTAATTATAATAGTAATATCACGGTCGGATAATTAGTAGTAATAATTAATAATTAAAATAGCAACAACGATAATAATTAGATGTTTGATTGTTCACGATGATTGTCCAAATTATTGGAAATAACTGTTTTACATCAGCTTAATCAGAAATATATATTTAAAAATTATACCGTGAATATCCCCTACGTTTCCGAAACATGTCGTTGATGGTATAAATATGTTTAAATATATTTCTGATTAAGTCGATATATTTTCAATTTCGATAATAACAATGACGAAACTAAATCAGACGCGTACGTACACATACTTAATCAAGCATTCAACCGAATCGTACACACATGTACACCTTTAACTTTTTTTTTTTTTGCACTGCTGCACGTACACTGATTCGTAACGATAACAGCGGGGAATAGATAGCAAGGGAAATCGGAGAAAAGTTGTACCCTTTTAGGAAGTTACGACTCAGGCTGAGAGTTTACAGATCGTTGTGGCTGGATGGTCAGCGTTAGGGGATAAATTAATTCAGCAAAACGCATGAGCGGAATGGGAGTCGGCGCGCATAGTTGATCTACTGTCGGAACGTAGCGCTTTATTAGGGAAATTAGTACTACACGCAATACAGTTTGCCTTTGGGTTTTTAGCCTTTTTGACTTTTCGTCGAAACCGGCCACTGCTTGCGCAATTATAGGTGCGCATCGAAATCTGCAGAGTTGCTCGTCATATAATTACTACATGTAATCGACATTTGAACGTTTAATCAGAGTTTTGTGGTATGTTGTGCCGCAAAACGGAGAAAGGTAAAAGTTGGAATGATTGTTGGGACAGTAGTTTCAGATAGCGAGAAATAATTAATGGCCTCTGTGTAAAGACTGCCTGCTAGGCGATCGCAGTATGTAGACACCGGCATTTCGAAGAACTCTGTTCGCTTTTATTTACAGTGACAAACGAACGCCACGGCACGGGCTACCGCAGCGACCGTAGCCGCTTACATCTGTTATCCATTTTGTTTCGAAACAGCTCGAGCCTTTGCAACTCCGTTATTTCTGATTTATAGCTCACCGGTGAGTCTTCTTGCTACCTTCATTGTTTGCGGCTCGTTTGTCTCCCCCCCCCCGCCATTAAGCCAGTTTTTTCAAAAGGCCGAATTTTACATGCTCTCTTCCTGCCTCTTGTACGGCCGCCACGACGACAGTTTTTATCGTTTGCCGTGCTGATTTACTGGCAACAACCGCAGTGCTACCGGGCGCCCAGGCTAAAATCGCGCCCCGTTTTAACGTTTTATATTTCATTTTTTCGGCAAACGTAATAATTTTTTTTTTTTTTTTTCGGTGGGATCAGATTAACAACGCGAATCGGATAAATAAACGCAGCCGAACGGAATTAACGCATCCTTATTGCGTACAGATCGCTCGATCACCCGTTTGCGAGAAATACGACAATTTAATCGTTCCGTCCTCCGGGGTGGGTTGTCCACAGTTGAAAGCATAGCAAACTAAAAGTTTTTACACTGGGGGGTATCGTGAAGATTTTCTGTCGGTTTGTTTTGGTATTTCTTCCTTTTTTTTTAAATTTCCGAAAATTTCTGTCATAAATTCGCATCTATCGAGAAAATAAATATTTATCTTTCAACGTAACGAATACAGTCGCGCAAGTGTGTGCGTAGAATCTGATATAAAGCATTTCGATGTTCGCTCTTATTTAAACAAACGAACGTCGCACCGGGCCGCCGCGACCGCATCAATATTTTTTCCACCCTTTCCTTCGTGTTTTCACAGCGCGTTACGGTATTAAAAATATATATTCAGAAAAAGTCTTTGTTTATCGAAAGTACATTTTAACAATATGTGATGATCACTCGCGCCAGCTTGATCTGCGGACGAACCCGAATAAATTAAACAAAGAGACAATATATACCTATGCTAAAATGAATTAAGTGTATCGTCCGGAATGGTAAGATACATTTGTCACAATTACTCACGGGTAATTCTTTATTAATATTGCCCCTCCCCCCTCCCCCCTCATTTATTTCAATTTAGTTAGGTTAATTTTTTTGGATATTCAGTAGTAAGAATAATCCGGTTGCCATAAACTAAAAGCTGGAAAACTTATCATTACGTTTCATTAACGTCCATAGTTGACGAACACAAGTAAGTTACAAAAAAACCCAGAAAAATGCTATTTTTCGGTAAGCTGTTTCTTATCGTCCAAAAATAATACCGTTTACTTATTACAGCAAGATTAAAAGTGAACTGATGATTACACCGTATTTCATGACCTCAGTTATGCTTAAACAACATGTTCCCCAAGATCAGTGATTCTAAACCTTTAAGTGATGACGGACTATTCGACAAAATTTTTGTCTCGCCATGGACCATCAGCTGTTTAGAGGGAATATACCGTAAATGTAAATAAATAAAGGGTTGTTCTATCTATCTGTAAATAAGACATGCATAAAATAGTTTAAAGCCAACAGTATTTTAATTTTTATTTTACGAAAATTTTACATTACAGAGCTAAGTATACTATTTTAACGCGATTTTTGAAGTGAAACTTTTTATCGTGCGGTAGGGAAAAATTTTGGTACGGTAAAGGTAGGTATGTATTTGTGTGTATGTGTAAATATGTGTATAAGTGTCTGTCTGGGGGGTCTAGTAGTATACCAAAATGAGTAAATGTATAGTTAAGTATTTATACTACGGGATTTCGTATAGTATAAAGTTTATGACCATTCTCATACATATACATGTAATAAGTACGTGTACACACCACTCTATAGAAAGATATTCACGATACGATACATTATATATTTAGTCTGTTATTTTGAAGTGAAACTTTTTACAGTACGGTAGGGGAAAATTCTGGTTACGCGTTAAACGTAAGGTAGGTATGTAATAAGCATAACTGAAATGAACTAATGATAACGATACTTTTTTATAAATGTATATAGATTTATTATTTATTGAAAATGAAAATTTTGTTTATACTGATACCTTTTCCATCTTAATAATTCTTTAAGCACAGTTTAAAATAATAATGATAAAAATAAATGTGTTACTTATATATAAAATTAATTTAAAATAAAACTTTATTATAGAGTTTAATACATATAAGCCAAAGAAGTTTCACTTCCTCCGCGTGTACACATTGATACACACATCATGATTTTTTGTGACTGCATACTCTTTACTAATTTCTGAATCCTTGGTTCAGTGCTACTCGAAGGCAAACGTATATCGGCACTGACATCCAACAGATTTCATGTTTTTAATTATCAGAAGCGCCGGAGAACCACTGCTCGCGCATAGATATGTCGATGAAAACAAAGTTAGGTAACGTGTAGCAATTTCTCGAATCTTTGGGAATGAAATTGCCTTTTGGCTCCAAAAAATGTTCAAAATTCCTATTTCGAATACAACTTGCAAGTTACTATCGTGTTTTACTTTTCAATCACTTTTCCCTGAATTTTATCAGACACCTCACTATCGTTGACAATGAAAGGATTGTGGATCGCCTTCCGATCACCTTTGTCCTCACAGTCAGAAAAATAGCGATTGAATTCACTTTTTAAATTTTTCAAATGGACTATCATGTTCTTTTGTATTTCTCCTTTAATCTCAACACACTGTGCGTCAATAATTTGATCCAGCGTATCAGAAAAGTTTTCTCTTTCTACCTTGTTGATCCATAGCTCGATTTTAGCCACGAATACACTGATTTTATCTTCATATGTAAATATATTGCTCTTGCCGTACAACTTCGAATTTCCTTGCAGTTGTTGAAGGTTCGATTTATTTAGTTGCGTGAAAAAATCAACCAAATAAGCAAGGCTTATTTGAAATTTGGACTCACAGAACTGATCCAGCAACTTTTTGTCCTCTTTGTTAGTTAAGAATATTTATACTTCCTTTCTCAGTTCCTTGACAGCATATTTCCATTAGAAAGCCAACACACTTCCGTGTGGAAAAGCGGAGTTTCAGAGTATCGAAGCATAATTGTTTGAAGTGACGAGTATTAAGGGTACTCTTTTTAATGAAGTAAACTACATTTATAGTTGTAAAGCATTCCCCTAGACCGTCTTGGCAGCCAGTGCTCAACGATGGATAACGTAATGCCTCATATTGCAAATGGATTTTTTGTTTTATCAACGCTGCAAAGCCAGAGTCGGAACCAAACGTAGCGGGAGCACCGTCTGTACAAAGCCCCGCAAGTTTTTGCCACATAAGTCCATGTTTCTCCAAATATTGACTTATTACATCCGTAACATCTGCACGTTGCGGCGTCGTTTCCACTTCTTGAGAGCAACTCCTCTTTAAACGTTTTATTGCCATTCAAAAATCAAATAAATACAAGTAATTGACGATATTCTGAAACGTCGGTACAATCATCACATTGTAGTGTAAAATAAGGACTACACTTTATCTTGTCAATAACTTGTTTTTCACTATCATTTGACATTTTTTGAATACGCGACTTCATTGAAAGTAGTATTTCACGAATTTTCTTTCAAGCTTCTTGCTCTAAAAGTTCTTCAACAGATTTAAGCATGCGAGTTTTTATTAGAAATTCACCGATTGTGTGTACTTTTTTGGATTTGACGATCAATTTTGAAATTTCAAACGATGCAGCTAATGTTTTTTTGAGATGTTGCATAATTTGTTGCGCTGGGTCCGAGTTTCGTTTTTTTAAGATTTATTAGTTTGCCTTCGAAGAATTCTCGTGGACGGTCACAAATATGATCGCCGTCATACTTTTGTTTCGGTGCCATTTTTCTGAATACAAAATAATTATATTATTCCCACCTACTTAGTAACCTATGTACGACGTACATTAATACTTGAAAGTGGTCACAGAAAAAATATGGATAAAATCTAATTTTAATGACAAGCCTTCGGAACTGGCCTACAAAGTAAATCGCAGTTAAAAAGAAACCTACCAGATTTAACAATGTGACGTAATAAAGTGAAATGTTAATTGCGACCTAGCATTCATAGTACCTACCTAGAATTAACGTGTGACATAAACAAAACAAACGAGGTTTATTTTACTGACGTATTAATATCTGAAGCGGTTAATTACTATTAAAACCTTCGTAAACTAACGATATTTGCCCTTTGCTATAGACCGTTGAAAATAAGCAAGCACTCAGAACAAAACAACGAACGTAAGTGGTGATTATCACTAACTTAATTAAAACAAGTATGTAAGATCACGGGTAGATTACGGATTTCCTATTTTTGCGGGAATGCAGCTCGAGTTCATGTTGAAATGAATTTCTCCTCTTGTTTTCTAAAAGTTTCTTAATCTCTGATTGTTTGTTGGGGGCTACCAACGTACTGATTTTCAGCTATTCGAGGTTCGGTAACAACCGTACCCTGTCTACCGGGACCAATAAGATAACCTATCCGGCCTGCCGATAATAAGTTCTGACTAGCTTCAAGCGACGACTAGGTAATTAAACGGAAAAAGGAAAAAAAACTTCGCAGGAAAAATATCTTCCTTTTCAAAAGAAAATGCTTCCGCCCGCTACGGAAGCGGCTTCCCCTCGTCGGGGATCAGTAAACGCTAAGTGTTCGAACTTACGTGAAATGATGTACAAACGCCTAACAATGCGGATAAATACGTATATTCTTTCTTTGCAACAACGGTGCGGTTTCCGGGTATAAAATACGAGAATAAAATGGCAGATCGCGAGCACTCGTTTTCGCTAAGTTTATCAAAAGACGGCACACGGCTTAAGGACGAAAGGACGGTTGCGCGGTAACTTCTATACTGTTAATATCGACTAGCTAAGAAACGCGCGACAAGGCACTGCTTCGGATAGAAAAACGGTAACCATATACGAGTATCAGCGACTTATTTCGCTCGCAAGCCCGGCTCCAGATCAAACATTTAATAATAATAGTTTAAAATTCAGAATTAAGATAACGCTATTGGCATATAAACCGATGTCAACTAATCATACACACTACCACTGCAAACGTAAATTTGCAACCTTCTTCAACAATTCCTTATCCCTCAAATATCTTGACATTTCCGATAAGTGAAGATTTGGTGCTAAAGCCAGACCTTTGCTCGCACTTTCTGAAAAAATGTTTTACCCTTGCAAACCCCTTTTACTTATTGACCTTCCTCCAGTATTCTCGCAGTTCACCTTCGCCAGTAAATCCTGAAGCTCCGACCGTGGATTTTCCCACAAACAAGAGAATTACCTCTAGGTCTTGCTTCCTTTTCGGATCATACGCCTATCATTGCGAACAAATGGCCGGGATTATTGATGGATCTAAAAAAATTCAAGGACCGGTAGGATCAGCGTTTGTTATTCCGAGCAGAAACGTGACTAGCTAAATTCAAATTATCATCGGCATGCTCGATTTTCTCTGCCGAGGCCTTTTCGATTGTAAAGGCTCTACATTTCCTTCTTGATTCCAACTGTAACGATAATATCCTAATTCTATCTGACTCCTTAAGCTGCCTTAATGCCACATTGAACTTCCATACTACTCAGGGTGCCTATTTTACAATTGAAATTTTAGAAGTACACATTCTTCGTTCAAGGAACCTCGCAGTCAACTTTTGCTGGGTTCCTAGTCAAGCTGGAATTTTTGGCAACACTGACTGTGATGAAGCCACTAAATCAACTGGCAACTTGTGTCCTTGTATTCCATATACGAATTTCCGTTCGACGATGAGGGCACAGTTGCAATCAGATCGAAATACACTCCACCAGTATAAAGCCAGAGCTTTCTATAAGAGTATTACTCCAGTCCCACTCAAAGAAACTTGGTATTTTCTAAAGAAGTTTGGTGCTCCAATATCTCGGCAAATGATCACCAATGTTTACTCGGCTTCGTTTAAACCACTGTGCCCTAACCGCCCTGGTCGTTCACACTCAGATGATACCGATATGACTCTGGGTGTAGATCACTTTTTTTTCAACTATTTCTCGTACAGGGAGGAAAATCGCGTTTCTTTTTTAAACTTATTTCGTTAGGCCAGCGGCCCCCGTATATTTTACGTTCTCTATTTTCTTTGGCTGATCCTACTATTGTTTATTTAATTTTATTGCAGAATGTAGAATTAGGTTATAAGTTTACAATGTTCCATTTGCTCATACTGCACATGGACTGATTGATTCCAAATAAAATAAAATAAAATAAATAATATTAATAATAAAAAAAACGAAAAACGAGCAGAACAATCTGAGTCAGACACTGGCTGTTCACTACACGTGCCACGCATACCCCTCCACCTGCGCATCTCGCCGCGACGGCGGCTCTTTCCGCTACTTGACTGGATGTCGTGCGCGTTATGTGATAACTCGTTGTCACTTATTTAATATTTTTAGGATGGCTTCGCGGACCACTTTGGGCGCTTCCGGAGACCACCAGTGGTCCACCGGTTAAGAATCACTGCCCTAGATTAAGGTTTTTTTCGGATGAATCTTCGTATTTTCCCTGCGAATAGGCATCATTTTCGTATATTCTATTTGTTACTCAGATTTATTTCTTCGACAAAGTGGAGAGCCTAAGATCTCTGATTGTTCTTTTGGAATCTATAATGCGCATCCGTTTCCTACAGATCGCTTCTCTATAAACTCGACCGATGCAGTTCAATCCAAAGCTAACATTCCTCTTTTGACTGTTGGCAAATTCCGCATTTACGTTGCCGTTTTCTTATAAAAAAGTTTTCCGATATCTTTCTCTCTTTCTTACTCTCGAAAATTTTTCCTTCCTATCCGGAATTAGCGATTTACTCTGCGCTAGTCTAAATTTTCTCCGCGTATCATATCCCACGATGAACTTCCTTTCTTTGCTTTGAATTTTCTTCTTAATCCTAATTATTTTTCGCTTCATCCTCCTCTCACTCTAAATCTCTTTCACGATATTTTACTAATTGAGCGAATGTCTCGTTTTTATTGACGAAAGGAACCGTATCGTATTAGTGTTGTATCATCGCAGCTGCTGTGAAAGTTTTGATCATATTACGCGCTGCTCTTTCCATATTAGTTTGAGATAACGAAATAAATTTTCAATTAAAAATTTGAAATTTCCACGGTGATCAGTATTAAGAATGAAAAACTGTTTTCGATAATTAATAAAATTACTCGTCTTTCGATAACTTGCACTGACCATCATCAGAATCAACCACTCGCTAAACGTGTATTTTACAATCATTTCCTCATCCTTCCGACAGTTTCATTGCCCTTTGTATCTGTTATCTATAAAACCTTTTTCGCGATGGTCACCACCGTCCGAAGCGTTAAACGAAAGCATTAGTTAAAAAATGTACCCTCCTTAACAACACACTCCTGCGCGCCTGAAAATTCCGTTTAAAATTATATCCTTTGTTCGTTCCTTCAATGTTTCCTTCATCTTTTTTTCGAGCCGCTCCCTTTTCTTATTCTTGGTTTCGTGTAGTTTTGTGCCAATTATAATAGTCTGCTTTTCACTTACGGAAACTTTTCTTTTGTTCGTTATATTTTGCCAGTGTGATAGTCTGCAATATACTAAACCTTGCAGTCAATATTTGTCCGGACACAAGAGACAACCAGCAAGTGTAGAGCTATTAAACCGAATTATATTTACGATCTATTCGCTTGTCATGAAATCGCAGCATTACACGATATTTTCCGCTTTGCGCATCGGCTTACGCATTGATTATGTCCATAATATTTAGTGCGTTATTCAAAACACGAAAATATTAGGCAATGTAATGAAAAGTATCCGTGTAGCCGTGAGACAAAGGAGTTAAAATCCGTCAACACTTCCGGCTACCGCTGGACACACACCGAGTACCCGTAAATCCCCATTTTACTTTTATTGGAGTACAGAGTTCTGCCGCCGGGTCTTCCCAATTACGTCAGTTCGGTTAGTTTCGTTATTTGGCTCGACGAACAGATCTTGTGAGGGTGGAACCTGCAGGACGGATACGTTTTTCATGTCATTTCTTTACGTTTTTATTAAATAAATCATTCGTATACACTTTTTCTAAAATAATAATGTATTTAAAATTAAAAACCTGACGCGTTTAGAAGCTGATCATGATCACGGTATAACATTACTAGCGTTAAATTTATACAATCCAGTGGCGAGAGAACGAATCAGGAGAATTATGAAATCTGCGGAATGTCGAGGAAGAGGAGAGGCGATAGACAGTAGAACACCTTTTGAATCCGAGACTATCAGAAATTTATTGGAGCCGTTGTTGGAATAAATGTATCGGATAGCACAAAGGGTTGCAGAGTACTCCGCGGTAAATATGGAGCAGAAGGAAGTCAGTTTATAAGATTTAAAAATAGTTGAGTGATGGGTTATTAATATACATACTGTGATCATGAAGCTATTAGCTTCGAAACTCGTCAGTGATTTAATTTTAAATACATTATTATTTTATAAAAAGTGTGTATGAATGATTTATTGAATAAAAAGTTGAAATAATACAGGGGCGGATCCAGGGAGACATTTGGGGGGGGGGGGTTGATTAAGAACTGTATTTGAATAGCGTTTTTTTTTTTTACAATACGAGTTTGCGTACAAAGGCGCCAAGCCAAGCACCGCACACCGTTAGGCTTAATCTTGACCTAGAACCTTTTTACAATAAAACTTGAGTAATAAACTTTAATTTTTTTTTTCTTTTTTTTATATCAGGGTTTGAGAAACTTAATGTTACATGATCTGGTGGGTTATGCACTTATTTAATAGACAATATTATTTTTATTTTTTTTTTTTTTTTCTAAAAGAAGCGTATGATTGACTTCGGTTTGATTTGCCATTTAGGCTAGATTGTCTTGTCCGGGTATTAATATTTAAAATTATATATGTGTTAATGAGTAGATTCTAAATATAATGTTTTCTATTTAATTGAGTAATGTAAATCACTGTAGGTTGTTATTTTTTCCAGTAAATTTTGGTTTTAAAACTAAAAACGCGAATTTTTGAAATTTAGTTGCCGAAGTTGAATTGCTCAAATTGAGGTTTTCTATGTTGAAGTGTCTGATGTCGCCGTACTTACTGCAGTGAAAGATTACATGATTGGCGTTTTCAGTTTCACCACAGTCATATTTGTCGTCTTCTGTAATTTTGTATTTTTTTAAGTAGGCTCCGAAATGTCCGTGGTCAGTGAGGAGTTGGGTAGTGTAAAAGTCAGGTGTTAACTGTAAGCCTGTTCTAATATTTGGAATTTACCTGTGGGTATGACGATCTGCTGTATCTCTTTCCTAGGAGTTTTGCCATACGAACATTAAATAGTTTTTAATGTGTCTTCTTTTGAGTTGTTTTAGTGACATTTTTATATGTAAGTCATGGTGGATTAGCATGTAGGAACTGTTTTGAAGAGGATTTATTGGAGGTAGAAAGTTTATTATTTGATAAACATGATCGTTAATATATTCAAAATTTTTATGGTTTTTTTATGGTAAAAATGATTGATCTATAGTTAATTTTTAGGTCTAGTGAAATGACTCCCGTAAGTGCAACAGCAGCGATATGAGAAATTGTTCTATAAGCTCTACAGGCGTTTATCAAGTATTTACGTTGTGTAGAGTAGATTTTTTGCTTTAGGGTTTTCTTTTTTAGGTGTTGGAAAAACACAGAGCTACAGTAACACGCTGTATTCTCAACAAGTGAAATACAGTACAAGTCTGCATCTGTAATGAAAGTCCCATGTATTTCTGCAAACTTTTAGTAATCGATAGTATTTAGCGTCCAACTTTGATGCGGTGTAGTCTATGTGTTGTTTAAAGGAAAGTTTATTGTCTAATATAACTCACTCCTAAGTATTTAAGATGTTCGACTACTTTTAAAGTGATTCCCCTGTAAAGTACTTTAATATTTTTCCTTTTTAGTTTCAGGGAGTTTGTGAAAAGGGACACAAAGCATTTTTCAAACTGAAAGGTTAAGCTTTACTTCATTTAGCCGGGCTCTGAGTAACTCAAGCGTTTTGTTAGCTGTTCTTTTGAGATTGACTTTTGTATCGTCCGTTATTGTGAATAGTAAGTCATCTGCATATGCGCATAGGTCGACGTTCTTGTCGTATGGTAGAGCTTGGTTGAATAATATATTGCAGAAAAGTGGACTTAAAACGCTACCCTGTGGGTAGCCTTTATTGGTTTCAGTGTTCGCACTATGATTACCTATTTGAAGATTTGTTAAACGTCTGTTTTTAAGGTAGCAATATATATTGTACTTAGCAATAGTATGTCTTTGCACTCCTATGACGAGAACGTTCGATTTTTTCTTAAAGCTGTTGCTAATCTTGCTGATCGCATAATTCAAATCCAAACTGTTTTTTATCTAAAAAGTTTGTTGAGTTCAGATGGCAAGTTCTCCTATTTTTTAATAGTTTTTCGTAAATTTTGCTTACAGTATTTAAAAGACATATTGGGCGATAGGAGTTTATGAGATTTGCATCTTTGTTTGATTTATGAAGTAGGATTACATTTGTTTCGCGCCGGGGTTTAGGGAAATAGTTTAAGGAAAAGAATTTTTTTTGTATAGGAGTGGAAAGAGTTTTGGATAGACCTTTTGGATTAATTTTAATGTCTTATTTGTAATATTGTCAGGTCCAGCAGCTTTGTTGTTTTTTAAATTTTTTATAATGCTATTTAGTGCGGAAGTATCAAGAGGAGTCTGTTGAGAGTGAGCAACGTTTTCCTGTATGAGAAGTTTAAAGTTTCCTCTTAGTATTTTCTGTTTGTTGCTGTCTTTGTCTAGATTCTCTGTCATATTGGTGATTTTATCGCCGTTATTTTTTGTGAAAAGTGGAATATTGTTTAATTTCGGAAACGTAAATTTGTAGCTTGAGCCCCATGGTTTGACATTTTCAAAGCAAATTTGTGGAGGGGAAGTTATATAATTACATTATATCTTCTATGGTACGCAGTAGATTTGAGAAATACGTTGTTTCATAAAGAAAATCAAATAACGACCTCTTTAGAAATTTAAACATTTTTTAAAAATACATAATTATTACAATTTAATAAAAATTTTTAAAAAAATTATAAAATTCTAGCTAAAATGGTAGTTTAGAATTTGAATAGTAAGATAGTATTTTTATTAGACTTTACTTCATTTTTATTTTTGTTAGTAATCCGATCCTAATTCTTTGTTTGTGAGCAAGTTTAAATATATTTATTTACCTTTGATCTATTTTCATTTACATTACAAAATAAAAATTAAAAATAAATAAGAAAGGCAAAAGATCGATGATAGTTGGGTTTAAAATAAAATAAAAACGTAACATTAATAGTTTTATGTATTAAATATTAGTTATAATTAAATCCATAGGTAACACTTATACAAATCTTTTATAGTATAAATCAAGTTTTTCTATTATAACAAATTTTTTCACAGAAGCTTTGGTTCTTGGGGGGGGGTGTCCCCTATTCCCTCCCCCCATGTATCCGCCACTGATAATGTGTTCTACAAATGTTATTAGTCCTTAGGTTCTTTCAGTTGCTCAAGTTTTTCTATTCAATTTCATTATCGACAGGAGAGAAAGAATTTTTCCGTTAATTACGAATTAAAAAGAAAAAACAAAAAAAAAAACCAACGAAAAAAAAAAAAAAATAATCGAAACGAAAAAGCAAAAAGAAAAACTCTCCGGCGCAGTTAAAATTGCAACACATATGAATACGCGATTGAAGTTCACCGAGTCGTTCGTTTTTAAATTTTCCTACGAGTAAAGAGCTTCGGTGCGAACAGAGGTCGTGTCTGAATTTTTCAAAACGTTCGAAGTAACAGCGCCGTCATCGGTCTCGTTTGAGTCGTTCAAACATAAAATATTCCGAAAAGCCGAAACCGAAAAAAATAGCTACAAAGCCGGAATGAATTGAAGATGCAACTTCACGAGATCGTGGGATAAAATTGTAGCGAATTTACACGAAAAATTGATCACCGATAGAACGACGAACGGAAACTGCCGGTAATTATTTCAAACGACCAGGTTCGTGGTGAATTCAGTAGATAGTAGATAGTGCTAAAGTCGCTAGAAAAAAAGGCCAGCGTTTCGCCAGAGTACCGAATAACTGTACGCTGGACGCGCTATGTTTATCCTACGGAACTTCAGTTCACACCGATTACTACACTGTGCAATTAGCGGTGAACGAAATAAAACGTTTCTTTTACCTCTTCCGTTTTACCTGAGCAACCTGAATTGAACTTCTTAGAACGATTAGTGACGCGTTTAAATCCTCTAGCACGTTTTACGTCATCAGTTTAAAAATTTAAATTGTCACGACACGGTGCTTTGCCGGCGGCAAGTTTTAAAATTTCTCCAGTCCGTTCGACGCGCGCGCGCGAAATTGCACGCCATTTCAGCTGTAAATGGTGTTGCCATCGTTTACGTCTGTGCCAGCGGCGACGTGTGACGTAATAATAGTTCGTTTCTAAACAAGTTCATCGCGTTTGTCATATTTGCGAAACGTTCGCTAAATCTCAGCCGGGTCACGATGTACAGTATGCCGCGGTGCTTCTTTTTTTTTCGTGCAGAACTACGAGCCAACCAACATGCGTATTTGCCGTTGCCTTCATTTGTTCACGTTTCGGCCATTGTTTACTTTAAATTATCCCCGTTCCCATTACCGCCGCGAATATTTTGCCATTAGTTTTACGTGTTTGCTTATCGCGCATGGCGTGCAATTGCGCAGTCGAAATAGCGAACCTTCTACGCGATTTTCCCGCCTAATGACTTCAGAATTTACGTCGTCGTCCGCGATGTTTGTCGAAAACTTCTCGCTGGCTGACAATTTTCCTCAGCAACCGAAAAGGTAAACAATCTGAAACCGGTTTATTTCCTGTCAAAAAGCGCTGCGTCCTATATCGGCTAATTGCTGTTTTAACATATCCTAGCCGGGACGATATTATTTTCCCTTTTCACGATGTTCGAAAGAACGCTGCCGAGATTTAGTTCAGAAATATCTTTCGGCAATCTGTGCCATTTTTGTAATCTCCGAGCGGACTGAAATAGTTTAATGCGTTTTTTAAAATAAGCATTTCTGTTGCGTTTTACGAATAATAATAATAATACGTATACGCTTCGGTTAAATGTTCGAATAGAAAAAGATATTTCGATTACTGTATTTTATTAACACTTACGGAGGAGGGAAGAGTTAAGTGTGCGCCTTTTGTTATTGCATGGTAAATACGTTATAAGGTTTGTAATTTTAATTTTTTCATTCCTTGTTGTACGAAAGTGGAAAAGAAAAATGAACTAAACATTATATCATAAAGCAAATTCCCCGATTATGTATGAAAAATGAAAACTCATTTGTGCGATCGCGTACCATTTCGAACGGATTGTAAATCTCTTCTAGGCTAGGAAAAAGTAGTGCACGAGTGAACTCAGAAGATGTCGCTTTCTATATCACCTGCTTCAACTCCAGCTGATTGTGAGTTCTTCCTGCGTTTATTTTTTGCGCGCTCGTTATTAAAGTAGATTTGACAAAACTCTGTTTTGGAAAATGAACAGAGTTCAAGTCAGAGGTAGCAAAATTGGTGTCAAAATTTCTAGTTGAACTCGGCCGTTAATTATATCTGTAGCCGATATCGGAGAAAATGTGCAATATTAAGATTTGAGCGAAGTTGCACTTTAGCACGTCACCCTTTCAGTTATATTTCAACGTGTAGGAAATCTCTTGTTGGTTTGTTTTTTTTTTTTGAAATTGCTATTTTAGGCGACGTTACTGATAAGCTAAATGAAGATAGAAACTTTCAACAAATCACATATTTGGCTTTAGAAACTGTTCCATTTTTCTTCATTAATGTGCTTCTGCTAATTGTATTGATTTACGATAATGAATTTTTTTTACTTGTTTTTTTTTCTTTTCTCCCCGTAAATTTAGATCTCACATTTGCACTGTGCAAACAATGTTAACTGCGAATTTTCAATTCCGTCAATTATCGAAAGCGGTACAATATATTTGAAAACTTATTGAAAAATTTGAATGGCATCGAAAAGTTCGAATAATAAATGGCGCACTGAAAAATATAACTAACATCGGAAATAATAATAATAATAATAATAATAGTATATTTAATTTTAAACACTGATGCGTTAGTAGCACGGAAAAATTTTATTAGCAATGGAAAGGTTGTTAAATATTTGCGCACAACTGAATAACATTGAATCAGATGAATATGGATTTCGTGAAATAGCGCTAGTGTCTAAATTAAGAATGTTTTCAAGCCGACTAGTTAAGGTACTTGTCTCCCAGTCCGGAAGTGACGGGTTCGAAATCGGTTCATGTTGTTCTTATTTGGCTTGAAATAATTGGGTACCGGAGAAATCTGGGAAAGTAAAGTCTACGCTACGTGGATAGAAACACTGACCAGCATACTACGAGTATGATACATTACGGACTTGATAACTTCAGAATTCCCAACACTATCAACGGAGCTCGCTTTATTTCTGCCCGATATAATAATGATAATAATCAAATCAAATCATATCTTTATTATTGTTATTATTGTTATAAAACTCTCAAATGCGCTAGGTAACGCGAATAACGGGAGTGAAAGTAATACAATAAATTCGAAATATGATGAAAATACAAAAAAAGGAATAGAAAAAAAAATAGTAATGATGTTAATAATAATAATAATAATAATAATAAAGAAAAGCAATAGTGAACCACAATCAGCTTAGTGGAAGAAACATTCTAGTTTCAAGCAGTGAAGTAGCTTTTGATTCTCTTCCAGTGCATTAGCACATATGCATTATATCAGTGTTAGGACACAAGTGCAACATTATAACGATAAGCCCGCGAAATTATTATTGTAATTAATCACTATTAAAATGCAATTAGATCAAAAATCGAGCCACCAAAAAAAAAAAAAAAAAAAAAGAAAAAGAAAAAAAAGATCTTTTTAGCTGCCTAATTACCGCGTCTTTGCTTGTACTCTTTAGCCGGTTTTTAAGTTTGCGCGGTCGTCATACGGAGCGAACGTTTTTGTAACCATTCATCATCATCTGGTTGTTGCGCGTATTTCAACGTAGCTAGCCGTGTATGGCTTAAAAACGTTTTGAGCATGCAAGACGAAACAGCGTCGAGTTACCGTGCTATCACGTTGGTCAGGTGCGGTTCGTAGGTTGTCGAGCTGTGGCTGGCGCCTGCTGGAATTCCGCTTGTCGAGCATACGCTTGCGAATTCATTTGTAGCGGCCGAAATAATTATTTCCTCAAAACCTGCGCAACGGGGGCTAACGTCGAGCACACGTCAAGCGTGCGCTGGCAAAGCAATAAGCCTTGGACCGCGTAGTCCGTTGCATCTTGCGAAACGCTAATGCGCAGAGCAAAATTTTGCATTAATCATTCGTATGATACGGAGTAGCTGTCAGTCCTTAATATCCGTATCGTTTTATCACATGACCGAATTTCAAATTCGCTGGAAAACTGCTGCGCGCGCTGCGACCTCTTCTATACGTCCGATTTGACGAATTATCCCCGACACTATTCGATTCCTACAACTTTTAATAGTTACAAACGAATTCTGATAATTCGATGCAAAACGTTTCGCTTCAATTCGATGCGACGATTCCGGTTATTATCGCAGCAAGTTAACTCTGCATTCCCGGTCTCTAAGTTGCGCGCGAACTTTAACCAGTACAACGCAAGAAGCATCACGACGACATTTAATGGCGGATAATCGCGCGCAGAAATTATTTGCAATTATTAACAATTTTTCGAATAATTGTTCGCGAATTTTAAATCGGTCAGTTTTAGATTAAGTTTAAACGTTCCGCTACCGTTTACATTCATTCGGTTCCGTGTTATCTGCGATATGGAGCATTTCGAATGAGCGCGTTTTGCGCGGTACGCTGTGATCCCTCACCGTGAAATTCTGTGTTACAAATTGTGCTCTTGACGAGCTCGTCTCGCGCATAATCATTCCCATAAAACTTGTAAGGCGCGCCGTCGTAAGGTAGTGCAGAAATAATTGTCTCGCTTCCCCGTCTATATTCGTTCATAATGAGCAAGTGTCGCGGACGATTGAAATGCTTCAGTGTCCTCATGATGTCAGTCAGCGTGAAAATAATTGTAATGCTATGTCGGCGAATTTATTTTTATCGCGTCATTAGCGCGACTCGGACTTGACAATTTCACTTTCTGCGCCATTATAAGATGATCTATGGTCGAGTTAACGTGTTCCAGTTTTAATTTCGTTCGACGGGAAAGGCTGCATGACTAAAGTTCTGGGCTTAGGCTGTCGTGCTAAAATTGTTCCGGAAGATTTATACAATTCCGCTTAACTTCGAATAGAGTGTAGCCACATATAAAATGACAAATATCGAACGTTCGTACTGTAACTTATTATCGGATGTGTCGTGATAAGTTCTTTGTTTCGTGTTCAAGTTACTAGTTTAATTGATCGTGAACAAACGCTGTTTTCAAATAAACCGGTAAGACTATTTAATCATTTCACTGAAAACGTGTTCGTATTCGTCTATACTTTCGTTGCTCGCTAGCGCCGACTCGCGCGGCGCGCTTGACGATAGCGATACATAATATTACTATGATAAGATCGCCGCCGTCACAACGCAGATCTACACTTCGCTCTAACGACGCGATATCATCAGATAACAAGTTAGCGGAGTCAGGTCGCCGTACTGATAACAGCATTGAACAAACAGCTCATCCTATCTCCCCCCTACGAGTACGTATGTCTGAGAATAATCAATGGAAAGTAGTACCATATACCAAAAGACCGCGAACATACAGTTCTTCCGCTGATTATTCCAGTTCTTCGGTAGATTCGCCTAAACCTAAGCGTAATATATTTCGGTTCTTATCTACTGACGATGACGAAGAATATATATAAATGATGTTTCAATGGAAGTAAATAATCCAACATCGGCCGGAAAAAATCCCGTTAATGAAGAAAATAAAAAAGCTGATTGCGGAATTAATGATTCGAGTACAGTGAGCGCTACTAACAAAATAACTATATCAAATAGTAATATAATTAATAATATCAATAAAACAAAACAGATGGTTCCACCAGTACTAGTCAAAAATATTAAAGATATCAAAACGTTAAGAAATGACCTGTTATCCGATGCGGATATAAAATTTGCTTTAAAATCGACTAAAACGGGTGTCACCATTACCCTAGAAAATAGTGATAGTTATCGCAAAACAATCAAGTTATTAAAATCAAAAAATTATTATTATTTTACGTATCAGTTATCAGAGGATAAACCTTTTCGGGTAGTACTTAGAAATTTGCATCCTACCACTGACACGGAAGAAATAAAAAAGGAAATCGAGAATAAAGGATTCAAAGTTCAAAATGTTATGAATATTATACACCCCAAAACAAAAATCAAATTACCTATGCACTATATCGATCTCTACCCATCACCTCAAAACGAAAATATATTTTTATTAAGCACACTATTATATACCAAAGTAGAAGTGCAAGAAATGAAAACGAATAAGCAAATAATTCAGTGCAAAAGATGTCAGTTATACGGTCATTCACAAAATTATTGTAATTTGCCGTTCAGATGTGTAAGATGTGGCAATAAACATGATACCAAAAAATGTAATCAAGCTATGAGCTCTAAACCAGTCTGTGCACTGTGTCAGGGGGATCACCCCGCTAATTATAGAGGGTGCCTAGAGCACAAACGCTTAATTCAATATCGAGATCAGTCCTTAAACAAAACTATAAACAGAAATTACGCATACCACTACCAAGATTTTCCTTCTCTAAATAATGACTACAAGGTAACTAACTCAACCTGGGCAGATCGAGTGAGTAATTCTGGAAATACGCGTGAAGCTAAAAATACGCTTTATAATGTAGCCAACGCTGATAATCACGGTACTCTAAAACTCATGGAACAATTTTCGTCTCAATTAACTGGAACATTAGACAAGCTAATTAATGATTTTAAATCACTCATCACACCATTGTTTACAATTCTAAATAAATTATTAGATAAACTCGCAGTATGAGTACTAATGTACCTACGAATAGATCATTAGCCATCATGTTATGGAACTGTAACGGATTAAATAGCAAAAAATACGAACTTGAATTATTTCTTAACATGAACAGAATTGACGTTGCACTCATTACTGAAACGCATTTAATTTACACAAATAGTTTTAACATCAGAGGCTATTATACCTATGGTGTCACACACCCTGATCAAAGAGCTCATGGAGGTGTAGCAATCTTAGTTAGATCCAATTTAACTCATGTTAAAAGTTATAATGAAGCTACGTTTGGATACCAAATTATAGCAGTTAACCTAAATATAGCTCATTCTGATTACACCGTGGCTGCTATTTATTGCCACCCCAACATTATGGTACCCAAAGAAAGACTAAAAGCAATAATCAAAGGATTGGGTAGCAGAGTAATTTTGGGTGGTGATTACAATGCCAAACACAATGCATGGAATTGCAGTAAAACAAATTCTAGGGGAAGAATGATTTTTAACCTAGTTAAACAAAGTAATTTAAATGTGATTTCACCCGATGGCCCAACTTACTGGCCAGCACACGGAAATCGCATACCAAATGTTTTAGATTTTTTCATCACAAAAAATATACAAAAGATCAAAACTAGCTGCAAAAGGCTAAAGAATGTTCCATGTTTTTTGAATTTTAGCCGTAGGTTCTAAGCAGAGAATTGGTCCGCGGGTCTCCAACAGAAAGGCGCCCAACGCCGATTTTTTTTTTGTTACATTACTATCATTATTATCATTTTTAAATTCGGCTCCGAAAAAAATAAACGGAGCGAAATGCTGTAAATGTTATGAATGGTAATTATAACTCATGATTCTGAATCATAGAAAGGTCACGAAGAGTGACTGTCGATAGCACGTGTGGGGATATATATTTAGAAGCATGTCTTGGATTTCCCAGATATCTTTATAGAAGACGGTTTGAAAATTGAGATCAGCGTGCCAGCAATGGGCCCCGGAAACGATATTGTCCTTGACACTGATAAGGGAAGTCGAGAAAAATCGAAAGAACTGTTTACCATGCAGCGGAACACGATGTTACTCAGACTTGAATAAACAAGTGGAAGATGCGCAGTGTGCGTTTTATCAAATAACTCCTCAACGTGGATGACTCCGATATCGAGACGACAAGTGACTGCCAATGCCTCACGATTGAAATAGTCAGGCTGAAAGATTCGCAAAAAGAAAGTTAAATGCGCATTCGCAACAAAAAATCACAACTACCGTAGATTTTTCGAAAAAAAGTATTTTAAAATTTGCCAGTTAAAAATTACAATTTGCGATAATTAATTTTCTAGGAAGACCCCCCCCCCCCACACACACACGCCAAAAAAAAAAAGAATCGTCAGCGCGACCATTAAGAAAACTTTGTAGAACGAAATCTAAACCGAAACTTATTAGCTCACAAGAGGGAATTAACCGAGTATAGAATGGGAGTTACCGGTTACGGCGAGGAAGCTACTGCAGAACCGGCGATATTCAGCGGTAGTACGGTAGCGTGGGAAGAAGTGGGATCGCGGGACCATATCTTGTTTAGAGTTCCGGCGCCCGATGGGAACGAGTCAGAGTCACTTAGAAGGTAGATTTTGTGTTTTTGGATTCATTTTATAAAGTCGGTCTAACGTTCGGAAGCAAAGAAAAATGGAACATGATTGTTATGTTAGATGTGAATGGTTAAACGAAACGGCATCGATTTCCGGCTCTGTAGATGCGTTCGCTAATGAAATATTAAAAAGGTTTCTTCTGTCGAAATGGCCATCTTCCAATCTCGCCAGAGTATGGCGACTTACAGTGGAAACATTTATAAATCCTCCGTCGTATCGATAGCGGAAATAATAAACGACGAATAAGAAACGATGATAAAGCAACTAAAGTAGCAAGCCTTTTCTTCCCTTTCCAACTACGCACACTTTTTATTCTTGTTGGTCCGCGCTTTTTCGCTTCCTCTTTCAGGCAAACTTTTGTCTACACTTTTATTATCGGAGCTTGTCAGGTTACTCGCCCTTTTTTCCCCGGTTTTTTCCCGCTTATTTTTTATTTTTATTTCGAGCCCGTTGGCGGGCTCATCGGCCGTTATTTCGAAAATGCAGCAGTTACCGACCACAAATGCCCCCCCCCCCAACAACAACAACGGCTCCATATGCATGCTTTCGCCGCGTTATTGCATACCTTAATAAGGATATACTAGTAATAAGAATTTCATCCTCCGGCTTCTGCGAAATGAATTCTCCCTTACGTACCCTGTATCGCTTTATCTATTTTTTATTATTTCGTTATTTTTTGCGACTATTTCCTTTATCAGCATCATCGTCCTTCTCGTCATCGTCATGGTATTTATAAATTTCGCACGTCGTTATTTTTTTTCAACAATATATCAAATTAGTTTCATTTAACACTTCCTTCCCACTCTCTCGCGCTTCGGTTTTTTTTTTTTTTGTTTTTTCTTCGACATCGCTTTAGCGCATAATTTTAATGCGGAGCTACCCTCCGGTTCTTCGTTATTATCATTCGGTAATAATATGCTTCTTCACGTTCGTTCTGGAATTTAATATAATGCAGCGTCTTAGCAAAACCTGATCCGATTAATGAGAACGGTTTTTGTTTTTAAATTAATATTTTCAGCTCTGCTTTTGCTTAGCGCTTCGAGTTTAAATCATCGCCAATTACTATCCTGTGATTCGTTGGTGTGCAAAATGAGAGATGAAAAAAGTTTTTAATTTATTCGTACGGAAGCTCTTTTAGTTCAGCGACAGATTGCTACAGCAAAAATTTATGTTCATAGCCGTTAAATGGAAATCGAATTTTTAAACTTAATCGTTACTTTTTTTTTCATCATGACCAGAAATTATTTATCTATCCATTTTTAAGATTCTATACACGTATAATGCGCAGAATCCTAACAGGACGATTCAGAAACGACAAAAATATCGAATAAAATTCGACTTGTAAACTTCAAAATTCGAACATAAATCACAATTGTTTTTTTGTTTTTTTTTGTTTTTATAAATTTACAAATATAGATCTAGGCGCCGTGTGTAACTACTTGGGCTATTCCTAAACTCGCTGGAAATTACAGAAGGCGGTGCAGTCTGTTGGATGCTGCAAAATTCAACGCTGCCCGAACACAGTCCGGCTGGTTCGACAACAGACGACGGAGTAAGGTATAACTAGAAGTACGGGACGTACGCCGGCACCATTTCAGCATCTGATGCTCTACGGTTGGCGAGGCCATGAATCCGCAAAGAGGACAGGTAGACGTAGGGGAAGCTCCTTCAAAGACGTAATTGCGTGAAAGTGCAGTGTGCCCCAGACGCAGTCTCGACAGGATCGAGAAATCCCTACGTAAGATGGTGAACAGCGGACACCATGGGTCAGTGTTCGATTTATGGACCTGAGCCAGGTCGCTTGTTCTGACCATAGTTTGCTCCAATCTTCGGAAAAGTGCATCAGAAAGACTGATGGTCCTAATGGAGGCAGTACAGATCGTTGAACGGCATCGGGTTAGATAGAGTTACCTTAGCAGCCAAGTCAACCCGCTCATTGCCAGAACCCATAAGAATGTGAAATATAGCTCGGATCGGTTTGAATAGCAGGTTTTTTATTTTAATTCGTAGGGAGTTGCAACTGTCTGGGCTCTGGGTGGCTTTGATAGATTGAAGTGAGTCTGCAATAAGAAGGGCATTTTAAGACGTTGGGCTGGAAGAATGTGTCTCAAGACTAAGAAGGATCCCAAACATTTCTGCCTCTAAAACAGAGCAGTAGTCGTTTAGGCGCTCGGTGTACATTACACCTCCAATTTCATAAGCGCATGCGGTTGGTGAAGGAGAATTAGTAGGACTCGCTTTAGCTGCGTCTGTGTACATGTGAATATAGTTAGGAAAGGAGGCGAGTTTATTTAATGCTACTTGAGACATGGATATAGAAAGGTTAGATGTTCTTAATGAATCTGCTCATAAGTTTATAGATGTTGGGGCATGATTCCAGGGCGCTGTAGTGATGGGATTAACATGATGGTCGCTCTAATTTATGCCTACCTTAGAAAGAAAAGTTAAAGCCTTGACCAATGGATCACTAGGAAAGGAGTGGAATATGATTTGGAAATTACTGGTGGAAAATTGGTATGGTAAGGAATAACGAAAGGCGAGATAATCGCTAATAATAGATAAAAGAGGAAGGCCCTTCAAAGCGCAAACGCCCAACGAAGGAGAAGTCCAGTGTGCCCCAAGTATGATACCTTAAAGAAGCATTATGGATGGGATCGATAGATTTTAGAATCGTTTTATTACCAGAGGAATGGCAACCATATGACAGTTTATTAAAGATAAGGGTTTTTTTATACTGATAACAAAAGTTTCGGATCTACATTGTACTTGTTATTGGATAAACATTTCAGGATGGACAAGGATTTCATGCAACTACTCTTAAGGATAGAAATGTGTGGAGTCCACGATAATCTTTCGTCGAACGTTAGACCCAGGAACTTTATGGACGGAAGGAATGGGATAGGTACATGTTTTAAGTAGAGGATGGATATCGGAATCGAAAATAGGACGACGCTTCTTTACGAATTGGACACATGCAGTTTTTGAACATGAGAAGTCGAAGCCATTCTTTTCCGCCCAGTTTTGTAATCTATTGATCGTTGATTGTAGGATAGACATCGCATTAGCGAGGAAGTTTGAGGGAAGAGATATGTTGAGATCATCAGTGAATAAACGGGCTGTTATTGGCGGCCTTATGCAGTCTGCTATATCGTTTATATAAAGGATAAACAAACTTACGCTTAAAGGCGAACCCGGTGAATTTTCATTTTCAGTCGTGAAGGATGAAGATACTGAAGAGCCCTATTCTCACTTGAATAGCTCTATCAGTGAGGAAGCTCTGGATAAAATTGCCCATATTATCGCTAATTCCGGCGTTCTTCAGCTTTTTAAGCACTCCATATCGCCATATGCGGTCGTAAGCTTTCGCTATGTCGAAAAAGACCGAGTAACGATGCTGTGATCTGTTATGGGCTGTTAAGATTTGTCTTTGTAGGCTAACAAGATGAAAGAGTGCCGATTTATATTTTCGGCCGCCCGCTTTTGGATAGGAGAAAAGATTTCCTTGGATTCAAGATAGAAATAGAGGCGTCGGTTCACCATTTCCTCCTTTACATTAAAATTTTCTTTAAGACGATTTATAATCGATTAGCCCGGGAGCAAAAAACGATGAAGAATATCTAATTTAAAACATTCATAGCTCACCGCCGGGTAATTTTTTACGAAAGCGAAATTCAAAATATAAAAGAACAGAAACTGTTTAATAAAATAAAAAATTACCGATAAAAAAGTTGTTTTTTTTCACCTCGAGCAACAGCAGAAAAAAAAAACACGTTCATGTAGTACTAGCCCGAGCGAAAAAGTTGTGAAAAGCTCCGCCAGGCCATAAAAAAAAAAAAAAAAAAAAAAAAATGTCTTATGCATGTACTTAAAAAAGAGCGCTTTTGAGACAAACATATAGAGCTTCATAGTTTGGAAAAAAAATAATATATATATATGTATTTTTTTTCCGGTCGTGTGATATATCGATAAAATTTGATCGCTATTTGTTGGAAACGAACCCATACTTTGAAATGAGCTGGTGGATTTTGCAGCAAAAGAGGCTATTTCATGCTTCGCGATTCCAGACATACTAGCTACCTTCATCATCGGACTTCTCTATGACAATCAAATCCCCGCTAAAAAGGAATGGTCGATGAATTGGCATGAAGTTTCTACTTCGAACAAATTGCGTTCAATCCGCTCAAGTACTGTAATTTGGAGTAATTCATCAAAATCCAGCCGAAAAGGAGAAGTTATATTATGCCGTCTGCGCATTAATAAATAGATCAGATCCCCCTATTTCTTTACGTATGCTCTGTTCTCTTATCCATTCGCCATCTTTCAGTGGATTGCCCGAAATTCCACCTATTCCGGTCCTAATTACGCCTGTCTAGTTCCCTCTCTGAAATTCTGGAAGACAATGAAAAGAAAGTCCAGCCGCTCATCAGATTTCTGAGACTATCCATCATCCTCGATAAAACGTTTAAACTCCATTCATCCGTGCCTCTGGTCAATGTTGCAGGACATGGCAAGTTAACGGATACAATACAATACAATACGAACCCGTATTCCATTTTGTTTGATGAAACTTTCGAACTTGACGAAAAGTTCAAAAAAACGCAAATAATTACGTGTTATAAATACGCGCATTCCCGGATATTTCTCTAGTTTGGAGCGTCCGGATTTCCAACTTTAAAATTAGGCCCCCGGGACGCAAAAAGCTTGAAATTTTGGAAGATTTTTTTTCCCCCCTTCTAGGCATGTGATATAGCGATTAAAAAATCCGTATTTAATAGTAAATAAATTATATTTCGCTATCACTCATTTTTAAAACTTTTCTTAACAGGCAATCAATGTACTAATACATAAGTGTATAAAGCACGGAATAATAAGAATGGCAGCCTGTAAGTCATTCGAATTGGGATTATTATTATTATATATACAAAAATAAATGAAATTATGGCGAAGATTTTTGTTTTTAAACGGAACTTGTCGTTTTGGGAAGACGATGATTTGAGGTATATCAAATAATATTTAAGGGAACGCGTAAATGCTTGAAGACAAGCATCAATACAATGTAGATGTAAATGAACAGAGATGGTAAAAGTTTATGCTGTCGTAAATAAAAGAAGACCAGTTTCGTACAGTCGCTCGCTATTTCCTTGAAATAACGACTTCTGTGTGAAAACGTAAACAGCCTTTTGCGGCACGTATATATTTAACGAGTTCCGCTAGTAAGAAACAGATGAAGATGATTAACATTAATAATCTGTCAAATGCACTGTTTAATGGTTTTTTTTTTTTTTTTTTTTTGATTTAATATGCAGCAGCCACATTTAAAAAGTTACAAATAGCTCATCGTGATTTAAAACGTAACAAGAGACAATGTTTGCATTTATAATCAAATCTTTTCTTTTCTTTTTTTTTCTTTTTTTTTCGGTTTAGCTTCCGTCGACTGATTAGTTAATTTATTTTCTTTCAATTTTCGGAAATTTATTATTATCTACTTTCAGATGATTATGTTCTTGTTCTTAATAAATTCATTTTAAAAAAATACGCTTATTTTTGTTGCCTGTACGATCTGTATTATTGTAATCGGCAAGGTGGAATAAGAAATCTATTGTTAAACGAATGTCGCGCTATTATATTACGCAGTGCGTCATATTATGTGTTCGAGTGACGTAAGTTATTAATCATTTTCAATTTAAATAATATTTCAACTATATGTGTACATGCGCTGTTCATTTCATTTATACATATATCAGCGTTTCTTTTTCCTATACACCGCGAAGCATTTCTAAATAATGGCACAGTTGTATTTATAATATCTTCTACCACCTTAAAGTATTTTTTCCATCCGGTTAATTGGATATTTTCGAATTTTTACATGTCGAAAACAAATCAGGTGATACGTCGCTTTTCCATTTTTAATATAATTTTTATAACCGTTATTTATTTCCCCAAAAATTAATCCCGCGTTATAAAGAATTCCAATATTTTAATGAATACCATTAATAAACTTCAAATTCAAAAGCCTAAAAATCGTTTGATTTAAATTCGTTTATTCAAATAACTACTCGATTGTGCACATTATTTAAATAAAAAATTAAATTTTGCCAAAAAAAATTTACCTATTTGGCAGATGTATTTATATACATACATACACACACACACACACACACACACACACACACACACACACACATATATATATATATATATATATATATATATATATATATATATATACATGATAGTAAAATCGACATGAGAAACGACAAAATCCATTATAAATTACGACAGATTTGAATTCCACAACGACATTAAATCTTGGACGACTGCCCATTGGATAATGCGTTTCCTTTCCTATATCGAAATTTGTTTACACTTAAACTCCAAACGTGGTAGCAACGTGACTACTAGTTGGCCCGCCAATTAAACTGAGAAAACTCAACCATTTTCCGTGAAATCCTTTGTAATATTCGTCTATAAATTTTCCAGCCACATCGTGCTTTACACTTCATCGTCAATTTTCAGCAAATATAAGTGAAATCGTTATAAAGTGTGATAAATTTAACAAGCCCTGTCACGGGTACTAAATCAACATCTCAGTTTTCTAGTTCATTGTTTCTAATGTCCAGTTCAACCGCTTTTCGAGAAAAACGCAATTTCCCATTTATTTTTATTATAACACAAAATAGCGCAATAAAGCGTCTTTTTGAAAGATTTCATCCCTGCTGAAATAACACGATTGCTGTAAGATACACAGATTTCGAAAAATTTCCGTTCGTTGTTTCCTCGTTGATTCAATTTTTAATTATTAAGGCGGGAAAAGATGGAAGCGAATTTAAATAATTATGCAAAGTAATTTTATTAGCGAAATCCCGGCAACGATCTTATCAGCAACCGACAAGAATGGTAAAATATATATACACTGACGTTGCTGTTATCATTATGGAGTATCTGTTAAAGTCCAGTTGCGATGAATAACAGGGAGAGCCCGTTTTTGGCGGTATATTTTATTACGAATGCGCGATGTGCATTTCAAATGGCGACTATAGAAATAAAACGGTTAATATCGCAAACGACAGCGAAACAGAACGGCAATAAAGCGATTAGTCGTTAAGCGCTCGTTCGGCTATCTGAAATTTTTTAAATTCACGCTGAGATGTGCACAATTTTTGGTATGAATAATACACAAATACCGTTGAATACAAAAAATTCAGAATTATAGGTGGCTCTAAGTAATAGTAATAATAATAATAATAATAATACATACATACATACAATCAAATACGTATATATTCAGTAGCAGTATAAAATGGAAACAAACATATTAAAATATCTTATAAATTACCTATGAAATTCATTCGATTGTACATAAATTGATTGTCATAAATAAGACCTTAAAAAGGGTTAAATGATTGAAGTAACAAAAGAATTTTAATTTTATAATAAAATAATCAAAAAAAATCTATTCCGGTTTCAATGGGTTACTTCCGAGGAAGGGCAGTACTCGAAAATATTTCCAGTCGATGTGGTACAGCGAATTTTTCATTTTGCTGGGTATTCTAGATTTTATACGGGGTGTACGGGTGGTTTGGGACACTCGGCATATAATACATATATATAACATGGCCCTTCGGATCCGTCTGAGGACACCCCTGGACCAACAGCTCTATCACTTCTGTACTTCGTATAGAATGAGCAAAATTGCTAACGTCATTCTGTCCGAATGCGCGACAAAAAAAAAAAGTAAATCTTTACTTAATGTCACATTTTAGGGCAAACTTTTGTGACAGCAAAAAAATTTTCGTGAAATAAATTTTGTGACAAATTTTCTGACAGAAAAACTAATGGAGGTCGGGCTGAGAATGACTGCCATTTATCTTAATTGCAACGTAATTCTTAGGCCACCCCCATTAGAAAAAATGTCCCAATTTTATGTAAAGTTTGTTATATTTTAATTTTTACCGACTTTATATATATATTAATTACAACGTAATTCTTAGGCCAGCCCCTATTAGATTTTGTAACGAAAAATGTCATAATTTTATGTAATGAAAGTTAAATGCTAGGATAGAATTTTTGTGATTGTGTTGTGTTATATTCATATAGACCGATTTAGAATTACGTTGTAAATTTTGATAATTTTATACAAAGTGAAAGAGACCGAAATGTAAGCAAGAGGGGTTAAGAGGCGTAGCCCCTTGCGAGGCTAAAATGGCCAAGTTTTTATATATACATATATATATATATATATATATATATATATATATATATATATATATATATATGTATACATATATGTATGTATGTATGTATGTATGTATAAAGTCATCCTTATTAAAGTTCTTTCTGTATGGTATTTATAAATTCTTGAAGAAAATCGTGTTTTATAAAAATCGTTTCCATCAGTTTCCCATCTATCTATAATATATGTACAAATAAAATATAGAACGCGAAATTTTCGAGTATAATTGTTGTTTTTAACATTACGTCTTCTAAGTAATAAGCGTCCGCCAACTCTACGACAACGAGTAACCTGAAAATTGATTAACAGCAGTGATGGCTCTTTCAGCGACTCTACCTAATTCAACTAACCTTAAAAACTAGAGGAAACTCTGGATGAATAAAAACATACATTTGACATAACGAAATAAATATAACGCAAAATGCAAAAACCCAAACACTGGCATATACCCTGTTTCGTGCAAAGAAACTTGTACGACATATTGTTGCAGATAGACGCCAATTTAATTATTCACGCTCTCGTTAATCGGCAGTTTCTTGACCCTCTGCGGGAATTTATTCCGACAAAAGGACTGTAAAATGTTTGACTAAACTATCGGTAAATTTCAAAATAAGAAACTCGCGAGTTGTTCAGTTTTGCCGCCGATTACAGAAATTCACCGTCCGTGCCTTGTTCTTCGATTATAAATATTAAAACGTCTTGTAACACGAATTCGCTTGACACGCTCTTTTTTCTCAATTTTCTCATAAAATTTTCCCGCTAATCCAAATGGTCTAAAAGAGAAAAGGTCTCCAAAATTCTTTACACGCTATCTCGTTGCGTCTATTAATCGCGAAGCCGGTTGCGTTAATTTACTGCATTTATCGATGATTTTCTATCCAACCTGAAGTCGAATTTCAGCAACACTTAATAATTACTAAAGGGTAACGTGCTATCGTATGCATGAAAAACAAATTTACATTAAAATTTTGCGCTTAGAGAGTAAAATAATTATACATATTTTTTATACGCGCCAATATCTGCAACGATATTACAACTTGTTAATGAACAAGCGCGTATACTTCTCATTTTTTCCACGTATTCATGATAAAAATTTTTCGAACGTGGGGTACAGTCGAAATAGAACACATCCATGATGTTAAATGCTTTTTTTTCTAATTTACCTTTAAATCGATTGTCGGCTACGCGTTTCCTATCTTTTTTTTATATTTATATACCGGTTTTAATGTTAAAAATTTTAATTCCGCTATAGCAAACAAGGTCAATCAAGCAAGTGTCCGCTACATTCTCTCAATGATATCCCCGAATGTAATTTTAACCACGCCCTTTTCGAATGTTCTGTCGTTTGAACGATTACTTCTCTACTCTCAACTTCTGAGACTTAATATTCCTGCTCCCTGTAGTGCTGCACCAGCTATCTATTGTCGCTCCCCTTGTATCTATCCCCCATTGATGCCATAGCTGACCGCATACGATTCTAAATAATTAATTCAGCGATACTTTTCTTTCTTATCAAACATGGGTCAATGCTCTTTGTCAGCGAGCCCCCCCCCCCCCCCCCAGCATGTTGGTTCACGCGTTGACCATTACCCATAATTCCCATTTACATAATATTAAATTCGAAAGAAAAATGATCCTTTTCAAATTTGTGATATACCGTATATACTTTTCGCTCAGCATTCCACCGTATAAATGTATATATGGATGTGCTTGCAAATTTTTGTAACTTTATTACTGTTTTTCGAAATTTTTTAAAACCTGTAATATTTCTTTAACGATTTCACGATCTCTAAATTCGATTATTTTATTACATCATAATACCTTATATTGTAATATGACGAGAATGACTTAACAAGAAAATTAAAAAATATGACAACGAATGCGATCCAAAACATGCAACCAAACTGTAGATAATAAAAAAAAAAAAAAAAAGAAAAAGCTTCAAAGAACATGCCACCAAATAAACTCGCTAAATAATGAATGAAAAAAAGTAACGAATTCGTATCAGAATAAAGTTCATTTATGTTGCGTTTTAAATCACGAAGAGCTTTTTTGCAACTTTCTAAATGCGGCTGCTGCATATTAAATCAAATAAAAAAACCATTAAACAGTGCATTTGACAGATTATTAATATTAATCATCTTCGTCTGTTTCTTACTAGCGGAACTCGTTAAATATATACGTGTCGCAAAAGGCTGTTTACGTTTTCACACAGAGCGCGTTATTTCAGGGAAGCAGCGAGCGATTGTGTGAAACAGGTCTTCTTTTATTTACGACAACATAAACTTTTCCCATCTCTGTTCATTTACATCTACATTGTATTGATGCTTATCTTCAAGCATTTACGCGTTCCCTTAAATATTATTTGATATACCTCAAATCATCGTCTTCCCAAAACGACAAGTTCCGTTTAAAAACAAAAATCTTCGCCATAATTTCATTTATTTTTGTATATATAATAATAATAATCCCAATTCGAATGACTTACAGGCTGCCATTCTTATTATTCCGTGCTTTATACACTTATGTATTAGTACATTGATTGCCTGTTAAGAAAAGTTTTAAAAATGAGTGATAGCGAAATATAATTTATTTACTATTAAATACGGATTTTTTAATCGCTATATCACATGCCTAGAAGGGGGGAAAAAAAATCTTCCAAAATTTCAAGCTTTTTGCGTCCCGGGGGCCTAATTTTAAAGTTGGAAATCCGGACGCTCCAAACTAGAGAAATATCCGGGAATGCGCGTATTTATAACCTTGTTAAAAATTTTAAACTGTAATACTCGCGCCGCAAAGGGAGGAAAAGACGCGCGTCATTTTTCGCGCTCTTTTGAACTTTTCGCTAACTTTGAAAGTTTCGTCAAAAGGAAATGGAATGCGGTTTCGTTCTAGACAAGTGGAGATGATCTTTACACCGATATATCGCACGACCGTAAAATAAAAATTTTTTTCTTCCCAAAATTTGTAGCTTTACATGTGTAAGGTTGTAAAGCTATGTTTTTCTCGTAAAAAACTCTCTTATACACATGTTTTTGAGATACATTTTGGTTTTCTCAACATTTTTTCTCTCGGTCTATTACTGGCATGAACATAGTTTTTTCTTTTTTTTTTTTTTTACTGTCTTTAACCCGAAAGAAGCAGTTTAAATATTTCTTTTTTTTGTGGGTAATTTTTTTATTTTATGAAGATTATATTTAGAAGTTTACTTTTAAAAGGGGCTAATTGACGATGAGTTATGAATTTTAGTAAGGTGATTTGTAAGGTTGTTTTAAATTCTATATTATATATTTACGTTGCCGTCCAGTGTAATCGATTATTTTGAAGTTATACATAGGATGGAATTTATGATATAATAATTTTGAAGTTTTCAATTCAAACCGTTTCCTGAGCTATTGCGCATTTTAGTTTCGATATTTTTGTCCATTTCCAAATCGTCTTATTACGATTTCGTTACATTATATATGTGTAAAATCCTAACTAGTTTTCCATGTCGGCTATAGAATTTCCCTTGTGAGCTGTATAATCTGTGTAAAGGTGCCGACCGTACGTGATTTTACTATTTCGTCCGCAACTGTCCAACTTGCCAAGTCGTTCCAATCTCAGATTGCGCTCGTAAATATAAGTATATATCTAATCTGAAAAAAGTGGTAAGTGGAGAAATCGGGGGAAAGTAAAGGGGGGGCGGCTCTGAAAGACAACTCCGATTTCTACCTGTACTACTGTTACCCTTAATGTCATTAGACTTCGTACGATACGATATCCTTCAATTAGTGCCCAACTGCCTGATCCGTTTTACTTTACTTCGTTGATATTCTTTATGTGTTTCCCATCCGGTAACACAGTCGCACCTATAGTTTTCTTTCGTATTTTGTGGATTGCTATTTAATCCATGTGGATTTTCTCTCGGTACGTGTTCTTCTTCATCAGTATTCTTAGAAACTTTTCTGCTTCCAATCTTATCAATCTAACCAGTATTATTTTTCACTCTTTTCTAGTACAAAACTTTGAATATTTTCAGTTACCTTTTTCTTGCCTTATTTGCGGTCCACACTTCCGGTCTCTATAGAAGTGCATGCATACATACTGTTACAGAAATTCAGAATTAATTCCTTTTCATTAATTAATTTCGCATTTCTACCTTCGGATTTTAGCCGTTGTTTTTTTTTTTTTTTTTTTTTTTTTTTGTAAAAATTAATACGCTTTATGTTTTCGGATATGCTTTATTTCCTCAAACGCGTCTTTATTCCAGATTTTATTTGCCAGTTGTAGTTTCTATCATCTACTATGCACCTAAATATTTATGAGATTCCTAAAATGCTGCCATACTTCGTTGTCTACCTGGCAAGGGTCGTTTAATAAAGACCGAGACGTTTATTTTACTAAACGGCTCATCTTCCGACCGATCACGCTGAAGGTACTTCTTATTTTTTAGAGAGAGAGAGAGATACCATTCAATCCGCCGCTGCTACTTCAATCCGAAGAAACTTTCTTTAAAATTGCCTGCAGTGCTTTGGTAGCAACTGCGGAGATAGGAAAACTTGGACCTTTCAATAGCGGCATACGGAAAAACATGGTACACAGAGTACAACACGTCTGGCACAGAAAGTCGAGCGCCGTGTAAGATGTTGGCTTGGCGTTACCTTAGGAAAGCTTCCAACGGTCTACGAAATCTGCACGCCTCTTGGGGATGTGATCAGTTGCTTCAAAACGGAACACTATAGTTCTCTAGAGAGATTTTTTTTTCTAACAGTGTAGTAGACTGTACCTCTTGATGACGGGCGTGCCTGGTCGTCCATCAGCTCTCTCGTACATTGAATCCGTAACATCGCCTCTTAAAATCCTCTACGTTTCAACGGCCATTTTCTTCAGCTGAACGTGCTGTTCGCGATAATCGATGATTATTCGATGTAGAAGCGGAGGCCACATTCGCGTTACGCAGACAAGGGTTGATAACAAACTAATCAATTAAGCGATTTCATTATTGGACCGGATAATTTGGAAAAAGGAATCTCGATAACCGGGTCGTTCGTTCCGTGAAGTTCGTCGATAGCGGCGCTGGTCTTTGGTTTCATTGGACAGTCCTTATAATTACTTTTTTTTTTTTTTTTTTTTACTTTATTTTATTGTTCTCGCTTATCGCTTTAGTGCACATTGTTTTCACATTGTGTGAGAGCTCAGTTAAATCGATAGGTTAGTTAAGGTTCTTTCATTTTCTATTAATATAGATAATCTGAAAAGTAATGTGGTTCGTATGCATCGATTGTGCGTTTTCGCGTTTAATTATTCTATTCGTATTAATAATGATATTTATCGGTTATCGATCATTATAGAAACCAATGAGATGTAATTACTGTTACTGTATTTGTTTTGTTTTTTTTTGAAAATCCATACTTCGTACTTAACTTTATTAGAAGGTAAAATTAGTATCGCTTTTGTTTGTCGTTGTCATCAACTCTCCATAATCCGTTTTTTCGCATTACGCTATATTTCAACTTTAATTGCGACTAAATAGTGTAAAATGAACAATTCCGAAAATTGCGAAAGTACTATTACAATTGCCGAAATTAAAAACGATTTCTCGGAAGAAATTAAAGAAATTAAAATGGACAAGGAGAGAGATGTATAGAGGAACGAGCACGTAATCTTATCGTGCATAGAGTTCTGTCGAAGGAAGAAAAGATCACTGGAAAATATAGTTTTCTTTATAAATTAAATCTGACAGAACTTTTCAACAATTCGACAGCGTCAAAAGAATAGGCAAAGTGAAGATGAAGTAAGATATAGAATTCAAACTAAATTTATCATCGCCAGGAAGCGGAAAAGTTCGAAATTTTACATAACTGAAGACTACGGTAAAGAAAAAGGCGACAGAGTTAATATTTGCGCGGCAATACTTAATAAAAGATAATGAACTGATTATCATATTAAATCAAAAACTTCATCAATCGCCAGAAAATAATGCTGGAAAGGGACGATACCGATTCAGATAATAGCGAACTGGCTTAAACAAAAGTAAAATAACGCGTCATCTAAAAAAAAAGTGATAACGTAAACGTACAAGCTAGAATAATAATTGCATATTATATCTTATTCGTCCAGTCGGTCTGATCATTAAAGGCGGTCTAAGTAACTGAAAGTTAAATAAATTAAAAAAAAAACAACAACATACTAATAACTTTAAATGTGCGTAACTTTTAAAGACAAACTTGTTTTTTTCCCCTTTCTTTTTAGCTCACTCTTCACCATTTATCCAGTTTTTTCAGGATAGAACCAGCAATAATAAAAGAAACAGACTGCCACCAGATTGGCTTAAGTTCGCAAGAACGGGGGAGATTAATCACTATAAAAGAATTATTACAAATGCGTAATAATACCAATAATAAATTAGTAGTGGTAGCGCTGTAATTATCACATTGTGATTCGCGCCCTTCATGATTTAGTGTAGTTTTTTATTCGTAAACAGCCGGGAATTATGTGGTGCTAAATGAAAAAAATGTTTTACACGATGTTATTTAAAATTTAATGATATAACACGCAAATGTGTTACTGTGTGATGATAACAGCACACTGTGATCGACAGATTCATTCTGTTTTTACCTTTACACATAGACTATGCGGTAGACAGTTTTTATTAATCGAAAATTTGAGATTACGTTCTTAGTAAGACAAAATAGACTTACTTTACGGACCTGTCGAAAGATATATCCACGTCAAAATGTAATATAGGGAGGTACTCGTTTAAAATTTTTCTGTTATTTATTACATAAGCATTCGTTATCACATAATACCATTTATAAATTATGCAGTTTTCTACATAACGCTGCAGCAGCGAATGTATGTATCTTTCCCCTCCTGAATATCGTATACATATCAGAGGATGCTTGTGGAAATTAACAAATAACGTTTTATAGAATGAAGTGAAACTGATGTACAATTTTTGTTCTTCTTTACAGTAAGGTTTAAAGTAATACCAGTTTTTTTTTTGTTGTTTTTTTTTTTTTACATATAATTGTAACCTTAAAAAAATTCCGACTATAACATCGAGGAATATAAAGATCATCTGACAAATTTCTAAAAGAAAAGAAAAAAATTTAAAAAAATCTAAAACAACTCGCTTTTATTGCAATACAAACTGAATAATCTCGATTATTATTATTGTTTTTGTTTTTTTTTTCTTTTGAGAAGTAATATTTGCCGACAATCTCGATTATTAGCTGCGGTGATTCCTGTGAGAATGCTAGGAATTACAGTCATGAAATCATCATATTGCTCAATGTCTGTGCAAAATTTCAGATTATTCGGTCGTCCCGAAGTGGGTAAAAACTGAATCATAAAATTCCGTTACATTTATATATACGTACACACAGGTCATGCTAATAAAAGAGTGTGTGTTTAAAAAAAGAAAAAAAAAAAAAAAATGACAAGCTGATGATTTTCCGATAGCGGTAAAATGGAAAAATAGAATCACAGAATTTAGAGTAATATATTGGAAAATTGCGTTACTAACACTCTGACTTTATATCGCGCAAACACCAAAACACTTCATATTTACGCACGTACGAATGAACATCGGATTAAGGTTACTTCGGATAATCCGCTTATAATAATGGATGATTATCGGTAAAGGGAAAAAACACAATCAGCACATTTGCAGTCCTCGCACAGTCGCTAAGAGAAATAGAAACGTTACTAAATTAATAAATTTTCATCTCCGAAATAATTAATTTGCAGTGAACTCGCATTTCAAGTAAAGAATAGGTAAAATGTGGATATCGCAACGAATTGATTTTATATACCCTGCTCTAACAAATGATTACACTTCTAGATGGCACGGAATGTTCAAATATTAAAGATGGCAGCAGCTGGACAGGTTGATGCTGAATTTGACCATTTAAAATATGTATCGTTTCTTTTTTTTTTTTTTTTTTTTTAATTTTTTAAAAAGTTTATTCGATTCGTCAAATTATCAATCATCATCATCATCATCATCATCATCATAGTGACCTAGTCAGCTTCTGAGCGTTGGCGACTACTACCTATTCGCACATTCTAAAGCTGTTACATGGGCATAGTGTTCTAGGAAATTGTTATATGCAGCGTGACAATACAGGCAAAACACTTGGAACTAACTAACCGCTTGTTATCGCGATACAAATGCACAGTCCCGTTTGTGTCTGCCTACTGCTCATCAATTAGCGCGGATATGGCGAAGTTATCAATAATTACCGATTTACTTATTAATCTGCAAATTTTTCGTTTATTTCTTTTCGCTCTCTCTCTCTTTCTTCGTCTCTCTTCTGATGTATGCAATGTATCAACAAGCAAATATGAACAATCGTATTTTGCGCCCCCCTCAATATATTATGTTAAGAATCAACTTATTTGATATACTGACTAGTTAAAGCCCTTACACGTGAGTAGTGAATAAATAGCGACTCTAGGAAGTCTGACGTCACAACCCCAATTCCTGTCCCGGAGGCGAAAAGTCACCTAAGTATTTTATTCGGGAGGCAAAAATTCACCCAATTTTTTATTCCGACGCTGAAAATTCACCCAAGTTTCCCCCGATTTCCCCCAATTTCCCCCAATTTTCCTCAAATTTTTCCAATTTTTTTGCAAATTTCCTCCAAATTTCACCCTACAGGTCCCGCTCGTTTCCGATAAACCGAACCGATTATAAATTAACCCAAGTATAATGTTTAAAGCCCGAAACTAACCCAAGTCCCCACTCTTCCCTCCCGTCCACAGCGATACCGCGATTTTTCAAAATTCTACGTGTAAGTATAAAAATTCCGAAATTAACCCAAGTGTAATATTTAAAGCTGAAAACTAACCAAACCCCTGCTCGCCCTCTTGGCATATTTCATTTTTCTCGTGTCTCGTTGTCAATTGGAGATATATAGAAGTCGACCGAGGCGTGCGAGACCGACATAATGGAAAAGTTTTTCGATGACAGATAAATAATATGACGTCGACAAAGTGAACAGCGGTGGTAGCACCAGCGGCGATAAGAGTTCCGAAATCAGTTAGTACGTCTCGATAAACGGTTAACGTACTTCCAAAAACGGGCCCACCTTTTCTATACACTCGCGCTTCGCTGTGTGCCGTTATTTTTATCTGTAAGTCCTTCTTCCAGCTCTCCCCCTTTGTGACACCTTTTTTTCCCCGAAAAAATCTTATTCATCACCGCCGCGCATGAGAAAAAGAGCAATTTAATAATAAAAGCGAGAACAGAATATAGAACAAAATACATTTCAAAAGTTATTATTCGTAAAAAATTCGCTTAAAAATTTCCAACGACTGTCACACCGTAAATTTCGATTAAGTGACAACTTGGCAACCGACGCAACTCTATTTTGTTTATCTTTCGCTCTTATTTTCTTCCTACATATTATATATATATATATATATATATATATATATATATATATATATCATTATTATTATTATCACTATCATTATCAGTAATTATTATTGGTAGTATTATTATTATTTTTTAAAACTCTTAATAATAATGTCAGCTCCCTTAGGGAGTGTCCAAGATAATCGCGAAGTATATAAATATATACATACATATTTCGTGAACTTTTTTTATTTCGTTGTTTATACATTTCGCGAGATATTCACGTTTCACTTTTTCCTTTTTTTCTGAATGTAAACTGTTTTTTTAACGACAGTTTCGTAAAAGACCAAATTTGCATAGGAAATTTTTAGACTACCGGTTTTCCCCCTCATTTATTTATTTTTTTCTGTTATATAAATATTTTGTGGACTTCACAAGGCCTTAGTCCATTTGTGGGTTTCCAGCATAATTATATCGTTTATTCGTAAATTACATCTTAGCCATTTATTACATTATATTCACACCTTATACATACTCCGTAATGTAAGCTTAAACTCTACTTTAAATATAATATATATCTAATTCCCTAATCTAGCACAGTCATACCTACCCTTTACATATCCTAGCCACATTAATTCACTAATAAGAACCTAGTTGAATCGAGGAACCGAAATGACGAGAAATGTAAGGACCACACGATAGATTTTCCTCCCGTCTGACCCCCTTACTCCTTTCCCTTCTCGGCCTCTTCCTCATTCTTTGCACCATGCAATCGGCCGTATTTTTATCTTATTGTTTCGTATGCACAAATTTACTTCGTCTCTAAATCCGTTTGGTATGTATATTACTCGGTATCGATTGAACTTATTTGCGTAGTGATACGGAATTTTAAAAGTTGAAAACAATTCTTTTCCAACAAGTGTTCGTATGCAAATTTATACGCATTACACTTCACAGAGCTCATTAAACCGCGGCTGCAAAAATATTTCTTGCTCAACTACCCTCGCACTTTGTGAAAACTTAAAAGCCAAGAGTTTCGAGGCTCCTTGGAATTCTGTGGTTCACGTGAGTAGTGAATAAATAGCGACTCTAGGAAGTCTGACGTCACAACCCCAATTCCTGTCCCGGAGGCGAAAAGTCACCTAAGTATTTTATTCGGGAGGCAAAAATTCACCCAATTTTTTATTCCGACGCTGAAAATTCACCCAAGTTTCCCCCGATTTCCCCCAATTTCCCCCAATTTTCCTCAAATTTTTCCAATTTTTTTGCAAATTTCCTCCAAATTTCACCCTACAGGTCCCGCTCGTTTCCGATAAACCGAACCGATTATAAATTAACCCAAGTATAATGTTTAAAGCCCGAAACTAACCCAAGTCCCCACTCTTCCCTCCCGTCCACAGCGATACCGCGATTTTTCAAAATTCTACGTGTAAGTATAAAAATTCCGAAATTAACCCAAGTGTAATATTTAAAGCTGAAAACTAACCAAACCCCTGCTCGCCCTCTTGGCATATCTCTAAAGCGCACGCGCCGTTCCCCCGCATTTCCGATAATTCGATGCGTTTAAAAATTAACCTCAATATAATATTTAAAGCAGGAAAGTAACCTAAGCCCCGCTCGCCCTCCTAGCATACTTAGAAGGTGCACGCGCCGTTCCCGCACACTTGTCGATCGTTCGCGATACCGCGATTTTCCAAAATTCTGCGTGTAAGTATAAAAATTCCGAATTTAACCAAAGTATAATATTTAAAGCCAGAAACTAACCTAAACCCCCCTTCTTCCTCTTTTTCCATTCGTGCGTATTTTTTATTTTTCAGGGCGTAATTATTATAAAATTAGCCTAAGATTTTTTTTATTTTTTTATTTCAACACATTCTCTTCAACCATCACTATATGTGACGTTGCATGCAAACACTTTCAAAACCGTTGAAACAGGATCTTAATATTCTTATAATTTCTATTCCAGTCGATACATTATTATGGAACCACGCCCTACATGTACACACTAACGGTCTAAGTATATTTCTCATTTTCTACAGTTCCAAAAAATTTTTCTTTATTCTCCGATCGTTACAAAAGCGTACTGACTAGTGATGGGAAACTTCGAAATGTTTCATTCGAATTATTCGATTGTTCGATAACTTCGAATGCATTCGATTGTTCCACAGTTGCATTCGAAATGTTATTTCATTCGTATAATTCATTCGTATTCACATCAGTCATTCGAATTAAAATCATTCGAATCAAAATCATTCGAATTAAAATCATTCGAATCAAAAATCATTCGAATCAAAATCATTCGAATTAAAATCATTCGAATCAAAATCATTCGAATCAAAATCATTCAAATTAAAATCATTTGAATCAAAATCATTCGATTGTTTTTTTGTTTTTTTTTTGTTTTTTTTTGACGATTCGTGATTGTTTCGATTGTAAAAACATTTCGAAATCGCACATCACTAGCACTGACAGATCACACGCTTATATCTACCATAGTGTTAGCCACCACGAAAGCGAACCATTAGATCCCGTGCACACTCTGCTCTCGATAGTTTCCCTATCATTCATAATAATTTTTCAAAGCCTAAGTATCATAGAATTAGTGCAAGTATATTTATTATTTTTTCTCACTTACGATTATTTTTCCGTCCGTAAGTATTATAAAATTAGTCTAAGTATATTTCTCATTTTCTACGGTTCCAAAAATTTTTCCTTATTCTCCGATTGTTACAAAAGCGCACTGACTAGTGATGGGCAACTTCGAAATGATTCATTCGAATTATTCGATTGTTCGATAACTTCGAATACATTCGATTGTTCCACAGTTACATTCGAAATGTTATTTCATTCGAATAATTCATTTGTATTCACAACAATCATTCGAATTAAAATCATTCGAATCAAAATCATTCGAATCAAAATCATTTGAATTAAAATCATTCAAATTAAAATCATTCGAATCAAATCATTCGAATGAAAATCATTTGATTGTTTTTTTTTTTTGACGATTGTTGATTATTTCGATTGTAAAAACATTTCGACGCACATCACTAGCACTGGCAGATCACATGCTTATATCCACCATAGCGTTAGCCACCGCGAAAGCGAACCATTCGATCCCGTGCACACTCTACTCTCAATAGTTTCCCTATCGTTCATAATAATTTTTCCAAGCCAAGTATTATAGAATTAGTCTAAGTATATTTATTATTTTTTCTCACTTACGATTACTTTTCCATTCGTAAGTATTTATGTATGTTTTCCCCGGTTCTAAAAAATAAATCTATCGATTTCTCGCCCCTCAATGAATGCCCACGCATCATTCTCGCGCATGTGTCATTCATTAGTGTTACCACTTTTTTTTCAAAATTAGTCCAAGTATATTTTATTATTTTTCTCATTACGATTATTTTCAGTCCGTAAGTATTTCTGTATGTTTTCTGAGGTTTTAAAAATTAATCCGAACAGACATTCAGACTGTTGTGAAAGCATACTATCTATCAACCGCACAGATTCTACATTATACGTTACTCTATTACGAGTTCTTCAAAAAATTGATTCGAATGTGTTTTTCATTTTTTTTTTTTTTCAATCCTAAAAATTCATTCTTTCTACCCCCGCCCCCTCACATCTAAAATTGCTTATCTTTCGTAATCTTTATTTATTTTATCGATTCTAAAAATTAATCAATGGTTCACTCGAAAGCGTACCGCACATTCCCACACACTTATCTTCTATCACGAATTTCCCTATTGATCATGAACATTTTTTCAACGTTAGACACAATAGCATATCACATTGGTCTCGCATACACACCACATGCAGTTCTATATGTCTAATTTTTATTAACGATCTTTATTTTTTTTTGTACTGGTATTACTTTTTCCTACACAGTCATGTCATCATATACACTTAACATTGTCAAAAATAATTTTAACCTTTCGAGAAAGAAAAATCTCCGATCAATAAAAAATATTTATTAACATCACAATTATTTTTAATATTATTCGTTTCGCTATAAACATAATTTTTTTATTTAATAAACTCATCCGCATCATCAATCGTTTCAAGACATTATTGTTTCGAACGTCAATACCTGTTTTCCAAGAATCGATAACCTCTGCAGGTATATATCTCGTCATCGCAACAACCTTTACCTGCATGACTCGCATACCTTCAAGACCACTTGTACATTGCTCGCACGCTATTTCCCATTATTCGGTACAAGAATATTTTTCACACTCCCTCACATATGCGTATACACTCAAAGTCCTCGATTACTTTGTTTGTATACAAATATATTCAGCTTTCTCCGACGGAACAACATTTTTCTGACGTAACATTTCCACTGCCACAACCGATTCAAAGGTAGCTAATGAGATAGACTATCGAACGGAATCATTCAAGCGGTCAGTATTAGTTTTATGATAAACATGTATATTTTGTCGAATCTGTGTTCACGCATTATTAAAAAATTTACGTCAACGTTAAAGAAAATAATTTCCTATGTTTTTTCTCTTTTTTTCTCTATCATTTATTTTTGTCTTTTATCTTTCCTTTTTCTCTTTCTTTTTCTCTGTATTTTTTTTAGTGAAAAGTTTGAAATACATATTATTCAATCATGAACGCTAATATAGTTAACATAAGCAGCAACTCAAAATCAATTAAAGACGCCGAATTTATTCAGAATTTATTTGCGAGTGATAGCGACTCGCATACATCTTCGTCACTTCAATTACCGCAATCAGATGGTGGTTATTCTTCAACAGAATCAACATCTTCTACACATAAAATCGTTGGTCCAGTATTATTGTCAGATCAGATGGATATAGCGGAATATTTTGTAGATTTCAGCTTCCATAAGGATTCTGATTATGGTTTTCTAGTAACCGAACTAGCGATGATTGATATGTCTGGCGGGAGGTGTTTACATACGCTATACAAGCCAAGCAGAGCATGGTCTGCATCAAAAATGCCTCATTTACAATGCTCTTCCGTGAGTCATTACTTGAAAACCCCCTCATTATTTCCCTGTCGGGAAGAAATATTCATGGCACGTGATGTATTCACAATACTGTCTGAAAAACCGAAGGTTCGCGTATATATTTTAACCACTTATGCAAAACTTATATTATGGGAACTTAACGAAAAGTCTGAATTGTTGCGTGACTTGGACTACGAACTCGTTAATATGGAGAAAGTCTTTCGAGTACCTAGTATTGATGATTTATATCAAGAATACTCTGGTATAAGCAATCTGGTAACTTGTAAGCACCATTATGAGAATGATATTTTTCATTGTGCGATGAAAAATGTTATGGTGATGAGGACATGGCACGATCACGTTATCCGTCCGCTGAAGCTTATGAACAATCTCAATATAAATGATTTAAGCCAGTTATTCATTACAGCCACCAAAGAAATGATAATTACATTATTTCCAAGTTGCATCGGGGACATTTATATATTTTTACCGGACAGATTAAAACAGGATGATACGATAAAATCATTTCTACCATGCTACGATCACGAACATGATAAAGAATATTATATCGACGGTGATACATTACACAGGAGTACTCGAAATTGTGTCAAAGTAAAAGATTGCGACGACTGTCAACATTCAATTCATACGGATTAAAAATTCAATAAAAGACGTGGAATTTGAAAGCTGGAGTTGTCTAGATCCTACGAAAGTTGAATATGAACATAACAATTACCTTTCAATGTACCAAAGTCAATTGTCGCGTAGTATGTATAATATGTGAAATAAAACCATATTTTTTTCTTTTACTCGCATTTTTATTTTTATCATTTCAAAATCTTTTACATTGTTTCACATAAATTATAATGTATGTATGTATATATGTATGGAATTTTAATATGTAATAATATACATTTCCTACATTTTATTTTATTTCATGGACATATAATTACTTTAAAATTATTCAGATACACCGCAGATATTATAGTACCGAACACATCATTTATTATTTCATTCTATTTCAATTAATATGTTGTATGGATGAAATCGAATCAATTTATGTAACTGTTTATTTAAATTTAAATAATCTTTTCCTTTTTCTTTTTTTTTTTTTTTTATCTCTCAGCATATGCATGCGTGTATATGCTTACATATACAAGTATGAAAAAAATTATTTTTTTATTTTTTCCTCGATATGAATGGTAAATCTACGACTTTATTTGAAAAACGGTCAAAACCTAATACACAGATTTCAAACTTTGATGGAAATTTCTGTAAAACGTTCAATTTACACTTATTATCTTTAAAAAAAATTTTTTCATTATTATTATTCATATCATTTAAATAGACTGATACGACAGAGAGAGAAAATAAAAAGCTAAATTTTTACACGTGAGGGAGGGAGCTGATGAAAACGTACGAGTCTTATTATTTGGAATACAGATTATGAAGGAAATTTTTATTCAATGTTTCGTTCTAAGATTTTTCATTTTTTACATTTAAAATTTTTCAATACGAAAATATTTCGAAATCTACAGGAACGTCTACGAATAGTCTTCGTCATTATAGAAGCACCTGCAGATCATGTATCGACACTGCATGCGCGTAAGGATGAGTAAATATGTGTGAACATGTGTGTGTATGTATGCTTGAAATGTGCGAAATGGCTAATAAGAAACAACCGTTGAATCGCAACGACAGGTAGAGATCCGCTTATAGAATAAGAGAGTGAGAGTGAGATAAATTATGTACCTTTATTATTGCAGAACTGCACTGCAGTGGCAGACATGAAATATCCGTTAGCGTCCTTTTCGAGGCAGTTTTATAAAAAAGGCCGAAAATTAGCTTTAAAACTGGATGAATGAGATAGTTGATAATAAACATACCATTAAGAACGGTATACATGTATGTGGGCATGTGTGTGAGCGCACGGTTAAATGAATGACAAAAGATTATTAACTGCATAGGCATTGTTAAATACAACTATACTGATTTATCCGTAAAACTAACAAATTTTACCGTTGTTTTCTTTCCTTTTTTTTTTTCTTTCGCGTTTTACAAAAAATTCATGTTAGTTCTAAAAATATTGCTAAATTCAAATTAAATCGATCATGTTATTTTATTTTTTATTTTTGTTTCTTTAAACAATGTGTTACGATCGTATTTATCTTACTCAATCTTTTACCTAATATTCTAACGGTTTTAGACAACAGCAGAAATATGCAAGTTACCTTGGATGTATTATATTTTATTCGTGTATATGTGTATACACGCTTTCTATACAAGCACATGCAAACATCGGATGCTGGAAATGTATGATAATATAATTTTTAAATCAATGATTAACGTATTATTATTTTTTTTTTTTCACCCTGTGATATACAAAATAACATCATACTTGCTTTTACAACAATATTTAAATTCTACAAAAATAAATGTCCCCAGGGTGGGGAGTAAAAATATCATGAAGAATCACTGTTTTTTGTTTTTTTTCTTTACTTCACAATCTTCTTTTTCTTTATATTATTTTTTATTTCAGAGATTTTTTAAAATAGTTTTCTTTACACTCCAATATGGAATCTGTTAATTTATTGTACATGTCATATAATATGATAAATGCTAAAATTCGGAAAGTTTTTTTAAAGAAGTAATTGACAGAAGAGTATACTTTTGAAAACAAGAGAGTGAAGAGGCTATACATAAAAAGCAATATGATGCATTAAACATAACGAAAAAAAAAACAAAACAGAAGAAACGTAAACACAAAGACTATTATGTTTTTTTCATTAATCTATTCAATTACAACTTTTTTTTCATTCATCTATATTCTAAGTTCCATCATAAGTTTTAATTTTTTATATGATGCCTACTAATTTCTATGTTTACTTAATTTATTTACTTTTCCACGAATGTTTTTAGAATTCAATTTTGAAAAAATTAAACATATTTTCGCACCTGCGTCAACTATCACATTAAATACATGTAGAAATTTTCATTTCAAACACCGCTGGAAAATAACATGGGTTTTTTTTTTTTTTTTTGATATTTTTTAAAAATTTATTCATACTCTCTCTAATTATAGCTAATTTTACTCATTTTTATATTCTACATACAATGCTTGAGGTATTAGATGATGCAAATTCTAAATACACCATATTGCCATCACTCTGTTTATTATTTTTTTATTTGTTACTCGTTTTTTTATTATTTTCTTATGTATATGTATTAGAATTAGTGATGTGAGATTTCGAAATGTTTTTACAATCGAAACAACTGATAATCGTCAAAAAAAAAAAAACAATTGAATGATTTTTGTGAATACGAATGAATTATTCGAATAAAAATCGGAACCATCCGAACACAAACGAATGAAGTATTCGTTAAACATCGCCTAGATTCTTTCGAGAGAAATAACATTTCGAATGATTGTTGCAAATAGGAATGAATTATTCGAATAAAAACCGAAACTATCCGAACACAAACGAATGAAGTATTCGTTAAACATTGACTAGATTCTTCCGAGAGAAATAGCATTTCGAATGATTGTTGTGAATCAGAATGAATTATACGAATGAATTATTCGAATGAAATAACATTTCGAATGCAACCACGGAACAATCGAATGCATTCAAAGTCATCGAACGATCAAATAATTCGAATGAATCATTTCGAAGTTGCCCATCACTAATTAGAACCCATATGATTTTGCAATAAAAAAAGTGTTTATACTCATTATTGAAGTTGAATATAGATAATATTTACATTTAAAGGAAAAAGAAAAAGTTATTTTTATTATTCCATTCGCACGCGAAAAAAATTATGAAATGTAAAATATATATATAATTCATGTAATATATTTACAAACGATTAACAAGAATAAAAGAAAATTAATTTAAAAAATAAATAAATATCACAAAAAATTTAAAGATGGAAAAATTACAAGATTATGATTCGTACAATGCTCACAAATTGGCTCCTTTGATCGGGTTATGTTGGTATTCGAACAAACTTGCATGGTTGCATTGCGGACAATCTTTGATTAAGGTGGGATGTACTGCACTGAGTGGAAAAGAATCTGGAATATCATAGCTATGATGTTTAAAACATGGTAAGAAGCGTTTGATACGTCGATCATTCTTCAGTGCTACAGGTAATTTATTGTAAAAATCGCAAATTTTTTGAGGGCATACATTAATTAATATCTCTGCAGTAACATTTTGCATCAAGTCGCACGTAGAATATTTTACTAATGATAATATAGGTCTAACATTTACATCATACCATTTCATCATCTCATATACATTCTGCAATGAACACCTATGTATGTTTTTATCAGTGTGTGCATCACATTTTACAACTCTTGATATTCCTTTATACATATTATTTAATTTCCTTAAATTGGGTATACCGAATTCTTTTTCTAAATTAATAATCTTGAATCTTGAAAGTGATGTTTCAAATAGTTTTATCCATATAGTGGTCATTTTTTCATTTCCTTTAACGTAAATATTCAATGGTTCCAAATCTTCCAACACATTTTCTATATCACCAGCAATAGATTCGTAATTGTAATCTCCTGCATTCCACGGAATTGAATGACAGTTTTGAATTATCCTCATGTTTTCTTGTTTTTTATTATTGGATAATACATCCCATTCGAATGGAGGCTTGTAAATTCTATGAAATTGAATTTCACCATCGATACTTATTATTGAAAGTTCCTTAATGATGTATGTATCATTATCATATTTAAAACATTGAATATCGATAATTACCTCACGTGCTACTATCATTGTTACAGTTGTTATTAAAGAGAAAAGAAAAAAAACTAAAACTTTTAATAGTAACTAAAATTTAAACGTGTGAAGAACACTAATTCGTGAAACTAATAACAAGCGAGCGAATACAGTTATTCAGAGAGTTGACATAATGTCTACCTTTGAATTAGATGCATTCGATGAAATGTTGCATCAGAAAAATGCCCTTCAAACGGAGAAAGTTGATTGCATACATTGATGAATGAAGTTGTTAAGAACTTGTACATACATATACATTTTGTTTGTGGTAGTGTATGCATGTACACATGAGATCTTACATATAAGTAAGGGTCAAGATCCGGTTTTAACAGCTGTATCAGACGATCTTAACGTGCAGCTATGTACATGCAGGGATAGACTTTAATATAATCATTATCGATGGTAAACGAGAACATTAATTCATTTTTTAAATTTTAATATATCGTCTTCCATCACTAATAAGATAACATAAAAAACTACTAACTTAACTGAATATATCCTTCTTCAACCAACTTTTCCTCAATCATTCGAATTTCATCATCTATACCAACATTTCACACTTTTTTAGATGTATGCGATAACAATAATCACTCAACCAATTCATTAGGATCGTCTGAATAATCGATCGGTGTATCTTCATGACATACTCCGTCATCAGCACAATGCTTAGTCTTTGCTTCATCATAGTAAATTTTTACACTTGATCCATTAGACTGAAACATCGGACGTATTATTTTTCTGTATTTAGGAAATGTAGTACCCTTTAATACACCAGTAGCACGTAAATGAGCTCTAGTACACTCAAGTATTTATTTATATAGATCTAAATCATTATTTTGTATATTTATTCTCATCTATATGCGATACCATTAGTAAATGAAAGAGTCCGGGTATGTAAGGAAATTTTATTTGCTTACTTCCTTTTCCTAAATAAATTTCACCATATTTGCAGTCCCAAGAAATCAATGTCGATCCTATCAGATACTCATCAATGTTTGTATCATAGCATATTCCATATACTTGATCATTCGGAACAAGTTCATCAAAATCTGTATGAAATGAATCTACTTCACTTATGTTAAACGACTTAGCTTTGAGTTTGTTTTTTAATATTTTCATCTTTAATTTCAGACTCAACGTCACTTCTCTGTTTACTATTAGACCGTTTTTGACGTTTTTACCATTAATGTATCATTTATTCCATAAGAATCCATTTTAATCTTTCAGATTTTTGTAATGCTTCATGAATTTCCAATAATGGTTTCATAATAGGTTCCAATATGGCGGCTGAAGTACTTGTAATTGGTTTCCACTCGGACTTCAATAGGTTATATTTTTACATTATATCGCTACATATCCTGTCTAGTTCATTTTTTCAGTCTTGCTTCCTTATTCATTCCATTATTGTTGTTATCAGTATTAACAAATGATTTACTCTTTGATAACAACATTTTAAATAACTAGAATTTCATCAAAACTTGTGAGTAAATCTTCCTTTATACATACATTTCACCATATATATCAATCACTGTGAATTTCATATTATTTTAAATACTTAAAATATACTTCATGTTATATATAAGTTATTAAAATTCAATATAAATAGATAGAGCAGATTTTCTCTAAACGTAACATTGGCCTGACAAATTTCTGGACTGAAAGTAAATCTAACCCAATACTCCTGCTACAGTTGTTATGCCAACAAAGGAGAATAAAATATCGAGATTTCAACAACATAAACAGCAAGAATTTGTACCATTTGTTATATTTGATTATTTCGAGTGTATCCTACAGCCTCTAAATAATGAATCACTATCGCATGATTGTCTTGAAGATACACCGATCGATTATTCAGACGATCCTAATGAATTGGTTGAGTGATTATTGTTATCGCATACATCTAAAAAAGTGTGAAATGTTGGTATAGATGATGAAATTCGAATGATTGAGGAAAAGTTGGTTGAAGAAGGATATATTCAGTTAAGTTAGTAGTTTTTTATGTTATCTTATTAGTAATGGAAGACGATATATTAAAATTTAAAAAATGAATTAATGTTCTCGTTTACCATCGATAATGATTATATTAAAGTCTATCCCTGCATGTACATAGCTGCACGTTAAGATCGTCTGATACAGCTGTTAAAACCGGATCTTGACCCTTACTTATATGTAAGATCTCATGTGTACATGCATACACTACCACAAACAAAATGTATATGTATGTACAAGTTCTTAACAACTTCATTCATCAATGTATGCAATCAACTTTCTCCGTTTGAAGGGCATTTTTCTGATGCAACATTTCATCGAATGCATCTAATTCAAAGGTAGACATTATGTCAACTCTCTGAATAACTGTATTCGCTCGCTTGTTATTAGTTTCACGAATTAGTGTTCTTCACACGTTTAAATTTTAGTTACTATTAAAAGTTTTAGTTTTTTTTCTTTTCTCTTTAATAACAACTGTAACAATGATAGTAGCACGTGAGGTAATTATCGATATTCAATGTTTTAAATATGATAATGATACATACATCATTAAGGAACTTTCAATAATAAGTATCGATGGTGAAATTCAATTTCATAGAATTTACAAGCCTCCATTCGAATGGGATGTATTATCCAATAATAAAAAACAAGAAAACATGAGGATAATTCAAAACTGTCATTCAATTCCGTGGAATGCAGGAGATTACAATTACGAATCTATTGCTGGTGATATAGAAAATGTGTTGGAAGATTTGGAACCATTGAATATTTACGTTAAAGGAAATGAAAAAATGACCACTATATGGATAAAACTATTTGAAACATCACTTTCAAGATTCAAGATTATTAATTTAGAAAAAGAATTCGGTATACCCAATTTAAGGAAATTAAATAATATGTATAAAGGAATATCAAGAGTTGTAAAATGTGATGCACACACTGATAAAAACATACATAGGTGTTCATTGCAGAATGTATATGAGATGATGAAATGGTATGATGTAAATGTTAGACCTATATTATCATTAGTAAAATATTCTACGTGCGACTTGATGCAAAATGTTACTGCAGAGATATTAATTAATGTATGCCCTCAAAAAATTTGCGATTTTTACAATAAATTACCTGTAGCACTGAAGAATGATCGACGTATCAAACGCTTCTTACCATGTTTTAAACATCATAGCTATGATATTCCAGATTCTTTTCCACTCAGTGCAGTACATCCCACCTTAATCAAAGATTGTCCGCAATGCAACCATGCAAGTTTGTTCGAATACCAACATAACCCGATCAAAGGAGCCAATTTGTGAGCATTGTACGAATCATAATCTTGTAATTTTTCCATCTTTAAATTTTTTGTGATATTTATTTATTTTTTAAATTAATTTTCTTTTATTCTTGTTAATCGTTTGTAAATATATTACATGAATTATATATATATTTTACATTTCATAATTTTTTTCGCGTGCGAATGGAATAATAAAAATAACTTTTTCTTTTTCCTTTAAATGTAAATATTATCTATATTCAACTTCAATAATGAGTATAAACACTTTTTTTATTGCAAAATCATATGGGTTCTAATTAGTGATGGGCAACTTCGAAATGATTCATTCGAATTATTTGATCGTTCGATGACTTTGAATGCATTCGATTGTTCCGTGGTTGCATTCGAAATGTTATTTCATTCGAATAATTCATTCGTATAATTCATTCTGATTCACAACAATCATTCGAAATGCTATTTCTCTCGGAAGAATCTAGTCAATGTTTAACGAATACTTCATTCGTTTGTGTTCGGATAGTTTCGGTTTTTATTCGAATAATTCATTCCTATTTGCAACAATCATTCGAAATGTTATTTCTCTCGAAAGAATCTAGGCGATGTTTAACGAATACTTCATTCGTTTGTGTTCGGATGGTTCCGATTTTTATTCGAATAATTCATTCGTATTCACAAAAATCATTCAATTGTTTTTTTTTTTTTTGACGATTATCAGTTGTTTCGATTGTAAAAACATTTCGAAATCTCACATCACTAATTCTAATACATATACATAAGAAAATAATAAAAAAACGAGTAACAAATAAAAAAATAATAAACAGAGTGATGGCAATATGGTGTATTTAGAATTTGCATCATCTAATACCTCAAGCATTGTATGTAGAATATAAAAATGAGTAAAATTAGCTATAATTAGAGAGAGTATGAATAAATTTTTAAAAAATATCAAAAAAAAAAAAAAAAACCCATGTTATTTTCCAGCGGTGTTTGAAATGAAAATTTCTACATGTATTTAATGTGATAGTTGACGCAGGTGCGAAAATATGTTTAATTTTTTCAAAATTGAATTCTAAAAACATTCGTGGAAAAGTAAATAAATTAAGTAAACATAGAAATTAGTAGGCATCATATAAAAAATTAAAACTTATGATGGAACTTAGAATATAGATGAATGAAAAAAAAGTTGTAATTGAATAGATTAATGAAAAAAACATAATAGTCTTTGTGTTTACGTTTCTTCTGTTTTGTTTTTTTTTTCGTTATGTTTAATGCATCATATTGCTTTTTATGTATAGCCTCTTCACTCTCTTGTTTTCAAAAGTATACTCTTCTGTCAATTACTTCTTTAAAAAAACTTTCCGAATTTTAGCATTTATCATATTATATGACATGTACAATAAATTAACAGATTCCATATTGGAGTGTAAAGAAAACTATTTTAAAAAATCTCTGAAATAAAAAATAATATAAAGAAAAAGAAGATTGTGAAGTAAAGAAAAAAAACAAAAAACAGTGATTCTTCATGATATTTTTACTCCCCACCCTGGGGACATTTATTTTTGTAGAATTTAAATATTGTTGTAAAAGCAAGTATGATGTTATTTTGTATATCACAGGGTGAAAAAAAAAAAATAATAATACGTTAATCATTGATTTAAAAATTATATTATCATACATTTCCAGCATCCGATGTTTGCATGTGCTTGTATAGAAAGCGTGTATACACATATACACGAATAAAATATAATACATCCAAGGTAACTTGCATATTTCTGCTGTTGTCTAAAACCGTTAGAATATTAGGTAAAAGATTGAGTAAGATAAATACGATCGTAACACATTGTTTAAAGAAACAAAAATAAAAAATAAAATAACATGATCGATTTAATTTGAATTTAGCAATATTTTTAGAACTAACATGAATTTTTTGTAAAACGCGAAAGAAAAAAAAAAAGGAAAGAAAACAACGGTAAAATTTGTTAGTTTTACGGATAAATCAGTATAGTTGTATTTAACAATGCCTATGCAGTTAATAATCTTTTGTCATTCATTTAACCGTGCGCTCACACACATGCCCACATACATGTATACCGTTCTTAATGGTATGTTTATTATCAACTATCTCATTCATCCAGTTTTAAAGCTAATTTTCGGCCTTTTTTATAAAACTGCCTCGAAAAGGACGCTAACGGATATTTCATGTCTGCCACTGCAGTGCAGTTCTGCAATAATAAAGGTACATAATTTATCTCACTCTCACTCTCTTATTCTATAAGCGGATCTCTACCTGTCGTTGCGATTCAACGGTTGTTTCTTATTAGCCATTTCGCACATTTCAAGCATACATACACACACATGTTCACACATATTTACTCATCCTTACGCGCATGCAGTGTCGATACATGATCTGCAGGTGCTTCTATAATGACGAAGACTATTCGTAGACGTTCCTGTAGATTTCGAAATATTTTCGTATTGAAAAATTTTAAATGTAAAAAATGAAAAATCTTAGAACGAAACATTGAATAAAAATTTCCTTCATAATCTGTATTCCAAATAATAAGACTCGTACGTTTTCATCAGCTCCCTCCCTCACGTGTAAAAATTTAGCTTTTTATTTTCTCTCTCTGTCGTATCAGTCTATTTAAATGATATGAATAATAATAATGAAAAAATTTTTTTTAAAGATAATAAGTGTAAATTGAACGTTTTACAGAAATTTCCATCAAAGTTTGAAATCTGTGTATTAGGTTTTGACCGTTTTTCAAATAAAGTCGTAGATTTACCATTCATATCGAGGAAAAAATAAAAAAATAATTTTTTTCATACTTGTATATGTAAGCATATACACGCATGCATATGCTGAGAGATAAAAAAAAAAAAAAAAGAAAAAGGAAAAGATTATTTAAATTTAAATAAACAGTTACATAAATTGATTCGATTTCATCCATACAACATATTAATTGAAATAGAATGAAATAATAAATGATGTGTTCGGTACTATAATATCTGCGGTGTATCTGAATAATTTTAAAGTAATTATATGTCCATGAAATAAAATAAAATGTAGGAAATGTATATTATTACATATTAAAATTCCATACATATATACATACATACATTATAATTTATGTGAAACAATGTAAAAGATTTTGAAATGATAAAAATAAAAATGCGAGTAAAAGAAAAAAATATGGTTTTATTTCACATATTATACATACTACGCGACAATTGACTTTGGTACATTGAAAGGTAATTGTTATGTTCATATTCAACTTTCGTAGGATCTAGACAACTCCAGCTTTCAAATTCCACGTCTTTTATTGAATTTTTAATCCGTATGAATTGAATGTTGACAGTCGTCGCAATCTTTTACTTTGACACAATTTCGAGTACTCCTGTGTAATGTATCACCGTCGATATAATATTCTTTATCATGTTCGTGATCGTAGCATGGTAGAAATGATTTTATCGTATCATCCTGTTTTAATCTGTCCGGTAAAAATATATAAATGTCCCCGATGCAACTTGGAAATAATGTAATTATCATTTCTTTGGTGGCTGTAATGAATAACTGGCTTAAATCATTTATATTGAGATTGTTCATAAGCTTCAGCGGACGGATAACGTGATCGTGCCATGTCCTCATCACCATAACATTTTTCATCGCACAATGAAAAATATCATTCTCATAATGGTGCTTACAAGTTACCAGATTGCTTATACCAGAGTATTCTTGATATAAATCATCAATACTAGGTACTCGAAAGACTTTCTCCATATTAACGAGTTCGTAGTCCAAGTCACGCAACAATTCAGACTTTTCGTTAAGTTCCCATAATATAAGTTTTGCATAAGTGGTTAAAATATATACGCGAACCTTCGGTTTTTCAGACAGTATTGTGAATACATCACGTGCCATGAATATTTCTTCCCGACAGGGAAATAATGAGGGGGTTTTCAAGTAATGACTCACGGAAGAGCATTGTAAATGAGGCATTTTTGATGCAGACCATGCTCTGCTTGGCTTGTATAGCGTATGTAAACACCTCCCGCCAGACATATCAATCATCGCTAGTTCGGTTACTAGAAAACCATAATCAGAATCCTTATGGAAGCTGAAATCTACAAAATATTCCGCTATATCCATCTGATCTGACAATAATACTGGACCAACGATTTTATGTGTAGAAGATGTTGATTCTGTTGAAGAATAACCACCATCTGATTGCGGTAATTGAAGTGACGAAGATGTATGCGAGTCGCTATCACTCGCAAATAAATTCTGAATAAATTCGGCGTCTTTAATTGATTTTGAGTTGCTGCTTATGTTAACTATATTAGCGTTCATGATTGAATAATATGTATTTCAAACTTTTCACTAAAAAAAATACAGAGAAAAAGAAAGAGAAAAAGGAAAGATAAAAGACAAAAATAAATGATAGAGAAAAAAAGAGAAAAAACATAGGAAATTATTTTCTTTAACGTTGACGTAAATTTTTTAATAATGCGTGAACACAGATTCGACAAAATATACATGTTTATCATAAAACTAATACTGACCGCTTGAATGATTCCGTTCGATAGTCTATCTCATTAGCTACCTTTGAATCGGTTGTGGCAGTGGAAATGTTACGTCAGAAAAATGTTGTTCCGTCGGAGAAAGCTGAATATATTTGTATACAAACAAAGTAATCGAGGACTTTGAGTGTATACGCATATGTGAGGGAGTGTGAAAAATATTCTTGTACCGAATAATGGGAAATAGCGTGCGAGCAATGTACAAGTGGTCTTGAAGGTATGCGAGTCATGCAGGTAAAGGTTGTTGCGATGACGAGATATATACCTGCAGAGGTTATCGATTCTTGGAAAACAGGTATTGACGTTCGAAACAATAATGTCTTGAAACGATTGATGATGCGGATGAGTTTATTAAATAAAAAAATTATGTTTATAGCGAAACGAATAATATTAAAAATAATTGTGATGTTAATAAATATTTTTTATTGATCGGAGATTTTTCTTTCTCGAAAGGTTAAAATTATTTTTGACAATGTTAAGTGTATATGATGACATGACTGTGTAGGAAAAAGTAATACCAGTACAAAAAAAAATAAAGATCGTTAATAAAAATTAGACATATAGAACTGCATGTGGTGTGTATGCGAGACCAATGTGATATGCTATTGTGTCTAACGTTGAAAAAATGTTCATGATCAATAGGGAAATTCGTGATAGAAGATAAGTGTGTGGGAATGTGCGGTACGCTTTCGAGTGAACCATTGATTAATTTTTAGAATCGATAAAATAAATAAAGATTACGAAAGATAAGCAATTTTAGATGTGAGGGGGCGGGGGTAGAAAGAATGAATTTTTAGGATTGAAAAAAAAAAAAATGAAAAACACATTCGAATCAATTTTTTGAAGAACTCGTAATAGAGTAACGTATAATGTAGAATCTGTGCGGTTGATAGATAGTATGCTTTCACAACAGTCTGAATGTCTGTTCGGATTAATTTTTAAAACCTCGGAAAACATACAGAAATACTTACGGACTGAAAATAATCGTAATGAGAAAAATAATAAAATATACTTGGACTAATTTTGAAAAAAAAGTGGTAACACTAATGAATGACACATGCGCGAGAATGATGCGTGGGCATTCATTGAGGGGCGAGAAATCGATAGATTTATTTTTTAGAACCGGGGAAAACATACATAAATACTTACGAATGGAAAAGTAATCGTAAGTGAGAAAAAATAATAAATATACTTAGACTAATTCTATAATACTTGGCTTGGAAAAATTATTATGAACGATAGGGAAACTATTGAGAGTAGAGTGTGCACGGGATCGAATGGTTCGCTTTCGCGGTGGCTAACGCTATGGTGGATATAAGCATGTGATCTGCCAGTGCTAGTGATGTGCGTCGAAATGTTTTTACAATCGAAATAATCAACAATCGTCAAAAAAAAAAAACAATCAAATGATTTTCATTCGAATGATTTGATTCGAATGATTTTAATTTGAATGATTTTAATTCAAATGATTTTGATTCGAATGATTTTGATTCGAATGATTTTAATTCGAATGATTGTTGTGAATACAAATGAATTATTCGAATGAAATAACATTTCGAATGTAACTGTGGAACAATCGAATGTATTCGAAGTTATCGAACAATCGAATAATTCGAATGAATCATTTCGAAGTTGCCCATCACTAGTCAGTGCGCTTTTGTAACAATCGGAGAATAAGGAAAAATTTTTGGAACCGTAGAAAATGAGAAATATACTTAGACTAATTTTATAATACTTACGGACGGAAAAATAATCGTAAGTGAGAAAAAATAATAAATATACTTGCACTAATTCTATGATACTTAGGCTTTGAAAAATTATTATGAATGATAGGGAAACTATCGAGAGCAGAGTGTGCACGGGATCTAATGGTTCGCTTTCGTGGTGGCTAACACTATGGTAGATATAAGCGTGTGATCTGTCAGTGCTAGTGATGTGCGATTTCGAAATGTTTTTACAATCGAAACAATCACGAATCGTCAAAAAAAAACAAAAAAAAAACAAAAAAACAATCGAATGATTTTGATTCAAATGATTTTAATTTGAATGATTTTGATTCGAATGATTTTGATTCGAATGATTTTAATTCGAATGATTTTGATTCGAATGATTTTTGATTCGAATGATTTTAATTCGAATGATTTTGATTCGAATGATTTTAATTCGAATGACTGATGTGAATACGAATGAATTATACGAATGAAATAACATTTCGAATGCAACTGTGGAACAATCGAATGCATTCGAAGTTATCGAACAATCGAATAATTCGAATGAAACATTTCGAAGTTTCCCATCACTAGTCAGTACGCTTTTGTAACGATCGGAGAATAAAGAAAAAATTTTTGGAACTGTAGAAAATGAGAAATATACTTAGACCGTTAGTGTGTACATGTAGGGCGTGGTTCCATAATAATGTATCGACTGGAATAGAAATTATAAGAATATTAAGATCCTGTTTCAACGGTTTTGAAAGTGTTTGCATGCAACGTCACATATAGTGATGGTTGAAGAGAATGTGTTGAAATAAAAAAATAAAAAAAATCTTAGGCTAATTTTATAATAATTACGCCCTGAAAAATAAAAAATACGCACGAATGGAAAAAGAGGAAGAAGGGGGGTTTAGGTTAGTTTCTGGCTTTAAATATTATACTTTGGTTAAATTCGGAATTTTTATACTTACACGCAGAATTTTGGAAAATCGCGGTATCGCGAACGATCGACAAGTGTGCGGGAACGGCGCGTGCACCTTCTAAGTATGCTAGGAGGGCGAGCGGGGCTTAGGTTACTTTCCTGCTTTAAATATTATATTGAGGTTAATTTTTAAACGCATCGAATTATCGGAAATGCGGGGGAACGGCGCGTGCGCTTTAGAGATATGCCAAGAGGGCGAGCAGGGGTTTGGTTAGTTTTCAGCTTTAAATATTACACTTGGGTTAATTTCGGAATTTTTATACTTACACGTAGAATTTTGAAAAATCGCGGTATCGCTGTGGACGGGAGGGAAGAGTGGGGACTTGGGTTAGTTTCGGGCTTTAAACATTATACTTGGGTTAATTTATAATCGGTTCGGTTTATCGGAAACGAGCGGGACCTGTAGGGTGAAATTTGGAGGAAATTTGCAAAAAAATTGGAAAAATTTGAGGAAAATTGGGGGAAATTGGGGGAAATCGGGGGAAACTTGGGTGAATTTTCAGCGTCGGAATAAAAAATTGGGTGAATTTTTGCCTCCCGAATAAAATACTTAGGTGACTTTTCGCCTCCGGGACAGGAATTGGGGTTGTGACGTCAGACTTCCTAGAGTCGCTATTTATTCACTACTCACGTGAACCACAGAATTCCAAGGAGCCTCGAAACTCTTGGCTTTTAAGTTTTCACAAAGTGCGAGGGTAGTTGAGCAAGAAATATTTTTGCAGCCGCGGTTTAATGAGCTCTGTGAAGTGTAATGCGTATAAATTTGCATACGAACACTTGTTGGAAAAGAATTGTTTTCAACTTTTAAAATTCCGTATCACTACGCAAATAAGTTCAATCGATACCGAGTAATATACATACCAAACGGATTTAGAGACGAAGTAAATTTGTGCATACGAAACAATAAGATAAAAATACGGCCGATTGCATGGTGCAAAGAATGAGGAAGAGGCCGAGAAGGGAAAGGAGTAAGGGGGTCAGACGGGAGGAAAATCTATCGTGTGGTCCTTACATTTCTCGTCATTTCGGTTCCTCGATTCAACTAGGTTCTTATTAGTGAATTAATGTGGCTAGGATATGTAAAGGGTAGGTATGACTGTGCTAGATTAGGGAATTAGATATATATTATATTTAAAGTAGAGTTTAAGCTTACATTACGGAGTATGTATAAGGTGTGAATATAATGTAATAAATGGCTAAGATGTAATTTACGAATAAACGATATAATTATGCTGGAAACCCACAAATGGACTAAGGCCTTGTGAAGTCCACAAAATATTTATATAACAGAAAAAAATAAATAAATGAGGGGGAAAACCGGTAGTCTAAAAATTTCCTATGCAAATTTGGTCTTTTACGAAACTGTCGTTAAAAAAACAGTTTACATTCAGAAAAAAAGGAAAAAGTGAAACGTGAATATCTCGCGAAATGTATAAACAACGAAATAAAAAAAGTTCACGAAATATGTATGTATATATTTATATACTTCGCGATTATCTTGGACACTCCCTAAGGGAGCTGACATTATTATTAAGAGTTTTAAAAAATAATAATAATACTACCAATAATAATTACTGATAATGATAGTGATAATAATAATAATGATATATATATATATATATATATATATATATATATATAATATGTAGGAAGAAAATAAGAGCGAAAGATAAACAAAATAGAGTTGCGTCGGTTGCCAAGTTGTCACTTAATCGAAATTTACGGTGTGACAGTCGTTGGAAATTTTTAAGCGAATTTTTTACGAATAATAACTTTTGAAATGTATTTTGTTCTATATTCTGTTCTCGCTTTTATTATTAAATTGCTCTTTTTCTCATGCGCGGCGGTGATGAATAAGATTTTTTCGGGGAAAAAAAGGTGTCACAAAGGGGGAGAGCTGGAAGAAGGACTTACAGATAAAAATAACGGCACACAGCGAAGCGCGAGTGTATAGAAAAGGTGGGCCCGTTTTTGGAAGTACGTTAACCGTTTATCGAGACGTACTAACTGATTTCGGAACTCTTATCGCCGCTGGTGCTACCACCGCTGTTCGCTTTGTCGACGTCATATTATTTATCTGTCATCGAAAAACTTTTCCATTATGTCGGTCTCGCACGCCTCGGTCGACTTCTATATATCTCCAATTGACAACGAGACACGAGAAAAATGAAAGGCACACACGCTCATTTTTCGCATTTATTACCGGAGGGTTGTATTTTCACGATTCACCCGATAGGTCTCTTTTCAAACGCCGATCATGTTGCCAACTGGGCCCACTTCTCTCGTTTGTTTTTCAACACCGACATTGTCGCTTATCCTTTATCATCTCCTTCGCCATTAACGGTGCGTGCACGTATGTCCTACCGAACGGAAACTGTTTTTTCCGGTCATTACTTCTCCCAGACGTACTAATTAATAATTTCTACCTTAAATTCGTGTTCAATTCGAATGCCGCGACATGACTCTGTCGAAATGCCCCGATGCTAATCCGCATTGCGACTTGTTTTGGCGCTGGCAAACTTTCCAGCGTCTTCTTGTTGCATCTCAGCGCTGACCACTTAAAGAGGAAAGGACACGAGGGGAGAACAGTCGCCTGGATACACGCGTTTGAATTAATGTCGCGCCAACTTGTCAAATAAAATGTTAATCGTCAACATTTCGCGCAAAACGTCGAATGAAGACGGACGGTTATTATTGTTGACAAACTGTGCACGTTATCAACAGCGCTGCGCGGACATGTACGTGGTTAAGACTATATAACAGGAGTGGCCAACCGAAATGGCCACTTTGGAAATGCATCATAACTCCGCGGGCCGCATATAAAATCATATATCCTCAGATTAGATTTAGACCCACTATAGAAACTTTTTTTTTTTTATAGTGAAAAATTTGCAACGTAATGAGTTATTTTATTAATGTGTTTACTATTATTCTCAAAATGTAAACATGGATACTATAATAATAATGACACACTAAACGCACATTGAAAAGAAATATATAACACTAAAAATGAAATATAAAACAAATATATAAATATAAATGAAATAATAAAAAATGATATCATTAAAAAATATTTATTTTACTAGTGCTACTTTGGCCATCTCGAGAGCCGCAAAAATGTTCAAGGCGGGCCGCTATATAAGCACATTCTATGTAGTTCAAACAGGATGGCTGAGATGTGTTGGACAAAGTTCGATTTTAATTAGCCGATTTTAACTGCACGAAAAAGGGGGAAAAAAATGAATCGTCGCAATTTAGATGATAATTATCCTACGAATTAATTATTCATCCGTAGGCCGCTTTAAATAAAAACCGGTTAGATAAAAAACAAAACGTATCCTCCTCTTCAGTTTGTAGCGGAATGCATTTCCCGATATTCCGTGAATGGTAACAAACTGAAAATGCTGGAATCCAGAGAAAGCCTCGAATATCTGTTTCCGGGACACCGATGAAATATAATATGTATTACGCAACAGTATTTTTATTAGATACATTCAAAGTGCTCAATTTTTTAGGCAATATGTATATAGTAATTCATATTGACAGCGTAAATTTCATCAGAGTTGATTTTAATCTTTTCGTCAGCCATCAGCTTAACGAAAATTTCGAAATCCAGATGTCGGTCATATGATGTCTTAAATAAACCTTAACTGAAAAGACAAAAAGCGTACACAGTAGTTTAGCAACTGAATTTTCTGCTGAAATAGTCAACTTTAAAACTATCCAACGAAGCTCCAGTTGTGCTTTAAACCTCCCCCCAGAGTCAATTTCAAAATATGTTCTTCCTCTTCGGTCTCGGAAGCATCATCCTGGCTGAAATGCCGAAAATGTTCTAGCTGGTTTTTCGGCTTTTTCGTTGTTTTAATGCGTGGTAAATCACGTATGGGAATGAAGCCGATTTTACCTGAGAAAATGTGTGTTCATATGTGAGTCTTAAATATATGGATTCGCCTCTTCTTCCTTTGTATTTAGGAAGAGAATAAAAAAAAAAATCAGGTAGATATGATAATTAGAGCGGGCGATATAGTTATTATATAGATGATGATAATAATAATAATAATAATAATAATAATAATAATAATAATAATAATAATAATAAATACAAAATAAACGTTGGCAATGTAACCGCAAAAGACTATGCTAATAATTTTCCAGCTATATACGTGTTTACCGGAGATTTGCACCATGCAAATTTCCGCGATCTGTAAACATTTTTTTAAAATGCCTATCGTTTTGTTATTTTATTTTGCTGGACTAAAATTTGTTTCTCCATTTTTTAACTTTTTTTTCTTTTTTTTTTTTTACAAAAGGGCTGTTGCTCCACTATTTTTTAACATTAGGCCATGTATACACATTCTGTGCCATCATCGACGTCGTGCTAAACATGCTATTACAATATTATTTACCGAAATAACCGAATTAATTTTTTTTACATTTTCTTCAATTAGCAAAAAAAAAAAATTTTTAAAGGAAATTTGACTCAAAATTTAACGTGTTTTTCTTTTTACATTTTCCATACTGCTGAGGGAAACGTAAATTTTGTACAATAAAATTTTGCAAATTTAATTTTTCGGATGATTGATCTTTTAAAGTTTAAAAAAAACCAGCTTGTCCTTTGCGCTCGGTTTAAGTAGAAAATCGTTTTTACGCTTCTAACGATGCGGAATAAAATCAGTTCGGAAAAGAAAAGAAATTAAAATTCTTTTCGAGCAGAAATATCACGACAGTGAGACAGAGATGGAGTGTCGATAAAATGAAAAAAATCGGTATCTCCGTCAACTAATTTTACATCAGTGTCAACTTCAGGCTAATTGTAAAAACTTTCCTTTCACCGGTAAAAACATGACATTGGAACAACGAGTGTCCTCGTTTCGGGCAGCAGATTTTTCCCTTAATCTGTCGATGAAAACCTAGCGGCTGAAAGAGCGTATTTGGTTTTTTAAAATTACGCGAGTGTGGCCTCTGTTCAATAGCTCATCGACTCCACACATTTCGACCAACTCGGATAAGCTACGGAACGATAATGAATGTTTTTATAAGAAAGAAATGATTTTTTCCGCGACACGATGACTATTAGTACGTGTCCTCAAAGGTGAGGAGTAGCTTTCTAAACGAATCGCTCTACAATCTCTCCAACAACAACAACAGCAACCTTTCCATCCAATCAAATCAGTGCCCTTGTTCAACTCCCCGTATTCGCAAATTCCCCCAGGTCGTTGCAGGGAAAACACGATTCGTGTGAGTCTTAAGGGATTCCCAGGGCAATGTAAGCGTGGATGTACTCTCTGAACTATCTGCGCACTTTGCCTATCCTCTGAATTTTCAGCCTTCGTCGGCTGTTATCAAATCAATGTCTCTCTACGTCAACCCAAGTTTCTTCAAAAAAAAAAAAAAAAAAAAAAAAGTGTAACCAGGATCTGAAACCTTGGCTCCCTAGCGTGTGCAAAAACACGACCTAATTAAATCGATTTCGAATAGGCCATACCACTATTTTACGTAACTGTCTCTCTAGAAGCAACTCCTTCACTACAATCAACCAACTTACCCGTCAGTGCTGCACGTCTCCTCTTCAATTCCTTTTTCGCTTAGCGATTTTTCGATTAAACGTCACAACTCTCCGAAACCTTTCTCTTTATACATTTTCGCGGAAAAACTACATTTTAATTCGACAAGTTTTTCTAATGCCGTAACAGTTGTCACACAGTTGAAAAACTAAAAGATAATCTAAAAAAAATAAAAAATAAATAAAACAAAACTGCGATATGAGAAGCGAGCCTAAATAACAACTATCACGCTTCTACAAAATACCTCGGTCAATCTCAATCTTAGACCGATACCTACCTACGCAGAACATACCAACTCGTCCTACATTGTCTCCCCTTAGTACTGCAAAAATGACGTCAACATTAGGAGAGTGTTACTTCCTCTAAGATTTGAGCGATTCGAATCAACAATTACGAAAATAGTGGTAAGTTATCATTTGAATACGGACATAATTTACTAATTTCACATTAATTGGTCAATTAAAAAGCGGAAACTAACAGATTTTAATCAGCTGTAAAGTTAAAGGACGTGGAATTACAACTTTTTATTCAGAAATTATATAAACATTTAAATTTAAACTAAAACACCGACATGCCTCCGGAACACAGTCCAATAATTATGGTATTTTATGAAATTTTTTGTAAAATATCATGATTATAGGACTGTGTTTCTGAAACATGTCGGCGTTTTAAAATTTAAATATTTATATAATTTCCGAATAAAAAGTTGTAATTCCATTTCCTTTAAGTGGAATTTTCTGAAAAAGAAAAAACAAAGGAAAATCATTGATTTAAAATCTGATGACAGTTATAAAGCTGCACGTATAGAGTTGTATAGGGATCGAGATAAGAGATGTAGAGTTTTCTAAAGTCGGAGTAGAAGCTAAAGTTACTTTGTGATCGGATCCGTTTTACGGAATTACGCGTGCCTTGAATGACCATAAGAAGGTACTTGTTAAATTAAAAAATTCGTGTAATTAGACTTTGTACTTTCCTATACTTTCTTACAGTCTAGAATGTGTTATCTAAATAAAAACGATCATTTTGTCATTGTTACGATAAACGTTTAATATTCACTAGCAATACGTTGCGAAATCTTTTCGCAAATAAGTCTACTTTTTCTTCTTTTTAACCGATTTCGAGAAACGCAAAATCAATTTAAGGAGAAAAAAAAACCGGTTTTAACGAATTTTCTTATAGGAATATTACACGTCGAAACACAAGAAATTTTGTTATCAATTATTACCGCTGTACTACAGAGTGATCACGTCCTGCTCCTGAATTTGTTACTGTCTGTTGTTCGATGTTCTCTTCTGATTCGGTTTGATTTTCAACCGATCTGAAAAAGTTTCTTCCGGGTAGATGAAAGAACAAAAAAAAAAAGTAACAGTAACTGCTACAACGTTTGCTTTGGGAAGCTCCGTTGAGGGAGCAATATTTTACGATACCTCGAGGGAAAATCCAGTTACGGAGTTTGGTGCTGTACGAATGAATTGATTCGGCACCGTAAGATGTAAGAAAAGTCGATGTCGTAAAATTCTTTGCAGTCGAATTATTCGAAAAATTTGGTCGACTGACTTATTCGCACATCTCAGCTGTGACGAAAAACCGCAACGGCTTAACACAACCGATATATAAATATAAAATCGGCCAACCTACAAACGAACAAAAGAGAAATACGACGACGCTGTACGGACACACATAGGACGGAAGTGAAATTTCTACGTTGCAATAGTTCTTATCAGATTCATTGGCTATAACCGGGGGACGTTATTAGTATATATTTCATATGTAGCGCTGGATATTGAATAAATTTGTTTTTTAAAAAATTCAATTATCACTTAACCACCTAGTTTTGTTCATCAATGGGGGTGGGTGCTTCGAGGCTGATCCTCCTTCGTTCAATGCATACTTCGGGTCACAATTTATATTGCCGTCTGCACTACGGTCCTCATAGTTATACATTTTGATTATCGTTTAAAGAACCCAAGAGCGGGGTTCGTTCGAGCCACCGTTAAAGACCGACTATATTATTATAGCGTAATATTCTCGAACGATAAACTATACCGAGCAAAATGGATATTCAATTTTATCTGCCGGCAAACTGGGTGGCCGCTTTTTAGCTTTTCATTTTCTCTTAAATTTAACAAACTGTGTCTGTAGGTCCGAACGAGAGTGGGTCGCATTCTATCCTAGTCAACCGTTAAATAGAATCTGCCCCATCCATTCTCACCTTAACGATGTCGGTTCTCAACTATGGCCGCGAATTAAAAATAGCCATGTATAATCATTTAGACAATCGTCGTTAGTTGAATTTTTCGTTTCTATTATTTCGTAAAAACCGTGTGACATAGCTGATGTACATTAGTACGCATGACGTCACCGTCGGAGCAACTCGAATATTCTTCTTATAACAAAGTAGCATTTTACCGTCTAAATCGACTCGATGTGTTATTTTGTCTTATTTTTAATAAAAAATTTCCTGTTTTGTGAATTTTAAAAATGCCTCGACATGATTTGCTTGCAACATCTACACTCGCGTTACAGGCAACGTGAAATACTTCGGCTTTGCGGAAAATGAAAATAACAAGCTAAACAGCGTCTAAATGCTTGCCAGGTAAAAATATAATAATAAACTTAAAAAACGATTTAAGATACTGTATTTATTTAATTTTTTTTCCTCCTCCCTCTGTGTCTAGCTTTCGCCATCTTTCCATTCAACTTTTTCTTTTTTTTCTTTTTTATTTTTTTAAAAAAAAAAAAAGATTTTATGTACAAACATTTGAGAATTAAAATCATTTTGAAATACCGTGAAAACTGGAAGGAGGAAGATTCTCCTTAACACTGCGCGTTATCGATTCGGCAACTAAAAAAAATCTGCCCTTTTCAAAAGAGAATGTAGTGGTCAAGAATATCAAAGAATGAGGTTGATGAACAGGAATAGATGTGCCCTCTGATCCGAAACTAAATATCTAAGGCCCCTGAACATTTAAAAAAATTAAAAATCTCCTTCTTTTTTCTGATAATTTAGCAAAAAACAAATTTTTTGTTTTATTTATGGAATTTCCTTTAACTTTAGAGTAAACTTCGAAATAGATAACCTGTTATCGTTTGTTGTTTTTTTTTCTGCATTAAAGTTTTTACTCAGTTTGTACCAGTTCATCCCCCAGTCGCGGCGGGGCCCTTCAAAACGAGACCTCCAGGCAACTAGTGTGTCTCCTCAAAAGTTTAAAACGATTGCAGATTGTAAAAGCTGGATTTTATTTATGCGTATGTACGAATCTGAGTAGTAATCATTTTTGAGATTCATGAATCATTAATAATAACAACCTCGCGGAACTATATATACATATATAAATATATTGAGCGATTAAACGATTAATATTAACATCATTAGTTGTAAACAAATGCAGATTAATTTTAAATATTAAATGACCCATCGACTAGATTTTAGTTCCACTATCTAAAGAAGTAAAAAATTTGCTAAAAATGTACTAAAAAATAAGAAATAATTACACTCGATAAAAGATAATTTTACAATAAAGTATACCTGAAGTGAAGATATATATTATGGAAATATTAACTTTTACAGTCGGCACCGAATTTTACAATATCTAGAAACAATTTAACGACTGTAATAAAAAAAAAAAAAATCGCTCATTTTCTATAAGCCAAGCACCGGGGGAACATTAGAAATATTTAATGAAATTTTTAATTATTATCGCACCGCCCTTCAGGCCATTTGTTCGCCACTACCTGATACTTCCTGTAATTTTATCATACTCCGCATATGCTCATTTATCCATGTTCTTTCTTTCCTTGATTCAATTCAAATTGATTTGCTGTGGGTTCATAGTTATTCGGGCATCTCCTTTAGCTCAGGTTGCTGCCTCTTCTCACTTCTTCTTTAAAAAAGTCCCATTGCCCAATCTCCTTCCACTGAGCAAAGGTTTTCATCTCAGGTTTTGGTCGGATATGTACGTTTCCTCTTTCTCTAATAATTGTTCTTTTTATCCGTCTGTTCAACCTAGTCTTCCTACCAATCTGTGGTTCTCTTTGTATCCTTAACTTCGTCGTTCTGTTGTTATCTCCGTTATTCGTCTACGCTCTTAAGCCATACTTTATTATCTTCCTCCCATTTTCGTTTTTCGTTGGTTGCCTCTGCATATTGTTCACTCAAACGAAGAGTATGTTTGCGATGCGGATCATGTGTTTATTAAGTGTTCATCTCTTTCTGCTGAGTGCTCTGAGTTCTATTCCATTTTATTGATACTCGGTCTTCCTACTCCATATTGCGCCTCTTATGTCCTACCTTTTCCCTTTCCGCAGATTGTTCCTATTATTTGTTCCTTTCTCCTAACAACATTTGATATCGTATGAAGATATAATTGACTCCTTTCTATTCTAATTGTTTCTGGGTAAAGGTCCCCGGTTGACGAGCCCAAAAAAAAAAAAAAATATATATATATTATCGCAATATTCGATGTCGAGACTACAAAAAGTGAATGTTGCTTAAGAAATAACATATCTCCTTAAGGTATACTTTTTTATTGTATGATATATTATCTTTTATCGAATAATTTTATCTTTTTTACTTTTTAATGCATTTTTGTTAAATTTTTAAAAGAAAAGAAACTATTTTATTTTACCATTTTTAGTGTAAATATTTTCAAGTGAAATAGACTAATCTAAAATGATACTACTTTTAGAGTATATTGGTTTAAGAATATAATGTTCAAATATTACCGGCGATGGACTTGTAAATCGTGCTTCGGGGATAATACTCAAGTCGCTCTCGTTCATCGCCCATTTAATTTTAAAATTCGGACCGCTGTTCATATTTCTCCTGTACTCTAATGATAATTTTTTGGCTAATTTTTGGCCGGCTTATTAGGCAACGTGTGTCGCTAAAGGGAGTCCTTTTTTATAGCCTTTTATTTAACTCAGTTTGTCATTTTGTCTGTCTGTTTCACCTACTTCCCGATGAATTAAAAAAGTGTCCTTTTGCATAAATGCTTGTTATGGATGGCAATGCAATATTATGCAACATCCGGGTTTCCAACTTCAAAATTAGACCCTGAAGACGCCGAACTGAGGGGAATTTTGGAAACGATTTTTCACCTACTTCTTGATGAATTAAAAAAATTTACTTTTGCAGAAATGCTTGTTATCGATGACAATACAATATTACGCAACATCTGGGTTTCCCCAGCTTTAAAATTAGACCCTCGGGGCGCCGAAAGTTCGAAATTTTGGATTTTTTTTCTTTTTCGGGCATGTGGTACATTGTTGGAAAGATCGCTATTTGTCGAGAACAAAACCATATTTTATTTCTTTAATGAAACTTTCGAAGTTTACGAAAAGTTCAAAAAAGCGCGAGATCTAATATGTAGCTCCCTCTTCGCGACGCGAGTATTACAACTAAAAATCAGTCCGTATGAGTAAAAGTTATGCGAGAACAAACGTGAAAAAAAAAATGTACGCGACGAAAATATAACCTTTTTCTTTTTGAAATCGGTAAAAAGAAATTGGTTTGATTGATTAAATGATAAAAAAAAAAAAAACACAAAACAATTACCTTACTATTTTTTTAAAAAAAAGTTGGTACTTTTCCTTCGAAATCGATTTAATCTGTTTCCTGTATAACGGCATTTGTTGGCTGAAAAACATACTATTGCTATTGCGTTAAACAAACTTTTTCTCGTGTTCGATGTTTTCAAATTAATAGTTTTTATTATTTATTATTTCTGGCTATTTGTATAGAAAATCGACGCAATTTTTACATTTTTCCGAAGCAGGAACGTTAGATATGTTTTGATTTGCTCACTAAACGCCAGCAAAGAAGTTTCACTCTTAAAGCTAATAGACTTGTCTTGGAGAGTTTACTTGATGTACATCAAATTCATATTGCCTTAATTTCCGAATCATGGCTCAAACAATCTGAAACATTTCATCATAAAGATTTTTCTGTGGTTCGTTCTGATAGAATAGACGGCTACGGTGGTGCTGCTATTCTTATTAGAAATAACATTTCCAATCCCATGATGTACATTTTTCTCCAGTGTCATCTTCTCATGATCCGAACGTAGTTCATATTTCTCTTCCTTCCATCTTATCCCGCCCAATAAACATAGTTTGCACGTACTTTTCTCCTAATTTTAATTTTAACAATTTTCCCCTTTCCTTTTTTCGTCATAGTATTCCTCACCCCTTCGTTATTGGAGGCGATTGGAACGCTTACTCTCCTCTTTGGGGTTGTTCTGGTCGAGACAGTAACAGAGTGATTCTTGAAAACATTATCCTCGGACACAATCTTATCCTGCTTAATGATCAATCTCCTACTCTATACAAAAGTCCTTCCATTTTTAGTGCTGTTGATTTCTCCTTTTCTTCTCCTGATCTTGCTCTTAACTGTTCCTGGAAAACTCTTGATGGTACTTTTGGAAGTGATCATGTCCCTATCATTGTATCTTTCAAGAATCCTTCTACAGCATCCGTTTACATCAGGCTCCGCTATGCCTCTAAATGGTGTATCCCCAAAACTAATTGGGAACAATTTAACCGTTCTGTTGACTCTTCTCTTTCTCTTTTGCATCATAACTTAGATCCTACCTCAAAGTTCAATTACTTTACTGATTCCATCTTACTTGTCCTTTCTTCGTCATCCCTTCTTGCTCCAATGCCTTCAAAACCTCGCCGTCATACAGCTTTATCCTTATGGTGGAACGATAACTGTAGAGCGGCTTTGGAGGCCAGCGTGGCTACTTTCAGAACCTTCCGTCACTGTTTCTCCTTTTTAAATTTTATGGACCATAAGAAAGCTAACGCTAGAGCCAGATACATTCTAAAACAAGCCAAGAAGGAATCTTGGAGGAATTTTTGCTCTTCCTTTTCCCGGACCACTTCTATCTCCCAAATCTGGAGAATGGCCAAGGCATTCAAATCTCCCAAATCCGAACATCCCTCCTATCGCAACATCTCTTTTTTTTTTTTTTTTTTTTGAAAAATATGTATTTATAATTTTTTACATACAAAAATTTTCGTCAAGCTAAAACGCTTGTCGACGAATTATCCTATTTGACATTTTACCATCTTAAATTAACTTATACATATACATGATCGTGTAATATTTACTTAATCTATCTATTTTACTTATCAATAATTACTAATCTATTTCTATTTTCTATATTCAGTTTTTTTTTGTTTTTTTTTCCTAGCTTTTTTGTTGCGCTTTGTTTTTTTATTTTATGTTTATTATTTTTTTTATATTTTCTTCTTCCTGAAGCCATTCCTTTATTTTCCTTTTTCATTCCCCTATTTTTTCCTTCTCTATTATTTCTTTGGGTATTTTATTCAACATCTGAGTTATAATATATTTATCCGTTTGCTCCCCCATCTTTGTTCTTGCTAACGGCAATTGGTACGAAAGTTTTTCCCTCAACTCGTATTCTGTGTTTATTCTTTCCTCCAATTCAATTTTCTTTTCTGTTGGTATGTGAATTCACATATCTTCAGTAATAAGTACATTCCTCTTATGCTCATTACGTTTTCTTTTTTAATTATTTCACTATCGGTTTCTCCCCTTAAGGATTTTCTATTAATTTCAAGCATTTAATTTGCAGTTTATTTATTTTCCCCAAGTATGCTTTTCTCGCCATTCCCCACGCCTGAATTCCATATCTTATCCTCGACTCTACTAGCGCATAATAAACTACTTTTAATGTTTCATTTGTTGCATATTTCTTTAATGTATATAAAGCGGGTAAAACTGCTCTTATTTTCTTTGCAATGTATTCCATATGTATGTCCCATCTTAAGTGTTGATCCATCATTACTCCCAAATATTTTTACTGCATTATTATGTCTAACTTTTGACAGTTTTTCATTTCGCATTCGCGTCTTTCCCCCATTGAATGTACACATTCATTTGAGTGCATTATTATATTTGGACAATACAAAGCAGAGCTGTCTCTTTTTTTCCACAGTACCATTGCTTTAGTCTTTTTTACATTTATTCTTAGACTTTTATCGTGTGCCCATTTACTTATTGTTATTAGATCTTTTTGCATCCTTATTTCTGCCTCTTTCATATCTTTATGTGACGTAACTATTGCTATATCATCCGCGTACGCGACTACCTCACTGTAACTTAATTCCTTATATAGACCATTCGTATATATAATAAACAGTATTGGCGCTAGGTTGCTACCCTGCGGAACTCCTACATCCATCTCCTCTTTTTCACTTTGCACATTTAAGATATTTACGCATGTTTTCCTTTGTGTTAAATAACTTTGAAACCATTTTTTCAAATTATTCGTTATTCCTATCTCCTCTAATGTGTTTATGATTATTTTATGATCAACCGTTTCAAATGCTCTACTAAGATCTATGAACGTTATCAACACCTTCTTTCCCTCTTCAAAGCTATCTCTTATTTTTTCAGTAAGCTCGCCGATTGCTTTCGATGTGGATTTTCCTTTTTGAAATCCGTATTGTGTTTTGTCAATTATCCTATTTTCTTGTAGGTACTTCGTTAGATTATTTGCTACGTACTTTTCTAATATTGTTTGCAATTACATTGCTTACAGCAATCCGACATACTTGAATTTTTTATTGATACTCTGACTCCTAGTTATGTTCCTTCCTTCGATGAAGTAGGTTTTCCTTCTCTTTCTTTCTCAGGTTCATCTCACTTTCTCACTTCAGATTTCCATTTTAATGAACTTCTCTTTTCCTTGCAAAAATCATCCAATTCGACTCCAGGAATCGACAAAATTTCCTTCCTTGTTCTTAAAAATCTCTCTAATTTCTCATTCAAAATTCTCCTCGAAATTTTCAATTCTTTTCTTCTCTCAAGACTTATACCTCCTATTTGGAACTCATTTATAATTATCCCTATTCCTAAGAAAATCCTAAATTCTTTTAGACCAATTTCTTTAGCTCCTTGCTTAAGAAAACTTTTCGAGAATATGCTTAACCGACGCTTTGTTTGGTGGCTGGAGCATAATAATCTCGTCTCCAATAATATGTTCGGTTTTCGCTCTGGTGTTGGTCCTTGTGATTGCATTAGTCTCTTTCTTTCTGATATATACAAAGCTTTCGCCGATCCTTGCTCGGGGATCGCTTCCTCATAAAACTTCTTCCTATTAAGTTCTCTAAATTAGATTCTGCTTATTCTCACATTTTGGCTAATTGGCGGTTTTCCTCCCTGAAGATTTCTGTTCTTTCTCATGTTTCTCGTCGCCTTTCTCCCTATTCACCATTTATCTATACATACCATAAACTCCCGTTCTTTACATTCAGTTTTTCAGATTTTTTACATCCACCTAAATTATTTTTCCTTCCTTCTCACACTAAAGGCTTCTTTCCAATCACATCAAGCGAGTTCAGCGAGGCTTTGATGTACTTATTTCCTTTTTCTTCTGTTTTTTTTACGGATGGTTTCAAGAACGATAATGGCATCGGGGCCTCCTTCCTTGTTTCTTCCCTTCCGCACTACGAACTTTATAAGCTGTAAATATTACAATTCATGCTGATATTTCGTAGGTATATGCATGCAGAAGCACTTCGGCTTTTCAAAGTTATTGCATAAGTAGACACACTTATTGTGTACAGTAATAGCTAAGAATACTATACAGAAAAAACGACTGCAAAGAACGGAAGTAAATTTGAAAAAAAATCATAATTGCCTTTTAAATAAAAAGGAACAAAAAAAACACAAAAAGAGATTATGAAACTCTTTACAACGATAACGTTGCTTTAACATTACCCCGTAACCGTTTCAGTTAATTCGCGGAAGCTAAAGCCGCTTTTTGTTTAGCTAAATGTAGCCGTGAACATTTTCTTTAAGAGCCTGTAAAATTTTTACAGTTGGTTTTTTCATGCAATACTTTTGGAAAAATACAATAAAAAAAAAAAAAAAAAAATCGTATCCTACAACCATCCTTGCCAAGAATTTCTACATTCCCGTTGTACACACGTTTAGCATTTACTTCTGTATGTAATGCTGGTCGAAGCATAAATATTTATTTATCGATTTCATTGTACATAAGCGCAGTTCAAGTGTGTATGTTTACATGCCGGCCCCTGTACGTGTGGTGGAAAAATTTTAAGAAATAATTAAAATACGCAATCAACACAACTTTCATGCTAAAGCAAGTCATCTCTTTTTTTCAATCCGAACTAGAAGGGGCGGGCCAAAAGAGACACAGCAGAACACTTGATGATCTGGCGCTAGCAGTGCTAGGTACTACTGCTGGCGACGTGGTACGAATATGTAGTTATCAATTTAGGAAAATTTTTCTTCTTCGTTTAATCAGCGAACATAAATGTATGGTAAAATAGAAATTAAATCGTTACAAGTTAATCCGTAATTACATCATGTATATATCCTTTAAACATAAACAGTGCGAAGAAAATACTTAACATTCTTCGACAACGTGATAAATCGTTTGGCGTGGATTTGCTCGATAACAGGTAAGACCCCATTTTGGGTATCCTTATCCTATTTAACATTTTCTGTTTCCTGTAAACTCCTTTCGTAGATTTTTTATTAACCAGGAATTTCTTATGTCATTCTTGTCCAGTTCCCATGTTATTCTCTATTTCACTAGGCTATGTTTTGGAATTTGTATTTATGTTGCGGGTCCGGGGATATTTCTCTGATATTTTAAACGCCGAGAGAGTGCGGCATTTATTTTTACTAAAATAGGCAGGCTTTGGTGCTGGTTAAGTTTTTCTCGGTCTGAAATAATTGGGTATCAGCGAAATTTGGGAAAGTAAAGGCAGCCGGGAGAAAGGAATTGGCCCTCCTACTCTCATTAGTGCCGTTGGGCTTAGTACATTATGAAAAGCTTAATTTCACAATCCCCGGCTCGCTGCTAAGGCTTACTTTACTTTATATTTGGAAGAGCTATATTCCGAGGTAGCCACTGAACAAATTTTGATATTAGCGAACCGAAAATTTTTTGAAAAGCTTCATTTAGAATAACGTCAGTTTTCTTCTCAGTGTGGGGAGGGCTATTAGATCACTAGGAGAGCAATATTCGACAGCTGAAAACACTAATGCTAGTGTTCTAGTTTTCAGCAACCTCGTCCTCGCACTACAGCACGGGTTGTCTAACTTCTTTGTGAGATTTATTCGAGTTTTTAGTTCGGATTAGGTTGCAGGTTCCATTTATATAAGTACTCATTGATATTTTTTAATAATCGCAGAACACTTGTACGGACTTCAGTTAAAAAACTGCCGGCTCAGAACCGCAGAATATTAGATTAAATAACATTCCGGTTAAAACGGGCAAGGAAAAAGGCAAATGCTTTTGCGGCCACTTTGACGTGGTCTTCACCCCACCTTCGGATTGCAACAAGGAGCATTTATTAGAACGGCTCCGTCGGCTTGAACCCGCTGCCAAGGTTTTTTCTCCAAGAGAGATGCTCGAATGCCACTGCAGTATACTGTTACGGTAAAGCTCGCGGTTTCGATAAAATGACTGAGGTAATAATCTCGCGTCTACCGCAGAGAGCGGCTATTCTATTTTGTTATGTCTTCAATGCAGTTTTAAGAATGCGATATTTTCTCACGATATGGAAGAAGTCGATTATAATCATGGTTTATAAAACAGGGAAACCGCGATCAAAGGTCTCATCATATAGACCAGTTAGCTTACCTTCCTCTTTATCGAAAGTTTCGGAGAAGCTGATTTTAAATTGTATCGATCTAATTATAAAAAACAATCATGTCCTACCGAATCATCAAATTGGTTTTCGCACGGAGCACTCTACAATCCATTAATGCCACCGATTAATTGATGTAATTTCGTTAACTTTGGAAAAAACCGAAATATGTTGCGCGATATTCCTCGATGTCGTCACATAAGCATTCGATAAGGTCCGGCACCGTGGATTTCTGCACTAACTGCGTCAAATTCTTAACGAGGATACTTATTACTGACATCGGAAATGCATTCTGTCAGATCATCAGTACCACAAAGCAGTCTGCTGGGACCATTATTGTATTGCATCTGTACCGCGGACGAACCAATTTTGTAATCTAACTTTGCCACAGCTTCATTTGCTGACGACACTGCGGTACTATATAAATGCTACGTAAGACTCTGTACGCTACCTTGCAAAGTATATAGATCGACGTCTAACGTGGCGTGGTCACATGGAAGAATACGCAAGAAGATCCATAACTCAGGCCAGGCAGCTATGACCGTTGCTATGATGGAAATCATTCCTGAATCTGGTTGTGAAGCGGAATGTATATTTATCAATTATCGATCCAATATGGAAATACGGATTTGAGCTATAACGTGTCGAAGTAACTTTCTCAAAATACAGCAACTGCAGTCCAGATCGGCGTCTTATTTTGTATCAAACGATACATTGCATACGGACTTGAATGGTCCCATACGTGAAATAGATTTATATCGAGCAATACAAAACGTTCTTCGAGAGACTTTAGCCTAACTCGAAGCCATTTATATACAGAATGTTCACAGCTTATCTTCCTGCTAGATCTAGCAAGCAACTAAAAAGAAATAAGTGGTGTCGTGACGCACTTTCAATTACCTAAGCGGTTTGCACTGTTCTCAGTGGTATTACTATACAGATCATCTGCTGTCGTCACCCTAGATAGGGTATCGTAATTAACATTTAATCCGCCAGTAATTTTGTTGTTTTCCGCCATTTGTCTTGATCCTCTGATTGACGTACGCATTGTGAGAATGACAATCCTGTTGTATGTGGCACAATATCTGTCCATCTTATAGGTGTACACGTGGTCGTTTTCCATTAATTTCCCCCATGACCAACGTGCGTTTCATTTCTTCCTGCTTTCTTATTATATGTCCGAAGAATTTCAACACTCTCATTGCTACAATCGTTGACAATCTTTGTGTGACACCAACTTCCTGCAACACCGATTCAGTTGTACGTTTTGCTGTCCATGGAATTCTAAGGAGTCGTCTCCAGCACCATATTTCAAAACTGTCGATTCTTATTCTGTCCATGTCTCCACTGCATATAACACGATGGAAAATACAAGCCTTTGGACAAGCTCAATTTTGACATTTTTGCTAATGGAGTTGTCCTTCCAAATTTTGTTCATCCTTATCATAGCGCTTCTGGCAATTTCGATTCTCCGTCTTATTTTACCTTCGGGGCCTCCTTTGTTCTCTAGAAGTGATCCTCAGTATACAAATATTTCTACGGTTTCATAACCGGTAAGTATCTTTTCGTGAGGTGGTATCATATTTCCTCGATCGATTATCATTATTTTGGTCTTACTTTTATTTATATTTAATCACTATATAGGTAAACTGTATGTATTGGAAAATAAATATAATAGTATTCTCTTCTATTTTCCTTTTCTTATCCATTCCATCTCGTCCACTTTCTCTCTCACTCTCTCTCTCTCTCTGTTTCATCTTATCTTATGATCTCCATTGCTTATGGCAGGCTGCTGTTGATACAATGGAAAAAAAAAATTCTTTCTTATTCGTAGCAAATTTTCCTATGAACAATAACTCTGGTGCACGTGGAATACAGATTTCTTTCAACCAAAAAGGAAATACGGAGATTTGTTCTTCTGTTTATAAATGAGACTCATTTTCACTTTCGGTTCTTACAGAAGGATTTTTAGCACTTTTATTTTTAGACATCCAGGCTACGATACGATACGAACAGAGAGTTGTTTCGTTTAATCGACGAAAATATTTTCGCAGTATTTGTTGGAGAACAACACTTTCAAAAGAATGACAAGTATTGGCCGATAGAAATCGATTTCCATCATATTTACATAAGAAAAAAATTTAACAGAAGAAAGAGGACATGAAATATTAAATAAATAAAAACGAAAAATTTCTTCAGATGGCAAAGGGAATAAATAACACAAAGGACATCCTCTGAGAAAGAAAGTTTCACCCTTAGTCTAAATCGATTTATCTTTGAAAAGCAAACTATAAATAAAACCAGCGCCAGCTGATCAATTAGGACTTTTCCCCTTTTTGCCTCAGCTTTAAACGTCACTTTTTTGTTCAGTCGGCTATGGTATATTTTCCTGAATTATTAAGATCCGGTTCAAGATATTCATATATACACAGTGACATCGCGAGTCGTTTATTTTATTTATATTTTTTTGTAATACATTATTTTCGTTAAATAATGGTATTGACAAGTAAGCGTGAGAAATAGAAAATTTCTAACTAATTACAATAATTTTCTGTTATTTTGTATAAAATGATTCTAAAATTGATACAAAATCGTGATACTCACTTCATGAATATAATGCACCGTGTTTCATAGTCCACTCTAAATGCTATAACCAAAATATGTATGAACTATTCGACATCGCTAAAATTGAATGATTTCTTAACTTTTTCAGAAATCTAAATGTGGCTCACGCCGAAGTTACTGTGAACGTAATTTGAACCCGGCGGATTTTTTATGAACTAATTGAATGTGTCTGTTCGTATTATAATGTTTAATTTATTTCTACTCGTAGATACGTATGCAGAAACGAGTAATATTGTACCATGTTATATAGATGTATGTAAAAACTGTATGTGAGACTTTTTAATAAACGGCAACTTCTCTTCTCTAGTGGATAAATTCTCTACTAAAAAATAAAAATGTATAACGCATCCATCGGGAAAATATTAAAAAATCCGTGAAACATAAATGTAACAGTTAACCCTTGTGTTCGCACCCAACTTTACCTACGTTGTTACGCACCCGGGTACCCGGGTACCCACCTCTTATTTTTCTCCGTTTTTTGAATATTACGACTCTGAAAAAGCTTTTTAAACATTTATTTCTATAAATAGACGTCACTATTGATAAAAAATGCCAGTTCTTACACTTTTGGCTGACTTCGCAGCTTTTGCCGGAGAATGCTAAGTATGCACGCTGTCCAAGGAAGCCCGAAAAATAAAAACGATGCCTGGGAAAAATTGTCAAAAAACGTTAACAGGAAATCATTATAATCATCACTATCAATACTATTGCATATCTAACTGTTCTAACTCGGCCAACGTCATAAAAAATGTCACAACTTGCGAATCCGTCTTACTATATAGTCTGGTAGGATCTTTCAACTTAATTCCCTTTTTATAGTTAAAAAAAGTAGGGGTATGGAAGGGTCGGCATAGGGCATAGTGAGTGTTTCGTGTTTGAAGACTTTGTGGCGATCAACCACGCGTGTTGTCCAATATCATTTAGAGCCATTAATTCTCATTTTAGAATATTTTGAGAATAATGTGATTGACAATTGGCAACTCTGACAATACAGATGAATGGAACCTGGCAACCCTGGCAGGCTGAATGTGTGCGTCGTGTAAGCTTGGATTTCAAAAGCTAAACAGTAGTGTTTTGAAGTTCTATAAGCGAAGACGTAATTCTTGTTACTAAATAATAAATAAAACTTAATTGGATACCGAAAAATCCAAAACTTTGAAGCTATGAAACAACTATCGAGAACAGAATTAGACAAAGCAGCTGCAATTCGTGATCTTTGGACAATGCTGAACGCAAATTTATCTCAGCTGTAAAAGCTGACTGAGAACGTAACAACTGATGAACAACTTTATTCTTTCCATGGTCGCACAAAATTTACACAGTATATTCCTTCTAAGCCGGCTAAATATGGCATTAAGATTTGGTGGATTTGCGACACTGAAAATGCTTATCCATTGCGCGGTATCATTTACGTATCAAGGAGAACAAGTCGTAAAAGAGCATGCAGTTCCGTACCGAGGCAATGGTAGAAATATTACCATGGATAATTTTTTTACAACGTTACCCCTTGCCAAACACATGCTTTCATGGAATTTAACTATCATTGACACTTTGAGACCGAATAAATCTTATGTTCCAAGTGTGATGACTCCACATAAGTCGAGATAAGTATACTCTACTGAATTTGCTTTTAGTGAGAGGGTAACAATGTGCTCATACGTGCCAAAGAAAAATAAAGCTGTAATTATGTTGTCGACTATGCATTCTGACACTGCTGTTCACATTGTAACATACTACAATAAGTATGTATAAAGCTGGCGTTGATACCATGGATCAAATGTGCACTCGATACACTACACAACGTCGTACTCTGAGATGGCCGGTAGCTATGTTTTTCAACATGCTGGATATTAGTTTACTCGCGTCCTATTTGATTTGTTACGAAAACAACAAAATGCTTCCGACCAGAACAAACCAACGACGACTATTCATGCGCCAATTAAGTGAAGAACTCGCAAAACCAAAACTTGAGAATCGGTCGCAAAACGTTCAAATAATGCGAAATTACAGCATAAAATACGCCATTGAAAGTGTGATCGGGCAGGCATTAAACCCAGTCGAAATCGTTCCAGATCCTGCTGATGAACGAGATAAGTCAGGGAGGATCAAAGTCACTGGCTCCTGTCATATTTGCTGCAAAGCAACAATAATGAGAAGAAGAAAAACATGAAAGGCATGCTGCGATTGCAACAAACCTGTTTGCAATGAACATGCTACAATAGTCGAGAAATATCACAAATGCAGGGGCTAATTAATTTTCCACATTTTTTTTTTTGTATTCCGTACCATCCCAAAACATATTCGATGTATAAAAATTAAATAAAACTATCCCAAATCAATAATCCAGTCAAAAAGTTGTTTTTATTGAGGTGGGTACCCGGGTACCCGGGTGCGTCCGTGCTGCATCTATACTTTACACTCGATTTTTTCTTAGTAATTTTCGTTATTTTTTATTCCAAACAAATTACCCGCTTACAATTAAGTTAAATAACGACGATCCGGAGGTGTTTGCCGAAATTCCTACTTTTGACCAAGTTACATTCAAAAATGCACCGTATGGGTACCCGGGTACCCGGGTGCGAACACAACGGTTAATATAGTTTGCCGCAACCGGTGCAATCTGAATTGCTTATTGCATTTACGTATGTAGCCCCGTATTCATAGAATTTTTTACTTTTGATTAAAGAAAAAATGAAGAAATATTTTCAAAACGCGTTTTTGACAATGTTCTTTCGGTTTTCCTCTTCTTGTCGTATGGCTCGACGCGGAAACACACTATAGCGACACATCCAGATTTCGTATCCATGTCAACGCTGCTGCTGACATTTCGTGAATTTCATTGACAGTTACGCAAAATATGTTCAATAGTTTGATGCGACTGGTCAAAGTCACAGGCAGAGTCAGTTTTTATATTCCATAGTCCAGACTTATTGTCAACTTTTTTGCGCTCTATTATCGAAATAAATTTATTTGCGATATTTACATGACCATTTTAAATATTATGTAAATTGAAGTACACATTCAAAAAATTGTAATTTCTGTATTACATGTTTATTATTGTTTTATTTTTAAATATTTGTGAAATTCTTATACTTTGATTCATCTGTAAGTTCGAAATAAATCCGAACAAGACTCGGTCACCAGGTATTATGTATATATATATATATATAATACACGCACTTAATTATAAAAAAAAACAAAAAAAAACGTGTTCAAATCTACAAATTCTTCCAATATAAAAATTGTCATGAATTATGTAGTATTTATTCGCATTTACTACGTAAAAATAATAAATTTCTGAACGCAAACATTTTTATAATATAAAAATACCGATTTCAACGGTTCATAAATTTTGTATAATGGTTGTTGTTCATTTGCTGTATTATACAGTTCAAGTGAATTGTAATGTTCTTCACTTGTTTGTTTATTAATTCCACTTATTGTTATTTACCATTAATGCTGTTTAGTGTTGTGTTTATGTGCGCGTAACGTGTATTGAATGATTGCGATGGTAATAAGAAATAAGTTTTTTAGTTCCTCAAAAATCATGTAAAGTTTTTATGTTACAAAGATTGTAATAGAGATCTCTCTACGAAGAATCACCTAGACGTTTAGACATAATACGTGTGTGTTTGTGTATTTCTCTTTCTCGCACTATCTATCTGTACATGTGCATACGTATTTGCGGAAGTGGATTGTGAATGTGCGTGAACATGCGTACGTACTCGCGCAAGGGAGGCTAAACTAAACATAATATTTACACCAGAAAAAAAAGGTTACACTTTAAAAAATATAATCCTAAAATAACGAAATCATTAAGTAGTATGTCTATTTTACGCCCGATACAATCATTTCTTTATTGATTTATTTTTTTATTTTTTTGTATTGTACTATTTTCGAAATTCTTCCTAAACAGTTACAAACTAAATCGTCTTACATCATCATAGCCTACGTATTCTGTGTACATAGGTCACAGAATTTAAATTGACCAACCGATAAAAATAAATAAATTAAATTAAAAAAATATATCGACCGGTCGGTTACGTTAAAATGCCTATGTCTTATCTGCCTGTTATTGCCGTTGAAAAAAAAACTAACTATTCAAGAAAGAATTTAGAAAGAAACCAATTGACAGTAGAGAAGTGTGCAAATTCCGAGAAAACGTCGTATTCATTAACACATTACTGTTCCTTGTTCAGAAGCTTTGCGATGCTTCCAAACATGTCTCTGGCTGCTTCCTCCTCTGCGAAAATACGGCACAGCAGAATTCGGGCCTCGTTAACGTGGTACATAATTCCAATAATTGATACCTTTTTTCTCGCTCTGCTACCGTCGCGGTTACATTTTCGCATAGATTCGCGGTAATTGGATTTAATTCAACTTTCAGCCGAAGGAAATGCAACGCGTGCGAGCAGAATTATAAATGATTAACGAGGCTATTGTTCGTCGCCTTCTCCAAGTCCATTCTGCTGAACAGCCTAGTTGAAAGTTTGCTTTTTCTAGGCAGACTAACGTTGAGCACTGCTGCGTAACCTAGTTAATTCACTGCTATTTACTACCGGCTTTATTTCTAAGGAAAACGTATGATAGATAATTTTTCGTATTTAATCGCTGTTTACTAGTCCGAGTAATGAAGGGAAAAAATGATCCTTCTCACATTTTATATTTAAGATGTGCTCTGATTCATTTTGAATTTATAATCTGCCGGGAAAAGGGTAAACCTTTTTTCCGTTAAACCAGATTCTACTTGAAGTTGTCTACTTATTCATTTGTGCTAGCCCTCAAATTATTGCCGGGTTTCTTCAATAACTTAATAATGTACTGTGGTAGCATTATACTTTTCCGTAAAGCTTCTAGCAGGTGCCGCTCATCCTTTCATTGTCCGTAAGTGACGATAATATTTTGCCTTTTGTTTAGAGGGACTTAAATCTCGTCACTGCTGTCAATTTAGAAAAAATACAACATATATACTATATACACAATGATTGACCAAAAAGAAACGGAACTCTGCGCAGTGTGCGTCAGCTATGTGACCTAGCAAACTGATTTTCACCTTAAACCAGAGCTACAATTATCTTTTAACCAACGAGTCGTCGTTAGAATCGCTATCTGGTCTGGTGATGTTTTTGTACGGTTTGCGATCTGTACAAAGAATAATCAAAACAGAACCAAATTTTTCCCAGTGCGAGTTACTTACGCTAGCACACTGATTTTCATCTTAACTGCAAGTTACGACTCTCCGCTAACGAACGAGTCGTGTTAATAATTTTCCGTAGTATTTTTAAGAACATTTTTTCTTTAATAACCGTCGCTACTTCAATGTGAGTCATAGTTTCACGATATGATATGTCCATATCAACCCACTGCTGGGTGTAGGCAATCCTTGGCGAGAAAAGTTGGTCTAATCTCCCGTGCGGGGCAGGCAAATTGGAAGATGCATTTTAGATCTGCTGCCAGGTTTTTCTTGGTAATAGTTAATATGCAACGCTAGTGTGCTAGTGTGGATGCAAGACTGCACTCGAAACTGATCGCAATAGCTGGTTAGCGCGTCACAATACAATCCCGCGTGTCTGCCTACTCTATACATTAACTAGCGCGCATATATACGCGGTGGCTTGCCGTTTCTTACCACGTGACTATTAGAGGTTATTTAATTTTAATTTCTTGTAATAAGAAGTTCTGTCGTCGCCCGGGATCGAACCCGAGACCTCCGCAACGGAAGCCAAGCGCTCTAGCAACTAGGCCATCGCGACGACTGGGTCATTGTTTAAGAACCACTAAACGCTCGAGGTTTAGCGTATGATTTTTGAAGAGAGGAAAGCTATAACTTTTATTTATCATGAAACCCAGTTTGTCAGTTCGCATAAGGTGACTCAGGCTACAAAAAGTTTCGTTTCTTTTTGATCACCCCTCCTATATCAATCTTTAGAAGACTCAGATGATGTAGGTCTCTTTTCAATAGAGTACTGCTCTTTCTCATCATATTCATCCCTATGCAGTGAACGCCGGGAATATGCTAGTAAGAAAATCATTAAGAGACTGTATAGTGCGCAAGTTAGTCAACTTTTTCGTTGGCTTCAATTCCAACGTGACCTGAAGTATAAGGAGACGAGATTGTTTCTAGTACACTCATAGACTCAACTTTCGGGATTTTACTAAAGTTGGAGAAGGGAGGCGTAATAACGAGTTTATAAAATTTTAAGGAACAATTCAAGAACAAGTTCAGTCAATCATGATGCTTCATGCGCGGATGATTTCGTACGTTAACTAAAAGGTCACATCTTGTTCGAATGCCCCTTTATTTCCTCCGAACGTGCTACCCTGTATTCTAAGCGAATAACTGAGCGTACCTCGTAGTCGGTGGCAATTTTCAGAATTTCATTCATGATTAATTCACGTAACTCGAAAACGAAAAAACCATACAGTATTGCGGTCTAGACTCTAGTTCAAACTTAAATGTTGTAGTTACAGAATGAGACTAGGCCCACTGTCGCAAATTTATTCTAACCGGTTTTACAAGGGTGGGAACGTTATTTTGTGAACGGGTCTCGGTATGTGTACGGAATCCTAAGGTTTTTACCTGATGGCTTAAGACTAAGAAAGTACAACAAAATGATAAATACGAAAGTAAACGAACAATGATAAAAGTATGCATTAGACACGAGTGCAATTATGTTTTGTCTCGTACTGAATTATTACTGGATAACTTCTAACGAGATTTGGAGTTCCCTGCCGTGGTAGTACATGTATTTACAAGCCGAATGTCCCGTAATGCGGTTGCTATTTTATCAATATTTTGTGTGACTTCAAAACTCCCTTTATTTAAAAATAGAGGCGTGAATTCATTTTTCATCTTTCGTCAATCCCTTACCGATCTGTCGCTTAATTGTTTTTTTTGTTTTTTTTTGTTTTTTTTGTCATTACGCACATTGCTCATTTTATACGGGGATGGTCGGGATTTTCTATACAGAAAAAATTATTGTTCGTGTTATATCGATTTTTAACCAAATGCTTTTGTTAACAGATAAAGTCAAGAAGAAATACGAATACCTGAAAAAAGAGATTAAACTGGTGGAAGTGGAGCGTGGTGCGAACGGATTAGGTCTTAGTCTGGCCGGGCATAAAGACCGCTCGAAAATGGCAGTTCTAGTTTGCGGCATAAATCCCAACGGTAGCGCTTACAAAACTGGAACCATTCAAGTCGGAGATGAAATATTAGAGGTAAGTCACTCTTAATGCATGAATTTATTATTTTTCCTTCTCGAACTCCTCTAAATAATCGAATGTATCCTAGAATTTTTTCACGCATTTCGTAACGGGGTTAGTTCAACGTGAAAAAGTATTATTCACACTTAGGCCTATATAGATATTTTCGATGATACGCGATTTTTCTTTTCCATAAATTTCTCTTAAGTAAATTTAGGTAATGCTCCTCGCGATATTACTCTACTAATTCTCGATATATATTGCCTTTTTTCCGAGAAAATATCGTTAACTGAAAAAGGAGAAGAAAATTCGAAATGTATTTACGTTAACAAACTTTTATCGCTGTGTTTAAGTATCGCTAATAAATTTATTTCTTTTAGTTTTCCTTTCTTTCAGAGTGATATTACTAAAATAATAATTGAAATAAACTCCAAGTAGAACATGGGGGTAACAGTAAACTACAATATTTTAAGAGCATTAAAAATTTGAGTGCAAATAATATTTTCGGTAGCAACTATTGAAACTAAATACCGTTGCAAGATTGTTCAATAGTTTCTCCGCAATTTTAATTCCCAAAATATCCTAATCGAATCCATTTTTTTCATAAAACATTACTAATATATGCGACATACTTAGGTATCCAAATATTTAAAAAAAAATATATAATAAATATTATTTGTAATGTAACGGTTTTCCCATAATCAATATTTGCGGTTATGCAGTAATTCAGTATTACGTCTATGCTGTGAAGCTGCTTTCCGCGACTGTGATCGTCAATTTGTATGTTCTTTATCGAAATAATTATTAGCGTCTCAACTGTCAGTATCATTTCTGGAGCTCGCAATGCTTTCATCATTACAATTATTTTTTTATTGCTGTTTTCATTCCATTTTTCACATATCATTCACTTATACTATAAACTGTCCATCTACTTACTCGTATGCTTCCTCGGACTTTAAGCTCAATTTGAAATGCCTATTCGATAACATTAAAAATCAGGTTAAACACGAATTTAAAATACGTAATTATAATCGGTTTAGAACGTCCGTTTTTCTGTCTAATAATACAGACTTCGATAATATTATCGCATTTTTAAAAGAAATGAATACTCCGTTCTATACACATGTTCCGCGAGATTGCAAGCCGGTAAAAATGATACTGAAAGGGCTTCTGGCTTCATTCACTAGTGATGAGATCGAAAAAGAATTAAGGAAACAAATCGATGTTAAGTCGGTTGTTCAATTTAGCCGAAAAGTAGAGGACAACAGTACACTGCAGTTGCCCGTTTATCTTATAACTTTTCCATCTAATACTATCCCGCAGCGTATTTTAGAAATTAGAACGTTATTTTCGTGTATTATAAGGTGGGAGAAGTATATTAGAAAAACACAGTACCTTCAGTGTTATCGATGTCAAAGATTTGGTCACGTTTCGCAAAACTGTCAGCTCCCTGAGCGATGCGTGCGCTGTGGCGAAAGCCACTCCAGCTCGTTGTGTGGTGCGCAGTCATATAAGTGTGCCAACTGTTCCTAACAATCGTGCTAAAACATTTCATGACAGCACGAGTGACAAAATTTCTCGATCAGCTAGTTTGTTTCACCAACGTACTGGCGCGAATGAAACTGTTGCGAGCGAAGCAGGCTTGTTCAAAAACGTTAAGGTCAATGAAACTTATGCTAGCAAGGTCAGAAGTGCTAGTACTTCTCCCCGTGACGAAAATACGAATACTTTCTCTATTAAGGAAATTATCTCCTTATTTCCAGAATTTGATTTAAGTTATATTTTTAAAATAGTCAGGACAATTATAGATAAACTACGATGTCTTAAAAGTAAGGATGCTTTTACGAAATTGCAAGTAATTATAGAAACCGTCGTTAATTTATTATAAATGTCGCTAAATTTTAATACTCGAATAGTTGCGTGGAATTGTAATTCCATTAGAGACAAGTGTGACGAACTGCATGTTTTTGCAATTAACAACAAGATAGATATCATTGCACTATCCGAAACTAGGTTAGACAGTACTTGTAGATTCAAATTTCCCGGCCTTTTTGGTTATCGAAACGATGTTAGTCGTAGATGCGGCGGGGTCAGTATACTTATAAACAAAAGATGGCAGTTTGATCCTCTTCCCATTCCGCAATTAAACTGCGTCCAAGCTGTAGGCGTAAATCTACACACGGATAATAATAACACTATTAGCATTTTTGCCATATATAAACCCCCAAGATGTACGTACAAATTTGCGGATGATATTCTGTCACTGTTGAGAACTAATAATAAAGTCATTTTGATTGGTGATTCTAATGCTAAAAATAAACTATGGCACTGTTTTAGTAATAACAGGGCTGGTAATATCCTTTACGAAATTTCTTTACGTACTGGTATTTGTATTTCTGCGCCTAAAGAACCTACTTACTTTCCTAGCGCCAGGGGATTTCGAAGCAGTGTCATAGATATCGTGCTGACGAAAAATGTTACGATTACGCCTCCCATATCATTAAGTTGTCTGTCTTCTGATCATAATCCCATATCTGTTGTCATAGTGAGTAATAAATTGCATGCTGTAGATAATTACATTCCTGACTTTCAAAACGCAAATTGGGACGAATTTAGAAAATTTATTTCAGAAAATATTATTTTAAACGCGCGTATTGGCAGCGTGACTGATATCGATAAGCATCTGAACACTGTCACGAACTTAATCATTACTGCCGCTGAAAACTTTATTCCAAAGATACCGACCAATAGGTTACATAATAGTTTGCCTACTTATATGCTTGCGCTTCTCAAGCTTAAGAATTATATTAGAAGATTATACGTTAAGCTTCGTTTTACTAGCCGTTCACGGTATTTAAAAATTGGCTTGAATTATATTAACAATCTTGTCAGGTTTCTTCTACGTAATAATAAAAATGATAATTTTAATCGCATGCTGTCATATCTAAAAGACAATCGCCTTTGGAAAATCTGCAAACTTTATACTAAGCAGCACGCGTTTCTTCCGCCTTTGTATGACGCATGCCTAGATAACTACGTGTATAGCGATTCCGCGAAAGTTGAGTTACTAGCGGCAGAATACTTCGCGACTCACACCCGAAATTGCAAAACTTACGTCGAAGTATCAAACAAATAAAATCAATTCCACTGTTAAAAACTTTCTGACTCAGAATCATTCGGCCGATAATATTCTACTAGTTACTCCCAAAGAGATACGAGACAATATTAAAGCTTTGAAACCTAAAAACACTTCTGGAATTGATAATATTCCTGCTATTGTCATGAAAAAACTCCCCTGTAAAGCCATTGTTGAACTTACTAACTTGATAAATGCTATGCTTAGTTTGGATATTTCCCTAACAGTTGGAAAATTGCAAAAATCATTACTCTCCCTAAGCCCGTGAAAGACACTTCGCAAACGTCAAATATTCGCCCTATTAGCCTACTAAATAATCTCAGTAAGATAGCAGAAAAATCTGTTCAGTTCGGTTTTCGTCCTGGTTACTCAACCACTCATCAGGTGGCGAGAATTCCGGAATATATTTCGCATAATTACAACTGCAATAAACATACAGGTATGGTCCTATTAGATGTTGCAAAAGCATTTGATACAACATGGCACAAGGGGATTATTTATAAAATGATTCTATACAAATTCCCTCCTCATATTATTAATCTCCTTCATAGTTTATTGAGTAACAGATTATTCTATGTAATTGTTAATGGAGCTAGGTCGTCCACTAAAACGTGTTTAGCTGGGGTTCCGCAAGGAAGCATTTTAGGTCCCTTTTTATTTACGTTATTTCTATCTGATTTTCCCGAGCTGAGGGAGGTGCAGGCCGCGCTGTACGCCGATGATACGCCACTTTACTGCAGTAGTTCCTATATATACCAAATGCAATTACCAACAAGCTGCAAGCGGGACTTAATTGCGTTTTGCGTTATTTTAAAAAATGGCAAATAGACATAAACCCGAGTAAAACTGAAGCCGTATTTTTCACTCGCAGGCGGGCTGCCCGCGGAAATAAAAATTAATTCCAAAATAATTAGCTGGTCGAATCACATGCGCTATCTTGGAGTTATACTGGACAAAAGGTTGAACTACTCGGAGCATATAAATCAAGTGTGTTCATAAAAGCTAATAAAAGAATTTGTACCATATATCATCCATTATTCAATCGAAAGTCGTTTCTTAGCATTAATAACAAACTAATTCTATACAAAACCTTAATTCGTGTCCTATAATAGTTTGCTATTCATGTCCAGTGTGGAGTTCAGTTTCTAATGCTAGTTATAGTAAGCTGCAGTTATTGCAAAACAGATGTTTAAGATGTGTATTAAATGTCCCTAGATACTCTAAAATTGTAAATATGCATCTGACCTTAGGACTACTACCTTTTATTAAAGACTACGTATTAGATTTAACACGTAAATTCTGCGAGAAGTGTTTACAGCATGAAAATGAGTTAATCTCTGCAATTGGTAATTATGATTCTACGCAACTCGAGTTCATGTACACCAGATACAAGCACAGAAGGCTTAAACACAATATACTGTAGTATTAGTTCTAGTGGTGTAGCGTTTAAGTTTCTTTACTTATCACAATTGTAAATATTATTTTGACATGTATTATTTGTATTTATTTATTTATTCATTTATTTATTTATTTATTCATTTATTTATTCATTTATTTATTCATTTATTTTTTTTTTCTTCTTTTCTTTTCTCGTCCGTGATGCACAGGTTTTTTTTTAATTGCTTTTTTTTACCTGTTGTTACAATTTAAGCTGTAATTTATCATGTCTATGCATTGCTTTTTCATTTCAACTTCAAGTCGTGCGGTTAGCTATAGTTGGCGGTACGCAATTATAAGTTCTAATATTTTTTTTTTTTTCATGTTGTTTCTCGATTGTTTTTTGCAATAAACTTCTTTCTTTCTTTCTTTCTTTCTTTCCTCGGACTTTAAATGTAAATAATTTTTATTTCTTTTTGTTTTTTAATTAACAAATATACGAAAAAATTCCTTTTTCCTCTAGAAAACATGGCCAGTACGTTTTTACATTCTGATAAAGATTTACAGTCTCTGTGTCTGCCGTGATCTACCAATATCGAGAGTCCTAATGATTTGTTATTTGCCATGATTGTCCATACAAACTTCTCTTTCTTCATCTCATTCCTCTCACTCACTCTTCCCATCTCTTCTTAATAATGGGAGGAGGGAGGTTGTCAACTATTCACCTAGTCCAGTGCAATATTATTGTCTTCCGAAATGCCTTTTTTTTAGTATTTCAAACTTAACCCGTAATGTTTATTTTTAATACGTATATTAACATTCGTTTAAATCTATAACTTTGTCTTACCGAGAATTTATATATAGGCAGTGGCGAATCCACGTGGGGGCGATAGGTGACCCCCACCACAAAGAACCAAAGCTTCTATGAAAAAAATTGTTACAACAGAGAAACTTAATTTATACTATGAAAGATTTGTATAAATGTTACCTATGGATTTAATTATAACTAATATTTAATACTGTTCTTTAGTAAAACTATTAATGTTATTACGTTTTTATTTTATTTTAAACCCATCTGTCTATAATAAATGTTGGTTTTTTTTTTGTTTTTTTTTTTGTTTTTTTTTTTTTATATATTTCTAAACATGCTATTTACTTATATTATCCTCGATCGGGAAATTAATGATTTTTCATACGTTACGATAATTAACTAGTACGGTCTTGAAACAACTTAAAGAATTCGAAAATGACCATTTTAATATCAGATTCCAGTCTGCCTTGTCTTATTCGGGAGGGGCATTCTTTTGTTTCTCGTTATAGCTACTTTGTCACATCTCTGCTTAATATTTGAACTGCGAAACAGTTCAATCGGTGTACTGTATACGTTAATTACATCTTCTGACTTGTGTGAAAAAACAAAAACAGCAAACAACAACAAAAAGCGCGGAATATCTTGCGTTGTGTCGTTACATTTTTACTACGTAATAAAAGGATTGATAGTGGAAATTACGGTGAAACATTAGCTTCGCGTTGATGTAGTAAAAGTGACGTATCGACGAAAAATTCGTTAATAGATCTGATCATAGCGAATGCCAATTCATTGGCGAAATGTTAATAAAACAAGATTGATGAATTTTGTCAAGCGTATGTAGCAGCTGAAGAATTTACGGAGGATGTAAAAATTTCACTGCCACTGTATATACATATATGTGTTCATTATAGTAATGTACTGTTGCTGTCATAAAGAGTGATTGTCTGTGAGAAATTTAATTTTGTTTAATGTACTTTTAAGAAAATTAACGCCGGTCCATTAGAATGTTCCGTTCCTGGGACAGACTTATTGTCATAAATAATACGTCTAAATGGTTCGTTTGTATTCAATTAGCCGTACCCGGGTTTCGTACGTGTTAATTATACCGGGAAACTACTATCAACCGTGCTATAATCGATTGGTTGACAATAGCGTGTTTTAACTTTCAGCCAATTAGAAGCGTATTACAAGTGAAAAAATTGTCTGATAAGAAATTTTCGATTTAACTTTTTTTTAATCTTAAGTAATAATTGCAATAAAGGCGCTAATGATATACATTTGTACGTTTATAAAATGCCATTTAAAGTAACTTTCTGTAACGCCGATTTTCCTTAGAGTTCTATTAAATACGAACATCGTCTCTACCGAATGTACTCACGTTACTTTGTTAATTATTTACGTGCTGTATACTGAAATAGGATTAGAGACACGAGCGAAATGTAGTGTCGATTAAATTGCGGGGAGTAAGTTAGTGAATTTAAGGAATGTATCGAATTTTGAGAAGTACTAAAAGGAGTCGGAAAGAATGTTTTCGAGTGCAAGAGTCTAGTCAGAAATTGCTCTATGAGGATCGTATTTAGGCGGTTTACAAGTAGGTAATTAACCGTGATACGAGATATAGGAGCCGGTTAATTTTTCGGTAGGAAACTGTGCAAGATTTACGTATGACCCAGACATAGACAAGCAACCAGAAATTGTTCTCTTGTAATTCAGCGATATATGTGGTATGCAATACGCAGCTTCAGTGTGCGGCTCTTAGAGTCTCACCTAACATTCAAAAAATAAGACCCCCAAATACATTCTATTTAACTCCTATATGTCTCATATCTATGATACAGTTGATGATTGCTAGCCAGAAATCTCGAATGGCCTTTTTTTATAGCTGTTCGAAGATGTCCCATCGAGCATCGATGCTGTTAATTTGGGATAAGGCTTGATTTGTGTGTTTTCATTAGCTGCTGTATCGACGAGCCTATTTTCCGTGCTATGAACGTGTGATGGAATCCACGCGAATACATCAGAGTATTAGACGTTTTATTTCTTTTGCGATCAAATATTGTTTGGGTTCATGTAAAAATCGTGTAGCCGTTGAAGTGTGCTGCACGATAATCTATACAAAGACTGTATAAATTATTTTCGTTTGAACGAGGGGAGGAGGTAATATCTGCCGAAGAATTACGCATCGGATTCTATATTTGTTTTTTAATCTCCGTCAGTAAATATCCTCTTGCGATGTGGGTATAAGATATCTACATAAACGGTTTAATAGAATGTGTTTGGGGGACTTATTTTTTGAATATTAAATGAGACTCTAAGAGCCGTATTGAAATTGTAAAGTTTAAAGTGGAATTATTGAGGAGTGAAAACTAAAGATAGGTGAGAAGCATAAGCATAGTGAGGAGAGAGAATCATGCATATGTTTATAGAAGGCAAGGGAATGAGTGGTTGGCGAGAAAAAGAGAAGATTCAGATTTGATACAAAACTATGTAATTGAGAGGAGTTATAAACTTTGCTTTATAGTGATGGAGAAAGTTGTTGAACTATCGGATCACTCTTGACAGCACGCTAAGAAGCGCTGTGTTTCATCATATAGCTTTGGTGCTTGATGGCTCTAACTGCTTTTCAAACATCTCGTGTTTCTTCTTCTTCCTTAATTGTCCGTCGGTGGTACTGTGGGCTCTGTAATTTCAAATGTGGCCATGGTATGGGACAGCTAACTCCTTTTGCTCTTACCTTCGACGATGTCATTCCTTCTCTTTTTAGGATGCATTTGCATTTATCGACGTTGATTGTCATTGTTTCTCGATCCTTGGTATATAGGGCGCTTAGTGAGATTTCATTCCGTGTGACTCCTGATTGCTACTATTTACACGCATTAATGGGTAATCTCGTCTGTTGTTGACAAGCCCAGGGAAAAACCAAAACAAGAAAAAAAAAGAAAAGCTCGCCAGTTTCGACTAAAAGACTGTTTATTAGAGAGGTTAGAAAGGCTCCAGTTGCAAGCCTGCTGTATAATGAACGACATTTAGAGTAGATAGAAGGCTTTTACTAACGGAACTATTATAAACTGCTACTCCACTGTTCACTTTTCACACGATAATAGAATGATATATTTTTAATAGCGAAGTTCGATGGGGGCCGAAGGTGGTATAAATTGTTTAATTAAATTATTAAATTGAAATTGGTGGAACATTTAGCGCTTAGAACGTTACAGTGAAGTCTCCATGTAAGCCTACTAACGAAAAGATTAGTATATTTTTTGCAATGTCTGCGGTTTTGATATATGAACAATTTAGGTTTTGCCCGCATTTTTTAACTGGACCGAAAAGGACTGCTACTGTTTCGATGGAAGAAATTTTAAATTAAAATTTTTTCGATCAATTGACTAGCTTGTTGATGATCACTTGTAATATTTCTTCGCCGAGAGAGACCCGCGGAATCGAAATAAAGACGGTGAAGTCATCGGTGTATTGTTAACCGTATAAGAAGTTTGATTTACGTTGATTTACATTACCACTGATTGCGATGTTGAATAGGGCACGGGACTTAGGACAATCGAGGAATTCTGTTGAATAGGCTGTAAGATGACAAAAGTGAAACTTTAACACGAACGAAACAATTGAATACATGGGATTGAAAAGATGTAGGCGGCGTTAAAGGGAGTAGGAAGACCCAAAACTAAAAGTTGGCGTGAAGAAGGGAATGTTCGTTAATGAGTGTGGAACATTCGAAAAGGATATGATTTGAATCACAAATACAAGGAGGTTCAGAGGCATGAAGAGAGCAGAAAGGAGAAGGAGACAAAGGGAATCGAAAGCAAGAAGAAGGGAGTGGAGAATAACTGATCTTGAGTCTAATTAAGGAAACAACAGTGGAACGACGACAGACAGGAATAGAATGAAACTAAAGCACGAAACGAGGAATCGGTTGAATAGGACGGTACTGCGAAAAGTAATTTGAGAATAAAGATGGATACATGTCCAGCTAAAGTCTGGAATGATTAGAGCTTGATAGGGAAAGGATTTCTGAAGAAGGGAAAGAATTGAGGAAAGGACCAGCTAAAGAGTCAGCTGAGTCATTGTCCTCTCTATTGGAATAACTAGGAACCCACAGAGGTCTATGAGGATGGAACGGGACGAGAACAAGAGGAGACGAGAGATCAAATAGAGAGAATGATACCGTCAGAGGAATGAGGAGAAGGAGAGGAGATGGCTTGAAGAACGTCTTTAGAATCGAAAACGATCAGGAATTTTCGAAACCCACTTGTAGAGGATATAAAATAAATGGCACAAAGAATTGAGATTAATTCTGCCGAGAAAATAAAGCAGAAAGAAGATGTCTGAAGGGCTCAGAGTCCAGGAACGAAGGAGACGTAACGCACCACCCACGCCCCATCACTCTTGGAACCATCCTTGAAGATTAAGACATTGGACTGATCTCTATCCGTCCTTTTTCTCCAACCCTGACTCCTTTTACCTTGCTTTACAGCCTTCTCCATCCGTTTCTCCTTGGTTTAATAATTTTCCCAGTATCAGCCGTTCTGTCATTTCTTCCATAGTTCGCCTTCGCTTTAATCATAGTCTGCTCCCGGCTTCTCGTTTCCGCTTTGCTCTGGTTCAATCTCCTTTGTGTCCCTTACATCCTCCTACCTTAAATGGCACGTGTGATGCAAACCACGTACTATTTGAATGTTCCTTTATTTCTACAGAACGCGCGATCCTTTATTCCAATTTGCTTATAGCCTTGGCCTCCCTACTCCTTACAGTGCCCTCTACATTCTCACTTTTCCATCTCCTTCTGTTGTTCCCTTGTTAGCCGCCTTCATTTCCTCTGTCTCTAATCGTTTCTTGATTTAACTTGTCGCTCCATATGTCCTTCTATTCTTTTAATCTTTTGTGTTGGGTAAATGTCCTGTGCTGGCGTGCCCATTTAAAAAAAAAAAAAAAAAAAAAAAAAAAAAAAAGATTAAGACATGGGAAGGAACAGAACAGTCCAGCAGATGAAGGAATTCGTAGTTAACTACATTCGAAGAATTAGCCCGGACTGGGAAGGAGGAGAAATCGATAGGGTGCCATATGCTATTAAAATTATAAGAAAAGTAAGGAAGACTGTTATAAGAGAGAACGTAAGGGATTTTGAAGTATGACAACATGAATTGTGTCCAGGCGATGAAACTTGTGTGTCTTTAACGACGCGTTTGAGTAAGTGTGCGATAAAGGAGTTGCAAGGCTCATCGTTTAATGGTGAAAAGTGAAACTGGAATGAGTTGTTTTTATTCACGTCGTTGGAAAGAGGTTTATGTTCCGGTATATCCGCTAATGTCGTCGTAATTGAATTTGCACCAGCTATAATGTATTCATTGATTATAATAGACGAAAGTGAAGAGGATAAATGCTATTCTACTCGTATTTATATTTTCACACTAAACTCAAACTCGGCGTTAGTTCGATTTGTATCTGTGATTGATTTATTTTTCGCGACGTCTATTAATAATGAGAAATTAGTTGCTAAAAGTAAAAGTATTCTTTGGTGTTAAATGTTTCGTTAATGATGTCTTCAAACGGTTTTGTAAGTTGCGTTATAGAAGGCTGAACTTGATATTCATCTTCCAACGGGTTTTTGTTGGGTGAATAAAACTGAATATTGTTTGCTGGATTTGGCGCTAATTTGTTTTCCTTTTTACTTTTTTTAAATTTGAACAGTTGTTTTTATTGGGATTACCGGCAGTTAGATTTGGTCGTTTTCCGTTGAAAATAAAAAGTGGAAGTAATTGATGGTGGTGGGCGTTTAATGACGTTAGAGTACGGAACATTCTTAAAGTAATTTTTTCGTTATATTTTGATTCAGGCCTATTGTACGCAAATAACTTTTTACCTTTTGTTGGGCTTTTTATTCGGTAAATGTATTTTCTGTGTTTATACCTTCGTTACTGAAGACGATAAACTGTAAATACTTTTATTTCATCAAACGATGGAATTATAGGAATTCATTTTTCTCTATAAAACTTAACTAGCGGCTCATTTTAATTGCGAAAATTGCAACCGTTATTTATCGAACCAGCAAACTTTGTCTGTGTCACACTGTATTCCACCATTTCATATCGAAAAGTCGAGCGAGGTTTAAATCATATAATTCACAATCCACAAAATTGAGGAATATTCTTTATTTTGTGTGACGATTTGATGAAAAATATTTTGAAATTTTAAATTTTAGCGGACAAGTAAATTTTCCGAACTTTCTTTTACATAATAAAGTCTTTAAAATTATTCAAAACAGAGACCGTTCGGAAAGAAAAATACGTTAGAATTTTAAATAAATTACATTAAGCTTGTATATTTTATTGTTTTTTTTTTATTTTTTGTCCGTTTTACGGATAGCTACTTCTTTGATCAAGTAAACGATTACGGTCAATTTAGCGTGAAGCTTCGGACAGATCTACATAGTAGCTCTCAGCGGTGATATTTAGGAGTAGACTGTTGTATGTATATTCGTGAAATATGTCAAACGCGACTTCTCTAAGAACATGTCCTTTTCGTAATTTTCTCATTTCTTTCTTTGACCGATAGTTTTTTTTTTTTGCAGCGGCTATAAGCTCTATATCGTATTTCAGCATGGTGCAAGGAATCTTACCACTGAAAAAGGCTTTTGAAAAATCGAAAATACGGAAATCCGATATAACTTGATCCATGTGAAAAACATTGGCTTAATTTACGTTCCATAAGACCTGCATAATAGCCTTGTTACATACACGGCGTGTGAAGATTCGGCGGAAGAGAGGAAAAATTCTGCCGAAATTTAAACCACTTTTCGCTTGAAGTTAAATTCCAATTCATTATTGTATCATTACTAATCTTAGTACTTCATTTCACAGGAAATATTATTAATCGCATTATATGGTATTATCTAAATATTGTAAAGTAATGCTTTTTATCGCTCGTCACAACTTTTCGGATTCTGAAGCTTATAACATTTACTATTAACTTATTGATTAACTGATGCCATGTGATTTATTAATTTAAAAAATAAAGAAAACGGCGCGACTTTAAAAAAGTACATCCTTATTAATGACTACGTTATTCTTAGTGTCCGGGGTACACTACATTTTTTCTCACTGATTATGTCCCATTATTTTATATAAGATAACAATAGTTAAATGCTCTGTTGTGCAACTGCTAATATTAATTTTTTTTTTTTTTTTTTTGAAATAAAAGACGTCTAAGAATGACGTAGTCAATTGAAAACGATTTTTCTAAAAGAATTTTAGAAAAAAAATTATTAGCAATCGAGGAAGCTTGTCCCCCCTTTGCGAGACCTGAAGAGCAAGTTTATTGCTGTTTATACACTGATCAATTTAATTATTAATCGGTGACCAAATAATATAAAAGCTACAAAATAAAAAACTGCGAGATTTTTGTATTGGAATTCATGTTTAACGTCCTATATAGAATAAAGTATGATTCATACCATTTAGCACCTTTGACTAGGAGGTCACACCACAAACTCAGATGTATGTTTTGTAACGATCTCAGAATCCACTAATAAACGAAATGCAATGTCGACTGCTGCAACTTGCTAGAATGAATTGCAAAATGACAAGTGTTGCTGGCAGCGGCCCCTAACGAGCTAGTCAATCTTAGTCAATCTCCAGTGTTTGCAGATGCCATGTCGCCATCTTTAACAATGCACTTTCTACTGATTGTACTGTTAAATGGAAAAATGATTGGAATACGAAATCTGCAATTAAGCCCCGGTAGCCGCCAAAAGGAATCGCTTGTAATAATTTCTTAGCCGACTACGAGTGGTAACATAGCTCTTCCGTGCGGTTATCCGTTACGAAGCTTAATACCACTGCCATCCATTCTGTTTAGAATATGTACTGAACCATAGTAGTATATGTGACAATGCGTCTGGAAACACGCCTGACCCAATCAAAGAATCCAGAAAATTTTATAACTCAGTCCGATATTTTAGACAGACCCAAAACTACCACTATTGTATGCCTCATCAAAGAAGTGAAAGGGAGGAAAAAAATAAATCATTTCGTGGAATCGGAAAAAAGTTCAACGAAAATAATTAATAACCGGTCTTCTCAACAAATTTTGAACTGCCGTATGGGGGGGACCTATGAAGGTCGATCGAATATAAAACCAAGAGTATTATTTACTTGTTAAGCGAAACAATGCATGAAACCGCAAATACCAGTTGTGTCGAATTAAAGTTCTGCGCTAGTAATGAAACGTAAAATATTTCTTTCCCCTTTGTTTTATTTTTTAAATTTCTACATATAATAATATTGCGCGATAAAAAAATATAATAGAAGTCTGTGTACCTAGCTCGGTCCCCCTGTACTGTGCACGACTTAATTACATTTAGTGTTAAGTTTTTGGTTTATTTTTAATTCTGAAACTGACGAAATCCATTAATTTTTCCAATTGGCTAATAAACTTTCGAAACATCTCGTTTTAAAAATAGTTCGTTCTTTTTGCTTCCTTGTACGTGATAAAGGAAGTATTGTAATCGTGAAAAATGTTTAATGCCGTATTTTAACGAATATATCCATTTTGACCACCTCTGATTACTGCCCTCTATACGGATGATAAAAGGAAGTGTACTGTACTCGCTGAGTTATTTTGAATCTCGAATTTCAAGAAAAATGCATATTTTGCCTTCCTCTGGATCCATTTTAGGTAGTTTTCTCGTGACGTGTGTATGTAGACATGTATGTATCACGCATAACTCAAAAACAGCTCTAGTCGCAGAAAGTTAAAATTTTGAATTTCGGACTCTTTTAACATCTAGTTATGCACCTCTCTTTTTGGTTACAATCGTTTGAGCCGAAGGGGCACTTCTCTTAGAGGGTTTTAATGGATATTTTCTTATAACTCAAAATCGGGTAGCCGCAGAAAGTCGATTGTACTCGGTATTGTTATAGTATCTAATTGTATTCCTTCGATTTTGGTTACAATCGGTTGAGGCAAAGAGACACACTTCTCTTGGAGGGTTTCGTGAAATTTTTATGATCAAAAACGAGTAACCGCAGAATTTCTTAATTTTGTTCTTGGGATTGTTATAACATTTATTTAAAACTCGCTCGTTTTAATATTTTTACAAGGAAGCCATGTGTTGCCCCGCATCGGATTTTTTTCTTAAAGTTTTACGCATTCATGTTATCAGTTGTTTTTTTTCCCCTAGTTCAGTTGAATTCTTGTAAATTTCTGAAACTGTAATTTTAAGGCAATTCAAATAAGTGCGGACGTTTCTTTGTTTTGCATAAATTTTCCACTGAAATATATTAGTTGTAAAATTTTTGTTAGAAAATAAGCTCGACAATTCGGTTTTTGAAAATTTTTGTATCTTTACATTCCTCGTTTCACTAGTTGGATTATAGTCTTTTACATTTTTTTTCCCATATAAATTACTACACTGTTCAAACAACTACTACGGCCAATCCAATAAAAAAACCCAAATCAAGAAAGATCGACATTTTGAAAATGTAACGAATTATTATTATTATTATTATTATTGTTATAATTTTTTTCAGAAGAGGTTTGACAATTTGGACATTAACTGTTGAATTTAAATTTTCTCACAGTTCCTGCCTTGCTCCATTCTAGCTCATTGGAAAAACGCAGTTTAACTTATTGCAGTATGGTAGTGGGCCAGCGAATTTTATTGAAAATTATAAAGGTGCGCTAGTCATTTTTTCCAGTTTTCACTAATTTTATGCGTACATGTACACATAGGTACGTAAGTGTAAAGACTAGTTGCCTCTATTTTCTGTCGTTAAACATGACAAAAATTTAATGTAGAAAGTAAAGCAAAAATCTATGTAAATAAATATAATCAGGAAATAATACTAAATCTATACCAAGGAACTAAGCGCTAAAATTCTAATATAGACACGGTATGGAGTCAGAATTTATTTGCAGAGGAGTGAGGCAGAGATGTACTCTGTCACCGTTGTTGTTCAATGTATAATGTTGACGTGATTTTTAGATTCATTGCGGAACAAGAATTGCGAAATTAAAATCAACCGCAAACATATTAACTATATTCGATATGCTGATAATAATTCCGTTCTGTTAGCGAACTCCCGCAAAGCATTACAGCTGCGATGAACAGGATTGAATCGATAGATAAACAATACGGACTTTCAGTTAATGAAAAAAATAAAACTACGAGTAAGTTCATGAAAATCAGCCGCATGGAAAAAATTTAGAAGTCATAGACTTTAAATACGTTCAGGTATCACGAACACGCTCGGTCCATTCGTTGAAGTCAAGGGAAAATGTGGTCATGCTAAAACAGTTTTTGAAAGAATACGAAAATTACTGGCCGACTCAAGTTTTTGCGCATAAGATAAAGCTTTATAAGAAGCTATATTTATTTATCCCCTATATTTTCATTATTATTATTATTAACATATACATAGCCCTTGTACGTTTATTTGTTAGTTACACGATACGCGCAATATATGTATAATTAGGGCCAGATTTAAGAGAGCGCCAGGGGGGTTAGTGGCTTCGGGCCCGCCGCCGAAACGGGCCCTTTACTGAAAAGGGGGGCTACCCGCTAATCACTCGGAAATTGAAAATTACAAGTATGAAAAGTACGCGCGCTCAGATGATGAAATAATATATCATTCTGATTTTCATGGTGATGTTGAGTTCCGAATGCGACATACTTCATGAATTGAATTTTGATGATCTAATTGAAACTTTCGCTATTAAAAAATCTCGACGCATGTCTTACCTTTAGAATTAATTATTAAGGATCCATTTTATTAATTTACCGAATAAATAAAATAAAAAATGTGTACTTCAATTATTTGGGGAGGGGAGGGGGGAATTAATGGGGCCTCCAGCAATTATTTGGCCCCGAGGTATTTTTTTCCTTAATCCGACCCCGTGTATAATATAAGAACAGAAATTTTATTTTATTTTGTAAACATGAGCTATCTGATATATATGCGCATATGCGGATAAACAATATTGTAATTTATTCTGATAACATTTTATTATAAATTTAAGAAATGAATTGAAATCGATTTGAAAATATAGCGCGAAGCAGCAACATATGCAAGAAAAACATTGAGGTTCCCGGAAGCATGTGAGATGTGGCTGCATACAAGAACCATGAGAATATCTTGGGCGCGGAAGATAAAGAACAACAAGGTACAGCAAAGAGAAAATGCCGAAAAAGCAAATATTTAATATAATCAAGAAAATTAAGTCGAGTAATTTTGGACATAGTATCAGAGGCGAAATGTATGATTTATTACAAGGAAAAGTCGATGGAAAAAGAGGACGTGAAAAAATCATAGTCCAAGTATGTACGACAGTGGACCGAACAAATAACAATTAGAGATGTAGTTGTTGAAGCAGCGGCCAGTCATGAAATTTACGCAGTAAATAATCGTCTACGCGCACTTGTCGCGAATGACATTAAAAGAAGAAGAAGAACATAGAGGAAGTATGGATCTCCGAGATTTTAAAATTAAAAGCTGGATGCGAGAGACTTTAAATATTATTAATGTTATTTACCGTATGAAAATGTGGATTCGAATAAAGGTAATGAACTCGAAACCCCCGAAGCGCGATTTCTAAACTGATCACTGACGGAATTTGTACATTATATACTTAAACCAGTATACCCAGTTCTTCATCATATCATTTTGGATTGTTCTATCAGTATTATCGCTGAAAAATATTTATACCAAAAAACTACAAAATGAAATATTAAAAAAAAAAAATACCGACTTCGAAATTTACTCAAAAAATTTAATAAAAGTCCACTGAAAAATAAAAAAATATTAATAAGAAGGTAATATATTTTAAAATAATGATACACTTAAGGATTTTATGATTATTCTTACGCAACGCTAACACTTATTAGAGTCCGTGTATGCGGAAATTAAAATTACAAAAATAATTCAGAAACGATATTTATTAAGCGTAACAACACAATCACTCGTTCTGTATAACCCAAGCATTGGAAACATGAAGAATAATATTGAATGAGGTTTTCAATTATTGTTACAATTTGGAATTAACGTTGTTTAATGTTCTTACGAATATTTTACTGTAAAATATCTTTTATCGATTTAGTGCATTTTTATGAAATTTTTGTGGTAAATTTTGAAATTGGCGGGTTTTTTTTTATTTATTTATTTTTTTTTTTTTTTTGAAGATCTCTGTTTTTTATGTAATAATTCTGACGAAGAGGTGCCGAGAGAAACTAGCTTTGTTAGTAATTCCAAAAAAAAAAATAGTGACTTTATAGAAGTGAAATGTTAGTTTAAACTGAATGACTGGCGAAGGGATCATTAGGATATTATCAATTAAAATAACGCTACATTTATCGAACGCAGTATACGGTACACGCTGAGCTGAATTCTAATTTTGTAACGGCTGGAAAAGAAGTCCTTCAAGTAAAGCTGAAAAGTGTGAAAACCCCGCCCTTTAATGCTGATTTTTTAAAGTGTTAAAGAGCTGGAAGTCAGCAGAACTGGCGTGCCTCCGGAATCGGTATGACTGTTTTGGGGATCTTAGCAAAGGAAAATGCGGGCTTACTGGAGCTCAAAAACCAACCTGGTACACTATGAAGACAAGACACGATCACTCTTCTTTCTTTAAGCGCGATAATTTACTTCGTTGTTGCTTTTTTCGGTTTTTTCTATTTTAAATGCGCCACTTTTTCAAAGAGTGCGTTTCACAAATTCATTTCGTTGAAAAATGTTCGTTTTCTTTACGTTTCCGTGCAATCCTCCTCCTCATTGCGATAAATAAAATGTTGTCTTATCGGCTGATGGTCGGGCATTTTTGCTTCGTACTGCAGTAGAGCTCGTACAAACTGACAAATTATTTCCTCGCTGCAGTACTTTCCACTTCAGTTCTTTAGGCTATTTTCGTGTCGTTGTACTTTTATCTGCTTCGATAGTCGATTATTTTAATGCGGTCTATGTTGTAATATTCCGATGTTATCCTTACTTAGTTCATGCCGCATTCAGGGCACTTTGACGTTAACTATTTTTTTGCTTTTTTTTCGAACGTTTCATTTTTAGTTTTTTCCTTCTTTTTGAAAATCGATGGTAATTTAAAGTCATTTCTGAAGTTGAACATTATATAAGCATGAAAAATAGCGGAAAGAAATCAAATAAAAATAAAACCGGAAAAGGAATAAATAGAGAAAAAATCTTAACAATTGCAGCCTTCATGACACGTCTCTTTTCTTTTTTTTTTTTTTAATGGCTCCTATTGAACCCATTGTCCTGGTATGGAAAATCGTGTTAATATATCCAGTTTACGCAGTTTTCTTAAGGAGCTACTACCAAAAAGGGGAGACAACCGTAATCCATTATACTTCTCACGCAAGATTTATAAAGAAGGCTCACGATTAGCGGATCGCGACTACCCCAATTAAAGCTACTTAGCACTTTAATCAAATTTATAGGTTTACTAAGTTTAGAGCGAATATGCTCTATATGTAAAGCCTATGATAATCTGGAATTGAGGGTAATACCCAAATAATGATACTAACAATAAGATGAAAGGTTAATTATAACATCTTCGATGGAAATTCTGCAATGGCCGGTACAGACCGGTAAGTAAAAATCATAGCCGTGCATTTTTGTGGGGTAATTGCAAGTCCCAATTTGGATAAATTCCGGTCAATGTTCCTTAGATGCAGATTTATAGTATCAAATGTATCCTGGCGCGGCTGCTACTTTTACAAAAAACTACCACATCATCTGCGTCGGACAATCTCCTACAATTAGGCTCGGATATTTTGCTATGCAACCCTGCGATATAAATGATAAATAAAATAGGGCTTAGAACGGATCCCCGGCCTAATTCATTATGTACCAATCTAACCATTTGGCTCCTCGAAATTAATTATAGGAAAACTCCTGTGTGAGGGAAAACAAAACGATGGAGCTAACATGGAATAAAGTTCTTAAATTGTTAAAAAGCGATTATAATACTTCTCCTTTTCGATTCCACGAGTGCCCCCCAAGCTGTGTTCCCTTTGCCACTCCTACGATTTTGTCACTTTTCGTATACAATTCCTTTTCTACAGTCTTCTTGTTCTCCATTCCATTAGCGAATTCCTTAGCTAAAGTTGCTTCTTCCTCATCATATCTCTGTTTTAATTAAATTCCCTTTTCCAATTTTACGGTTAAATTTTCACGCTAGATTTTAGTCAGATATTTATGCTTCTTCCTTCTTCAACAATCATTCTTTCTACTGTTCATCAAGCCAAATCTTCCTACCCACCCTTGGTTTTATGGCTTTTTCCTATTCCATGAAATTCCGTTGTAATCTCTATCATTTGTTTGCGCCTTAATCATGCTCGGGGTTACCTTTTTCGCGTTTTAATTTTCATCCAACTGTCATCTTCATCCAAATCATGAAGCTGTCTATGATCTCAACTATATCTTCTTCGAATGTTTTGTTATCCCTTGGGTTTCTTGGTCCTTATTGCCCCCTTACATCCTATCTCGCCCCTAGTCCATTATTCCTTCATTCTTGCTGTTTCTGCTCGAATCAATATTTAATTGATCCTCTCCTTTCTTGTTACAGCTGAGTAAAAATCCTTTGCTGACGTGTCATAAAAAAAAAAAAAAAAAAAAAAAGGGTTCAATTAAGGAAAGTAAGTCGAAGCTTTGTAAATCAATCGTATATGACATTTTTCTAGCAAGCCTATATCTTCGAAGAAATACACATAAAAATTCTATAAGATCGTATTCACATTAAATATTAATTGTTGATAAAATTTGGAAGATAAATAAACTTTTTTATGCAGTTTGCTTTAGAAATTTAAAAAAAAAAACCTTTAAACAAATTGAAGTATTTGAAATTTATTTTTTTCTTCTGGGTGTTTACGTGCTCATGTGTATGAACGCAAGTCGCACTGGACGAATATATTATTTACAACCTTATATAAAAAATTTATATATATATTTTATGTACATGTTTATTCATATATATATTAAAGATAGAAAAACAAAATTTGCTAGATATTTCGAAGGACATCTGTTATTCGGCTAAATTCAAATTTCTTAAACATCGCCTTGTCAAAATACATAAAAACTTCTGTTTCCATTTTCCTTTTGGCTGAATTAATTAAGTTTGGCCGAATTCAACTGGAATATTTATGCGATCAGCTGCGAAAATGAAAAATACTAGTATTCGAAATAGGCGACATTCAGCTCAAAGCTGCCTTAATTTTAATCGCATTTTATTAACTTAGCCCCTTATTTGAAATGTAAACTCCGATGATTTTTATTTCCATTTTTTGTGCATTTCCATTTCTTGAAAAAATAAAAGGGTCAAAAAGTAGAACAAAATTATATCAGCAAATTATCTCGTGTATGCCCTGGTAAGTAATCGGAAGTTTTTTAAATCGGCAAAATGTAAAATCAACACAATCCGACCGGGGGGGACACCTTCTTCCAAAAAGTGGCTTGTTTCCGTTATATTCTATTAGCGCTGATGAGCAATTATTTATTTTTATTAAATTAGATTTCGAAAATGGAGTAATTTTTTACGTCGATATTACGTAATATTATCCGTTATTTTTAACTTTTTTTTTCTCCGCTTAATTTTCAACGAAGATTTTTAAGAGAATAGAATCGCTAAAAATATCGTCACTTTAAGAGGGAGGAAGAAACTGTAAAGTCTCTAACGGGTGAGCTGTAACTGTCTTTTTCGGTTTTCTACCGATCCAATTTAGGCGATTAATTTTTGCCGCATTAAACGAAACCGTTCCGCGCGAGTTTCTTCGCTTCATTTAAAAGAGATAATTTCCGACTGAAAGAAATTCCCCGTTAATTCGACAAACTTCAGCGATCTGCAAAACGATGTACCACTCCACGGACGACTGTCAGCTTGATCATCTCTTCCAGTGAGTTTAGAATGCTTCACTCTTTTCACCAGGAAAACCGTTTAAAGGTTCATGTTACCTGTCAAACGAGTTTTCTGTAATTTAACGAACGGGCGCACTGAAAATTAGTTAAGTATGCTCGAAAAAAAAAACAAAAAAAAAAAAACAACGGACCAACAGATATCGGTTGAAGATTAAAAAACAGTTTATCAAATTTACCGCAGCGCCAATTTAAAGACGATTTTTCGGAAAAATTACTTTTCTGAGAATTTAAGCGGATTGAAGAGGCCTTTTTTCATATTCTTCTACAATTTCCAGTAATTATCGTCAAAAATAACGGATTAACTGCAGCATGCGGCCTTCCGTTTCGAAAAAAAAGCTCGCATCTGCTGCGCGCGCTTAAAAATGTCTGTTATCTATTTTTCTGTCTCTTTTCTATCACTCTAATCCTCGAGCTGGTCCGTTAACCGCCGAAAAAATGTCAAAGCTTTACTAGCAATTATCATCCTTCATTTTCGATGGTTTTGTGTTGCTCGTTTTTTTAGCGGCTTCGCTTCTTTTATTATGATTTTTTTTTTCTACGACATATTCCACGCTTTTTTTCCCGCATTCATCGCTTCTACATCAATCGCGATCAATAAATTGACACTGCACTGGCTTCGTTTCCAATCTTCATGATTTTGATCGTTGCATTACGCTGACAGTTTTCCGCCGCGTTAATCGAAAATTTTTTATTCCATTGATTTGGGGGAGCTACTTTTAAAATCGTTTTCTTCTTATTATTTAACACTAAATCGATACGGTCGTATTGTTTTTTCTTCTTCTTCTTCTTCTTCTTTTTGAAAAATATTACAAACGCGTATAGAAGAAACCGCAGTCGTTGCTGTAGGCGCGAATACGACAAGTGAACAATGGCTAAATAAGCGCGCAGTCCGGCAAGGCTGGTCTCCCCGCCTTTTTAATATGTGTACTCCGACGAAATAACGAAACATCGAATACATTTCAAAGAGCCGGAATCAAGATAAATGGCTGTAATATCAGTCGAGTCAGCTACGCTAAAGAGAGATGTGAACTTCTTATTTCAGATACTCGAGAAAAGCTGCCGAGAGATTAGTTACAAAATTTAATAAAGAACGCGCGAAACTTGCAACGAAAGTGTAACAGAGCAAACGTGATGAAATTCGCCAAACAAAAGATACGAAATGGAAAACCATTAGTTGTAAAAATAGATGGAGTACTACTAGAACAGTTCTCAAAAATCAAATATCTTGGCGTATCAATGACGGATGATGGAAGGGATGACGAAGAAATCAAGATAAGAATCGGTATGGCGTGGAAAACTTTTAATAATTTAGAACGAGTACCGCCGGACAAAGGAATGAACATTCAACTCCGATTAAAGTTACTTTCACGTTACGTATGGTCTACGTTACGCAAAGGTAACATATGTATATTCTAAAAAAAGCATAGAAAACTAGATTCGAAATCGAGAAATACGGACGGATGCACAGAATAAAGTGCACGGAGAAGATAACAAACGTGGAAAATCTTAACTGAATCGATTTTACTGGGCCCACGAAGAAAACTAATTTATAAAAAGAAAAAAACAAATCGATTTCGCCGGATCGTTAATGGTAAAATACTGGACAAAACTGCACATGGAAACAAAAACGATATTAACAGTTGTTACTTACCAGCTTTCACGATGAACAAAAAGCAAATGTAAAAAAAAATAAACGAATATAAAAGTTCCGGGCGCCAACGTTACTTCAGGTGTAACGTAACCGTTAGCTCGTTCGGAAAGAGCTTTAGGCTTTCCTAAGGTCTAAACGAAAAAAAGAAAGGTCTCCGCGGCGGATATGTCACGAAAACGTGTCCTTGGAACGAAAAGAAAAAAAAAACACAACAAATTTTTTGGTAAGATGTGTAAACCGAGTTATATTTGATTTAAAACGAACATATTTCAACTGATCACCAAAGAAAAACGCCAACGAGTATTCGAATCGGTACTATTTGCCTTAAGCGGCCAAAACAGTGAAAAGATATAGATTTTGCCTTAACGGCGGCGCGTAGCAGTGAAAAGAAGAAAAAAACGAATGTGCCCACGGGCCAAAGCAGTTGAGATCTGCCTGCGACGAGCAGCAAGCGAGAACTCAGATTATAGTAAAAAATTACCTTAACGGCGCGTAGCAATGAAAAAAAACGAAAGTGCCCACGGGCCAAAGCAGTCGAGATCTGCCTGCGACGAACAGCAAGCGAGAACTGATCGCTCGAATTCACAGAGAATTCGACGACGATTTTGTTAAACGGCCATCTTGCCTAATAATAAAAAATATATACATATATATAAAAATGAATGCGCCACCGATTTTTCTAGAACATTCTGAAAATCGGTGGAACGGCGGGTACCCTGCGTCGGTTTTTTCGGGTTCTAAGAAAAAAAACTTCTCACGCCTCGACGTAGCTCGAATCGCATCTCCGACGCACACAACGCCAGACCGGACAAACATCGGACGAACCACCCTCATATAATAAACACACACATATGCACGGATCGCCAAATTGGCGCCGTGCACATTGGCAATTCCCACGAAATTTGTCGATCTAGCATTACGGTCGGAGAATGCTCAGTTTGCACGCTGCCCGAGAAACCGGACAAATAGAAATCGGAAGCCTGAGAAACTGTCAAAATGCGGAGAAATGAGCGATTTAGAATTTGGAAAAGAAGTCATCATTATCATTTTTGAATTCGGTACAGCGTGAAAAATATCGAAAGTCATGGCGGCCGAATCCGTCACACAGTATATTAAGCGATATGGATAAAGTACGTAGCGATAACTGTAACATTATATTATATTATAAGGTCGTAATGCATGCTTGTTGTTCAGTCATGGAGAAGATAACTATAAATAAAATGTAGAGGTGTTAAACAAACAAGTGTCCCAATAAAGACGATATTACCCTAGAGCGTTTATTTCGGTTCATCATATGTTGTTAGTTAACTGTACCTGATATGTGGTATAAAATTTTAGCCGTTGCAATATTTTTTTTTTTATTTCAGGCTTTTGTTATTTAGCGAATTATTCACTTAAAGGATACTTGAATTTGCTTTTTCTAAAGCCGTCTTTCGCTATTAACTAACTCCGGTTTAATCAGAAGCTGCTGTGACCCCTGCAGAAGGTACATATTTGCACATCAGCAATACTACAGTTGGTTTTCCGGAATGCGTGTGATGCGCACCTTTAAAGGTAAAAGTCACGCGGTGTCAAGTCTAGGTCCAATGAATGACCGAGCTGCTCTAAAACCGCATGAAGTTATTTTGTGCAATGGCAGACGTTTCAATATTATTTTAATGCGAAATCCAATTTTTTTTGTATTTTTGTTTCTTCTCTATTTTTGTATTTTTTCGTTATTTTTTTTTTTTTAAATTTCAATGCTGACTTCTTCAGAATAACAGTTTGAATATCAAAAGAAAGAGATAAAAAAATAAACGTGACTTTAGATTATCGCTTCTAATGAATTAGTCCCCGTGATTTTTCCGATTGCGCTGTTTTCTTGGTTCCGGATTAAAAAATGACGAATCAACTTTTTTTTTAGGAAATACTCGATAAAAGTTTCTGAAATTATTCGTTATAAAATATTTGTCATACTGCTCGTAATTGTCGAAATTAGAATCGTATTCGTGCTTCCACTGAACCGTGTGTACAGAAGAAAAGGTGAAAAAATTTAACTTTTTTTCGAAAAATACCCTATCTTCGCGGAATACAAAAAGCAAAATTTCAAACAAAAATACACGTCGACAATATTTGAATTTAATCAGAGGCATAGAACAAACGAAAGTAAATGTGGGTGACATGGTGTGTTTTTTGCACGTTGTCCAGGATATAAAATTATGAAAAGAATGGACATTACACACAATAGCGATAAAATTATTATCTCTCGCTAACATGCTCTGGACACTTGTGCTCCGTGCGATGATGACCGGTCTTCTATAAGAGCAGATTATTAATTAATCCCTAGAAGAATCGAAATTAAATATCTTCGCTTATTCAAAAAATGAAAATATCATACCTTTCCTTTTTTATTATTATTACTTTTAATAAACAGTTTCAAAATATGGAAGAGAGATAAATATTTACGAGAGATCGAACGCAGTACATGTGTAAAATGTAAATTGTCTTCTCCGGGTTTCTCGGTAAAGCACTGATTGTGTGCAATTAAGCTTTTCACGGTATGCTTTTGAGCGGGTCTCTAATGCGGATATGAGGAGAATATTAACTTTCTCTGGGTAGCCTTTATTTCACCCAGATGATTTCTCCGGTAAAGTTCCAATATTTTCCGATTATATTATCCGAGAACGAAGCTAGTGTCCGGAACGAGATAACACTTCTGAAAATCCGCATATCAAACAGCGGGACGATTTGAAAATTAAAGAAGTGTCCTGCCCTTCTGTCGACACTCAGTTTACCGGCATTATTTGGTAGTTTACTTAATTATAATGCGGCGTTCACTTTTGCTCTTATTTAATAACGGGTATTTTGTTAAAATTGTATGTGTTATAATTATCGAACTAGTTCGAAAAGAATAAACTTTATTAACTTTTGTGAACGTCATGTACCGCTGTAAATTTTTAATAGTGGAAAATGCGCTAAGCTATTTTAGCGATAGTTAAATCAGAGGTATCAAAGGTTATCGAGATTTGTCTCGTTCCAGATCGAAGTAAGTAGTCGCTCTCAGGTTTATCCGGCCTGTAATAATTGGGTACCAGAGAAATCTGCGAAAGACAAGATGGCCGAGAAAAAGAAACACTATAGTAGTCTCCCTGCACTCGTCGGTGCCGTTGGACTTAGTACACTGTGAACGTTAACTTCACAATCCCCGACGCCCTGTCAACAGTATGGAACCCCTACTTTACTTTACTTTACTTTACTTTACATTACAAACAATATGAGAAATTCTAAAAACTGCAGCTATAACCAAACAATAGAGATTAATGATTGCCCACAGAAAGATAAAATGAACTTAAAATGTAGCAAATGTAAACATGTTTACTATTGACAAAATGCGTAATCATATTTAATATTAAAAGTGCTCTTGACGTAATTCAAAAATTTGTTGTTATTGAAAGTTTTTGATGAGTAGCTTTCCAAAAGAAAAGAAAAAATAAAGAGTACAAATCGAAATAATCGGGATATGAAGTTGAAGAAAAATAAACGCTACTAATAAAGTGTAATTATTTTAAAGAAGTCTAAAATTAAAGAATCAAATTCAATTACGCGCCGAAAAAAACAGGTAAAATAGCCAAAGTAATACTTCTAGACTGATTGAAAAACACTCTTAAACATAAATGTTATATTTTAATTTATTCGAAAAAAAAAAAAAAGAAGTTTTGTAATGCGTCTATTACATGGATCAAAAATGCATTTCACATAAAAAAGGGGGAAAAAAATAAAATAAAATAGCATAGAGAAAAATAATATAAAAATAAAAATCAGAATAATTTAGAATAAATGGTACGGGGGCGAATGCGCGCGTACCTGGAACTGTTGTCGGTTGGGTAACCCCGGCCATCAAGGAAAAAAGGATCTACCTGATTTGGAAAGGCGGGAGAAATTGAAAATAATGAAGGAAAGATTTTTCAGAGTTAGACAGTTCCGTGTTTTACCTCTGGTTAAGTTAAAGAGTCCTCTTGCTAAGAATCGCAAATTAACCATCGTGTTCGACAGAGTATTCGGTCTCGTTAGTAATAGCGACCTAAAATAGTCAAATATCGAAATTTTCTAAGTCCGATAAGATTTAACGAATCGCGGAACCCCAACATAAAGGCCCGATTGATTAATAGCTACATCGACCTCTACAAGTCGCACTCCACAGATCACGAATCACCACCGACAACAGTGACACGTAGAATTTTGATTTTAATTTCTATTATTTGTATATAATACTTTGTTGTCGTATTCGTACTTTAATATTGCGTTTTTTAGCGGTCGACCGGTACCGAAAGATAGGTGTCAAGTTTTATATAATACATTGTTTTAAATTTCAATTAAATAATTTAATATCACAATAATGATCACCATAATCGATAAAAATAAAAATAAACCTTAAATTAAATAAAATCCACGAGACTAAAACCTCGTTGTGAGCATAAATATGCAAACGGTAAAGCTTCAGTTGGCATCCCTGGTGGGGAATCGAAATATAACGCCTAAAAAGCAAGTATACCGATTCAGTTTATAACACACGAATAAATATGTCTTTACGATTATATAAATTCAAAAGATCCGTTTTTTTGTACAACTAGCGCGCCAAAAACAAAATTAAAATCTAATAGCACGGTAGACGATATTTTCAACAAACTGACAATGCAGTAATCTGATAGTTTTTCACAGTTAGATAGCTGTTTGTAAAACTCGTCACCGTCGGCTTGATAGTGAAACACTTTAACTGTCAGCCTACCGCTCTATTTCTTCATACACACATTTATAATTCTAATCGAACGTTTACGTAAAAACTTGCTTGGAAATTGTCGGAAACGCTGAATTTTCAAGCACCTATCTTCCCTGTAGAGCCGGCTTCGATTGCACATTGCAAATGGCTAGCCATTTCAGTTTCATAGACGGGGTACACATGTGCCATCGTTTACTTTGTGATCAGTCTTAGTACACTTTGTATAGAAAAAGTTGTTCGCTATTATTGCAGCGTGTCATTATTAACCTACTTCTTTGAAATATCCCAATACCATCCGATAATTTTAATATTCGAACGACTGTGTCTATTTTGCCTTTTCATTAAAACAACAACAATAAAAAACGTACATTTTCTAAATTTTCCAACTTAGCTAATGATTAAGTTGATCACTATGCGAATAAGCGTCGGTATTGCGGATCTGTCCACATAAAAATGATTCATCCTTCGTAGCATAAAAATATATCCTTGTTTTAAAAAGAAAAAAAAAAAAACTGATATACCGTTACTAATTTTCAAAAATCGATTCATTAAACTTTTAAAAAGTTTAAAATTTTGTAATTACGCTTTCTCTTATTTTACGTATTATGTAACTTTAGACTTAGAATCTTATTTACTTACTACTATTCACTACATCTTGTGTAAGCGATTGAAAATTACTCTTGTTCCATCGCATTTTTTAAATTACCATTTTTAAAATAGTTTTCGTTGTTTTTTCCATCCATAGATTCCTTAGTGAGCTATCGTAGAAATTAAGCTTTTCATAATGGCATTATTAAGCTTAATGGATCCAAAGAGAATATTGCTAGGACCAGTTGCTTTCTGTTCGGCATCCACTTTTACTTTCCCGGATTCTTCTGGTATAAGCAATATTCTATTTCAAATTAGATATATACCCGAGTAGAACGACTTGGATCCGAAACGAGGCGAGTCTCGAAAATCGTTACGACACCTCTAGTGTTCGGTAGACAAGCGCACCTTTATTACTAGGCTCCTGCACCGACTTGAAATTTTTCTCCGAAAATCGAAAAAGTAAAAATTAATTATTCGGTATAAGATAATAATACATTTTAGAATAATATTGTACTTAAAAAAAAAAAAAAAAAAAAAAAGGTACATTAACAGCGTTTTTTACCTTAATTAGAGCCTCGGTACACTACAAATTATAATAATTAAAAAAGTCATTTGATGAGTGTTGATAACTTTCAATATTTTTAAAACGAGTGAATAATTATTTTCTACTCACTGAGTATGGTTTCTTAATTCTAATTTGGTGTATATCTTTTATCGAGAGTAATTATTAATTACTTTTTAATGGTTTTCTATTAAATTGTTATCAGTCATTCCCGAAGTCGGTATTTCTTTTTAATTTTTCTTTCATTAATATATTATTCCACAATTTTTTCTGTAAATATTTTTGGTCGATGATATTGATAGACCAATCTAAATTAATGCTACTTTCGGTACTCTATAAAGAGACTGCTTTAAGAATAAAATGTTCAGTAATGAACTTGTAATCGCGCTTTGGAAGTTTTCAGTTATCTTTATTCAATTTCGCATTTCCGTATGGTAGATGTAACTGGAAGTTGCTCAATGAAATACTGGAAACAATACATATAGACAACAGAGATAGAAGGATAATAGAAGCATTATATGAAAATCAGAAAACAATAATAAGGATAAAAGATATAGAAAAAGAAGCAAGGATAAGAAAAGGGGTCAGGCAAGGTTGCAGCTTATCTCCTACACTGTTTAATATATACATAGAACAAGCGATAAAAGAATGGAAACAAAAATATAGTAACGATGTTTCAGTAGGCGGTATAAAAATAAGTATGTTTAGATTCGCAGATGATATCGCAATAATAGCAGACAGCGAACAAGAACTAAGGTGCTCACTAGATCAGATGAATCAAATATTTAAAACATATAATATGAAAATAAATAAAAAAACAAAAAACAACAATAATGAGATGTAGTAAAGAAAAAGATAATAAAGAAATAGATATACAAATAGACGGAGAAAAATTAAAACAGGTAAAAAAGCAAAGATATCTGGGAAGTATAATAACAGAAGATGGAAGAAGTGATCAAGATATAAAGGAAAGAATAGCAATGGCAAAATTAGCATTCAAGAAAAAAAGAAACTTCCTGACATCTAGAAATATTCAAAGAGAAATAAAGAAAAAATTTATTAAAGTATTCGTATGGAGTATAGTACTATATAGTTCAGAAACTTGGAATTTGAATCAACGGTTGAGCAATCAACTGGAAGCATTCGAAATGTGGTGCTGGAGAAAAAATGGAGAGAATATCATGGACAGAAAAAATAAGAAATAAAGAAGTATTAGATAAAGTTAAAGAGAAAAGAAGTCTATTAAGGAAATTAAAGGAAAGAAGATCTAAATGGATTGGACATATATGTATATATAGAAATAATGAATATCTAACACAAATAATAGAAGGAACCATGGAAAAGAGGAAGGCCAAGACAGAAATACATAAAACAAATAAAGGAAGACGTGAAAGCAAACAAATACGGAGAAATGAAGAAAATGGCTTTATCCGGGAACTTTTAGAACATGGCTGTGTCCACCAATCTATCATATAGATTGAGGAATTAAGAAGAAGAAGAAATGAACAATAAATAGAGCCGCGTTCATCGCCCTTTTAATTTTAAAATTTCAACGGTTCGTATTTTCCCGGCATATTTTAATGACAGTTTTTTGGCTAATTTTTGTCTGGTTACATTAAGTAAAAATAAAATATATTATTTCTAAGCCTCTTCTTTTAATCCTTTTTTAATCACTACTTAGTAGGTAATCTCGCACGAGCTTACTCCCCGATGTACTAATATAGGACTATCGACCGGTACAAGACTCGGAATGTTTCCGTCAGTGATGAGCTTGTAAATGGGGCACTACGAGGTTTTCAAATTCGGCTTCTTTATCCTGGTCCGTATTTATCCGTGCTAGTTAGCATTGATATATTAGTTTACTCTCGTTCATCGCTACTTTAATGTAAAAATTTTTTGGTGGGTTCATATTTTTTCGACATTCTAATGACGAAAAGAGGTCGATTATAAGGTTAACTCTCTAGCCTGTGAACTTTCTTGAAAAGATCTTAGCTAATTTTGGTCTGGCTGTACTCAAATTTCTATTTAGTTTTTCATTGACGTTCCTTCGACTTGTGTGTATAATAACATTTTAAGAGTAAATCGCGTTTGCTGCATTGAACATTTCTCTGAAGAAGAGCGCTCTTTTTTCGATTTTAGTAGCTGTGCTGAGCATCACTTACACTTTCGAATAACGTTAAAACCTGTTCAAAAACAAAAAAAGAAAAAACATACGCTACTGGTTAAAATGCTTGGCTACCAACCACTAGAGAGGTTCATAGGTTTTCGGGACTTATCTCGTTCCGGATCCAAGTCGCTCTCCCAGGTATTATATACCCAATCTGAAATTGAATATTAATTATACCAGAGGAATCTGGGAAAGTAAAAGCGAATCCCGAGTAGAAAGGAGCTGCCCCTCATACTTTCATTAATGCCGTTGAGCTTAGTCATTGTGAACCTTAACTTCATGATACTTTATGGGACTTACTTTATTTTAAGCCGAAGAAAAAAACAGTGATAATTTTGTAAACGGCCAAAATAATAATAAAGTTAATACGGTTTCCGTTTTCGATGATACTCTTCGATCGAAAAAATTGAAACAGAACGACCTAGATTATTAACTACTTATTTTTTAACTCTTTATTATTACATGATCTGCACTAGTCGCTATAGGCTTCTAGAGAATCGGTCCATTTTTTCGTCGTGATTTCTCCGATTTCATCTGCTTTTATCTTAAAACACGTGTTTATTTAGACTAATCAAGGTGTGCATTGCCGTGTGCGGTGAATATTACATGTAAAAAAAAAAACAGGTAATCATCTCGAGTATAGCGAAAGCCTCTTTAACACGCGGTGTAATATAATACGTGCGAGGAACCACAAAATTTGACTAGCACCTGTGTTCCGTAAGAGGTCAGTCATCTTTCGCTGGCTGCATATGCGGTAAAAATCGGTTATTGTCGACGTGTTACAGAGACGAATATTGCCGGGGAACCGGCAGAGATTTTAACATACAACTCTATCAACGTTAACTTCTCTATCGGTTACAACGATTACAATGAAAAATCAGCTATTACGACTAAAATTTTGATACGCAGATAAATAATTATCGTTTACACCTGACGACACAAAATTTAACTTCAACAGTTTTTATAAGTGGATTTAATAAAAAAAATAAAAAATAAAACTCGTACAGCAGAGGATATATTATTATTCTTTGTTCTACTTATGTTAAGTAAATTAACCTGTTCACGTTTATTGTAAGCTTAACGAAACTGATGAAAATTTCTAGCGATAAAAAAGTGTTAAGAAAAAGACCGTCATCATCTCGTTACAATAAACAACCGGAAATTACAAAATTTCTCCAAAAGAAACAAAAGTTAAAAACTAACTATTCATAGTCATTTTTTTATTATTTTCCTACTTGTTTTATATTAATTTAGGTGTTTTATCATAATTGTACTGTTAAAGAAAAAATTTCATATTTACGCTTTAGAATTTATTAAAAAATATGTGTTGTAGCCACTCAATTAAAACTAAAAACACACCGTTGTAAAATAATGGGACTATATATGTATGTATGTATATGTGTATAAAACTCGTCTATTTTGGCCTCGCAAGGGGCTCTGCCCCTTGACCTCTCTTGCTTACATTTTCTCTTTCTCTTCTATACTTTGTACAGAATGATCAAAATTTACAACGGCATTCTTACCGGCATGATACATTTTTTCGTTACAAAAATCGAATGGATGCATAATTAAGAATGACGTTGTAATTAATATATGGCGGTATAACTGCAATCAAAGACGGGAAATATTTGGTAAATATACGTAAGAAAAAATCAAAGGCGGGATTTTGTTTACAAAATAATAACGAATTTAACGGATACATTTTCAAAACGAATATCAAGAGTAAAAACAGAACAAAAATCGAAAAGCATTTAAATTTGTAATTATCATTCGGTACTCGATCGTTTAAAAGATTATTTTTATATTTATTTATATAATAATTTTCAGCTATATTCGTTAAGTTTTTTTTTTCATTAAAGTAAACTGATTTATACTTGTTTTCGTTTGTTTTTAAGGAATTTATTTTTATTTTGTATTGTAAAACAAAAAAAATCAAATTACTTAATATCGGATACAACGATAACCGGTTATAATGAGCACATTTTCATCCCCTTAATAACAACCGGATTCCACTGCAACGTAGAAAAAAAATCTTAATCGTGACGTAAAATAGGTAATTATTGGTTTTAAAACTTTGTCGGAAGCTGCGAGGGTTTCGTTTATTTCAACTTTTTCTGCGACCTGTTCGTCCTGGTAAAGGCGGAAACGGGCGAACATAGTTGACGCATGAATTCGGCTAGTACCATCTCGGTGAGGTAAAGATTACTTGTCTCGCGTATGCATGCGCTCGGAACAGCGCAGATTCAGTGAAGCGTGATTAGCAAAGGCAACGGAATTCGGTTTCGGTTTCCACCGAAGCAGAATTGCAAACGGATGTGGCCCGGTTACGTAGACGGCATAAGCAGATATGGGATTTAAAGTCGACCAGGACGTCTCGGCGGATAAGCAGCGCAGTGTCGTCTGTTTTAAAATTGATAAAGCCTCGCTCGAACAAAACCATTTTCCGAATCTCCTTATTACTCGGAAAATATTAAATTTACCCGTGTGCCAGGTTATTTTCCAGAATTTCCCCGGCCAGCCGTTACTGTTTGCACACTGTTTACACGTGCAACCTGTCTGCGTATTTACACGAAAAAATTAATAATTCTTACAAACGCTTTCGCTTTCGCTTTCGTAAGCCGCCTCTCTGAACTTCCCTTCAGCAAGCTCGTGTGTACTACACTTGGGCAGTATGCTTTTATTTCGACCGTCGCAGGTTTTTCTTTAAAGCGTAACATTAAAAAAAGGGGACAAAAAAAATGAATGCGTCATCGAGACGGCGTTTAATGGTCGCGAAAAATCACGCATCGATCATTCTCGATCACTAGCAGCACTATGTAACGAGTAATATTTCCGAAAATAATGAAACCGCCTCAATCGCGACAATCCTCCGCGACATATCTCTACTTTTCATTTAAACGTTTTACGAGTCTTTCCTCTTTCGCTCTTGACCCGTTTCACTAATTCTCTCTTCTTCCGTACAGCTTTTTATCGGCAGGCTGCCTCTGATCGGAAACATACCGAATGTTCATTGAGGTGTTGTTCCAGCGAATTTTCTGTCTCTCTGTCGCTGCCGTATTTGTTGAAATTTTCGCGGCGAAGGATAGGGTATTCTTCGAATATTGGAAAAAGGAGTTTTTGAAAAAGTGAAAATTACGGTAATTTTAAAGAAAATTTCTTGTGCTCTGTTTGTTCGTTCTTTGTTTTTGTTCTCTGTTTTTCGATTGCAGTTTTCTGTTTTCGTTCTTGTTTTAACTTCTGCCGAGTGATTATCGATAAATTCCAACGCCCGGCACAAAGCAGCCATGAAAGCAGGCAGAGGCTTCAGAAGGATCCGGAATAAGATCAACTGTAGAATAAAAGCGAACACCAAAACCATTCTGCCCATTCCAGGATGTAGATGTATCGGCAAAAATAGGAAATATTTCAAGGCGCTAGTGCTACGAGAATTTCAATGATTACACGATGCACCCACCTACCTTGATATATTGGAATGGAAGGAGAAGCTGTAACGGAATATTTTTCTGCCAAATCACAGATAAATAAGTTTATTAATTACAAAACGATTCTGCTCCTACGTGTTTTCAACTCGCTATACAATTACACGGGAAAATGCGGTAAATAAACGGAACACAGTTAAATACATATGTTAAAAACAATTATAATAAGCCGAAACACATTTCGGAGACTGCTACTCCGTAATCGCGGTGAACATATATACATTAAGGTTATAACCATTTTTGATGTATTTGTTTATCGTGTGTTTATTATTTTGTTTAATTTTTGGTAAACGAGGCGGAAGTCTCTTAGACTCGAATCTCCACTCTTAATGGAGTTATAAAGAAAGAACGGACGCAGCATTGTCCTTAGAATAATAGGATTTAATTATGTGTATATATATATATATTGTGAGGATAAATCTGAAGGCGCAAGGATAAGGGAAGGAGTAAGACAAAAGTGTCTGCTCTCACCGGAATTATTCAACGTGTTCGCAGAAATGATTATAAGAGAAACTTTCATTGAACTCAAACAGAAAATTAATATTGCTGGTAAGCGAGTACAAGAAATTAAATTTTCCGATGATCGAGTGTTACCGGCGGGCAGTGCCAAAACGCTATCGAAAACAATTAGTAGACTAAATACCGTCATAATAAAATATGGACTGAAAATTAACACGAAACAGACCAAGGTGGTGGTTATTGGCCAGGTTACCCGGCAAATTAACATAACAGTAGAGAATGAAGTAATCGAACAGGTAATAAATACTTAGGTCAGATAGTAACACATAATATGGACTGTACGCAAGAGATCAACAACCGCATCGCATTAGGTAAACAAACTTTTATGGATAAGTATTCACTGTTTACGCAGAACAATGCATAAGAAGCTAGTGAAAACTCTGGTATGGCCAGTGGGTCTATATGGAGCAGAAACATGGACATGGGAACAAAAAGACCGAAATAAAGTGTAGGCATCCGAGATGTGGTGTTGGAGAAAGCTGCAAAGAATTAAATGGACGGACAAAGTCAACAAAAACTTAGTATTGGACCGGATTAACGAAAAAATAAATATACTACAGAAGATTCGGACGATGAAACTGAAATAGTTCGGACATACACTACGCCAGGACCGAAATATCGTGAAGGAAGTTATCGAAGGAAAGATAATGAGGAAACAACCTCGCGGTCGGCCAAGAATAACCCTCGTGGACATCGTATTGAAAAAAGCCGGTATATCGACATATGCAGCATTAAAGGAAAAAGTAGCTGCCAGGCTCATGGAGGTTATTGGTACATAGAGCGGACCAGCCTACGGGCATAAACACTGATGATGATGATGATGATAATGATGATGATGATGATAATGATGATGATAATAATAATAATAATAATAATAATAATAATAATAATAATAATAATAATAATATATACATATATATATATATATATTAATTAGAACGTAATTCTTGGGCCACCCCTACTAGAAGAAATGTCACAATTTTATATAACGAAAAAATGTCTTAATTTTATGTAATGAAAGTTAAATGTTAGGATACGATTTTTGTGATTATATTATTATATTCATATGGACCAATTTAGAATTAAGTTGTAAATTAAAGTATAGAAGAGAAAGAGACCGAAATGTAAGCAAGAGGGGTCAAGAAGCACCGTCTCTTGCGACACCAATATATATATATATATATATATATATATATATATATATATATATATATCGATGTGATAGATATGAAACAGTGGAGCGATTTCACTTTTGCCGAACAGTTCTGTTTTACAGTCTCTGCGATTGTAATATTGATGTGGATTAAATTATTCTGCACGCGTACATAGGAATACATTTTTTCCGCTAATATGAGGGTCGAAGAAAAGATCTTCGTATCGTAGAAAAATTGTAAACATTTTTTGAAAGATGGAATCGTTCTAAAAATAATAGCTAGCGCTTCTAATCTTTTCTATTAAATACGTTATAAGGTGTATGTTTGTTGATAATTTTTTGTTTTTGGTTCCCCCCTCCCCTGTTTTTTTTATTTTATTTTCTTTTATAGAAAAGAAATAAATGAGAGGAACAAATGGAAATTCAAATTTTATTTTTTTAGCGAAATGCGTTAGTTGTGTTCATCTTCAATGAGCTTCTTCGTATGTGTCATGGTTAGTTTTCTTTCGCTGCATCAGTTGTCTGTCTGCATTATACAGTTTGTTACCTTCTTGACAATCCCGCTGTCCTTCCGGGTTTACTTCGAAATTCGGTCTGCATATAAGTACGTGCCTTTCTTGCCCACATATACCCTCGAGATTCACTCTGCCCGTATACCACGCGCATGTGTATTCGTACTCGTTCCCAGAAGAACCGAATCGGATGGGATAATTAAATTGTGTTAGAACAGCGACTGTTTAATGTAACGTTAATAATCGTACGACCTAGAAAAAAGCTTTTCTCGCTGAATTTCGCTGTTAAATTGTCTACCGTTACTCCTAGTGCGATATCATAAATAATAACGACTGAATAAGATTCTTTCTGTCACATTATAGCGGCTCTTTTTTTTCTCTCTTTTTTTTTTTTTGTCATTAAAAAATGAGTGTAAGCGATCGCGGACACGTTTAGAACTGTAGTAGCAGAGAGAGCAATTAATAAAGAGCAGTGTTAATTGCATTCTTTTTCTTCCTCTTCTTCTCGTGCCACTCAATTCAGGTACTGCTGGACTATATCCGATATAATTACTGTAATTAAAACGTTCGTTTTTCTGCATAGTGTAAGACGATAAATAATAGATCGCTTCAGCTGCTAGATTCCGTTGGTGTGCCGTAGCTCATATGCTGCGGACAGTTGCTTCTCCACCAGTAATTATTGATAGAGACAAATACTTCGCTAGACCAAGATCAAAGGCGAATGATACGGAATCAAATTAAAATGAATAGTAAGAAAACGAGCAGTTTATTCACTTTAAGCGCTACAATCTATTGTTAATATCGGTTAGTCCCTGAAAACACGAACCAGTGTATATTGTTCTTGGCAAAATGCGAACACTGTGCCTACCTTACGGATCTTCATCGCGTTCAGTACTTTCACAGTTATGACTCATTTTCGATTACCCTCATGCTGACCGAAAATGCAACCATAACGCAGACAACGATATCATTGTCGAGCCAACCTCGCAAAAAGCCCACAAAAATTCCTGTTCCTTCCGTGGAAGACACACTGTGCAAAATTTGCCTCCCAAAAAACACTGCTGTAATAGTTATATATACACGCATTATTTGCACTGCCTAAATTGAATTATTTCTCCTCTTCTTAGTCGCTGCCGCTGTGCTACGTTCACCCTTGATCGTGATGTTTTTTCTCCGTATTTTATTGCCCCATCCTGTAATTTCTACAGAGGTTTTAACATAATTACAACTACACTACCGTTTCTTCCGATCATTCTTCTATTTGATAAAGTGTCTATTGTTGTGCGTTCGTTCGGAAGTAACGTTTACTTTATAATCATGTCTATCTTCCTCTTGTAACATCTATAGGCGTTCTGCACTCAACGCGAACTTAATCGGTAAGATCGAACAATATTTATTTTACTATCATTGCACGAATATTCACACTAAAGTTGCTACGAGTATGATTAAGTGTTTTGTATGTGAACAATGACGATGATAATGTCGTACTGTGAAAACAAGATTGCAGTTAAAATTTCGTTGTACTAACGATGATTCTAATCGTGTTATTGATAAGTCGTCTACATTACCTGATGGTAATGTTACCACTATTATTAATTTACCTGCGCGATGACTAACGAACTTATCGTTGTTCCGTCGTACGAACAATTACAAAAACATATAACGTCAACTAGTACATCTCTAAAAGATTATACATATATATATATATATATATATGTTTGTTGTAAGCCATATTGCTCGATTCCGAGCGTTGTGACTATGTATTTATACAAATGCATCTCGTGTAAGTCTGCTGTATACTAACTAGCACGCGCATATGTATACGTGGTGGTTTGTCACTGCCTTTCAAGAGACTATTACCGGTTATTTTAATTTCACTTTCGTGATCATTTTTATTCGCCTTTGATCGAACTCGACACTTCTGTAACGGAAGTCGAAAGCTCTAACAACTGGCCTATCACGACGACATATATATATATTATTTACAACGTAATTCTTAGGCCGGCTCCCATTAGAGAAAATGTTCCAAAAAAATGTCCCAATTTCATTGGACGTTTGTTGTATTTTAACGCTTCAAACTTTTCTACATCTGTTGTATTCGAACCAAAAGGAGTATTATGTATAAATAACGTAATTCTTAAGCCGATACCCCATTAGATTTTGTAACCAAAAAAATGCCCCAATTTTATGTATTTGATTTAAAGGAAATACGGATAGAATTTTTGTTATTACGTGTTTTTTTTTGGTTTTTTGTGTTGATGCCGGTAAGAATGACGTAAATTTTGATCATTTTATACAAAGTGTAGAAGAGAAAGAAACAGAAATGTAAGCAAGAGGGGTTAAGGGGCAGAGCCCCCTTTCGGTGGCCGAGTTATATATATATATATAGTTGTGATATGTGTGTGCGTGTGGGGTATTATATAGAAATTTAAATATCCATTTTCTTTTACATAAATTTAATCTTTTCTTTTTTGAAATTTTTAAAAAACAGAAAGTGACTTCTTAATTTGTTTTTGTTTATGTAGTAGAGCGTACGATTGTACATCGTGTTAATTCCAATTCAATATTTTTAGTGCCGGGGAAAAAATCGAAATTTGCCACTGCTATGCATATACATATATATATATATATGCACATAAATGTATTTAATTTGACGCGCTTAAAGTGGACTGTTGTGTAAAGACATAAAAGATATAATTAGATATATGTACGAACGAGCAAAATGGAGCTTGAAATATAACAGTAAAAAAGTGGGGATTCAAAGAAGACGAAGTAACTTTTGAAAGATATTTCATTTATATAGTGTTTGCAATATCGCGATCGGTTGGATTAAAAAAAAACAGATGAAACAGATTAAAAGAGAAATTTAATTTGATGCGAATGAAACGAGAGAACGAACAAAATAGGTATATATGTATATGCGTATGTGTACACGTACATATTTGTCTGTGATTTCAAATTTAAAGTTTACAAGTAGCGCACGGTTCCAAAAGTCTCTGTACTTTAAGCAGATTTTTTAGTCGGATTTTTTCTTACTCACTGTATATTCTTGAGGTTTTCTTCGATTTCTTTACACTGAACGAGGTCTTTGTTGTCGAAGCATGTTACTACGTGTTTTTGAAACAGTTGCTGTCTGGAAATGAACGGAATTGTACTTGAGTTCGCAATTTTTTTTTTCTGTTGGCAGAACTTTATTGAAATTTTTCCGGAAAATTGGACTCTTCGTTTTGACAATATTATCTGAAATAATTTGTTGAGCGATTAGTAAAAAAAAAAAAAAAAAAAAAACAAAAAAGCGTAGTCAGTGCCATTGCAAGGTGAAGGTTACGACGATCATAGTTCACTTTGCTTTTTTGAAAAGTGTTGCACGCGTTAGATAAGACCAATTTTATCGATAAACAGCTGTGGCGGTGTCTGCTCTGATAAGAGTAACTTTAAGGAGAAACCGTTCGTGTACCTTTAAGTAAACAACATTTTAAATTTATCGCGTACGACGGCAAAGGCAAACAGCATTCTGCAATGAGAATAAAAGACGTAGTTACAGCGATTTTTTTTCTCATCCGCACACATTAACAACTAGACTGCGGCTTGTGCTTACTTCAGCGCTCCATAATATTAGTATTAATTCGTAAACTATTCACTTTTGCAATGTGAATACAGTTAAATGAAACTGTATTCAGGCCGCCGGGCAACTATCGATTATCGAATTTACCTGCAATTTCGTTACTTCGCCACTTTCCGACCTTTTATGCGGTCTATCTGCATCCGTTTGACTACTCTAAATGCAGTCGATTAATTCCGTCTGCTCGGTCGACCACATTTACGCGCACGCTATTCTGTAACGTACGAAAATCGTTCGATCGACTGCGACACGTTTCAGTTATATATTTTAGATATGGGCTGATATCTAGGAAATTAAGATTGCTTCGCGTTGATCAACAGTTTGAAATGAGAACAGCCTACAGCGCGAGGCTCATTTTCCACATTATTATTACAATCACGTTTTACCTCTATTTATCGACTTGATTATTTCGAATATTTCTCTATCTTTTAGTTTCTCTTTAAACGACCGAGACATCCTAGTGAAAGCTTTCATCAAACTGTAAAATCTGCCGTAATAATGTATTTACGTACACGTATTATTCTTCGTCAAAAACCGACTGTATCGCGACTTCTACGAAGTGTGTCAGATCGATTCCAGTACCTTGTTGAAACTTACAAAATGTCCTCTCCTTATTTAACTTGCCGTAAGTGCTCCGAGACTTGTTTTTATGAGAAGTGATCGTTTCATTTAAAATACGCACTCTCATTTATTTCTTCTTCTCTCCCGCGTATTATTTACACAAACTTTATTCCCCGGGGGTTTTTATACAAGCGGGAACGTGTGGAGTAATTCTCGATAATTTTCAAAACTAAGACAATCAAATTTTTAAACTCAATTTTTTGAACAGTACACAGCAAGCGCGAACGACTCAACCGGGACCTCCCTTAAATTAGTTCAATTTTACTCCGTGAATACCGGTAATTCTGATTAATGAAAACCTCGACATCCATTAGAATACAATCAGCTAATCTGTCTAGTTCGTGAATTAATTCTGTGCGTTTTAATCGTGTTTCAATTGAATTAGTCAAACTCGACTTGTCGCCCTTGACTATTTACACCGCATGAACTCGAATTTCGAAAGACAGTCGCAGTCAACCGTCAGAGTTAATCGAAAGTAGTAAGAAAAAAATTGGCGCCTAAAACAAATATTGTGGCCAGTAAAATTTTTACTAAGAACTTTACTGAAATCAGCTATTGTACAGGGTGGTAACACATTAGAGCTAGAATGTAAAATACCGAGCAAAATAAAATTAATCGAGACACCAGCTTCGGAAATGAGATTATCAAATAAAATCAGTGAACTATGAGAGCTAACATACCGGCAATTTAAAACGTATTAAAAGAAAAAGTGAAAAAGTCTTACAAGGACTAAACCAAACATTAGTTTTAGCTTTAGTAAGAAAAGAAACGATAGTTGAACAATTAAAGTAAAGGCCAGTCGCAGCGTCTGAGAAAATGAATAGATGCGATGAACGTATAGAATAAGGGAAATTTGTTTAGAAATAGCCGACAAATCGTTGAATAAAATAGGACCACCCGCAATGTTTTTTTTTTTTTTTTTTCTTTTTTCTATAAGAGTGTGTATGAGGGTTTCCATGTGCCGTGTTTAACTACTGGGGCTATTACAGCACATGGAGCCTACTTAAGGGGATTAAACGCGATAGTACAGATCGCTGCTCCGCATGTAAGCTAATACAGCTGCGACCGCGGGCGGAGCATTTGACAGTATCGTAGAAGTAGAGGAAGTGGTGAAGTGCATGGATCGTGGTACTGCAAAAGAGGGACATTCGAGAAGTAGGTGATTGGTGGATGGGGCGCTCGGTTGACTACAAAAGGGGCAGACATTTGGGGGTTCCTGGCTCGTGAATATGTAGCCGTGCGAGAGGGTTGTATGTCCTATTCGGAGACGATTCAGGACAGAAAAATCTCTGCGGGAAACTCCGTCTGTGGGCCACCAAGGCTCCGTGGTTGTTTTTATGCTTCGGAGAAATGTACTTGAAGATCTCCATTCCTGTTGCCATTCTTCTCCAGTTTGCTGCATAAATAAATGAGCCAATGTAGGGGGAAGAGGGGGGTTGTGTGGCATTGGAGAGAACAATGTCGCCTGAGCTGCTCGATTGACACGCTCATTGCCTGGAATCCCAACATGAGCCGGCACCCATAGGAAGGACATTTCGGAGTTTAAATGTGATAACCTGTATAATAGGTAATGGACCTTCCTCACCAGAGGGTTGTTGGATCAATGTGATTTCTCCTCGAATAAAGAAAAAAATCGTTGAATTTTCCGACTGAACGTAATAAAAATTCCCTCTAGATTAAAGAGATAAGACAAAAATTAAAAGAAACGAAAAAGACACAACTACGAATAATGGCAGAACCAGTGCGAAAAAAGTTGAAATATAAAAAATTGGAAAGCGAAATAAATCACAGCTCTCTTCACCAAGGATAGCTTAATGATGCGCTGAAAAAATCTTCAAATGAAGATTGGCCCCGGCTGTTAATCGTTCCTTTTTCATCGTGCAAACCGAGGAAATAGTACTAAACCTTCAAATTATCGCCCTATTACGTGCGTTTCAACAGTATTCAAACTGTTGCCAAAAATGTCAACAGTATGAATATATGTGTATACATATATACATATATACATTTATCAGTTGAATTAATAAATGTTTCGATATATATATATAAAAGGTCAATAAAAATATTTATGATTTTTGTAACAAAACAAACATTACAGAAAAATGGGAAACAAAAATGTTAAAACAATAAGAGCATTTTGGTAATGTAAAAATCAAAAGAGGCATAATCTGAAGAGCTCTGTCTTCGTTATTATTTAACGTTGCACTAATTCCACTAAAAGTAACACTGAATAAAACGAAAATGGGCTCTAATGTATTAAGAGAATACGGGAAAATCAATCACATTTTATGTACATGGACGATTGAAAAATATATTCAAGAAATTCGAATAAAAAAGTCCTTCTTAACGCATTGCAAATATTTTTTTTTTTTTAAATGGGTTCGTCAACATGGACATTGGCCAAGAACAGCGGAACAGAGAGAAAAGAGAGACTCAGATCCTTACACGATCAGAGATAGCTGACAGAAAGGAATCAAGAGCTAGAATAACCGAAGGAGAAGGACGGGAGAGAATGAATGATATGGAGCGGGAATACCGGTTTGTAAGAAGAAGGAATAAAAAGAAGCTTGTTCAGTTGAAAGCGACGAACAACTGAACATTATATGATCGGGATCAGAAATACATTGATCGGCGGGAGACGGGTGCAATGGACAATAAGGAAAAGGCACGAGAGAATAACGGAACAATGAGGAAGGGAGCAAACTATGCCCAAAACGCAAGCGGCAAATCGCAGAGAGATTAGAACGGCGCATAGAAGGAAAGTTAATAAACCATGGAAAACGTGGAAGGGAAGGTTGAATAGACAAGAAAAGGGAGTTCGGGTTGGAGAATGAGGAGACGTAGGAGTCAGACCACAGTTTGGAATGAGCAGCTGCAGACCTCAAATATTCAATAACGACATTCAAATGAAATCTGGAAATCAATAGGAGGTAAAATAAAAGAAATTGGAGGAATTAAATTAGGGAATGAAAACATTTCAAAATTAATGGCTAATAGGAGTACGCATATTTTTATATGAGTAATAAATACCGGTGTTTAGTAGGTTTAAATTTTATAAAATAGCGTAAATTACTACATAATATTTTGCGATCATTTTTTTTCATCACACAAAATATTTTATGTCGAAAAAAAAAAAGTAAAATTTCATTTTCCGAGGATGTACGGTGTTCGAAATGTATTAACGCGCACGATTCGGTATACCGATGTATTTTTTTTTCATGGAAATACACGTTCGTCCAAAGTGACATATAGAGCTTGTGTTTTTCTGAATTTTATCATTTCCATCCCTATTGACTGAAATTTTGAAATATATTCTCAAATTTATATTCCATTTTTATCGCTTCAATTGCGTTTGCGCGATTTTTCATTTAGCGCCGCGAACAAAACTGTTATTCGTATTATGTTGAAATTTTCTGAAATTCAGATATATTTTTGCTTCCAATCGACAAAAATTGCCCGTTGTATTTTTCGTTGTTTATCGATTATTAAATCCCGAATTCGCCGTACGTACGCCATTTTATATTAACTTTTGAATACGGAATTAGCGAACCTCACGCGGATTTTAATTCATCAGCCAATACTAATTGATATTTGAATTACGTATGAATACTTAAATTTTGCTTTCACTTACTATGCACTCGTTAAAAAACTTTATCGATGAAAATACATTTCAAAAAAAATAAAATAATAATTGCAAGTTGTATACAGATGTGTGTATTTTTTTTTCTTTCTGAAAATATAAACCAAAGTTTGTTAAAAATTTAGAAGACAACGGAGTACGTAAGTCAATGTTGGTCATTTGCCAACAACAACCTGATAACTGTACTTAGAAAGGTAGAAAACAACGATTTAATTTTCGCTGTTATCTCCCTGCGCGAATAAACAAATTTCATAACTTACGCTTGCAGATGATATTATTATTATTATTTCATTTTATTCTCGGGGAATGATCTTTCTGGTATTTATTACAGTTTGTGACGGATCGTAATCAGGTCTCGCTGCTGCTTAATTTTATTATTCTAATCTATATTATTTTGTTTTTATTATTTTTTTATCGTTTTATCGGTTTAGGAATTTTCGGACTATGTTACATGTGTGTTCAGAATAACCGCTTTTTGTGCATTTGTGTGTGTATATTTTGGAATTTGAAGAATGTTTAATCCTTCTATGAAGGAGTTCATAGTTATTCCTTTAACTGATAGTGTTAATGAAACTACTATAACTTTTTTCTGCTTCCAAATCTGCTTGATTTCCGTTGCTAACGGTGTATATTTCATTGATTTTTCGTTATATTTTTTCTCTACGTTGTTATCATTAGGTACCGCGGTTTCAAAACCTGTTTGCTCTTAGCAGAAATTTTTTGTTTGCCTCCTACGATTTCCTACACGAATGTACTCTTTTTTCCTTCTTTTCATTACTCTATGAATTCCCTTCTAATTCGCTAGCGCTGACTTACTTTCTTCGGATTTCTAATCGTTTTAATTTACTTTCCTCCGAGTTTCTCTTCCAACCTATTTCAATCACATTAATACGAATGTCTTTGTTTTTCTTTTTACCTTATACCAATTGTTATGCCTTCTTTCTGTTTTTGTCTTCCCTTTTTTCAATCATTATACTTCTAATATGTTCCCTGTTTCACCGTGATTGCTGCGTTCAATATACTTCAGTGGAATTGTCGTAGCCTCAGAGCCAATAAAAATTCATTAGAGGGTCTATTGGATATTTATAAGGTTAGTCTTGCTCTCATCTCAGAAACGTGACTTCGGTCGAGCACGAACTTTAATACTAGACGTTATAAAATAATTAGATGTGATCCATATAATGGGTATGGTGGTTTCGCAATCATCGTTAAAAATGGCATTCCTTTTAGCTCTTACAATGTTTCTCTGAACGTCCCTCTTTTTCCTAACCAACGCAACATAGTCCACGTCTCTATCCGTACTAACCTTCCGCATCCTATTAACATTGTCTCCATCTACGTTCTCCCTGATTATGTTCTTCGTCCGTTCCCTCTTTCTACTTTTTTCAACGCTATCCCGTAATCATTTATTATCGGGGGTGACTGGAATGCCCATTCACCCTTGTGGGTTTGCACATCCTACAATTCCAACGTTTCCATCCTTAAGAATGGTATTCTATCCGATAATTTAATTCTTCTTAATGATCACTCACCAACCTATTTCAGGAATCCATCTAGTTCTAGTTCTCTTGATTTAACCTTTGCTTCTTCCACTATTGGTCTTAATTATCACTGGAGAGGTTTCCTTTTGTTTGGTGGCATTTTCTACACTGATCGTTTTGCATATTCTTATCTTTAATTATATATTTTTGGTAGTTTTTTGTTGATATTACTTGATCCTGTATGGTAAGTACGAAGCCTTCCGCTTTACTGAACCATTTTTCTTTCTTTTCCTCTATTGTGTTAATACTGTTTATTTTTTCTTTTTTATTCGCGAGGTTGAGTGGTGTTAGATTTCTATCTGCTTCGACTGTTGCTTTGTGTAGTGGGTGTTCTTTGGAGTGAAAGTATTTTTTGAGACCTTTTATTTGGCTCTGATGAAGTGCTACGACGTCTGTTAGACATCTGCCTCCTTCTTTTCTTGGTAAATTTATTCGTTCTATACACGAATTTGAGTGTAATTTTCTTTGGTTTGTAAGTATTGTTCGTGTCAATCTATTGATTTCTTCTAAATCGGTGAGAGTCCACCGGACTATTCCGAATGAATATGATAGGACTAGAATTGCAAATTTATTTATAGCCGTAAATGTATTTTATTATTATTATTATTATTACTATTACTATTACTATTACTATTACTATTATTATTATTATTATTTTGTAGTTGATGCCTAGATAAAAAGTGAATCAAAAAAGGAGATTATATTTTTCCATGGGAGTCGGTCATTTTTAATGGTATTTATTTTTTACGCAGATCCTCGAATAGTATAAAGAAGAGAGGTGACGGAATGAAAGAACATGTAGGAAAAATGGCGATGGTGAGTGATGTTTGGGTGACTTAAGTCGGGCCGGTGTTATTATTTTTTTATTATTATCGTATGGTCTGGTGCGGAAAGTTGTTTACAGCAGCACGTCTTAATTATGTATCCATGTCAGCGCGGATGGCGACACTTCGTGAATATCATTGAAAGTTCCCTCAAAAGCCCGATTTGGGCACCCATGAATTATGTGTTCAATGGTTTGTCGAGAGTATCCGCAGTCACAGGTAGCGTCGTTTTTAATTTTCCATCGAGTTAGCGACTCATTACAGCGTCCATTTTCAGTCCGGATGCGATTTAGTTGCACCCATTCTCTTCGGGTTAATTCAAAGCCGTTTACCTTATGATCAGGGTATGTGATCAATTTCCGTTTATCTAGATTTGAACCGGCCCATTGTTCTTGCCACTCCTTTTTATCATTGAAGTTCTCTGCAATAAGGGCATTTACCGTAATGCACACGGGTTTTCTTGACTTTAATCGGGAAGATTCAAACGTATGTCTATTTATAGGGAGTCGCTGATCGGCTTTGTACTTGCGCCATTCTTTGATTGTTGCTGTTTTCCTACAGATATCGGGTGGTGCAATATTGCTGAGTGCAGGTAGCCATGCAGTAGGGGTAGATTTAACCACTCCTGTGATAAGCCTCATTGTGGTATTCAGCTGTATGTCCAGTGTTGTGGTATGGCGGCTGTTGAGCCAAACAGGTACTCCATTTTCCGCAGTTGAGTACACGAGAACTAAAGCTGCCGTTCTGAGCGTTGATGCAGTAGCAGCTCAAGAAACACCAGTTAACCTTTGGATGATGTTGTTTCTAGCCTTTAACTTTGCAACAGCATTTTCTATATATTTCCGATATGTTAGCTGTCTATCCAAGGTTATTCCAAGATACTTGGGCAACATTTCATGCTTTAGCAGTTTGCCATTGCAGCGAATGTTAAGCTTTCTCTTTGCAAGTTGAGTTGTAAGATGGAAACATGAAGTCACAGTTTTCGACTCATTTAGTTGGAGTCGCCATAGTTTGAAATATTGTGAAATCTTTCTAAGATCTTCTTCAAGCCTTTCTTCTAGTTTTAGGAAGTCTCTGCTCTGAGTTGCCAACGCGATATCGTCAGCAAAAATAAATTTCTTCGCGGTAGTTCGCGGCAGGTCGTGTATGTACAAGTTAAATAGAATGGGAGTCAGCACTGATCCCTGCGATATTCCGTCATTGAGTCGTCGTTGTTTACTCTCCTTGTTACCAAGTCGCACTGTGAACAAACGATTTGTCAACATCTCGTTGAGAAGTGCACAAAGTGTTTTGCAAGGAAGCAATTGTATAAATTTGTGCAGCAGGCCATGTCTCCAAACCGTATCGTAAGCCGATGAAAGGTCGATAAAGACTGCAGCTGTCTTCAGCTTTTCGTGAAACCCTTTTTCGATAAATATAGTTAGAGACGCCACTTGTTCCGTACAACTTCGACCGGGTCTGAACCCTGCTTTATCCACTGGTATATGTTCCTCGATAACAGTAGCTAATCGGTTATAGAGCGTTCGCTCAAACAGTTTATAGCAAACGCTCAGCAAAGATATCGGTCTATAACTGTCAGCCATTGATGAATCCTTTCCTGGCTTCAATACCGCGATTACTAGAGAAGTTTTAAATAGTTTTGGGAGTTTTCCATTCATCATTATTTCGTTGTAACGTATTAATAGCCGGTTTTTCACTCTCGGTCCAAAATGTTTCACAAATTCTGGGAAAATGCCGTCTATACCAGCAGCTTTCCCCGTCTTCATAGATTTAATTCCCGAGGTTATTTCATCGATGACAAATAGTTTTGCCAGTTCAGAACGCTCCTCAGCAGCTCTTTTTAGGTCCGATAGTTCTTTCTTAATCTGAGTACTAAAAAGTTTATCCGTAGGGGCTCATGTAACATCGACCATGCGATCCGCAACGCTATTCGAAGAAACTTCGATTTTTTTGTTCAATGTTGCATCCTCTTTCTTTCCTGAAAGTCTTTTCATTAATCGACACGCTTTTCTGCTGTAATGGGTGAAATTCGTGTTAGCGACAAGCTCTGCCCATTTTTCTTTGCGAGATTTATCCAATTCCTCGATTAATTTATTAGCCGAATTAATATCACCTACTGTCTTGTATATCTTATACAGTTGGTCACATTTAGCATTCCATCCAGGTATATACGATTTCCGAAATCCGCGAGGAATGTACTTTTTTCCCGATCCAATTACTAATCCAAAAAATCGTTCGTAATTTGGTGGCGATGCTTTTATGAATCGGATGTGACCCTCTAAAGCGTTAGTGAAAGCTTTCCAATTAGCTTTTTTAAAATTCCACCGTGGTACTGGTTTTGATATTATTGAATTTAGCTCAAATCCCACATTTATAATGATCGGTCGGTGTTGACTATGTGGGAAAGCAAGTAAAATTTTGCGACTTGTTGGAATCGGCCGCATCTGTTTGTCTAAGGATACAAAACATAGATCTGGAGTTGTGTCTCTTTTCTATCGGGCCGAATTAAACGTACCGATCTGCCTGTGATCGTGTATAAAAAACTTGTTCGCCTGGTCCATCCAGTTGACAACAGCTTCCCCAGTTGGGTCGTTGTAATTATATCCCCACATTGTGTGCTGGCTGTTGAAGTCTCCAGCTACAACTGCCGGTTCAGCTACATTGGGAATCACTTTCGCAGACCATACACAGCGCGGCGGTTTATATACGTTGTATATGTTTAGATTATCCGTTGCACGTTTAGGATAGATATTCCATCTTTCTCTTCTGCTTGTTTTAGTTGCCATTTTATACCTGCTTTAACTTATGTTGTTAATCCGTACTCTCTGCTACAGATCGCACCAGCAATTTCAAACCCTGGTATTGTTCCGGTTTTAATTATCTATTGGCTATCGGAGGCGTGTGTTTCCTGAGCTAGTGCAACGTCTATATCTTCTTCAATCGATATTTTATGGATTACCTCACTTTTTGCCTTTGTCATTCCTTCCACATTTATTTGAAGAATCCTTATATTATCTTTTGCTCGTGTCCGGGTAATGTTTCTTGTCTGTATTCGAGTGCAGTAGCCCTGATAAGGGCTGTTTCGGGTGCCGCGATGATGTTTCCGCATACCAATGGCGTGAGGTATTTACACACAGTTCGCCTTCGCTTCCTGAATACTTTAGCCGCTATAATAGCGTTGCCCGGGGTGGACGCGTATTCAGGGTATTCACTTTACGATCCAAAACTCATTCTTGCTGGACGTATCTCGCGTACATGATTTTAATTAAAGTAAAAACAGCCCACCTGAACCTGGTTTCCGATGGAAAACAAACAAACTGTTAATCTGTTAGAGCTGGCCAGAGATTTGGTTTGTAAATGGCTTTTTGAAAATTGATTTATTCCTTTAAAAGAACCCGGAAAGTAAAAAAAGAAACTCGGTTTTCTATAACCACAGTCGAATGTATTCTTTAGCCTCTAGAGTCTAGACCAACGGAAATACGTCATATCGCTTCTATACTATCCAACCGAGCAGAAGACAGTTATCGAACATGAATCATGCGCGATTTTTGCGGCAAGATGAACGAAGATACACTGTAAAACGCGCCCCGATTATTGTCTGTACGCGAGATTTACGTGCTTGAAGACCAACAGAATTCTTCTTCCACTCTTAATCATAAACATTACAAAAATTCTCTGGGGTTCTTCTTTCATGGATCACCTCTCTAAGAGGAATATCGTCAACTTTAATTCATAGCTGTTTTTCTATTGTCTTCATGTCTCATTACTTTCTTCCAAAGAGACACGTTGTTTATTATACGGTAAAATCAAAAACAAAACGAATTCGCCTAGGAAAGTGTGTAAGGAGCAAGTTTCATTGTAAAAAAGTTCTGCTGCCAGATTACGACCTGATACAGCAGAGAAAATCGAAGAATGATTTTTATTTGATTTGATTTTGTTAGTTCTTTTTTGAAAAAATATCTACGTAAGATCTGATATACCCAAAATAATCTACAGAAATTATTTCGGAATCTTGCGTAATATAACAGAACATATATATATATATATATATATATATAGATAGATAGATAGATAGATAGATAGATAGATAGATAGATAGATAGATAGATAGATAGATAGATAGATAGATAGATAGATAGATATAGAGTGGACACGCAGAGGAATCATGCGGAAGCCCTACTCTTGTATGTGTGTTTTGTAAGAACCAACACAAAGCCACGGACAGTTCCTGTCCAGAGCGGAAACGACAAGGTCGGATTAATGAGATAATGGCAACACATAATCTTAACTTTCAGGAGGCGGCGTTAGAAATACCAGCTGTATATCGTCAAGAACATCTTTATTCGAACACGCTGACTAGAAATCGATTCTCGCTGCTTACAGAAGAAGATTGTTTCCCACCCCTACCGCAAACTAGTGAAGAACAATACAATATAAAACCTTTTAATGCTAAGCCTTTAAAAAAAACAGGTTATTATGACCTAAATCAATTAACTTCCAACCGTGAATATACATTAAAACGTACGGTGTCATTTGTTGCATCCGATGAAGGAAAAAATTCACCCAGCAAGGGTTATAAAAAATTTACAGGGCCATATAATTTTTCCAAATCGAATAATAATAACCTTGTCAAGAAAATTGATACACCTAAACCTGGACCACCTATCCTCAAAAATAATACTAATATTATTAACAAAAAAGACGCGGATAAAATAGTAAGTAAGAACGTTAGTTTGAAACAGTATCCTAATAATAAAAGTAGTAATAAAAACAATAATAAGAGTAATGCAAAGGAAATTAAAACTTAGTTCAGATATTTTATTGTTCTGTTATCTATGCATGCTTGTTTGATAATATATATTTTATTTATTTTTTTATTTTTTTATTTTTTTTCCTAGTTTAATTTTATCTTATATTCCTATAATAGTACGAGAGCAAGGGTAATTTAGGGTTACAATAATTATGTAATTTATACTAATTATATTTCCCTTTTTGTTATTTTTACGCTCTTTACCTCTCGGTCTATTGTTATTATTATGCTTTTATTTATTCAGAATAAATCTTTTCGTTATTAAGTCTCGTGTGCTGTAGCAAGTTAAGTAAATAATTATACCAACTGGCGCGAGTTAAAACTAATTAAACTATTCATCTTGACTCGATCGTTTACAAAACTATAAAACTCATTAAATTCAACATATTTTGATTCGTATTTTACAGTGGAATGCTAGAAGTGTAGTTTCCAATAAATGCGACCTGGAAGCTTTTCTGTCGAGTCATGAAGTAGATGTCGTCCTTCTCTCTGAAACATGGCTGAGTGTACAAAGACAATTTTGTATAAATAATTATACGTGTTTTAGAGACGACAGGGAGGATGGTTACGGAGGAGCGGCCATTTTGGTTAAAAATGGTTTGCAGCATAACTGTATTCAAACTAATCTTAGTAACCTAAATAACAACTGCAGATCTAATGTGGTCTGCGTATTAGTTCATTTAAAAAACTTCTCCGGGTATTTTATTTCTTATTACTCTCCTCCCGGGCATGTTATTGATCCTACTCTCATTTCAAATGAATTAAACAGATTGAATAACTTTCCAGTGATATTTGGTGGAGATTTTAACGCGCTCAATTATCTATGGGGATGCAATAGAAATGATCATAAAGGAGATGCCATGTTACAAGTTCTTCACGAGACCAACATGTGTATCTTAAATGATGGTTCTCCAACTAAAATTAGTCATCCATATCAGTTTGCTAATCCCGTCGATTTGACGTTGGTTTCAGCTGATATCTCCTTGTTATGTTCGTGGTTTGTTCTGCCTTGCTCACTAGGTAGTGACCATTTACCTGTTATGGTAGAAATTAATAAATCACCGCCGAACTCGAATTCTTCTACTCTACACTCTTCAAATCTAAAACATTGGAAGTTCAGAGAGGGCAACTGGAATTTATTTAGGGATCTTATGGAGCAGGGTATAAGTAGAGTCCACTCAGCAAATACATCTTTAGATAAATATAACATATTCTATAACACGTTGATTTCAGCCTTAGATCGGTCAATGTCTGTTGCCACTCCATATAAAGGTAAAAAACATCCAAACCCTTGGTGGAACAGTGCGTACAAAGAAAAAATCGATAAAAGAAATGCTGCCTTAAGAAATTTTAGATTAACAGGATCAATGGAAGCCTTCCTTTCCTACAGGAAAATTGCAGCTGAAACACGCAGATTTTTAAAAACAGCTAAAAGGAATTCGTGGATAAATTTCTGTAGTAGGTTCAACAGACACACCCCGATTCGTGAGATATGGGCATTAGCGAAACGATTTAAGAACAAAAATAGCTACATGGCACCCACAAAGGATGGCAGTTGGTTTGAAGAGTTTACCCAGTTAGTCGCTCCTCCTTACGTACCGTCCTTTGACGAAATCAGCGGTCTTAGGTCTTCCACGGTTGGTGATAGTTCGCACTTCTTAACTAAGCCAATCACTGTGGACGAGCTATTTACTCCTTTACTAACAAAAAGAGATACTGCTCCTGGCATGGATGGCATATCTTATTCTGTTTTATCGAATCTGGGAGATAATTCTAGGTCAACGTTTGTGTCTATTTTAAATGATTTGATTTACGATAGAGTTATTCCCGAGCACTGGTCCGATTTTTTAGTCATCCCAATACTAAAGGCTGGCAAGCCTCAGTTACAAGCGTCTTCGTACAGACCCATTTCATTGGCATCATGTCTTAGAAAATCATTAGAAATTGTACTTAAGAACAGGCTCCTATGGTGGCTTGAGAATCGGAAAATATTGCCGGATGGTATGTATGGGTTTAGGCCTGGCTTAGGGTCGCTTGACTGTATTGCTCATTTCACCAATGATGTATACTTATCGTTTATCAAAAAAGATTATTTATTGGCCACCTTCTTGGATGTTAGAGGGGCGTTTGATAATGTCCGATTGCCGCTTTTGTTAGATCAGTTAATTAAGATAGGTGTTCCCGCACCGTTAAGCGAATTTATATGCAATTTATTTACAAAAAGAGTTTTAAACTTTATAGACCCGATTTCTAATTTGGCTACGATGAGAATTGCATATAAAGGCTTAGCACAAGGTTCTGTTTTAAGTCCTTTGCTATTTAATGTGTATATTATTCCTCTTTTTAATTTAACAACTCCTGATAATTCATGCATTTTATCGTATGCGGATGATCTGGTAGTTTATAATAAAAATAAGAATTTAACGAATTGTTTTCGTGAGAATCAGAATGCGATTTCTATTTACACCGAAACTCTTTCTAACATTGGACTTGACATTGAGGTCACTAAATCAACTTCTTCCATTTATTCTACTAGACCCTTTACCTCCCAGGTTTCATATATTCAGATAGGAAATGAAAATATTCCTCTAAAATCATACGTTAAATATTTAGGACTTTACTTAGACTCTAGACTGACTTGGGCAAAACATATACAGATTCTACAAGTAAAAATATTAAAAATTCTCAATTCCTTTAAATCGATAAGTAGCAATTCGTGGGGTGGAGACCCGTTTGTACTAGAGTTACTTTTTAAGTCCTTAATTCGTTCTAGATTAGATTATGGCGCATTTTTTTATGGTTCTGCCTCCAAGAGCAACTTATCAAAACTAGAAGTCTTACAAAACATTTGTCTAAGATATATTACTGGAAATGTCATTTCTTCCCCTGTTTCTTGTCTCCAAATGGAGACTAACATTTGCCCTTTATTTATTAGAAGAAATATGTTGGCTGATAGATTCTTATTGAAATTTTGTAATTATCGCTTTCCCGCATTAGTCGCTGATCTAAATAGAATTACTACGCAGTGGAGGTTTGTTTCTTCTAAACTGCCTGTCCTGGCTAAGCGATTATCCTTATATTACAGATATAGCCCAGCACTTATTCCAATAGTTCCAGCTTGTTATTTCAATTTACCCTATGAAATTAATTATTTGAAATTGGACATTGATGATTCTCTTTTCAAACAACCGAGAGATGCACAGTTTTCTCCGGGTTTAATGAATGCATGGTTTGGCAATTTAGTATCTAGACAGTATAGTGACTTTATCCAGATATTTACAGATGGTTCTAAAGCTCAGGTGTACAACGGGCCGGTTGGTGCTGCATTACTATTTGCCGGGGGTTTATTAAAAAAATTTAGGCTTCCGCCTATGTCGTCGGTTTTCACGGCCGAACTGCTGGCTATCGATGAAGCATTAGGAACTATACTCAACACATGTATTACAGGGCAAAAGTATTTAGTATGTACCGACAGTTTAAGTTCGCTTAAGACGTTGGGTAACAGTGACTTTAATTATAAATGTCATCCCTTCATATACGAAATCAAATATAAATGTGCAAATCTACTCACCAAAAGTGTACAAGTAAGTTTCTGCTGGGTGCCTGGACATTGTGGTGTTGGAATGAATGAGGCTGTCGATGCCGCAGCGAAGGCTGCTGCATTGGAGGGTGAGTTATCACCATTTATTCCTTCATCAGACCTTTATTCTAAGGTTAAAGTTGATAGTAAGGCGGAATGGATTGAGTTTATTAATAGTCAGAACCAAGGCAAATACTACCACTTGGTTCAGTCAGAGCTCTCCTCTAGCCCTTGGTTTTATTCCATTCCGGAATCTATCCCCGATCGACTCATTCGTAAATATGCGGTTACTATTTGCCGACTGCGTATGGGTCATTCGCGGATAGTTCTGAATTTTTCTGACCGAGGTGACGGTGTACTATGCAGTGATCATCACGCATCAAATTTCTTGCAGGGCATTAATCATTTGCTGTTTAATTGTAATAAATATGAACATTACCGTAGACCGTTTTGTGAACAATTAATGTCTCTTGGGTTCTTTCCTCCGTATACCATTTATAATCTTCTGTGCCAGAACAACCAGGTTCTGTATATTTTGTTTAAATTTATTTTATTAAACGACATCCAAATTTAACAACATACACTTATTTATTTTATTATCTAATTATTCTATGCAACTCTTGATGATACGTGATCCATTATCCTAATTCTTGATGCCCTGTCATGTTCAGGAAACCCAACGCTTCTTGAACTCGACTTGGGCAGTTTTTCCTTTGTTATGATTTTGTGCAGACGTCGTGGACTACGCTGAAGCATTTGTGGCCATGATTGTTTGTTACAATTATTGTGTATGATGATTATAATTCCTATTTTATTAATTTTCTGGTTAGGCAAGTTCAGGTAATGTACCTTGGACTCAGCCTGGCCAATTTCTCCTTCCTAAAGATTTTATTCAGGCTCCGTGGGTGATGTTGAACATTTACGGCCATGGTTGTCTGTTTATAACCTTTTTCCTAATTAAATATTATGTATCTTTCATTAGTTGGCAGTATTCTTATATTAAATGATTGGTGGCTAAATGGCTTGATAGTTAACTAAAGCCGAGCCATAAAAACAAAAAACAAAAAAAAAAAACGTATCAAAAAAACGTGTTGACGAATGCATTTTTAGAATTATCCGAAGCAAGCGTCAAAGAATATTAGGAAATAAGAAAGGTAAACAGCGAGAAAGAACTAGTTATAAAACAACGTGACCTGAACTATTATGAAGTGGAACCAAAAAGGCCAGGAAGTAGTTTATCAAACTCGACAACTCGACCGCTCAAATTAGATTCTTCATAGAGCCCTGAACCGAGGTCGTAGTGTACTATAACCAGACACTAAAGAAAAGGAAAAGAGGAAAGGAAAACCGTGTAAAAAACGTATATGAAGTAGTCAAATTCTTCAGAAAGGAGGAGTTCAAATGAATATGCGATGCAAAACTGGAACAATACTGACGGTAAATAGAGGAATTGGCAATTGCATAATTTCGCTAGAAACCTATCCGCTATATCATCCCTCCTAATAAATAAAGGAGAGAGATGGGTTTCCGCATGGGTAGACATAGTATTGTAGCTGAACGGACGTTACCAGAAATGAGCCTTGTAATCAAGTTTTGAAGTTTCTCCAGTTTATTTAAATTCGTTCTAGAAGCCGACCCATAAAAAACGGATCCATAATCTAGTTTTGAACCCTAAGTTGTATTACATAAAGACTTGAAGGAATTTATGATCATAGAACAATTATTATATACCAGGGTTTGAAAAATGATTTTTTTCTGCCGAATTTAATAATTCAGTATAGCGGAAAACTGAAGATTATTAGTCTTTTTCTTTTTTAACGACCTTATACGAAATGATTAATTAATCAACAGCGGCCAGTGTCTCAAAAGTCTGACATTTTCGAACGAGTGTGAAGATAGTCACAGTCAAAAGCTGGCGTAATAACTTTAGCAGATGCAACGTGCACGTCCAACATTTGCAATGTGACCAAATCTCTATTATGTCTGCCGGACTGAAAAAGCAGAAGTGGATTCCACCTAATTCCGATTTTCTATATTTCTTCTTTCGCTCGTCCGCGAATATCAACTTTTGTACAGCTCTCGGTTTCACCAGTTCAACCTGTTGCTTATTTGTTGAATCTCTTTCGCCAAGCTACTCAACAAATTCACTTGAACTGCTAGCTGCACAGTTATTTCCGGCAACTTTGTCCATCACTATGGCGGTATTCTTATACAGCGCCGAAATTTAGGCAGTGGAATTTCGCTAGATTAGGACCTGGTTCGATTCCCGCTGCCGAACATTGGCACTCAAAAATTTCACTTGCGCGCCGGATTAATGTCCGTAATTGACGCACCGAAAAATAAAAAAATAATAAAAAAATTAAATATTTCTTCTTTGCTACTGCAAAGAAAATTTTATTCAGATTCATCGAAAAAAAACAAAAAAAAAAACCTAAACGCCGATATCATTCTGTTTACTGTTGGTATCACAACGTATGCGCTTTCAAGTTTTTACAAAATTTATTGTTATCGAGTAATTCGTATTCATTTTTCTTAATACATTTACAGGTAAATGGGATAGTTCTTCAAGGTCGTTGTCATTTGAATGCGTCTGCCATAATCAAAGGATTAGCCGGTCCAACCTTTAAAATCATCATGTGCAGGTAAGTTTTTTTTTGTCGATATTAAACTATCTACAACTTAATAATGTATTCTCCTCGATCTTTATAAAAATTATCTCTTTTTTCTTTTTTAATTTGTTAATTTAACACCTAAAATGGTAGAAGTTTAAGTGCATATTTTACGTAAATAGTATTTTCTAAACCTTTTATAACCTCTGTTTATGGTATTTATAATTGTAACATAGTATTCAAATTGCAGACTTCAACGCTGCATTTTTGGGATATTACTAAAGTTGTCTGAATGTCTTCCTAGAGTGGACTTTTAAGAATAGATATTGTACTTATCGGTAATGTGTAATAATAATTCTGAGTTAATCTGCAAATCCTTCTCGTTATTTTTGGGTCCACTGCCATAGTTGATAAAATTTTAACATTTTCTTCATAGTACTCGCGTTACAGCACTGGCATTAATCTAATTCGAAGATGTTCAACCGTTCTGAGGCGTACAGTTTGTTTTACGTAGTTACTAAATGTACATTTTCGTTAATTCGATATACGTTGGTTTTTTTTTTTTTTTTTTTTTTTTTTTTTTTTTTTTTTTTTTGGACGCGGTTTTAATATTTTCCAATATATGAGGGAATTCTTTTCGAAAGCCATTTTTTTTTTCTTAGCTTTCAGATAATCTGTACAATGGTAGTTGTTTACATTTTTGATTTTCGCTGACTTTCCTTGTTAGTGTGAATCCATTTCCTCTTGAATCTCCACTAAGCTTTGGTACCTATTACCGTATTTTTCGTTTTACCCTAAAAAATTATATTATTTTCGATTGTGCATCAGCTGATATTTTATGTTCTTGGTGAATTAGTTGAAATTTAAAAAAATTAATGTTTTTCTTTTTTTCGTTGTTTACGAATTTACCGATAGCGCGAATAAAAGCAAATACGACGTCGGAATTCGAAGCGTTTGATAAGTATTCGTGGTTTTATTAAACATTGCACGCAAGCCGACTCTCTTTTCTATATTCAATGATCCGCACGTAAGTACAGAGATCTGTTCGTAATTGTGATATTTCGTTTCTACTGATATGGCTTGTAATGTTTTTTTTTTTCATTTTGTTCACGATAAGCCGTTTCAGTTTCAGTTAAGTCAACGTGAATATTTCCGAGCATAGTAAATTGTATTTTTATACATTTGATTATGGATCGGTATCAATTAGACGGTGCCTACAGCGACTAAGACTGGTGTACTCCTCTATCGGGGGCCAATAATTATTATCGTTGTTAATGATTAAGACGGTTGGAAAAATATTATATTAAGAGCGATATTATGCAAGCAGCAGACATGATTGAATTATTATACGATAATAAAAAATAACAGTCTCGTAAAAAGTGTGAAACAATTTTTTTTTTCGTTTTTTTTCCCCTTTTATTTTAATGCTTATTTAACCTTCAAGAATATATAGCATAGCAATACAAAAAAAGATTTTTTTGTAAAGGAACAGAGTGATAATTGACCTAGATCAGTATCTGCAATCCCTAGTAAGACCCTCCGAACAGTTTTTTTTTTTTTTTTGTAACTGAATAAAATCGACAATAATTAATGAATTGCGAATTTTTTCATAGGGCCGACCTTCACAATTGGAAAAATTTACGGGTGAGCTATAAAACTACGTCACTGATGAAATAATATTACAATATTACATAGTACAACGTTTTTAAGATTTTTTTTTTTTTTTTTTTTTTTTTTTATTAACCCCCCTTTGGGCATATCAACAAAGGATCTTCGCCCAGAAACGAAAGGAAGGAGAAGGATCAGTTAAATGTAGATTCGGTCAGCTATTGATAAGATAAAGGAACTGAGGATAGGAACAACTGAGATCGACGGAAACGATAAGATATACGAGGCACAATAAGGAGTAGGGAGTTTAAGTGACAGCAGATTGGAATACAAAGAGGTACGTTCGTTCACGAGGGATGGACATTCAAAGAGGATATGGTCAGGATCACAGACGGCTACGTCGTCAGGATGAAGAGGGCAATAAGGGGAAAGAGCGAGATGAAAACGAAAGCGTGAGGAAGGAAGAAGAGTATGATTCAGACGTAAACGGATAATAGGAACAATAACGGAGCGGTGAAGCGAAGGAAAATCGTAAAACCAAGGCCGCGTGGGAAGATTAGGTTGGATGGAAAATAAAAGGAAGAATGATTAGAAAAGGAGGAAACGTAAAAATCTGACCAAAATCTAACATGAAACTTTTTGCACAATGGGAGTAAATTCGAAACGGGAATTTTAGAGAAAAAAAAGCGGGAGGATACAGCAATCTGAGCCAAAGAATCAGCCATTTCGTTACCCTCTATCCCCATATGACTGGGGACCCAGAGCATTTCAATGCGGATAGCGTGAAGTGAGAAGAGAGTGTGAATGAGAGAGCGAATACGGAGGATGAAAAGGTCAGAGGAGTGAGAGGGGAAATGAGAGGAAATAGCTTTAAGAGCACACATGGAGTCGGAGATAATTAAAAATTTAGAAGAAGAACGATGTGAGGAAATATGGATTATGGCACGTAAAATGGCCGTTAACTCGGCCGTAAAGATAGTACAAAAGGAAGGGAGACGAAAAGATTCAGAGAAATTAATGCTCGGAATGATGAAAGAAGCTCCAACTCCATTAGGCCCCTTCGAACCATCCGTAAAAATAGCAATATGGGAAGGAAAACGGGATTCGATATAACTATGGAATTCCTGTATAACTGTTGGATAGGAAAGGGATTTGGAGGAAAAAGGAAAGTAGAATACATTGGGAGGATTGGAGAGATCTGCAAAATTGAAAGAAAAGTAAGGGAGATTGTTATAAGAAATTGTGCAGGATAAAAAGGAATTTAGCCGCAAAGCAATGTGGGCTAGAATAGGAATTTTCTTGGGAGTAAAACGCCAGTTTTGCAGAATAGAAAGATATGAAGGAATAAGTTTGGAGGATGATAACGGTAGGCGTTTACACAAGAAACGATAAGCTAAATAGGATCTGCGAATGAAAAGGGGAGGCGAGTTAGACTCAGCGAGAACTGCTGGTACTCGAGAAGATCTAAGAACACCAAGGCAAAGACGAATACAAGAATTTTGAATTATATCCAGCTTGGAAAGAAGTGATTTTGAGGCAGAGCCATAGATAAAGGAACAGTAGTCGAATTTGGAACGGATAATCAAATTGTACAAGGAAATAAGGAGAAAGGGATCGCCTCCCCATTTTGTTGGAGAAAGAGCTTTCAGTAAGTTTAGTCTTTTAAGGGCAGAAGAGGAAAGGAAATTAATATGTTCATAAAAGGAGAGACGACTATTGAGAAATACACCGAGATAGCAGAAGCATTCCCTACGAGGGATAAGATTGGAGTTTAAGGATACAGAGACTAAAGCGGGATTAAAAGGACGAAGAGAAAAGACAATACAAGAGGATTTTAAAGGGGAAATAGAAAGGTTCAAAGAGGAAAGAGATTGTTCCAAATTAGCTAGAGACGAATTAACACTTTCGTTAGCATCTACGATATCACGGGATGAGGAAAAGAGAAGAATGTCATCGGCAAAAAATAAGAAAGAGGAGTTCATAGAAAGAGAAGCAACAGAAATAGTATAAATATTAAAAAGAGTAGGACTAAGGCAGGATCCTTGTGGAAGACCACGTGAAACAACTCTTGTAACCTCGAACGAAGAAGAAGACAGGAGAATAGTACGATTTAACATCAAGTTAACAATGAGGGAACAAAAATGCGTCGGGATGTTAATTGCTATCATTCTATCTCGAAGAGTAGGGAGATGGACATTATCAAAAGCACTGGAAACATCGATAAAAGTAGCTAGAGTGTACTGTTTATCGATGAAAGATTTATAGATATAGGAAACAAACAGACTGACGCAGTCAGCAGGACCTAAGCCTGGACGGAAACCAAACATATTAGAAGGAAAAACATTATTGTGTTCGAGCCACCAGACCAGGCGCTTGTTAAGCATGCCCTCAAACAGTTTTCTGAGACACGATGCTAGGGAGATCGGACGAAGAGAGGAGTTTTTCTTAGGGATAGGAATGATAATAAAGGTGTTCCAGTCAGGAGGTGTGACTCCTCTGGACAAAAAGGAGTTGAATATACAAAGAAGGGTTCGGAGAGCAAGATCGGATAACTTTTTTAGGACAAAGAAGGGAATACCATCACGACCTGGAGTGGGGCTGGAAGATTTTTTGAGAATGGATTTTAATTCATTAATATTAAACGCAGAGGAAAGAGAATGAGAATTAGGGTTTTCCATAACAGGAAACGGGCAGGATTCATCAACGTTAGGAACATAAGCAGGAGCAACAGCATCAAGAAACGAAGACAAACTGTCGGAGGAAATAGTATGGATAGAAGGACGTTCAGAAGAAGGGAATTTGAAAGCTCTGGCCATTTTCCAGATATGCTTGAGAGGAGTAGTTCTCGAAAAAGATGAACAGAAATTTTTCCAAGAGGATTTCTTAGACGATTTTAGAATAAACCTAGCCCTTGCATTGGCCCTTTTGTGGGCAAGAAAGTTTTCGCGTGTAGGATTTGATCGGAAAATTCTAAATGTAGCGCGACTATGATCGAAAGCGGCATTGCATTCTTCGTTCCACCAAAGGGACGATGCTGATCCACGATGGCCTGACGATGACGGTTTACGGGAAGGAGAAGACAGCGATAGAGCATTTGTAATCGAATTTAGGAATAGATAGTAATGGAGTACAGGATCAGAGCCATCTAGAAGTTTAGGAAGCATAGAATCAACTAAGGAGTGGAACAGAGCCCAATTAGTTTTCGATAGGTTCCATCGAAGGTAATTGAGAGGTTTAAAGCAAGGAGAAGAAGGAGGATTCTGGGGAGTAATTAGAATAGGAATATGATCACTACCATAGGAGCCCATGAGAGTTGACCAATTGTAATCAAAACCAATAGAAGGAGATGAGAAAGTTAAATCGAGAGTACTATAACTAGATGCGCTCTTGTAATAGGTAGGAGAGAGATCATTAAGAAGGACTAAATCATTAGAAAGAACAAGATTTTCAAGAGCAGTACCGTTGTTGTTATGGTTTGAGCAGCCCCATGAGGGCGACCGAGCATTCCAGTCACCCCCAATGATGAACGGATGCGGGATAGACCTGAGGAAAGAAACGAGAGGGAAGTGACGAAGGTCGCAACTAGGGGGAACATAAATAGAAATAATATTAAGCGGACGAGCTGCATTGGAAGGAATGGAAATGTGTACAATATTAGGCTGATTAGGACTAGAAGGGGAATTAAAGGAAACATCATGAGATTTAAATAGAATGCCGTTCCTAATAAGAATAGCAGATCCACCATAACTATCGTCACGATCGCATCTGATTATCTTATACCCACGAAAATTAATATTCATATCCGACCGTAGCCACGTTTCCGAAATGAGAGCAACGTTAATACTATGAATGTCTAACAGACCCTCTAATGCATTTTTGTTGGCTCTAAGGCTGCGACAGTTCCACTGTAAAATATTAAAAGTACCCGGCATAGTAAATTATAAAAGGAAAAGACTTGAGTAGGGAAAGGAAAAAGAAATAAAAAAAAAACAAAAAGATAGAGGGGGAGGAAAAGGAAGAGAGGCGAAGAGAGTGCCAGAAGAAAAACAGCAAGGTAGAGTAGAAAAAAAAAAAAATAATTACAATATAAAAAAGAAAGACAGAAGGAAAGAAATTTTAATGGGTGGAGGAAAATTGGGGCTAGCAAGATGAGAGGAAAGTTAATAAGAAAAGGGAAGGAACAAATAAAAACAATTAAACAAAAATAGACTGTTGATGAAAAAAGGACGGCGATGGATGCTAGACTGGAATAAATAAAAGAGAAAATGAAAAGTAAGGAACAGGATTTTAGAGGCAACGGACAAAATGATTCGGAGCCCATTGCAGCTAAGTTGCATAACAGAGCGAAATTCGTAGTCGCTATGATTCTCGATAATTGTCTCAACTTTTCGAGAATATAATGTAAATTACAATAGCGTAAAACAGTGTCAAAGTGCTGCGGTCTCAAAAATATTAAGACAAGAGTACAATGCAGAACGACACAAATAAAACCAATATATCTGAGCCCGGCAGTGATTTTAGTCACAGCAGCGTCAGTACATTGAAATGTGAAAAAATAAATTACTACATGTCTGCCTCTGGGCATTACACCCAAGTATCTTAAAATCCGGCAAAAGACAAGAGTACAATGCATCATGATACGAATAAAACCAATATATCTGAGCCCGGCAGTGATTTTAGTCACAGCAGCGTCAGTACATTGAAATGTGAAAAAAGCAACTGCTGCTTGTCCGCCTCTGGGCAATACATTCAGGAGTCTTAAAATCTGGAAAAGGAGGAAATTAATATGAAAGGAAATATTGATAGTAATAATAATAGTGATCTTAAAAAGAGAATAGGGAGAAAACAGAAAATGGAAAGAAATAAAGACAGAAAAAGCAGAGAAAAAACGAAATGGGAAAGAAAAGGCTAGCCCCGGTTGCATTCACTTTCACTTTATAACAAAAGTGAGAAGAAAGACTAATTAAGGTGAATGTAGTTAGATAAAAAGAGAGGTAGGGAGTCAACAAGGGAAGGAGAAGAATCAATGTTATTGGACGCAAGAAGATCTAAAATCGCTTCAGCTATAAAATTTGCTGTAGGAAGAACAGTAGATGAACGAACTTTGGAAGTAGAAGCGGAACTAGAACTGGAAGCGTCATGAACTAAGGAATTACTATTAATGGAGGTGGAATTACTAGTAGAAGAAGAACTATTAAAAGCCCAACCATTAGAGGGCGACGGAAGGCGGTTAGAAGGAAGGGCAGGAAACTGTGGGGAAGGTTTAGTATAAGATTTAAAATTAGGACGTTTATGAAAAGTTGGGGATTTGGGCCGCGGAATAGATTTAGGAACTGTATGAGAGGACTTAGAAGATACATTAGGACAGGAAGCAGGCAACGAAGCACGGTCGGCATATGAGAAAGCCTGGGAAACTAAATTACTATTTTTAAAATTAGAAGCCTCATGGAAAGAGATATGTTTTCGAATGCCATAATGCGCTTAATTTCCTTTTGTTTCACCCATTCCGGGCACGTACGATTATAAGCACAATGAGAGCCTTTACAATTCCGGCAAAAAAGGGGGCTCTTGAAGATTACTGCAGTCTGATAAAGGATGTTTGGAGGCACAGTGAGGGCATATATTCGAAGAGCTACGACAGTGTTTGGAAATATGCCCAAAAAGGAAACATTTCGAACACTGTGTAGGTAGTCGTACGCTAGGCGAAACAGGAAAACGGAGTCTGTAAATGGAAACAAAATCTGGAAGAACGGATTTGTGGAATTTAATTTCTACGGATCTAGTCGGAATTTTAGTACCCTCGGAGGAACGATAGATACGACGAATGGACGCTATGGGAATAGACGATTCAATCCCCTCCGTAATGTCGTCTTCAGAAAACGAAGGATGAACCCCTGAAATAATTCCCATTCTGAATAAGGCGCTATTGGGAATGTAAGCTTTAATATTTTTACTGAGAAAGAAGTCAGAATTAGATAAAAAGGAATTTGCAGTGGAAGCAGAAGGGAAGGTGACTGAAATGCGGTCCTTTCCTTGAGGAGAAACACTAAGAAATGACGAAGAAACAGAATTTAATAATCTTGCAAGAGCCAAAGGGTGATTATTGCCTATGTTCTTATCGTCATCTAAATTTTCGACAAAAACAATGAAAGGTCCCGGATGATCATTTACGAAACAAGTATTGGAAACGGCGGTAATGCAACTATTATTACTAGCACTATTATTATTTTTTAAGATGAGGCTACATTCTTTACTAGCGGAAAAAATATTGTGAATAAACTATATTACGGCGATATTTCTTTTACTTTCATATATTTTAAAGCTAGAAAAGGCTATTACGATATACAGAAGATGAGGAAAGTTTGAAGAAATTGGTCGATTACTCTGGTGAAGGCAGAAGTAATTGCTGTCGTTGGTGAATTTTTGTTAGTTTTTGCGTATTGGACATTCGAAAAACGTGTACAGCTTTCAGAAACAAATGGGCGACTGTAAAAACGGTCGATTGCATGTGGCAGCTAGAATCGGTTAAGAATAAGAAAATCGCTGCACGCGCCTTTCCTCTCATGACAAGAATCCACTCTTAAGTTTATTGCCGGTCCATTGAAAATCGATCTTTTGCAACTATTATCTGGAAAACCGACGGACAATAATGGAATTGTCAAAATTCTCTCCATTGGTTATGGTGAGAAAACAGTTATAACGATCGAAAAATATCTTTGTTCTTTTTTTGTTACAATTTTGAATTTCGGTCTATGGACTTTGGTTTTTAATTGAGCGAAATGTTAATTCCGCTTCGTATTATTTTTCGTAGTTGGAATAAAATAATTTATCTGTGAATTTTGTTCGTTGAAAAAGAAAGGAAAAAAATCCTGTTGTTTTACATTCGAAAGATGGTATCGGCATAATAAGTGGCGAGGAAGTTTAGCCTTGTTTGTATCGCCGTTTTCGCAATTATAAGAAAACAAAAACAACTGGAAAGTGATTCTTCATGGTTCTGAAGTCTACACGAAGTCTTTACAAAAGTAAACCAACAAATTTTAGTTGAGGGTACATAATTCTCTATGTTCAACGCGATGCTTTTGTAATCTTCCTCTTATTGTTTATCTTTGAAAATTGACTATGAAGCAATTAGGCTGTAATTTCAAAAAATTAGTTAAAATATGGTTTCAAAATAGATATGTCAATTGGTTTATTTTATCGTTGGACTCTTACTTTCGAAGTTAAAGGGTGAAATTTGTTCTTCGGGAAAGCTATCAACGGGAAAGACCGCAGTTGTGATCAACATTGGTCGTCAAAAAAGAAACAAAAAAAAAAAAAAACCTATCCTGCACACGTAACACTCGATAATTTATCTGAAATAAACTAGCATTTTTACCGTCGCCAAATGTTAATTCTTCTCTACAACGACCAAAAAAAAAAAATTTAGGCTAATTTTATAATTAAAGTTAGCTCGTTAAAAGTCGAGACTGATTTGTCGTTATTCCATTTTCCTTTAATTGCCTTTCTCATGCCGAATCATCATTACCCTTAATTACGGGCATATTTTTAATGAAAGTGTAGCGATCGTTATAATAATCTTGATCACTATACGAAAATGTAAATTCGAATTGCGCTAAAGCGCGGTTTTTCAATCTCATTACTTACGTAATTCGAACATTATACTCTTCAATCGATACTCAGATCTTTACCAAGTACCGAAAGTAATACCATTTTCGGTCAATCACCACTCAAACACATATTTCACTAAAAATTGAAAAATAAAATAGTTTTAAAAAAGAAACAAAATATCGATTTCAAGATTTATTCCAAAGAACGTAATAAAATAAAAGATAATTTATTTGAGACTAATGAATATTATGATAATTCTTACACATTAATTTTTTTGGAATCGGTACCGAATTCAAATTGCAACAATAACTAAAAACCACATTAAAAGGTTTCCACTACTTGACATAGAGAAAACGAGTAATTGTATTATTATATTCATTAAATTATTTCTAAATATTATTGTTTAAATTTGCTGCCGACTACTTTCAAAAATTAATGTTGCTTAAGAATTATCATAATATCTCCGTAAGGTAAAATATATTTTATCAAATAATTTTTACTTTTTAGTGCATTTTTATTAAGCTTAACTTGATCTTCGTTTTTGCATTCTTGCATATCCTGGAACGCTAGGATCTCAAAAATGGGGCTGCCAATTTTTAGGAAAATTGTCATCTAAACAGATCTGGATCCGTAAAAGGTCTACTGAAAAAGAAAAAAAAGAAGTTCAGAAAGAAGTTGTTTCTAATCAAATTGTTATAGATGTATGTTTTTAAGTTGGAAAAAACCGATAAAAATAAAAATCCACCGATAATTTCTTCCTATTAGTTTAGGAATCGCTTTATTTAAAATTAAAGTCATTGCACAATATGAAAAAATTTAAAGATAGTCTTTTATTTATTAATGCAATAGAAATAAAAAAAAATAAGGTTTTTTGGGGGTCCACCAAATCGGGATATTTAAAAAAAAAAAGAAATGAAATAAAAGCGTTGGTCTAAAAATAAGTAATATTTCATATCAGTATTAAGAAAGTAAACATTGCAAATAATTTTGAATGATATTTCTTTAATTTCCGGACATTTATAATTTAATAAAGGTTGTTATATAAACAATGTAATGTTTATTCAATTATCTAACTATATACATATATATATATATATATATATATATATATATATATATAGCAAAAGTCAGGGTGCAAACGCACACGTGCAGTTTTCGATAGTGCACCCTGACTTTTGCTCACCCTAGTATGTATATATGGATATATAGTGTAACACATTTTAAACGGATGTATGAAATTTAAAGTTTTCCTAAGTTATTAGTTCTGTATCATTAAAAGAGATAGCGCCACATTCATTTACCACCTTTATCAACTAGAAATTCAATTACGATTATATGCTTCCTTTTAAATCACATATTTGATAGAAAATATTTTCAGGAAACTGTAAAATTAGAAAAACTCGGTGCGCCGAAATGTTTAACGATCTCAAAAATTTTATTGTTAACCTTCTTTTTTCGTCCCTTTTTTGTTTTTAATCATTTCTATTACTTATTGTTAGTTTCGGATGTACGGATTTTTATGATTATTTTATTATTACAATAGTTCCCAAACTAAGCGCTAATTTAAAAATTCAATAAAAAAAGCCACCCGTTTTCTATTATATTCCAATGGTCGTAGCAATTAAGCAGGATATATACGGAAGCAGTTAGGGAGGAAGATAGGAGGTAAATAAATAAGGATATAATTTATTCAAAAATTAATGACAAAATATAAGAAAACATGAAAATTTAATAATAATACATCTGCAATGAATTTTTTTACGCCCTCAAATATGAATTAATACCTACACTATACTGTTTTAGCTATCACACGAAACTTCCGGGAGTTTACAACCGATTCGCCCCATTAACACCATCTTCCGCTTTATTTTTCGGTGAATATAGAGCTATTAACTGTCACAATAGATGTTCTGTCAGTTATTATTTCTAAATATGAGGCATTAGCAAGATAATATTTTATTTTTAGTTACCGATTTTAATCTTATAACGCGACACTAAATTGACTGAATTATAGTGAAATGCAGTAATTACTTAATTATTTATTAAATGGGACTCAGACATGTTCCTTTAAACCAAACGTTTAAGCATACTTCAAAATGTTTTTGATGAATTGTAGAATGTTCATTGCGTTTGTGCGAGATATAAACACAAGTACTCATTCACTTTTTTGTAGTATTTACTTCGTACTGCCAGAATTTCCTGAACATCTTTGACGCAAGCAGTGCAATTTCATCAATAAAAATCCAAAAAAGGAATCTGATTGTTTCCGCTGCAAAGAGGAAGAGGCATGTAACTTTTTTCAGTTTTTTGAAATTATCGCCATCTTCAAAAATTTCGTTAAGAAAATGAAATACGAGTTCATCCCCGACAAACAGCGATTTTTCAATCAATATTTCACATCTCGAAAGAAAAAAAATTTAAAAACTGTTAATCTTTCGCTGCTTCAAAGGTCTAAATATAAAGTTGTAAGCTTAGTTATATTTTTCCTATGAAGCGGTTCTTTCTGCATATGTTTGAGATACGTTTTGGTTTCTCCAACCTTTTTACTCGGGCTATTACTTACGTGAACTTTCTTTTTTTGCTATTTTTGGTCGGGGGTGGGGGGGGGGGGCTAATCATTTTTTCGCCGTAATTTTTTGATTTTATAAAAGGACTTTTGCATTTTATTTTAGATTTCGAATTTCACTTTTAATTGGTTGCCTCTGGTGGTGAGTTATGAATTTTTTAAGGATGATTTTCGAGGTTATTTTAAATTCCATGGTATATATTCTTGCCGGTTTTTTTGTTTTTTTGCCACGCAAGGTAATCGGTTATCTTACAAGTTATAGATATGGTTTTACAGAGAATTTTAATTGTAATTTATGATCCGGTTTTGAAGTTCATAAGTGTCAAACCGTTCGTGAGTTATTGCATATTTTAATTTAATATTTTTGTCATTTCTGAACCATCTGCTTTTAGGATTGCGTATGTAATATGTGTGCGGAATCCCAAAAAAAAAGAAACTGTCGGATGAAAAATTCGATGTGCCGTAAAAAATAGTACTTTTTATATACTTACATCCATATATATATATATATATATATTTTTTAATATAAAAAAAAAATTAGGATTCAAATTTGATTACAAAAGTTAACTAAAATGATGATAAGAGTAGGTCAGTTTATTATTAAGCGCTTGGAGTTAACGATGCCTGTGATGCATTGGATGCAGAACTGTACGGAATTTCTTACTGCCTCCGGTACTTAGCCACGGATTACAAAAAATCTATAAAAGTTCTAATAGTCACTGATTCCCTACAGACGTTATGCATGTTGGAAACCCAAAAATGCAACAAGCCGTTAACATTGAAGATACACCACTACCTAAGACAGTTAAATCAAACGAACAGGCGGGTGACGTTCATGTGGGTCTCTGGACACATCGGGGTACCTGGTAATGAGAGGATCGATGTGGAAGCGCGTTTGGCGTTGTCCTCGCCAATGCTAGAGGACTCGGGCCTACCATCCTCGATTATGCATATTTTTCTAAAGAAGTACGAGAACCAATGGAAAACAGAATGGGCGGCTACGACAACGTTTTTAAAAAACATTAAGCCCACAGTCGAACCATGGTGGCCACCGGAGGGAATATCCCGGCATGATTTTAAAAGTCTTAGCCAGCTGCGAATCAGCCACGTCACTATGTCGCACGGTCATATAATTAGCAAATCTTCGCCCCCCCCATTATGTGCTTCTTCTGTGGCCACACAGGTATACCGACAGTTCCACACATTCTTCTCACGTGCCCAAAGTTCGCCACGTTCAGGACGCAACATAGCCTACCCAACAACATACAGGACTGTCTGGCAAACACTACAACTAACGTCACAAGGGTTATAGCCTTCGTTAGAACGAGTGGTTCGACCGAACACATATAAGTTACCTGCATATATGTGCTGTAATGACCTTAGTAGTTACAAACGTCGCATATAAAAAAGGTGAGGAGGAGAATTAAAAAAAAAAAAAATGAAGCGCTAAAACCCGAATTACCATAATTAATATTTTGAGAAGGATGTCTAGGCGGGAAAAAGTGCAAGCTGTAAAATCTAAATAATATCGCAATTGTACAATTTTAATCATATATTTCTGTTTTAATGTAACATTCCGTATTTAATGACATTGAAATACGAGATGGAAATTGCGAGCAAAATTATCGACATTAAATCAGTAGTCGCTACAACTGCATATAGAATATGGAAAAGTGTGTACAATAGTATGTAGGAATATATGGAAAGAAAGACGCACGGTTGTTTCGTAAAATTTTTAATTGGCCCCGCCAGGATTCGTTTATTTGCTGCGTATTGTTGATTAATTTTTTCATTTTATTAGCTCTCGTCGGCTCTGCTAAAAATTATGCCGGTAAGCTGAAATTTGGTCGCTTTCCGCTTCCGATAGATGACCGTACTCGGCAGACAGAAGTTTCGATTAAATATTTCTCTTCGGAAACTTTCAACTTGTTAAGCTCTAGAATAGAGCCGGTTCTTCGTGTACTGGTTTATTAGTGCAAGAATTCCAACTTTAATTAAAACTTGCCTACGTTTCATCAATTTTCTGTACGTTCGTAAAAGTTTTGTCTTTAGGCCCTATATTTTTCATTTCAATGCCGAATCTCTCATGTCCGCCGGCATTAATCTTTTCTTTTTTCTTTTTTTTTTTTACAGTGTATTCTCTTTTATATATATTTTGATTCTATATACAGCCTGAAATGATAAACGACTAAACTCTAAAAAGCATAATCAGAGTCCTGTTTGACATCGGGCCCCCACCCTCTTTACTGAAAGTGTGACTTTCGAATTTTGAATGCAGTCAATGCTGTTTTTCGTCTTAATCACACGACAAAGAAGGCGACAATTTCCGCACAGACTTTTATTCCGTCGCGTGAAATTTGTTTCGTTTTTCGAACATCATCCGAATTCGTTCTTTTTCTGCTGACAGTTCTGCGCTGTTATGCGAATCGCAGTTAAATTTCGTAGACACATACTTTGTTAGAGTTTTTAATAGTTTTCATTACTTATTCTTGACATTTACGTCTTCATTCGGACGCAGACCGATAAGAGAGAGTGTATACACTTACGATTAATTTATCAGTTCATTATTTTTTCGTATTTCATCATTATCGGTCTTTATCCTATGAAATGAACCGGCCTAAAAAGATTCATTTGAAAAAAATAACACATCTATTAGTTTGCTAAAGTTTGGATGTGCGTGCAGGCCACACCGGACTGCTATTGTTTACTGAACTGCGTTAAACGTGATATAACTTATAAAATATGCGCAGCTAATAAACGCTAATATATATAATAACGTGTTTTTAAAAGACATAGTTTAACAGTGCACCGATGAATTGCCGAACGCTTATCCGTGTTTTTGCTATATCTATAATAGGAGGAAACAGCGATAACTGTTGCTAAAATATTTTCCTGTCCGTTGCGTGTGACTTTTAACTAACTTTTGATTTCCTCCTCCGACTGACTAAATTTCAGCCGCCAAGGTCTTGTTATAATTTTTCGGCTCGCTTATCGTACCGTTTCTTCTGCATCGTTAACTTTTTCATTTTTATTTCTTCTCTACGGTATATTTACTTAATCTTGAGTGCAGGATGGATTGTGGTAAGTAAATTTATGGTCCAAGTAACATGCGATAGTTGATAAATAAATATCTTTGGCGATATCGTATTTCTATTTTTTGTTTTGTTCCAAGATGATATTACCGTGTCTCTATCTTCAACACTTTACCATGAATTCTTCAAAAGAGAAGGTTTAGTGAAATCACGCCAGCGACAACACAGGAAAATAATTTCACATGTAAGTTATGAATTTACTTTATTTATCGGACTAGCATCGAATATTATTCGGCCGTCAGCCTGATCACTAAATTCATTTTACCTATCATTATAATTCGTTCTCTTACATTTGCCGTTGTCCTGAATCGAACCCGGAGGGATCTCTACTGCGTAATAGTCGAGCGTTGCAAACACGTTACACTGTTGCGAGGGCGGCAAAAACTGAATCCTTCAAAGTTCTTCCACGGAAAGATCAACAGGAATATCTCGGACTGGGCAAAATCGGAATAAAAGGGATTGCGGGGTGAAGGATTGAACATTGAGATCTTTATGGACGCCGTTGAAAAGTAAAAATTTATTAGCTGCCTCGGTTGATGTAAAATTAAGTTTAATTAAGCTTTTACCGGAACCAGAGATTAGCGAAATACAACTAACTCTATTATGAAATTTTTTAGCGCTAGGGACATGCAGATAAGCAATATTTTTTTTTTCCAAGCTTTCAACCAAGACGACGATTTGACTAACGTAGTGATCGGGGAAAGTAACAGAGGAAGGCTAGACTTGATAGGAAAAGCGGGAGAATTGCTGATAACATTATTAATGGAACCGGCCGAAATCGACGGACTCGTTGATATTCCGCACGGGGGAGCATTATTGTCTTTCGTAGCAGAAGAAGTAGACGCGGACGAAGCAGATAATTGTTGGGCAGTTTTGTTTATTTTATTCGTAGATTTAACCGATGCGGCCGCATTACTGACACTCTTGGTAACCGAGCGAAGAGAATGAGGTGGAGGCTTACCTCTCTCGTCAGACGAATCTTGCATAAATATACATTAAACAAACAGATAAAATAAATCGAAAAATCAGATAACGACGGAGCGAGAAAAGAAAAAGATTAGCGCGAACGAAATAAAATAAAACTGGAGAAATAAAAATAAGTAAAAGAAATAAATAAATCGATATAAATAAATGTAACGATCTCACCGAGTTCTTCGGAAATAATTAAACGCAACGTGAGTAGACTTTATCGTAACGGGATAACGGTTTTATAGATTAATAAAACAAAATAATATCTAAATAAATTTTTTTCGGTATTAATGTAGTAACTAAATATATTTAGTTATTAATTTTTATAATGTATAAAAAGTAATAGGGATCTAAAAAATAATATGTAATTAATATGGAAATACAAACTGATGATGAACATATAATTCATAAAAAAAACTTGGCACTTAATTTTTTTATATCACAAATTTTTTTTGCTGATAAAATGGCTAATTGTGTAATATTTTTGTACAAGTAGAATTTAAAACTGTCAAACGTGGCTGTATTTTTACAATATTTTGTTTTTGTTGATATATCACTATTTTTTGTATAACTTTTCATGTTTATTAGGAGCTACGCTGCAGAATTACATTTTTCAGATTATACTTAAAAATTGAACCTTACAGGCCCATTTAAGGGTTTGTGTACAAAATTGATCAGGGTTCATAATTTTTTTATCATTTACATGTTACGTCTATTATGCATACCAAATTTCAGCTCTGTATGCTTTGTTGATTTTGTTGGGATTTTTGATTTTTGCGAAAATACGTCAAAATTTCCAAATTTGGGCCCATTTAGGGTTTCCTTTATAAAATTTTTCAGGTTTCGTAATTTTTCTGTTATTTACAAGTTACAAGTTTTTAACATATCAAAATTACAGCTTTCCGCTTATTGTAGATTTTTCTGGATATTTAAATTTTAATAGAAATATTTCAAAATTTGGTTTTTTGGTCCAGTTTAGAGCTCTGTATTTATAAATTTTTAATTTTTTCAATTTTCTCATTATTTATATGCTAAGAGAGACATATCGAATTTTTGAACTTTTTACGTTTCATAAAGGCTCGGTTGTAAATTTTTATTTTAAGTAGTCATTTCAAAATTCGACTGTTTTAAGCCTATTTTGGGGGGTTCATAATTGACAATTTTTCGATTTTATAATTTTTCTGTTCATTACGTGTGGTAAGTTGTCTGAATACCGAATTTTAGCTTTCTAAGTCTAGCAGATGTTGCTGTGTATTTTGGTCATCTTAAGTGATTCATATTTATCTATATATGTTTATATATATATATATATATATATACTAGGGCATTGGTCTCGTTCCTCCGGACTTTAAATTGTATTACTTTGTAAATTTTCATAAAGACCGCAGCATTCACATAAAAGAAATTTTTTTTATTTTAGAGAAGTACACCAAGACGTCAATTAAAAGGTGAAAGTTAGATTAAAATATCTGAAAAACTGAAACATGTGAGAGGAATATATTTCATTTAATTCTTTTTGGAGACGTTAGTATGCAGGTTAAAAATAAAATCAATACCGTAACTCATATAGAACCGGCTGTAGGATTTTTTGAAAAAATTTTTCTTAAAATTTGATTTTCACATTTTTCAAAATTAGAGCCCTTTAATTTTAAAATTTTTAGGGTTTTATAATTTTTTTATGATCTCACAAAGAAAATACGTCCGATTAAAAAAAAAAATTAACTCTTTAGCTACTATAGAACACGGACTGTACGATTTTTTTTTCTTGTAGCCTTATAAGATGGATATAACTTTTTTTGCTTAAAATGAGGTATTTGATCTCGGCTGTGGGTAACAGTGGAATGCTGAAATTTTGGTAATTTGTAGAAATATTGAATTCTAAGACAAATTTTAAAAACCATGTTTTATCTACATAAGGGAAAAAGTTACAGAGCCTTAAAAAGTCCATTTTTGAGCGCTTCGGTGATTTCTGTATATATATACACAGCTGTGCCAGCAGCCAGTTTTACTACCTCGGCTGCATGTACTACCGTATATGTAGATACGTTTTAAATTGTGTTTAAACTTCAGTGAAACGAGCAATGATCTCATTTTTACGATTTTTTAACGCGTCTCGATTAAAATTGCATCTTTTTTCGCACAGTAAACTTAACCATTAGAGATCGAATTTCTGCCAGAAAATCTTCCGGTAATACATTTACTTGTAGGTCTTTTTTCCCCCTCTCTGCGGGTAGATCGACCGCTATGGGCGAACAAATATGATTATTGTAGTACTTTAAATCTTACAACACAAACTGCACACAATTGGCTATTTTTGGATAAGGACGAATTAGTGTTCAGTTATTCCAATAAATTCGGGTTTTTTACTACTTTTTAAAATTATTATTATTAATAGGGACAACGCATCAGTAATTACAAAATGTAATATATATATATATATATATATATATATATATATATATGTGTAAGGCGGACGAAGTATGTACTCGACGAGATTATGAAAATCCGGACTTTATGTAATCTACTAACTTTTAATCATCGATTTTAACAAATCAAAACTTTACAATTAAGTGCAAGATGTCCGCAATCGTAAATTTTTGTAATATTCACATATTTATAGTAAGTTTTATGGGAAGGTGTATTTACAATTAACTAGTTCAAAATATAAAATAAATAAAATCCTCAATAACAAACATAGACATAAAATAGTTTGTATGTATGTATATATATATTTATTTAAAGACGCTCGACTTCTAGGTCATTTGCGTCTACCGTACATTACAATTTATAGATAATAATTACAAATAATTCTGCCATACGTAAACTAAATCATATCTTCCGAAATAGGTTGACAGCTTTTAGGAATCTAAAAGTACTTTGGACTGCAGCTTCATCATTTCCAAGCGCCTCTTTGACAGTAATTCTTCTTGTACATGCGGATGAAAAAGCTTCCTCGCGCTCCTTTTGGAGTTTTGGACATACGGAGATGACATGTTCGATGGACAGACTTTGAGTGTTACAAAGTGCACATGATGGTGGAGGTTCATTTTGTAGCAAGGATCCGTGTGTTAGTTTTGTGTGGCCGATGCGGATTCTGCTTAACACAATCTCTTCTCGCCTGTTTGCCCGGTGTGATGTTTCCCAATGTTCCAGTTCAACTTTTATTTGCCGTAACTTGTTATTCAATTGCCTATCCCATATGTTTTGGACATTATCCTTGATCGCGACCGTTATCTGTTTTTTTGCCTTTATAAGTCTTTTTCATGTGTTGTTACGGGCCGTATTGTATTATCCCATTGCGGATTTATAGGTTCGGATGGAGTGGCAGTAAGTCGATTGATGTGTAGGTAACTGAGGTAGTCAGTACACCTAACTCCGAACGGTTTGTTTCTGTCGCGATAGATCTTAAGTAGATTCGGATGGAACGTTTTGTAGTAATTTATATGGCTCCTATTGCCGCTGATTTTCACATAATATTTCAGTGCCAATAACATTCGACGGTGTTTTAGTGACATCATGTTTGTTTCTATGTGCAAACTAATAATTGGACTCGTGTAAAACGCCCCGCTGCTTATTCTGAGTGCGTTATTCTGAACTGTATTCAGCTTCTTAAGCGTACTTTCCGCTGCTGTGGTGTATAGTTTACTTTGATAGATTAAAATAACTTACTTTATAAACGTTTTCAGGCATAATAATGGTCCATCATCAGCTAACAATACAGAGTGTACTCAAATAAAACTATAAAAACATATTGCCTGTGTTTTTAATATTTTTTTTTTTTTTTTTTTTTGACCTGGCGAGAAACCATTTGGACATTGACGAAATTCTATGAGTTAGTTAGTAGAAACTGGATAATCAAGCAATTTTATGTATTTACAATCTAAACAAACATGACCGCAATGCTTTAACATAAATGCCAAAAAAGAATGAGTATAAAATTAAAAACTGTCCATATTGCAGTCCAAGTGCAGCAGACACTAGAATGCGACTGAACCGAAGAAGTTAAGGAAGTGAGCGAAGCCGAGAAAATAAAAGGAAAGAAACCAAAAGGAAATAATTCAACCGTTCTAACCCAGTCGGAGAAACAAATCTATTTTCGGGAAGCACAATACGTACGTAAAAACTAAACCTAAGTATACGGTTCATATTTACAAATTTGAACAAAATAACTAATTTACGGCCATCAGTACATAGCAATGAATATGTGCAGTACGGCGGATATATTCCAATAGTCATTAAATCATCAGTTAGAGTGATTCTATTATGTTCATACCAACCACAACTAAAAAACAAATAATTAATATCCTTTCTAAAACCGGTACTCGTATGATTGTCGCAATTTCGGTACGGAAGACCTACTACAGAAAAATTTCGCAACACTCTAGAATAACCCGAACGCAGCCAGCAATGTAACAAATCTACGAACTGTACCAGGCGAAACCAAAGACGATATGTGGACATACTAGGACAAAGAGGGCAAAGATGGTTGAATGGCCCTATTCTTTCTACCGATATTGAAACAAGAGCTCGCCAGTCTGCTCTAGTATCCCTTTTAGTTTTCCCCAGTAAGTCGGTAAATGGAATATATGGGAACCGATCTCCAGATAGGTATAGCAAAACTTGATAATTCCACCAAGCTATGCGCGGTACTCAGGCATTTATTCCTGATTTCCAATACTAGAGAGTAACTTTTATGATTAAAATGACAACCATTAATAGAGCCAGAAGGAAACGAAGACTATCTGAGCATATAACAAAATTCCCATTGTAATGGAGGACATTTAAAACATATTCACAGGCCTTTTCAAAGCCAAGAGCTCTGCCATAAATTACGAAGCCTCGGAAAGCAACCTAAACCTCTGCGTAAAAATATTCGGGATGAGAAACGCAGTATCTACATCTGTATTGGTAGCTGGAAATTTGGCATCGTCCGTAAATATCTGCATATAATGAGGATACTGAGATTCCGTAATACTTAAGAAATGATAAATTGCATCGGGAGGTAAATTTAGTTCACATAATTCTTGAAAAGAGTGAGAATATTAATATCAATATTGATTAAGTTAATATCATACGGATATTCGAGTATACCCTGTATTTTTAGCCGATTATGCTCGACAAAACGTGTTTCTTTAAATTGCGGTATTCATTTTAATTTATTAAAGTACTCGTAATTTAACACTTATTCTTGTTTGTTATTGAGCTATTTATAAACAGGTATGGATTTATCTGCACTAAACTTAGTTCATCTTATCTACATGTCCATTTTCGGTAGAAACCACGTTGGAAAAATTCATCATAATCTCTAACGATTACACGGTTCATCTTCGGAGAAACAACTGGCGATCTTTTAATTAATTCTCGCTAGCTCCGTTAAGAGGACCTTCTTGTCCCAGTTTATGTTATAATCCGTAATCAGCACATAAAGAAATTCATTCGCAAGTACACTACAGTAATAATTATATGTGCCTGTCTATGCGCGTGTGAATACAATCGAGCGATGCAGTAATAAAAAATAAAAAAAAAAAAGGTAAATGCGCAATTAAAATTAAACGGCACAATGCATTAGCGGAAGACTTTTTTTTTCAAAAAATATATTTGCGCAACTTTCATCGTGCAAAAAACGGTTAATCGTTGAAACTTAAGCAATACGAGTGGGATAGTTAAAAAAAAAAAACAACGAAAAGTAAAGAAACACCAAATGTAGCCGAAGCAGCATGCTTAATCGTCGTTATGCAGCTTTAGCAGTTCAGTGCGAGCGTGCCATTTTAAAAGCTGGTAGCATTAAGTTCGGTGCGTAAATAAATTGCTTCTTAGAAAACGACTGATGAACCGGTTTGTGAAAGCTGCAATTTTTGATTGACCGCATGACGCCCCGGTGAGGACTCGAAGACAAATTGTTTCATCGTAAGAGACGGAAGCATCGGCAAAGCGTGCGGTGAGATACGGTAGCAATTAATATTGTAGGCCGAGTAGCGCGGCTGCTGAGACTAGAATCTGATATTAGGTGGGCGACGAACGCGGGGTTTGCGGTAAGTCTTAAATTTAGCCGTGGCGGTCGGCGGCGGGAGGATGAAATGCGGTCATGTCCAGTTTCGCGGCCAAGTTTATATCGCATTTTCTTTTTACGGTTGCGCTGATGGGATTATGGTAAGTTTTCTTTCGGCGGCGAACGGCTGCTGGTAATTTCGAAACGGACTGGGTAGGCAGGCGACCTTTAACTCGGACGGCTTTCACTGTGCCCAATGTCTGCTGTCAAAAGCCTAATACCGTTATTATTCAGGACACGTTTCTTCTGCATTAACGACGCGAACGTACACCAACAAATTATATGTTATTTTTAATTTTTTCTTTATCCCATCCCCTTCCCTTTCGTTTCTTATCATTCTAGCTGCACGCTGATAATAATGAACTTTTCCTTCTATCCACTTCTCCGCTGTCCTTTCAAATTGAACGGGAAAAAAAAGGTTCGTCTTCGAAGCTGTTACGGTAGTCGAAAGCATTAAACAAAAAATAACTCGAGCCGTCGAATAATTCACACGTGTCATCGACACACTGTCCACGTGTATTTCAGCTAATAAGCATTAATGATATTTCTTTAGAAGCTTGGCTAAATGTTTCAATGCAATTTTATAATCGTATTCACGAAAAAAAGAAAAAAGAAGCTGGGTTGATGTGTCTTAAGTTTTTGATCGAAATACCACAAACAAAACTAGGATATTGGAAAGACCGAGCCAACGCTGTAGAGAACGGTTTGGTTGCATTTGATGATAAAAAAAAAAGAAAAAATGACGATTAGAAAAGGAAGAGGAGTAGATCTCAGTCTTTGTTTTAAACATTTTATGAAAAAACACAAGGATATTGGGAACCGGGAATCTGTTAATAACAGAGACGAGCCAGAGCGTCAACTGCATTCTTAATGCAACAATGCCAGGATATCCGAAGAAGTCGGTTTCTCAATAGAGCCAGCTAGATGGATGAAAAGAGTACGTACGGACAAAATAATAAATCCAGATAAAACGGGCTGAAGAACCGAGGAAGTAGATAACGGTTTTCTAGAATTGAAAGAAATAAAAAATCGCGTGTAATGCAGCTGCGAAAATGAAATAAAACTGATTAAAGCTTTCGAATGCGAGAAAGTTGGAAGTACGAAAACGGTACCAATAATACCCTCACCGTTCTTAGAACTCCATTAATGAAAATTATGGAAGACAGGGAAGAAGCAAAAACGGCGTGTAATATAAAACAGATAAAGGAGTTCTTATAACGTGTGAGGGGAACAAAAAAACAGATTCGGTATATGCAAGGAACCCCGAGAAATGGAATGTAAAATAATAAGGGAGAATTTATTATATGAAAAATGAGGAGAGGAAACGAAATTAGAACGTTTAGAGACACCGGAAGAGGAATCCTTTGGTAAGAGAAATATGGGAAAAAAAAATACTTGCGTCAATACTACCGATCCATTACGTGTGGAAAGAGTTATTAAAAAATGTGTGATGTTGAGGCAGGATATGTGTACAACAATATGCTACTTTTAAACGCCTAATGCTTTTAGTAAATCTACTAAAGATCCGTGGGAAAAATAATGTTCTTTTTCCCTTTTTTATTATCCGCGACATGTACATCCTTTTGTTTGGAGGCGCGCGACTGTGATGGTTTAAATCCGACTATAAAGTTTGACAGCTTTGAGGTATGAAAGAAGTTTGAGGTTTCAAGAGTTTCCTTTGGAATATTTAAATTTCTTTAGTTGTGAAACTTTTTGTATTCGATAATTATACGTGATTGATTGATATTGTAGGGCACTGCAGTTGGTCGCGGTTGTTCGCTTAGGATATGGCCATGCGTTCAAACGGAGTAGCCCCTGTCCTTATTGCTTTTTTTTTTTTTTTTTTTTTTTGAATTCGTGGATTAAAGTTTTCCATGGAATGAATTTTTTTTTATATAAATGACTAGTTGTGTCGACGACTTGTTGAAAAGCTTTTTGTACGAATTTTCAAGTCGAGGCTGTTGAGATCGGAACGTTCGCTATTGGAGATACATATATTCAAAAAGCCAGTTTTACAGTCTCGTGAATGTTGGAATAAGTCAAGATCTAGCGAAAAACAATTTATTACCTCGAGACGAAAAATCTTCAGACTATTACTTGGAATATCGGATTTTGTTTTTTTTTTATGAAACTTATTAATGCGTAAGAGCGCGGATGACAGTGAACCTATTTGTATCGGTATGTGGCTGAATGTGACATCTATGCCATAGGCAACTTTGACAGGATTGAGTGTTCGGTTGTGAGGACTGAGAATTGCGATGGTAGTGGAAACGGAAACGCATTGTTTTCGTGGATGACCGAACAACCAGTTATTTCGAGTTTTTTGGAATCTTCTGTATATATTCTGGCAAAATTTGGTTATTTACTTAGCCATTGTAGATTTGAACATAAGTAATGGGATTCGATTAAAATTTGCTAATATCTATGACAGATCTAAATTTGGAGTAAAGCCATAAGTGAATCGATATTAGGAAGAAAATTTAACAGTCCAGTATTTTTCTAGAGCAATTCATTTAGAGAGATCATAATTGTTGCGGAAGAAAGAATTGGGAGATCATCCAATAAAGAGAAGAGTTTAAGTTGGAACTGGAGAAAATGTTGAGAATAGTGTTTGTCGATATAAGGTGTCTTTGGATATTTGTGAGAGGTTCTGAGGATTCGCCTAGTAGGCTGTCGATTGTTGTGGTACGAAAAATGCCTGTAGTTAATCTCGGGCATGAATTAGCATCCGAAGTGTCGAGATATGTTTGGCGGTGACAAATAAAGTGGGGCGCCAAAATCAACATTCGAGAATTTTGCAGCGATCATATGTTAGGGATATTGTAGCTATTAATCCGAAAAACGTTTTCATCCGACTTAAGGAAAGGAATATTACAATTAGCTTTTTCTCTATAGAATTTTGAGTTCCGGCAGTATTAAAAATCTTTGGTAAAAGATAAATACGTTATCAGGAGCATTTCAGACATGGACATGGTCAGTTTCGGTGCTGAAATTTTCGAAGAGTTGATGGTATCTTCGAGCTCGCGGTGTGATATTTTTATTAAAATCTTGGTTGAATGGTTTATCGAAGGAATAATGTCGATTTGCTCTATCTATACAGGATCGGTGATGAAAATCTTGTTAGGAGAGCAACTGTATTTTTTTTTATTCTATTTTTCGAATTACTGATCAGGTTTGACAAAACTAAGAACGCTGGAGTTAACACTAAAGATATTCATTTTCTCTGCGAATTTCTTATTTCTTGTTTAATGGTTGAGCGATGGCTCTCAGTTTTCGATAATTAAATAGATTGAAGTGAGTTGTAGATTGTGTCAGAACTGTTAGGACTCTTCTACGATTTCGAATTGCGATACTGCAGTTTTCGGCCCACCACAGAACTGATTTTTGCGAAAAGTATTACATTTTGGTATAGACTGAGAGGCGTAAAAAAACATGTGATTGGTAAATATTACGACGAAGTCGTCAACGTTTTGATACTGAGGTCGAGTATTTATATACAAAATTCTTGGAAACGGTTCCATTTGGCGTATTTAAACTTCCATCCGTCAGGCTAATTCCCGCTTGATGAATTTTGGTTAAGATTAATTAGTTAAGGAACGTAGTCGCTTCCTGACATATCAAATTGATATGGAATGCTTGGATGAGATGGTTCAGGCTTGATGTCCCAAATTGGAGGTCAATAGGTGACCAAGAGTTGTGAGAGGGACTGAAAGTATCTTTAAGATTAAGCATAGAAAAGTTATTGCCATCCAAAATACCGTGGATTATTTTGTCATTTTTGTTTAATCACAAGCCTTCCCGCGTACGGTCATGGCTGGTTAGATCCCTTACGACAATGAAAAATGTAGGCAATTGATCTATTATAACTTATATGTCTTGCTTGGGTCTTAGAACGGTAGGATGGTGTAAATCCAAGCAGCAGATGGTAATTTTTTGACCGGATCCGAAGTCGCAAGAAATGGCTAGAGCTTTAAGATTTCGTTTCTTAAAGTGTAATTATGACGATGAGTAGGTTTTTAGAAACAATTGGAAATCTTCGTAACGAACGTAAAGTCCATTACAGTTCCAATTTAATATAGTATTCAAAGTCTTAAGTATTGTTGAGAACTGGTGTTTAAAACACCTTGCTTGTTTTTAGCTTGTAGAATTTTCAGAAGAAACAGTTGAAGAATAGGTTAAGCGATTAATCTTATTCTTGTTTCCATTGCTTAGGACGTTGGCTATTTCGAATTCTGTGAATTTGTCTTGTAGCGAGCGATGGACTAGTATGAGTACAGTGAGAGTTCGGGTATATTCAAGTTCTGTTCTCGGGCTGCTTCGACTTGTTTAGTAGATTTTCTCTGGAGGCTTCTAAGAAGTCAGCGAGTTGGTTGTAATTTATTCCACCATCTTTCTGGAATACATCTGGTAAGCCTTTTAATACGATAGTGAACAGTGCTGGTTGGTCTTTTTTCTGCTTTGTCGGTTGATTTTCGGATGCTCTTGGTGTAGCTTTCGCTGTAATTTCGATTACTGTTTTCTGGCTATTCGTGCTCGGGATTGGGGATGCTGTGGAAGGCTGACGTGCTGGTTTGTTTGTTGCAGTTTGGGTTATTTTGTTTGAGGGTTCTTGTTCGTTTAGAATTTCAGTTGTTTTCGATGCGTTGTCTTTTATAATGGGCAAGATTTCGTTCGTCGTTGACATCGGTCATGACATCTTCTTCATCGTAAATGTCTTCTAAGGCCGCTTCGGCGGTACAATTTTCTGCGTTTGTTACCGAGATTTGTAACGATGTATTCTTACACTTCGAAAAAATATATCCCTTGGTTTTTTGCAAATGGAATAGGTAATTTCATTTAATGTCAAAAAACCCAGTAGAATTCATCATCGATGTCTATTTGAATGGCGAATGAGATGTTTTTTTTTTTATCTTTGTGTATATATATACTTGTCGACAAAAACTGTAAATGTTATATCTTCATGCAATCCAATTCATATCCTCTACGAGTGGAGTTCACAAACTCCTGATTGTTTCTGATTCCAAAGGCGTTCTTCAAACCATCTCCTCTCCTACTTCTCATAATTCTGAAGGTATCATCCTCTCTATTCGATCTCTTGTCTCGTCTTTGTTCTCGTTCCGATCCATTCTCATAGACTTTCTATGGGTCCCTAGTCATTCCAATATTGAGGGCAATGACGCAGCTGACTCTTTAGCTCGTTCAGCCGCCCGCATTGGTCCTTTCCTCGACTCTTTCCCTTCCTCAGACATTCTTTCTCTGTCACGCTCTAATCATTCTAGACTTTGGACTGACATGTATCCATCTTTATTCTCAAATCGATTTTCACAGTATCGTCTTATTCAATCGGTTCCTAGTTTCCTGCCTTGGCTTCAATCTATTCCTACCTGTCGTCGTTCCACTGTTGTTTCCTTAATTAGGCTTAGAATCAATCATTCTCTACTCCCCTCTTCTCGCTTTCGATTCGCTCTGTCCCCTTCTCCTTTCTGCACTCTTCACGCTTCTGAGCCTTCTTATGTTTGTGACTCAAATCACATCCTATTCGAATGTTCTACACTCTCTAACGAACGCTCCTTTCTTTACGCCCAACTTCTAGTTTTGGGTCTTCCTACTCCCTTTAACGATACCTATATTCTTTCCTTCCCATTGCCTTCAGTTATTCCATTGCTGCTGTCCTTTGTCTTTTCCATTTCTGACCGCTTGGCTATTTAGTTATAACTCTTAATTTTTCATGTTGTTGGGTCAAGGCCACTGGCGCGCCCAGGGTAGGAAAAAAAAAAAAACCTTTATCTTATAAATTATTGTAAACAAACTATAAAAGCAGAAAATTGTAATTATTCACAAAATACATAATGTTTCAAAGTCACATCATAATCGTAGTAATAACGATTAATTTAATCATCATTACCACGATTATGGAGTATGTGACTACGAAACATGTCGGTTTTTATGTATTTTGTACATAATTGAATTCTATATTTTCATAATTTGTTTACAATAATTTATATTAATACAGAAAATGGACTATTATAATTTTAATATTAGTTTGAAAAATATATAATCTTTATCTTCTTCATCCACCGACAGCTTTTTTCATAGCTAGAAAGTGTATTCAGGAATTTCATTTGATATATCAAGAAATACTTTACGTGCCCTTAAAGCATTATCATGAATAACGATTTTACCGTGGTTCTGATAAAATGGCGAAAGCCGGCTCTCTAGCTATTCTGAAAGCGTGCGTTATCTTGCTGGGTCTGATTTTTTTGCCGGCGGTTTTGATGTATTGATTTATACGGATATCCTGGCGGAAAGATAAGATAATCGTTACTGTTTATTTTATTTCTTTTGCTTGCGTACGAAATTTGGTTTTTCGGTGTGAATATGAATGGTTTATTTTGGTTGACGTGTTGAGTGCTTGGTGCCGAGGTTGCCGAGATTTTCTTGAGAGAACATTTTAAACGATTGAACGGGTAAAGGCAACGTCTTTCACCCGCCGACCGGGCTAGATGACAAATGTAACGGTTACTTTTGTTTTTTTCTTCTTATTTTAACTGGGTTTATCAGCAATGACATTAGAAATGGAAAAAATGAAGAAGAATAGGAGTTGAGTCGCAGTCTAGAATGAGACATTTAAAGAAAGAAGAGCAATATTATAAGCTGAAAATGCGCCCAAAAATCTACCACCGGAAATGAAAGAGCGGACTAATGAATATGTACTAATTTATTACACTTGATGCCTAAATGACGAGGAATCCAGTGAAGATCGATCTCGATTGAGTGGAGAGGAAAAAATTTACGGATAGTATTGCGTAATCGGAAGAGGAGGGAGCAGGGAGGGAAGATGAGACAGCTTGCAGAACATCTGAGATAATGAGCACTTTATGAAAAACCAGTGACAAGGAAACAAAAAGAACAGCGCGTAGAATAGCAACAGATTCCGCATAGAAAATTGAACGGAAGAAAGGAAGCGCTTAAAAGATACAGAATAATTCAAGGCGGGACAAAAAAAAAGCCAAACCAACTCCCACTTGGTCCTTTAGAACTGTCTGTATAGTGATGAGTGTAGGAAATAGAGAACCTAAAGCATAGGAGAATTTAACTCTGGCGACATGTTAAGGAACATATAAAGAACAGAACGGTAAAGAACGACACTTAAAAGGATGAAGGAAACTAGCTAGAAAAATTAAAAGAGAAATAAGTAAGTTTATCGTTAATATAAATAAAAGGCGAAAATTGACTAAGTCGAAAGAAATAAGGCGTAAAATTGGAGTTTTATTAGAGGAAAATTGTCATTTATGAACGATAGAAGAATAAGAAGAAACATACCAAGAATAATAAATAGGCAGGCGCTTAATCAAAAAGCGATAACCCAAAAAGGATCTACGAATAAAGAGAGGAGGAATATAGGATTCAGCAAGGATAGCCGGTACTGGGGTAGATCGCAGGGCTCCAAGAGGCAGAAGCGAAGACAGTTATTTGGAATACAATCTAATTTTGAAAGGAGAGACCTGGAAGAATGTCCATAAATAAAGCAACAGTTGTCCAGGAGAGAGCGAGTAAAGGATTTATAAAACATGCGAAGGATATAGGGATCGCCTCCCCGAGTAGTATGAGTAAGAGCTTTTAATAGATTGAGAGGTTAAATATAGATGATTAATGTGGGAGACGGTTGTCAAGACAGATTCCTAAATAGCGAAAACGAATTTACAAGAGGGATTGGACCGCCATTTAAAATAAGACTAACTAAAGAAGGACCAAAAGGACGAAGAGTAAACACAAAAGACGAATATTTAGGAAGAGGAATAGAAAGATGAATAGAAAGATGAATATTAGAAAGAGCATTTTCTAGTAATATTAGAGAGCTCTGGAGACGAGAACTAGCTATCGAAATATATTGCATTCGGAGGAATAGATGAGCATATCGCCGGCACAGAAAAACAGAATTAAAAGAAATAGAAGCGATTTTGATAAAGTAAACATTAACGAGCGTAGTTTCTATGGCAGGAATCGTAAGGCAACCCAGGAAAGATTAACCTGGTGAAAGAGTCTAGAGAAGAGGAAAGAATTAACAATTAATTACGGTTTAGAGGTGAACGTTAAAATTATAAGGAGATGAGGTATATAAAAAGAGAATAAAAAAAAAGTGAAGAAAAAATACTACAAGCCCGGTAGGCACAATTATGAAACGAAAAGAGAGAACGCGTGAATATATATCTTTTTTAGATCGGTTTTACACGTGATTTTCCATGAGATTCCTCTGATTTCCAAACAAATTGTAGCCAAATGGCATTTACAGCCAGGCCAATTTTTTTAAAAAAACAAATTATCAGTATTTTCCTTGTTTTTCATTTTGCGAGCTTATTTGCAACTTAAAGAACAACTATAAAACGACGATTTCTTATTTTATTATTATTATTATTGTTATTATTATTACTTTTTGTTCGAAACTGCGGATAAAGTAAAAAAGTAATGGAATGAAAATGAAAGCGATACACTCGAAAGAAAAATAAGCGATATATTTTTTATTTTTTTGTGACTGGCATTTGGTCTATTCCAGGCTCTTGATTGCCCTATACTTTCATAGAAGAAGCGAGAAAAAAAAATGTCATCATTTTTCATTTGAAGCAATATGCTCTTTTCTGAATCGGTAAAAGAAAAAAGTCGATTTCTCCGAATTTTTCCAAAAAGTGTTTTCACCATTAATTTCGTGAGCGAGTTTCAATCTTGCCCATCGATTATTCCAAAGGAAATGAATACTATAAACGCATTTTGCAGTATTAATAGATAAAAAAATTAAAATTTTACAAAAACGCCTATTAATGAAAAATTATAAAAATATAAAAGTACACGTATATTTTTACCAAACTGTTTAGTAACAGAAGGATAAATTACAAATACGGTATGTTTTATGTATTTATGTATTGTATATTAATTTAAACCTGCTCCGGTGTGCTGAAATTTTAAATATTATTTGGATGATGTTTTCGTTTTAATTTGGACTCCTCCGTTAACACATTACAAATTCAACCTGTAACCGGCAATTTTAGAAACGAATACAAATGATACGAAATAATATCAGGTATCGGAGAAGAAAAAAAATTCAAATTCATCCGATTATAAAATCCCGAAAAATTAATATAAAAAATTTCGGTTATTGGGATTGTATGGTTCTAATTAATTTTTTGTCTAATTTCACGTTATTCGGATCGAAATAAATCCGCTGACCATTTTCTGAATAAACGTCAACATGTCTTATTGGATCACTTCGTCTCGATCAACATAGTGTCACTATCGTTGTTTTCCTAACTGCAGATGCACTTAATTAATTCGACACTGGCGTAAAATTCTTCATTGAAATAGCTTTAGATTGATCTAGAAAGTACCAGTATAGGAATCATCATCGGAGTGATAGCTTCGCCGACAAGCTTCTTTAAGAATTTTTTGGAACATTCAAGACGCACTGAGTAACGTGACTCTTAACACAATTTTATGTGGTGCGGAGTCGAGTTCAGGGCCTGGCAACTTAACGGCCATGACTTTGCATTAAGCCTGATGTTTTCTTCGAAAAGAACATGGAGCGAGCCAAGTTTGTACTTTTAAGTGAATACATATAGCATCAGATTGCCCTAAATACGTTTTTTCTTTTGTAAGAAGCTGTTCATAAGGCGTACTATCGGAGCAATCGAGTTTTGATCTCCAAGAAGTTCGTTAGTAGTTTTAGATCGATTGCGATTCGCAATGCAAAAACGCACGCAGAATCATGCATAGATCGAGAACTTTCCGTGAACGTAGAAGGGAGAATTACCTCACTCTGCCTACACGTTTTATACAGCAAAGTTCCGCTACATAACGCCCTTTAAACCGCTACCGTTTTCAGCCGGTTAATGTTTTCAACCGGTCCGAATAAGCATCAAACGTTCCCTGCTTTTGAATTTATGTATATTGACCAACAAGAAACTGGTTGCAAATGAGGTATTTCGTTCAACCGAAACCGTATTAAATAACTGTAAAATTTACAGAATTGACTTTACACGTTGTAAAATTGTACACCCTCGAAGATATTGCAATGTATGACGAGAAAGACACGTGTTTCGCGGATTTTTTACAAGCGAGACAGGGTCTCTTCCATTACATTCATGGTTGACCGGTAGTACGGCTAGCTCATCGTCTTAGATGCATTGCGGTTGGATTTTTGTCGGTGCTAAAAATTATTACGTTCATCATTAAACCCCGGATCAGATTTAAAACTACTAAATATCGTGCATCGTGTTGACGCGTAAATGATAGCGTAATCAAAGTCTTCAGAATCTATTTTTGCCCCCAACGTTAATGTCGTCGACATAATCAGCTTTAAAGTGAAGCTGCAAAAATTTAGGCGCATAAATAAGGAACAAAGAGAGTTGGCGGTACAGGCTTGCAAAAGTACTTTGAACGTGGGCGTCAATTTTATTTTCGCTTCAAAAGAAATCACTTCAAATGCACTATTGTAGCCTCTTATATTATTTAGGAAATATTTTTAGGTTTAAGATGATTTCCAACCCCGGTGATGCTTCAAGTAGCTCAGGATGGCTTTTTGTGGCGGTACACCCGACAGTCAACATATCCCTTGTGGTTATTTTTGAGCACAACAATACGAGCATACTTTCATCGAGACATATCAATATGTCCACGATCGGTGTATTCATTCTAGCCGTTTCCATCCTTCTACGACCGCAAGATCTCTGCAAATGACATTAAAAATTAAGCTGGTGAGAAATCCAGCTGCAAGTGACCGGCCGTTGCGGTCACACGATCCAGCTATGTATACTTTTTCTGCTTAACAAGAACGAAGGCATTTTTTTTTTTTTTTTCTTGAACTATTTAAAAAATGCAACATCGGTGATAAAAATAAAAAAGTGCTTTCTTACAAAAAATAAATACCAATACTTGAAGATTTATTATAAAAATTTAAAAATGGACTAAAAAGTAAAAAATAATTACTCCCGATAAGAAAAAATATGTATCAGAGTGATATACCCTTAAAGGTGATATCGTAATTGTTATACAACATTAACTTTTTGGAGTTGGCATCAAATTCATGTTACAATATCTAGGAAACATTTAACGTAGTTTTTAATTATTATTATAATATGAATTTGATGCCAACTACAAAAAGTTAATGTTGTATAACAATTACGATATCACCTTTAAGGGTATATCACTCTGATACATATTTTTTCTTATCGGGAGTAATTATTTTTTACTTTTTAGTCCATTTTTAAATTTTTATAATAAATCTTCAAGTATTGGTATTTATTTTTTGTAAAAATGCATTTTATTTTACAATTTTTAGCGTTATGCTTGAATTTTTTTCTTATTAAAAATCAATTTTTTTCACATTATTCTCCATACTTAATACTCAAAAAAATCGATTTCTTTATTTTGAACTGCATTTCCACGGTAAAAACATCAAAAGCTACATTTCCATAGTAATTTGGCAAATTTATAATATTTTAAGTCAATAAATCTAACTTGACGTTGAAACTAATCATGAATGAAAAGCATCCAAAAAGCTTCAACTCCCGCATTATTACGGATAATTCAAAAACTACCGATCAGATCTTGATCAAATTTAAATGGGACCACATGAGAAGCGCCACCATTTAAATAAAAGAAGAATCAACAAAATCGGTTCACCTAGAATAAAGTTCTGTGGTAACACACATAAAAAAAAAAACAGTCGAATTGAATACCTCCTTTTTTGAAGTCGGTTAAAAAATATAATTGTTCTTATAGATTAATTACAATATTACTGGGAAAATAACAAATATTAATATTTAAAGCAGATTTCGCTAAAAATTTAAGAAACTACTTTATAAATATTGCAAGAAAATTTGTAGACGTTTAAAAAATGCCACGCTAATCGGAGTTCAATTTTCTTCTGTTCGAATAATCCTTCTTTTTATTTCTCTATCCCAGATCTAATGTTTCTCCGAAAAACCTCGATTCGTCGAATTTCCCTCGCTTACTAGCTCTATTGTTGCCTCCGGTATGCGCCTGCATTTTAGTCGTTCCCTGTTACTCCGTCTGTTTCTTCGTATACTCCTGATCGTCTTGGTGTTCGTTGAAGCTCAATATTTGTCTTCCACTAAGCACTCTATTAAGCTCTCTCTACATTTTTGTTTGCTTCAATTTTCCCAGCCGCTATTGCATCTGGCCTATGTCCTTTCCCGTAATTTTTATGTTACACTAGTTTTTATCAACATCCGACTGAATTCAAACCGTATAAACTTTTTTTTTCCTTCCCGGGTAACAGAAGTTACATTTATATTCACTTTCTTTAAACATTAAAACGAGATGGTCTCCGCAATGCGCCGAAAAATAAAAGACGCCATACTGATAGCGAAAAAAGTTTGAATATGAAAAATTAATTTCCATCCGCTAGACAATGAAAAGCAGATTCGCGCGTTTAAAAATGGAATTAAACCGTTGCACAGCCTAAACGGTATAGACAGATAAATCGACACTCTGAGAATCATTTTAGTACCAAATTTAAAAAATGCACACTAATTTTTAGTTTTTAATCTCAAATATTTTCCGAGTTATTCAAAAAAAAAACTTGTTTTAACCTTTTTTGCTTTTTTTTAGTGGTAAAAATGAAAACGAATGTGCTAGGGAATAAAATACACGGAAATAAAATGTACAATTCTCAACCTAATTTTTCATAAAATAAAAAAAAAAAGGAGATATATATTTTTTTAATGCACTCATTCATGGCGATTACTAAATTTGAAGAGTACTTTTATATATTGTATTCGGGAATTTTTTCAAATTTTTTGATTTCATGCAACATTGTGAAATAATTAAAAACTAATCTTTTTGCAAAACTTCGCGTTTAGACGTACGAATATTAATTTGGTTAATAAAAAATTATATACATAATCGATTTTTTATACCACGAAGATGTCGATGATATTAATAAATAATAAAATTAAATGGAATTTTCGTTCCTATCCTTAATAATTACGACACAGTTTTTCCCCTATATTGTGGAAAATACCACTGAAAATTTTTGTCGACTTAACAATTTTTTTTTTAAATACATCTAGCAATTTGAACCAAAAAAAAAAAAAAATTACCAACATAAATTAATAATAAAAAAAAATTGTGTTATATAGATATGTAGGTTTATAAATTAATATTTATATTGATACCCAAAAATATTAGTTAAAGTTTAACCGGTTGTGGAACATTTTCGATTTACGCTTGGGAACATGTTATGTAAATAAAGTAAAAGTAAAATTTAAAAAAATAAAAGAGGTAGAATTTAAAAAAAAAATGACAGAACCGAAAAGAAACGAGGGAAAAATATTAAAATTGGTTGATTCGTGCAGTATTTGCGAACACTTTGCGCAAATATAGTATTTGAATTCGTTTCGCGACAGCATTTGTTGTAAAAACTCTGCCATCAAATACTGTTACTGATCGCCGTCAGAAATTTAAAATTCATCTCAAATATTAATTATTAATTCGTATTATTACTTTATTTTTGGGTATTTTCTTACAAAAAACAACGCGAATTAAACCTATAAATTAAAAGTTTTCCAAAGAAATCAGTTTTTAATTTTTTTCGCGATATTGCGTCAAATTTTAAAATTTAACGATTGCCTCCTAGCTAAAGGAATACAGTTTAAAAAAATATTTTAGTTTTGTTATATAAAAAATTAGTTTTTTTTTTTTTTACACGCCATGGCAACTAAGCTAGGAGCGTGCAGGCTAATTTAATAACGGGTTATATTAAATGGAAGAAACCAGTAGATTTTAGGAAAGAGGACATAGAGGAAATTGTGTTAGGGTCATCCTGGAGGATGGTAGCAATGTTACGGCTGATGTTCAATTTTTGCCGGAGGACCGAATAGGAAGGACATTCTAGCAGGAGATGTTTTACGATCATGTTCGTATTCTGCCTGTGCGGAGTTTTGTCGAGGATGTGCTTGTGCGTCAGGCTAGTGTGCCCTAAACGCAGGCGGCACAAGACGACCTGCTCCCTGCGACTATCTGGCTGGTGATTCCATGCGAATATTTGCTTTTTGATAGAGTGTAGATGGGAAGGTTCCTCTGATTTATTTATCCAATCCTGTTGCCATGACTCCAGCAGAAGCTCTTTTAACCAGTTTTTCATGTCTTCAAACGGCGTTTTGATGTTCAACGAGGGACAATTTTTAGCAGCCTTTTTTGATTCCGCATCCGCTAGTCTGTTTCTGGGAATATCTGCGTGTCCAGGTTTCCAGAGGAACTACGCGACCAGCGCAGGAGAACGTAGTAAATAACCACAAATATCATCAGAAACTGAGTGCGATGATCTTTTCTTTATGCGTTGTAGGACCCCGAGAAAGTCTGTGCAGATTACTATATTGTTTTTGTTCGCGATGATTGCACATTCGATTGCCAGCCTTATTCCATATAGCTCCGCAGATGTTACTGAAAAGGTTGCCGGTAGTGAACAGCTATCTACTACGATGGAGTTTTGGATAACAGCACATCCTTCGTGATTATGTGATTTCGAAGCATCGGTGTAAAATATGTGAGATCTTCTCATTGAGAGTATCTTGTGTACGATGGCAAATCTTGATGAGCGGTGTTTAATCAAGGAAAAATCAAATTTATCGAGTCAGCAGGGCCATGGCGGCAAGGTCGGATTCGAGGAACGTTCCACGTGTGTCAGCTCTTCAATTTTGAGACCTAAAGGTGTGCTTATATTTGATTGTGTATATATTCTCGATAGGGAGTTTAACGTAAGAACTGCCAAAGAGAGGAAGTGGGAGCTTGAAAAGGAGTTTGCTTGGAGAGATCGTAAAATCTGTTTTGAAGTAAGTAAATTTAGCGAGGAGATTGTGTGGAGAAGAAGAACCAGTATGTGATAATTTCGTCTCATACTTGGGGGCAGCTCCGAGGCCTCGCGCAGTAAACTTGCAATGGGAGTTGTGCGAAACGCTCCGATGCATACGCGAATAGCTGTATGCTGAAACTGTCGAGTGTTGAAAGTAGCGCCTTTGATGCTGTTGAGTATAGTGGGGCTCCATAGTCGCATTTTGACCGAATCTATGCTTGATACACTCGAAGCAACGATGTTTGATGAGCTCCAAACGTTGTGTGTGATAACTTCTTTACGATGTTGAACTTTTTAACGCACGATTTTTTAAAGTAAGAAATGTGCTGTTTCCATGACACAATCTCTTGTTAAGGACAAATCCTAAATATTTTGCTGTCTCCGCTTGTGTTATTATTGAGTTGTTAAGGTAAATTTTTATAGAATGATGACAACGCCAAATTTTGCAGAAGTGCACGATTTTAGTTTTTTCAGCAGAGAATTTGAATCCACTTTTGTCTGACCATGATGAAAGGTCGTTGATTGCTCTTTGCAGGGTATTCGTTTCTAGCTTGATGTTTGAACAACTGGTGAATATAACGAGATAATCGGCGAACATCGATATTTTTACCGGCGGTTTGATAATATCCGTAACCGACGTTAATTGCAATATTAAATAAGGTGAGTCCTAACATCGAGCCTTGTGGGATTCCATTCTCTAGTCGTATCGTTCTGGATCTTGAGTTTCCAATTTTTACTCTGCACAGGCGGTCAGAGAGAAAGCTTTTGATAAAGAGCGGTAAGAGTCCGCGAAACTTCCACTTGTGCATGGTTTCCAATACCTTGTGGCTTGAGGTGCGATCGAAAACTTTACTTAGGTCGAGAAAAATTTCTATTAGATGGAGTTTCCGTGAGAACGCTTCCCGCCTAGATTCCGTTAGGTATAGCACTTGGTCTATTGTGGATTGCGTTTTCCGGAAGCCACCTGGATAGAGAGAGATGAGGTTTTTAGCTTTCAGCTCCCACCTCAGCCTGTTATTTACTATTTTCTCCAGCACTTTACTCAACACTGGTGTTAAGGATATCGGTCGATAGTTATCTGTACAGTGGGGATTTTTAGTATCTTTTATTATAGGTACAATTTCAGCCAGTTTCCAGTTCATTGGTATTCTTGATGTTGACCATATCGTATTAAAGATATCGAGTATTTGACTTATGACTGTTTCTGGTGCTTTTTGTAACATATAGATGTGAACACCATCCTGTCCTGGGGGACGTGGCTTTCGACTGTTGAATAGCTCCAATAAGTTCCTCTCTAGAGAATAACTGGTTGTATGGTTCTGAATTACTTGAATTAAAGTCAAGCTCTGGGTTACATGGTGAGGCTTTGTCCTCTTGATACTTTTGGCGTAGATTAATATCGCCAGAAGCCTGGGCAAAAAATTTTGCGAACTCATTTAACACCGAGAATTGATCCGTAATTATTTTGTTATTTCTGATCAGCGTAGATGGTGTAAAGTAACTACTGGACCCTTCTATCGCCTTAATCTTTTTCCAAATGAGTCTTGATGGCGTAGAGGGAGTTATTAGTAGATACAAAGTTGTTCCAGGACTTTCTTTTCGCCTGCTTTAGTGTCCTTCTAACTTTAGCTTTTAGTTTTTTAAATTCAATTAAGTTTTCTAGTGACGGATACTTCTTTAGTTTCTGTAGGGCCTTTCTTCTGTTTTTTATCACTTCGGAACAGGCTATTGACCACCATGGGATTTTCTCGGAACGTTTTGTCGGTGTAACAGTATAATTGGAGAGTGCCGTTTGTACCAATAGATCTGTTAAAATTAACACGTCCTGGTGCACACTTTTGATTGTTCGTTATGGAAAGTTAGCTTTTTTGCAGCCAAAGCTCCTGTGTATTTTGTCCAGTTTGTTCTTGCTGGGTTCCATTTATGTAGGCACCTTTGCCGCGCGCTATTTGGAGCACAATTACAGTCTATGACAATTGGCACGTGGTCGCTTCCTGCTAGATCCGCATGGTGGAATGTATATAAAAGGCTTAACAACTTTACAGATATAAAACATAGATCGATTGTTGACCATGTAGCATAGGAAAAATTAAAATGCGTAGACTCATCAGTGGCTAGAATTGCCAAATTTCGATCCTCTAGCGTTTGCTGTAGTATGCGACCATTCGAATTACATTTGGAGGCTGGCTCCCTATTAAAGTATGTGATAATTTTTTAGTTTTAAGTGCTGGTTAGGTTTTAAATGGGTATCCTATATGCAAAGAACAAGTGGGTTGTACATTGCGATTAGATTTATTAGGTTCTCATAGTGAGTGTATAGCCCATTGCAGTTCCAAGATATTATAAGCCGCTCCATTATTATTGAATAGCCGCAGTCGTGATTAACTCTAGTACGTTCGTTATTTTTGTAATTTTTATTTTCATTTGGCGATGTTTCATACAGGCGTGACAGTATTTCAACTGCTAGATTAGGCCGGGTATATCATTCGTAAATTCAGTCGCTATTTGATATGCGTTTTGTACTTTCTCACACATATTAATGTACACCATGAGGTTTTTCGGCGTCTGTGTATGTTTAGGCGCTTGTAGTTCTTCTTGATCGACGTAACTTTTAAATATTTCATTCAGTGATATCCCTACCGCCTGGTTTGTTTCCTCGTCCTCTGTATTTTCCTCTGACTTGGCAGATTCCTTCTTTTGTTTTTTTGCGCCTTTTGCTTTCTTTTTGGGCTCTTCCTGTTTAGGTTTTGTTGGTGCTGCATTTGAACTGAAGTGGGCCGAGGATGACGATGAATCTGAAGGTGCGGCTCTTTTATGCATAGTTGACTGCAAGTTACTATCCGGAAGCGCCGGAAAATTTTTTTCCATTTCAACGTCTAGTGATATGTTATTTTGCCCATTTGTACAATCTATTTCGGCCTTGGTTTCTTTTTTACTAATTGTAAAAGCATACAATCGATCGGTCTGCATATGTTCATTGTCATATAGGTCGGCCTGCTCAATGTCTGTGTTTAGGGAGCAGTCCTCGCCTTTATGCCCATTTCCGTGAAATCTAAAGCATATCAACTCATTGAAGGTGATAAATATCCTAAACTTCGTGGCATTGTATGTTAATAAGAAGGAGTCAGGTAGTTTAACGTTATCCGGTATGTTGGCGTACAGCTGCCGGCGCCAGCTTACGATGTGTCCGAATTCTTCATTCTGCCGTTGAGCACGTATTTCTATTACACTATTCGGAATAATTGGACTGACGTTAGATAAAAGTACTTTTCTAGAAGATGAATTTAGCCTCCTGGCCTTTATAAAATGTTCTCCAATTTTAATTCCTTCATAAATGTGTACTACCTCATTGACCATATTCTTATTGGCTAAGAAAATTACTATTCTGTTATTGCTGATTCGGGAAGCGGCAATAATATTTTTCGAGTCTTTGACAAGAAGTTTGACTGCTTGCAGATAATCTATGAATTTTGCGTTTGGCAAATAATTGAATATTATGTATTGCTCCTCGGTAGGGTGTTCGAAGTTTAATATTGCCGTTATTTTCTTTTTTACCTTATGACTGTAGCAGGATTTCGAGTTTGATGTGACACATTATAATCAATGTTAGTGGTGTTAGCAGAATTTTCTGGAAGCGGAATCGGTTCATAAGTGTTGAAAAAATTTGTTTTAATTTAAGCATCGTAAAAATATTTTATTTTCGTGTTTTTTACTTTCTTTCATTAATTTTCATTTTTACTGTTAAAATTATATATATATAAAAAAAAAAAAACTACACAAGACAAGTAAATTGAAACACTAAGGCAGAAGCAACTTGTGATGCAAATCACATTTTACTTAAATGCCCTTTCATTTCTATTGTATTCCGGTCTTTTACGTCTTGGCCTCCCTACACCTTTCAGCGCTCACAGTATCCTTTCTTTTCCTGCTCCCTCGGTTATTCCTTTGTTAGCTTCATTCATATGTTCTATTTCTAATATTTTTCCTATATGATCAATAATGCCGTGTCATACCTTGCATTGGGTAACTTCCTTAACTGACATGCTCAAAAAAAAAAAAAAAACTAAAGAAAAAATTCTTTAACTAATGGGGAAAAAAATTGCAGCCTACGGAAAACAAAACAACTAAAAAACTACATAATAATAAAGGATTGGGTTATCGTAACCGGCTATCGGAGCGTACTGTATGAATAATCTCAAATTGCTTCAAAGTGAGGCAAGTTTTATTCTTCATCAATTTGTTTATATCTTTTTTCCTATTTCAGTGTATAAGCTGTATTGATACTTTTTTCCTTGCAATAAACGGGGAAAAAGTAAAATTGTTGACAACCATGGAACTGACAGTCGATGTTCCTAGGCTAGTTCGGCCGTAGCTCGTATTTCGTTTTTTTTTTAAACGTGTGCAAATTTTCTTGTGGCCGGTCGACTGGAATAAGAGTATTCATTCCCCTTTTTGGAAGAACTGATTCAATTTCTCGCGTTTTAAGCGGTTGTTAAAATTACCAGTATTCCGTATATAGGCACCGTGTTAGCCAGTGTACAATGCGATCGCGTGCTAATAACGCCATTTTCTGCCGCCATAGTCTCCTCGTAGTCACAAGGTACAAAAATTGTTCCGGTAAATATATTTTCGGAATTAGCCGCGTGAGCGCACTACGTAAACACACTACGATCGCGGTTCCCGGTTAAAAACAATATACATATGTAAAGAAAAAAAGGCACGCATATTGGTGTATAATTAGAATGTCAGCGGGCTTCCGTTTAATGTTGCCCGAGGTGAGAACGAACGAATTCGCCCTAAAAGCGTAAAACTGGCCGTAATAGAAATAATTTTCTGCCGAATTAACACGCTGTTGCCTTCCGAAATTACCCTGTAGCGCTATTCATTACGGCTGTGGAAGTATGGTTTTTCAAGGTGTTGCAGAGGCGTTAATTAGAACATCAGGATGACGCCACTGCTATAGTATGAAAATTATTTCACGCTAATCTTGCACGACGGCTCAACTAAATTTTCTTTCAAAATTCTACCTATTTCGGGAATAACCCGTTTAAGATTGCCGCGCCTTATGAAGAAATAATTAAAATTCCGCTGCTGGCGGAATTCACGACGAAAAAGTTCGAATCGGTCATTTGAAATCGGTGTTCTCTCCCCGTATAATCGCTTTATTCATTAATTTCGTATAATCGATAGAAAAAATTGCAGATTTTTATTCGTCAAAAGGCTGAAATCGTGTTTTTAACAAATACTCTTTTTTTCATCACTTTTTCCTCTTTTTTTCTTTTCGAAAGGCTTCTCACATCTTCCGTAAAGGTGGTCCAACGCGTAAACTACATATATATTGCCAATCTTCGGTTTTTTGGGGTTTTTTTTAAATGGGTTTGTCAACATGGACATTGGCCCAAGAACAGCGGAACCGAGAGAAAAGAGAGGCACGTGTTACGATGAAATTAGCCATCAATATTTCTTTACACAAATAGCCTTATCGTAATTTCAGTGTCGCTCCTTGAACACGATCCACGTTAAAATTTCCATATTGTCATTTTCAAGCATTTACAAAATTATATCCGGCTAATCGTTTAGTTTTTCACTTAGACACAGCAACAACCCGCCTTCCGCATTCTCAACGTTCGACAACGAATTATTGTTCGGTTTCATATCCCGCTTTCGTTACTACACTGGCAATCCTATTTTTCTCCGACTTTTCTCCTGCTAAACGGCGTGTACATTCTTTTATGCAAAACAGGAACAAAAAAAAGTCCTTTATTCAACGGCTGATAACTTCCCGCCTTCGGTTTGCGGCACTAGCGGTTGTGTGACAATTTACCGCGTATTCGACTTGTTTTCAATTTCGAGTTCTCTCCTCTTCCGATAAATTCATTTATCATCGCGGAGAATTTCCGATACTGGCTTGTTACGTCTTTACGCAAACGATTTTTCTTTTTATCCGCTAACATAGATAGAAATGTGGAACTCATTTTAGAATTTTAAACCGTATCGAGTACCCTAATGAGAAAATGAGAATTGCGAAATTTTTTTAAAAGACACGATCCTTCGGCCAAAATTAGCAGCGTCCCCGAGACGGTGTTGTTGTTGCTTGCGGTTGATGTTAAACTTCTGGCCAGGTAAGCGACACCGAAAAATGTAGGAAAAAAACTGGAGCTAGCGGAGAAAGAGGAGAAATCTTATCGTACCTTTCACGGTTGAACAATTTTCTCGTGTCGCCAAGTTCCGAGACTATTTCCGCTAGGGCCGCGGCGTTTGTTTTATTTCATTGCCACATCTTCAAACCGTGCCGGCATAATTCATTTTATTTCCCGTCCTTCCTGTACCGGCGGCGATATTTTATCTGATAAATCGATCGCAGCGACGCTATTTTTTACGTGCCCTTATAAAGCGGTTATTTTTTGTCGTTCACTTATTACTGGCCGATATATTATTCCGCTCTCGCGAACGCAGGTTTCGGTGGGTTTTTTTCGCGCTAAAATTCACCAGATCGCCGTTCGATTTTACGACTGAATTTCGAAAAAAAGGTAAAACAACAGGTTCGTCCTGGAACATTTCCAGCGACGCGCGACATTTTGCTATCGCACTTCCCCTCTGACGTGATGTTTTTTTTTCTTTTCTTTTTTTGAGCAATTTCATTTTCCATTATAGCTTACGCTGTTTTCGGAAACAAGAGCAATCGAATTATCGTACGTTTAAAAACGAACGCGAAAAGCTGTCGCAGAAACGGCTTAATCACTGTGTTCCACATACCTCTTCACATGTGCCGTTAGCGCATAGCCTGTTCTCTTGAAATATTCACGATCTTTTTTAAGAACAGTTCTTAATATGTTCTTTCTTTCCTTTGAAAGTGATTCTTGAGTTTTTCAAAAAAGCACTGCGCTCTTTTATCTCTTCTGTGTTGTTGATGTATATATATATATATATATATATATAATATATACGGCTGACCCCTATTACTTTTTTTATTTCGAAACGTTTCATTTTGTCCCAAAACGTTACATTTATTGTATATATTAGAAGACCGAGTATCGACAAAATGGATTGTTGCCCTGGTTAATTATGTTATTCAATGACAACGCGTCATTTATAGCCCCACCCCGTCACTTTTTTTGTAGTAAAACGTTACATGTATTAGTAGTAGGAGTCAGGCTAAGAATGACATTGTCAATTTTCCTCGTTCTATACGAACTACGGAAATGATAGAGCTGGAGGTCCGGGGGTGACTCGAGGCGGGTTCAAGGGGCGGAGCCTCTTGCGAGGCACGGATGCCGAGTTATGTATATGTACATATGTATATGTATATATAGGGTGGACCGAAAGAAGCTATACACCTTTTTTCAAATAGGGAACACTTAACAACAATGTTACAAAAGTTAAAATTTTAACTACAGAAATGACTTTGATGGTTCAAAAATGATTTTAGTTGATAGCACGAAGTTCCTAGCGCAGATTAATTTAAGCGAAATACACGTGTAAACGGCATCGAAGTTAAAACGAATTTTTGGGGAAATTTGTTTTTTTCTGCCTTTGAACGGAAACCAGTTCATGTCAACGAGCATTTTTAAGATTTTAACGGAGATCCAATGATATCACACCTGTCTACTTCGTGTCCAAGTTTTTATTTACTTTCGCGAGTTTTTATCTAATTAAAACTTTTTTTTTTGCTACGTGCGTTTGTACCATTTTTTGTCTAAATTTTCAGGTTTTTCTACCAGACGCTTTCGTGCCGCCGTTTTTTCCCCTATATTTCGAAGTTTTTTGTTGCTAATTTCGTGAATAAATGTTTTGTTTTTGCCTAGAGGCTGAAGAATATCTGAAGTGTTTACATACTATATGTATTCTTTGAGAATAAAGAAAGTGGGGAGTAGTTAATTATGGCCCATATATAACTTCTTTTGTCCCACCCTGTTTATAGATAGATATAGATAGATATAGATATAGATATAGATATATATAGGTTTTGATAATTTTTTTTTAGAATAAGTGAAAACTACGCGATAACGAAAACTGAAAGCTTAATGATATATTTATATTTTTGAAGATGGAAAACGGAAAAAGACGCTTTTCAACACAACTACCTTTCTAGATGCGTGCATATTTGTGTATGTTGACGGTGGACCGATCCGCAAAATTTTGTAGCATTTTTGCGCTTTAACAAAAATAATTTCGGGTCATTCACGATACATGTTAATACGTGGAATCGTGACTGTTAAATTTAGCATATTGATCGGGGGGTTTTTGAGCGATCTCAAAAAATATGAAAATGATTTAGTCATTCCGTAAGAACTGATCGTAATGCGCACTGTTAAACATCAGTTACAACGTATCTCTACGACCCGGTGTTGTAAAAACAAAGAGTAAGTTTTAATTAGAAATAAATAAAAACGGCGCAACTTTAAAAAGTTGTTTGCAGGTTGTCGGTTTTATCGAAAATTTTTGAACGGCTCTTAAACGGCTGCTTTCCGTAATCGAGGGAACTCTATTATTCCAGATTGAATTTTTAGGAACAGTTATTCTATAACAGCTGCATACGGGGTAGTTAGAAAAATATCGGACTGTGATCATTGCTGAGGATACACATGAGGCGTTCGATGTGGTCCGGCATGGCACTGCTGTACATAGAGTTAGATACTTGCAATTCCAGTGTTAATCAGATAACAGTTTTCAAGCAGATTTTTTCACAAAAATTTACAGCTGCGACAGTGCCTCGGGGCTCTGTATTTGAAGTGCTACTTTCGAAATATTACGACCTTCTCATTTAAATGATTACGCATCTGATGCGATCTGTTCAAGAGGAAGTGTTACAAGGACAAGAATAGCTGGACAAATGGAACATTAGGACCGCTCTTGCAATCGCAGCAAATCCACGAGATCGTATAGCGATAAAGTTTTAGGTCAATTGCTTCGATTTCAACACGGACAGAAGTCGCGTTTCTAAATTTTCAGCGGGGTATTACAAAACCTATCAGTATATAAAGTTGTATTTAAAAGACCTATGCAATCCAGTTATAAGTTTGTGCTTCAAACTCATAGCATATCGGTAATACAAAATGATTTCAGTCCAAAGTATATTTTGTTTGTCTCGAGTGAAACTATTATTCAATTGGACACGTTAGTATGCAGGCGGAACGAGATAAATTCCATTAAAATTCATTAATGATTGACTTCACGATGACATACGAAGTCCAAAAAAATTCAATCTATCGCTAATACAGGTGTTAATTTTAAATATTTTCCTTAATAAATACTTTATTGTTGAATATCATCTCTACTCGTGTTAGAAAACAATTACTTATTGTCCTGTCTCGGGATAGATTGTAAACATGAAAAAAGAAATATATATATATATATGATATTACAATGTTAGTGTGCTTAGTACTACTGCATGGAAGCGAGACATGGACCATAAAGGAAAATATGAGGAAGCGTATATCATCATTCGAAATGTTGTGCTACAGAAGAATGTGGAAAATACCGTGGACGAAGAAGTTGAAAAATGAAAAAGTATTGGAACTAATGGGAATTGACCGAATATTAATGACAATAGTAAAAAGAAGGAAAATAAAATTTTTTGGACTCCTCATGAAAGATGAAAAATACAAGTTACTGCAGACAATAATAATGAGCATGATAGAAGGAAGAAGAAAGACCTCTTGGCTAGATAACATTAAAAAATGGACCGGAATTAAGAGAACAGAAGATTTAGTCAGAATAGCAAAAGATCGTAATCAATTTCAGCAGATAATCCAAGCCATACAAGATGTTTAAGCAATACCTGAATCGGGTGGCACGAGAAGAAGAGTGGTTTCTACATTTACGAATTTAACATTTGTGAGTGGAAAGTAGTAATCAATTATTCGCAGAGTGTAAAATTCAGGATATGTTGTCCATGCTCGACTCGGTAAAACTTACCTTTTTTTATTCGTAAATTGCAACAGAAAATAGCGTTAAACAAATAATTATTCAAAATTTTCATTTTCGAATGATAAAATATTTAATCGACATGCCCTAAATTTTTTTTAACAGCGGTATAAAAGTGTAACACAATTTATCGCATTTTATAGATACGATGAATGCGATTATTTTTAAATTTTCATGCATATTTTTAGTTAACTTATGTCATCCGTCTTATGAGAAAAGTTTACGTAATTTAATATGTGCTCGACTCTTTTTTTAAAGTTCAATTTTATTTTTATAAATCAGCTAAGAAAAAGAAAATCATTTTTTTCGCCGTATCGGTCGTTTATATAAACTCCCGGATAATATATTTAACATATTGCCGAAGAGCGCCGAATATAGAGACCTATTTCTCTATTACCAAATTTTACTAAACTAGATGAAGAATATACGCTAAATATAATAAATCATCTGTGTTAGCGATATATAAGATTCTTATTCGAACTGTGATATACCATGAAGGTAAATCATTTAAACGCTGTTTACGCAAAAACGTTTGATAACCATGATTTAAGCCGATTGCTGAAATTTTTAAAACGATTATATATATATATATATATATATATATATATATATATATATATATATTTGTTTTTTTTTCTATGCCACACTAGTGAGATTCGAACCAGGTTCTAACAGTCGAAACACCACTGCCTAACCAACTACGGCCTCAAAGTTGGCTTATTTGAAGTCGGATAATGATGTGGTCTGTTTGGTACAATTAATAAATATTTTGATAATAGTCTGATATTTTCGTTTCACATTTAATTCTACTTGATTCTTAATTATTATTGTTCCGTCGCTGTTATAAATTTAATTTGATATTACGAAATAATACAGAGGAAAAAAAAATTACACGGCACTTAATTATTGACGTAGTTTATTATTTCTATTTCGATTTGCATTATAATTTAACAAGAGATATCTGGTAAACAATTTTTTCTGAACAACGTCTTAATGTCGGTGTAAACGTCGATAAAGCAACTAATTTCCTCGATAGATCGTAAACTTTCTATGAAGAATAAGTTCAGACGATCTTATAAGCGCGCAGAATGTGTTGTCGCACTATCTCCCCGAGTACTTTGCTTGGATTACACATAAACTTAGTACATTGCGGTATCACGATTATTCTGCGCTTTGATTAAAAATTCTTTCTCATTCATGACACAACTGGAAAATACTTCATTTGCCAAACACGCTTCTGATGTGAATGTACAACGGAGGATGTAGAAAAAATCGTTCTTTTTTACCTAATTTCACCTTTTTAATTTGAATGCGATTCGAAGAAAACGAGAGATCGCAACGAAGGTGCGCGATCGCCGAAAATCGCGGACACATCATCAGACAACCAATGAAGAGCGCTGTTCCGTGAATATCACCTGAAAGTTCTTTTGAGAGATGGAACTGCCTTAAATTTCGATCAGTTTCTTAAGAATTTGTAATACGTATGTCACGGGTTTTGCAATTCGTTCTCCGCTGTGTTCGTAGGTTGTGCGATGCTAGTCAATTTAAAATAATTTGAAGAATTCCAATCGGGTATAGACTGAGTAAAACGGACTTTCTGTTAAAAATTTCAGTTTCCTCTCTGGGTAAAAGTATAATTTTTGGCAGGTACCTCATCTTCTGTCGTACCACTACAGCCGAGTTTAACCTGCTGCGTCGGCAGTGAAACAGTCGTGCTCTGTCACATTATTTCAGACATTCGAGCAGCACATCCAGACCGCTAGGTACTATTCTCGACACCGGTCACTTTATTATTCAGCCGGCGGAAACATTAATTATTTACTTATTCGAAGCATGCGCAGTGGCTGATTATTGCATTTCTCGCCATTGTTCTAACACGGCTCTATTCGGTGACTAATTACTCCGAATTCAGCGACGATTGTTCTCCACGGTTTTGGCTGTTGCCTACTTCTTCACTCGTAGGTAATTCTTCGTAAATTAGTCCCGTTTTCCTGATAAATGTATAATATTCCTCGTTTAATTTTATTCTTCGTTACGTGAGTACCTTTAACTTTGCCGCGTTCGCTTCCACATTCTTTCTCGGTGGATAATTTACCGGTAATGGCGGAAAAGTAGTGCAAAACCATTAAGTTGCCGCTTTATGTAACCAACTAGATTGAAATTGGAGAGGACCTAGACAACGATGGAAGATAATAGAGATTTACAGATGAGTAGGATACGTAAAGGTACGAAAAAGGAAAGAAGGCAACTGTGAGGTTGACAGGAAGGCGGCACGTAAAGCAGAATTCAGAACCAAAGGATGCATACGATTATAGAGGACGTGTGTTTGGAAATAAGATGAATATTACGAGCAACTGAATAAGAAATCGGCTGCACTCGTAGCCAATATATTGAATCTATGGTAAACCGATATAGGTGCTAGATCAGGTTGGGTGCAAAAAAAATCAAAAGAAGGGGGAGGGAAAAGGAGCCTTAAAAGAGTAACTTTTCAACACCGTGTAAAGAGAAGTAAAAAGTATCCGAATTTACGAAAATGATCATCGGTAAAACTAAAGCGAAAGTAGTTTGAAGGATTTTTTGAAAACAGACCCTTGATTGTTTGTTTTTTTGTAGGGAGACGAATCGGTACGAAAGAGTAAATTTTGCGGAGAAAGTAAGATGTTTCCTTGTAAATCTATATCTAAAGGAAGAAATTTGAGTGGAATAATGAACAGAAAGATTATAAATGAGACACGGTATGCGAAGAATGATAGAGTCAGAAGGAAAGGCTATTAGACTAAAGGGCCTCATGGAGTTGGAGATTTCCGGGTAATCGGAGAAAATACGATTAAAGCAAAATATAAATAATCGTACACAAGAGATGATCATTAGATGAACATTTGAAATTATGTACGGTTTGGAGCGTATTTGTCTTCTTTCGGTTTTGCAGAAAATACGTAATCGAGCGCAATACAAACAGTAAAAATAGCAATTCCCACCTACCAACCGTATAAAATATATTTGCCATCCGATGTCTCTATTTAATTATTTATTTTTTATTTTGTCAATTTATTTGGACTCGACCATGATGGACATTCAAAAGTGTGCTGATTTGATTTCACTCGAACGAAATGCCATAACTGTCGCTGGCTGGCACCTTCGTATTAACATAAAATGGCTTTTTCAGTTCCCGTAGATTAGCCGGTTGTCAACTTTTACCTTCCACCGTTACTCGAAATTAATGAAAATAAAATTTAAAAAAAAACAACAGAAACCCGCACTTAACGTTCTTTACTTTTGAAAATGTAAATGTCTAAAATTTCGCATATCATTAAAATGCCACGACATGCGATAAAAAATTACTACGTGTACGAGAAAGGTTTTCTCCTTTTTGAGGATTTTTTTTTTGAATTTGCTCGTTACCTTTACGCCTAACCAGACATAAGGCAATGATGATGGACTGAAAAAAACGCTTCTTGTCACCGGGATTACAAAATAGCATCACTACCTTGTGCGACGGAGACCGAACGAGACGAATAAAAGGAAAACAGCTGTTGAAAAAGCAGGAAACCTCCCGAAAGGAAATCAGTTAGGACCGCTTGAATCAATTTCCAGGCACTAAATTTGAGGCCAGGGTTAAGTCAACCTAAATCCACTTTTTTTCTTTCTAGTAATGGCTCAATGTCATTTTCTGCGACACTTCGCTTCCTCGACTAGGATCGAAATAATACGAAAATATTAAGCGGGTGCCGGATGAAGGGTGGACACTGGAAGTGAACAACCGTAAGTCTCTCTGCAAAAGGTGCCCAAAATCAATGTAACTCTTATTACGGCTGGTTTCGTTTTTTTTTGTACGATAATATAATTTGCCGCCGCGAAATTTCAGATCCAAAATATTTTTATCGTACGATATTTTTACCATCGTGTTGTTTCACTGCGTATGCGGTGTTGCTAAAAAAAAAAGTAATAATCGCGGTTCTTTAATTTACTGAAAAATAGCGAATGGCTGGCGATAGCGATTTCACGCTGTTGCCGATCGTTGGAACACTTTTAGTGCGCCTAATGATTGTCCAGCATTTGTTTGAAAATAATCGAAAGAATGGCTCTCAAGTGGGCTTGCCCACACTGTACAATTAGGGGAGCCGTTCATAGACGGTATAAAGTTTTTGTACTATATCGGGGACGAAGCAGATTTAATGGGACGAACGGTCTTCTCGCATCGTAGCCCATTATTGTCGTTATTTGTCAATGTCGCTTTAACTGATGACGTTTCGTTCAAGAGCTTGTACTCTATTTATTTTGGCATCGAATGGGAAAGATTATTTTTAAAAGCTTTCTTCCAGTAAAAATAGAAAAAAAGGGGGAAAAAAGGGGAAAAAACTTAATCCAAATACACTTCTGCTGTGCCGATAAAGCAACAGAATAAAACGGAGATGACACTTTCTGGTGATCACGGTTCGTTCGTTAAAAACTTCTTTCAATAGCTAGAGGAAGTACCAGCGGCCACGGTTTTTATTGATACCAGGTTCACTAGAACAGTATTATTATTCGTTGAAAAACGACGACTGAGGCACATAATTAGCACACTGTTCGTGAACAGTGTGATTTCGAAATGCTCCGGTATAGCAGCGTTTCTGACAAATATTCCTTCGTCTACTTGGCGCATTCGATAGGCCATAGACGACCATAATTACATTCGCAACCAGTAACGAAACGGCGTCTTTTAAATTCCCCATTCCGGCTATTACTTTTGCACGCTTCGTAACATTTTCCTCCCGCGTCTTACTTTGAAACATTTCCACGTGCTTTTTAAAACGTTTTCGCGTGTTTTTTAATTCGAGTTCTGCCGAAATTTATGCACTTCTGTGGCTTTAAAATTGGCACGTTTTGATCCTTGGAAAAATCTCATTTTAGCATAGAAATCAGCGCGTTCTCTTAATTTGTCTATTACGTCTGTTTTCGTTCCTCATATTCCGAAATTGTCTTCTCTATCAAAAAAATCTTTTCTCAAATTGTATAGTTTTGTTTGCAGCCCTCGTTTAATTCATTTTTGCCAACACGATGATTCAATCAGTCATAATCATATTTTACACACTCCCGACACCTTTAGTCAGTCATTCCGGCAGAACCCCTTTCAACTCAACCGCTTGCAATTTTATGAAATCTGATTTACATACATTTTTCCATTCCGATGCGATTATCTTCGACTTCTAGTCATCCTTTTTCTATCATCTCTTTCAATCGGTAACTTTATGGTTATGTGTTTTTTCAATCCACTCTGTTGATAATTAGGTGCGACTAGAGTCGTGCATGGGGCTATGAAGTACATTCAGATGGAATTTGCCCCTTCCATTCCTTCATGTTCCCAGTCGGAGCGACTGTTGCTCACCGAAAATTTTTTTTGGGGCGAATTCAACCGGCCACTAATAAAGTTATTCACCCGATGTGACAGCTGGTCTACGTTATATCGAACTCATTAATTCCGAATGCATTTTAACTTCCTATTATGATGACTAAAAAAAAAAAAAAAAACAATTAGTTAAAATAGAAGAAACAAAGCCGGGTGATCCGATTAATGTAAACTTAAAAGTAGCTTACCTCTCTCTTTTAAAGTAAAATTCTTCCGGTTTCGCGAAATTTATTTTGATTTATTATTTATTTATTTTGGACGGTTTACACTCATTTTCCATTTATGCGGAAGACGAATCGATAACTTATTAAGTTTGGAAGACTACTTAGCGTATAGCGGTTTTCATTTAAATCGTTGCGTTAGATTTTATTTCTTTTTTTTTTTCTTTTTTTTCCGGGTGGCTATCTTCAATTTAAAAAAAAAAAAAATCATATCGAACGAAATTAAACAATTTTTCCTTTCGTTTTTTTTTTTTTTTTTTTAACTTAAGAGCTTTATACCCAGAAACGGTGGAAGAAAAGTTAATTAGTTTTTAATTCGGTCGGATTTAAGCAGTATGAAAGAACAAAGGGTGGACATTATGGGCATAGAGTGAGAGGATAAGATGACTAGAGAGCTAATCTCGAAACACTTGTATAGAGAAAGAGAGAGATCATCGGTGTGTTTATGTGTAATTTCAACCTACTCAGAATAAAGAGACCATCCGCTTACCCTTGCCAGCCGCGTACACTCGCCGAATCACCGTTGCCGCTAAGAAACAGGTCCTTTTATAATGCATAAAAAATTCAGAGAAAATAACCTTCTTTTTAGCAAACGCGATGATGGCCTAATTCCATAATAATAAGAGAATCTTTCGCTACTTTGGCAAGCTTCTTGCTTTAACGGCTGAAATGTAGTGCCTCGATTTTTCCGCCGAATACTGGCTATAGTGTATGTATTCGAAATATAATACCGTTGTTTCGACGTTGTAATAATTCTTCTTTACGTTAGAGACTGTATTTCTACTTCGAGCATTTTGGTTTATTAATGTTTTCATTCGCTGATAGATGGCGTTTTGTGCGATGACGTATTTTTCTATTGTTACACTGTAAATGAGTTCATCATTCCTCCGCTGTGGAAGAATTATTCTACACGGAAAAGAACGGATAAAGTGTATTTTTCTGAAAAAAATACGTATTTAACAATAAAATATTTTAAAAAATACGCGGTAATATGATTAAATGTCAGATGTTGTACGCTTAAATTGATAAAATTACAATTAACGTTGTAATTTTTATTTTTTTTGCGGCAAGGAGGCAGTTTGTTCAAGCTCGTATTTTTTTACCTGGAATAAAAAAACCAAGTAATTCGTTTGAAACAACACAGGGAATTAAGCGTATAGAAATTCGCATACATTTTTAGTTTTACAAGTTTGGAATACAATAGTTTGTCTTAAAACTCGCTATTTATTATTGTTTATGAGATGAAAAATTTCTTTGTTTTTTTTTTTTTTTTTTTTTTTTTTTTGGTGGCGGCAAAATATGATCGAATCAGTTCATATCTTAAAATGTAAATTTATTCACGATGAAATTAAACCGCTTAGAAGGAACCGGCGGTATTTTTATGTAAGTCTTAGGATAATCTTGACGCATCACCTCCATTTTGACCTTTTTATAGTGTGGTACCACTCTGTATGTATGTTGTACTATGATATAATAGACAAGGATGATTCGATGAAACCGAAATGTCTTTAATAGACTGAATTTTAAGCAGATATTTACGTGTAAATATTTTTCGAACAAGGTTTCTTTTTTGCGATGTTTAGCAATTCTTTAAATTTAATATTAACAACGAATAAAAGCGGTTTTATATGTAGAATTTTTAACCCTAAAATGTTTGGCAGATTCTATTGTTCTTTGTTTTTTTTTTCAAATTTAATAAACAACGTTCTTATCGCACTATAAATCGGAATATCTTTTTTTATAGGAAATGTTTCGTTTAATCGCCAATGTTGTGCAATTAATGACATAAAAACGAAACATTTTTACTCTGTCCTCTAGCAGTATAATAGATCGTTCGACGAAGTTTATTATCAGTTTAATCATCGAGGAAATACATAAATGAAATAAGGAATCTCATTTACATCCTTCTTCGTAATATGATATATACATATAGAACGCTGAAGGTCCCATTGAAAATTCGAATACGTAATATAACTGATGTTTCTAGAATCAATTTTCAGCGAAATCACAATACAAATTACTCCCCATCTTTTTCGGTTTCATAAATTCTTTCCCGGCATTTTTCTTTTGGAAAATTTATTTTTTTTTTCTTTTACGAAGAATATCCATTGTTAATTTACTGATTTCGTTTTTATCACATATCTTTTATGTTTGCGATAAATTCATTGTAAGGTATGCATCGGAACGTACTCTAAAGATATGTTAAAACTGTTATTTATTATGAAATTTTAGTTTTTGAATGCAAGTTTCTTGAAATCATACATTTTTTGAGCTGTTCTGTTTTTGTTTTTTTTGAATTTATAGCTTCGATGATGGGCTCTAGAACTACTTTTTTTTGTGATTACGTGTATTAGAGAGATTTTAAAGATACTACTGTTTTTATCGATCGCGCGGTGTTACAACCTGCTATTTTTAAACATTTCAGCAAGTGTTATAGTTTTTTTTTCTTGCTGTACAAAGTTAATCGGTTTCTAAACCAAAATTTCCTTCCGAACATTTTCGCAATTGTATTATTTTACAATACCTTCGTTAAAATAGTTAATCATTAAAATTCTCACGTTGAAAGTAAAAATTCAGTTTCAAGACCTGGTTATTTAAATGGTTGTTTTAATTAAGAAATGTTATATAAGTTAATGTTTTTTTTTGCAGTGACAAATATGCTTAATTCAATTCTTTTAAGTTTGAACTTCCTACATCTATTTCTTACTACTAAAGTAAAACTCTAATTTCTTAATGGCCACTATATTCTTCAAAGAATTTTTTGGGTAACTGCATCAGCCGATCATCACCCGCAACAAAAGGTACATTTGGAGTTTTATAGTTTCCAGGGTTGTTATAATGTAATCCTAAAGAACACCGATTTTAAATACATTTAGTTTAAGAATATCATCGGTGTCACATGTGACCGTGCAAGTACGGCATACAGTGGTTTTTCGATGGAATTACAGATCCGTACATTTTAAATGACAGTGCCGATTTTTTATCGAAATTAGAGAAATGCTACAATTTTTTTTTTATACATTTCTGTTAATAGAGTTGTTAAGCAGACCGATGAATTTCACACAGTCTTCTATCCAGTATTACTTTAAGTTACTTCATTTCTTGAGTCAGCACCCGTGTTATTAAATATAACGAATTTATTTAAATGATTTGTCTTTTACGAGAATATGCTGTCTGAAGGACGCAAGACGTAGACAACTTTATTTTAGACTTAATGTCTTTAAAAACTTTTCTGTTATTTAAATATGATTTAATGAAATCTATTAAGATGAATATTTATATTTAATTGAATTAAAAATGATTCCGTTTCGCCGAGTTTCTTGGATGCTTTTTATTGTGATTGAAATTACTGCTTATGGTTTTACACATTTTTTTCAATTATATTTTCTAGTATTAAAGGAAGGTAAAGTATATTGGTCGTAATGGCAGTCATGCAGGGAAAAATAACAGCGAGACCAATAAGAGGAAGGAAAAGACAAATGGTCACTTCGAACGTCCCATGACCTAAGCGAAATAATAAGAAAGGGACATGTAATACGTACATAATAATATGCAAACTCCTGAACAGCAAACGCAACCAATATGATTAAGCAAATCAGCACTCATTTATTAACGAATTTAAATCACTGCGTAATTAAGTACTCTTGCTGGAATGAATTTTTCAAAATCTTTATTTAACTCACGGAGACTTACGTGTGTCTAATATTAAGCAACCAGAAAATCCTCCCCGGCTAGAACTTCGGCAGTGGAGTAATAGCAAAAATTATGCAACAAATAGGATAGTAGCTTGAACTTAAACGTTAGTTATAAAAATATTTGTTAGACAACTTTTTTTTCTTTTTTTTTTTTTTTTTTCTCTTAGTTTGTTAATCATAACATTACTAATAGACTGGTATTCTGCAAAATTTTTGTTATTTATGCAGTGCATCGTACCAGTTCGCAAATTCGGTTGTTGTGTTAATGTACTTTCATTTTTGTTTAAATACTTTAGTAAAATGCGATCTTCCAGAAATTCAGTTTTATCTTTTACTGGGAAAATAAAATTATCCAATACTAATTTAAGCGGAGGGAGTTTTGTATAGCAGCTCTTGTAATTTTCAAAATGCCGCCTTTTTTGAATGAGTATACTGAGAGGTGAAAAAATTAAGTTTACCTTTTTTTTCCACGATTAATCTAGTTCTGATGAATTAGTTTAATTTTTTTTTTTGTAAAAAATATCGGTTTGTTTGTGTAATATTTTTAGCTTTAGTTTACAAAAGTGATTTTTTAGTTTAATTACCATTATTTTAGTGCCTCGTGAAAATATGAACTGATTTAAGTACCTACTGCAAGTTTAACTTTTTAAAGTGGATTTTTCTGCTATGTCATCTTCTCATGATCCGAACGTAGTTCGCATTTCTCTTCCTTCCATCTTTCCCCGCCCAATAAACATAGTTTGCACGTACTTTCCTCCTAATTTTAATTTTAACAATTTTCCCCTTTCCTCTTTTCGTCATAGTATTCCTCACCCCTTCATTATTGGAGGCGATTGGAATGCTCACTCTCCTCTTTGGGGTTGTTCTAGTCGAAACAGTAATAGAGTGGTTCTTGAAAACATTATCCTCAGACATAATCTTATCCTTCTTAATGATCAATCTCCTACTTTGTACAAAAGTCCTTCCATTTTTAGCGCAGTCGATCTCTCCTTTTCTTCTCCTGATCTTGCTCTTAACTGTTCCTGGAAAACTCTTGATGGTACTTTTGAAAGTGACCATGTCCCTGTTATTATATCGTTCAAAAGTCTTCCCCCATCATCCATTTACTTCAAGATCCTCTATGCCTCCTAATGGTGTATCCCCAAAACTAATTGGGAACAATTTTGTCGTTCTGTTGACTCTTCTCTTTCCCTTTTGCATCATAACTTAGATCCTATCTCAAAGTAAAAATACTTTACTGATTCCATCTTACTCGCCCTTTCTTCCTCATCCCCTCCAGTGTCTTCTAAACCTCGTCGTCATACAGCTTCATCCTTATGGTGGAACAATAACTGCAAGGTGGCTTTTGATGCCAGCGTCGCTACTTTTAGAACCTTCCGTCACTGTTCTTCCTTTTCAAATTTTATTGACCATAGAAAAGCTAACGCTAGAGCCCCAGATACATCCTAAAACAAGCCAAGAAGGAATCTTGAAAAAATTTTGCTCTTCTTTTTCCCGGACCACGTCTATTTCCCAAATTTGGAGAATGGCCAAAGCCTTCAAAACTCCCAAATCCGAACACCCTTCTTATCTTAACATCTCTTCTGACATACTTGAATCCTCTATTGACAATCTAGCTCCCAGTTATGTTCCTTCCTTTGACGAAGTAAGTTCTCCTTCTCCTTCTCTCCCAAATTCATCTCACTTCCTCACTTCAGAACGCCACTTCAATGAACTCCCTTTTCATTGCAAAAATCCTCCAATTCGACTCCAGGTATCGACAAAATTTCCTTCCTTGTTCTTAAAAATCTCTCTAATTTCTCACTCAATATTCTCCTCGAAATTTTCAATTCTTTTCTTCTCTCAGGATTTACACCTCCTATTTGGAATTCATTTATAATTATCCCTATTCCTAAGAAAATTCCAAATTCTTTTCGACCTTTTTCTTTGGCTCCTTGTTTAAGAAAACTATTCGAGAGTATGCTAAACCGACGCCTTGTTTGTTGGCTGGAACATAATAATCTCGTCTCCTACAATATATTCGGTTTTCGTCCTGGTCTTGGTTCTTCTGACTGCATCAACCTTTTTCGTTCTGACATATATAAAGCTCTTCTCGAAAGAAAATACACGATCGCTGCCTTTGTTGATGTAGTTTCTGCTTTCGATAAGGTTCATCTTCCATCCCTTAAAAATAAGATGATTTCTATTGGCATTCCTCTTCAACTTTCCTCCCTGATAATTCAGCTCTTTCAAAGCAGAACCATTCATCTTTCTGCTCCTTCCTTTTCGGGCTCTAGATGTGTATTCCGTGGTCTTCCTCAAGGGTCATGTTTGAGTCCTACTCTTTTTAATATCTATTCGCTTGAAATAGCTTCTCTTCCCGTCTCAGCCTCTACACTCCTTTTCGCGGACGATATTCTTATTTATCACTCCTCAACTTCCATCTTCTCTGCTAAAGGTGAACTCAATAATTCGTTGAACATGCTTGAATCCGCTCTATCCAACATCCATCTAACCATTTCGTCCTCTAAATCTTTTTGTATGGTTTTTTCCTTTCGTCCCTATAATACTTCCTTAATTAATGTCTCTTTGAACAACTTATCTATTCTATTAATTAGGTCCTTCTGCTATCTTGACGTTTTCCTAGACAGTCGTTTATCCTTTCGCGAACATATTTCCTACCTATATACTTTCTGTCTTAAGAGAACTAATTTATTAAAGGCTTTTTCTCCACACAAATGGTGTGGTGACCCCGGTGTTCTTCTTATTCTATATAAATCTACTATTCGTTCCAAACTTGATTACTTTTCCTTCATTTATGGCAGTGCTCCTAAACATCTTCTTTCCAAACTTGATAAAGTCCAAAATTCATGTCTTCGTCTTTGCATCGGTGTTCTGAAATCCTCTCCCATTCCTGCAGTACTTTCAGAAGCCGACATTCATCCTTTACACATTCGCAGATCCTTTCTTGGGGATCGCTTCCTTATAAAACGTCTTCCTATTAAGTCTTCTAAATTAGTTTCTGCTTATTCCTACATCCTGGCCAATTGGCGGTTTTCTCCCCTGAAGATTCCTATTCTTTCTCATGTCTCTCGACGCCTTGCTTCTTATTCGGCATTTATTTACACATATCATAAACTCCCGTTCTTTACATTCAGTTTTATAGATTTTTTATATCCTCCTAATTTGTTTTTCCTTCCTTCTCATACTAAATATTCACTTTCTATCGCTTTAAGCGAGTACAACGGAGCTTTGAGGTCTCTATTTCCTTCTCCGTCTGTCCTCTTTACGGATGGTTCCAAAAGCGATGAGGGGGTCGGAGGCTTCCTTTCTTATTTCTTCCCTTCCACACTACGAACTTTATAAACTTCCTTCCTTCTGTTCCATTTTCACTGCAAAATCGTATGCAATACTCCGTGCAGTTCTCTTCATTGCACTTTCCTCCTATAATAATAAATACCTTATTTGTTCTGACTCTATGAGCGTCTTGCAGGCTATATCCTCTCCTTTTCCATCCTCTTCATGCGACTACATTATCCTTTCCATTCGTTCCTTAATTGCAAATCTCTTCTTAGTTCGTTCCATCCAAATCGATCTTCTTTGGATTCCCAGTCATAGCGGCATCGCAGGCAACAACCTAGTTGACTCGTTTGCTCGCTCTGCTTCTTATAATGGCAAATTTGTCAATAAATTTCCTGCCAATAATATCTTCTTTCCATCCAAACGAGCACACCTCAAATCATGGTCGGATACCTACATTACCTTCTTTTCCAATCCTCATTCCTTTTAGAAACTCTTGCAACCTCTTCCTTCATCAAGTTCTCTGATTTCCCTGGTTTCGGTCGTTCCATTATTTCCTCCATATCACGTCTTCGTCTTAACCATAATTGTCTTCCTTCGTCTCTCTTTCGTTTTTCTATTGTTTCCTCCCCATACTGTAATTTTCATCCATCGGATCATGACTGTGTTTGTGATGCAAATCATATCCTTTTTGAATGCTCTCTTCTTGTACAGGAGCGTTTCCTCCTCTATACTAAGCTTCTCCACCTAAAACTACCTACTCCTTTTTGTGCTTCCTACATTACATACTTTCCTTCACCAGATGTTGTTCCAATCTTAGCGGAGTTCATTTCCTCTATTTCTTTATATATCAAAATTTAATCCTGTTTTCGTAATTCTTTGATGATGAGTCACATTGCACTTGGTTGTCGTTCCCAAAAAAAAAAAAAAAAAAAAAAAAAAAACTAACAACATCTGATATCGTATAAAGAAATATAATTGATCCCTTCTTTTTCTAATTGTTTCTGGATAAGGACTTTTGTCGTCCCTTGTTGACGAGCCTAAAAAGGAAAAAAATAAAATAAAATAGAAACTTTTTTCTGGTATATTCTTTTCGTTTTTGAACTCAGCTGATTTTATTTTTTACATTTATTAATTTGAGTATCATTTGGTAACGCCGCACATTTAATGAACTGAATTACAGATATAAAATTACGTAATTTCATTCTGTTTCATCTTTCGTGAGCGGCAGGGGCTTATAACTTGTATGGCCATTTTAATTGTTTTTCTTTTGTGCTCGGTCGGCGAACACTAAAAAAGCGATGTATTAACAATGTGCACTAAAAGTTTCGCGATAGTATAGTAGTGCCCATTAAAAAAATAGAAAATAAAAATTTGGTGCTTTCAACTACTTCATATTAACACGCTAGTCTCCTATTAAGTATAGATTCAAAAATACGCTAAATTACAAATGCTACAATTATCGATGAGAACTTTTTCTTCAGCGCGAAAATTACGTTTCGCGTCCGTTGCAGTATAGTTTTCGATGTAAAAATCGACTTCTCCACATCGCAAAGTACAACCGGTAAACTTTTAAATGCGGCCGCCGCTATCTAGAGTGATACTTCATCTAAAGTTTTCGCTATTGCTTTTAATAAATTCAAACCCGTGAAGCACAGCATTTAACTTAGTTCTTACACCAGCGATCGAATAAGGCCAGGTGAAGAATTGCCAAAATCCATTAGATATTGAGGGCAACACGTCTCCGGTTCGAAAGCGTTAATAGGCTAGTGAAAAGTGCCGCCAAGCTAATCTTCGCAACAAAAATAACTATTTGTAAGACATAATGAAACACAAGTCTTTTCTCAAATCTTCCTAACACTTTAAAGAATCGTTTTTGTTTGGTGTTTTTTTTCCCCCAATTGAAAGAAATCAAAAATGCTACAAGTGTGAACTTCTTTAAAATTTTCGAGGCTAAATTTAAATTGCTACAGGCATTCAAAAATTTCAAAACGCCATTAAAAAGAAATCGTTCGATGCGGTTACCACGGAAAAACTGTATAATGCACATTTATGCCTAGGTGTTAATGTTTTTTAGACTTTTTGGAATACTGGGAGGAAATATGATTAAAAAAATCTCTGCATGCAGTTATGAATTTAATGTAAGATTCGCTCATTGCCCCGCTCGCACGTGTTTATGTTTGTATATAAAATTATTAGAAATATTTAAAATCCATTACGCAAAATATTCACGAAACGTCCAAAATATGCGCGGGCGTTATTAAATTTCGTTTTGAATCTAGGACATTATTTATTCACGTGTGTTCAGTGTATTCACCTCGCTCGCGTCGCTTCGCCTTTTAAACGTTTTATGATACGGGAAAATCTGTTTTTTATACTCAACCCGTTCGAATGTGTAGCTCAGTCGTTATATGAATTGAACGATTCTCGTCGCAATCGGGAGCAAAGTTTATACAGTCGAAATCGAAAGCTGATTTTTTCAGGAAATTTTAATATTCCGAGAAGTCTATGATGGAATCGTACTAATTACCGTTAAATAGCCTAGTTTTTGTTGCGGAGTTTGATTTAATGAGAGTTGTGGTCGCGATGTTACTTGCAGCTGTCGGAATCCTCGAGATTCGAGTTGTGACCCGTTTCTATTAAGTAATAGCTCGGTATCCATTTTTTAAAAACCGACATATGAACAACGGCTATCGGAAGATACGTTCGTAATACGGTGTACAATTTGCACGTGTACATTATTCCCCGCTTCAGAACCAATTCGAAATGATTCAAACTGATTACTATTACCGTTGTCTTTCGTTCAAATTACTGATTGTTTCACTACGAAGAGCAGCTTAATTCCATCACTGTCGTTATTAGACTAACTATCGGAATAGGAAGATCTTCCGACCGATTGACCCCTACCCCCCACCACAATCAATAGCAACATGTCCACTCAAATGAAACGAAGTGAAAAGATAAATACTATTAACAGCTGGTAATCGGCAGATAATAATAACAAGGCTTTGAACCGTTGAATTTTTCCTTGCGATTCGGTTAAAAAAATTAATCGTTTCGGTTTTGATTTTTACTCTGGCAAAAAAAAAAGAACGGTTTTTTTCAGATTCTCCATTATTATTAAAACACACTTTGCAAAAAAAAATGTCGAATATTTATTTATTTATTGGTTTATTTACGGTCGCTTTATAACAACTAGGTTTTTAGCGACCATTATATATATATATAAACTCGGCCATTTTGGCCTCGCAAGGAGCTGTGCCCCTTGACCCCTCTTGCTTTCATTTCTGTCTCTTTCTCTTCTATACTTTGTATAAAATGATCAAAATTTACAACGTAATTCTTACTGGCATCAACACACGCAAAAAATAACAACCACAAAAATCCTATTCTAACATTTAACTTTCGTTATATAAAATTAAGACATTTTTTCGTTACATATTTCATTACATATTTCATTACATTAAATTGTGACATTTTTTAAATAACAATAACAAAAATCCTACAAAATATAACAAACGTTACATAAAATTGGGACATTTTTTTGGGACATTTAGCGTTACATAAAATTGGGACATTTTTTTGAATGGGGGGTAGCCTAAGAATTACGTTGTAATTAATATATATATATAAGTTTTACAGAATTCAGAATTAGTTATACAGCAATTAAACAAGGGAAGACATTTAGTTAAATTAAGCTAATTGCGTTTATGGATTTAATGTATTTTAAAGTCTTGAGGCAATTTTCTGTACTTCCAAGTATGTCGTTGATAGATTCCGGGATGTTGTCCTGTTTTCTAGTTGTCCTGAGGGGACGACATTCTATTAAAATGTGACGTACATCAAGGTTTTGGTCACAGTATGGGCATTTTTGTGGCTCCTCTTTAGTTATATGATGGATGTGCGACATTCTGATGTGACCAGTTCTAAGTCTAGTAATTATACATTGGTCTGATCGATTAGTTGGAATCATTGGTCTTGGTGAGTGTATATCTTGTCTTACCGAATGGAGCTTAGAGCTGTTGGCGTGCCACCTCTTGTTCCAGTGATTTTTTACAGTTTCGTGAATACTTTTTTTTTGCTTCATGGAGTTGGACTGGTATTACTTCTTGGGGTTTAGGCATGGTTGTAGCCTTTTTGGCTAAAGTATCGGCTCTTTCATTGCCTGGGATCCCTTGGTGTATCAGTATCCATAGTAGCGTAAGGTTCGTTCCTCGAGTTTGAAGATCATTGATTAAGACTTGTACTGATTGGACTAATGAATTTTTGGTACTATAGTTTTTCAGTGCTGTTAGACTAGACAGTGAATCAAGAGCATATTACGTATTTGGTGGCAGCGGGGCCACATTTGATACGTTCTAAGGCTTGGAATATAGCATATAACTCACAGTTACAGATTGAAAATTCACTAGGGAGCCTGGTCGATATGCAGTCTTCGGTCTCTGTGGTAAGTGCTGCTGGGCCTTCTTTGATTGATCAGTCTATGTATAGGAATGCGTGGTCCTCATATTTGCTTTTGCTTTCCAGGAATAATTGTTGGTATGTGTGGCTGTCGGTAACCGATCTACAGTTATGTGCTGATTCTATATTCACAGAGATCTTTTAAGTTAACCAAAGTGGTAACGGATGTTGAGTCCTTTTATAAGTTTGTATCAGCTCGGTTTTTAATGTGTTTAGGTGTTCATGCAGTCTTTAGTGGTTTTGGTATTCTGGGATGGCTTTGGTACACGTTGTTTGCTGCATTTTGTATCAGGAAGTTGAGAAGCAATGCTTTGATTTGGTAGCATATATAATAGTTAGCTCCATTGATATTCAAGAGGCTTTTCTTGGGCTTCTACGAGGATGCTAGTGGTTGGAGTAGTTCGAAATGCTCCAAGACTGAGTCTGAGAGCTGTATTTTGAACCGTATCCGGTTTCTTTAGTAGGTTTGAGTTCGCGGCGCCATAAAAGATCGAACCGTAGTCAATTTTGGAATGAATTAGACCTCTATAGACCCCTTTATTAGGCTTTTTTGGTCTGCTCCCCACTTGGTTGATGCTAGGACTTTGATGATATTAAATCATTTTTTACATTCTATTACCAGATCTTCAATGTGGTTTTCCATGTATATTTGGAGTCAAATGTCATACCAACTATTTTTTATTGGTTCTATTGTTTTATTACTTCTTGAAAATACAGTGAAAGCCGAATTACTTTTTGAGAATTCAAAGCCGTTTGTATTGGCCCAGTTGTGGATTGCTTCCAGTACTTCCTGGGTCAATTTTTGAGTTGACTGGTCTTCTGATTTCAGACAGGATGCTATTTATTACGATGATAAATAAAATTACGCTTCTAACCGCACCTTGCGGAGGGAGTCCATTTTTCACATCTACGGATTCCGATAGCTTGTTGTTAATTCTAACATTCAATTTTCGGATTGATGATATAGGAGATAACGTTCGAACATCTTTCATTAATATGTAACATATTTTGTCGAACTTTTTAAAATGAACGAAAAAATTAAAAATCATTTATCTTTTTCAAATCAAAAATATTCAAATTTTAACCATATCTCTATTCCAGATAATTCCCCCTCTGATATACCATTTTGTATTCTATATTTTTCTCTCGTAGTGCCCGTATTCCGTTCTTTATCAATATTCTCAACCCTGTTAAATTTAAAAAGTGTGTTTTTCTCTCGTTTGTATCATTGCTCTTATAGTGTGTAATTAGTTACCGCGTACTAATAAAGTTTCTCGACATGTTCTTCCGGCAGTTCTTTTTCCGTAACATCCAACTTACGGCGGGAAAAATCATCCAGTTTTAATCCCTGTGCAATTTGCCATTTTTCAGTTTCGATCGAAACGTACGATCCGTCCGAGGGTAACACACCTATTGAAACAAATTCTCCTAACTTTGTAGCTGACCACACGTTTCGCATATGATCTTCAATTGCTTCAGCCTGCTAGGCGGATACGGCAATCATTGCTGCGCCACGGGTTTGAATTTCCTTTACGAATTCCCCCCGTTTGTGTATGCGTTTTAATAACGTCTATGATCAAAACTGACTTCCTTCTAATTTCACCCGAACCGTGTTTCACATCATTGAGTCGATGAATGATTATCACCCCGCCAGATGATTACATTTTTTACCTTATCCGATGATACACTCCAAGCTGTTTGGCAACATTCGCTTGAGCTCTATTCTGATTAAGCCTCGGTCATTGTCATAATATTCCAAATCCAAAAGCACTTCTACAAAGCGAAAAATCAGAACTCCGCCTAGACATCTCTATATTATATCGTTTGTTATAGTTACCTCATGCATTTGCCGACTTTGCAGCATCCGTGAAATTTCCTTTTCACCTCTTTCACCGATACTTCCGGATTAAATTTAGAATTTTTTCAATAAACAAGGGTGAGCAGCGTAATTCAGTGTAAACTTTAATGTTGTTATTTACACTACCTTAATTGAAAGAAAAAACAAAAAAAAACAGAAAAACCTGTTCACCTTTTCATTATATAAATCTTAAAAAGCAAAAAAAGATCCGTTTCGAAGCCCTCTGGATAAATAAGAGCGCATCACCAGTTCAATATATTTTTGTCACGCAATAAGACTACTGAATTATATAATAGTTGAATGTAAATGATCTATAAAAATAACTAGTTTCCGGATCGTGTTTTTTCGGTTTCATTAATCACCATTTTCAAATTTTATTACAAAATTTTCATTTAATTGGAAAATTTCAATCAGCCGTATATTTGAAAAGGCAATTTTTTTCGAATCCTCTTAGAATAATTGCCAAATTGTATACGAAGATCGGCTTATTGTTTCATCTGTGCAAATTTTCGCAAATAAATGTTTTCACGTTAAGCGCGCGTTATTTATAAGTGGATCGTCAACGGTAGAGCGCGCAAGGTTTAATTGTTTCGATGAAATAAATTTTTTACTCTTTTAATATATTTCGAAGGAGGAAAGAAAATGAAGAGGAAACAGGGCGAGGGAAAAGTAGAAGTAAAACGGAAGATGATAAAAGCTAATTTTGAAAAAGCTGTCAACGCCCGAAACGATGTGAAATTGTGAAAATTAGAATAAACTTTGCAGGCATCGGTTCGCACGCTGATATTATTTGCACCTCATTTCGGAGTTGAATGACTATGTTTTAATTTAAACTGCTCTCGCAACCTTCCGCTGAAATTGTCTTCTCTACCCCTTACTGTAAAGGAACTGTTTAATAGGGAAACTTTCGACAAACACAATATGCCTCGAAATACATACATATAGGTATACACATATATATATATATATATATATATATATATATATATATATATATATAAAAACCTCCGTTGTATTTTAAAGCTAGTCCGAAACGGAAAAATTTGAATTTTTTCACTTTGCCGCGTTAAGATGGACCACCGCGCGTAAAAAAGTTACAACTTTTTGTCCGTTAACCAGACCGATTAAGAACGAACAAAAAAAAAAATAATTCCACCTACCTATAAATGGAATTTTTTTTAGCCAGCCTGCTGTTTTCGTACGACGAATTCTTCGACTCGATGAAGTTGAAAAATTTCAATTAATTGTATTTGATCCAAAGCAGTGGTTTCGAATTCGCTATTAAAATTTGATATCGCGATTAGCAAATTATAATTAATGTTCGAAGGATTTTTCAGGCTTAATTTTGCACCATGCCTACCGCATTCGTCTATAACATAAAATTGCGTTTTTCGTTTAAATATTATATGACTTTTTTTTTTATTATTTCTTTTGAAATTTCATCTTCATTATAAAATGAAGGCGCCGCGCTTTTACTTTAAAAAGATCATCCCTAGTTCTAATCTTTTGTCCTTAAGTAAGAAATTTCACTGTAAATTTTGATCGGAGTTGTACCCTTCTTCTTTTACCAATGATAGTTCCTTCTACCTCTCAATTCAACCTAACCTTCCTACTAATTCTTGGTTCTCAGAATTCCCTTCTTTTCCACGTTCTGTTATTGTCCCTATTATTCGCCTACACTTCAATCACACTCTATTGCCCGCTTCCCGTTTTCGCCTCTCTTTGGTTTCCTCACCTTATTATCCCCTACATCCTAATGAAGCATTTGTTTATGATGCTAATCACATTTTCTTTGAGTGTTCTGCTCTTTCTGCGGAACGCTTTTCCCTTTATTTACTTCTTTTAAAGTCAAGGCATCCTGCTCCCTACTGTGCTTCCTGTATCCTGTCCATTCCGTCTCAGTCTGTTGTTCCTGCCATTGGTTCCTTTATTTCTGCCATTTCCGATCGAATCAAGTTTTAATTAGTTAACTCTTCTTCCTATTGTTTCTAGGTGAGTTCCCCCTGGTTGACGACCTCCAAAAAAAAAAAAAAAAATTAACTTAATTTCATACTTTTGCAGTTATGTTGCTTAATAATTTTGTTTATCTCTTTTAAATGATTACGAATTAGAATGGTTGTTATTTCACGGTAAATTTGTTAATTCAAATATCAGTTTTCTCTCGGGTAATTTTTTTTTTTTTTTTTTTTTTTTTGGTTTTTTAAACTTTTCAAAAGAAATAACCTCTTAATTTGTTCTTCTTTGCGTGATAGTGGAAGAAAAGGAATGACCCTTTCTAAATGTTTCGCTCTATACAAAAAAATCAGGATTCACCGCTGAAGTATACAGATAAACTTACGATTCTATGAAGCCGCTTTTGATTAATGTAAAATTGTATAGAATTTTAATTATTACTTTTGGTTTCACATTTCAAGTATTATTAACTCTGTCCGATGTCGTTAGCAGAAAGCTTAACCTATTGCAGCACGTTGATTGCTAGTATATACTGGCCAGCAGGCCAATGATTTTTTCGATCGTTAAATTTATGCTTTATAAGTATTGTTTCTCCGTTCCAAATTTGATTATTGTTCTTTTATTTATGGTAGTGCGTCCAAGACACGTCTTTCCAAACTAGATGTAATTCAGAATTCTTGCCTTCGTCTCTGTCTTGGCGCTCTTAAATCCTCTCCAACCACTGCTATTCTTGCTGAATCCAATTCGTCACCCCTATCCATTCGTAGATCTTATTTAGGCTATCGTTTCCTTGTTAAACGTCTTCCTCTCGCATCCTCTACCCTTGTTCAGTCTTATCTTTCGATTTATAATAGCTGGCGCTTCACTCCCAGCAAAACCCCTATTCTGGCTTTTATTTCACATCGTCTCGGTTCATTTTGGTCGTATATTATCTCGTTCAATAATCTCCCTTATTTTTCCTTCGACTTCGCTGACATCTACCATCCTCCTAAGGTATTTATCCTCCCCTCATTTGCAAAAAATCTCCCTCAAGCCGTAATTAAACAGGTATTCTACAGCACTATCAATTCCCTATTTCCCTCTCATGTTACCATTTACTCGGATGGTTCGAGGGGGCCTGGTGGTGTTGGTGCTTCTTTCATCCTTCCTGATTTTAACCTCTCAGAATCTTTTGGACTTCCTTATTTCTGTTCCATATTCACAGCCGAGTTGTTGGCTATCCTTCGCTCTATTATTTTCATTTCCTCGAATCAATTTTCCTCTAAGTTTTTAATTATTTCTGACTCTTTGAGCGCCCTTCAGGCCATATCCTCTCCCCTTCCTGATCATTCGTGTGACTTTGTTATCCTCCGTATACGTTCACTCATTCACAATCTTTCCTATCTCCATTCAGTCAATATTGATCTGCTGTGGGTACCTGGCCACTCGGGCATATTTGGCAATGAAGCGGCTGATTCCTTGGCTCGGGCTGCTGCTGCTTCCTCTCGTCTTTTTTTTAAAAAAATTCCATCCGTTAACCTGCTATCAGTTTGTAAAAGCTTTCATATCCGATTTTTGTCGGATACCTATGTTTCTTCTTTTTCCAACAGTTGTTCCTTTTACCTGTCAGTCCAGCCTACTCTTCCTTCATATTCATGGTTTCTTTTACATCCCTCCCTTCGTCGTTCTGAAGTTGTTTCCATTGTTCGTATGCGCTTTGGCCATTCTTTGCTGCCTTCTTCCAGATTTCGTTTCTCCTTGATTTCTTCTCCACACTGTCCTCTCCATCCGGATGATGCAATTATTTGCGACGCCGATCATGAGTTCTTCCAGTGTTCATCCCTCTTGGTGGAGCGTTCTGCCTTATATTCTTATTTGCTTAAGCTTGGACTTCCTACCCCTTATTGTGCATCCTATATCCTGTCCTTTCCTTCCCCACTAATTATTCCTGCTATTTGTTCCTTTTTAGTTAAAATCTCTGATCGAATCAAAATATAACCGACTTCTTTCCTTACCTTTTGTTTCTGGGTAAAGGTCCTTGGTTGACGAGCCCAAAAAAAAAAAAAAAAAAAGTATTGTTTCAGTGCGCTATCAATAGTTCTCCGATAACGTCAAGTGTTTAACGTACTCGTTAGTTTTGTTAATAATTTGACCGATCTGGTTTATACAAAAAAAAAAAATAATAATAAAAAAACGATAAGAAAAGTAAAAAAAACTTTATCTATGCTCTACTTATGCATGAAGGTCTTCTACAAGTTCTGTTCAAACACTCCTGCTGTACAAACGTCCAGTATTCACGACTATATTCTATATGTAACACGACTGTTAACTTCGTAAAATACCATGAATAGGGGGGACTGTGCTCCCGAAACATGTCAGCTTTTTTTTTTTTCTCCTACCCTGGGCGCGCCAGCGGCCTTGACCCAACAACATGAAAAATTAAGAGTTATAACTAAATAGCCAAGCGGTCAGAAATGGAAAAGACAAAGGACAGCAGCAATGGAATAACTGAAGGCAATGGGAAGGAAAGAATATAGGTAGCGTTAAAGGGAGTAGGAAGACCCAAAACTAGAAGTTGGGCGAGCTATTTAGTTTTATGCATATATGTAAGTAAAAAAATTTCCGACTAAAAAGTTGTCTTTACAAGTTCCTTTAATATTATGAATTTTTCGGGAAAAAAAAGGAAAATGTTTGATATAGAATCTTATAACTTCTTGATTCGATCGGCCCGTCTGATCTTTATCATTCTTATCAGACACCGCATTTCAAACGTATTCAGATCTGTTTATTTCCGGTTAACAGCGTTCACATTTCGCAGCCATACACAATGTAACGCTGCAAATAAAGCATTCCCGGAATTTTTTTCTTTTATCCCTCGATATCGATTTAGAGGTCAGCAAAGGTTTCTTCTTAGTAAATGCTGGTTTTTTTCCCTGTATTATCCTTGCTTTTATGTTTTTCTTCTGTTTTGAATTATAATAGTTCCGAGGTGAGCTTTGACTTCGTGCAATTTAGTTTAACCCAGACGGGTTGTAATGTTTCTGGTTTTTTACTGCAGACCGTGATCTTCATCTTTTCCGTATTTAATTTCGTTCCGTAATTATGTTTCAGTTTCCGCCATTATAACAATGTCATCGGCAAATCTGATCATAATTATTGTTTCGCTTTGCATTTTAATACCGGATTATATATATTATTCTTAACCTCGTATCTTTAATAAACTTTATAATAATAATAGCAAAGTAAATTATACTAAAGGGATTACTTTATATAAGGCAAAGTCATTTTACCAAACCTACTATATATGTAGTAGCATAATTTACGCAGATATGATTAAACTTAAAAGATTTCAAAAAATGTAAGCATATTATCAAAGATTACTAGCCATTAAATTAATTAAATCGTGTAAAACGGTAAGTTATTTAGGGTCAGTGGTTACAGCTGGAATTATGCCACTGCAGTTTTGAAATTAGTAAACACACATAAGTTTATTTTGCATTAAAAATAATATTACTACCTGCTCGCTTAACTTCACTAATGCCTATTACGAAAATGGTAAATGCACTTATGAGAATAAAACCACTTTTAACGTAAAGCAGTTTAAAAGATTATTGCATGACTATTACCTAACGCAGTATCAGACCAAGTGGGATAATTTTACACTTTCTTCCCTAACATATTAAATAGAATGAACAATATAAATTACATACCAAATTTTTTTTTAACGTACAATTCCTCACTGGTCATGGAAATTTTAAAGACTATCTACACTGATTTAATATTAAATGTAACTTTCCCGATACGCTCATATCTTAGCTAGATGTAATGGCACTGATTTCCATTTTCAGTGCTCAGCAGAAAACTTAGTAACTAAAAATTTTCAATTGTTTAACGATTTTACCGTTACAGAAATTAATTTCCATAAACAACATATACACTTGTATTAATTAACCGCAATCAATGTTAAGGATGATCTGATCCCAAAAACTTCAAATTGGATGGGTCGTTTCAACCTCACCATCATAAAATTTGCACTACACTAATACATAATATATTTACCTCATCGGTATTATCCAAAATGAGGACCTAAAAAAAATAAATAAAAAACAATCGTTTACAGCCTTGTTGAACTTCCTCCATAATTTTAGCATTTTTTGCGTTCTTTCTGCGTTTTATTATTGCTGTTTGATCTTTATGTAAAGCTTCAATGACACACGTCGTTTATCTTCCCATGGTATTATTCCTACGTTTCTAAGCGGTTTGAATGTTTTCATCTGGTTTACATTATCAAATGCTTTTCCTAAGTATGTGACTTTATTTTTACTTATACATTTTTCAATGATTATTCGTAATGCAAAATTGTTTCTCTAAATCTTGTTTTGCATCTGTGAGCCCAGCCTGATTCTCTTGAAGAAATCCTTCTATATACAATTATTCTCTATATGAATTTTTCAGCGGGGATGTTAGAGATGTGCGCGTTTAAGCTGATGGTTCAGTAATTTACGCGTGAATCTGTTTCATCATTCTTGGTTTCGTAACTTTTCGATATCAAATCATGCAGTTTCAGTTTGACTTCATCTCCGCTATGTTTCAACAATTCCGCCGGAATTTAAACTATACCTGGCGATTTCTTCGACTTAAAGTCTTTAAGAGCTCTGCCAAACTCACTCTTAAATATCTATTGTACTTGATCTTTTTTTTCCCAAAAGATCCATCGTTGTATAAGTTATGTATATATATATATATATATATATATATTAATTACAACGTAATTCTTAGGCTACCCCCCATTCGAAAAAATGTCCCAGAAAAATATCCCAATTTTATGTAACGTTTGTTATATTTTGTAGGATTTTTGTTATTGTTATTTAAAAAATGTTACAATTTTATGTAATGAAATATGTAACGAAAAATGTAACGAAAAAATGTCTTAATTTTATATAACGGAAGGTAAATGTTAGAATAGGATTTTTGTGGTTATGTTATTTTTTGTGTGTGTTGATGCCAGTAAGAATTACGTTGTAAATTTTGATCATTTTATACAAAGTATAGAAGAGAAAGAGACAGAAATGAAAGCAAGAGGGGTCAAGGGGCACAGCCCCTTGCGAGGCCAAAATGGCCGAGTTATATATATATATATATATATATATATATATATATACGGACTGGATATTATCGATAATTTAAAATTTAACAAAAATAAGAAACAACCGAAACAAATAATAACATCTAAAAGGAAACCTGAGTTTTCTGTACATCGCACTTTATACACGAGTATTGCATCAACAGCCGACGCCAACAGACACTATACCTGCGTAAGCGCGAATAAACTAAACTATTAAAAAATCAAAAGCCGATGCAACAGATTACACCCTCGAGCAATTATCGACGCTATCCTTTTAAACATGTTGACGTATTCGCAAGGCGCACTTTAAAATAACGATAATTTAAACCGTAAATTGAACTAGCTAAAGCTTAGCTTTGTAGTGACCCGCGAGAGTTCATTTTTTTTTTTTTTTTATATTACGTATGTTTATATTGAACCTTTGCGAACCACCGTGAAACCGTACTTTAGACTGATTTAAAAAAGATATTGTTTTTCCTAATAGTTTTGTTATTAAAAAAGCAATATTTTGTTTTTTATATTTATTTATTTTTAATATAAAAATTATAATTGAAAGTTATAGGAAAAAAATTAACAGTTAAAAGGTAAAAACATTTTCGTTTGTCTTTTTTTCGGTACTCTAATGCGAATTTTTTTAATTACAAAATCTAAGAAAAATCATAATAAAGTTGGTCTCTCATTTCTTTTTTTTACTTTCGCCTCTTTAATTGGGAACTTAGGTCTGCAAACAAGTCTATTATCGAACTACCGTTTTATTTGCAGACAAGCAAAGGTGTTCTGCGCTGATTTATTTTGTTGCAAACTTATCCTATATTTTCATAAATATATCCCGAAACTTTCCAATGTCATGAAGCGATTTGTTATTGTCACGTATTGGACTTATCACGACAAAAGCTTTTTTATCCAACGAAATATTTTACGTTTCCCGCTGTTTTTTTGTTGTTCTTTTTTCTTTCTTGTTTCTGTGAATGGTGACTTTTTTTATGAATTGTCAACAGGGTTAAAGTCCAAAAAAAACCCAAAAAAACAGGGTTAGCACACTACATATATAACTGGAATATAATAAATTTATTAACACTGCAACTTCAGTACTTGATTTTATATGAAAACTTTCAAGGCCTGGTCACAGATCAATCAGTTACATTTTCATGCGGGTATATATGTATTACCAGAAGATATGTGAAATCTGCGATTATATCAATTATTTAAGTACCTTCTATAAATTATAGTATATATATATATATATATATATGTTTTGACTTATGTGCGTAACTCGTCAAAATACATTTTTAAAGAACGTTTCTTCATATAAATAACCTTGAATTTATTTACGATATTTGCATTAATTTTTCATTTTGGATAAATTTTATTTATAAATCGACCTATAAATTCGAATATTATATCTTATTATATTGCTCGTACGATTAAAAAAATTCATGAAAAATATAATTTAACTCCGACTTTAATTGAAATACTTAGATATTTAATCTGGTTAAGGTAGATTAAATTTTCATGACATTTGTAAATTATGGCACTGAAATAATTTAGCTTGTTCTGTCTTATAATTACGAGTAGTTATTAGACTTTTATTGAATTCGGAGTTCCTGTTTACGTAAAAATGCGCTTCAATTAAATATAAAGTAGAATTCAGAAATAATCACGGAAAATATCTAACGGGACACTGGCAAATAACACAAGTTCCAAATATCAACCTGCCATTACTAAAAACGGTGCCTGAGTTATTCATTTATTTATTTTTTTCGATTTCAACATTTTTTACTGCTTGAAATTAATTTTTGTAGCGTCTGTCTGCTACCTCAGTTATTACATTGAAAATCTCTAGGTATTTTCTGCTGAGACGCACCTATAGCTTCAAGGAACACATTTTAGGTACGCAATCGATCGTGCCTCACCTGGTTTGCGGTAAATTTTGAAATCTTTTATAGTAATTCTTAATTTTTAAGCGTACCGGTATAGAGTTTTTCATTTGATTTTTTTTTTTTTTTGATTTTCTTCACTAATCCGTTGCACTGCAGAAACAATAAACGGATAATAGACAAATGGACCGAAGAGGACGTGAAATATTAAGCAGCAAAGGATGATGCTGGTCTGCAGGTGTTTTTTTGTTTGATTCAATTTGTTCATATACACGCTTTTCGTTTTTCTACATGCATAAATGGATTTTTCATTGTTTTTTCTTACTCAATCTATTTCTCTTCTGCACTTTGCCCGGCTTCTTTTGAAAGGATAAAGTTTTTCCTCTTATTTTTCTCGTCTAAACTTTCCCGCGAATCTATTCGCCTACTATTTCCTACCTTAGTTTACGCGCGTAAAACTTTTCCGAACTTTGCTCAAACTTCTGCTATTTTTTTTTTTTTGTTGTTGTTTATAAGGCTTTATTTTTTACATATAATTTCTACTTAGGGGGAGGAGGGTTATGAACTATTCGAAAGTTGATGTTTTTTTCCGTTTTTGGTCAGAAGAAAATCTCCGGTTTTAACTTTCAGTCAAAAAATTCGAATTAAACTGAACCAAGTACGAATGAGATCTTTTTTCCGTTGACGCGATAAGATGATTGAACACATACTATTAAAACTGTAGAGGTGTAGTAAAGGTCTTGTAATACTTCACGTAAATCAATCGCCGCTGTTCGGAGTGTTCGTAAATTACCTTTTTTTTTTCTTCTTACAACTCCTCTTTCTAAATCGGCTAAAAAAATATTTCCGCTCCGGGTACTCGATTATTATTAATCCTTATTTATTGAAGCGTCTTATTTGATTATTCGCGACAAATTTATTACATTTTTATTTGTTCATTTATTGAGCACACGTATTTCAGAACTCTGATTGATTCTTATTCACGCTATATTGATGGGAAATCGATGTAAATTTTAATCTACTACCTGAGACTAATAGCAAACGTTATTTTGACAAGCGAATACTAAGAAATTTATGGAAAATCTATGTAAATCTACCTGAAATCGAAAAACCGTTCTATTTAGACGAAGGCCACTTTCGCTTAGCTTAGTTTATCTTACGCCGTGTATTCGTTTTTGTCAAATAACGTTTGCTATTAGTCTCCGGTAGTAGATTAAAATTTAACGCAAGTTGCCTACGTAATACTACCAAGAACGCTATTGGTAATCTGAAAATCACATTTAACCGGTAGAAATAAAATAATTCTATACTTTTAATTCCATCAGTTCTTACACTCTCGTGTCCTATTTCTCGTCTATCCAACATTTCAACTATCACTATTCCAAAATGGACGCTTATAGAGCACTAATTAGAGACTTGCCGCGTGACCGTGGTCATTTAACGTGGTTCTATCTGTCATTGAAAAATGTTCATAAAAGTAAATGTGCAAGCGTGGAAAATATTGGCAAGTATATTTTAAAAAAACTCGATTCACTTAATGCTGCTTTTTTTAATAACTATGCAATATGCTCGGAAATTGTTCTCTTTTTAACAAGATTCTTGTGCACAAATACAAAATCACATTTTCGACAAGAGAAAAAAATAACTCAAAAACAATAATTAAGATACGAACATAAAAAATTCCATATTCATTTCTTTTGTTGTTTTTTTTTTTTTTAGTGAAGAAAGAAAGGTAAATTAAAGTTTAAAAATTTCGCGAAATAAAGAGACAAGGTGGGAATTTAAAAAAGTGAAGAACGGAAGAGACAACGTATAGGCAATCCCCCGAGGTTAAGAAAAGAGGACATATTCGAAAAGAAAGAGAAAAGTAGAGAAGTGTTCAAGAAACATACGATCAGTATTATATAAGATCGGTAAGGAAAAAGAACTGCGAGGAGTCACGTGATAAGATGAGAAAAGGGTAGCGTAACTTTAAAAAGTAAGCCACTTTTCTATACTGGCTACTCTTCCACCTTCATGCTTAATACTCCCTCCTTTCAATATATTGCTAAATGGCCTAAATGACCAGTTTGTAATACTGTAAATAACGGAAAAATAAAGAAACAAAAAAAAAAGAAGATATGACGAGTTAGCTAAAAAAAAAAAAAAAAAACAATAAGGAAAACCAGGATCGCAAATGAGAGTGGGCCTAAATGAAAAGATTACTACGGGTTGGAAAATAAGGAAAGAAAAATGTCGAACCGTATTTTTTTGAATGAATTTTGTCGCTACAAAAAGGAAAGAATAAAAACGCGCCTTTCCATCAGACGGTGACGTGGACAGTTTTGTTCCGTCGGATAATACCCTCATGGCTGGAAACCCCAGAGAATCCGTTGGAACGGAAAAGATGAGAAATAGGAAACAGCGAGTCTGAGAATAATGAATTTTCGTTAGACTGCGAAAAAGAACGAATCGTGAGAAGTTTTAGAACACTTTCGTTAGAGAATATTAATAAATTTAATAAATAAATAAGAGAGTACGAACGATGGCGCAATGGTAGAGTATTAACGAAAGATCTAAATACAGACGCGGTGCGGTTTGAGAAACATTAGTGCAACGATTGGCTGCGTTTTTGATAAAAACCACCAATGAAAGTGATCTAATTATGAGCGGAAAAAAACAATTCTCGATTTAGAAAGATATTTTTAGAATGCGGTGGAAATATTTGGAAAAAATTAAAAAAAGGAAGCGATCGTGAACGTAGATATAAGAATAAAATTTTACCTAACCGGAAGCGATATGAAAGTTATATACGAGCAGTTTTAACGATGCAAGAAAATTGCCAGCTACGAAAACAACATAGAATATAGTGAAAATATGAAAATTTCAGGAAAGATTTTATAGCGATACCGGGGGAAATAAAAGCTGATGGAAGTCATTAGTCGAGAAAATATGAATAGAAGAAGAATTGGGTAGTCGAGAGTTTTGTACTTCGTCTAGTTTGGATAAGGCGGATTTTGCTGGCGCACAGAAAGAAGTAATCCAACTGGCTGAACCGAATTAGAAATTTTTGCTACGGAAGGGTGAGAATTTCAAGATTTTTCGCCTGACTCGATGCGGTGTGAAAGGGTGCAAAATCTGGTTAATTCTGCCGATGGAAGGTGCGTAGTCGATTAAAGAAAAACACCGCCATTTCGTGGAACCCTTAGGAAGAAAAAAGGGAATCGTATAAAGAAGCAGAGAAATTATTTTTGAGGAAGCGAGGCACGCGGAACCAAATTAAAACAAGAAGAGTCGAATATTGGTGAAATAAATATAATTTCCCCGATTTAAATTACGGGCTCGTCGAATTATGTAAACAAACTGTGCTCTTTTCGATAATAATTATATCATTGGCAAATATCTGAATACACCGAAACACAATTAATTATTATATTTGCATTTTTATATGATGATTAATTATGTTTTCGCGTAATATTTGTGAATTATATAAATATTATAACGTTTCATCTTGATCGGATCAAGAACTTTTTTTTGGTCAGAAAAGCAACTCTGATACTGAATGAATTCGGAGGACCTTCGAGAGAGTTAGATTTTTTTTTTATCGAATGGAAGCTACCGATAGTATTCCACGCGGTAAAACTGGTAGGTTAGCTAAAAATGTAGCACGGGTTAAACATTTGACGAGCCCGTTGGGACAGAGTACGTGCAGTAAAGAAAAAATGTTAATTCCGAAACTGAAATATTGCTTTTTTCGTCATTATTATTATTATTATTATTTATCAAATAACCGTAAAGGGTCCCACAAGGTCAAAGCCTGTTGTGTCGGTGCCGAACCACTTATTATCGTTTATTATATTAATATTTAAGACACGTGATAATATTATCATCCGATCTATAATATACACTAAAAATATTAATATTATTGTAAATAATAGTATATACAAAAATAGCAAAGCTATACAAACAAACGAAAAGAAAAACTATAAACATAATCTTCGTAAAATCGAACTAATATCTTATATTCTATTATTATTAGGTATATACATATATACGCTTCCGATCTTGTACATTATAACTATTAATATTATTATACAGTATGTTATATAGGAATAACAAAGCGAACATAACCCAACCATACATGTCTGATCATGTAACTTATAGCTCAATTAATATTACTGTACAAAATAGTATAATATACGAGAAAAATTTTAAGAAGGCATATGATTCCATAGATCGGGTTACGTTACTTGAAATTTTAAAAGAATTAAGATTGGATCGAAAAACAATAGCAATTATTGAACAAACGTTAAAAAACACCAGATCAAAGGTAAAATTTAGAGGGGAAATTTCCGAGGCCTTTAAAATCAACACTGGAATGCGGCAAGGAGATGGACTGTCGCCCCTACTGTTTAACTGTGTACTGAGAACGATTATTCGCGAATAGCGTAAAGAAATGAATAAGGAAAATTTGGACAGCGGGATCACGGTAGGATATAAAAATAAAGGAATTAAGGTTTAAGGAACATAAAACTTCGTAAAATCAAGATACAGATTATTCTAACGCTGAATAACTTTCTATATATGCAATAGGAAAGAAACGAAACAAGACTGTGTATTGTTAGTGCTATCGTCCATACCGTTAACCAGATTTTAATTTTTTCCTTTCAGGCTGCTAAATGCTGTTCTGTCCAGATATCGTTCGGTACGATTAGTAATAATTTCATTATGATGTTTCCTTCAACATTATCTATTTTGTTGTTTACACCTTGCAGGAATTGAAAGGAAAGAGTGTTCAATTGAATATAAAAAGGAAAAAAGAAAAGTTCACTAACCGAATACATGGTCATGAAGAAGAAGAATTAAGCAAAAGTATGAGGTAAAAAAAAAACAGCAAGTAAGTTTATGTATGAAAAAGAAAAGTGACGACAGTAACCAAAATACAACCGTGTAAAATAAAAACAAATAAATTAAAATAAATAGAAAGGAATGCAGAAAATGAGATATAACGATGATATATCTACGATCGATATAATATAGAGTTAAGCGTATATGGTTTTGTGTTTTGTATTTCTTCACTTCGATTACAAATTTCTTCGGAACTATCTGGGAAAAGCGAAAGGAAAGTAGGAAGATGAATGAAGGAAAGGATTTTCTTCATCAGAGAATTTTGGTAGGCAGAAGCTTTATCGAGAATCAGATTACAAATTTGAAGGTTTCATCGAAACGTCGGATGAATTTAGAGGATGATTTAGCGGGATGGTTATACCGAACGGAGAAGGAAGAAGCTATTGTAATCGAGAAAAAACTTGTCGAAAAAATCGAGCCGAAGCGTACTGGGACGCGTGCTACTCTTTTTTTCAAAATACTTTCATGACCGGGTTTTGACTTTGATTTTTCGCCTGGCTGCTTGTGATAAAGATCCCCCGCATGTTGTGTTGGAGCGTAGGATATTTTGATGACTTCCGGGATAAATATAAATTTCTTAAAATGTTAGCTTCTTCCAATCGGTAGTAGCGGAATGTACATGATGTAGCCATGAGAGCGTATTTGTATAGTCGAATAAAGGAAAGAAAGATCCGGCCGGATCTGTTTTACGATTAGGGCTTATTAATGGGAGATAATGTGAACGACCATCAGTATGACACACCGGTTCGACCCCTGCACTGCTTGGTAAACGACCTTAATCATTTGCCGATTAAAAACTAACCGAGATAGATATGGTCGTAAGTGACACAAACATCTTTAATAGTGTGGCGTTCTAGAAGGTTCAACCTTAAAGTAGGCAACATGCTTCGGTGTCTCATTAAACGACGCCCTATAATCGATTCTATTATTATTTGTCAAAGACCTGACAATTTTTCTACCGAACCATATTAATGAAGTAGCTTTGCGAAACGCTACCAATCAAATTCGGATACGGTCCGGAGAAATGTGGCCTGCAAGTTTCAATAACAAAAACTTCTGCTGTTTCGTATACGATTCATATAACTTTAACATCACGTTAAGATACAACACCCGATTATTGACAGTATTACATAGCTGGGCTTAATCGTTGATGACAAATTTACGCGGAAATCTTATGTAAATCAACTGTGACATGTCTTCGAACGTAAGCGAGGGTTATGTTTTTGTTAAAGAAAAACTATCTTGTATAATAGAGCTTCGAGCGATAATGAAATCACAAAAACAAAAACAAAAAAAAACCCTTATAGGTATTTGTTCCGTTACGAAAACAAAAATGGTCGGCCGGGAATCAAAAAATAAAGCTAAATTGGATGATAGTAAACGACGAGATTATTTCGCCGTACATATCGACAAATTGCGATAACGGGCCGGACGAGTAATATTACGTTCTCATCTATATGTGCTCTTTGTTGCTTAATTCGCCCTTACCGCTGCTCTGGCAGCGCTGCGGTAGTCGAAGGTTCTTTGGCTCTGCCGATATTTAATTAAATTATCACCAGACAGAGATTAAATTAGACATTAATTATACCAACGGAGGACAGGCGAACCACGGTCTTTATCATTTAGTAGGCCAATATAGTCCACCATAGGCTTTAGCATAAAGTGACTAAACTAAAACAAGACTTTGGAAATTGTCTAAGATTTGTACCTGTCACCGAGTAATTAAGACGTTGCTATTTTATTTTTCTCTGAACTCGGGTTCGCATGGATTTTTAAATACTTCCTTTTTAAAAAAATTACCGAACAAATTGTAAACAACCGATAATGAAACTAAATCGGAAGAATATATATTACTAGAAGAACTTAAAATGAATTCACGTTTTTTTTTGTTTTTTTTTTATTTTTTTTTGGGGGGGGGGCTTGGCCGACTTAGGACAGCTACCCAGGACAATTGGAGTAGATTAGAGATTAGATTTTGATCCGGTCAGAGATCGATGACAGGAAAGAGACAAGAATAGGAACTACATTGAATGACGGCAGAGCTAAGATATAGGCAGCACTATATGGAGTAGGATAATTCAGCTTTAATAGCTGAACGTACAGAATATTACGCTCGGAGGAAAGACTGGAGCATTCAAACAACACGTGGTCAGGATCACAAACGAAGGAACAGTCGCCAGAGTACAAAGGACAATAAGGGGATGATATGTCTCCTTTGTGTAACGTGATGTAAGAAATTCATATTTCCCTTTGAGATCGCATTTTTTATTTGCCTATATAAACAAAAGTAACTCCACCGGACAAGTTGAATAATATGTTAATTTCTCACCAGTTACGAAATTATTTTTCGTTAATTTTTCAATTATTTGCGAGAGAAATGTTATATTTTCACCGAGAATTTATTTATTTAGTTTTCATGTGATAATTATAACGAAACTATTTACAAAGGCCGTGTCAGAAAATAGTGAAAATTCAAAATCTGAATCCGATAGCAACGATGAAAAGTCTGCTGTAGGATTTTTTACTGATTTTCGTCCAATTTAAATTTCTAAAATATTCGAATAAAATAAATTTTTTACTTAGTTTTACTAAATTACGTTAGAAAATATTTGTTTTACATAAATTAATACTTTTATAGAGTAATTCACAATATCATCCTTTGTACATTATAAAGCTGGTTTCTTCAACCGTAAATTGTTATATTTTGTTTCTGAAATATTTACGGTAAACTTACACAGCTGAATAGCCTCGCTGCTTTCAATCGTATGTTTTTTCTTTCTTCATTCCACTTTCCTCATACCATTCAGTTACCTTCCTTGGACTGTATTTTATTTTTATCTTTTTTTAAATGTCAAATGCATGTAAACAAAAACTAGTGTTAACGAACAAACGCTTATTTATGGTTTTTTTTCTATTTAGATATTTTTATTTTTTTGACATAGCCCTTACTGAAATTATGTGCTATTTGTGATATTTTAAAATGAAAGAAATATTTAATCCTGAAGTAATATATAAAGTTGACTGTTCTTAATAACATCGAGGGGGGGGGGGTGTTTTAATAAAATTACAGTTGCGATACGATGAAAATAACTGTTGCTTAGTGAAGTGCAGAATAATTCGAGGCGAGATATATTGGTACCATAGAAGTAATATGAGTTCCGCTGTTCCGATAAAAATTAAGTCCCATATATCCTAGTAAGGTAACATGGATTGTGAAATTAAGCTTTTCATAATGTTGTACTTAGCCTAATGGATCTGATGAGAATACTGGGACCAGTTGCTTTCTACTTTTGGATTATCCGCCTTTATTTTCCCACATTCCTCCAGGATAACCAATATTCAATTTCAGATTAGGTATAAACCCGGGATAATAATGTAATAATATACAATAGCAATAACAATATAGCCCCACTCTCACAATTAAACAGAATCCGTCTCGAATATTACGCAAAAACTCTTTTTATATTTAGGACGATTCCCTCCATAAGAAAAGAAAATAATGGTTCCGAATATTGCCCAATCGTATTGCTCGATTTCGAGCGCCATCTACCTCTATTTGTACATTCTAGCTGTACAGATTAGTGCTCATGACAATTGTTTATATGCAATACGAATGTGTACACAGGTAAGATTACACTTGCAACTGATATTATGATTGTTTGGGTTTATCGATATACGAATGCAGTCCCATTCGTGTCTGCTGCGTGCATTATACCTACCGCGCATATGATGGTATGCATGTTTACCATTGTCTTCCATATGAGATTCTATTAGCGAGTATTTTTAATTTCATTTTTTTCGTAATAACTTCTGTCGTCGCTCGAGATCGAACCCGAAACTTCCGTAACGGAAGCCAATCGCTCTATTATGGGCTATCGCGACGACTAGTTCAGAATATAATATGGTACAATTTAATTTTTCCTTATAGACGACATATACCTTTTGATTCGTCTTTCCGCACTTTGTAGTTAATCAGTATAAACAGATCACTTAGTGCCTCCTGTAACTGTCGAATAAATTTTATAGTTTAGGGAGGAATTATAATTCGTATCCTTCAGGTACATTAATCATTTCAGTTCATATTTGATATTATTCGTAGTTATGAACTACACGTTATGAATAACAGCAACTAAAATTTCGGCCAAAAATGAACTGAAGTACTAAGAGTATCGCCAAAAAAAAAGCAGTAAAGTAACAGGAATAGAAATTTTTAAAAATAAGTTGGCCAATGAAAACATTTACGCGGATATCTATTTGAGCAATCATTGTACGTAATTTTAAGTAAAAAAAAAAAAAAAAAAAAAAAAACTAAAAGCGAAAACCTATTGTATCCTGACCTTAAGATATTTTTGGTGATTACGACTACTAAAACCATTCTGTCGCCCATACCGAAATTCCAGTTTTTTTTTTTTTTTTGTATGTTTATATCGAGCAAACCGTAAGATATATAACAAACTGTATTACACTAATTTTTAATATTGTTCAGTATCCCTTGTGTCTCTTCCTTCCTCCTATCTTAAATTTGACCTGTGATGTAAATCACCTTCTATTCGAATGCTCTTTTATCTCCTCGGAACACGCAGTCCTTTATTCTAATCTGCTTAGCCTTGGCCTCCCGACTCCTTACTGTACTACATTCTTGCTCTTCTTTCTCCTTCTGTTGTTCCGGTATTGGCTACCTTCATTTCTTCTGTTTCTAATCGCTTCCTGATATAACTTACAAATCCCTACGTTTCATCATACCGTTAGTCCTTTGTGTTGAGTAAATGTCCTGTGTTGACATGCCCAAGAAAAAAAAAAACTACCCTATTGCCTTGTACAAAAAACAAAAAAATTTGTAAAAATGAATTTAATCTGAAAAACGGAAAAACACGATGCTAAATGTAAATGCCGTTCAGCTGATGATTCCTCTCTCTTTACGAATTATATCTCAAACAACCTGAAATTAAACAAACGTTCATTTATTGATGCCTCTTTTCTTTACAAGACAGGTTTAACACAATCTGGTAACAAACGAATTTCACATTCATTTACTGACTCTCGCTCTCTCTCTCTCTCCCTGTCACGTGCTTGTCGATCATAATTATATAGTACATAAATTCATATAGATTTATTGGTTGATTGGGCGTTACTCCAAGCTCAGTCTGTCTGATAAACGTATAACTTATTGTCAAATCATCAGAGCGATATGGATGTGGGGTATTCAACTCTGGGGGTGTGCAAAGAAATCCAATCGACTGATTATTCAGCGCGCCCAAAACAAGTGTAACTAAAGCATGGGCTTTCTGGTACCAACGCAGCGAAGGTATACATTCAGATTTAAACATTCTATGCATCGATGAAGTTATACGCTATATTGCGGAAGCACAGGAAGACCGACTTCATAGTCACCTGAATCTAGAGGCCTTAGAACTGCTACTTCTTGATGATGACCTAAGGCGCCTTAAGTGCACAAAACCTTATGAGCCAGTCAACTCATTTATTCTACATGTATATATAGATATATATATTTAATTGTGAGTATGTGCATATACTTGGTGTGCGTACGTACGGGTGTGTTTATATGCGCATATGATTATTTATATACCCATATATTAGGAGTTACGGAACTGTACACAGTTTCCACTCTGTTCATATTACAAATTAGTTAGGTTAAGTTTGTGACATCTCGATTTAATCAGAACTCGGAAATGCTATGTCTAGTCAGTACTACTGTATGGTGTAGAAACATGGATATTGAAGTCCAGAACACTTAACAGATTAGAGGCCTTCGAGTTTTGGTGTCATCGGCGTTTACTTAAGATTCTGTGGACCAAAAAGAAAACAAACGCCGAAGTACTGCAAACGTTGAGAAAGGAAAAGGAGCTGCTTGATATTTTCAAAAGAAAGAAAACGGAGTACTTTGGTCATGTAATGCGTAGGCCGCAGTACACACTCCTACAGAATATACTGATGGGAAAGGGAGAAGAAAAAAGAAGAACTAGTCAGAGAAGATTATCTTAGTTCAAGAATCTACAAACATGGACAGGTTGCAGCGTTGAAGAACTGTTTTACACGACAGTGGATAGAAACGCTTACATAGAATTAATGAAGTTTGCCATTGGATGAGCCTAGGATCGTGAACGGTCATGGCACTGAAGGAGAAGAACTAACACCGTTTTAAAAGTAGTGCTAATTTATTTACTATAATAATATTGTACTAAAATATACATGTAAAAATATATATATATATATATATATATATATATATGTATGTATGTATGTATGTATACAGCTCAGTACTTTGGACGTCGCTTTGGAAGCCGTTCTGTAGTCCCGGAAACTGGTTTTTTATTATTTTTATAGAAGGGTTGGTTTTAATTGACTGTACAGTTCTTCGCAAAATAAAATAAATGTCTTCTAAAGGTTACACGGTTCGTTACATGATTTTCTTGTTATCTGCCGCGCAAGAATGGCACAGTCATTAATATTTGTATTTGTAAAATTCATCGGTGAACATTACTAGAAATTTCGCAGCAGCCAATAATTTTAATCGCGTATTAAATGAAAAACTTCTGTAATTTTAAAAGTCGCGAAATATAATTAAAATGACTGAAGATAACACGAAAGTTCTTTTTAAGTAACAGAAAGTTTATAGCTTACTTGAACGAAGCAAAGAAGAAGTCTGTTACTTTTTCGTGTAAGATGAGGTAATTTTTAAATTTCTTTAGTTAATAAACTGCACCATTGGCGAATTAAAACATTGTTAAAACTATCGTCTACTTTTACTGCTGATATGAATAAATTATGATTTTTATGTCAGATTAAGAAGTAAAACATTTCTAACCAGTTCGATGATTTGCAATTTTTTCACATTTTTCATCCAAATTCCGCCCTCTGTAGTACAGCTGAAATAGACCGGAAGTCCCGAATTATTTCAATATTTTTTATAGCCGATAGAGGTTAGAATTGGTCAACATTTTATGTCGGTAATATTTAAATTAAGAGAAACTTTTCGTAGAAGTGTAACAGTGTGACGCAATAAATTTCCGTTAAAAAAAAAAAAAAAAGTTATATACCTGGAATTATTAAATTAAATAAGCGTCTGTACTGTTCATAAATATTCATATTTCGAACGTTCATAAAAGTAAACGGCCACTCCTTAAAGAGCATTTAATTAAATTAAACTGTCAGTCTTTGAAACATATTGATTTTCTTATTTTTAACTTAAATTATTTATGTATTCTTTAATGCCGAATCATCCTTTATCTGTTTTAAAAACTACTGAAAAATCCAATCGCTTTTTTACCTCTGACACTATTCTTTATTTTATTTATTTATTTATGTTTTTTCTGTCTCGGCCTTATTTACAAAACAGTGTTAAATTACAACCACCGCCGAATTATTTTTTCGTCTTTTTTCATTTTAAAACTTTTGCGCAATAGCACAGGATTGGGGTCGTGACTATTGCCGTTCAACTGCCCTCCTTTCCTCGTTCTAATTTTCTGTCATTTAGTACTTTTGAATTAGCTTCACGATACATACACAGTCACGTATCCGTAACGGGAAAGGTTAAAATTTTAAAATTTAACCTACAATGACATAAAGTTTGCTTTAAAAAATCTGTAGGGAGAAATTAGCAACAGACTTCGCAGTTATAGGAGAAATTCTAAATTTGGTTATTTATTAACTGCACAAATTTAGTTTGATGAAAGTCAAAAATAATGCAATATTATTAGAAGAATCGATAAATTGCGAACGTATATACAGAGGTCAATTCCGTATCGAGGTCGCTCCCAGGTTTATACCTAATCTGAAATTGAATTGGGTACCAGAGAAATCTGGTACGGTAGAGACGGCTGAGAGAAAGGAACTGGCCCCAGTATTCTCACCAGATCAATTAGATCTTTAAGTACATTATGAAAAGCTTAATTTCACAATCCATGATACTTTATCAGGATATATGGGACTTACTTTACTTTACTTTTACTCACGGCTGCATCGATTAACTCAAAATTTAACTGCTACTCTCTGTTGATAGGATGTTCGAAGAAGATTTAGGATTCTTGCACGGTGAAAATTGTGGCATCGAGGCACGGAAGTGTATCCGTAGAAATAATGTCAACTATTATAATCGACATTATATGAAATCCGCAGCAAAAATAGAAAGTTGGTAGTCCGGACGAAATATGATGTGGCTTGAAGTACGGCTAATGCTTGCAGGGGCGTAATTAAATATAATAACGGAAATATTAGGTTTTATTCGATACCGTGACGTGATGATATTCACGAGAATCTTGATCAGTTATATGTGGTTCAGAAAGTTAACGAGAATATTAGATTGAATACTTCTTCGGTAGGTGTTCAAAACCACAGAGTCTTTACCACATTTTATCGTGAATATGATTCGCAGAAACCTTTATTTCATCGAAAGCCGCAATTCCCTTTTGGAATATAATAATAGAATAACATTGTAAATAAATGTATTAATTAACTACTGCACGGAATTACGGTACTTAATTCTATGCTTAAATGGAGAACAAAAATTCTTATTAAAAGTACCTTTCATTAAAGCGTATTAACTGAATCGAGTAATAGCATATTTTCTTACAATTCAAGTTCCAATCGGGTGAAATAATTAGGTGCCTGATGAATAAGTGTAAATGGAAAAATTTCTCCGCGATTTAAAAAACAAATATCGGCGTTCATTATATAATAAAGCCAATGGCGAAGCGTGACTTTCGGTATAATGTTGCCGACGGCGAAATGTGATTTCGACGAATAGGACTTCCTCTGAAAAGGGTCCCCTTAAAATTATGCCAAAATAATCAGTAATTAACTAAATAGTGACAAAATATTATTATAATAATAATCGAAATAACGTCTCCTCATGTACAACCGGTTCCCGAAGGAAACTAGAAGAATTTACATCAGAAATGCACTAAGACTCACAACGGGATATAGTTCGGTAATACGTGTGAGTGTGACGATTTAAAACGAATTCAATCAAGCATGACGTTTAATGCGCTGAGAATTCCGTACGTTAAGTTAAAGATAACCATAATATTTATATTCACATAATGCACTAAATTCAATACAGAGAAATCTGATTTTTCGCGCCGCAAAGGGGATGAGACACATCGTTTTTCGGCCTTTTGTGAACTTTTGGCCAACTTCGAAAGTTCCTTTAAGAAAATGCAACACGGTTTCGTTCCCCGCAAATAGTAATCTTTCCAACGATATATTTACGTGCCCGGAAGAAAAAAAAATATATATTTTTTTTTAATTTCGAGCTTTGTAAGCTCGGCTATAATAACTTTTCAATAAAGCGGTCCTTTGTGCATATATTTAAGATACGTTTTGGTTTCCTCAACTTTTTTACTCGAGCTATTACTTATGTGAACATCCTTTTTTTTTTTTTTTTTGCTGTTTTTGGTCCCAAAAGGAGGAGTATAAATATATTTTTTTAATTGTTATGAAAGATCTTCTGCGTTTTATTATATATGTTGAATTTCACTTTTAAAGGATTATTTGGTGATGAGTTATGAATTTTTTAAAGGTGATTTTTGAGGTCGTTTTAAATTCCATATTATTATTATATATTTTTGACGGGTTTTTTTTTTTTGGATTTTTTTCCGCCCAAGGTAATCTCGGTTATCTCACAAATTATAGATATGGTTTTAAAAAAAAAATTTTTAATTGCAATTTTATGATCCAATTTTGAAGTTCATAAGTGTCACAAACCGTTCGTGAGTTATTGCATATTTTAATTGAATATTTTTGTCTTTTCCGAACCATCTTATTAACCCGCCATCACTCGCTGCGTGAGATTTTCTCTCACATGTCTGGATGAAACGGTGTTACCTAGGGTACACGAAGGTGGGAAAGTTGGGGCCTTGTATAGCTGGAAGGGAAGGGCACCTCTAGCCAAAGGACACCCTACAGTCAAAGTCAGTCACCTCTAGGCTTCGGAAGAAGGTATTTGTTTTCGTTAGTGCTGAGTTGTGAGAAAAACTCTCGCACGCGAGTGATCCAGTTTCAATTTTTTCAGTGCCTGTGAAACTTTTTCATGGGCGTGTGGAGTATCATTTTCCGTGAATTTTGAACGCTGAATCGATTCATATGGGTCGCACAGCCGTGCGAGTAGATGCGGGTGACTATGGGTGATAAATGAGTGTAAGAGTTCGGTTTTTCGATGTTTTTCAGAATATAGGCATGTGGGGTATCGTTTTCTATGTTATTTCGGACGCTGAATCGATTGCAATTTATTTTAATTTTTATGATTTTGTTAAATTAACGTGATAAAATAAAAATCAGAAGTGTAATAAGTTGATTATTTTAAAATTAAAAAATTAATGTTGTATGCGGATTGACATATTTCAATAAAGATTCTTCGAAGAAAACGCTGAATAAAAGTGAAATCGTTAAGGTTTACAGTTCCAGACGATAAAAACCAAAGGACGTGAATATATATATATATATCGCTCTTCGATTTTCGGAGAATAGAGTAGCGAATTTCTCAAGATATTAGATAGTTTTTCAAACGGTTCAAAGTATTAATGTGAACGGGAGATAATAAAATTTATATTAATATATGCAAATAAATATTATTTTAATTTTGTTGTAGTTTACGACAAATTTATGTAAATAAATATTATTTTAGTTTTGCCGTTTTTTAAGTCAATTTATTTTTGAAGAATAGAGGAATATTTCACGACTCGGCCGTATTTATTATTCTCATTCGACGGATCCAAATATAGACTATTGCATTTCTGAGTATACCTAAAGGTACCAATTGAAAAAATTAACCAAAAAATCGTCTTCAGAGCCTTAATTTTTGGAAGTTGGAGTGTAAAAGTATAGTGAAAAAGTAAAAGAAGAGAATGATGAATAAACAGACAATTATTTTCAACCAGACTGTTCAAAAACTGGGTAGAGTTTACACACAAATCCCATGTGAGAGAAAATCTCACGCGCGAGTACTGCCGTCCTGCTATGCCTAGCGAGTACTGGCGGGCTAAGATTCCGTACGTTACATGTAATCCTAAAAAACATCGGAACTTATCGTGGTTGAAGCATGCAGATGAAATAATCGATTAAGGTGTAAATGAATTATAATATCTATATTTTCCGAATGAAAAAAAGAGCTCTACATAGCGTTACATATGCGGATAGAAAATAATATAATTACGCAGCCAGGAGTAAATTTATATCAGCTCATTGATTTAATTTTGTTCTCATAATAGTTATTTTACATGTACTTTAGACTAGATTTATTTCCCAAGTAAATAATTCGACGAAATTAATTACTCGCGAACGGTAAATTTGACCTCCCGGAAATGCAAATACGAGCTGCCAAAAAATTTTCTGGTTAAAAGAGTAGCATTCTTTGTAGTGCAATTTAATTTACAAACAAAGAACGAAGAAGAAGTTTTTTTTTTTTATACGTCATAGCAGCAAAACTTCATCTAAACAAAGCCAAACGAATAGTTAAAATTGAAGGCAGCTGTTCGAAATCGAATAAATTAATGCATATTTAACGATGAAACTGCAGAATTTTTCTTAGCGAATCGTGAAACACTTTAGAAATTCAAACTCATCTGTATACTTCGTAAAAAAAAACAAAAAAACGATTTAATCGAGGACAACTGGCGAATTGAAAAGAAACGATAAAAATACCTGGAAAAATCAAGCGTTCTAAAGAGACGACAACTACGAAATAATAAAAAATACATAAAATTCCAGCACTATTCTACCGGAATATTTTGTCGTTGTCGGTTTTTAACCGTTTAAAGTTCTCTTTAGCACAGCACTTGCCTAAGAGATACTTAGTAGAATTGTAGACGTTTTTACATTTCGACCGAATTATAATCTTTCGCTTCTCTTTCAAACGTTTACTTTTCTGTCGTGCATCGAAAAAGATGCCTGACAAAAGAAAATAAAAAATAACGAAAAGCAACTTCAAAAACTAGGTTAATTCTCCGACACTTTATCCTCTTCATTCCGCTATTACTATTTTTACTTTTCTTTTATTAAATTTCCTGCTTTTTCTTAGTTTCAATTTTTTATTTTTCTTCGTTTTTTGTTTCAGAGCGGAAAATTCGATAGACGATCTCGCTGTGAAACCCCTAACTCATTTTCCGGTAACTCTAAAAGAAGAGGTAAGTTGATAACAACCTACTTTTTTATGCGTGTGCGTGTGTGTTCGGTAATTTTCATTTTTCACGATATTTATCTTTTTTTTTTTTTTTTTTTGGTTGTTTTATTTTCGCGCGAACTTTTTTCAGTTAATTTTTTCCCTTCCTTGCACCCTGTTTTTTTTTTTTTTTGTTTTTTTATAATTTGAATATGTTGTTTGTGCATTTTCTCCGTTTTGCATTACCCCTATTTACAGTACACTTAAAAACAATATAAATCTGTAACCGAGGATCATTTTTGACGCAATTAATTGGAACTATTATCGAAAAGATTTTATCGTTTAATTAATTTTAGAAAGATTGCCAGTCTAAGGTATAACATTTTTCTCTTTTACGGAATAAAATTTTAGTTGACACTAGAGTGTAAAATCAAAACTTTATTTATCGCCGATTACACCCACACAATTTCATCGGAAAAAACTGTCACGACTCCAATTACGCATTAGACGAATAGTTTTAAAAATGGATTTTTTAATCTCGCTACAGAAAACTGCTATTCGGAAAAAAAGGTAATCCAACTGTAGAGGGAAATTTAACGTGTAGCCGATGAAAAGGTATTATATTTCGCTGCATAAGGTATTTCCGAAATAAGACAGGAATAACCCCGGATACGGCGCACATAAAGACAGTTGCTGTAGACCAAAATGGTTCTATGAACAGGGATGGTGAATAGGATTAAGAGGTTTCAAGAGGGATTTATTGGTTGAGGAATAACACACTTGACACCCTAATTGATTTTTCGTATAATCTATAGATGTTCCGGAAAAAATTAGGAGTTATGTTGTATCTGGAATATGGGACACAAGCTTAGTGAATTTACATTTCAATTCGACGATACGGAGCTTCCAAATAAGTCTGGAGTCGAGGGATAAACTGAGGAACTTGACATTTTTTGAGGAAATGGATAAGGACAGTACCCTTGCAAAAGTGTGTCAACGTACACAGGTTTACTAACCGATGTAATTGCTGCATCCCCTTTTCCATTTACTTTTATTGCTGCATTTTTTAGGGCTCTTTTAGGCCATCTATTTACCATTTTCCTTTTCTTTTTTCTTTCCTGGACATTAATGTATGCAAGGTCCAATATATAAGCGGCTCCTATGTATGGGTGTATTATTGTGTAATTCATATATATAATTGCGTCGATTGATATATTTTATTTTTATTTTTTTGGTTTAATACGTTCGATCTAAGTAGTAAGAATGATTAATTGTAATTTTGTTTACTAAAATAAACGATAATAAGAGTGTTGGTCACTCACGCAACGGGCATACTTGCCCAGTGAGACCCACAACTTAAAAAAAAAAAAAAAAATTGATTCGTTCGTAGTTCTCAGAGCAAGTCTGTATTTTATTAATAATTTTCTCGAGAGTTTTTGAGGGAGAGAGTTGGATATTAAGGAAATATTAATATCGCCGATAAACAGCCGAAACGGCGAGATTAAATTAAAAATAAGATTGGAAGAGCCTGTGCAACATCATTTTCAGCTGTAATTATGATATTGATGAACCGCGCGATTTATTTACCCTATCTGTTCTATCGCTTAAAAAAATAGCCGTATATTTGGGAACTTCGAGCTTTAATCGAGTGAATGATTTTTCCAAACGGAAAAGACAACATGTTTATGTTAATGGCGATGGATATTATCGTTGCAGGCTTAGTAAATGTTCGCCTGCTGATTTCGATTTTCACCAAAACCGACTTGTATGTATAAGAGAAATCGGGTTATTTTATTCAAGGAAATCATAGGGAGCTTGTTTGCTATTTCCTTTTCCGTTGCTCCAGATAGGACGCTTAAAGAAGGAATTGGGCGATAGATTTTAGATTGGCAAAATGGGCCTTTATTTTATTCTAATATAGGAACGGTATAAGTAATTTTCCACGATCGAGAGATATCTTCGGACGTGATAAAAATTTAATTATAAATATTTATGAAGAACTCTCGCTTATGGTAGTAGATATTGAACCGTACGCCGACGAACAGAATCTAGAGCAATGCACTTTATTTAGCTCGGAAGTTTAATTCGGAATTTGAAAAATTGTTAACAAACAATTTAAAATATAATCCTTTAGAAAATGTTTTTTTAGAAATAAACTGGAATGAATGATTTTTTTTTTTATGCCGCATCAGCCAAATCTGGCCATAATTGGCATTTTTCAATACTGACCTATAAAAGAAATAAAAAACAAAAACGATATTGTCTCCTCTCACAGTAGATATGAGGCAACTAATGCTAATGCACGCTGCATTAAATTACACATATATTAATTTTGTTAAGGGGAAAAAAAAATTTATATCGGTCCACTGACGCGTGATATCCTCTTCTCTTTCTTGTTCTGCGTTGAATTTTATTAGAGCCACTTATCTTCGGTATACTTGGTAACACACATAAGATATGTGTTACTTCACTACTCGTGGGCGTAGTATAATAATAAAAGAAGCACGCTTGACAATCCTATTATCGGTTAGATACAAAAGCGAACATTTCCTTACGAACGATGGATACCAGTTATAGTGCTATTATGATGAGAGAGCATCCCGGCATCATCTTCTTTTTAATCTTCTTCTAGGATTGTCTGGCAACGTGTTTCTTGACAGCCGAAATATATTAGGATGTGATCGCTAAGATTTAAGTTTATCGAAGAATTTTTGACACTGTTGTACATGTACCTCTTTGACTAATGGAATATTAAGATCCTTGTAAATGATTGGAGACATATTTAGGAGCTGAAGCCATCATGCGAAGTATCATTGATTGATGCCTCTGTACCGGTAAGAGGCTATTTGCTTTAGTATTTCCGTACAGTTCTATGCCACATTTCCGGATTTGAGTTATGATCATATATCCGTCTTTTTAGATCATGACTTAAACTAGACCTTTTTTTTTACTACTGGATAAAGCAATTTGGTTCGTGCCCAGACTCTTCTACTAATTTGTTCTATATGAAAACGCCAGTTTAGTCTGCGATCTACATGCATTCTCAGATATTTCACGGAATTAACCTGCGGTATCTCACAGAATTATATATTATTAACTTCGAGCGTGCACTAGGTATATTATTGAAAGATATATGTTGACATTTTTTAGCATTGAACTTAATTCTCTTCAGTTGTTGACTCACGTCTGTATGCTATCAATATGGTCTTGAATTACTACATTTGTAAAATCAGGATTTTCGTTAGAGCCCATTAACGCTATATCGTCCGCAAATATAGCCAGAATTGTCTGATTAGAGATAGGTATGTTTGCTGTGCATTTGGAATAAGATATATTGAGCCCAATAGACTTCCTTGTGGAACATTTTTCTTTCTTCAGAAATAACCTCATCAATTTTGATTAAGAATGTTCTAGTTGTTAGGTACGACATTAACAGTAGATAGAGATCTAGTGGAATTATCTGTTTTAATTAAAATTTTAATCCTGTATGCCAGTCACGATCAAAAGTTCGTTCCACATCCAAGAAGACCGCTGAATATACTTATTTTCTTTCAAGAATACCACTACACCTGAAAGTCTGTGACATTGTTGAATCGCTGGATGTTAAGGTCGAAAGCCAAACTATTGATTAGGAACAACCTTTTGATTTTCTACTATCAAACAAATCGTTTTTAATAATAATTTCTCGAAGATCTTGCATAACATACTAAGTAAGCTTATTGTCCGATAAGAACATAAAGAGGTTTGAGATTTTCCAGGTTTTGATACCATTAGTCCTATTGAAGTATCCGTTTCGCAACATAGAGTTGAATATATAGCAGAGTAACATAGCAGCTCCCCGAGGTAATCTAACCAATATTTCGCCAGTTAATCTATCCACTCCTGGAGCTTTATTGCGAAGAGTTGATTTTAGATAGTTTGTTACTTCTTTGGGCGAGAACGACACTTTGTAATAAGCTGTACTTGTAGCGGACTTTCTAGGAAATTTTTCACATATTTAGTGTGTGCGCAATATTTGAATCGTCATGTTGAGTAATTAGCAAAATGACCAAACAATTGACAACGCTTGCATTGAATAAATTAAGAAAGAAAACCTTTCTGGTAACGGTTGTACAAAGACATCCGCAGCTTTACTCAAATTATGACGGAGTTATTAGAAAGTAGGAAGATTAAAGAACCGGATTGATAAGGACTATTTGTGTTATGTAGTTAGATATGATATGAGCCATAAACACGAAAAAAAAAAAATCTGAGATTCTTTCTTTTTTGCCTTAATTAAGAAACATGCTTTAGCATGCAACATTTTGAACTCAATTAAGCCGCGTGTAACATCTAGAGGATTTGTATTTTCCAAGTAGATACCCTGTTTGCGATTTCGTATTATTAAAGCAATTTTACTGCACCAGAGTCACGAATATGTATATAACCAGAATTATCTTCTTAAAATCAAAAGAAATAACCAACTTTTTCTTTACAGAGAAAGGAGAGATTTCTGCCGACTACGAGACACATAACTACTCGCCTATGTCATTTACTCTATACTGTTCAATTTATGTTCTAGCGACCATTTCTTCTCATACAGAACACAAACCTTCTGCCAAATAATCCGATGTCAACCACACCTTACTTCATGTTTCATAAAGCTAACCGGAAAATGTGCAGCGGCAGGATCCCGATTTACATCAAAATGTTCACCCGGAGTAATAAATATCAAGATCTTTTTCGGAAGCTTTATTTATTACCTAGTTAAACTCGTTAAAACCTTACCTCGAATCATAGGCGATTGCGAGCGTACTACGTAAACCCAATTAAGTCCTCCTTAAAAATGTACTTATTCCTAGAATATTCACGGCATGCCGTATCAGATTCTGTTCTATTCATATTGTACACTATCTAAAACTTAGAGAGCAATTAAAATTTCCATATTATGGAAACCAACTACTAATTGTAAGTCCAGTAAAAAAAAAAAAAAAGGCCTAACAAAGAATTATATCGAAATTATAGGATTATTTAAAAATAGACAGACTACACTAAAAGCAACCTTTACAAAATTAAACATCTTTTACAGAACAGATTAAATTTTTTCCATTTGTAAAAGATGTCCGTCAATTCTGTACAACGATTCTTATTTTCAATATAAAATGTAACGAGTTAATACCGAAATAAGTTCATTATTTAAAAAAATATTTTTATGGAAGTTTGCGTTTTCTGTCTTGTTATGCGCAAATTACGTAGGAAGATTTAAACGAAATGTTTAAAAAAAAAAAAGAATACCGATTTCAAGACTTCTTAATAAAAATAATGCAATAAAAAGTAATTATTAGATAAAACATGATTTATTTAACGGTGAAATAATATAATACCTTAAGATGGTATTATGATAATTCTTATACAACGTAACACTAAGCATGTAAAAAGACTTGTGCGAATTATGTCGGTACGAAGAAAAAGGAGCAATGCATTTTTTGGTATAAGTCACAACCTGAGCGTTTCAGTGCGTAAAGTGTATAAAATTATTTCATCAGTTTGCAAAACGTTACTCGTATTTAAATGCTATTTTCTTTTCAATTTTTAACCGCTGATGGCTTAGTATAGTTTCCGAAATTCACTACTCCAGAAGCCCTTTGAGACTAATGTAGTATCCGGAGTACAAGAAATCCGATAGATGACCAACACTCGAAATTTGCAATATGAAATGCCTGCGAGTATAATATGTTGACACGATTAAAGCATTTAATGGCGAGTGCAAGACTGTTGTATTTACTGGAAAATAATCAGTAAACGAAAAGTTTGGTTTTATTAGTTTTTAAAATTACAATAATTAATTAAGAAAAGAAAAAAAAAAACAGCAAAAAAAAGAAAGGGTAAAATTAAATTAGCGACTTCTGGAAGCCAAATCGGTTAGGAAATAAAAATATTGCTGCAGTTAACGGCATATTTGTTTTAAACTAGAATAAGTTAATGTTTCGTTACAAAAGACTAATTCACTTAATTACAAAAAAATAAAAAGACACACTGGCCTCTTCGCTACCACTTAAACAAAATTAAAAAATTCCATTACCAGGCGACACGATTTCTACTGTAAACGCTGAACTCTCTCTCTCTCTCTCTCTATAGTAATGAAATGTCATACGCTTAATTTTTTTCATACATGTGCTTCAGTTATCTATATTTATGCTACTAAAGCAATTTATTCTAGAAAATTTGTTTGCTTTTCTTTATTTTAGTAATTGTAGAATTTAATCTTTTCTTTAAGAAGAGAAATGTGTTTTTTTTTGTTCTTTTTTTTTTTTGAAGGGGGTCAAACTTCGCCGCCTAGCTTGTTCAGTTGTTATTTTTACATTTTCGAAGTATTTATAATAAAAATTTGTTTATTTAGCTTATTGCCATTTCTATACTGTTATGTTATTGACAAATCCAGCGTGCTACATTCTTGAAGTTATTCTTTTCATGAACTCGTTTCTACTTTGTTCAAATGATTTTTTCATTGCCCCACCGTGCGGCTTATCGCCCCCCTCCCACCTCCAATCTACAATTAGTGCAGTAGTTTTGAAACATTACTCTTGGCAAAGTGTGCTGGGAACCTTCCATTTTCAATCTAATTGCAGTCAATACATCATCTCCTTCCAAATGATTACTTTAAGGACGTTGAGAGTAACTTTTTGTATTTTAACATCATTTTACCCCTTTATGACAACTACATCCTTCATATTCGTCATTCCATTTGGTCAGTACTTGGCCGACATAACATTTCTCCAATTTTGCTTTAACATTATTCTACTTCTCCCAGTTTTTCTTATCTGCCCTCTCATTTCCTACATTTCCTTCAGAGTGATTTCGGTCCCGGCTGACCGTAGTTTAAATATTCCTCTTCTTATCAGGCATTCTATGTTCATAATTTTTTTTCCCTATCAATCTACGCCAGTTTAGACAATGGCACTAGAGATTAATACTGCAATTGTTCTTTCGGAAGGTCTTTTTTTTTTTTTTTTTTCTATTTTAGCGTATTCTAAGTGTTTTGAGTATAGCGAACATTTCCACTACGAATGAAACCCGGCAAATGTTAAGAATCCGGATAAGGAGTTTTAGTCAAAGTAATAAGAATGCCGCTATAAATCTGTTTTGTGACAAATCCACCGATACGTCAGTACTGAGAACTTGGTAATTATTAAATCGTGAATTTAATAACTCCGATACAATATTAAGTTGTGTATCTTGAAAAAGGATTAATTTTGAGAATTCTTCCGCGTCCAATTTAGTCTGCAAACTGCATGGGACGGTTACTAAAAATCCATCCGATATGGCGCCCGTTTTACATTATTTTCCTAGTTCCGAATACTTATCAAACTTATAATTATTGGGAGAATCGTGAATTTCCAGTAGTTGCGATTAAAGAGACTAACTAGCATAATAGGTGTGTATAACTCAGTTCGTTAACTGGATGATATCGTTGCTCTTTACTTTTCGTACAAAATTTATCTACAGAGCAGTGCAGTAAAATATTTAACCGGGGGTTGTTCCGAGTATTATTAGCAGAACATGAATGTGTGTAGTTCTTAGTGCCTACGTTGAAAAGAACAGCTCCGTTCAGTGTTATTTGTAGTTTTGTTATTTTCTATTTATTTAAATTTACAAATTAGGCTACATTCTATGTGACTTACTGTCTCGCAGATTGTTAATAACGAGAATTACCCCGTTCTTGCAAGAGCTCTCGCTACCGTCAGGTCTTTCTCATATTTTCCGAATGGATTCCTCTCCGCAAGACGGTTTGGAATTTATAAAAAATCATTCACATTTTAAACTGAAAAAATCAAATACGTTTCAGTGGGTTAAAGGAAAAAGAAAATTTAAATAAAAACAAATATGTCAAAATTAAAAATGCGGAACTAATTAGATAAAATTGTAACAAATTTAGTAAAGAAAGTTAAAATTATTCAAAATACGTGTTTTTAGGGTATTAGTAAAAGTGTAAATTATATTGCGTATATGAATTGAAGCTTACAGATAAATTAAATAATTGTAATAAATAATTATAGAAATTAATAAAAACTATCCGATAATAGGTGTCGAGAACTAATGTAAAACTAGTAGGAAATTGTTATTATACTTAGATCGCTGACTTTATCATCGATCCAACTTGCAAAATAACGGATGTAAACGTGCATTTTGTTTTGGTACGTGTAAAAATTTAAGTTGTTTTTAATGAATGGTGTGTATGATTTTTTCGTTAAATTTGGCACGAGTTGAAAAAAAAGTGGTGAAACGAGTACAAGAATTTCATTTGATTTCGTTCAGGTTTTGTATTGATCGTTTCATTAAAGCAGTATTTTCCTTTCACGTTCATTTACTTAGGAAACTTGTTAATAAGAACTCGTATGAAATTTTACAAAGCCTTAGAAATTCTTATAGTTGTTTAACTTTTTTTCAACTTGTGTACAATTTTTAAAAAAAAATGTCATACACGCCGTCCATTAAATATAACTTAAATTTTCACAATTACCGAAACAAAACGTCTATTTATATCCGGTATTTTGCATAGTTGGATCGATGATAAAGTCAGCGATCTAAGTATAATAACAATTTCCTACTAGTTTTACATTAGTTCTCGACACCTATTATCGGATAGTTTTTATTAATTTCTATAATTATTTAATACAATTATTTAATTTATCTGTAAGCTTCGGTTCATTTACGTCAGCCATGTCCTCTCGAATTCAGAAGTGGACCAGAGCGTAGTTTTTCAGTTCGTCAGGGACAATGAATTAAGGGCACTCCTGTAACCGGAGACTCTTGGGCCGTAATAGTCTAGATATTATACACGGTCCGGAGTCTAACCAAGGTTCAGTGGTAAATAAAATAAAAAAAAAAAAAAAAAAAAAAATACCTAACATAATTTACACTTTTGCTTTTGTTATAAACACATTATTCTGAACAATTTTACCTTCTTTTACTACATTTTTTACAATTTTATTATTAACTAATTAATTCCACATTTGTAATTTTGACATATGTATTTGTTTTCATTATTTTACATCGAATTTTATTTTTCTGTAACATACGGAAAACGCATTTGCATTCTCCAATTGTTTAAAGTGCGAATGATTATTTTACGTGCGAATAGACTTTTCTTAATTCTTAATAAAAATAATAATCCATCCCTATATTTACATTGAAAGGAAACAAAACATAACTACATAAATGAAAATCAAAATTTGTATAAACCAATGTTTTCAACAAAATATGGGCATTTGTAATGTTTATAGCGTTTTTTACGTTGATTTTTTCACACAACACATCCTTTGATCTATAAGTAATATCACTGTTGAATTTTTGTCTGGTAATTACTATCGCCCGCTGATAGATGACGATCCTTCTGCAACTTCTTGTGACGGTACATTATCCTCACGCGATTCAAATGTGAGTAGCCGTCAGAAAATTCCCATATCATAAGGTTTCTCATGCATCCACACAGAACACAGATTTACGTCGTGTATGTATCATCCAAAATTATGTCCGCGATTCTTGCCTAATTCCACGTATAACTATAGAAGAATATACTGAACATGAGTAATTTAGAACTCAAAGTAGATATTTCCTTTGAAAAACTGTCAAACTTTTGTAAATTAACAGTTTCATTAAAGAAATTATACTGATAAAATTGTCAATAAATTTTTCTAAGATTTTAAATTTTAACAATGGAAACATAATTTTTACTTCAGTCGATTTCAGTTACAACAGAAAGGATAGCTAAGTTATGAACAAGTATTTAATTTAGTTTTAATGAAAAAAATTAATTTTTTAAAAATAATACAAAAAACATTTATTTTGCCGCAAACGTGCATACCCTTAAATACAGCTGACTATTAAAGAGAAAAAGAAAACCACTACATTGGAATTTTTTTACCGAACAGCAACGCAGAAAAATAAGTCATATGCTAGAATTACTTTGGCTAAATCATCGGCACACAAATAATATCGTGGTAATAAAGTGTAGAAGTTCGACGTACTGCTGATGTTTCCTTTACTGATATGTTGACGGAACTGAAATTATCTGATTGTTTATTTATTTGCTTTAACCGGCAGGAAAAATCATTTAAAAAAAGTTAATGAATATCGAAAACAAACAAGCTCATTTAAAACCGCTGTTCTGCTCGATGTTCAGACCAACACTTCTACCTTCATTGAGGCCTTCAGCCAGCGAACGAACGACGTTCTGTCAGTACATAATGGTTTTACATAATTTTATTCAGTCGCATTTATTTAAGCAACTTTATACTGATTTTTTGTGTTAAATTTTTAAATACTTGTATTATGTTCAGTTATCCTTTATTTCCAACTTCATGTTAAGATTACCATTGTTACTTTTGAAGAGGGAGGCTATATTGTTATCTCTAACCCTCTCTCTTATTATTCGATTGTTTTTCTTCGGATAAGATTTAACTAAGGAGTGTATTTTGTTAGTTGCACCTAAACCCACTGGGAGACGAGACAATATTTAATATGTAGTTCGTTTTGCTTTTATTGTGACTCCTGATTTGAGTCACGGGGTCAGCAATGCCAATGGTAGTCATTTTTACCGGTATGGTATGATAAAAAAAAAAACTTTCTTTTAAGATGTTTATTTTTGTATTGCGCCTACCAATTCTCTTAATCATATATTTGTTTAACCTCCTAGCATCTACATCCAGAAACAGTAAGAAAGAAAAGAGCCGTCAGTTAAATTTTGATTCGGTCAGATATGGACATATAAAGGGGAACTACTAATGGATGAAATGATGAATGGCGAGGGAAGGACAAAATATAAGATGCATAATAAGGAGTAGGGAGCTCAAGTTTCAGCAGACAAGAATATAAAATACAACGTTCGACAGACATAATTTATAAATCAGTTTCGTTAAACTTTTTTTTTTTTTTTTTTTATTTTATTTATTTACTCCGCTGTACCTTGCGGTTTTTCAGCCAGAGTTTCTGATTGTTACTGTTATTATTTGTTGTTTATGTGTTTTGTTTTGTTATTCATTACATGGTTGACAAAGCTGATCAAATTAAAAAAGTTTTTTTTATGTATTTCGGTTATTGGTTTTTTTATTATTTTCCGTTTTTCTCTTTCGTTTTTAAACTTATTGCATTCGAAAATCGAATGAAAGCAATCGTCTGTTTTCTCTTTACAGTCTATACAGATGTCTGTTTCAGCAATTTTAAATCGTTTCATATAGACACCCCATTATATTTCCATGTCCGGTTAAAAATTGAGTGAAGTTATAATCGATATAAAAATGTTTCATTTGTAGTCTTTCTTCTAAGTTTGGAACTATTTCCCCCGTGTTACTTTGCCAGTTTTTGATTTATCACATCTGAGTTGCCAGAGTGTCGTATACTACTTGAATTAATTTTATTGATCTGTTTTCGTAACTTTTTTTTGTCTAAAATTTTAGTTCTTCTTGTATCAATGTTTTGATTTGGTTTACAGTTTCTAACTTGAAGTCTACAGGTGTATTATTGCTGCTATGATGTTGACTGAAGTATATGGATATTGTGCGATAACCAGAGATTGTTCCTATTAATATTTTCCTTTGTAATTTTAACAGCTTATTCTTGTCTTTTTCTCGTAAAACTGGAAAATATACTGTAGAGCAGTATTCTGTTATTGATCCAAAAATGGCTTTGTACAGTACTATTCTATCTTTGTATTTGAAACCGAACATATTTGAATATAGTGATCTTAGTTCGAAATTAATCTTAATCTTGTCTATTATGAATTCGATGAGTTTTCCAAAATTTAAATTTGTGTCTATGATTATTCCCAAGTACTTTATTTCTTTTACTATTTTTATTTTATCTTTATCTTTATGTATAAGTGCTGTTCAATGCAATGTATCATTTCTTCCCTGTCTTGTTTTCTACTTATTAGTAGTGCTTGGGTTTTATTTATGTTGAATTGTAAGCCTAAGTTTTGAATGTTTTTACTCAATTTTTTTATTGTTTCATTTATATTGTAAACTTCGTCCTTTTTATTAATTCCTGCTACTAACATTATATCGTCTGCGTAGCTTATCATATTGCAGTGTTGACTGAAATGCAAATTATGAACTTAAGTAGTTACGAATTATAGTTTGTATTGTACCAGATATATTTTTTCTATTCATTATTTTTAAGATTTCATCAATTTTTATTTGATCAAATGCTCCGGATATGTCAAAGCTGATTAGTAACGTATGTCTTGTTAGTTTTTTATATTTTTCAATGTAATCGCATAACTTTTTTATTGCTAGCTCGGATGATTTGTTTTTAAGAAAGCCAAACTGATTTTTGTTTAAAATCGCTTTTTCTTTTATTTCTGTATCCAGAAAATTTTTTATTATTTTTTCGTATATTTTACTTAAACTAGACAGTAGCGTTATAGGCCTGTATGATTTCGGATTTGTTAAATCTTTTCCAGGTTTGTTTATTATTTTAATTTTTCCTTGTTTCCAGACGTTTGGGAAATAATTTAGTTCGATACATTTTTGGTAAATAGATTTAAATATTTTTTCGTCTACTTTGTGAAGAAGTTTAATCATCTTGTTAGAAATTTGATCGTGTCCATTGGCTTTCCTATTGTTCAGTTTTTTGATTATTGTAGTTAATTCGTTTTCATATATTTGAAGAGTTTTATCTGGCTGAGTCGGTTGCAACTTAAGTGTTCGGTTTGGAAATAATTCAGCAAAAATTATTTTATGTTTTTCAATGTTATCGTGTACGAGTTAAACTCTTTACCAGCATCAAAAGTAAGGAAGGGTTTTGGTTTTCATTTACGTTGTTTTTCCCCCTACGTCCCGATAGACGATGAATTATAAGATTGTGATCTCGTCATTGCGCAAGCCTCAGTTTTTTAATTTTACTCATATCAGTTTTTTTCTTCTATTTTTTCGTACAACTTACGGTCGTTTTTTTTTTTTGTTTTTTTTTTGTTGTTTTTTTTTAAATATAAAATAATAATAATATTATTTTATATATTATCTTTTGGGCACGCCAACGGCTTTGACCTAACAACTACAGAAATTATGGAAAGGCTTAAATAGAGAGACGATTAGAAATAGAGCTTACGAAAGATTGAAGTACAGGGATTATATCTGGAGATGGAAAAAAAAGGACAAAGGAAGAATTATATGGAGCAGGAAGACCCAGTGTTAAGATTTTGGAGTACGGTCGTTATAAAATTAGCGTTTGAAATTCGGTGTCCTACATATACTGGAAAGTGCAATTTTACGCAGTGTTTACGAAACATAATTTTTTTTTTGCCGCGTAATTTATAGATTTACATTTTTTTCACGCTAATAGCATTTTAAGCATTTTAAATTTGCACATATTTCAAATTGTCTATTTTCATACAAAGAAAAAGAAAACGAAACGTAAACAGGTATTTAAGATAAAACTTCAAAAATATTTCAACGAAATACTTACGTAATTAATTTTTGAGTAAGTATTGCGTAAACGCTTCGTTTGAATTGCACTGCAAAATTTAAAAAATTTTAAATTAAAAAAAAAAAACAATAATATTATATTTATTGGTTTAGAAAATAATTACGTGCTATTTTAATTATGTGACCTTTAGCCTTTACAATATTTACGCTCTGTTTTATGTAAACAAAGTTTTCTTTCATTCTGGGACGAAAACCATGTAAATTTTGTTAATGACAATGTTTTGTTTTTTTTATTTAATTTTTTTATTTATTTTGTAAAAAATTAGATGACCCTGGCACGATTTTAGAGAATTTTATCCTCCTGAATGATGGTTCCCCTAGGTGTATTCGAAGTCACTCCTCTCTTAGCTCTATTGACCTCTCCTTTTTACCTCTTCTGGTCTCGGTCTTAGCTGTTCATGGGGTACTTTGGACGGTATCTTTGGTAGTGATCACACTCCTATAATTATTTCCTTCAATGAAATCCTTCTTCCATCTCCTCCTTACCGTCTTCAGACTCCAAAGTGGACCCTCTCTAAAGTAGATTGGTCCAACTTTCGTTCCTTTGTTGATTCCTCACTTTCTTCAATCCCAACAAATTTGAATCTTACCTCTCGATATGATTTCTTCATTGACTCCGTTTCTGCTGCTTTAACTTGTTCTTCTCCTCCCGTTTGGGCTTCTACCCATAAAAAATCCAAAATGTCTTCCTCCCTGTGGTGGAACCAGGATTGTAAAGCTGCTTTCGACCTTAGTTTATCCACATTTAGAACTTTCCGTTTCTCCCCCACTCTCAACAACTTTCTCGCCCATAAAAGAGCCAACGCTAAAGCTAGATTCACCTTGAAAATGGCAACAAAAAATTCATGGAAAAGCTTCTGTTCTTCCTTTTCACGCTTCACTCCTGCTTCTTGTGTCTGAAGTATGGCCAAGTCCTTCAAGTCTTTCCCCACGTTCTTCTAATCAGAATCTTCCTTCCATTTTTGAATTCTATAGCTCCCAGTACGTTCCAAGCTTACCCTGTCTCATGTCGTCCGCTTCCACCTTCTCACATTTTTCGGTTTCTCCACTTACTTTTACAGAACTGAAAGCATCCTTACGTAATTCTGAAAATTCTTTTCTTGGAAAAGATGGAATTTCCTTTCCCATTCTCAAAAACCTCCCTGAGTACTCTCTTCGGTTTCTTTTGAACTTATTTAACTCCTATCTTCGTTCCTGCTCTACTCCTTCCTCTTAGAATAGCTTTATCATCATCCCGATCCCAAAGCTTACATCTTCAGCTCATCGTCTAATTTCTCCTACTTCTTGCGTTAGAAAGCTTTTCGAAAGCTTAATTAATAGACGTCTTGTTCGGTGGCTCGAACATAATGATTTACTGCCTAACAACATGAATGGTTTTGGCCCCCCGGATTGTATCAGTTCGTTTTTGGTAGACGCCTACTCGGCATTCATCCGTAAGGAATTTCTTGCTGCTTCTTTTGTTGACATCACTGCGGCTTTCGACAATGTCCACCTCCCTAGTTTGTTCGATATAATGCTTTCTTTTAATATACCAGCTCATTTCTCTTCCCTCATTAGTAATCTCTTTAAATGTAGAACTGTTATTCTTTCTACTCCTTCTGAGACCTATATTAGGTTAGTATTCCGCGGATTGCCATAAGGCTCCTGCCTTAGCCCAACTCTGTTCAACAACATCTACTTCATCAATATTGCTTCCATTAAGTTCACCTTCCATTTTTAACGCCGATGATATCCTCATCTACTCCGCCCATTACCATATTTCGGTCGCCAGCTCCCAGCTCCAAAATTCTTTAAAATCATGACAAAATTCTCCATCAAATATCCATCTTTCAATTTCATCTATTAAATACTTTGTTGTTGTGTTTACTCTCCGTCCGTTTGATCCCTCCCTAATTCGTCTGATCGTCTATAATGATGCGATCTCTCTTTCTTGTTCTTTCCGCTATTTCAGCATTTTTCTGGACAGTCGCCTTTCGTTCCATAATCACATCAACCATCTCTACCTGTCTCTTCCTTCAAAAGGCTCAATCTGATAAAGTCTCTTTCCCATACTAATTGGGGTGGAGACCCGTGCATTCTACTAATATTCTACAAATCCTTTATTCGTACAAAGGTCCTATCTAGGTTACCGCTTTTTAATCAAACGTCTTCCTATCTCTTCTTCTACCCTTGTTAATTCCTATTCTTATATCGACTGCAGTTGGCGATTTGCCATCAACAAAACGCCAACACTATCATTTCCACCCGTCTCTTTCAGTTTTCTCCATATATCTATCCATACGACAAGTTGCCGTACTTTTCTTCCAATTTTTCCACACACCTACATCCTATTAATTGTTTATTCTTAACTTGCCCTACCTAACCTCTCCTTCATCATGTTGTCAGATCAGAGTTTTTAAATACCTTTGGCTCTCTTTTCTCTAATCATTCACTAACGGTTCTAAAGGACCCAATGGAGTTGGCTCGGCCTTCTTTTGTCCTTCCTTAAATTATTTTGAAACCTTCAAACTTCATTTTTTCTGTTCAGTTTTGTATACTGAGTCTACCGCTATCCTGCGTACCGTTCTTTTTCCCTAGTTTCACATGAAGTCCTTATTATATCAGATTCCCACAGTGTTCTTCAAGCCATCACTTCTTCTCTTCCTTCTCCCTCTGTTGATTACCTTCTCATATGTTCTCTTATCCATAACATTTTCCTTTCTCACTCCGTTCAAATTGACCTACCGTGAATTCCTGGGCACTTTGGAATAACGACTCGACCGATACACTAGCTCGTTCATCCTCTTCTACCGGTGAATTTCTCGGCGTTTTTTCATCTCATAATATTAATCTCCTCTCCACTTCAGCTCATTCCAAACTATGGCTAAAATCGTATTCCTCCTCATTTCCTAATTCGGATTCCGTTTATCTCTCTATCCAGCCTAATCTACCGTCTTATCGCTGGTTTTCCAATTTTCCCTCCATGCGGCGTTCAACTCTCTCTGCAATCTGTCGCCTACGCTTTGGGCACAATTTGCTTCCTGCTTCCTTATTTCGCTTCTCTCTGGTCCTCTCTCCTCTCTGTCCCCTACACCCTTTCTCTCACAACTTTATAGGTGACGCTAATCGCATTTTGTTTGGGTGCACCTGTATCGCTTCCGAACGTTCTTCCGTTTACTCTTCTCTTCCGTCAATTGCCAACTCCATATTGTGCATCTTTTGTTCTCCCCTTATCATCACCCTTGGTCATTCCAGCACTTGAGTCTTTTCTATCCTCCGTATCTAATCGCATAAATATCTGAATCCGCTTCCCATCCTTTCCCCCTCTTCTTTTATGACGAACCCATCTAAAAAAAAAAAAAAAAGTTCAACGAATTCCCTCCTTCTATTTTTGTACTTACAGCACTATGGCCAAGATTACTCGCGCAATAGATAATTGGCTGTTTATAATACCTAATCGGATCAAATTACCTATTACGAGATAACGAGCCGTCCTTATTTTACCGATCTCTGTTGTATAATTTTTTTCCACGCAATCAACAAGAGCGACGCCGTTATTTCCCCCTACTACTGGCGGCGCGTTTCTTTGCACACTGATCCTTATTTTTCGTACACTCTAAGTTTCCATCATTTCGCCATCTATTCTACACGTTCCAGTTTAACTCCGAACTGAAGCTTTATTTTCTTCACCCGGAAATCGCGAATGTCCGGTTCGAAGAATAATTTCACTCGTTGTTTAATCCACAAATGTGCCATTTTAAGCGAAATTGGGCGAAAAGTTACCCTTCATATATAAAAAATTACCTATAGAGAACGACTTTTCACGATTAATGGCGTCTTGAGTATTCTAAGAAATAATGAAACAGCGCTCTGCTTGGTAAAAGTAATAATTGATAACCGCGATATCGAAGTGACGATACTACTTAATTTTTGTTTAATTTTCAGGCGCCGGAAGAAAAATATGCGAATTTTAAAGGCTTGAAAATTGTTACGATGAAAAAGGTAATTTTCAATTAATTAAATCATATCTTTCTTTATTTTTATTGAAAATTATTATCAAAATTCGTTTTTAACACTTCGTATATAGAACGAAATGATTAAAAATTAAATAAAAAAAAACTTATAAAATACACATATTTATAATAGTCTTTAACTATATCCGCACATACTGTTTGTTTTAAATGATTTAATATGTGTTAAACTACTATATTATCCGATCCGCATATCTATATATTTATTGTACAAAACCTAAAGTAACTCCTCATAAGTACAAATTACACAAATACGAAATTACCGAATTACAAAAATTTATAATTTTACCGACATATTTTGCACGGCTTCCCGTACTTTCAAATTAAAGTTCAAGTATGAGCAGACAATTTTAATATTAACTATGTATTGTTATTACACTCGAGCTAATGAAATGCCGTAAATTTAAGTGAAAAAACAGAAGAAAAAAAAAAAGAAAGAAAGAAAACCATCGAAGATTTTCAAATAAAGTTTCTCCGCTGCAGAATTATACTTAAAGCTGCACATTTTCCTAACATTATAAAATAACGTAAATGCTAAAATCTTTCTTTTTGAGAGACATTTTTTATCACAGAAACGATAACTTTGCATAATCCGAAATTTTTTTTCGTAAGATTTCTGTAAGCCCAAGTTAAACTACATACAACGGTGTGTAATATCTAATATTGTTATTTTGCATCGCCATGGATACAAAAAAGGATAAAAAACATATGCCGGAAGAACTGGGAATTTTTTTGAAATTTAACAATTTCTATACATTTTTGTAATTTGTGTTCATGTGTATTTTATGTTTTCCGCTATAAATATTCAGATGCGAACGAAATAAAGTATATATACATGTAAAAGTACTAGTTCGAAACTAGTGCTTAGCTTTCTGTGAAAAAAAAATGGAAAACCCGCCGAAATTCGGACTGAAACGTGAAAAATTTCAACATAAATGAACGTAATCTCGCTATTCAACCGCATTAAATTTTCTCCCGAATTATTATGCTACTTCATTTTCATTTATTTATTTATCTTTACATCGAAACTGTTTCTGTTATTTTACGTTTTAAGCGAGCTCAGTTCGCATTTTTAATCCATTCTGTTTATTTTCAGAAAAAGGAATTTCCTATATTTTCATTTTCGGGGTTTTTTTTTCTTCATCATTTCTTTCGATTCAATTTTATCACGGTAGTTTCTTTGTTTCTTTCATTCTTTTAACGCATTATGCCAGTTGGTTAAGGTCCACTGGAACGCGAGTTTTTTTTTTTTCATACACACATAATATGTATATCCTTACGGTAACAATTTACGAAAACACCGCTTATTTTTCGCAACCGAAATAAACAATAAATTTAAATACATGTGAATGTGTGTACTGTGTGTCTCTATACATTATTATCCTATACAGAGTGTATTAGCCGAAAATCGTAAAAACGAAAAAAGTTATAAAAAATGGCGTGTTAAATAAAATAAAAACTCATCAAAATTATGAGCCTCTTATATGGCATGCGTTTGAAGGCGCTCTTTTACTAATTCCGTGTCGTCGATATGTACACTCTCGTTCAATTTTTAAAAGAAGCTTCCTTCGATATTGATCTTCAAGTCATTGATGAGTCGCAAAATTAGTCTCTTTACCTCGATCAGAGGCAGATCTGCTGGAGTAGTAGTGTATGATAAAAACGAAGCGGTTAATTGGATTCCATGCCGTCTACCAAAGCTGAACGAAGAAAAGAAAAGGTTCATAGGCCTAAATCATTATTCGTCTATGCTTGTCTGAATGGTTCGATGTCATGCTGTTGTTTAGTATGGGCGTTAACATTCTCTATTAACTTTTGCAATCGGTTGCGGGCTTAATAACGTAAAGTAAAGTGAGTCCCATATACCTTTTCGATTGTGGAATAAAACTTTTCACGGCGGACACCAAAAAAGGGAATCTAAAAAGAATATCAAGTCAGTTCGTTTCCCTCAGCCGCTTCTACGATTCCAGATAACTTTTCTGCTACCTAAACAAGTTACTTACTTTGCGCTAACCCAAAAACCATCGTCATCGCCGTGGCGCAAAGCTATATCGAAATATTATATCGATATATTATAAAATTTTATACTAACTTCTTTGATTGTACTCCCTTTCGATTAACAACTCTGATGTTTCTAAGTTTTCACCTTAAATTAATTTTACAAATCGCAGCTATTTCTCCCGCTTAAAACAAAGAAAAAAAACCAAAAAAAAAAACCAACCCAATTTATATTCCCAACAACAATTTCTAATATTTAATATGCCACTAATAATGATCGTTAGTATCGCTAAAGTGTAATCTTTAGTTTTGCCACATGCCGGAACCCGGGTTATATGGCACGAGCTTAAAGACAGCATTTCAATGCCGCATTATAATTTCGGACCATCACAAACTGCGCTAATACGTCAGCCTTCCGTAATCTGATTCGATCGTTAAACTAGCTTATAGTAAAACTTTCAAAGAATTACCGATGTCGATCTCTTCGCTACAGTAAAGGATGAAATATTAACCCAGTCGTCATCGTAGTTGAAGCGCTTTGCATTTTTAATTAAATCGTTTAAATTGTCTAATTCGAAACCGGAATACGAATTGACGGAAAGTACCTATTCACATTTTCCCGGTTGTTCATTATTATTTATCCACGGTGACGACTGCGTCACGCTGCGTACGAGCACTAAGATTGGAGAAAAATTTGAAAGGCCTGTTTTGGACGAATCGGTGCCTGCCGAACTGCAACTAGTAGTCGAAAATCATTTGTCCGGCACCCGTGTACGCGAACAATTGCTGTCCGTAGAAAGCAGCCTGTTTCGTTCGGCGACTTAAACAGTCGACAACTTTCGGTAACTTTTAGGCAGGCAATCAATCGAGAAGTGGCCGACCCTATATTTGGACAATTCTGCGACTTGACTAAAGTTTACGAAAAAAAGGAATGTCTAGGAAATTTCAAATGAAAAAAGAAGACACGTGATCTGTTTTTTCCTATTTCGTAAATGCAGTTTTTCGAATTAGAAATATCTCTTTTTGATATAAACCATGCGCATACCTACTACCTCGGGGCGATTCAAATAGCCCGGAACTGAAAAACAGTTTAATATACATCGGTTGTCCAAAAAATTTCGAGACTGAGCCGATATTTCGGGAACCAGGCACGTTAAGCGGTAAAATACATCGAAAGCAAACATGTTTGCGACAACCAAATCAAACATCTAGGTGCAGTTGTACGAGAACGAAACGCGTAACGTATGTACAAGTTCGGCCCCTACGAACATGTACAGTTGCATTTGACTGCAGTTCTGGAGCAATCGCGAATTTTGACGGCAGGCGAAAAAAAAACCTCGTGTAGCCCCCCATTCTCCAGCTATAATATATCCAAGAATCACCGATGTAGATGCAATAGAATGCTCTCCTGCGCAGTAGAGAAAAATGTGCGCACAAGAGGAACGTTATGTCGATTGTGTGATTCGTGTGTTATGACGGAAATGGATTCCGATATTTCTGTGCGACGTCGTAACCAAAGAGCGGTGGTGCATTTGTGTTATGGGCGTACCATTACGACCAGTTGTCGAAACAGCACACATTGGAAGGAAAGCAAGTCACCACGCCAAAAAAAAAGAAAAGAAAGTTCGGTAAGCAAAGTCTGTTGACAAAGTCATGGTCATCGCGTTTTTTGACTGGAAAGGACTGGTTTACTAGCATCGCGTGCATACAGGCCAAACGATCACTGCACAGTACTATTACACTCAGTCCTTGCAACTCTGCTGCAAGGACACATTTCTCGGAAGCGTCCTGAAATCAAAAAATCTTGGTGTTTGCACCGAGACAATGCGAAACCGGGCGCGACTGTCGACATCCTCACGAAGCGAAACGTTGAAGTCCTGTCCCATTCGCAATACAGTCCAGATCTCGCTCCATGCGATTTCTGACTGTTTCCGCTCTTGAAAAGTTGCCTGTGGTGGGGACGCAAGTTCGAAATTAATGAAGAAGTGGACAATTCTTGTCAAATCGTCTTCAAAGCGATCCCTCCGGCCGAATTCGGCAAAACCGTCACCGAAAAATGGCGCGAAAGTTGGGGGATAGATGTCTCGAAAACGAGGGACGTTAGAATAACTGATTGTTTTGTACTTTTTCGTCTTTCTTGTGTCTTTTTTCTGTTGAAAAACTCGTAGGGTCACACTTCTTACACAATGTGCGCATTTTGTTCTCGTACACGTTCCACTGCACCTAGAGGTTTGATTTTTGAATATGTTGTCGTACACATATTTGACTACTCGATGTATTTTTTTACCGCTTATCGCGTCTGGTGGACTTGTGGTCTATTCTTGTTTGTTTAAAGTGCACTTTTTTTCTTCTTCTTCGAACGTGTGACAACATCAAAGACGCAACGCCATCGTATAGCGTTGAAGAACATTGAAAATTATTTTTCTCGAAGGATAGGAATATTACAACAAACCGTTTGTATTTGGCTCACTTACCTGTCGATATTTAGTACACAGCGATCTGGGAGATTTCGAGGTGACATTTTAGATGATAGTTGCGGAGCGGATGAAGATTAATTCGGCATACTGATGAAAGAGGAAACAGAAAATTCCTTATTAATAAGGCATAAGAAAATTTTGAAGAACATCTTCGAGGTTCCAAATACTTTACAGAAGAGAAAAAATGAAAAGGGAGACAGTGGAAATCGGAATAGCAACAGAAAAAAGAAAATATCAACACTAACGTATTTAAATAAATATAAGGTATTTACGCGATACTTAACATTCAATATGCGTATAAAAGAAGAAAGAAACATTTTAACACAGTGATTATTAATCATTTAAAAAAAATTTTCACAGACACGACGATGAAATATTTATTTCGGACAGATTGCAATCTCGTCCAGAAATAACTAAGCTAGCGAAACAGTAAACACGGTTTCGTATAATAAAAATTAACGACAAGTAGGTAACAACTCAAAGCGACAAACGAAACCTGAAAAAAGCGGAAAATGTGAACAAAAAGCATTCGACTGAAAAGACAAAATTATAAAATAAACAACTAATGCTGGTGTAATCCAACCGATTAACTCTGGTTTCCAAGCTGTATACGTAGACCATCTTCTCTGCCATTTTTCAATAGCTTCTCTAACTAACCTATCATCTGCATAATTTTTTTTTATATTATATACATATATTTTTGGGTGCATCAACTACGGACACTTTTTTTTTCCCTTATGGATTCGTCAACATGGACGTTGGTTCAAGAACAAAGGAAAAGAGAGACAAGAGAGATTCATATACAATCAAAGATAGCTGACCAAAAAGAATCAAGAGCTTGGATAACAGTCGGAAGTCGGAGAATAAGCGCCGAAGCGCAATATGGAATGGGAATAGCGATTTGTAAAAGGACGGAATAGAGAAAGAAGCTTGTTCAGTTGAAAGTGACGAACAACCGCCTGAAACGCAGGCAGGTTGGAGCGTCGCATAAAACGGAAGGTTGAATAGACAAGAAAAAACGGAATCCGGAGAATGAGAAGACGTAGGAGTTAAACCATAGTTTGGAATGAGCAGAGCTGCTACACAGAAGGGTAATATTAGAAATATTAGAAACTGAGAAAACCGGAAGAGACCTACCAGAAGAGGAAGAGATAATCGAGCGAATGAGTGTCAACTAACTCACCTTTTTTCGAAAGTTTTTCAGTAGCAGAATTCGAACCCGGTTCTACTCGAATGAGAAACGCCGCTGCCTAATCAACTACGCCACAATAGCTGGCTCGGTTTGATGTCAACGAGTGCTAATTTGTCTTCGGCGCCTATCTGTAATCTACCCATTCACTCTAGTTTGAATTGTCCCGCCTGTTTGTCCAATGTAATTTTCACGTGAACAACGCAGCCCACAGACACACACTTCTAAGTGCATTTTTAATTTTTCCGCGAGTTCCAAACAACACCGGCCTTACCATATTATGTTTTCTGCGAATTCTCTCAACTTTATCTGTAACCCCTTTGATCTTTCTCTAAGAGGTTAATAATCAGAAAAAACCATCGAAATAGAAAAATGGCCGAATTTTAACACAGAAGATGGTCTGCGTATTCGTATGGCTCCTAGACACGAGAGATAATCGGCTGGATTAGACGAGCATTAGCTGTTTATTTTATAATTTTGTGATTTCTGTTTAATATTATCGGCATTTTGTTATTTACTCTTTTCGTATCCCCTCTCGGCTTTTTATTTTTTCCACGTTTTAATTGTCGCTTTGTTGTTTACTATTTTGTTAATTTTTATTATTTATCATTTCGTTAGCTTAGTTATTCTCTGATGATTGGTGTCCGTGCAATCGGCGCCAAACTTCAAAAACATTATTTTAACACATAGTGTAGACTGTGCCTCCGATGAAAAATTATTTTTAATACGAGAAAGAAGAATTACTTAAGACGAATAAATCGATTTACGGACGGTATTAATAAAAACACCCGATGGAAGAAAAAGGAAAAAACAAGAATTAAAAAAATACAGAGATCCCGCGAAACGAACAAACATAAGATAACCTAATAATAGTTAACACGCTTGGCTAAAGTCGTCGATTCAACTGGTACACATACAGTTAGTATCTGAAATCAAATAGAGAAATCCGGGAAAGCAAAGACCCATCCTATTCTTCTTCAGATCCTCATTCGAGACCGCCCTTAGGTACATATTATGTGTTAATTCCACAATCTACTTCCAAGGGACTCACTTTACACTTTACTCATGTACGTGTACATACATAGGTGGCCTAGGCTATATGCTAAATTAATGAACTATCAGCAACTGAGAGAAACCGCACAGATAATTGATTCACATGATGCTGACACGAATTAGAAATTTAGAAAAAAATTCGCGTAACCGGGGACCCGTGAAAAAAAAAAAAAAAACAAACCAAACCAACGATGGCTGATTGGAAAAAAAAAAGAAACAATTTGTGTAGAAAATGTCGATCCTATTCACCATCTATTCAACAACTTCCCGACTGTTCGTTCCCTTGTCGATTATTTTTTTCTTTTTTTTTTTTTGAACTCGTTAATATTAGACACTTTACCATTTTGTTTTTGAAGATTTTCGATACGTTTGTTTTTTAATTAATTTATTCGGTTTCATCGAACAGGGGATGGTGGTAATTTTCCGTATGAAAATTCGAACCAACCCCGTCAGCTATATCCTATTTTACGGTACTTGCATTGCACCGAACTTACATTAACGATCGTATTCTCCCCCGGTTTTTTAAGAAAACATACTTTAATTTGTTTTCGTTGTTTTTACTGAAATTCGTTTTATCCGTCATTTTAGTAGTAATTCATTTTTCCACACGTTTGCCGTCGCTGCTAAGTTGAGAGAACGCCCAAATGCAAGAAAAAAATGTTTAAACTCGTCAGTCACACACCACGCGTATGCACGCACTAAAAGAGAACAGCGAAAAAAAAAAAAAAAAGTAGCAATACTCCTACCGAAAGAACAGGAATAAAAAGAAAAAAAACTGAAACGAGAATAAAAAAAAAAAAACAAAAAAAAAAACAAAAAAACAGAACGGACAAACACGGATTGTAATAAAGTATCGGCCAGCGAGGATTTCTCAACGTGTTTTTATTAAAACGTTACTACTCGGGTAAATTTAATTAAGAGGGATATAACATAAACGAAACGCAAAGAACGTATGTAATGAGCGGCCAGTGCTGAACGGCGCCCGCACACGGACGTGTTTTTATCAAATTTCTCCCCCCCCCCGCAGAACCCCCGGGCTGTCCACCGTATTAATGCCAAAATGTCGTGTTCCGGTCGCATTTTATTACGATAATAATTGATTATCATTATTATTATTATTATTATTATTATTCTTTTAACCTACACAACGGCGAGCGTGTGTGTGCGTGTGTGCTCTGGTCGTCGCAGCGGACCGGGGTCGCACCTTATTCCGTTTAATATGTGAAGTAATTAGCCGTCGTCCGCGCGCTGGTATTTTGTAGCAATTAAGCAGTAAAATTATTCGCTCGCACACAACAGCCCCAGCAGCGTGTGCTATCAGGTAAATATTATTATTTTAAAAGCCATCCCCTCGAAAAGAAAATAAACGATAATATTAATAATAGTAATGATAGTAATAAATGCAAAAGTAAGTGAAGAAAACGAGAGAAGAAAAAAATGTAACCCACTCGGGAGAAGGCTTCGTGTCACACGATGCACACGCGCGCACACAGCGATAATTCGCTCTGAATATCTCGTTGTTGTTCTAGACATGTTTCTCGTGTAAACATTATTTGTTATTTCATACATTTCCTGTGTTTAGGCGAGCTGCACCGAGGGTCACCATCATACTGTAAGCTCTGTTCTACCCCAGCAACAACAACAGGTATATTATATGAAAAGTTAGAACGCTTTCGCGAGAGCACTACTTCTTCTTCTCTCAGAGACGATAACATTTTTTTATTTATGCATTTTGTTTCTTCAGCACCTTTGCCAATTAATATAGGCAGTTTGCAGTTTGCTAATCTATTTTACTGGCTTCTTCTTCTTTGTTCGTTTTTTTTTTTTTTTTTTTTTTTTTTTTTTTTTGAAACGCTTTTCTTTCTGATTTGAACAATTTATTATGCTTAACAGTTTATCGATTTTACTTAAGTATTTTTTTTTTCGATTACTTTCATTTTGAATGGAATTAATTTTTAAAAATATTAATTTTGGCTTGCGCAGCCGCTTTCATTCACGCACATATTTCTGACAATAATTAATAATAATAATAATAATAATCATAGTCATAATAATAATCATAGTCATAATAATAATCATAATCATAATAATAGTAAAACGCTTCCATCTGCTGGCTTCAAAATAACACGCGAAATTGATCGAAATGTTTATACTATTATACGTTTAGAGATATAATTTAGAGCTATCGGCGAAGTTACGGAGGAAAAAAAACTCGGTACGCTCGCTTTTTTGCTAGCTTTTTACATTATAAGTTGTTTTTTTTTTGTTTTTTACGATGCGATTTGAATACTCTTTTTTTTTAACTTTTTTTTTTTTTTTTAAAGCGCTTATCGTTTTTAAGAAATGTACATTTATTCATATCGTTGAAATGGAATTAAAGTATAATGTTGGGTAATGCCCTCGACTGGCGATCATAAAAAAAGAAAAAAAAAAGAAAAGTGAAAAGAACGGTTTTCAGATTTTATTCCAGTGAAACTTCTAATGCAATTTTGGCGGTGTAGAGAATGGTGTAATTAATAATCGGGTTTTGCAAATTACTTTTACGCATTTCCCCCCTTTTTTTTTTTTTTTTTTTTGGATATCGTGTGATATTACAAATAGAAACAAAAAAAACAAAAAACGAGCATTAACAATTTGCCCGTCGGGAAACCGGTCGGATTTGATGATACGTATATTTTTGATGTAACAGAAAACGGGGTCAGTTTCCGTTTCATTTTACAAAAAATTAATTAAATCAGAAAATCAACCGAAAAAGAATATCCTTGATTTTTATAATTTCACTGCTAAAATTCCCATTTCGGATATCTTGTATTCTCTGTATGAAGTTTCACATTTGTTGCGCACGCTCAAATTTGCCAATTTATATTATTTTATTCTTTTTTCCCCTCTTCTTCGAAATAATAATAGTTACCAACGGCAACGATAATGATAACGAAAATATCGAAGTACTGAATTCCACCGAAAGCGATGTTCGATTTTCTGTTTACGCATACACACACACCCACATATATATATATATATATATATATATATATATATATATATTCTTTTTTTGAACATATATCTGTTTGATAGTCCGGTTAATCATCATATTGCTAAAAGCGCTTACTATGTAAAAATTCATCAACTGAAAACTGGTTTCGAATAGCGTTAAAATTTATGAAATAGAAATTAAAATGATTTTAATGCGACACTCGTTTTATTTATTATCACAAAAAAAAAAAACAACGTTAACTTACCTATTTGAGTTAGCGTCGGTAACTTGTTAAACACTCGTTTTCATACCTTTATTTTCCGTTACATATTTTTTAAAAGTTTAAGTGTTATATTTATGTGGTATGTGTTTGCGTGCGGATAATGAACTCGTGCAATTCACGGAGTGAACGAAAAATTGCACTGTCATGAATTGTACCACAATTCGTGTACTGGACAGAAATGTGAGCAGCTTAAGAAATGCTAATAGCAGTAGCTCGTCTTTGTTACGTAAGAAAATTTTTCGAATCCGAAAATGTTTATGATGTAGAAAAATATTTTCTCAAACATAGTTTGTGAAACGAGCATAAGGGTTTTGGTCCATTTCATGTATCACGTTGCTTGTGTGTAGCACTTGATATAACTCTTCGCTCACTTAGTCGCTTATTAATTCGACATTTGTTATTATTATTATTGTTATTCGGATACGTTGTATGTTCATTTTAAGTGATTAAAAGTAAACCTAATATTTCTCTTTAGTTACGGTTCGGTACATGAAATGAGCAAACTGTCTATTATGCATATTTCTTGAACGGTTTAAAATTCTGCGCCAGCCGCAAACTGTATAATAATAGGTTATGCAGTTTTAATGAAATGTGCGATTTTTTTCTCGGTTCGTTAGTTGCGCAGTTTCATCATTTGCGCGTGTGCTCGAATAAATATAATTAACAAATTTCAGTTTATCCTATATATATATACATATATATAAATTTAGAAGTGTTTTACCATTCGTTGAAAGTTTTGCACCACGTCTTTTTGCAGGAACGTTCTTGGTACGCTGAATTCGTCGCGCTCTTTAAACAAATTAATTTTTTCTCTTATTCACATACTGTAAGAATCAAGCCAAAATAATCAGCGGACATGCTGAAAAATATATTTCGGCTGAAAAAATTTCATTTCGTTTTGAAAATAATTGTCTTAACCACCCCTAATGGGATCGCTGATTTTTAACTAATGTATTGACTAACTTACGACTGTGAAAAAGTTTCACGCGTAATAAATAATGTGACTGAAAATTAACCAAGACGATGACCTAGTTTATTTATAACGTGAAAAAAACTGATGTTGTATATGAAATTCAGAAATGGCCGAATCACTAATGACACCCGGCGACATCACTAAACTGGCTCGAGGTTTTTATAACTCGTACGAGACGAACAGTTGCAGGTAGTAAAATCTTTTTAATTAGCTCAACTTTTCTCTAAATATGTTAAATATCGATGTTTCAGTTAAATTGCTGTGTAAATATCGAGAAGTTTAATTTTTGCCGAAACAATATAAGGAATTATTGTACAATTAAACGTATGAAAATAAACCGATATTTACAACAAAAACTAGTTTGAAGCGAATGAATAATGCGGTTGTTACAACAACACCAGGGGAGGGGGGTACAGCTGATATTGAAGTACTTTGATTTTTGAATGCCTAAGATGTTATTGCAAGAAAGTCACTCTCTACTGATCCGTTATAAAATTTACATAAAAATTATTTCACAAAGGATTTTCGCTGATTGAACGATTCACTTATAATTACAACTCTACGCGTATATATTTGTGTGCAGCCCCCCCCACCCCCCAATTCTGCCTCTAATCTTCCTATTATTCCCTCTTTCCTTTCTTCCCTATCAGATCCATTCATCATTGGAGGTGATTGCAATGTTCATTCACCTCTTTAGTGGGCTGCGCGGGGCGCAATACGAATGGCTCGATTCTAGAAGACCTGATCGAAAGTCATGATCTCTTTCTCCTTATCGATCGTTCTCATACCTTCTTCGAAAACGCCTTTTCCTCCTGCTCGGTTGATTTTTCCTTCAGCTTTCCCAATCGTGGACTTCAATGTTCCAGAGGAAATTCTCGACTGCACTTTTGGCAGTGATCATAATTCGCCTATTTTCTTGACACTCAATAATGTCTCTGCTCCAGCTCTATTCAAGCCACTTCACTTCCGCCGTTGGCTTCTTTCTAAATCCGGCTGAGTTACAATTCGTTCTCTTGTAAATTCCTCTCTCACTTCTGTCCAGGTTGACCCTAATCCCTTATCGCAATACAGTATTTTCACTCAATCTATTTATTCTGTCCTCTCACTATCTTCCCTTCCTATCCCGGTTATTGGGCACTACAAGGCTCCTTCTGAAAAGATAGCGCCTCGCCTTCAAATCTGTTCGTTCCTGTTCCCCTCAATGTCTAACTTTCTAGCCCATGAAGAAGCCAATGTTGAAGTCCGGTTTATCCTCTGAACCAGTAGAACGCTTGGAAACGATTCTGTTTCTCTATTTTTCTAGAGATATACGCCTTTTTCTGAAACCTGGAAAATGGCTCAAGTCTTTATATCTTCTCTCTCTCTCTCAGCGTCTCCTATTTTTCCAACTATTTTCTTTCCTGGATTTTATTACTTCCACCTATGTTCCTTCTTTTGAAGAATCCCCTCTTCCTCTTCTCCCTTCGAGCGGAAAAATGCGCGTCCTATTTTCACCTTTTCTCTATGACAAACCTTTATCTACACTCAATAAATCTGCTTACACTTCTCCAGAATTTTACGGGCTTCTCGTTCTTAATCCTAAAAAATCTCTCCCCATCCTCGTTACATGTACTTTTGAGTGTGAGTGTTTTCAATTCCTTCCTTTACATTATTTGTTACACTGCCACAAATCTTGTAATAGCCTTATGATTATTATCTCTGTTCCTACGGAAAAATCATTCTTCCTTCCGCTCTATCTCTTTGGCTTTCCGCCTTCGGAAACTCTTCGAACGTTTGTTAAACAGTCGCCTCGTCCGGTGGCTAGGACGTAATAATCCGGTGTCTCCGAATATAGTTAGGCTTCCGCTCGGGGCTGGGCCCGGTTGACTCGCTCAACATTCTTTCCTCTTTCCATTCCTTTCGGTCGTTCTTCTACTATTGTCTCCTTAATCTTCTAACCGCTTTTCGTTTTCGTTTTCCCCTATCCCCTTTTCTTTATTACCCCCTCCACGATAATACTGATCATACTTTTGAATGTGACGCGACCATGTTTTCTTCGGCTCTTGTATTAATGTGAACCCTTTTGTTGTCAACGATCTTGGCTCTAGGATTTCCGACTCTTTACAGTGCTTCCTTTATCCTTTCATCTACGCATAATTCCTTTACTTAAATCCTCTGTTCTCTCCATCTCCTATCGCCTCAGAATCTAAATTTCTAGCATAATACATTCAGTCGAAGTTAAGAACGAACTTGAAAAAATAAAAAAACAAACAAGTATAAAAAAGAGAAAAAAATCATAACGCGTCGATAGCGCTTAATCTTGCTTATTTTTAAAGAAATTTGTAATTTTCCAGTTTCTGTCATGACGAGATGGATATGGTCTTTTTCTTAATATGCTTTTTCGTAATGACTGGTACCGGAAGTTTTCACTGGTGTTTATAAAAGTATTTAACATGTTCAACGTGTGTTACACTAACAAAAAAAATAAAACAAAGAAAATCACAAAGCAGATCATTCTGTGTGCAAACTTTTATTTTTTTTTTTTTTTCACAAAAAAAGATCAACTTTTGTTTGTTTTTTTTCTTTTAAAGACCCTTTGAATTTAAATTTTCCTTCGCCGAGTCCCTGTAGGCTATAATTTTTTTTACCACCTGCGTACTAAAATTTAAGTCGCAATAACCGCGATCTTTCATCATAACCAGTTTATCATTCCAATCGATATTATTGAAATTCCATCGGTTCCAACGATATTCGTCCCTATAACCGATATCTGTAATCGATTTTCATTGCACTGCTCTCATTACCATTAATATATTCTCGTTTAAAAACAATAATTCTCTGTCTGAAACATCGATAAATTAACTTATTCTGCGCAACATCGATGTCCGATATATATCATGTGAAATAATTAAGATTTTAGTGCCTGCAACCCCCAACTTTCGGTAACGACAGCAAATTAACTAACGCGATAATAGACATACCTCGTGCTCGGTACACTGATCGGATTTACAAAACTATTTTAATTCGATTAAAAATCGACACGTTTCAGCAGTTTCAGAAATGAACCGCTGTAAATGTGAATGTTTTTCTTTGAAAAATGATTCGGACGTTAATTTAATTAAATTAATATACGTAATTCGATAGAAGTTCCTTATTAATTAACGCGTATAAAACGTTGACGAGGAATCTCGGGCTCGCAGAATTTCCAATTAGGCTGTGCGAATAATTTGACGACTATGCACAAAGGCAAAGTCAGCGATTTTCAAAAAAGGTTCCTTTCCATTTTTTATTTACGAAAAAAAAAACAAAAAAAAACTTCGGTGTCCAAAAAAAATTGAATTATTTCAAGTATCGACTGGCCAATAAACGTTTTCTCTAATGATTCTGTGTTACCGTGTAACGTGAGGCAATGATGATGATGATATGTATTATATCTTAGGGACCTCACGGTCTTGGTATTATGATCCTAGAAGGCAAGCATGCTGAAGTTGGGAAAGGAATATTCATCAGCGACATTCAAGAGGGCAGTGTAGCGGAACAGGTTAGTATATATATATATATACATCATTCTAATTAATACATATCTATATATATATATATATATGTACACATATATTATGCTCAATTTTTAAAAGCACTACTATGCCCTCTCGCAAAGATATTAATTTTTTCCTCCATAATGTGTTTTTGATATTAATAATAATTTCAATGCAGTGTCAGCAAAAAATAAATAAATAGTAATAACGATTATAAGGCAAAAAAAATTGCTCTTAGGACTTTCAAAATTTTTGCAGCATCAAAATCGAAAACTCTTTTCGTTTTCTATAATTCGCCTTTTTGTCGGAAAAAAAAAAAAAGCAAAAAGTCCAACCTCTACGGGCGAATAGTGCCTTTTAGCCATGCGATAAGAGTAATTTCTTTAAGCGATGACGTGTCTGAAGAACATGCAGAACGTCGCCATTGTGTTCCGAAACGCGTACCGAACTTATACATAATAAACCAGTTTCTCGGCTAATTCAACGGCGGCGCATAAACTGACTAGCATTTAAATCGTACGGAAATGTGTGTAAATTTTCATTTTTATTAGCGTTCATTCTGACGCGAGCTTAATGGCGCATGTAATTCGTTTGCTGCATAGCGAACGTTCTAATACATCCTTTGATCGATGTATGTAATCTTTTTTATTTCCTTTTATACTTAGCATTTTTAATTTTTTCTCGTTCTCGGTTTTTAAACGATTATTTATTATTCACCTCATTTTATAAGTTTGTGTGTGTGTACTTTCATCTTTTATACTTTAAATATTTTTGCTAATTAGTTTGCTTTTGTTTTTAAAAGATTAGCTACTATTTTTTTCTTATCGTCGAAATAATCGAATTTTAGAAGTTTTCTCTTCGAAGCTGAAGAATATGTAAATCGTAAATCGTATGTATTTATTCTGAACTTTAGCCATCATTTTCCATATTTAATTTATTATTAGAGAGAGAGAGAGAGAGAGAAAAGAAGGATAATGTACTATTTGGCGGGAGTTAAGTCATCACCGTGAAAGAGATTACTTTTATTCGACTGTGCAACCTGCAACGCTATTCGAAAATTTTATCAGTTTATCCGTATGCGATAATTATGTGTTAAAAACGTGTACGAGAAAATTGGGAGAGGGTATTTATTATTTATTTATGTAGCGTTCGTCGACATGGACATTGCTGTCCATGAACTGAGGAAGGTGTAACTTTGTGCGATGAAAAATCGCAGACGTAAAGGATACAGGAGCCTCTCAGTATATAACGGAAGCGGAGGGAAAAGAAAAGGTGAAAGCCGTGCTGTAAGGAATCTATTAGGATAAAAAAGTAACGAATGGGGAACGTTTAGCCACAATGAAAGATTATTCGAGAAAGATGTGTCAGCATGCCATATGTATAAGTAAATGAGTGGGGAGACTAAAATGATGGAGAAGATATACATAAGTAAGAAACGGAAATAAGCAAACTACAGATTGCAGCGAGGAGTGATTGTAAAGAAGGATAGTTGAGAAACTGAGAATGAGGCGTAAGATGTTGAATAGATAGAAGCAATCAGAAAACGACGAACAGTGTAGAATGAGCGCTGTAGAGAGACGAATGAGATATTGTTGGAGTCAAAAAACGCGGTAAGAAATCTTCCGATTGGAGAAGCTAAACGAACTAGCCGAACCGCTAAGAGTTGCCTTCGATTCCTTCAGTTATCTTTTAGGAATCATTTGGGATAAATAATGAGAGAAGAAGACATTATGAAGCGGAGAACGTACGAGACGAATTGAAGCGGCAGACGGAGAAAGAGAATTAAAGATTGCTAATTCTATCTTAAAAGATAGCCCAGCTACAAAATAGCATAGTTAGGTAGATTAAGAGTAATAGAAGAAAAAAAATCTTTTGCCGCTAATAGTCCGGCAAATAAAAAATAATAATAATAATAATAATAATCCAGTGTAACGGTAAAAGGTATACGTTAGCAAAACAATAAACAGTAAGTTATATAAATTCGTACACTCCCTCAGTGTCGGTGTTGTTGAATAGCTGTGAAAATTATTCCTTCGAAAGATATCGGCGCCGTTATTATAACGAAAGTTTCATTTCGAATGCTTTCCATTTTTTTTTTTAAACAAATCTGCCAATGTGTTATTAAGCTTCGGCGTGGGAACGTCAGATGTACGAAATCAAAAACATATCACCTGAATCGATGATAACGTTCAGTTAAAAGTTGCTGATACCGCAAAATGTTTACAAAACTATCCAAAAACTGTCCTTAGAATGCCGAAAATGACAACGATGCCGCCGATTTAAATTATCGATGAAATTTTCGATCGATCGAGCATTTTTACTTTATTTTTTTCGATTATTACTTTATTTTTTTCGATTATTACTTTATAACGCGCGTACCGCTACTACAGGAGGGGCAAATTACCTTAGGAGGTAGAGTTTAGAGACGATTATCGGGAAAAATAGAAATTTATTTCCGCACCGCGGCAAGGGAGTTGTTTGAAAATGTTTCTATAGACAGGTTTTAAGGGCGACTTAAAATTCACGTGTGAGGAATTGCGAGGAGCATAGAGCAATTACAAATAGGAGGACTTTGCGGATTACCGAATGAATTATTCCGGAATCGTCCGCGCACAGAGGATGCTTCCGGAATGACAGTTGGTGTTTTTGTTGTGCCACATTTTTTGCCGTGTTGATTTGCACAAACGGAGGATATTTCTATCCGAATTGCCACTATAACGGTATCTACTGTTATCGTCGTTATATCCTCGACCGCCCGGGCCCGTTGAAATTTCCGCTACCGGCAGTGATGAACACGGAAATTTTTACAGCTTTATCTGAGTTTGCCTATTGAAGCCGATGTCAAAGTGGCGTCTACTGCGCGCATATGTGCACGTTTTAAAGCGAAAAAAAAACAAAAAAAAAACGAATAACTCGCAGCCATATTACAGGAACGGCTCGCAGCTTGCCAGCTCCCTTTTTCAATCTCGCCGCCTCCGATTAATCCGGTTACTACTGTTCGGCGGAATGGTTAAATAACTGATTAGGCTGAATGCGCTTGCAATTGGTCTGGTCCGACTGTGATAAATGTGCCGAAGATCGCTGTCGAATTTCCGTCGAGCGGTGCGACGCCCTTGTCAACTTGTTCGCATCTCGAGGCTCGAACGATGTCAAAGCGCCGCAAAAAGTCGAGTTTCGTTTTGTTTTCGCAGAGCGATTCGCAATGCGAAAACGATATCGTTCGCGGTAATTTATGATAAATTGGTAAATGTTGGAAATTTAATGAGATACTCAACGCTACTGCTCACGTTCCATTCGCGCTCGTCAGTAACCGATTTAAAATGAATTCGTAGCAAGTTCTCACCGCAGATAACAATTCCCTCGGGGGCTTGTTCAGGTTTTACTTTCCCTTTTGTTTAATATTTACTCTAGAAAAAAAATCGGGATGCGGGAAACTACCGATGAAGACGCAACACGTGCTACCGACGCTTCACACCGTTAACACCGTTAACGCGTTAACGCACCGTGCTACAACATTTTCTGCGTTAATATAATTGCCGCAGGTTCCGTCAGCCTGAATTTGTAACTTGCACGTCGCTTGCAAGACGGAAAAAATCGATTAATTTTATCCGTGGCCGAGCTTCGGAAGATCGTAAACAATCGTTCTCTCTTTCAGACGGTCATGGCAAGTTTTCGGAACATACATTAAATTTCGACCTAAAACTAACTAGGCACTTCGTTAACGTGCGTTGAAGCAGCTTTTTTTAAAGGTCAGGCTGAAATATTTAATTTCCGTGATACGTGATGAGGCGTATGCGTGATAACACACTATGCTACTTCATGTTTCGTAAAGTAATCTGTAATTATAACAGTTATATTATAATGTACATATGGTATGCTGAAAGCGAGTTTCACACTTGTCCCGCTTCGAAGCTGTCAAATTTTAACGTGAAACACTTTTTTGGAATGCGGGTATTCATTTTCGCAATGCATAACGATATACGAGTATGTAACGCCGTTATACTAGTTTGTGCTTCGTAAAACATCAACTATCATTTATATATCACGTTTTAGAAATACCTTTTACGCTTCGAAGATTTTTTTTTTTTCTTTTTTCGATGTTTTGGTTAAATCGAATCGAAGATATCGCAGATGCACCAGATTGGTCTGCCCCTCGTCGCCGTTTTTTTGGTTAAGATTGCCACGGTTCTGTTAAAGCTGTTTCACGGACCGTGCGCCTTTTAAAGATGATCGATTTACACATTTCCCACCAGTTTGTCTCCTGGTCATTCTTTTTTTCTTTCCTTCGTTTATTTCTCGCCAGTCTAAGTGAACTGAAATCGTCACCGGAAAAAGTTATCAACCTTTTTTTTTCGTCCTAGTCTGCGCACATTTACGAAACACGACAATTCCACGTGTGCGAAAGTTAAAAATCGTTAATTATAAACGAGGTGAAGCGTAAAATTTTAAAATTTTCTCAAACATGCAAAACTACAGAAAAATTAAAATAACAATTGGAGCAAAAAAAAAAAAAGGTTAACAAAAAATAATAATAAATACTAAAAATTGAGAGAAGAGAATGTAAATAAAACTTCGAAACAGTATAACTCATAGTGCGGCTAAATTAGTAAGTTTTCAGATTATATCGATTGATAAAAATTCAATTATTACCGAATTCCTTTAATAGAGCCGTAGACGAAATACGGCCGAATGCCCCGGATTAACGATAGCGAGAGAAATACGGTAATAAAATGTCATTACTAATAACTGTGGATACGTTTTCAGAATTATTCTACCATCGGCCGGAATGCGAACAAAGACTAAATGGTAATAAACCGGAATGAAGTTTAATATTTAAATAAAATTTTGGAAAATTTTCTAACGGTATACATATATATATATATATATATGTATATAAACGAGATGGAAAGTACAAAGTTTCGATGGTGAATGAAAATTAGACAAAAATGCAAAATGAAACTATATGTGGAAAGAGATTATTATGCAGAAATATTTAATAATAGCCGTGTTACAACGTACATAAAAAAATCAATTAAACAGCGGAATTTAAAAAATTCCTCGGAAAGCGGGATAGCAAAGCTCTTCCCGATTATTGCCACTGGAAATGACGGAAATCTATGCTGTCAAGACGATCCTTGAATTATTCCGAAATATTTTCAAACAAATTTAACAATTCTGTTTTCAGAAGCGTAGGGGAGACGTAAGAAAGACCACAAAATGCAATCAGCATCGAACTATAACCTTTTTTGTAACAAATGTTCCGAAAATTTTAGTTATGAACAGAATGAAGAGAATTAACGCGCAATGGATGCGAAGGCGGGAAAGCAATATAAACCAGGTCGGACGTAAATAAAAAGATGATGCACAATAATAAGAAAATCTTGCGAAACATCTTTAAAAAGGTTAAATTTTTGAGCACGGGCGAGAATAATAGAAACTATGCGTAAAAATCGGAAATACAGAAGTGTCGGTGCAATAGGTTGTGAAGTATTCCTCTTCGATGTGTACTTGGAAGGAAAAAAATGTGACCTCTGAAAATCGAATCAAAGTTTGTAGTGAAAGTTAACAACGACGGTTTTAGCAGAAATAAAACCGAAAATGATAATTTGTCGAAGTTTAAACGTAATTTAAACGAAAAATAAAAAAAAATAAAAAAAATACGAAAGAAACGCTAGAAAACTTAATCTCCGTCGAACACAATGAACAGAGGAATGTAAATAATACAGTGGTTTAAAAAAAATGTTCAGGGGACTTGTATAACGAAATATTTCAGAAGTAAAGAAGATACATAGAATCTCAGTCGTTAATGGATAATTAGAAATATATCATGTGATAAGAAAACAAGGCGTCGATTAATTTTCGTTAAGTGGTCAGCGACGTTAATTAAAAAATCGTAAGTTGAAAGAAGTAATAAATATTTAAAAAAAAAAAAAAAACAATTAATAAAAATATAATTTTCTTTCTTCTTTTATAGATTTGTATTTAGCATCTCACGTCTATCATTATAATGAAGGCAAATTAAATATGAATGTTCGACGGTAGCGTAAATATTATGTAGATGTTACGTAGAAATTTATTATATGTGTTGAACCGTGCAAATTGTACATATCTTATGTATGCCGGCTACATTACAAAAAAAAGAGAAAAAATATTCCAATTTACCGATATGGTAGAGCTGCTGGCGAGAAATAAAGGGTCTATAAGGTTAACCTCAAATCGTGTAATGTTAACAATGAACTTATTAATTCCGGTATTTTCGATAGAGACGTATCGCGCGAATATTAAACTATACGAACCTACGTGTTGACAATTGTAAGAAGATTATGCTGAATTTCGATATTCTTTACGTTCAAACTTTATCGAGATAATCTCCTCTCGGAGAGATTTTGAAATGAATGGAGAAGTATCATTTCTGTCGATTTTGAAACTTTGTCCGCTAGTACCAAAACTATTTACCTCTACGTAGTATACCAATTTAATGTTAACACTCCCCTATTCGGTCAAATCAACCGAGTAAGATAAAAAGACGACCTAGAGATTTCAAATAGACATTAAGTAGCTTCCAGATTTAAAATCGATAGAAAAAAATGTAAAAACTTTTTAAAATGTTAAATATTAATAAATTGAACAAGCTAAAACTGCTACTAATAGGAATCGGGGGCAATTAGTATCGCGTGCAGCTTCTATTGAAAAATAAAAAAATCTTTCATCGTAATAAAAAAGTTAAGCATTTTTTGTTTTTTTTTTATATTTAAAAAAATAAGTTGCGGGTCAAACAGGGCAATATGCCCGTTGTGTGAGTGCCCAACACTCTTATCAACATTTATTAAAATAGATATATAGTACAAAAATTAAAACTAACTTAACTTATTTCATAAATAATAATTATAATAAAACTAGCATTATATTAAAGTAATAGTATATATATATATATATATATATATATATATATATATATCATATATACACATATATATATACGTAAGCTAATAAATAACATGCCGTGTAATATGCTCTGTACACCAATATATGCGGACAGCTTAATATTTAAAGTCGACAAAAATATGATCTATGAGAGTTTAAAATCCAGAAAGGACACGACAAAGTCAAAAACCAGATTAGAAACAAAGAAATGGTTTGTACGAATTAATCGGAGAATTGTATGATAAACATCTCCGAATTTGCCTGTTCAGCACTGGAGATTAGGCTAACTTATTCCGCCAGGGATTGCCTACACCCAGCAGTGGGTTAATATGGTCATATCGTGATCGTGCCTGAGACTTGTAATTCTTCTATTTATGTTACCACATAATTATGGAAAATAAAACATGACAAATTTGTTAGAATTTAAAAGTTTGAAATTTTTATCGCAGTTCTGCCAATAGACAATATTCGATTTAAGATAAAACAAATTTCTATTTCCCTTTATTATTTTGTAGAAAAATCCGACAAATATCTTGAAAAACGAGAATAAAATCTCTGAAAAAATAAGAGGAAAGACAGATTCAAGTGGAAACAAAAATTAAGAAATAACTTAACGTTTAAAACATCTACGTAGACGCAATGAAAAGAGAAATACGAGGAAAAAATGGAACAGTCATTAGGCAAGTGATAAAAGTGCTCAAACGCGCAAATCAAAATAATAATAATGCTAATGCTAATACAACGGAGGAGAAAAAGAGAGGGAATTGATCTTGTGTGCGTTCATATTATGGTCGTCTGCTGTCGTTACGAAAAAAAACAACAAAGTATAGTACTAGAATTAATATTATCTTTATCCATTTTTGTAATGTTAATACTTTTAAAATAAACAAACACTTATACACAAAATAATTGTAATTCAAAATTAACTAAATATTGCCCACCAGTTTAGGAATAACAGAGATCCATATTCATAAACTGGTAACATAAAGTAAAGAAGCAAAACGTAAACAAATAGTCAACTACTATAGTATCGTAATGAAATTGATATATATATAATATAAATAAAATTATCAAATAAAATTTAAAAACATTTAAAAAATTAAAATTTTTTAAAATTGATTAAACAATTAATTAATATTATCTAGTAATGGATTGTTGTTCGGAAATTGTGTGTTTAAAATATTGCCAAGATTAAATTTATTAATATAAAATCGTTCCGCAAAGTCTAATTGATTAATATTTCTTATAATTTTCAATATTGTCATATGTATACATATGTCGTTTCTTATGCGATGTTTATTTAATATAATACGTTTTACGAATGTAAATTTTTCAATGGAACCATAGTTAATCGTGTATACATACTCTTTATATGTTGTACTAAATGATCCTTTTGGTTTCCCGACATAAAGTTTATTACAACAACTACTGTTCAGTTTATATATTCCAGCGTAATAACTGTAACTAATAATAAAATTACAACATATATTGAAACAAACCGAAACAGATTCCATTATTAATAAAGATTACAATCACCTATATGCACATAAAAAATTGGCTTTAACCTCATATATGTACAAACTAAATAATACGAGATTAAACAGAATAAATTACAAAAATGAAATAAATACTATTAAAAAGATAACATATAATAATGATTACAATACCAATAGGGTGGATAAATTGAATTATCAACATAAAAAGAAATGCAAAATAAAGATAACGAAACCAATAAATGGATATAATTTACTTACGTAAATTCTAAAATACGTAGAATAACATAATTATTCAATAACACGAAAACAAATATTACATACACAACAAACAATAATTTATTCAATGAACTATTAAATATGTATAATTATCAGAATAAAAATAATAACAAATATAAATATGCTGGAATATATAAATCGAACTCCAGCTGTTGTAACAAATTTTATGTCGGGAAACCAAAAAGATCATTTAGTACAAGATCTAAAGAGCATGTATACGCTATTAGTTATGGTTACATTGAAAAATCTACGCTCGCAAAACATATTATATTAAATAAACATCGTATACGAAACGACGTAAGTATAGATGTGACAATATTGAAAATTATAAAAAATATTAATCAATTAGATTTTGCGGGCCAATTTTATATTAGTAAATTTAATAATATTGATTTTAAACACGCAGTTTCCGAATAACAATCCATTATAAGATGATATAAAATTAATTGTTTTATAAATTTTAATTTTTTAAATGTTTTTAAAGTTTATTTAATAATTTTATTTAGATTATATTCATATATATATATATATATCGATTTTATTGCGATACTATGTTGACTATTTGTTTCTTTACTTTATGTTACCAGTTTATAAAGCCATGGATCTCTGTTATCCCTAAACTGGTGGGCAATATTTAATTAATTTTGTATTACAATTATTTTATGTGTAAGTGTTTGTTTATTTTAAAGGTATTAACGCATAGTATTGGAGTTTGACTTTTTACCATTTTACAGATATTTCTGGTTTTCAAATAATAATCTATATTATCGTAGTCTGCTTTTAAGATGATGAGTTTTTTTTTTTTTTTTGATCGCCTACTATGAACATTAACCCGCGCATGTGAAATTTTTAAAAGTTTCAGTGTACGGCAACCAGATATTCTACCCGAACGAAATACAATTAACCAATCAAATACTCCACGCGGTAGCCGGCTTTTTAAGATAACATCCGGTGGGATGGTTTTGCAGTGATCATCATTAATGTCGACTTTGATTCAACAAAAGTCTCTAAAAATGACACTAAACAAGCTTAAAAGGTTAAATTACAATAATGAAATCCGGAGTGATTTCGGACTTTTTTTTTCCTTCGTTTTTTAAGCATTTCGAATATTATATCTTTTGCGAACGTAGAGTTCAGTTTTCGGATTTTGTGTTTTAAAAAAAATTAATATTAAACTCTATCATCCATAAATTATATTATTACGAATCATAGTCCTAAACCTTTTTTACTCTTAGTAAGAAACTTTTTTTTTTTTTTTCAATTATTTTACGGGAAAGAAACCTAGGCATTTTTCACTAAAAAATGCTGCATCTCTTTTAACTTTTAAGCCTAAAGTAAAGTGAAAAAATAACGATCGAAAGATGTGAAAAAATCCTTTCGGATAATATGTTTTTCTTTTTCCGGTCAATGTTTTTTTTCTTCTTTTAAACGTATACATAAAGAAACTTCAAAGTTCTGCGTTTTTTTTTACTTTTTTCTACGCACTTAAAAACTTGAAATTTAATTCGCTCAATAGGGTGAAGGAATTTACTATAAGACTCTGAACGTGATTGGCGCCGAATTTCTACACCACCAAAATTCGTAGAACAGCTGAACTTGAAAACTATGCTAAAATAACATGCATTGGGTGTGCGCGATTGTTGTCGAACTTTGTATATTTTTTTCTTTTTTTTTTTCTCTGCACCCGAATCAACGCAATAATAATCATATATATATCTTATATGTAAAAACAGTATGACATTTGCGAAGTAAATTACAAATTAATAGATTGTGACCAGGCCTTGTATATTATCACAATCTACGTTAAATGTAAATTATCTCGCGGCCATGATTGTTTTAATATCCGGGATTTGCAGAATGTGGCTAATTTACTAAAATATTAATTTATTTTCGTTTTGGTTAACTGTAAAAGGTTGCTAAACGGCACCTCGATAACTTCCGTTAATAATGGAATTCAAAGATCCCGTTCGTGCTATGTTTGACCCAAATCACAATTAAGGATACCCGATTATTCGCAGTAGCTCCGCTTCGGCCGATTGTAACCGTATTTCGGTTTTATCATAGATGCGCATATGAGCAATTTGCTTTTTGGAGCTAACTCTTGGAGCGATCTTCGATGAGTCGAGGCTGAAAACGAAACCATCGACGGGCTTCGCGATTTTCAATTGACGCGTGCGCGTCGCGCCCGTGTTAGTCTCCTATCGAAACGTGAATTACAATATATCTAACGTTGGCTTAAGTAATGTGTGTCGCTTCTATCGAAATATACCAGAGTGGTGTTATTCCTATTCTAGGTGTACACGTTATCAATGACTACTTTTTTTTGAGTGCTTATTTAAATCCTCTCTCGCTTTTAAGTCGTAATATTCAAGCTTGGAATTTACTGAATGTAACGGAAAAAACCCATCCGACTGTATACGAGATATCATCAGCAAATAGACAAAAAAATTATGACCGGATTGATCTTGAATAGCTGATGTGAGAAAGTAGAGTTATAAGGAAAAAGTCCCAGAATATACCACCCTGCGCAACTGCTTTAAGAATAGATCTATAGTTGAGATTTTTAACTGTAAAATATCTTTTAGCATAACAATCCAGGAGATTGTGCCCATACTCGATCGGAAGACTATGAGAGACGTCCAAGAAGACTGTATACGCTGTACTTTTTTCTTTGAACTGCTGAACATTATCGACTTCCCGGTGGTACTAATGAATTATTGGGTAACATCATTAAGTAGTAACATCATTGAGTAGTAACATCATTGAGTAGTAACATCATTAAGTAGTAACATCATTGAGTAGTAACATCTTTTTAATTTAAATTATTCGGGTAAGATTAAACCACACCTCCTTATCAATATAATTTTTGGCGCAAGTACGTTTTTGTCGTTGATATCATTAATGCGTGCGCGAGTTTATTCGGCTTGCTTACCATTTTGATATTATTGAGAATTTCCGCGGAACAACTGGATAATAATTGATTCGCAGTATGGAATTTAATGTGTAGTTGTGAAATAACTTTATCGCGAAGACATTGAAGTGTATGGGTGTTAATGAGATCGAATGAACTTTCGGGTTAATAACTTCGTTATCACATTTTCAACTAAAGCAGAAGTAAATATGGTCTAGAGGCGGCTTACGTAACGGTAGCGGGTAATTTAATTTTTCCGAGTTTTATTTGCGCGACTGTGATCAAAATAACAGACTGAAAACTATTAGCAAGGTAGCGCTAAAAGAAAATTCCAATTTGTCACGATCATCTGTTTTTACATCCGGTGATTTTTTGATAATGGGAGAATTTGCATTTTTTTTTGCAGACAAAATTTCCGTAACAGCAGCGTGTGTCAAAGAGAATTATCTTTTTAAAATTCAGCAAAATCACGCGTGTAAATGCGAAGAAAAAATACAAAATTTCTACAAAAAAAAAAGCATTTAATTCGTAATTATTATATTACAGCGATCATAATTAAAAGTATCTTTATATTTGATCATTTTAATCGGTCTGTAATGGTAGCGTATTATATGTAAATAAAAAAAGTTACGAAAATGCTCGCTGACGACGACGTTTGCGAACGTATCACAGCAGCAATGTAAATAAAGGCGGGAAAAAATTAAATTTTCTACCGGCATTTCACTGCTTCCTGCATGCGCTGGTATTGTACGGCGCGTGAGAGATTTTCATAGGCGAAAAATTCCCGGCATAATTTTACTGTGTTCCGGGCCCGAGGGTTTAGTACGTTCGATTTATCAGAGAGCACGGTGAAATCGGAGTGCCATCACTGATAGAGATATACCTGTAATATATGTTAGTATATAATAAACTTGTTTGACAACATTCGTCCCGGGCAATATTCAGAACTCGAAATACCGCACTAACTGAACGTCTGCAATTGTTAATGTCAAGGTGAAGTATTTTAGTACATGCCTGGCCAGCGCGATGCAGGTATTTTAGAGACACACTCGAGCAGCATAGCCGGCCGGTCTGTGCTTATTTCTGCTTTTCGTGAACGACGCGGACGTTTTTCGGTGTTTCGTCTAGCAGAACCGCTTACTACTAATACTACTAATACTACTAATACTAATACTAATACTAATACTAATACTAATACTAATAGTACGAGTGCGCTGGGTGATTTTAATCGTGTTCGGCATAGAAAGGAAAAATGTAAAACTTTTCGCAATAAAGTCGATAATAAAATAAATAAAATGCACGGCCGTCGTCTAGTAGAAATTATGAAAATAATAGCGCGCGCTTTTATGTAACCGATAAATTTCGCGCCATATTATTACACGTTCGCTGATTCGACAGTGACCGCGTCTTTGCAAAGTAGTTGTACAATGTATGTTGCGCACTTGCCCACTACTGTCCGTCTTGTCATCTTCCCGTGTTGTGACGAGCGTGTGTTCCCGCGCGGTACCTCTCTTTTCCTCGAAACCACCGATCACTTTAGCAGTTACAACCGTACGTAATTTAAAGGTTTACACGTGAGACCGATCGAGATTCTCGGCTAGTCCCTTCTTCTTTAACCTGTCGCATCGATCGCTGTTCGTCCCTCTGTGTGTGTGCGTGTCGATTAATTAATTATTTCCCGTGTCCGATTTCGAAACTTGGCTTTTAATATCGTCTCAGCTGATGTTGCAAGGATGCTCGAAAACATTCCGGCGGATACCCTTTAGAAAAACACTGGTTCATTCCACGTTGTACGGAACAGCGCAACAGCTTACCCGCGATTATGTAAAAATTATTTCAGGTATGCTGCTATTTTGTTTTTTTTTTTTTTTTTTTTTTTTGTTTTCCATTCTGGTTTTACAATCGCAGTGCGATTTTTAAACTAAAAATGGAACACGCTGCGAGGTATTTTTGGTCTTTTCCGTTCGGCTAAACTTACACTACCACCGTGTACGCGTTTTTTGTCTGTCAAAATAGGATTCGAGTTAGCGAAATTAAATCAAATGAAATTAACGTCTTCGAACATACATATGTATATATATATATATATATATATATATATATATATATATATATATATACGAATTATAGTCTACGAAAGACATTAAACCTGTTCAATTTTTGCGCGAGCAGTCCGAGTGATCGTTCTGTGAGTTTTTCGTGTTTGCCTGTAGGGGTGGCAAGGCTTTTATATGACAATCTGATTTCAAGCTCTCTCCGTGGTTTTAACTGTTCCGAGAAAACACCGCCTTAATCGGCGATCAGTTCCGCGCAGGAAAATTTCACCAGTTTAACCAGATTCGCCTACCGAGCGTCTCATCAGTTGTATATTCCGACACTGTTGTTATTATTACAAACGACGATATTTTTTCATTCTCGCACATCGTAATAACATCACGATCTGTCACGAAAATTTCGCCTAATCCGTATAAACTTTGCAACCTACAAGCGACGTTCATCACAGCCTTACATACGCCTGTCGTTTGGAGATCGTAATTATTTGCAGCCTATTGTCGGCTTTCAATTAAAAAAGGAGAATTTTTCGACAGCGGGCAGTTGCAGTAAGAAAATACGAAGATTAAGCATATGCAATTACGAAGAACTATAATTAAATATTTTCTACGATAGTTTCATTTTTTAAGAAACTATTAAAAATAATTTTAAACGGTACTGTTACAAATGTATTTTAAAAATCTCATGTGCTTCACCGCCTACCCGCCAGTACACCCCGAAGTCCGCGGTGTGCTATTGACTGAATTTTTTTTTGGTCGTTCTGCTTCGTGGCGTGCGCGTTTAAATTTTAAAAAATCGTCGCTTTCAGTGGTATCGGTCGATCCGATTCGCGTGCCAAAATTTTCCATTCGCTATTTCTCAACTCCCGGTAAAAAAAGTAAATCCGGTGTTGTTGAAACGTCATTTTCCGTACGGATTTCGGTCTTTGAAGAAGAAGAAAAGCCGGGGACGAATGTTAATTTTAAGGAATCTCATCGACGTTATCGTTATAGAAGGAGGGGCTAAATGCGATATTTACGTTTTCTAAGTAGCAGCAGCCAAAGGAGAAAAAGATTTCGCGGATTTCGGAATTGCATGCCTCTGTGTATGTGTGTGGTGGGTCTTGTTAAATGTCTTCGGCTGTCGACGAAATTAGTGAAAGTCTCTCGCCGTTTAAGATTTTAATCGGGTCGCGCAGGTGTGCTAGAGCCCTGATTCTAAATTCGATTAGGAATTATTACGACTGAACGGTTGAGTGATGTACGGTAATGTACCACGTCCGAGATCGCTTCTCGAGAAAAGACGAAGCGTGCGAATTTTCAGTGTAGACTTTATTCGAATAGGGGACAAATGTAACAAATTAAGAAGGAGTTTCGCAGATCTCTCCCTGTCTGCGTCTAGCAGCAACAGAAGAATTTTAATTCGGCCTTTTTTCCCTTACCGAGTTTTTCCCGTTAATAAACTCGCCGCTTGAATCATGCTCAGATTTTAATTCGGATATTTTCACACTGCTCACGGTGTTCGGATAATGTAAAGTGTCTGCAGATGGCCGCTACATGGTATTAGGTAGATTTTGTCGCTTTCGCCCTAATTTAAATGACCATATTTTTTGAAGACTGCCCAGTTGACCCGTTCCCCCCGAGAGGCATCAGAATTTAATTAGCGTAAATAAACGCGCGAAAAAGAAACAATTAATTCGCGAAATTTAGACCAGCGTATTTTTCTGAGCCGCCTGACCCCTGCTGCTGGTGTTTTAAAATTTGCTCATAAGCATTTGTTAGAGATCCGGCGGACCTCCTACACGCGGAAGAAGAGAAGTAGAGAAAATTTGATCCGAACGGAAAGTATCTATCGTGATTTTGCCATCCTCTCCTAATCGACCACTACCGCATTTCTGCTCGTGCTAACCCGCCATTTAATAACGACTTTGACCGATTCATTTTTAAGTATTTTTGCGGAAAATTGACCGAATGGACGAGGACAAAAATTATCGCGATTGATAAATTTTTGTAAAACTCTCATTTCTCGTTTAAATCGAATTTTATTAAGCGATTTTAAATAATTTATTAGCCGATACTCGGTCAAACCGATCGTTAACGTTCTGATTTGTAAAAAAAAATTGGGTGAATTATTTCTAACCCTAAGAAAAGAGCGTATTATAATTTCGTCGTGTTTCCAAACGTCTTTTTTTATTCGATAATGCTTTGTCGGACTTTAAAATTTACCTCGATGTTGTACCGTTACTACGGTGTAGTATAACACAGGTGTATTTCCGAAGAAAATAATATATATCAAGAGACACTATTCGAAGGAAAAATCTGTAGTGGCGACTAAGAAATTTCGAATTCTTTTTTTTTTTTTTTTTAACCTCTTGGGCTCGTCAACCAAGGGGACCTTCACTCACAAACAAATAGAAAGGAAAGAAGTTGGTTATATTTTGATCCGATCAAAAATTTTTGCTAAAAAGGACTAGAGAAGCTTCGTTCGGGCGAATATTCTTCATTTTCAGTTTGAATAAAAAACAAAAACAAAAACATGTGTAAAAATTAATGTGGATCTAATGCGCAGCATTGTAGAATATCTGAACATGTGAAGGGGAATGGCATGAGTCCCTAAATCTCGTAATGCCGCAAATTCCGTTTACTAAGTTATTGCATTCAGCTTCTTCGAGATCTAGGCGTGTTCGTTGCGTTAGTCTTTACTAATATTTCGTTCCTTTTCCAGCTTAGGACCGTATGTTGCCAGCGAAAACATTTCTAGAGCATATCCATTTATCTTCACTTTAAATGTCGTTTATTCTCAGTAATTACTCGTTATCTTATTGCAGTAGCATCTATATGCACCGCGTTTAAATATTTAAATACTTCACTTGGTTTTTTGTTTTTTTTTGTTTTTTTTTCTTCTTCTTATCAGCTACAATCACCATTATTATATGTGATACCCGCGAATTTAACATTCGCAAACGAAGAAATAGTGACCGATTTTTCTACGTTTTAGAAGTGTAAAATTCTCGTAACATGTGCATATTACGAAATTGAATGCTTCATCTTTAGATTGCAACAAAACAATAACACTAAATGAATTAAATGCTCAATTTACCTTCTGTTAATGCAATAGTAAAATATTTAATCGACGTTTAATTTTTCTGTGTAATAGTTGCGTAAAATAGTAAAAAAGTTTGTCATATTTTCAGAAAACAATAAAGAATACGTTTATTTTAAATTAATTTTTAAATACACACTTACAGATCATATTATAGGGAAATTCAGTGTAACTCTTTTTTCATTTTTAAAATTAATTTTGAGTTCTTATAAGCCGGTTAAGAAAACTGTTTTTTTTTCTCCACCTCCTACTGCTATAAAAAAAAAAAAAAAAGTGTAGAAAAGTAGACTCGAAAAAATTTTAGAACGTATCGCTTGTGAATTTTAAGGGTGTCCAATATTATAAATATATGTATTTCGATGGTCCAGCAGTTCACAGTTCAAGTATTACTGTCCTTTTCATATCCCGATTGTCGATGATTTGTGTTAATTTCGTCCGAAAAAGGTACTTTTCGATTCACCTATAGAGATTCTCTTTCGTTCGATCGTCATGTTTTTAACGATCAAAAGATTCCTCCAACTTGAAAATAATAATAGTCAACCTATTCTTTACTAAATTTCACTTAAAGTCTGTTCGTCAATTGTCTTTCGTCTTCGTGTTTAATTTGCGAAGCTATTTTACGAGCATTACTTTAGTATTCTAACAGAACTACTATAAAACAGTGACGACGTATATTGTTTTAATGAAATGCTTATCCTTTCTTCCCACCTCTCTCCCTATATATATATATATATATATATATGTGTATGTGTGTATTTATGATTAATTGTAAATTTTTTAGAATTTCAACTTTTAAATTTTCTCACGAGTATCTTCTTCATGCTAAAGCCTTAGTCTTGTCGATGCGAATTTTAATTTCCATTCCTCTCTTTCCATTGCCACTTCGTATCTGAATATTTGTTGCAACCAGCCATTTCGATAATTTGTCCCACAAACGTCTTCCTCGGTCGACCTTTTCCTTTCCTACCATTAATTCTTCCTTCAATTATGTTCACCAGGAATGAATTGTTTCTTATTAGATGACCAAACATTTTCCCACTTCTCTTATTTTAATTGTACTCAGAAGTGTTTTCTTCATTCCTATCTGTTCAAGTACTTCCGAATTTCTCTTTTTTCCCGTCCAGCTAATGCGTAATATTCTTCTTCAAATCCACATTTCCATTGCTTCCAGTTTCATCTTATTCCGTCATCACCTATGTTTCGGAGCCATATAATAATAAGTCATTCCACACATAGGTGTAGGCAGATTTTGCTCTTATGTTTAATTTAAGATTTCTGTTTGTAAGCAAGTTTCTTTTTTGGGCAAATGCCACTTTCGCCATATTTATTCTGTGTCTGATTTCTATTGAACATCTGCTGTCACTGGTCAGTATGCTCCCAAGATAATTGTATTGTTTGCACTTGTTCAATTACTTGATTGTCTAGTTTAATATTTACAGGCGGCACTATTTTTTCCTTGGTTACTACCATAATTTTTGTTTTTTTAATTTGGTACACAACCTATATCGGTACAGCTAAATGTACAAATAGGTTGCGCCAACGCGCTATGTAGCGTACGGCACCTTAAGAAGAAGAAGAAGAAGAAGAAGAATTTTTTATATTTGTACGCTGTTGTTTAAGAATTTTTATGAAATTCCAATAAAGACGTTTTGCCTATTCTTTACTGACTCAGTTATTAGGGCGATATCGTCTGCAAATCTGATGCAGTGGTGGAATCCACTTGCCCATTAATTTTTACTCCTCGAGTTTTTGTCTTTGAATCTTTAATCGCTTCTTCCATGAACAAATTAGACAATAAAGGCGACAATGAGCAACCTCGCCTCACTCCTTTACGGATTTTAGCGATGGACGTGTGCTCCTCTCCAATTTTAATTACTGCTTCCTGTTCTTTGTATAGTTGTGCTATAATTCGTCCGTCTCTCCAGTTTAAATTAACTTTTTTCATTACCAACATTAAAATAGACCCTAATCTACTTTATCGAAAACTTTTTCCAAATCGCGATATAAGTGTTCCTATTCATATTTAGTTTCCTTTCCATCCGAGTATATATGTGAATAATATAAAATGACGCGATGATGTGTAGTAATGGTTAGAAAAAGTTAAAAAAAAAAAAACGAAAAAATTTTTGAAAGTGTTTTAGTGAAATTGAATGAGATTGATCCGTGGCGTCCATTTATTTTTCGCGGACGCATTTCCGAAATTAAAATTTGTAATTCGTTTTCTCTCTTCATGAAAATTAGCCTAATGAGTAATATGCGGTGACGGTAAGGACACTCTCTAGCCGATGGCAGTTAATTTGAAAAAGTGAATTTACTTTGCGTTATGTTTCACTGAAATGTTGCATGTTGCGGAAAGTTGATGTAAATGCCACTGAAAGCTCCCTTTCCTCGTGTGTATTAGCGCAATTCGGAAATATACGTAGTAGAACTTTATCGCATTTTGACTATACAAGTCTTGCGGATAAATATTGATTCTATTAAACTTTTTCGAAATAATTAACCGGATCCGAAATGGGGGAGAGACCGTCGGGCGGATATTCTCGAAAGGAAAAGTCAGTTTAAGCCGGATATTAAGCTTATTTTATGGTTAACGTTGGCAATGGTTAAAATATTAGGCCCTTCCAGATGGTGTAGTATCGATATAAATTGCTAGAAGTTTTATTAAAGTAGTTGCCGGGAAAATAAATTCTAATCATGCAAATGGGGTCGTTAGTTTTTAATTACAATGTTTACTGACTCGTAGACTTTGAACATTAACCGCGAGTTAATTTTTACATTTTTAATGCGCGATAGCTGAATTTGAATTCAGCAATTTTTAACGCAACTAGCCGGAAGTCAGCGTGTGGGTCAGACTGATCCTCTCTCAGAAATTTGTGATTTCAAAAAAAAAAAAACAAAAAAAAACGGAGGCGAATATATTAGAATTTTTTTAATAAAATAAAAAAAGCTCGGAGGGGGATTACCAAAAAAGCAAGTTTGTCTGAAATTTTAAAAAGAATTTAGATTTTTAAGGATTTCATAATTTCACATACGGTAATGCGTCAGAAGAAATCGTTCGAATGAACTAGACTAATGGGTGTTCACCGTTAATTCCAGTATCGTAAGTTACACAAAGTTTTTAGACCGATACTTAAAATTCTGTTATACGTAAGATTAAAATATTTTTCTTAATGAACAGGTTCAATTAAAAATAAGATAAAAAAGATTAAAAATTAATATAACGTCTGTTACTACCGAACTCGCTCTCATTATTTCCCGAACGTTTGCCAACAGCTGAATACACAAGAACGGTTTTTATATCGGTCCAATGTAAAACGTTATTATGTTTCACGCGTCCCTCTGTATCCTGTCTCATTCTGTTGCGTACCTTGTTCTGATTCGCATTTTTTTCAAGTGTTTCTTATACCAGTGAATGCACCAACTGTATTAGATCGTTACCAGGTATACCGCCGCAACTTGATTACATTCGTATGTACATTAATTTCTAATCACCTATAAACGTTTTATTATTTTAATTCGTTTGATCGTTCTCTATTTTTTAAGAGAATATTATACCGCATAATCCCTTCCAGTTGTATCAAAGACTGAAATTTAGCGAATAACTGTTCAAATTCGTGAGTTATGTTTCGTTTTTGTTACTTTGTTTTTTGTTATTTTTTCCATTAAAACAGTGGTAAAATGAACTTCCGAAAAACACTTTGTTTTTTTCAAATTCTGCATCGATGCATGTGTTTATGATCAGTGCGACTTTTAAAGAGTTCTATTATACGATGAGGAGATCACTAAAAGGACAGGGCTATCTCCCCCTGCTCGTATTACACCGTATGGGACAAATTTTTATGATAATAAGTTTGTCAAGACCCATACAACTAAATAGAACCTTTGTAATTTATAATTATTTAATAAAAGTAGGAGAGCCATACATGCATTTAGATATTATTTAACCTGCTGAAAATTTATTAATTGCACTAACTTTTTATCTGCCGGTAAGTTATTACTATTTTATATTACTGTCATTATTATTATTATCATTATTACCCGGATTGTAATGAAACATTTAAATAAAAATGTATTCATCGTAAAACTTCTCCAGATGGAAAATTATGAATTTAATTTAATCATTAGAAAGGAAACGTAACATTTTATTTTTTCTCTTCAAAGTTGCAATTTCGTTCTTCCCGTGCACTTAAAATTAAATTACGCTAACATGAAACAATTAAAACTAATTTTTTTTTTTTTCGCCACTCCGGTCCTAGAACCACAATTGGTGCTGAAGTTTAGTTATCTAAACCTTGCCTTATTGTACATTAAGTTAATACTTACTCGTATCTTTTTTCATTAAAACAGTAACTTTTAATTTATACGCTAATAATTTTCTTTCAAAAAAAATCAAATTATGTTACATAAAATAACAACAAATATTAACTAATTAAATCATTAAAATGAAAATAGAGTGGCACTGCATTATAATCAGATAATTAAAGAATATATATCTAGGCAAAATTATAACCAATTACGAAAGAATGTATTTTATTGTAAAAAATTATTTTATACGAGTATAATAGAAAGATTACTAAGATATCTCATTTCGCCTATGACAAGTTTATTAAAAAGCTATATTACAACGTTACAAATCTTGCTAATTTTTGATCTATTGCGACTTTATCGTTTTCATATATTTTATCTTTAGTTTGACCTAATAATTTATTATATTTTACCCGTTTAACATCATAAACGACAGACTTAAAGTAGTACTACGTTTGTTTTTCAATTCGGTTTTAAAATACATCGAAAGTGCATAAATTTTGAACTTTATTATGCAAAAGGGTATGAATGCATATTTTTTTTTTTCTTTCATAATTGTTTCACCAACTAAAAAAATTATTTTGTTTATTTACATGTTTATTTTACTATTCTTAATAATTGCATACTAAAATCTATTTATCATTTTAATGGGGGGTTTTAAGATCCCGCTTATGTAAACAGATAGTTATGTACAAAAAAGTACACGTAGAAAGGCCTTATTCTATACATCAGTACAGGAAGTCATCTTTTATGTCAACCAGGAGTGTGTGCGCGTGTGTAATGGTATTAGCGTGCCAGGAGAGGAAAATGTATAAAAAGATGTTAATGAAATAATAGAGTTGTTTAAATTATTCTTCTTCTGCGTACACTTTGATATTTTTTGAAAGAAATCGTTTTTGAATATTTCAGAGATAAAATTTTTTTTTTTTTGTTTTTTTTTTTTGGAAAGGGGATGTCAACTGATAAAACCTACATCCGATAACAGAAATGAAGAAAGGAAAGAGTTGTCAGCTTTATTTTTATGATTCGGCCAGTGCCAATATAGAGAAAAACCAGTATAGTAGGACGATGAATACGGAAGAAAAAGATTCAGGATATATATGATACGCAATAATGAGGTTCGAATTTTAATGATAGAGAATACAGAAGATAATCGACAGAAAGGGATGAAAGACGTTATCAGCATTACAAATTGCTTCGTTAGGATGGAGAAGATAATATAGCTAAGAAAAATACGAAAGGAATGTAATATGGTTAAAACAGTGTCGACGTATAATGGAAACAACGGCGGAATAAGGAAACAAAAGAAAATTCAAGGAATCGGTGGAATTAGGAAAATTTTAGATGGTCAAACAGAAATAACGTTCGTTACAAAAGGAAGACGTGTGTACCTGACATAAGAATCCAAGATGAAATTTTCTGTGAACATTACAATATACATTTTTTTACGAAAAATGAAACGACAAAAAGCTAACAATCCGAGCCAGAGGTTCTAGATGCCGGTTGTAATAGAATTTTCAATTTTTTTCACTTCAATTTTACCTATTTTTATTCTGTAATATCACTCTTCTTCAATCGCTTAACTTTAGCGTGGTCTCGTTGACGATAGATTATAATTTCTTTCGATCTGTCGCAATCTTTTCCGAAACTGTTCTTCTTTCAGTCACCACTTTTCTTGGACCGCAGTACGCAATAGTGTGTCTTATTTTTTCGGAGAGAATGACTCTCTCGACCTCGCCAAATTTGGACTCTTGCTGTCTTACGAACACGTTGTAGTAATCAAATTTTTCGCAATTATCTATTATTCCCCAGGCTACATTTCCTAAGGCGCGAAAATTAACGTGCATTGAAAGCGTCAAGATTGAATTAATTTGATATCAACATTTTACCCCGAAGAGGTGAAGCCTGAATCTTATTTAATCCAGTCATAAGCTGTGCGCCTTGTATTTTAAATCGGGTTTTCCGTTGGCGAAATAGAGAAAACTTCGACTTTTTCTTGTTGTGGGACAAGTGCGGATAAGTACGTAGGTTGTGAAAATTTTCCGCTTGTGCCATCTGAGTACTTTTTATGGAATTTAAACAACGTAGCAGATCGTAATGTTTTGTAAATCTGAAAAAATTTTACTAGAGTAGCGGAATTTTTTCATATAAAGAAAACCCCATGTATTTCGGATCGTCCATTTTATCCGCTACGTTCATCCGGAATCTGTTCTGTCTGAATATTTCTTTCAAAGTTCGCAAAGCAGAGTTCGCAATTTCTCGGTCATTTCTTTTATACTTTGGAAATCTCGAAATCTGTTTTCGTCTGTTTCAGGACCGTATCTAGACCAAAATTTCGAGAGGGGTTACGAAAATATTTTTATAAATATATTTATATATATATATATATATATGTGTGTGTATATTATCATGAAATATATTTATTTATAAATAGTACACTAAAGCCTTGTAGTCAATTATTGTATATGCAACATTTGAACACCACAATAAGAACAAATAAAAAATAGTCGTTTCCATAGAATTCATAAAAATTTTAATTTTCTTTTTCCCTTTTGTCAAAAATTGAAAAGAAATATATTCTGAATTTCGGTCCATTTAATTAAAACAGTTATTATTTCGCTGACATTTCGAATGGAAGGGGGGGGGTGAACCCTGAATGTGTTTTCTTTCGCGAATGCTCTCCTGCTACCTGTTTCCTTGTGTTGCACCTCAAAGAACAACGTATAAAGAAGTGACAAATTCTTGTTGATTGATAATGCAAAACGCTTTCTGAGGGGAAGTATCGGACGATAAAAGCGAAATAATTAATTTTTTGAGAAATTTGAATTTTACTAATATCGATATTTCGAATGAATAAAAAATTAGAAATTTATAACATTCTCCTCCATTCTTACAAGTATCGATCTCGAAACGGAGAATTGACAAAGGAAATGGTGATAGGATCATTAGGTGAATCGGCAATAAACCTGACTGATTTATTGCTGCAGGCAACGCGACGGGAGAACTTGGTACAGTAATTGAATGTTTATTTCTGGCCTGGTCGTACTTCAGTACGTATATGCCTGTATAAATAACGTCATCTTCCTGATCATTCAGTGACCAAATCGCCCGTTTTAATAAAGCCGCATACCGAGCCTCGTCCTGCAGGTTTAAAACTAACAATGAGACGTTAAATAACAATATCAGGTTTTGTACCTGGTACAGAAAATGCCAGGTCCGGTAAGCTGTTTCAGAGTGTTAACTGTTACCGGCAAAATGTTTCAGTTATACTTTATGTTCCGGTACATAGTGTGTCTAATTCTAACGCACGTCAACAGCGCGAATATCATCAGATTGCGTCTAACTTGCGACAACATCAACTTGTTTTGTATACTTTTTTTCTCTGCCAACACCGAGGATCGCTGAGCATAAAATTTGAACAGCATAAATGTATACACATCGGCTACTCGTCCTTACGGGGGTCTTGATTATTTATTATCAAAAGCTAGTGTACCTAGGTTGACTGCAGTTTTAAATGTGATGCCCGCAATGTTCTGCGCCTTTTAAAATTAATCGTTGTATTTTATAATTATATTATTATCGGAGATCCCTCGGACTGCCGTAAAAATATTCTAACAACACTTTCCCGTGTTACCATGAACGTTGGAACATTATAAAAATTTCCTATGCGCACTATAATAACGGAAAGAAGTGAGAAAAATTTTGTTTAGTGATCGCTTAAAAACGATGAAAAAAAAAAAAGAAAACTTATAAAACGCGTGCATTAAAATTTTATTTTGATGAAAATACGATATTTTAATAGTTTTTAGAAATAAAAATATTGGCTTTTAAAAGATATTCGGAAAGAAAAATATAATAAAAATATATTTGTGGCAAAAGAATAATCGAGAAATATAATGTCTATTACGCTCAAAAAAAGAATAAATATTACCGGTTCTTTTTACAGGGTAGCCACCCAACCGGGGGGATAAGTCCCGGGAATTTTACACACCGGGAATAAAAATCGAGGAAAAAGTAAAAATAGCCAAACGATCGTTTTGATGGAAGAAAAAAGGTCATTTGAAGCGAAAAAAGACGCATGTTTTAATGTACTTTACTCAATAATAAATTACGAAGTTCGTTTTTATTTGTATAAAATATGCTGCGATGGCCAAAAATTTTATCAATAGTAACCAAAAAAAAATTCAAATTTTTATTACAGTTTGACTCGTAATTTTTCGATTAAAAGACTTTTTCTATAACGGCAGAGCTCTATTTTCATCGTGAGTAATATTTATATATTTACAGCCATTTCACAGTTAAAATTTCAATAAAACAGATAATTCTTTCTTTTTTTTTATTGTGCATTTAAGTTTATTAGAAAGGTTGAACCTTCTCCGTAAACCACTTGAATTCAGCGCGTGCGATTAAAAATATACATATTAGACGTCAAATAAATTTCGTGACTCGGAAACTATTTGGGTGGTGAAGGGGTAAATCAGTCTGTTATAAAATTTATTATTAACTTTTTTGATAATAAAAAAAAAAAAAAAAACATAGTGGCATTATGACAATAAAATATTCAAACTGTGAATAAAGTTAAAATATTTAAAAATGAATTTGCAATTTTTCTGTTTCTACCGATATTTTATTTGCCTTCGCTAGGTTTGTTATTATACAAGAGGAAGAACGTTCGCATACACGTACAATTCTAGTAATCAAAAAATCGACAACATGTATTTAAGCGGGCACCATGTTTTAATTACGTTGCAAAATTCCACAATTTAAGCGAATGCGATGGTACATATAACTCTGTATCAGTAACAAAAGTAACAAGTACTTAACCGCAACAGACCGTCACTATTTAAAACCACTTGCGGACGTGTGCGGTTTCCTGAAAGAGATATGATAGTCGAATCTAGTCTAGCCGGTCACATAATTTTCGTCTAATCCACGGAACTTGACGAAGTGCGTAAAAATTTGCACTTTTCCCTATTGATGTGCAGGTTAACCCGAGATAATTTGTATAATCGTTCGCCCACAATCCAAGTACTTCCTTGAAACAGCGGCATAGTCCCGTTCAAGTCACAGTATTTAATGAAATACTTTGCCTAATTCATCCGAATCCGAGCATTAATACGAAAGACAGCATACAGAAGTAGTTACCGTGTTTTAAAATTGATTAAAAAATTGTACGGCTTACGATGCAAAAATTAGAAACTTCACGTTGGCCTTGTAACGTGCACAAAGACAAACTGCCTAAGGTTGGAACTACCTTTCCCACGACTGTTCATTAAATTACATCTCGCTGTTCTATCAAGTTCTGCATTCAATTTCTCGATGGACGATTATGGAATAGATCGAAGTTTAAAATAAACAGTCTTAGAGTATTATCAGTTTTAATTTCACGAACGTAATATTAGGATTTGTTGTTGTTTTTTAATTATTTAGAAATTTAGGTGCCATAGGTAACTCCGGGAACCGGTGAAAGTTGCACTAGGCGATTTAGTCCATCGTTGTCGTAAAATTTAAGACCATCCGGACTAAAAGTCTAGTTGATTCGACAACAGTTGGTACAGAGGGGCACGGGACTTGTAGAGCTGTCAGAACGCTGTCGCCATTTCAGCAGATCCTCTACGGTAGTCTACGTGCCCATAAAGTGAGCAGGACGATGAAAGAAGAAGGCCTCCTCCTCCAAAAAGAGCTAGTCGTGAGGCAACGCTGTTATCGTGTCTCAACCGCAATCTCGGTAGAATGGCGAATTCCCCGTGTATGATCGGAAGTGGTGGTCACCGCGGGTTAGTCGTAGGCTTTATGGACCTTGGACAGGTTGTTTAGTGCGATCGCAGTTTCATCGGAAAGGCGGATATAGGGAAAACTGCTTTCGATTATATTTACAAGAATATGGAGCATTTAAAGGTATATTTCTAGAGATAGGCCTAGCAGTCGGGTCCACCCGTTCGTTGCCTGCGACCCCTACGTGGCTGGAAACTCACAGAAATGTTACTATTAGGAATTTCTTCTTTAGTTTTTTTTTTTTTTTCTTTTTTCTGAAAACTATCCGGCTATTTGAAGAATAACATTTTGTACTCACCGGAAATGCACACGTAAATTTTTCATCAAACAAACCGGTGATATCAATTTCTAAGTCTGCTATCCAGTTGCGTGACCGTAATCGCAATCAACAATATTTAATCTTCTTTTATTTTCAGTTGGCATCGTTTTATAATTTACATTTACATAGGCTACACCAGAGTGTAAACGTAAAAATAGTTGGTCGTTTCCTCGAGCGCCGTACACCGAAAAATGATCGAAATCGTCTTTGGTTACACTAACGGGACTTAACGGTTTATTGTTTACATTTGGTAGGACAAGGATGTTTTTCATCGCATTTTAATCGCCGCTCTCGCGTTAATTTCTTAAATCTTACCGATGCTTTATCGAGAACAACATCTGAATTGCCACCGTTTTCGGAAATGTTATTTTACTGTTTTTCCTCGAAATATTTTGACAAACAAACCTTTTCGATATCATCTACCAGCTGAACACGTTAAATGTTCACTTCGGCGCAGTTTCGTGTGGAGAATTGTAATTAGATTTATCGCGGTGGAAACACATTTTTTCGAAATGCGCCACTCTCGAAGTAAGTTTCTTGTTTAGAATTTGAAAGGAATGCTTAGGTTTTTGTTTTTTTTTTTCTTAACACCTACCTCCGCGTCAGTTATACCGCGAATGTATGATTTTTACATTAAACATGGTCGCGGCGATGATGGATAGTTTCCTTGTTTCGTTTCTTTGCGGACTCGCGATGATTAATGCAATATCCGTAGGGTTTTACGTCAAGGCCCCCCGCGAAAATTGTTCTTAAAAGATTGAAAAATAGGGAACTTGGCAATGTTCTTTTTTGCACATTTGTGAATGTTTTTCCGGTTCATTTGTACCTTAATTTATTATAAAAACGTATGTAACGTTCTCCCGCCAATATTTTATATATTTTTTTTTTATTTTGTAGAGTTTCCTTTTATCAGCTCCTGATTAAGCTCGATATTAATTGCCGAAACGTATTCCTCGAGCAATTAATCTTTTACTTTTTCATCATCCATGTCTCTTTATATCATTACTGATTGTTTTGATGCGAAAAAAAGTTTTCTAAACGTGTAAGAAGCTTGACATGTTGTTTTCATCCAGTGTTTGAAAATTTGAAGGCTACATTCTGTTAGACGAACTGAAATTTTATCTTGCAGTTGTTGCACTCTACTTAAATTGAGACGGCTTACTAACTTTGTAAAATTTTAATCCCGCTTTATCCTTGTCGCCAACTGTTGTAACTTTGTTTAAACTGCCACAAAAAAAAAGAGAAAGAAAAACCCCAGCGCTGAAGAAATAATACATTATATAACGCGTTATGTAAGTATTCACAAAAATATACTTTCATTGGTTAATAATATAGAATATTTCTCGAATGTTGAACGATCGGAATAAAATCAGTTGTGAACCGTTACGTCGACCTTTACTAATATCGTTGTTGTAAACTTATAAACTTATGACCGCCTTGTATATCCTCCTACGTGCAATTATTTAGTACTATTAAAGTAATTTTACGAAGCGGTTCGAGTTTTTTCACATTTTGTTCTCTAGCCTTTAAACAGTACCACACACCGAGACAAAGCGATATTCGTTGCAACTTCTACGAGCTTAATTTGTTTTTTTGAAATTTCTAGCTTTCTTAAAATTCCCGTAATCCCTTTTTTCTTTCTTTATAGATAAATATTACGAAACGTATTAGCAGGTTTTCTTGTACAATTCTTATATGATTTGTTACACGAATTATAGTTGAAAGTCAGAATAAATACGCTTACATATATGAGGTAGGATAATATTACTAATATTGATTGGAATAACAGTCATGTTGAAAAGTAGCATTGCGAAGTCAGAAATAACCTCTAGATTAAATAAAACAGTAAATTGAGGACGAAACTGATAAATTTTCAAGTTCTTTATCTTCCTACATTTTTTAACCTTCTTATGTAGCAGCGAGAGTTTAATTTCAAAAATGTAAATAACCCGCTCAACACAAGGGGTCTTAAAAATTCCCTTTTTCAGCCTTTGTTTGACGACCGCAGAAAAGCCTCTTTTCAGAGACGTTTCCAAGACCTCATTCAATAACATCTATATGAAACAAACTCTTGTAAAATGTAAACAAGTATATGGACTTACATATATATATATATATATATATATATATATATATATATATATATATATATATATATATATGTATATTAATGGCTATGCCATTTTTACGCCAGGGGTGGTCATCAGGAAAAGAGTGTCCTGTCACGAAATTTGTCCCATATATAAGACTTTAATGCGATATTAGCGCTCTTGCATTCTAGTGGTGAAAATTGGAACTCATCAGGAAAAGTGTCCTGTCACGAAAACTAATAAAATAGTTTTAATGCGATACATCTCCTGGTGGTGAAAATTGGAACTGAAAGATTTTTTTCTGTCGAACGGCGTAGCCAATGAAAAAGTTTACTCTTCTATAAGAATTATAGAACAGCTAGATCTAGGGGTGAAGGAGGCTTGCCCCATTCCGAGGCCCGAAGGTGCGAGTTTTATATATATATATACACAGTGCGTCCCGTAAGTTTTAAGACTACGAGTATAGAATCGAAACAAGTAGAGCTATCTTCATGAAATTTTAGGAACTTCTTACTACATTCTTCTTACCCTTTCATACCAAGTTTCAAGTCGATCGGATGATTAGTCTCGGTTTGGTGACTGTGCGCGTGACATACTGTTGGCTGTGTTGTCATAACTTTAAAATGGAAACAAATCTCGAACAACGCGCAGCGATTAAGTTTTGTTGGAAAGCGGGTAAAAGTGCGACGGAAACATTCGAAATGATGAAAGTGGCTTATGCTGAGTCTACTTTGTCTCGTGCTACTGTATTTCGGTGGTTTAATTCGTTTACTTCGGGTAGTGAGTGCATCAAAGATGAAGAGAGAGGTGGGAGATCATGCACAACGAAAACAGATGAAAACATCGCTCGTGTTGCCGATTTCTTGAAGGAGAATCGAAGTGCGGGGTGTAGGTTGGTAGAAGAAGAAACTGGAATCCCTAAATCCATCGTTCAACGCATTATTCGAAACAATTTACAGAAACGGAAGATTTGCGCGCGCTTCGTTCCACATGCTCTGACAGCTGGGCAACAAGAACAACGCGTCTTTCATGCGCGAGACCTTCTCGAAATGATTGAAGCCGATCCGAATTTTTTACAGGTGACAAAAGTTGGTGTTTTGCATATGACCCTGAAAGGAAGAGGCAAAGTGCGGAATGGTGTGGAAAAAGTTCCCCGCGACCCAAAAAATTGCGATTTCAAAAGTCCAAAGTAAAAACAATGCTTATCGTGTTCTTTGATTCAAAAGGAATTGTTCACAAAGAATTTGTTCCTCAAGGTGTTACTGTCAATGCTGCATTCTATCAGCAAGTTCTAGATCGCCTTTGTAAAAGAATTGCGCGCGTCAGGCCGAATTTGTGGAGAAATCGATCTTTTTTTCCTGTTACACGACAACGCTCTAGCACACACCGCAGCGATTAACGTTCAGTTTTTGGCAAAAAAATCGGTTCCCGTGTTGCACCACCCGCCTTATTCGCTGGATATGAGTCCACCGGACTATTTCCTGTTTCCCAAACTAAAAATGACCCTGACAGGAAAACATTTTGCATCGATTCCTGAGATTCAAGAAGCCGTGACGAGGAACCTCAACGATATTCCAAGCGACGCGTTTTTGAAAGGTATGAAAAGGTTGGAGGATCGCGCAAACAAATGTATACAGTCTAATGGAGCCTATTTTGAATAAAAATCGTGTTGAAAAAATGTTGGTATTTTTTTTTGTATAGTTTATAGACTCAGTCTCAAAACTTACGGGACGCACTGTGTATATATATATTCATATACATATATCAATTTAGATTTCTTAAATAATAAATATTTCGGTACTTTTAACATTTTTTATTTACTATAAATATAATTTTCCTCGAGCGAAACTATAAAACATAATAATATCGATTTTATCTTTAATATATTAATTATTCGAAAGTTTACTTTTTTATTTATTTGTATTAATTATTTAATTATGCCTATTTGAAAGACAATTATACATTAATAAAATCAAAAACGATGAATTTTAAGCATTTAAATGAAAAATATACGTCCCTTTATAAGTCAATGCATAATAAATAGCTATCAGGGGATAAAACTGGCTAAGACGTCTTAGGACGACGGAAAGACGTTTGATGGCCAAAAGGTAAACACGTTTTTATGCCTTTTGGAAATTGAAAGTTTTTTTTTTTTTTTTTTTATATATATAAAAGAAAATCAACTTTCTGTTCACATTTCATCGGAGTAGCCTAGTCGAAAAACAATTCGCGCAAGTTTACAAGACAGGTCATCTGAAATATAGAGGATATTACTAAAAATTCATGGAGCACACTGTTTAAACAAATGTATTGTTCTGAAAGAAACTAAATAGGGCAATGCGCGCTTAATTAAATACTACAAGTTTTATGAATTATGCAAGTTTAGTCGGATAACCTTAAAAAAGGTAACATTTCGATTTAAAAATAGAGACTATAAATAAAAAGGCCAATTCAGAAAAGGTCGTTTCCTATAGAGCGCTGTAAAATTTTCGAAATTTCTTTTTTCTAGATTCGTCAATTAGTAAGACATTAACTCATCGCAAGGAACGGGGTTATTTATATATCTCTAGTCGACCAACAGCCTAGCGGTGTCCAATTTGTAATAATGAAAAAGCCGCTTGTTAACGGAAAAAAGTGGTGTGATCACAGAACGTTATACTATTGGCAATATAATTCAGTTATGAACATACTATAACTTTCAAGTCCCTACGTTTTATTATTTGTTAGTCCTTTGTGTTGGGTAAATGTCCTGTGTTGACGCGCCCAAAGAAAAAAAAAAAAAAAATACTACGTTACCCGTTCACCGATTTGCCTAAACTTTTTAAAGTCTGAATAAATTTTGGTAAAAAGAAGTTTTTTTTTACTATTTCATCTGGTCATTAGATTATATATTCGTTTTCCTTCTGTCATTTCCAATGGTTTGTTTTAAATAACAAAAACGTTTCATATTTCATAACGAGGTTTTGTATTTCAAAACACTGTACAAAAAAAGAACCACACTTCTTTCCAGTGAGATCCTTATTGCAAAAGTAGTCCCCATTCATAGAAAGACATCTAAAATGATCTTTAAATTAATAAAGTGAACTAGTAATGCGACCGAGAGTAGCAGTTTTATTCTGCCAGTGAAATTTTATTTTCCAAAAATGGAAACTTAAAACTTAAGTGAAGTCGATTAGTTCTCTGCTATTAAAACATAAAATTATTCTACGGAAACGAATTGAGGTTGTACATAGTCAGAAAACGGTTTATTGTAACTCAAATTGTAATTTTGAGTTTTTATAGGTGTTCAGAGGCCGTGTTCATATTACGAGTGGTAGAAAGAGATTGTTGTTATTTGAATTTAAATTGAACGTCTCGAGCATTGATAAACTCACGAAAAGATGGCTGTACCTTCCAGATTATTCGGAATCAAACGGTGGTATCCGTTTTTAAGGCTGCTGATTGAAACAATCACCTCGGAATCTGTTCGTTTCTGCTGCCTTAATTTGCATTTTCGGTGTTCTTATTATTTTTCAGTAATTGATATTATTCGACGAAGTATGCCAGCAGCTGGTTTAATGGTAGAATTAGACGTCGGCGCTACCGCGCAATTTTTCACTTTTTCAGATAATGTATTTTATCGATGCCCTTTGTGTTTCTCTTTTTCTGATGGAAAACGTTTCTTGTTTCTGTCGGTCAATAGTGATCGATCGAAATGGAGCACTGATACCAGAAAATTCTCGAAATCCCTGTTGAAAGCGTTTACGTTATCTCGGGCTATTCTTGTTATCCCTGAGTAATTAGATTTAATGTTCGAGCACACTTCCTATCTTATTTATATTTAATATATAGTCGGAGCGAAAATTAAAGTCCGCGAATCAGTTTATAACAAGATAAATTGAGATGTTGATATTAGAAGAAAAAAATATTACCAGCGGAAACGTGTCAAATTTGTGAAATAGTTTACGCGTAACATTAGTAATGTTTCGAAAAAGTATCGACTTTCTTAATAGTCGAATTTTTTGTTTGTATCCGTAGCGGTTTTTTTGATCTTAAAACAACTTCGTGTTAAGAGATTCGAATTTTTTTGATGTTGTTACTGGTAATAAACAAACGATGTATGAAGTAACTTCCGTTCACGGTTGATTGTGAAAGTGTTAGTTGTACTATAAATATATTAAATAGCATTAAATGTGGAAATCAATACGACTAAACATCGGCAACTTCTTTGATACTGCGGTAGTTATGAAATTAAAAACCTCCGGATCGTTATTAAGATCTGTAGATGGTGGCTGATTCGGGGCTTGTCTCGTTGTTCCGGAATTACCTACCAGATTTACTCTCGGCCCGAAATCGAATATTGCTTACACCGGAGAAATGACCGAGAAAAAGAGAACTCTGGTCATTCTCTCTTCAAATCCATTACGGACTCCCTTAAGAAAGTACATTATGAAAAGCTTAATATTGCGCACCATTTCTGACAACAAGGCTATTTCGCTTTTCTTACTTTTTTATTGTTGCTTTAATTATTGCGAGAAAAACTAGTTTCGATAGAGGATGCGATACGTATTTCAATTACATATGTACGACACGATACAGTTCGAAACTACGAAAATATGTAACTTAAAAATTCTCGAGAAATGATTTCCAAGTTTATACGATTTTTCTTCATTGTTGTGTAGCATCCGGTTTTCATGTTGCATATTCTTTGAATTCCTTTTGCCTCTTGGTGTTGGTTCCTGTAGCGGATAATCATATTGAGAGCAGAAAGTAACTATACATTTAAAGGTGTCAAAATCTTCAGTTAAAGCCACAGAAAATAAAAAACTTCCTTCCGCATTTATCTATCCTTACCTGGGATTGTAGAAGAAGTAATAGAAGTAAAAAAATAAATTATCTTTATTTCTATACATATATATATATATATATGTATTAGGTTACTCCCATTAGAAAAAATGTTCCAATTTTATGTAACGTTTGTTATATTTTAATTTTTACATATTAATTAAAATGTTAGGATAGGATTTTTGTGATTATTTTATTATAGTCATATAGATCGACTTAGAATTACGTTGTAAAATTTGATAACTTTATACAGAAAAGAAAGAAACATGTAAGCAAGAGAGGTCAGAGGGCACATCCCCTTGTGAGGCCAAAGTGGCCAAGATTTTTTATATATATATTTAACTTTTTCTGTTAAACTCCTTTTTATCCGTTCGATGTCACCTCTTTCAATTTTTTTTCATTTTTATTACTAATTGTACAATTCAAAGTAGGGATAGATAAATCTAGGAGGAAGTTTTTTACTTTCTGCGGCGTAGCTGAAGATTTTTGCGCTAACGTAATAAAATTTCGCAAAATATATTTTCTATATCGTTTTCAGTATTTGAGTATTTTTCCTCGAATTAGTACCGATTTCCCTTTGGCTATATATTTTTGATTTTATTTTTATTTTATTTTTTACTGAAAAAAATCTACGATCACATAAAAGTATAAGCTTACGCCGGTAAGTTCAGAAGTCCGGTGTGTAAATCAGGTACTCGTATCAGTTTGCTAGTTGTCTCTCGTAGTTTTTCTGGAGCGGTCAGTAACGAACACTATTAAGACAATTTCCTTTTTGAAATAGTGTACATTCCGTAAGATTTGTAGGAGGATAATTAATTCGATGCTGGAGTATTTTATGCTTCGAAGGACAATATAATAATACCGTTGATAATGTTTGTATTAATTCATCGATCATCAGAAAATAATCTTTTTGAAATTTATTTATTTCGTGATGTTTAGTATCTATCTGAATATATATATATATATATGTATGTAAATTTATAGTTTTACTACTATCATGAACCGACTAAGATGTAGCTTATTGCGGATATTATTCATTTCCGTTATTAGACTGGTTTAAATGAGTTTAGAAATATTAAAAATTTTGCACTTTTACCGGCTATAAGCTAAATAACGCGACTCTAGAATAAACGAAAAATGCAAATTCAAAAGGCAGTAAATGTATTTAGAAGAGTTTTTAACAATCTTAGTGAGAGCGGGAACTTTTCAATAGAAACTTTACCTGCAAAGAAGGTTTTAGTGGTTATCAGAGCGCAACATTGCAAACGGCAATCTACTTCGACCGATAACGCATCGTTTCGATAATTCTGTATGACTACTTGTCCTTTTAATATTATTGGTGTTTTATATTTCGCGTTTTAATTTCGTTTATTGTAGCGTAGTCTCAACCGAATACAATCAACCTTGTCATTTATAATTTATCTGAAAATTATTATTAGCCGTACTGCGTTATCATTGGAGAACCACACCGCGTTATCAGTTTTTATCGTTGACATTTTTCGTTCACTTTAGTTCACTTAGAACCTACTGGTATCGTGTCTTTTTACTACCGCTCTTAGTGCTGTACCCCGCATCGTTTTAGTAACAATAATAATAGCGAACAATTGAGCGGTTTGTTTACGAGAGAAATTTCTATTAATACCGTGTTGTGTTGTTTTTTTTTTTTTTTGTTTTGTTTTTTTGTTTTTTATTTTTATTTTAAACGTACTAAAGACGTTCACGTGATGACTTTGATTTCGTTTGATGTAGGCTGGATTGGCGGTCGGTGATATGATTTTATCGGTGAATAAAGATACTCTGCTTGGCTCCAATTATGACTCAGTAAGTAACTCGCATCAATTTATTTTACCTGCGTACTTTTATACTCGTCGTAATCGCTAATTAAACTTACTGCGTCTACCGTGTACGTTTTCAGTGTTTAAAGAGTTCGTTTTCGCACTTTATAAAGGCGAAACATTAAGAAACACCGAAACAGTGCCACACCCCTGTTAATTATCAACCGTTACTTCGTGTGGCCGCTTTTGCCTCTGAAATCGTAACCCGGATGACGAAAATACGTAAAGTACGTGGAAGTATACTCGTATTATAGTTTCTGATGTAGCGGAAATATCATATTTCTTCTTTTATCTTAATAGAGCTTTTTTCGTTTTTGCATTTGACTTCTTGTAACATAATCGAGTGGCAATAATATAATTGAAGAGGCTGTATATTTTAATCCGGTCGTTATAACAACCGGTTCTTTGTTGTATCCGATATCAAATGTAAAAATACGTTTATAACGTGGAAAGATTTAAAGCTTCCGAACGGTTATGTTGTGTGTCATATAAAACTTCCCTGAAACAATGCTCTTTCGGTGATTAAATAAATAATTGTTTATTTAAAATCATCATAGCTCTACGCGTATTTCTTAATAAATTCAAACGCGCAAGCAGCAAATTCTTTATGCACGAGAAAGTACATGACAATCAAAAAATTAAACCTAAATAAATTCGACGGAAAAAAAAGAGGAAAAAATGATAAATTGTCCTAGTTAAATTGTTTTCCTTCGAACAAAATTCGTAACTATAGGAGTATAGTCTTCTAATATTTATCGTAATGATGCCACGTTCCCCATACAGGTTTTCATCAGTATCGTTAGATTTATAATAAGTGTTCAATAATATGTCAGAACAAAAAAAAACGTAAACTTTATTTTTTTCCATGGAAAAAATCAAAGTACAATCTATTTTCTTCATCTTCATCTGGAAAAACCTTTTAAAGTTAATTTTTGAATTCTTTTATTTGCCTTTCGCAATTTAGTCACAATAGCCGATAGAGAGATTAATATGTCACGGAATTCTTGCAGCGGTATTCGGTCTCTGAAGTCAATTTTCACTGCATTTTTAATATAGAGCCTGAAACAATTAAAAGTTTCCGTTTTTTTTTTTTTTTTTTTTTTTTTTTTTGTTGGTGGGGGATTTAGATTTCCTATTGTTGTGTGTATACTTCATTTATTTTACGCGTAATATTTCAAAAGCAAAATTTAATTCCAAACATAGATTATTACGTCATTATAAAAATTACGAGGTTTCTTTCTTTCTTTATTTATTTTTTGAAGTTCATTGTTTCTGACAATTTCACAAACTGATTCAGAATAATCAAAAAATGTACATTATATATTATTGATCATTAAAAGTACATAAAGGAGAGTTATTCATTTTATAGGAGGCGAAAGACTACACTTTAATATTTCCATTGAGATTACTCATTATTTACAATATTAATAGTACCGAAATTAACACTCATTGAAATACTATATGTCTGTATGTCTTTCAGAATTATACGGATATATAATTTTATTAATAAGTGTAAATTTGAGTATTAGAAATTTTACCTACTGACAAATCTTAAAAATTGTCAAGTTTAATTTTTGTTTCATCTTTTCTCATCTCTTCGTATTATTAAAGAAAGATTAAGCTTTTAATTGCGTATAATAAAAATCACCGTTGCACGTTAAAGTTGGTAAAGATCCATATATATATATATATATAAAAAAAATCGAAGTAATACTGCGATCATGAACGACATATGTAGTTCAAAACTAGTCAGTGTTTTATATTTTTTATATATATTTTTTTTTTCGTTTACCATAATATACTGTATGTTTCTATACATTTGTTATTAATAGAGTGAATAAATTATATGCCTGTTAAAATTACGATTTTATTGTATGGATTTTTTCTTTCATTTTACTCCCAAATCCTGTTCGCTTTTCAATAGTTGATAATTCCCTCGATATTCGTTAGCATTTAACATTTTTGTATCAAAATTATTTTTAATAAAATAATAAAATCGCATTAATATTATTATCCAGACGCAAAAGTTTTTCTGCACGATAATGGTGGAACGAAAATTTGACGCGTAATTATAACCGATTTTCGGACTAATACGTATACTGGTGGATAAAACATAAAGAAAATTATAAATTTAATAGAAAATAATCATATACAAAAATAGCAGTATGTTTTGAATCTTTTGCATTTTAAGAAAATCGATAGTACTTGAAACGCTATAAATCGCTTATCAAAAATTCAAAAGCAGAAGTGATCAGCGAATTCAGTTGTCTCAAAGTGCAAAAGACTACCTAAATATTAATAATAAAATTAAATCGGTTTTCTCTGTAATTTTATTACACGTCAAAGAGATATTACGATGTACAACTGAAAAACAGAAAAACAAACAAACACTAGGCAGTTTTAAATGTAAGTCTGGCGATTAGTACAAAGCCGGACAGATATTATATTGTGGAAGCTTAATTACTTTGAATATCTAATACGCTAAAAATTCTTGGACGACTATGAAGAAGAAAGCTAACTAGTCTGACGCAGTGTAAGTGCATCAAGAGAAGTCTACCGATTTCTTCTTATTCAAGTTTGAATTCTATTGCTATTCATATTAAAATGTCACTGCACGAAGTTACCCATTAAAACTTACGTGTGCGTATATCTATTTTTTTTTTAATGGTGCTTGTGCGTAAAGAAATGAATGTTGTGTTACGCTAAAAATTAATGTTTTTGTACTTCTTGACCGCTCTGACACCTCCTGAGACGTGTAAAACGGCGTGAAACAATTTAAACTCTGTTATTTACTAGATCGATGAAAAGAAAATGGTTTGCATATGCCAACTGCGAAGTAAATTTATAACGATCAAAATTTGATTTTTTCCCGCAATAGAGTAGGATAAATTTTTGAACCGATATTGATGTTTGCTTTTAAACTGGAGGAAAATTAATGAATTTGCAAACATATTCCAAAACGGTACAAACGGTATGCGATTTTCTAACTATCCTCCTCTCTGAAGTTGGAAGCCTGGTTTAATGATTAAATGAACGGCAAGATTATGTAAAGATGTCGTGCAATACGACGGATAAAAAAATTTACAGGATAATTCGAGTTGTTCGTCACAGTTAAAATTACACCATATAATTAAACTTTTCTTCGCTTGACAATAAAATTAGTTGTTTTTTTTTGTTTTCTTCAAAACTTTTGTATTTAAACAATAATTAAAATCTTGGCTATTTAAACTTTCATTTTATAATTCGCGCTGCTACTACTTTATGTACGCCAAACATTACAAAAATGCTCCGTTAACCATTTTTCATAAAAAGCAAATTTTCTAAAAAGAACATTAATGTTTAGCAACTACCTTTTTTAATTATTTACTTATGTTGTATAAAAGTGCTAATTTCATCTCGATTTCAAGTAGTCACGAGGACATTTTTATTAAATCGGTTTTTTTTGTTTGTTTATTTATTTATTTTATTTTCCGGTTTTTTTGTGTGTACTTAAAAATGTAAAAGCGATGTAATAATAATTTAATATATTTAATTAATCGTAGGCTGCCTCGTTATTAAAACAAACTGAAGGACTGGTAACATTGGTGGTGTGTAATCCGAATCGAGCGAAAGAAGAAGATACGGCTAAAGCTGCTGCGAACGATTTATCAGTGAAAGATACAAGTAAATATTTAATGATGCGAAAAAAAAACAAACTATTCCCGATTTATATCGTACTTATGTGTTTGTTCTATTCAAGACTTAGCAAGTAGGAAAATAGACTTTTACGGAAGTGAAGTTGAAAAGGCTGAGAAATATTCGCACTATCAAACCTTTAACTATGTTTATTAAAATCCTTAACAGAGATAACTTGTGTGTAATAGAGCACACATTGATGTTTCACAACTGCACCGCGTGTTTAATCGTCGTGTGTGTAGATTTCATTGGGCCAAGCGTGTACAATTTAGAAGGTCTAGGAAGAAAATGTCATAACTTCTACGTCATTTATTTTTGCGTATATACAGCTCGGGACCTGCTGTAGTTGTGAAATTTCCATTTAGATGCTTTGGTGATATTATTGTGCTTTTTTTTTTTTTTTTTTCAGCAATGAAAAATATAAATATTTACCTGGCCAATAGAAAAACCAAAAAGAAAAACGAAATAAAGAAAAGAGAGTAGGAACGGAACCAAACGGTGAAAGATTACGGCTCCTGACTGTACGCAGCCTAAATGAAGTTGATTAAGTATTTTTACAACAAAAAAAAAAATTGTAAAACTTGATATATTTTTTCGAGAATGGTCAAAAAAAAAAAAAAAAAATGCAAGATAATTACTACAACAAAGTAAACTAATTAAGTGAAATTTATAAAGGAAATGTATATTATTTCTCTAAGAAGACTACACGAAGACAAATAATACGTTGAAAATCGTTATAAATTAAATTCTTGATACTGCTTTCACGTTATGTAGCGACGATTTGGGGACTGGATTTAAGAGTACAATAATAAAATAAAATGTTTCGTTATCAAAATTTTATTACAAGTAAATTTATTTTGTTATTTGGTTAGGGTTTTTTTTCTTTTTTTTTTGTACATAAATTCTAGAAGCCAGTAAACACAATTCGAGAATTCGATTTTATTCGAAAAATATTTCCCCGTTCTCTGTAAAAGCTTAAAAATCCGAATTAACAATGTTCGTGGTATGTACAACAATTCTGCGACCTCTTTTTTGTTTTTTAGTCATTGCTAATTTTGCTTGGAGATATAGAGTTTAATAACTTAAATTTTTTTGCTGTACTGAAAATGGTGAAAAAGAATCGGCAAAAATATGATTGTCGTGTCTCATTACTGTCGGTCTGCTGTAATTAATATAATTCGAACAGCACACCGGGTATAAGTAATTAGTCGTTTTGTTCGTACAGTATTACTAGCTGTACCTGTCTTCCCGTTTTTATGGAACTATCTTCGAAGTGATTATTTGAACGCTGTTGCCGCTGCAGGTTTCACTTAGATTTATGACGTCTTAAACGATTCGTATTGTTAACAGCGAGAGACTTGTGTTATTCGTCACTGTCTCACGGTTCGGGAACAGATTCTGTTGATTATCGTTGATCGTTAACACTTGTACAATCTGCCAGATAAAACTGATTAATTACAATAACACTTTACACGGTTTTAGACCGGTTTGAAAACTGAATAAGGTTGCATTTGAATTTTTTCGCCCTCGCCGTGAGCAGTATAATTAATAAAAGTCATCCGAAAGATGAATTCCGTGAATTCTGGAACCAGAAGAGATCGATCTAACTGAAAACTTCTCAATTTTGTTAATTTATCGACAAAATGCGCGAATTGTCAATCGTAGTTAAAGGGTGAAAAAGATAAAAATGTATTATTTATTTTCCTGTATATCGTTAAAAATATTTTTTACGAACAAAAAACAGAAAAAAGGAATCAAATTTTCCCGTTGCTACATTCAACTCGAATATATTTCACAATGATTGTCGGACAGAGGAAGACGGGTTATAATATAGCTCGTGGTACCGAAATAGCCACTGATCTCAGCTGGCAAATTCAAAATGAACATAGGCTTCGAAGAAATTTTTGACAGAGAAACGGACAAACAAACGGGCACGTTGCTATGAGGAAGAATCTGCATTATTCGAATAATCACAGAGTTGCGTGAAGTAGACTCCGAGAAGAGAGTATAAAGTATTCCTCAAGCTGTTGAAATAATCGTGTTCGAACCATTTCCGAAATTTTACAGATGACTTCAGTGCAGATAAATGAGGAATCTGTTAGTTTTGTCGAGTAGGTAATAACCAAAGAGAGGTTTAAAGAAATCTGATGAACTAAGAATGTAACAGACAAAGATCACTAACAAAACTGCAATATCGAATATAGAAATGTAAATCGTCTGAAATTATCTATGAAATAACCGGTTAGCATTAAATTCTCGTACGAATATTCTCGCGATAAGCATCGCTTTTTTCTTTGGTTTCTATTTTTTTTTGTTGCGGCGGGAGAGGGCTTTATCTAACGCGAAAATAAACATTCGTTCAAAAGTCTTAAAAGTGCATATTTTTTTGTAATTAGACCTTTTTCCCTTGTGACAAAGTTTCGCGACTTTATGTATAAAAGTTCGCCACTTCATTTACTGATGATTCTGTATCTCGTACGAAATAGCAGATGGCAACCGGCCGTTGAGCTCTCAAATCGATGTAAACATCGAAGCAATAAGAAGCCCAGCTGACTTCGTCGTGTAACATGTAGAATGATAGAGAAAAATCTCGGAATACCTAAAAGTGTCGTGCAACGAATTTTAACGAAAGTTTTTTTCAAAGAGAAAAGTGCGTGTTCGTTTCGTTCCGTACGGTCTCACAAGAGAGCAGCGTGTTTCTTCATCGATTCTTGACATGCTTGAAATGTGCGAAAAGGACCCAAATTTTCATAAAAAACAGGTAATGGCCGGCGATGAAAGTTGGTGTTTTGCCTACGATCTCCAATCCAAATACCAGGCTGCCAAATGGGTTGGACCGAATTCACCGAGATCCACAAAACTCGCGCATCTAGGCAATGTTGATCAGTTTTTTCGATTGTAACGGCATAATTCACAGATAATTTCTGAAAGAAGATACCACGATCAATGCTTAGTATTACCTAGATGTTATAGAGCGCGGTTAGTCAGAAGAATCCAACGAATACGGCCAGAAATGTGGATAACACGCGATTTTTTCCCCTGTAGCATGGCAATGTGCTGACGCACAATCGGACAATTGTGCGGCATGATTTTTGTCATAGAAAATGATCATGGTGTTGGACCACTCATCCTATTCACTAGATTTGTCTGTTCGGACCATTTGCTATTCCCAAAACTCAAATTACAATTGAAAGGAGAAATTTTTGACACAATTCCGGCCGTCCAGGCGAATGTAACCGCGAAGCTGAAGATGATCTTGAAAGAGCAATTTTTAAAAGCCATGGGAAAGTTAAAAACGCGTGCTGAACGTTGAATCTCGTTGATGTGGGATTATTTTGAATGAATTCTGCAAAAGATAAATTTTCTGAATCGTACGTGTGTTTTGTTTAATATGTGTATTAAATACAACGTAATTCTTAGTCCGGCCTCCATTAGAAAAAATGTCCCAATTTTATGTAACGAATGTTTGTTTTTTTTTGTGTCGATGTCAGTAGGAATGACATTGTAAATTTTGATCATTTTATACAAAGCACAGAAGAGAAAGAGATTGGCAGGCCCGTGCCCAGAATTTTGAAAGGTGGGGGTTTTGAAAATTTTCTTCGCATATTTATTTTATAAATAACAATACATTTTTCACTAATATTCATACTATTACTAATTTCCATCATTTTAATTTATATATTAATTTACATAAATAAATTACCGTATAAGTATTAATAAAAATGACATATATTATTGATTATACTCGTAATAAAAAATTTTGCACAAAATATTAATGGAGTACCTAAAAATATAGAGCATATTTTTTATTTTTTCTTTTAAAGGAGGTAAGACGCCCTAAAAAATCATCAATATTTATTTTAAATTTTTGATTTTTTTCATATTTTTGTATATTTATAAGAACTATTTCAGTTCTCATGGGGGGAGGGGGTAACCCCCAAAACTCACTTCGTGGACACGGCCTTGGCAAGAGGGGTCAAGGAACCAGAGGCCCTTGCGATGCCAAACTGGCCGAGTTTTTTTTTATATATATATATATATATATATATATATATTTATTTATTTATTTATATACGTATGTATGTATATTATACGCTAAGGGTAATAAAAAGTTTTCTAACGAAATTTGTTACTTTTTATTGTAACGAAATTATAACGTTTTTGCATCAGCTCACATTTATTTAATTTTCTGAAAAATTAAATAGTCGATTGAAACCCCGACTCTTGTGTAAGAATTATAGAATACTTCTCAAATTTTGATGTAAAATTCTTTTATTTTATGTTGAAATCTAAGGGGGTTTATGTATCTAGATAAATCTAATCCGTCCCATTTGCTTATATCATCTGATTTTTTGCCTGTATTTCTTCTCGCACCTTCTTTAAAATACCTACTACTCTGACTACGCATCTCCTTATTATCTACTTTTTTTCGAGATCATTTTAAAATGTCTCTTCGTGAAAGGAAAACGCAGCGAATTATGTGCAAGACACTCGGGCTCTTTTGAACACACTACTAATATCGATTCGTGCAGTGCGACCATCAGCAAACTTTAATAAGACGGACAAATAAAGGAAAAGAGACGAATGGAAACTTCTTATTAACTCGAAAATTAAGCTATAATTACGGTTTTGTTTTTATCTCGAAATATAATGATTTTGTTTGTCAGATTGAAAACACAACAAGGTTAACGATAACAGAACAGAATTACAACTCCTGAGATGGAGAAACCGATCTAGGCAGTTTTCTATGATTAGTATGCTAGCGAGATGTTGCTCGGATGCTTCCTGTTTGTTAGTTAGAACGCGCAACAATAAGATTCTAATGCAGCTCACACTAGCACACTCGTCACGACACCAGGGAATGTGAAGAGGGGCAAAAAGCGCTTTAAAATCTAATTATAAACATCTTATGCAGAAAAAATTTTACGCCTTCTTTGTTTATTTATTTTTTTTTTTGGTTACCGCTTTGCTTTTTTTTTTTTTTTTTTTTTTTTATCGTTTTTGAATGTACTGAGCATAACTATAAATTACAACTATCACATAACGTACTGTTGAATAGAGAGCGGCGTTTCGATTGACAGCAGTTCCATTCGAATTCTGCCGCTGGACTTTGAAAATTTATAAATTAACTGTTGCGTTGGATTAATATCCAAAATTCTACCCGAAAAATAAAATATATATTTATATATACTGGTGTTCACCCATTGGTCGAAATTCGACCATAATTATTATTAAAAATTTGAGGAAAAACATATATGCATATTTCCAAAAAAAAAAAAAAATCTCTACAGACATACATTCGTTCATTGTGTATATCTGAGAACATACACTTCTTTTATATGTACTTACAATACAAAACAGTTCAGTACCATTATAATTGAATAAAAAAGTAAATTCAATAAAATAACAGAAAATCACAATTTTTAAAAAACCCTCATTTATTGATATTAAATGACACCCTAAGATTTAGTACACTGTAAAAAAGCCAATAAAGATGATTATTAAGAAAAATTAAAACATTTTAATAAAAACAGATTTACTGGCTATAGCAATTTCTTTTTTCTTTTTTTTCTATTCAATTTTTATTTAAATAAGAAAAAAAGTAATAGCTGTTTCCAAAATTTTTTCACACAATTGTGGATAAAATGATAAAGGACAACAGTCGCATGTTTTACTCTGGTAAAAATTATATTCTTTTAGTTTATAGTTACGAATATTGCGAAGTCCGTGGATCATCATCATTTCGTAATCTTCTGATCACCTATAAATCTCACTTTAATATTAGTGATAGAAATTGTTGTAGGTATTTTAGCGAATAAAACATTTTTTTTTTTTTTTCGTACTTTCTTTTTTTGTTTAATTTATAACAACGAAATAGGAAAAGATTAAAATTATGTTATTTAACGCCAACTGTACAAGTACTGAAAACATTAATCAGTTTGTGGACGTAATTAACCGTGTAACCTTTTTCAAATACAAAAAACAAAACCGTTTTTTTTTTTATCTTTCGGGCGCGCTAGCGGCTTTGACCCAACAACTACAGAAATTAAGGAAAGGGTTAAATAGAGACGATTAGAAATAGAGTTTAGAACACTTCGCACGTCAGTGCGCACAATACAGAAATATTAAAAAATACCAGGCTAATAGAGAAATTAATTCTATCGATAGTTGAAAAGGATTCCGCGACGGAACATTAACAATTATTGTAATGAGTTTAATAAATTACAACTACGAGCGTCCAGATGTCTGATTCGAACTAATAAAAAGTTCAGCCGCATGATAAACACTGACCGACAATAAGGATTTATTGTTTCATTGTTGCAGATAGGTCAATCGTCGGTCAATTTTAGCTAACTTTGAATGATTCTGAATTCGACTCATAATCCAAATGGTTAAATAATCAATTTGAACTAACACTAAATAGGCGCTAGAACGTTAAATACAGAAAAAAAAATAAATAAAAAAAAATGCTAGTCATTTATATTATCCAGCTTAATAGATCTTGTTAAATTTTTAACGTTTTTAATAATCTCTAATCCTCGAATTACGGATTCCAGTTGGAACTTTTTAATTAGTCCGAATTCCCGACAGAGCGACAGAAAATGAATTCGCTTCCGCCAACTAGTTGCCGCAAATGATAACATGTTATATATAGTATGTACACGAATGCAACTAGAGAAAAAGATGTTTATCATTGCCTAAAACTGGCTCGATATTAATATAATGCGAAACTGCTGAAGAATTTTTTTCTATATCACGGGCACTGGCGAAGTCGTTTTAAAAGGTATAAATATTCAGCGATGAAAGTTCGTTAAATTAGACCGATTACGCGAAAAACACAATGACGAAAGTGCCTAGTGTAAAAGCTGAATATTCGAGCAATACTGCCGTATCATCATCAGCTTCAGTGTAACAATAAAACGATCTCTACGTGTAGGCGTTCTATTTGTTCACGAATTCTACGTTGGACGGGTTACTCCATATACGGGTTTTTATCATAAGAAAACATAATTGTCGCGTAAATGTACGCAGCTTTTCCATTTCAGTAGAATCGTCGAAAGAACAGCGTTAAGACGACTATCGGTGTATACCACCATCAGGTACGTCGGTAAACGGTAGTGGTGGTATTTTTGCCTGTCCGGGTTTTTATACTGAACAAAATTTATTTGCTCAACTTTGAAATTCGGTTTGTTCTACTTTTTTCACCTGTCCTAATTTATCAACTTTTTTCTATTCTAACTCGTTTCGATACTTTTCGAGTATCTTTTACGGTACTCTACCTTGTAATTTTTATTATTTATTTTTTTTGTTTAAATTCTAAAACGTTTTGTATGCGCTAAATATGTTTAATGCAAAAAACTTTACAGTGCCCACGCCATCCATCGCGTCCCCTCGCCCGCTGTAGTTCCCTGGTTAGCCTTCATTATTTCCTCAATTCCTAACCCCTTACAATCGCGTCTCTTTCAAAAAAAAATTAATAAAATTTACAGTTTAATTTCTTTTTAATATGTGTTAGGTGATTTAGGTGTATGGTTTTTTGTAGATATGTTGTTATCAATGTTTGAAATATGTTATTTGCTAAATAAGCCAAAAAAAAAAAAAAAAAAAAAAAAAGAAAAAAATGAAAATAAATATCCCTTTCTGCTCCACGTAAGAGATTAGTTCTTAATCGGCTTGAATTTTTGCTAAAATCGTTGCCAGTCGCGTAAGATGGCGGCTGGGGGAGGGGGCGTGAAAATTTGCCGTCGAGCGAATGAAAAGTTGAAGGAATTCGTAAAAAGTGAGTTTTTCTTTGCGCTAAACTGCAATCGCTATCCGGATGCGAGGGACCTGCGTGGGACAGGATAGCCCGGTTTTTTGCGCTTTTTTTTTCTTTGTTACCGTGTGATATCTGTAATCTCAGTTGTACTGACTGTTACGTTTCTTATTTTGGTTATTATTTGTTCAGTATACGTGTGTCTATTTCAAATAGCTCTTAAGGGTTTTTAACCTCACACTTGAAACGTTATACAGATCGATGAAAAACAAAAATTCTTCCATCTATTGACCTGCAGTTTTTATTGTAATGCTGGAAAATAAATCGGATTTTGCGTAATAATTTGCAACTTCTTGAATATTTAATTAGAATAGTTTAATCTCGAAATTACAGTACAGGATGAAAGACGAACCAACACAATGTCGGATAAAAACGAAATATCTACCTGACTCTCTATACGTTTATTTACGAAAACTTGCTTGAACTACTTGTGCATGTTTATGATATTTTATAAAATGGAAGAGAAAAAAATACATACAAAGCGCGCTGTAATCGTATCCGATCGCAAATCGCTCTCACCAAGGATTAACAACGGTAGTTTAGTACGTTTCACCGAGATAATCGAACGCACATTTTATGAAATTTACACCTGTTCCGGAATTTATGAAACTAGCGAAACGTTTCGCGAAAACTGTCTGTGTGTGCTAGAGGGCAACTGGCATCGTAAATGGCGCAATTAAAACGTTTTTATTTTTTCTGTTTTGTTTGCCGTGCATTATCATCTGTATTTATTAGTTGCTTCGGTGGTTAGGCGTTTTTTTGTGTTGCGACAGTTATTTTCTGGCATTTTTATTACAACATACTGTAAAGGAAAGTAAGTCCCACACCCTTAGCAGAGCGTCGGGGATTGTGAAATTAAGCTTTTCATAATGTACTAAGCCCAACAGCATTAATGAGAGTAAGAGGGTCAGTTCCTTTCCCGGTGTAACCAATTCAATTTCAGATTGGATATATACCTGGGAGCGATTCGGATCTGGAACGAGACAAGTCTCGAACCCGTATTCTCTGATTTAGTGTAGCCAAGGCTACCACAAACATACTGTAATTTTTTAAATTTTACCAGGATAATGGTCGTGAACATACAGGACTGATAAAGAACAATTACGTGACTGTTTTGTATAACTGTCTCGAAAGTTTTTTCCGGAACACTGCCCTACTCGCCAAATTATAACCCGATCAAAAGTTTACCGAGTCCTCATTTCCAGCCGAAATTATCGAATAGAGTGCCTATGAGAAGAATGGGACAAAATTCCACATCCGAGTACATTTGACAGATTAGTTTTTTGCTGTAAGTATAGAAGTCGTTGTTACAGCCAAAGGTTTACACACAAAGTGTTAGTGAAAATTTTACACTTTCACTCTATTATCTCGATGTGATACCAGATTTCCTTCGTGTCCGAATATTAATTTACTGTTCTAATTTTTGACATTTTCCATTTTTATGCCGAGTCTGTGTTATATACTTTATAATTCTATTCCTTTTTTTTTTTCTTTTTTTTTTTTTTGTTAAATCGTTCGGGGAGGTTTCATTTTATACGTTGCAAAAGATTTTTTATAGTACGGGCCTAATTAATTTTTAAACTCGGTGTCTCGTTTCTTTTTCTTCGTTTTTTTTTTTCTCTATGCAGTTTTCCGTACATTCGAAGTGGTGTGACTGCGCTGTTCTGTATATTGCACATGTTGCACACGTTGCTGGAGAAATGCCAATCGCACGATGTCGCAGAGAACACGCGCGCATCTGATAATGCCTCTGACATCTTTGCAACATGGAGACAGTTGATTGAAATACCATGGCTTTAGCCAATTACGAACTGTTGTTACTGAGCCATTATTACATGCTTTCGACACTGTTTTTTGTGGATTGATACGGTATTGAAACTACAAGAAACTGTTTCAATGTCTCTTTAAAATTTTTCCGCACATTATTGATCCGCTGGTTTACTGACACTGAACTGCCACAATATATTAAAGACGGGGGAAATTGCTCGTTTTGATAATCGGATTTATTTAAATGATCTATTATATTCGTTGAACACTTTTTCCTCGTTCGCTGATTTACAAAAATTTATCGATCTGTTAATTTACGCGAATTTCCGGGCCGCTATTTTAAAGTGAAAATCTAACACATTCCTATGCAAATGTATTTTATTGTAGTGGACGGGCACTTCTTCTATAAGCTATCTTTATTTAAAATCGCCAATAGACACACTCCTTCGCAGGAAATTTTTAAACTTTTAACTCTTAATTTGTAGAATTTAAAATTTACCTGTTAATCGGAATTGTATTTAATCTACGGAGAAAAAAGCAATGAAAGTGAACAAATGAACCTAAATTACACTAAGTAATGCTGAAACAAAATAGCCAACATTCGTTAAGCGCGTTTACATATCTTTTAAACGGATACTACGTTCGTTAGTATTATTTCCATGTTGATATTTATTATTAGCACCTTTAAGAAAAAGTGCAGCGCGAACATTTGTTAAAGTTGCATCTTAATTTTCACTTCGTACGATACAAATGCATTCTAGATATTGTCCTGTTAATTTCAAGCGGCCTATATTCATCCGGGTGATTTAAACATTCCGTCGGTTTATAAATAATACATACGGAATTGTATTGCACGGTTTACGCGAGCACAAATAAAAAGAGACGCTCCGGAACTACATAAAGCTAATATATGTATTGTCATTATGAAGTAATGTAGAATTTTCGATTAATCATTTCGCATCCATTTGTACCGTGTCCGAAAATAATCTTCTTTTTTCGAGACACGCTCAAGAGGCTGACAAATAAAAGCGGAAACACGTTAAAAAGGAAATCGCGAAAAAATTGTGATACGTCATCGGTAAGGGGAAATACTTTAATTGAACAAATTTAGCGAAAAATTAATGCCATCGAAAACGGCGAATAAGTCTAAACGTCTAAACTCAACCTACATGAAAACGGATAATATATACACAAAACTAGAATCGATGGCTGAATTATTTTTAAATTACTTCTAGAAAAACAAAAATGGAATACTCGTCAGAACGACAATGCAAATTTTGGATTACAAGGTTACTGCTGTCGCCATTTACCTCGGAATTTATAAAAATGCAATAAAACGGATGTAAAAACATCAGCATCTGAGTTTAAAAACTTTCAAATTCCTGTTTTACAAATTTTTAACTTTTCCCCGCCTTAAATAGCGATCGTTGTTACGTTTTTTTGTTTTTTTGTTGTTTTTTTTTTTAAGCTAAAATTTTCGCGTTATTGTGAAATTTACGAAGCTATGAGTAGTAAATTGAGAAAATTGTAAACACGACGCTTTTTTGTTTTTTTTTATGGGTTTGTCAGCGAGGACATTAAACCAAGAAGAAATGGGAAGGAGGAGAAAATAAATTAATATTCTCACGCGTTTAAGGGCAGAGGATAAAAATAATTATAACGGCAGGAATAACATAAGTAGACGGAAATGAGAGAATGCGCCGATAAGGGGAATAGGAATATCAAGTTTTAATAGTGAAGAATAGGACGATTGCTTGGCAGGAAAGGCCCGAAACATTTAAACATGATCGGTATCACAAGAAACGTATATGGAAGGGCGATGAAAAGAACGGAGTAGATACAGATGAAAACCGAAAAAATGCTACAGGAAGGAGACTATGGTTCAAGAGAAGGCGAAAAATAGCCGTGATTGTGGAACGTTTAAGAGAGAGAGAGCAAGTATCAAGAAAACCATGTATGAAGTTGACGAGATGGTTGAATAGAGAAGTAAAAAAGTCAAAATTAGAAAACGAAGAAGAATAAGAGTTGAGTCATAGTCTAGAATGAGTTATTTAAAGAAAGAAGGGCAATGCTATGAGCTGAAAATGCGTTCAAAAATCTACCGCCACCGGAAACGAAAGACCAGACTAATGAATATCCGCGCTAATTTATTACGTTCACCATCGAAATAATCAGGAATCCACACAAGATCGATCTCGATCGAGTGGAGAAAGAAAAGATCATGGATGAGGGAGTGTATGCAAAGTATTACTTAATCGGAAGAAGGAGCAGAAAAAGAAGATGTGATAGCTCAAAGAACGCACTTGTAGAATCCGAGATTATGATCGCTTTATAGAAAATCAGCGATGAAGAAACAATAAGGACAGCGCGCAGAATAGCAATAGATTCTGCATAGAAAACTGAGCAAAAGGAGGAAAGTTCAAAAGACCTGAAATCTAATTCATATTTGGCTATTTAGAGCCGTCAGTATAGATAGTGGTGTGTGTAGGAAAGAGAAAATTTAAAGCATTGGAAAATTTAATTCTGGCGATATGTTAAGGGATAAATTTAGAACAGAGAACGGTAAAGAAAGACATTTCATAGAATATGTATTGAAAAACTGAAAGAGAAATAAAGAACTTTATCGTGACTATATAAATAAATAGCGAAAACTGGAAATAAACAAACAGAAATATAAGAAGGATAAAATTGTAGTTTTATTAGAAGGAAATCGTCATTTATGAAGGATAGTGGAGAAGAAAGTAAAGAAGAATAAACAAGTGGGCGCTTAATTAAAAAACCATAATAATCTAAATAGGATATCTATGAACGAAGAAAATATGGGTTTGAGCAAGGACAGCCGGAATTAGATCTTAGGACATCAAGGCAAAGACAAAGAATACGCATATTGAAAATCATAATTTCGCTCGGCCAATGGAAAGGTGCGCGCTAATCGAATTCCGAACCTCGTCTATTCGTGAAACTTTCATAAAACTACGCCCTTTCTTAGCGGTATTTTTCGACAGAAACCATTTGGTATGCAATATATACCTACGTAAAATTTTTGACAAATTATACACCTGAAATATTCGCAGACATTTTTTTTCACTTTATTAAAAACTACCTATTCCCGAATGAAGATTGTTCGTTCGCATAAAAGACACTCTATCAGTAGGGAAGCACTCAAATTCGATACTGCACACAAAACGCGGCGGGGTTAGTATAACTGAAACTGGGCGCCAGACCCTGAGTACCCACTAAGAACCGAATTGCGCGCGCTACTTTCGAAGGAAAAAGTTTAATTTTATGAAATCGGTGGAGGATTAACAATGAATAAATCATCGATCACGTTGTTATTCACGACAAGTAAGTCGTTACATGCAACCTATTGCCAGCTCATTAGCGAATGCGTTATATCGCAGCAACATCCTTGCGAACGGCACTAGTTCACACTGATACAACTGCTAGCAGAATAACCGGGGTGATCATCTTTTTTAGTTCAATAATACGGCAAAATTTGACTACCCGATCGCGAAAACTGGAGAGTAACTTTTTGTACGAATATACACGTCCGATGTATCTTTAGAAACGACGTAGATTTATGTTGTAAACTAGAGGTGGACAGTTCCAAGTGGAAATGTCCAAATCAACTCCGTTAAGTCAGTTGGAGACATATACGTAATGCGTCTCATAGGTTGTGGGACTGCCTTTCTAAAATCAATACTACTTGCGCCATCTTCATGAAATTTTAGGAACTGGTTCACGCAAGCGTCTCTTGGATGCACGGTCATAATTTTAATATGGGAAAAAATTTGAAACAGAATTTTGTTCTGTTTTAAATCGGTTAAAAATGCTACTGAAACATTCGAAATGTTAAAGGTGGTTTATTTGGAGTCCGTAATGTCTCGTACTGGCATGTTTCGTTCGTATAACCGATTTTGTGTCGGTCAGAGAGTCGATTGAAGACAAAGAGAGAAGCGGGAGGCCTTGCACAGCGCAAAATGGATGAAAACATCACTCGCGTCGCAGCTGTTTTGAAGGAACATCAAAGTGCAGGCTGCAGGTTGGTAAAAGAGCTAACCGGTATTCTAAAAAGAAGAAGCATCGTTCGAACAATTCTGGAAGGATCGGCCGTTCTTTTCGTTGCACGACGCTGCAATTCGCACACGATTTTTGGCAAGAAAAAACGGTTCCGGTGCTCAAACACCTCCCATATACGGCAGATCTGAGTCCTCCGGGCTATTTTCTATTGCCCAAGTTGAAAATGGAGCTGAAAGGGGGACCATTTTGCTTTCAATTTCAGAGATTCAAACGGCCGTAACAATTATGACCGCGTGTACCAAGGGAACTTGCACGAACTGTTACTGCGCTGCTACAAATAATCCGACTATTCCGAAACTTTGGTTAGAGATAGAGAGAGAGAGAGAAGAGGATTGTATAAACTAGTTTCCAAAATTTCATGAAAATGGCGCAAGTAGTATTGATTTTAGAACGACAGTCCCACAACTTATGGGACGCACTGTGTATGTGTCCTTTCCGACTGCGGATATGTACCCGCTTCTCAACTCCAGCTCCGTCAGAGTTACGTATCCTATATCCAGTGTATAATCGCAATCATGTTCGGTTGCACATTTAGCTCTTCTAACTCCGCGCAGCAATCCGAACGCACAAAGCAACAGGACGTCTTTAAACAAGGTGCGCATCTGCGCAGCCAGTGCCTTTTGGAGTTAAGGTATATTAAATCACCGCACCAGAAGTAAATCCGACTGTGTCTGGCATGACAACATTTTTTCGGAGTTAAAATTAAATCACATCGTTGGAGATACATATATCCTCAGGGCTGTGTCCGAATGCGGACATATTTCCGAGGATATAACTGTGTCTGGAGTTACCCCGGTGCCTAGTTACGACTCGGTCGATTTACACAACACCAAGTCAACTTCTTAGAATCAGGTCTGAGTTAAAAACGTACGTCACTAAAACAAAATTCGACTCCGACTTGTACAGTTGAACGAACGTTAAAAAATGGGCCAGTCACGAACGGAACCATTCTGAATTTTGAAAAAAACCGAAGAATTAGCTTATTCTTTGTCAATTTTGACATTTTCATGTCTTTGCTTTGGCACATAAACTCGAAAAACGTCACGAAATGGAGAAGTGTTTCCTATAACGACTTGTAAAGACCTGTGAAGATCGTAGGTTTGTGTATTTCACGCGTCATTCATTTGCTGAGCGCACTTTAGTCTCGTGTAAACCGTTGTCGCGTGTCCACTGCGTTCCTCCATTACAACGTTTCTCGCGAAAAGTTTATGGATTCCGAGGAGTTTCGTAATCTAGTTCACGAAGAAAACGGTATAAAAAAAAAAAAAAAAAAAAAAAATTATAAAAGAAGACAATTTTGAAATACTTTGGACGGAAAATTAGCTATTTCGACAAATTATGAACTTTTAATAAGGCTTATCCATATAAACAAATGGTAAAAATTGTTTTTCACTTTCTTTTTCTTTATTAAGCTGGTCATCTAAAAATCTAGAAATGCTAGCATAATTATTAAATGCTTCAAACCGATAACAAGAATAACAGGCAGAGGAGAAAAGAGTACAAGATAGAAGAAATCGGATGCAGAGTTGCTAATTAATACAAATTAGAAAAGTATAATAGAACGCTGAACGGACAAAGTCATGAAAATGTCTCACTGTGTTGCGGACTTGTACGCAAGCTGATTTATATACTTTAATAGAAGTCTGCCTGAGCGTTTGTGTACGATTTAATTTGAACTCTAAAATCTTTAACTTTGACATGAATTTTTTTATTGCAGTGTAAGCTTAAAGTAAGTTCTTTCCAAGCATACTTTGTCTATATTTCGATCATTTAAATGATGTTACGCAGAAGCTAGTCGTATTTCAGTTGTCCCCCACTATGCTGAATTTATTTCATAGCGAAACTATTACATTTTTATTCGTCGGTTTCCTTAGTAACATATTGTATGTGTGCTCATGGCGTTGTGGCTATGCGTGTTGTTCGCTGAAAGACAAAACTAACGTGTTCAGATGTCGGTGCCATTAAAGTAGTACATTTCCGTTGTCAGTTGTTTATGTTGCAAGGGACTCGGACGAATTTCAATTCGGTTGGCTATAGTCCACATGATGAGAAGGTTTAGCAAAAAGCCCAGAGTTCGACTGTACCGGCTGAAATTGGCTTGCTCTGAACGTTAATGATTATATCCTGTTTCCAGCTGCAATAGCGGTCGATTGTGTGGAAGTTTCGACAATAATCCGTATTGCTGTTTACTTTTTTCAAATTCTCGCTTTCATGTAGCAAATTCGAGTTAATCTTTTGTCCAAGGATACACACGCCTCCTGGATATTTTATTTCACTGTTTTGTGGAATAGTACGACCGCATTTAGCGGTGACAAATCCACCGATACTTCCAGTCGTTACCAAAACTAGTTGAAAAGGAAAGAAATCTGTTAGTGCTTCTTTCGCAGCATAGATATATTAACCGCTGGCTGAAGGAGGGAGACAACTTTTAACTTGCTAGTGAGAACTTAAAAAGTCACTATTTGAACGTGCGGAGAAAAATGTTCAATGTCCAGCTAGTTGCTCTGTCAATGTGAGGTAGTTAAATTTCGATTTGATAATTCATTTTCGCATACAACAGCGAAAGTAGCCAATCAGATTGAGCACTTATCTGAGTACTTTTCCATTTTGGCTGAACAACCAACGCGATTTACACAGCGCTTTTTTTTTTTTTTTTTTTTTTTGATATAAATATTTATTCCTGACAGTAATTATACAATTGAATATCTCGTATGATTTTTTACACTACCGCAGGCAGTACCACTGTGAAACAGTAATTCCATTACCGTTATGAAATTACTATGACGTAAAAAATACAGAAAAGAAAATTTCGGACTCAGTGATCACGGTAGTAATAATTAAAATTAACAGTGAAAATAAACGGATAACAAAAACATTAAAATGATTACATCTTTTACCAAAGCAAAACAACGTTCACATGACTCAACCAATTGTTTTATCATAGTGTTGATCTGTGTACCTATGCAAATTACAAAAATAGAAAAAACTAGCCTACTCGATGAACCAGAGTTTCGCTTGGCGAAATGTACCGTTTTAGCAAAAATCTGTGTTAACTGTAGCAAATGAAAAGCGATGCAGAAGCGATAGTGCAGCAAATCAGTGAATTTAGAAAATTGTCTGTTGATAGGAGCAAACGTATTCACATTGAAATCTATTTCTTTGAGTATGATTTTAATTCTTTTCTAAATAATATATTTTAATTTTTCTCGGTTACAAAGCGAAGGCGCTGCATATATTTCACTTTATAGTTCTTCAAGTTATGTTATCGAATCTTCTTTGTTTTTTTAATAAACGTTTTGAATTCATTTTGATTATTCCTTTTTGTTATTTGTGTAAATTATACTTATGGCAAGTCTGTTCGATTCATCTAAATTTACGTATCAATTTTCTCTTAAGTAAATTTAATTTTTTATTATTTGCAGTTTGTTTGAAACAAGTGGCTTCTTAATTTGTTTTCTATTTGCGCGGCCATGTTGAATTAATTCAATTTCAATATTTTTCTGTCTTAGAAAAGTGTCGAAGAAAAATTCGCCACTGATATTTAGATATAATAAAAATTACCTTCAGCTACGTCAGTCTTGATTCTAGTGGTTCGAACGGTGTGTTACTCGAAGAAATTTGAGTGACATTATGTTTGTTTGAAGCTTCAAATGGATTAGAACCTATAACGAGTATATGCAGCTATGGCCGCAAAGTGTGCTATTATCAGTTGGAGTAGAAATATTGAATGCAATAAATAGCACAGCGACATGCCACTGAAGCGGAAAGGAACCTGCAAACGCCGGAAGTACGGAGGAATAAGCACGTATTTGTTTAATGACAGAAAAGCTATTAAGTGTAATCTGACTAATGTGATATCTTTTAGCTTGTCTAGTATTTAAAAGCCTGCTATATATTTATACTTACGGCTTAGCAGTATAATTCCTCCTCAAAGAAGTATCACACGATGATAGCTCCCCAATAGACAGTTTAATGTTTCCGAAAAACTAAACTGATGAAGGGAAATTTTTTTTTTCGCATCGAAGACGATCTAGCTGATACTCCGCAATAACCCACCATCTGTACTTGTAAATTTTGCGATATTGTCCCTATATAGCTTTTTCGAAATGAAGAAATTCAAAAAATCTGAACAATTCTAGAATATTTGTGTCCGCAATCGTTTTTTATGATCAAGTTTTTTTTTTTTTATTATCTATTTATAATAATAATAATAATAATAATAATGTAACAATATTGGTTTTCACTAAAAAAAATCATATCCCAATAAAATTTTAATGTAAAAATAAAATTCCTATGGGGTTGTACAGCTGAGTATATATGTACTTTTGGAAAAAATATACAACAAATGTGCCGTTTTCGAAAACTATGATTATGTTGATTATTGAAAATGTCGTTAAAAGTTCGAGAAAATAATACTTTTGGCTTAATTTTTACTTTATTCGTAAAAATTTTTTTTACAAAGATATAGAAAAAACTAATTCAATCATAAAAACCAATAATAATAATAATAATTGAGAAATATTTTAATTCGCGTATTGCGTAAAAAAGTTTTTTTCTTTTTTCTTTTTGAGCATGTTGGCTAAGGACATTTACCCAATCCAGCGTTAATGATTATACAGAAAACATATTAGAAATGGAGCATATAAATGAAAGCTAACAATAGAAAATAGCCGAGGGAAAAGGAAAAGAAAGGATGCTGTGGGCACTGTAAAGCGTAACGCAAAAGACCGGAATACAGTATCGCGCGTTCTGAAGAAATGAAAGGACATTCTAGCAAAACGTGGTTCACATCACCAATGAAGTTTGCTTCTGACGGATCAAGCGGGCAACGAGGAGCCCGGGTAATAGAGAAATGGAAGAGCGAAGCAGGAAGCTGGCTGTGATTTAACCGAAGTTTAATTATAGATGAGAGACAGTTGACCGCTTTATGTTGGGGAAATTCTGGAACCAAGGGAAAGGAGGAAGAATGGGCTGTAATAAAAGGAAGCAGGATTAGAAAATGAAGAGGGATAGAGATCAGACCAACAGTCGCGGTGGAAACGAAAAGAAAGAGGAAGAAGATTTTGGACTGGAAAATGATTAATAAAGCGACCGTCTGAAGCAGCCGAACGTGCCAACGACTAACTCGTTGCCCGAAATTCCACAATGGTTAGGAATCCACAATAGATCAATACAGACATTAAGGGGCGTATATGAAGCACGATAGGATCAGCGAATGGTTTAGGAAAGGGAGTAGTAATGGCTTGTAAAACACCTATTTTATACTTTTTAAATGTAATACAATGTTAATTTTAAGTCTTCAAATATTCGGCGAATTAGGAACAAACGTGGTGTAATAAAATACAGACAGATTGAACGTGGTTAACGAAGCCTTTGATACGCATTAAGGTCGCTGCTAAATATCTCTCTATTAACCTTTTAATTACGAACCGCTTCAAACAGCAGCCCGCGCCCGAAACTGCTAAATTAAATGGGGAACCCCAAAATATTAAATTACGAACAATCGCGGAATACTCTTTTACAAATGTTTTATGTTGTTGTTTTAAAAAGTATTAAGTTTGGCTGTAATAATAATATCTCGTGCTGACACCGTTAACTGTTTACGTACACCTCCATGCATATGTATGTAAAATTTTTAAAAATGTAATTAAAATGGAAATATATATAACGTCACTAGATTTATAGATACTCGCAACCGTTGTGTGCGTAAAAGTTATCTTATTATTTTTCTACACAGTAATAGTCCGTTAGGCTTTAAAAACATCATCATTATTAATATTAATACTACCGCCATCATTAGTGCTGTTAATAATAACAATAATATAATAAAAACCAAATTTAATAACAAACAAATATAAAGGTAAAAAATAATTTATAAACAGATTACATAAATACTTTAATTAGTAACGTTTTCGGCCGTAACCCATCATCAGCTAAAACTAACTTAATCAAAACACAAAACACACTGGAACGAATAGAAAGAATACAAGTGTACATATGGTAAATTCAAAGGAGGAACCAAACATAGAAAGTTTAAAAATCAGTAGTGTGAAATTACCAATACTCAATACAAAATATAAAATAAAATAGAATAACCTAAAAATTAAACTTTTATAGCCCACTTTTTAATATAAAAGTTTAATTTTTAGGCTGTTCTATTTTAATTTATATTTTGTATTGAGTATTGGTAATTTCACACTACTGATTTTTATACCTTCTATGTTTGTTCCTCCTTTGAATTTATTATATATACACTTGTATTCCTTATATTCGTTCCAGTGTGTTTTGATTAAGTTAGTTTTAGCTGATGATGGGTTATGCCCGAGAACGTTACTAATTATGGTATTTATTTAATTTATTGTTGTAAATTATTTTTTACTCTTATGTTTGTTTGTTATTAAAGTTGGTTTTTATTATACAGTTTATAACAAACAGACATGTATTCACCTACGAATAGCACTAATAATAATAATAATAATAAAATAATAATGGGGAATACGAAATCAGTAAATACAAAAAGTGCTTGCTAAGCATATACATGCATGTAAAACGGACCATCCATCGCGTATCCTTTATTTTCCAAGAACCTTATTCACTGTGGTGTAATAGGAATTGCTATTATTTTAGCTTTAGGTGAGAATACATTATACGGGCGAATGTGCGCATGTGTACGCACGATTTATGTACAGTATTATAACACGATTGTGTACGAGTTACCGAACTGTATGAGTAATGGCCATGTTCTTCTGCGCTATAGTATTTGTTGAACAAAACAGACGTTTATTTATTATCGGAATACTATCATTAAAGAAGCACGCTCTGTACCGAATGTAGCGTGCGATACAGATAAAATGGCCAGTTCTCTACTTATATTATTACTATTATCATTATCGTTATTATTATTATTATTATTATTACTATTATCATTATCGTTATTATTATTATTATTACTATTATCATTATTATTATTATTATTATTGTCATTATTATTATTATTATTATTATTATTATGATTATGATTATTCATTGTTATAATTGTAATAAAGAAAATAGTTCAAAACTGTCCCTATTCGTGGCCAGAGATTGGTAAAATTTGCGTTTGAACAAAAACCATAACGATTCTGACAGATGAGCTCTTCATTAATTTTCGCCGCAATAACAAAAAGGTTCGTTCTCGCGCCCCTATTCCGAGTGCAGGTGAAACTTGCGTTGCGTCTGAATCCGGAATTAAACGATTATTTTTACAGTTAGTTCAGTAACTTTTCGAAAGTAAACGAGAAAAAAAGTAATGATTAATTATGTATCGGTAGAAAGCTGCTACTTTGAAAATGTTGGTTCTTGAAATATAAACATTCATTGTAAATGAAACGTATTTAATCTTTTTTTCGTTTTTTGTTTTTTTAATTTTACTTCCTATTTCGTCTAAAAATAAATAAGTAATAATTGGAAAAAATCAACTTGGCAATACGGCCATGTTCTGTAGGAACAAAAAATGAAGGTAAAAAAACGGTTAGAGAAACAGAAGCGATTGACAAATAGTACAGTTGAAAAGTGCACACTTGGGATTTTTGGCAATAGCCATTACTACCTGATGGTAGTGTAGGAAAAAGAAGTTAGTGCAATCGAATCACTTGTGCAGAAAAATAACTCTATCTCTGATTTCAAATCTGATCATTCTTTTTTCAATGTGCGCGCTAAATCAGCACATCTGTGCACTAACTGACTTATAATAGTCTATACCGGCGGTCCGGTTTTGCGAGCCAAAGGTGGTAATTTTTGACAGTCGACGAAAGTTTCGCGAGCCAACTAAAATGGAATGTTCACATCGGTTGCAAGACGCGTTCTACGAAATCAATCAACGACATTTCGTTTCGGCGATGATTTTTTTACGGTTTTACAATTCGCGGTCTTATTTATAAAGAGTAAATACGTGCACTTAGGACTTTTTTATCAGCTCTTACGTTACTGTTAATGTTTCGCAAGCATTTTGATCGCGAAAAAATTTTAGGACTTAATCATATACGCAAGAACATTTCAGTCTGTCGGCCTTTCGCGAAAATAATTTTAATTAAAGCTCAACAGATCTTAATGCAATTTACGTAGATTATAAATTGCAGTCTAAAATGTGTATCATACTTCAAATTGTTTCAATATTTCAAAAGATTTTCAAGATAACCGCGAAAATGTATGCAAGCCCTTTTTCAATAATATATAGCGCTTATTTTACCTAGCAAAAAGGCTGTCGAGTTATGATTTTTCAATGATTCTTTGTTCATGCAGAAGTGTACCACCGGTAAAAAAATGATAATGACCTCAAAGTTTGTTGTAAAATTTAAAAAAGAGAAATACGCTAAAAGTAAAAAATCAGTAGATAAAATGCAATATATATTTTAGGATAGTAATATACTTAATCTTATGAGATTATTCATTAGTAACATTAACTTTTTGGAACCGGCAACAAATTAAATTTAAATGTTCATTACTCGGCTTATAGAAAATGCATTAATTATACACCATTATGTGTATTCAATAATAAGTTGTTAATTATTGTTGCAATTTGAATTCGATGCAAACTGCAAAAAGTTATTGTTAAGCGTTTACTTTTTTCGTGCGTGCCTTTAATGGACACATTTGTACCGTGAGCAGAACAAAATAATTAATAAAAAATAAAACAAAAAATATTTCAGTAAAGTGACACACCAAAGTAGCCCTTCTGAAAAGGGCTGTTTCTAACGAAAAGTTTAACTGATCAGGAAATAGGTGACAGAAAAGAAAGAAAGAATAATTAAAACGAGAGAAAATAAAAAAAGTGATATAATAGAAAAGAAATAATTAAAAAATGGAAATTAACAAAAAACAAACCAATAATGAAACGAGCAAAATTAACGGTACTATGCACTAATACGCTACTGATAAAATATTGGAAATAAAATAAAGAAGACGAAATAAATGAAATCAATAACAAAAACAAAAAAATATTTTGGTTGCCTCTATGTTTGTTTCCAAACTCGAAACAAAATCTGATCGTAGTACATGTCCAATACTTAACTGGTACGTTATTTCTGTTATCTCGATTTTTTTATTTGTAATTATTATGTATTAAATTTTTTATTCCCTCCAATACTTAAAATAATATTTAAATCCATTTAACTGAATTAATTTAATATAATAATACCAATAACATATTAACAGCGTAAAAAATGCACGGTGAAATTATCAATGCATATGTACAACTAAATGGAATAAATAGATCTTTATCTGGATATCGTGAGAGATTTTGCCGTAAACTTCAAAAAAATTACATGCGTATTTACGAAACGATAATCATTTTGCTCGAAGTCGGATAAGTGAATATCAGTACGCGAAAGTATTATATTTATGCGTTGTATATGTTCAGCAAAACTAGAACTAACTTTTGCTATATGGTGAATAATCATTTCCTAAAATTGCCAGCCAGTTTCCTATTTCACCTACAATTCGGTGTGGCGATAAGATGCGTTGTTGCCAGAGAAAAATTTACTTCTTACTCGTAAAATCATTTTCGTCATTTAAAGTCATCAATCGTGTCAAAATAAAGAGAATTCGGCTCGCAAAACCGGTAGTACGCTCAATCTATACTACGAGTATGATTGTTGTGGTTTGGTTCGGGTTTTTGTACATTACCATACTAAAGGAAAAACTGTTCTTCAATCGTGAATGTTCTTGTAAATTGTCACGCACGAAACAAAAATTCTAATTTTCTTTTATTTTTTTTCGGAAGGGAAGCTAAATATCACTTTAGTATAGTAATGGACGTATCATTTATAAAAAAAACAAAAACGTAGGCCACTTTTATAGCCATTTATCAATTTTTAATCAATTCAAAACGGATTCACTAAGAAGACTGTTACCGACGAGAAATTAAGCGACATCAATTCTAAACGGCAATATTCAAAATTTAAAAAATGAATGAAAAAATAAATTTAATTAAAAATAGGTTAATCCCAAATCAGTACCGATTAGTTCAGCATTTAGGAGCTCTGAAACACTCTGTTTACTTAAAATAAGCATTTCTACTGTATTTTTTTTTTCCTTTTTTCCTTTTTTTACTAAAAAGAATTTTGTGTTGTCCCGTTTTATCGTTATAAACATCTAACATTTGTTCTTTGTGTAAATTTTAAATTTAATAATAATAATAATAATGAAGATTATCCTTGTAATAATTATCCGATATAACATTGTTGTTACAAATTCTATTCGATTTCTGTCTTTCTTCTTTTTTTACCATACATAATTATAATTTAGTTCCTTTGTTCTCTTTTTGTTGCGTTGTAGAATAATTTTTCGTTACGGATGGTTGCATTTACGTTCGTATAAATTTGAATACACCATTATTACTAGTTCTTGATCTATTATTCTTGTTTTGGTTTTTTAACACGTGATCTGTTCCTGAATGTCCGATTCTTCCAATAACTGGTTATTTCAATGTTTAACTAAATAGTCGATGTGTTATACTCTATCTGCTGTTAATCCTATTCCAGATTTAGCGATTACTACTAGAATTAACATTTTCGCCTTCGGTTTCCGTTAGATCACTCTCGTCTAGTATACTGTCCTAAAACATCTGATTACTGAATTGTTTAATATCTTAATCTCTGATAATTTATTTCTAACTGTTTTTCGATTTTAGAGTTAATTTTCTTTATTTTTTTATTTCAATTCCTCATCTTCATTTTTTATTATTTCATACTGTTCCGCTTTAAACGTAATTGATTTTTCTATATTTTTCAGTCGATTTCTCTTATTTCGAACTTTATTCACTTCTTCTAATAATAAGGTAATTTTTTTTTTCTTTAATTTCCCTCTTTGGGCATGCCAGCAACAGATCTTCGCCAAGAAACGGCACGAGGGAAAAAAATCAGTTAAATGTAGATTCGGTCAGATATTGATAGAATAAAAGAACTGAGGATCGGAACAACGGAGATCGATGGAAACGATAAAATATACGAAGCGCAATAAGGATTAGGGAGTTTAAGTGATAACAGATCGGGAGTACAAAGAAGTACGTTCGTTCACAAGGGATGGACATTCAAAAAAGATACGGTCAGGATCGCAGACAGCTTCGTCGTTAAGATGGAGAGGGGAACTACGGGATAGTGTGAGACGAAAACGAAAACGTGAGGAAGGAAGAAGAGTATGATTAAGACGTAAACGGATAATAGAGACAATAACGGAACGGCGAAGCGAAGGAAAATTGTAAAACCAAGGCCGGATAAGAAGATTAAGTTAGATGGAAAAATGAAAGGAAGGTTGATTGGAAAAGGAGGGGACGTAAGAATCTGACCAAAATCTAACATGAAACTTTTTACACGGTAGGAGAAAATTAAAAACGGGAATTTTAGTGAAATAAAAGCTGGAAAATACAGCAATCTGAGCCAAGGAATCTGCCGCTTCGTTACCCTCTATCCCCATATGACTAGGGACCCAGAGTATATTAATGCGGATAGCATGGAGTGAGAAAAGAGTGCAAATGAGACAGCGAATACGGAGGGTAAGAAAATCAGATGTGTGAGAGGGGAAATGTGAAGAAACAGCTTTAAGAGTACAGATGGAGTCAGAGATAATTAAATATTTAGAAGAAGATCGACGGGTGGAAATATAAATTACGGAACGTAGAATGGCCATTAGCTCGGCCGTAAAGATAGTACAAAAGGAAGGAAGACGAAAAGATCAGAGAAATTTATGCTCGAAAGTATGAAAGAAGCTCCAACTCCATTGGGTCCGTTCGAACCATTTGTAAAAATGGTCACGTGAGAAGGTAATCGGGATTCGATATAACTATGGAATTCCTGTATAACACTGGTGTATTGGAAAGGGATTTGAAGGAAAGAGAAAAATAGAATACATTGGGATGATTGGAGAGATCTGCAAAATTGAAAGAAAAGTAAGGGAGATTATTATAAGAAATTGTACAGGATAGGAATTTTCTTGGGAGTAAAGCGCCAGTTTTGCAGAGCAGAAAGGTATGAATGAATAAGTCTAGAGGAAGATAACGGTAACCGTTTACATAAGAAACGATATTCTAAGTATAGGATCTGCTGATGAAAGGGGGAGGTGAGTTTTACTCAGCGAGAACGTGTGGTATTGGAGAAGATCTAAGAGCACCAAGCCAAAGACGAATACAAGAATTTTGGATTAATTTTACTTATGAGTTCTTTTTATGTGTTACACAAATCTTCATTTTCTTCCAATGTGTGTGTTTTTTGTCTGTATACGTACGAGACTAAGTCCCTCAACAACTTACAGTGGCTGTTTCAAAACGACCGAATACTTCGCTATTCTTGGAAACGAAAAAATAGAAAGAAAAAAGTGTGCGTCAGTCGAAAACTAACGTCGTTAGCAGTGTAACTTTTCTTGGAATGCAATAAATTTTAAACGAGGAGGAAATAAAAAAAAATTACATTAAAGTAACGAAATATTTATTTAAAACTATAACGGAAATGACTTCTGATATCAATAATAATAGATTATCTCGAATTAAACACTACCGAAGTCTTACTTATATGTACATATGTATATACTAGCTGTTACCTACGGCTTCATGCGTATAATGCTTGTTTAAATCTGTGCTTTGAAATTAATAACCATTCTTCCAATAAATATCTCTCTTACAGCCTATCCAAAATCTGACTACACACCTTTCATAATTAAAAAACACTTCACTGATCAATTATCGGGATACAGTGACCATATACACTACTTCACAGACGGCTCAAAAAGAAAAACACACCACGTAGAATACGCCTTTTCCATAGATCAATCATCATTCCACTTCTCTCTTCCCTCGTTCTCTTCCAACAACACAGCGGAATTAATGGCCATCTACCATTGTATATTCCATATTAACGAAACTTATCAGTCTGGTAAATTTTTAATTATGACCGATTCCTTAAGTTCCTTAGTTTCTTTCCAAAACACTTCTAAAAACAATCCTCTTATTCAGAAAATACTCAACTTATACAACATCTTATTCCAATCACAAATAAAAATTAGCTTTATGCATATCCCGAGTCACATCGGCATCTCCGGTAGCGAAAATGTTGATAATCTTGCAAAAACCGTACACCGTACTTCTCCTCTCCTTCCCTTTATACCACAAGACCTCCAATCATATATGTATATCTGTACAAACTCAAAACAAATGGCAATTAGAATGGGCCCAACAACACACCAACAAACTTCATATTTTCAAAAAATCAATTGTCCTTTGGAAACATTTATCAAACCTCAATAGGACTGACGAAATTATTATTACTACGTATTGGTCACACCAAAAGTACCCACGGTCACCTATATCAAGGAATTCGACAAAATCCCACCTGCACCTACTGCTCCTCAGATATCATGACAGTAAAACACCTTCTTTTTTCCTGTCCTTCCTTCTCTGCCCAACGATTACAACATAAAATAACCCCTCAGTCAATATCTGACGACCCAGAACAACTAAATTCATTGATCACCTTTCTAAAAAAATCCCACCTTTACTTCCTAATCTAAAACCTATCCGACGGACGCAATAATCCTGGCAATTAAAAGCGTCCAAAAAAAAAAAAAAAAATTAAATGTTAGGATAGGATTTTTGTGATTATGCTATTTTTTTTGTGTTGATGCCAGTAAGAATTACGTTGTATATTTTGATCATTTTATACAAAGTATAAAAGAGAAAGAAACAAAAATGAAAGCAAGAGGGGTCAAGGGGCACAACCCCTTGCGGGGCCAAAATGGCCGAGTTATATATATATATATATATATATATATATATATATATATATATAGGCTTGTGTATGTGTGTGCGTGTACGTGTGTGTGTTATGGTGAACATTTTTTTAAATCTTTCCTGCTTTTTTAAATTTGTACATTCTTTGTAAAATATTCATTAGAGTCAAATCAGTGACATTTCTGGAAGTCTTATAGCTTTCATTATTGTAATCATTGGTTTTTTATTCCTTAATCGTCATTTTGATAACATCGTTCACTTGTTTTATAAACGGCTCATGTACTTAACCGCTAGTTGTTTCTCGCAACTTTGGAATATAAAAATCTTGAATTTTTTCTCTTTTTTTATGTAGTGAATTTTGTATTTTTATCAAAGATTTATTTCTTCTATTCAGTTTTTCTTTCTTTTGTAAATATTACTAATCTAATAATTAAAACACATCTTAAAATACATGTTATAACAGCAAACCACGCAGTAGGCAATGGTTTAATACCTGAAAGTAAATAATAATTTCCGGTGTAGGAAATGTTAAAACTCCTCCCGTTGCAGGATTCTTTATTAATTTCTCTATAACTTTAATATACTTTTTTTTATGGAACATTACTGATATACTGCATAATTACTAAATTGTATACCGAAATATATGAAGAAAATTAATAGATGTTATTATGGAAAAATTATTTATAATGTAACGTTTTTGCGTTATTAATACTTGTAATTAGGCAATAATTCGATAATATGTCTACGTTACAAAGCTGCTTCCTGCGACTTTATCTTCTTTGTTGAAATACTTAGAATCAATAGAGCTCCGTATTTGAAAATTAAATTGTTTCATTGCTACGATCATTTGGTTTTTACTTTTTCTTGACCACTCCATTTTCCTTAATTTACTTTTTTTTATAATCTGTCCATCTATATTACCCCTTGGTCCTTGGACTTGATATGTGAAAAATGTTTATTTTTTATTTTTTGGTTTTCAATTAACAATTTATGTAAAGATTCTTTCTCTCTTTGGGAATTTATCACTGTCCAAGAAAAAAAGTAGTCTTCACGTTTCATGTTCAACCGAAAATTATCGGTCTTTCTACAACCTGTCTGCTGTGATCTAACAAAAGGTTTCGTTCGACTAAACAACTCGCACAACCATCATTCTAAAGGGACAAGTTATTCGTACGGTGATTTTCCATAATATATAGTGACAAATCAGTATCATAACGCCCCATCTTTCGAGTGAATGTGAATATGTTTTTGGTTCGCCGCTGTTAGTGCTGGTCAGCTGATCTGTTGTCCAGGCGGTTGTCGCTGGTTATTTCATGTAGCGTGAGAGTGTGTCCGTGTGTGTTAGTCAAAGGATGATGGCACTGTAAAATAGATATACTATGCTCGTCAGATGTGGGTCTTGCACTCCGAGAGACAGGTGAAAGATATGTGATAACAAGGCGTATGAATGATAACTGAGAACGTGTGCATTCTGTTAATTGTTATTCTGCATGTGCTGTCGGTCAAAAAACCAATTTATTCCGCTGGGATTCCGTTTTCGAAATTATGGGATGACTGCACTTTTGATTCGTTTTAATTAATATATATCGTATATCGCACGTTTTTAAACGCATCGGTTTTTCGTATTCAGTTGATAAAAGTAAAAGTTATTGGATATATTTATTTAGTCAACTTCGTATTTTAATTGAGGTATTTATTTTGGCTCATTATTTTCTTCGAACTTCATTAGCTCCGTAAATACATTAAAAAAGGTGTGAGGCCTATCCTCACTGACGCCCGATATCTTTACTCGAAATAAGATTCATCGCGTTGGACATATTGTGACAAATTACGATATCAGTAAAATCGTAATTCGTCGCAATATGTATTAATGACAACGTCATCCCTAGCCAGATCTCCATCACTTTTTTTGTCCTAAAACGTTACATATATTGTATATGTAAAAAGACAAAATTGTGACAGAAAAAGTATTGGGGGTCGGGCTAAGAATGACATTGTCAATTTTCTTGGTTCTATACAAAATGCGGAAGTGATAGAGCTGTGGTTACGGGGGTATCCTTAGGCGGGGTGGAGGGGCGGAGCTCTTTGCAAGACACAAAAAGCAGAGTTATATATATATATATATATATATATATAAACACACATATGGGAGAATGGAAGTGACTAAGGAATATTTGTTTAAAAGGCGTTTCTTGAATGTTCTATGTTTATCACAAAATTTCCATTTTTAACTTGTGTCTTCAAGAAGTTAAAAAGAAAAAGAAAAAAAAGACATATCGACTAATACTTTTATTTCTTAGTTAATTTAGCACTAAACAGAACTTTTATCTGTATTGTGCCTTTATGCGCGCATGTGTGCAAATAATTGCAAGCTTACAGAGTTACCGTTTACGAAGGTTTATGTCGAATAAGTCATTTTCTTATCGTTAGCCAACTATTACGGGCCCGATGCACACATCCGATTTGTTATGTGCCGCCATACCGCAGAGTTGTAATGAAATACTGTGAGTTAGACTAAGGTACACTCAAGTGGCGCGTTGACGTGACGATGATACAGCCTTAAAGCCCACCGTATTTTGAACCCAGCCCACACCAAGCACACGCCCACATTTTTGTATATAAAACATAACTAACAAATCAAAATTTTTAACAAGCAAAAAATTTAAACTCACTCACGCAGCAACCCATGCACCTACGAAAATCGTGGTTTTCACACAGGCAATCCACGTTCAATATATGATACTCCATTTAAGCACATGTTTTACGGAATAAAATCCATGTGGGCTGTGCGCAAGCTGGGTTCAATATGCGGCAAAATTTAACACTGGGTCAACATCAAACTGTAGGACGCATTAAAGGTAGAACGGCAGCAGCGCGTTGATGCGCCTATCTAGTACTAGATTGCAAGTTTTTTTTTTTTTTTTGGCCCGGCTTCAGTTAACTATCAAACTAGATGGCCACCAACCAGTCGATACAGGAATAATGCCAACTAATGAAAGATACATAATATTTAATTAGGAAAAAGATTACAGACAACCATGGCCGTAAATGTTCAACATTACCCATGGATAGCTGAATAAAATCTTTAGGAAAGAGGAATTGGCCAGACTGAGCCCAAGATACATAGAGTACCTGAACTGGACTGATCAGAAAATTAATGGAACAGGAATCACAATCATCATATACAATAATTATAACAAACAATCATGGCCACAAATGCTTCAGCATAGTCCACGAATGTCTGCACAAAATCATAGCGAAGGGGAAACTTCCCAAGGTCGAATTCTAGATGCGTTCAAGAATTAGAATAATGGATCACGTATCATCAAGAGTTGCATAGGATAATTAATTAATAAAATAAGTATATGCTGTTAAATTTGGATGTCGTTTAGTATAATAAATTTAAAGAAAATATACAGGACCTGGTTGTTTTGGCACAGAAGCTTATAAATAGTATACGGAGGAAAGAACTCAAGAGACATTAATTGTTCACAAAACGATCTTCGGTAATGTTCATATTTATTACAATTAAACAGCAAGTGATTAATTCCTTCCAAAAAATTTGATACGTAATGATCATTGCATTGTACACCGTCACCTTGGTCGCAGTTGTTTGTCATTGTGCAGAGTAATGAACGTGTATATAAGAAAAAAGTCATTTTTTCATATTTGGTTTATAAATATTTAGATAACAATAAGAAGAACATAAAAACGCTTTCTGCTACACCCATTGCTTAATGCTCAACTTCTGAAGGAGGGTGGATTTAAAAAAAATTACACATTGCCTCGAGTAATGGGAAAGAACAAATTTTTTGCTATTTTAGACTTAGGAAAAAATAATTTGATTAACTTAGCATTTAAGTTGAAAATATGATAAGTCTCAAGCATACATAATGAACCATTAGTATATAAGAAATGTGTGCAGTTAAGATATGGTTTGAAAAAGCGATTTTTCAAAAAAAAGCTATTTTTTTATTTTATTTATTAATTACTTCGATTTATTATTCTTTACAAATGGGGTACATAAATTATAATAGTCTAATGATTTTTATTATCAGAAATATAATTAGAGTAACACATTACCGAACATCGAACTGATGTGCAAATAAGACTGTGGAAAAAACAGCAAGAGAGCGAAAATTTTAACAACATTAACGCTTGTCTATGCTGTGACATATAGTATTGTTTGTTAAGGTATTACTTACAATTAGTGAAACGCATGGTTACGACTATGACTAAGTAGTGAAAAATCCAACGTTAAGTCACTACTTCGTTAACACTCTTTCGTCTCTTATCAACTAGATAACTTAAAATATTACTTCACACTTGGCGTCAAGGCCGCGTTAACGTACCACTAGTGTGTGTACTCGGCCTTATAAGTTAGGTAATTGACGTAGCGGTACCGAGGCATTGGATCATTGGATTTTTCCCCGCCTGACTGCAACGCTGCGCACTGTGTTTCATTCACGTTGAAGCAGTTAGGTAATAATACGTTGATGGCAGTACATCAGGACAGTCAGGCATTTTCAGTGTTTACATTTTTACTCTTCTATTTTCGCTATTTTTCCCGGGCTCTTTTTATTCTCACATCAGTTCGATTTCTATTGTTTCCGATAATAAAAATCATTAAAGTACCTAGTTTTTTTTTATAAAATTGCTTTTTCCAAATATATCTTAACTGCACACATTTATTACGCACTGCCGGTTAATTGCAGCTGCCGAGATCATATCATACCTTCAACTTCAGCGGTAAGTTCATCAAATGATTTTTTACTAAACTTTTTAATTTTTTAAATTTAGTAAAAAATCATTCGTTAAACTTAGTGTTGAAGTTGAAAGTATGAAATGGTGTCAGCAACATACAGTTAGCCATCAGTACATAAGAAATGTCCGCGGTTAAGTACGCTTTGAAAAAACAATTTCGTAAAAAAAAAACTAAAATTCTTTTATTATTTTTTACAGTGAATAGCGAAAACGTTTTTCTTGCTCCTTACCCAAGCGAATCTATAGTGTGTTTTAAATGCACCCTTCGGAAGTTGAGCCCTAGGCAATGGATGCATCCGAAAACATTTTATTTTTTTCTTACGGCCATACATAAATAAATCCAACGCGGAAGAATTACTTTTTTCTTTATGCACTGGTCCATTATTCTGCGCAACGACAAATTGCAATTCAGTCTTTTTTAAGACACATTAACGCGTCACTGTTCCATCGCTCCTCGTGTGTGCTCAGCCTGTCACGCACGTAATATCAGCGTCGCTGCTTTGCCCACACGTTCGTGTTGGGATTATTTTGTGTCAGAGAATATTGCCTCACAATAGTAAGGTAAATGCACTTCCGAATTCATAGTGGCCGTCGTTTAAATCATTCGATGAGCACATCCAATCATTTGTAACGAATTGAATTTCGAAGCAGATATTGGGAATTATTTATTCCCGCGTTTTATTTTATACATCTCGATAGTGACTGAAAGGTACTATTCTGTTTCGGTCTCTACAGATTTTTTTCCATTGTTAACATTAGGATTTGAGGCAATTTCTTGTTTTAATTACGTCGCTGTGTATCAAAAAATCGGACATTGCCTATCCGAATTACGCCAACGGGTGTTAGAATATAGGATGTGTGTTTTAGGTTTTAGGCTGTGGAGGATTATATTCAAATAAAACTAATTCGGGTGGCCGCTGTCACATATTGAATAAATTATCACTTATAAGACGAATCCAATAAAAAGTTTTTAAAAAACGGGGAGAAATCTTCTTACCGTTCTTTTGGGAACTTCTTTTGAAAAACGGTAATAAATTAATAACGAGGAAAAGAAATCAACATCGTACGGAACCAAATGGTCAGATTTTTTTGGAAAAAAAAAAAAAAAAAAAAAGAAGGAGAAGAAATTAATTAATAAAATTAGTTAATTTAAAGAGAAAAAAGAATCTAAAATTCCGATAGTTTATGTTACGTATTTTAGACATAATTCAGATGTTATTGTTATTTCTGCAAAATAAAATTAAAATTAATTTTCATACAGAACGATAAATGCCCCGAGACCGAAGATGTGAAAGTTTGTAGCAACATAGTCGTGTTGCGTTGGTAAAAATTCAGAACAATCTAGCGAAACCGCTGATATGTACGCCGTTGTGTCTATAGACCTGTGTTAGTTATAAAAGCGAGTGTGAATTTTATCTCAGTGTGTGTGTGTGTGTGTGTATGTGTGTGTCAAGGTTTACGAATGAATTTGGTAGCGGTGTTTTCTAATGCAGTATAAAAACCTAAGATAAATTAAGTAGTAATATTAGTAAATGATATTAAATTATATCGGACACCAGCTGAGCGTTTTGATGGGAAATTTCGCCTAAAGTCAGACAATTTTATCCGACCATGCAAATATTAAGCATAAATTGAAGCCGTGTGCTTCCTTTTTATCGTCCGATCAAAGTAGTGGTCGATCTGCTGTCGGTTCTCACAGCGATATTTAGACCCCCTGCAAACATGTAAGTTTGTAGATCGTTTTTGTTTTTTTGTTTTTTTATTTTCGTACCGAAAGAGAGAGGGCTTGCCAGGTCAGTGTCTATGGTCTGGATAAAGAATTAATTACTTTAGTTTTTTCTTCCTTCTCTCATGACAATACACTTAATTTCTCATTTGCAATTGTGTTTCGTACGTCATCATTTCTTTTTAATTTTTTCTATCTGTGTGATCAATGTCTCGTATTATTTTTTTCGTTCATTTGACATTTTACATGTAATAAAACAAAACTCTGTTCAATCAAAAATCGAATTTAAAATTAATTTAAATCATAATTTCTTGTAATTCTTCTTGGTTTTTTAACTTCTCCATAATCGGTTTAGAGTTTCCCTTATAGCTTGGCTACGGTTTTAGGATCTGGATATATTCTATTACAGTCGAAATGCTTGAAATTATATATCGGTCCAACCAGAGTAAAGCATAATAATATAGATAAAAATTTAAAACAAGATATCTTGATTATAATGTACATCCATTTATGTGATTTTTTATATATTATTAGACATCATTTTTGTATTTTTATTTTATAAGTAATTCATACATATTAATTTTTAACATACAAATTTTCAACTTCAACCATTGCGATACATTAATTTAATGATTTCGATATTTCGATTTTTTCAACTACTTTGTATAAATTTTTTTCATTGTTTACATATTAACTTTTTAGTTGTATATTCCCCATGATTATGGAGCAGTGTCTCCGAAACATGTCGGTGTATTAATTTTTTTTATTCGATTTTTAGTCTAGTTAGTGAAATGTTTATTTTATTTCATAAAATATTGTCGTCTAAGAATTTTTTTTTATTTGGGTTTTAGTCTGTGAAATGTTTATTTTATTTCATAAAATATTGTCATCTAAGAATAGTAGCGTTTGCTGTTCAAACGAAGTAAACAATAAAATTATAGTTAGAAATCAAGTTATTAAATGGTCCGCTTCTCAAATATATATAATAAAGGCATCTGTTTCTTAAAAAGCTATTGCGCTAGTATATGTTATGTCCGAAAATCGACTGGAAAGCTCTCTGATTTATTCGATGGGTATAAAGCAGCCATTGTCCATCGATGACCGATGGCAGTTTTTTAAGAATTAAAACAAACCTTTTACTTTTAAATTTCTTTTAGAAAAATCGTTTTCAACTGACTACGTCATTCTTACCAGTCTTTTATTAACAGAAATGTTAGCAGTTGTACAACACAGCATTCAACCTTTGTTATCTTACATAAAGTAACGGAATCATGGGACAGTATCATTTAATAAAAAAACTAATCGCTCATAATCATAGAACAAAAAATGTAGTGTACCCCGGACTAAGAATGACGTAACTATATATGGTTTATTGCTTTTCATTTAAAATCACCTTAAGGACGACGTAATTTGACTTTTTAAAAAACTGACTTTAAGAAATTTTCCGGTTTTATGCAGATTCGAAATGAATAAAAATGCGTTTAGAAAAGATAGTTTTTCCATAGAAACTGATGATAATTAAGGTCAAACAATGATAGTCTTTCATTAGTGTCCCCTCTGTGTCTTTGAATAATATCAAAAAGAAATCACAGTAAAATAAACTACACTATTCACTGGTTACATAATAGAAAATTAAATAAAAATATAAATTAGCGCCAGATGATTAGTTTCGGGTTAATTTACTCCGATCTGATTTCTCTTTTTTACATAATTATGTTTTTGAGTCTTGCACTGCTCTTGATTAGGGCATTTCGAAAAAAGAGAAGGAAAAAAAATCCCTCAAAAATATCTGTTACAGACTTGGAGGAATTTCTGATGTTACAAAAAGTCGAATAATAAAACGAAAAATAATGAAGATTTAATTTTTGCCAAGTAAACTGTAAACGTTTATAAGAACGGGCGGGGGGTTTTTTCATTTTTATTTTGCTTTATATTGGAGCGCCAGCCTGCAGCTTTGGAAAGAAAAAAAAGTAGGAAGTTTACGCGCCTAACGTGTCTCCGTATTGGAAGAAAAAACAAAGAACGATTTCATTTTAAAATCATGAAAAATGCACGACTATTTTTAATTCAAACCCGTACACAGTAACGAAGTATTTTCAATTTCCGCAAGAGAATTCCTTAAAAGAAAACTCATTTTTAATAAAAAAAACTCATTTTTAATAAAAAAAACTCATTTTTAATGAAAAAAAATAATTTTTAATAAAAAAAAACTCATTTCAGCGCGATATTGTTTTCTCGAAACTTCCTTGTCTACCGCAGTTAAATTTCGGAGTCGCAATATTTTTCACACTTATGAATTTCAGTCCGATTTTCGTGATTTAATAACGATTCTTTCTCTGTCTCGCTTACTGGATTATCCTTGCGTTTAGAAAAATGTTTCAGCAAAGATCGGTTACTAAACTGTTCTTATAATAGTTAATTTTTTTTTCTGTGCAGAATCATTAATGCCATCGCCGTCAAAGACGACCACGAACTCCACCGCATCAGCTACGACCACCGCTGCTGCTCCGCAGACTACGGAAACACCGGAGCCAGCTCCGGATCCGGCTACAGCTCCGATTAAACCGGGTCAAGAGTGCACGATAGAGATAAACAAGGATAAAATCGGTCTCGGCTTAAGCATTGTCGGCGGTTGTGACACTTTACTGGTTTGTAGTTTGAATTTGAAACTAATCGGTATTTTATAAGTCGCGCCCGTTGTCCGCTAGATGTAACTTTATTATGTATTAAACTACGTTTTGTTGTCTTTTTTTCCCCCCGATACACACGTACAGGGCGTTATAATCATTCACGAAGTCTACCCGGATGGTGCAGCCGCGAAAGATGGCCGTCTAAAGCCGGGCGATCAGATACTTGAAGTTAATCACGAAGATTTCCGCAACATTACGCATAGCAAGGCACTTACAGCTCTTCGACAAACTCCAGCAAAGGTATATACTAGCAAACAGTATTCGTCAATTCTCCAGTTCCGACATTTTCCGTTCACGAAATTTCGCAATGTCATCCTTTTTGCTCTCTCTGCGGCTGATGGTTCTTTCGCTTTGGTGATTTTTTCGTTTTCTTTCCTTTGCCCGCTTTTATTCACATTGCCCGTTTAAAATTGAATTCGATGTAAAATTATTCTATAAACATCTATTCTGTTAATGTTCATCCGCTGCAGGAATTTCTGTTTTCTTACCCCTCCGCCCGGTGTACATCGTTTGTAGTATGCCATATAACGTTTAATCTTCGAGCGTTACTTGTGATATTTATTTTCCTCGATCAAAATGTATCTATACTCTCATTTATTATCTCCTTATGTTAGAAAATACGCTTTTTTATAGTGCCATACTTAATTCCTGAGCGTCAGCGACTACCTATTCGTACATCTCAGCTGTACAGACACACAGGCATAGTGTTCATAGCAATTGTTAAATGCAGTACGAATGTGTACACAAGCAAGACTGCATTCGGAACTGATTAGTAATCGTTTGATTTATCGCGCTACAAGTGCAGTCCCGTGTGTGTCTACTGTGTACAAGTGGTGGTTTGCCATTGCCTTCTACGTGATTATTAGCGATTATTTATTTAATTCTTGTAATAAGTTCTGTCGTCGCTCGGGATCGAACCCGTGACCTCCATAACGGAAGTGAAGCGCTCTAGCAACTAGGCTATCGCGACGACTAGACCCAGTCAATATTTTAGGCAGGCGATTTTTATTACGTGTTTCGTTTTCTTGTACCAAATGGGAACTATATTATCTTTCTATTAAAAAGATTTCCTAATTTTTCGGTACTTTCTTAAGAAACTAGAAGTAGCTTTTCATTACAATCTCGGAAACCAACATTGTTTTCGCCTTCCTTTTTTTATCATAACGCGATAAATAACGGACTTCAAAATGTCATATTGGAATATCGGATCGATTAAAATAGTCAGTTTGTGGCCCGGTAGTTGATGTGTTTTTTTTTTCCGTCTTACTTGTTTTTTGTTATACGGTGTTGGCAATATTTTTCAAATTGTCAACTGCAAGAAGGAAAAAAACTAACGATAAATATATATGTATATAGATATATATTTTTTTTTTTTTTGCTTGTTCGCCGTAGGTAACGATGGTTGTGTATCGCGATGAAATCGTAGCAAACGGTACAGCCGGTGGAAAAGAAGAGGATATGCTAGACACTATAGAAGTCGAACTGACTAAGAAACCTGGCAAAGGTCTCGGATTAAGTATAGTGGGCCGGAAGAATGGGAATGGAATATTCATTTCGGATATTGTAAGTGTTCGCAGTATTCTCTTTAAAATTTGACATTTTTCGCGAAAATTTCTTCGCCAGCATTTTTATAATTTTGAAAATAACATTATTAAAATTGGAAAAAGTAAAGTGAAATTTAAGAAAATAAAATAAATAAACTCGTACAATACCAATGCTCGGATAGCAGTTTTCACAAAAAAATTTAGCGATCCGTGTTATGAAATGAATACGGAGCCGTTAATGTTCGTATTAAATAGATTAAATTTATATTTCGAATATTCGTAGCAGTAAACGAAAATACCATTACGGAATAGATGATCAAATTGAAATAAATGCGAAATAACCAATAATGGTTAATTAACATAATAATTTAAAATTAATTAAATTAAAACGGAATTAAAAATATTCATTTCATTAAGGTTATCGATTTTCCTAATTATTTTTAATATTACATTTTAATTCGGTTAACTTTATCTTAAACTAACCGTAACTATGAAGATGAGCTCCGAAACATGTCGATTATGTTATTTTTATACAAATTAAATTTGCAATTTTTTAAGTTTGAATCGTTGAAGTCTGTTTTGATACTGCCATTAAACTTTCGAGAACATTGGATCCTTTTTAAATTCCTTTCACCGGATGAAGACCTTCAATAATTTAAGAATTATTATCAATACCGCGAATGAAAATTTGCTAACTGTATCAGACGTGTGGCAGTGCTTTCACCGGGTAGCAATTGAATTAAAAATAAATTTTTATATGCGATTTTTTAAAGTATTTCTTCAATTCTTATAGCAACATAGTATTACTTCAATGTCATTTTCTTCTCAAATCCGTTATTTATAACTTCTGACTTTATATTTGTCAAATTTAACAGCATGCTCAGTTTTGTAGTGCCTTTTTATATTCTTTCATCAAGATACCGAAATTCGTTGCATAATAAAAAAATATGTAACTCTGTACATTCCTTTTGAAACATATTTCTACCTTAATTTTACGTTCCTTATACACCGGTTACCGTACAAAAAAAAAAAAAAAAAAAAAAATGTAAAACAGAAAAAATGAATAAAATATTTAAGACTTGCGACGAATAAAAATTTCATGCAGATTAAAAAATAACACAGTTAAAATTAAATTAGATAATAAACGCAGTTCGAATAGAAAAAGAAAAAAAAAAAAAAAGATTTTGAACAAAGACAATCAGTGTACGCATAGAGGACGCAACCGAAACACAATTAAAACATATTTAAATAACGTTTAGTAATTACGAACGAGGAACAGAGCAAAGGAAAAAAGCTATTTAATCCGAAGAAATCTCGTCAATAACCGAACCAGTTGAAACATGAAGAACCGATTTTTACTCGAACATGCGAAATTCAAGTCAAAAAACCGCTTCGCTTCGTACGATACAAAAATAAATATAAAATCATGAAAACTAAAAAAATGACGAATATAAAAATTTAAATGATTCAAAATGTCTGGAAATAAATGAAGGAAACATATCGGTGAATATGCTGAGAAATTAAAGCGAAAATGATAAACTTATTTTAAACAAATTGCTCGCGTATTTTGTGGGACAATAAAAGCGTTATATAAAACGACGCTCTATGCCTTTTAACTTCTTGATAAACAACTGTATTCGTTCAAAAGTACATATTGCTCACATCTGTTTATTTTTGAAATAATATTTATCGAACAGTGACAAGCTACAAAAATTATGTTGGCCAACCACAGGTTTGAAATCACTGGAATATAATTGTTGTGAATAAATTTTTGTATAGAAATTTACCAAAACAGTTTCATATACTGTTAGTCGTTTGTTTGATAGTATATTGTTCAGTTTAGTCAGGTTAATACGGAACACAATAAAACTATTTTCGACGATAAGGTTATACAGAAAAAGAACGTAGTAAAGACATCGAAGCAAATAATTTAATTTAGAAAAATTCCACAATTATCTATCATGATTCATATTGAGGGGAAAAAATCAATTAAAACGTTTACAAAATTGTTTTCGTTATAATATTTTTAAACATGTTTTAGAATTACTCTCTTTTATAAGCAATCATTTTTCATCTGGAACTGTACATCGGTAAATGACAGTTACCGATAAAATGTTGAATATTCGAAAGAAGAAAAAAAAATCGGGTTTTCGTATAAAAAGTACTCTATTAAATGAGATAATCTAAGAAAAATTTTCGGAGGACGCAGTCTTCACTTTCAAATTAATGAAAAAATTTTAAAATGCTTTACAAGGGCTAATTTTAAAGCTACAATAAAAGTTTACGCAATCCAAAGAAGGTATCAAAGTTATAGAGTGACAACAGAAGGAATTGTTTAGTCAAATGAATTGGTAAAAATATCGATATATCTTAACTCATTAATGATTTTAATTTATTTTTTAAAATTCAGAAATTGTACCCGTTGATTAATTTATTGAAGGTAGCAAATATTGGAAATACTTTAAAGAAAAATGGTTCGATCATTATTAATTTCCATAGTTAGCCTGTCCATAATAGTGCCTTTAATTTCAACTAAAATCAGATTTAATAGAACTTTAAAAAAACATTATCTCTACTATAACAGTTTCAGAGTGTAAATCGATCGTATATATTTTCATTGGTTTTTATTAAATGCGCTTTTCAATTTTACTTTTCTACTGTTTTTAAGATTGCAAGAAAAACGAAAAAAATTCTCTAGCTCATCGATTAATTCATCTAATGGTACATGAAAAAGTGAAAGCATTTTAAAATAATCTTTTCATTCCTTTCAAAATAAAGACTGCGTCCTCCGAAAATTTTTCTTTCCATTATTTGGTTTAATAGAGGATTCCTTAGACGAGAACCCGATTTTTTTTTTCTTCAATATTCAAAATTTTATCGGTAACTGTTTGTTACTCGTATTTCCCAATTCGTAAAAAACGAATTTATAAGTTTTTCTAGATGAAAAATTGTTCTTCATAAAAGAGAGTAGTTCTAAAATAATATGCTCAAAAATACGAGTATTATAACAAAAACAATTTTTTAAATGTTTCGATTTTTTTCTTAAATATAAACCATGAAAGATAACTGTGGAAGTTTCCTAAATTTAATTACTCGCTTCGATACCTTCACTGCTTTCTCTTTCTATATAACCTTATCCGATAATAGTTTTATTGTATTCAGTATTAACCTGACTGAACAATATGATATCAAACAAACGACTAACTCTCAATAAGTCATCCGGAGTTTTGTATTGTATTATTCCATATATATTATTATTATTATTATTATTATTATTATTATTCATTAACTGATCAACCAGTATTTCATGGTGTAGCCTCTTTTTGAATTGAATTCCAAATTAGGTGGCCCGTTGTTCATCTATTATTTTTCGGGGCAATTATGTATACTACATATATGTATATATCCTTCAAAAAAAGTAGAAAACTTTTATGAAAACACAAAATATCAAGTTACTTCTATATGGACTTTCAATACTGTATTGTCTAATCAAATTTTGAAAATAGTGCTGTATAAAACATATATAATTCACTTTTTCCTGATTTTCACTCATAAATTTTTATATACTCGTATATCTCACAAATCGCTAACGTTACCCATAAGACATAGCTTAGCAGTTTAAAAATTCTAACTTCGTCACTCCCAAAAGTTTTAAAAAGGAATTACTTAATAAAACACCAATTCAGATGAAAATATACGTATATATTAAATATATAGTCCAGCAAATATTCTCTAATCATTGTTAATAATGAATCAGATTTTAGTTGTGTAGTCTACCATAAAGGAATGTTTTATTTATTTTGATATATAGATATAGATATAGACATACACTTTTTCATAAAAGAGTTTCAAAAAATCAAAAAAAGTTGAGCGAAGAAACAACAGCAAGAATATTAAAAGACAATTGTTACGTTTTTAAAAATCCAGTATCGCTTTTTTTAGGATACACTAATAACCAGCCATATGGCAAACTGCAAGAACTAACAAGATCTAAATTACGTTTAATTTTCGTTTTTTTTTTTCAGCCTTTCTCTTTTCTTTCTTTTTTGCAATAAAAATCTACTTTAAATAAACTGAATTGCGTGCACTAACTTCCGGAATTCGTAAATATTTTTTCTATGCATTCCCAGCGAATTAAAAAGCTGATAGCGTGAAAAATCAAACAAATATAATTAGCAAAAATCTTTCCAATAGTCCGCCTGAATTTCGAGTTTATTGCGCCAGCGAGAAAACGAAAACTGTCTCCGTGTGAATAATTAAGAATCTTCATTTGTTTGTTACTTATTATAAGAAAAGTAAAAAAAAATTTCGCATTGAACTATTTTTACCTTCGCTATAAAGCGTTTAAAAAAAAAAAAAAACAAAAAAAGAAAGAAAACAATAAACAGTGCGGTTATTTTATAAATAAAATATAATTGAACATGAATGAAAGATGCAGAGTATTTCGCTGATAACCCAGTATAAGCATATCACTTTAAAAAACAATTCCATTACAGTGTAAGTATAATAAATAAAATTTCCCCACTCAAACTGTACCCCTCTGAGCAGTTACTCATTTTTCTGTGATCAAATCTCTTCAAACTTTGGGGGGGGGGGAAAAGTACGCCACTGTATATACATGTATAATGTTAACAAAAAAGAGTTTGTTCACTTCGGCTAGAATATAAAATTTTCCTGTTAGTTAGTGGTGAAAGTTTTTAACTATAGGCCTGACCGTCGATTACATATAAATCTGAATAATTCAAATTTAGTTTTGCTATTCCAAGGTATTTGGCGCATAGTAAACAATTAATAAATTCATTACTAATTAAATGTATATTTATTAAGGTACTATTTGTAATAAATGATTTTTCCGATACAAAGTAAAACGTTATATGTGGTGTATACATCTGCGCATAGGAACGATATAATATATTATCTGACTTTAGACGCAATGGTGTTTCACATTTGCTACAAATTCATAAAATTTTAAAATAATGTGTTTACTTCAGTCCATCGGTAGTTTTTTTTCCAAAACCCAGGCTATTAAAAAACAAAGTACACCCATTATTAAACACAATAAACGCAAATAATTAAAATGAAAATACATTGCCTCATTATATTATTGTTGCATTAAATAATGGTTTAGTAATTTCTGTAGTAAAACAGTGGAAACAAACAAGTCTTTTTTAAGCCGAAACAATAATTCTGCATATCTCTTTATCTGGACAATTTTAATTTTTAATAAGATAAGAATTATTCTGTTAAATATATCTGCTACTCACTTTACAAAATAATGGTGAGATTTTATTCAATAATTTTTGTATGATCTGTAATGAAAAATTGCAAAATAAATGTAAAAAGAACAAGATTTAAGAAGTATTCGGTCGGCTCGATAAATAATTAATATTCCTAAACATTTTTTTTTTTTCCGCTAAACTTTCTTCCCGCAATAACTTAGTCCTTGAATTAAACAACGATGACAGTGAAAAAATTGTCCGTCCGTATTACCATTAACATTCTACTTATACGATTTTTAAATGCAATGTACACATCATTTTCGAAATTACAATTGTAACAATTCATCGCAAAAAATTATACAAAGTACAATTAAATTACCGTACTGCATGCGACAAATAATAATTGCAATAAATTTCGAAATAGGCTACATTACCATACTACGCGTTAACGCACGTTTATAGAAAGCGATGGATGTGACATTACGGTTTCAAAATTCTCAAGCTCTAGTCATTTGTTGTTGTACATATACTCATTTCGCATACCAGATAATGAAAATAGCGATTAAATATCTCAACTTAGCTCCTTACGTCATTTAATCGGACACGTCATAAAAAGCCGAGCTACAATGATATATTCGGTGGTAATTTTTTGTTTTTATTTTTAAATGCGTTCTCGCCGAGTTGTTCGTTTTGAATTTTGTGTTCATTTAAACGGATCAATTTATAACAACGGATTTTCCGAAACTACACATTATAAATAATAAGTTTATAGTTTACAGTTTTATAATAACAGGGTTTTCTTAAACTACACATTATAAATAATAGGTTTACAGTTCTAAAACGTGTAGTAAAGCCTATTTACTCTAAGCATAACACTTTAATTAGCACCTTGAAAAAATTCATTTTTGTAACGTTTTCCGAGAATGTAATCTACGATTATTCGATATAGTTGTAGCAATAGTATACGATATACATATTAGTATTTCTTTTGCGGTATAACAAATAGGTCCAATTTCTTTTTTAAAAAAATAAAATAAAATGTTACCTGTACAAAATTTATAATTTTCTTTACTTTTCGTTAAAAATAAATTAACAATGAAAATGTATTTTGCAGAAAATTAAAAATAGAAAACCAAAATTAAAACTCCGCGAAAATAATATTACGGGGGAATTATTTTATAATCTAATTTTGTTAAAGATGGGTTTTAATTTTTCGAGAAAATAAATTTTTACGAATTAATACGGTAGTGTTGTGTAAACGTTCTCTTAATTGGTAATTATATCTGAAGGGCATATTTGCAGACTTTTAAAAAAACAAAAACCATGATTGAATTTCTTTAAGAGGGCGATCGAAATTACAGTATTCGGCAAATAGCTTATTATTACATATTCCAGAAGTCAAATATAACGCTAAATGAAATTAAAACTGTTATTATAAATTAATCCGTTGAAATTAGCACAAAATTCATAACCAACGACTCGAACAGAGCACACTTAAAAAGTTAAAACGGTAAACTAGCAAATTCAGCGTTTTTTAACGTCTCTGTGCAACACTTATGCACCCGGCTTAAATGAATTATCCGATTGGTTACGTTGAATTTTGTTTTTACGCGGGAAAAATAAAAAAGAAGTAAAAAACGAATAACATTATTTCGATGATATTAATGTAGCTGCATAAGCTCGGAAGAAATTGGTGTTGCACAATTGTGTCCGTGAAATATGACGTCGGGTCCCGTGCATAAAAACATAATGCCCATGCGCTGCACGTGTTTGTCGCCGTCATTTAGAATCGCGATTATAATTAATTCGGTGAAAAATGAGAAAATTTAATTACCTAAAATGTACTTTCTTCTAGGCGTTCAGTTTATTACGCTGGTAAAACACTCTCTCTCTCTCTCTCTGTGTGTTTTAATATCAATGTATTAATGTAAAATAAAACAAATAAATCATACGAAAGGGTGAGTACCGTAATCTTCCTCTTGCAATAATGCGTACATTTTCGACATTATATTAGAATGTTACGGCGTAATAGATCGATCGATACTTACCAGGTGGTTTCTTTTGCTATCAGATGAATGTCAGTTCCATCTGTTATTTTTGGTTTTTATAAAAATTAAATCGACCAAGTGTCATCGCCTAATTTAATTGGAACGGCAAGAAGACAGGTGTAAATGAATAATTAAATGAAATTACTTACAGTGTATCTCTGTACATTACCGCGAAACGAAAAATTAAACTACGGCTGTATCATCTGCTGTTGTTCTGTTCAAAGGTTTCCGGTGGAGCAGCGGGAACAGACGGACGTCTAATGAAGGGAGATCAAATACTGTCGGTTAACGGGCAAGACTTGCGCAATTCAACTCAGGAGGAAGCGGCTGCTGTTCTCAAGTTGACTGCTGGCAAAGTAAACATAAAACTCGGAAGACTAAAAGCCAGACCAAGTCCATCGACATCTGACAAGTACGTTCAACTGTTAACGGGTTTTTTTCTTACTACGCTGAACGTTTAATGTGTTTTCTAACGTAATTTCGAAAACTGTACAGTCTATAAACGGCAACGCCGTCGACTGCGTTTCAGTTTAATAACGCGAAAAGAATTTCTAGAATGCCGGTGAGCGTTGATGGATTTTTTAAAATCGGCAACCTCATCTGCGATCTGCGTAAATTACACGCGTTAAAATAGCCAGCCACTCTCGACCATGTTCGGAGTTGCAGAGATAAAAATGCCGATTTTGTGCTGGCAGAAATTGTTTACGTATACTTTTTTTTTTTTTTTTCTTTCTTTTTAACTTCTGTCCGATTATACCGTTTGCCGTATAATTAACTTTATATAACTTAGGACGATCTCGTCGGAAGCTTGTGCTGATTCGAAAGAAAATGGCGCGACGATTGCCGGTTCAGAAGTGACTGTTAAACATCCACTGCGTAGAAGGTTCTCTTTGAAATCGTTTCGCAGAAAGTATAAAGAGAAAGTTCAATAGAGTTGTTCACAGACGGAGGTATATAAAAATGGGATTAAGTTTGCGAACTTTACGTTGGGTGCATTTAACGTTATCTCGGGTATTTCGTCTGCTTTTCGCTTCTTTCTCTATTCTTCTTCTTCTCTTTCCATTTCCATCTCGTCTAGTAGTTCTTCTTTTCTTTGAACGTTCTAATTGAATTTTTTTACACGGTAAAAAAATAAAAAAATAAATAAAGAAAGAAAAGGACAAATGCGTGTCTGTTGTTGCCTATGTATGTGTATATCATTTACTGAAATGCTTTTCACGTTTTCTTGTAATACGTTGTGTGTTTAAATGTAGAGTGCAACATTTTATTGTTCTGTTTTCGACTTGCATAGTTTAAACTGTTTTTTTTTTTTTTCCTGTTTGTTTTGTTTGTTTTATATTACAACACTCGGAGTTATATATAAATGTGTATAATCGTTGTTTTACGGTCGACTTAAACGAAGAAAAAGGTTCTTTATAATAAATGTAAGAAATATCTTACTTTCCATCTAGTTTTCCGTAATACGTTATTATACGCGACGATAAATCATTTGCGCTAATTGCGCAAAAAATCTTGCGTGAACGATTTACCGGACGATACACTCTTAACGATATACGTGTGCTTGGCCAAAAAGTTGTTCGAAGCGATGTCTCGGCTACTTTATTTTTAGTTGTATTTACACGGAAATTTCGAGTTTCTAGGTTATCGTATGATAGTTCCAGAACGTTTGTGTTCGGCGAAGTACGTCTGGATATATTTAAGAAAGGTGGGAGTATTAATTATTCTGTAAAATTAAAATAATACCTGATAAACTACGTATACATATACACGAGCCTGATCTTTCAATCCATGGAGACAGTAGACCTTTAGATGATAGTCATCCATTAATTCTTAAAGAAAAGTCGGTTTCAACCGGTTACGTTAATTCGCAAAATAATGGGTTTTTTTTTTGTGTGTGTTTTTTTCGCGCTAATCAGATTTTCTAGTCCGATAAATTCAATGTTACATAATTTCTTCTTACCCTTAGCGTAAGAATAACACAGCCATTGACGTAGATGTATAATATATATATATATATATATATAACTCGGCCATTTTGGTCTCGCAAGGGACTGCGCCCCTTGACCCCTCTTGCTTACACTTCTGTCTCTTTCTCTTTTACACTTCGTATAAAATGATCAAAATTTACAACGTAATTCTAAATCGGTCCACATACGAATATAATAACATAATCACAAAAATCCCATAGAACATAACAAATGTTACATAAAATTGGTTCATTTTCCGTTACATAATTTTCTAATGGGGGTAGCCTAAAAAGTACGTTGTAATTAAAACAACTATGATCCATAAGTATCGTGAATTCTTAATATAACCGATCCGGGTTTTTTTTTTTTCTTCTTAACTCGGCAGCTCCCATAATGACATCTGCCTCAAATTTTAGTGGGATCGGATCATTAGTGTTGCTTGTCAGCTGTTTACAACAGGCGAGTTCTTGTGTTTCGTCGCATTTTGACATGTAATTTTATCGAGTTAAAGGTTTGCTTGAAATATTGTGTTTTCAACGAAATTTCTTGTACCAGATACTTGAAAATGTTGCACACAAAGCCTTTGAATAATCCTGCTTTATCAAAAACCAGAGCATACAAATGGTGTAAAGGGTTCCCAAGTGGTCGTGAAGTGGTTAAAGAGACTTGCCTCGTTCTGCGGACGCCCTTCCACATCGAATACCGACGAAAACGTCGAAATTGTAAAGTAAACTGTGTTCGAAAATCGTCATGATTGGATGGCTAGTGATCTCAACATCTCATACGGAACCGTTCAGCACACTGTAATGGATATTTTAGGCATGCGACGCGTTGCCGCGCGACTTAGGAGTTGAATTTCCTGCAAAAGACGATCGAAAAAAAGTTTGCTGAAGAGATGCTTTCCGAGGACCAAAGTAATGCAAACTTCATGAAACGGATAATTACAAGAGAGACGAGACATGGTGCCAGCAGCTCAACGATCATCGCCTCGAGGACGAACTGAAACCGAAAAAGTCGCGCCAGAGTCGCTTGAAAATCATGGTTATGCTAACGGTTTTCTTCGATTACCGAAGTTTTGTCCATTACGAGTTCTTGCCACCGGGTGACAACAAGGAGTATTGCCTTGTATTACCTTGTTGTTTTGAAACGTTTGAGAGATGCTGTACGCCGCAAACGACCCTGAATTTTTTCGGCTGACAACAGTTGGATTTTGCACCACGATAATGCGCCGTCACACAAAGCGCGGATTGTGATGGATTTTTTGGACCAAACACAGCGGAAATATCCCCCAGCAGGCACCGCATTCGCCAGATACGGCTCCGTGTGACTTTTTTCTCTTCCATCGGCTTAAACTATCACGTCGTAGAAAAAGATTTGAGTCTCTGGAAGCCGTAAAACAGAATGCGACGAACTTGCTAAAAAGAGGAATTCCTGTTATTTCGGACTACCAAATAATTGATTAAAACGACATCAGAGGTGGTGACGAAAATTTTTATTCAAACTACCCGGACCGGGTCCTTTCAATTAAAACGGATTAACTTTACTAAAATACATTACACTATCGGAACTATCTTTAAAGATATACTACAGCGTTATCTGCAATTTTATAATTCCCGTTCTTTATTTACTAGCAGAATATATACACATTTGCTCGACTTGATATGCTAGACGTTCTTCACACAACACCGTTCAACCGTATAAAATGCTTCCGACGTTTGCGATGTAACCTTAAATTTAAAACGTCAAAGACAGACAGACTGTCCGGCAAGTTCCTCTGAGTCTCGAAAAGCAAAAACTAATTCAAATGTTACCGTCGAAATTTTACTAGTGTCCCCTTCGTTATAGCTTGTCGTCGGAAATAATTAAAATCGCGAATATTCAATTACTGAAGGTTTGTTTTTAAATGAAGTTATTAACAAAGTGTAACTGCTGGTGCGGATTTAATTTGTACATTAGAACATCTGCAATTTTTGATCTATCGCGCTCTGTATTTAGGATTAAAGTATTCTCAGTTTTATCTCATCTTCTCCTTTCTTTTCTTATTTATCTCTTTTCTTTATTGCATATTTACGGTTAGCTCATTGCGAGCCCTTTTAGGCTAGTAGCGATGAACAAGCTTTACTACTCTCTGCGTAATATTTATATCATTTTCGAGAATGACCTAGTACGCGCGAAATACTTCGTGTCGTCTTCTGTACGCAATCGTTACTTAGATGATATATATTTAATGTTTTTAGCCGTTTTTTTGTTTTTTTTGCACGGATCTACTACCGTACGAATATCGTATTAAGTTAAAGAAAGAGAGAAAAAGCGGCAAAAAAAAAAAAAAAAAAAAAGGTAAAACATTAATCGCTTCTGATTTAGTAGATATCATCGCGAAATTGAAATCACTCCTGCTGTATTCAGGATTTTAAATATTTCCAGTTCCCAACGAAAGAATGCTGTTATATATTGAGAGTTTTTCCGACTCACCCTTGGTTCTACCACTTTCCTTCCCTTCAGCGTTCTATTGTCGTCTCCATTATTCGTCTGCGCCTTAATCATACTTTGTTACTTTCCTCGCGCTTTCATCTCATCGTTTAGCTCCTTCTCCCAATTGTCATCTTCATCCTAATCTCTTGAAGTTATCTGTGATCGCAACCATATATTTTTTTCGAGTGTCCTTCGCTCTCGTCTGAGCTTGCCATTCTCTTTTCTAGCTTGCTGTCCCTTGGATTTTCTGGTCCTTATTGCGCTTCGTACATCCTGTCACTTCCCTCACAGTCCACATTATCCCTGTTCTTGATTCCTTCATTGTATTTAGTTGACCCTGTCTTTTCCTGTCGCTGCTGCGTGAAGGTCCTCTGTTGACTTTCCTATAAAAAAGAGAGTTTTGTTCTTTTCTTAGGCCGAAACAAAATTTGTTTCCGGTCAACTTTAAACAAATATTTTTAACGGAAAAGGAAGCTGTGATCCTCCGGTAAGTGATTCCGTTCGATTTCATTAAATAAACGAACGCGCTCGATGTGATCCCCAAAGGCATATAAAATCCGCGCGACAATTTAAAAAAAAATTATATTTTTTTTAACGGTATTTTTCAATTCTTAAATTAACAAAAAAAAGAAAAAAAAACAAAAGGGCCACTAATTTTAAAATATGCGAATTATACAAAGCTAAGATCTTGTACATTACGAACATTTACTTCTTCTCCCTCTGTCTAGTTGTTGGGCGTATTTTGTAATTAATTAACAAGATTACATGCGATTCTGCACGAGAATATTGAAGTTAGAGTGACTTTCGGCAAGTACAAAAATGACGACTATTTAGTATGTAATCTTGAGTACTCATTGGTGAATAATTGTAACGCGTATTATTAACGAAGTATCGTAATCGGAGATCGGTTAATAGTGTTTTTCATTAAGATTAATCAGTGCGAACGATTGCACAAATTTTAACTGCCTAGATAATAGTTTTAATCTTTCAGAGTACGCCTGTGTAGAAAAATAATAAGTAAGCCTACCACCACTCGGTCGTGCACTCGTGCGAAGAGGAGCTGTACAGGTTGAAGCCCCACCCACCGCAAAAGTTAATTTTTTCGTTTTAATCATATAGTTACGAGATTGCACAGTTTTTCAACAAATCGTGTAATACAAATATTTACTTTAGATTTTTTAGCGTTGCGTATGTGGGAAGCAGATTTTTTTATGACAACGTCTCGTATTGATTGATTTTTTTTTTTTTTTTTTTCGTTTTTTATGTAGATTTTGTTTTCCTCCACTTGTCCTTTTTATCTTTATCGGGATAAAAATTGTCGATTATTTTTTGTAATTTCTTCACCATCTTGACGCGCATTTCTTCAAAAAGCGTCATCAGCTTCACCACACAGGATGACCGGTTACTGCAGTCGAACTAATGTATTTTTCTTCTATTAATTTACGGACGATTGAAAATAGTTAATTCCGTATAATTCTACTCGCGAGAACTTTTTTCCGACTTAACAGTTTGAGGATACAAAGCTGATGCTTTTCATCATTTAGGTTAAAAGAATATAATAATTAATCGACAGTGCACGCGCGATTAATGTTGATGGTGCAGTTACTACGAGTGGTATATTTAATAACCAATAATATTTAAGATTTATTCATTCGCTTGCATTACATGTTTCATTCCTTAAATCTTGTAGTTTGTGATTCAACCTTTAGAACGGTTCAGAAAATATTAAATTTATTTTTCAATACATCTAAAACGATAAACAAGTTGTTTTCCTCGAACGTACGGACGAATTAAATCTGCCCTAACAGATGTATGCAGAGGCACGATGTTTTTAGTCCTGTTCCTCCGTACAGTTGTTTCTTCTTTTGAAGAAACACCATCAAAGCAACACTAAGAAACCACTCTTCGCCAAATGCTTATATTAAATGCCGCTTTACATTCAAAATGTATAAATTCTCTATCGTCAGTTGAAAAGTTACTAAATATTATAGTTTACCATTAAGTCAGAGCATTTGTAAACCATCAGTAACAGAATTATTTCGAAAGTGAAGTACTTTTATTAATGTTTTTCGTTAATATTCCTTCTGATTTGATGGATCCACGAAGTTTTTGAATTCCGGCGTAAATGTTGCAATGGGTACTTTCGTAAATTTCTATCAAATCTCCTTTATTTTTGTTTTCTCTCGCTTATTTTATATATAATTAAAAATGAGATCCTTAGTCGGCTTTCTTAAAAAGTTTAGTTTTCCGTGTAATGTACCAAGCCCAATATGGATCTGAAGATTATCAGTCACTTTCTTTCTTTTGGCTGCCCCATCTACTTTCCTAGATAACTTTTCTATTACTCAGTTTCAGGCTTGATTATTCCTGGAAGCGACTTCAGCCCCAAAACAGAACAAACCTCGAACCCGTTTAGGCTTGATAACGAAATAGGCTATTTCGAATACCGTTATACCTTACTCTACATATGTATATATATTTATAATATTTATAATATTTAATAAATGTCCAAATAATTCGACGTTTCTCGGTAAAATTTAATTTTAAAATAAGTTTCAACCTAAAAATTCAACTTAAATTTAGATTCGTTTTAATTCCTTTTCATTTTTCGATATCCTAAAAATTATCTTTCAAAAACGTTAATTTCTTAATTTGTATAAGTTCCCACTCTTAAAAAAAAAAAAAAAAAAAAAAAAAACAAAGAAAACAATTTCTTACTATTATTGCTATTACTTTATTATACGCGTACTATACTGAAAGATTGAGACTATTAGTCGGTTATTTAAGTATGAAAATTACTCAATAATGGTTAATCCTAAGGCAGAGTACTTCTATCGGCTAACAACCGATTACTGCAACATTATGTGATATAATTATTGACCGTGATTATATCAGAGTATAATCGATTACATTCTAAATAGCGACAGTTACATTTTTTTTATTTACATTAAAGGACTAGTTCAAAATCGGATTATGGTTATTTCGTAACGGGGTAATTAATTACAGAAGGCCTACTTCTATCAAAGAACAACGCACAAAAGAAAACCAATGAAAAGAACTGTGGTTAATTCACTGTCTCAAAATACTGGATGAAAAGGAGACTGCACGTCATCGACGATCTAGCTTTAAACGAGAAATCGCGCAATTAAAAATGATCATGGCTTTTTACGAGAAAATGTTATTCTGGTTAAGAGATGTTACATACATAACGATTAGACGTACGAGGAAATAATTGCACGACGTTTTAGCGATTTCTCGGTTATAATTTGTAATGTCTGAAACACAACTTTTATTTTGCTAACAACTGTTATTTTGTTTCATGCACGCCGTTACTTTCACACAAAAGGAAGTAGTATTTCTTCACCGGTAAGAATAATTATTTTCTTATTATACTAATCCATTGTACACACCGATTACTTGTGCTTATCTCTACGTTACGTGTTATTGCGATGAAATATCATCACCGCTTCGCTTAACGTTAGTTCTCGTGTTATTTTAATCAATGTCGCTATATAATCAAAGAATTTCTCGCGCCATCCATCTTCATCAGAATGCTTCGTAGCATCTCCGTTTGACGCTAAACTTTTTCTCGTACGTTTGAAAAAATCCTGATTCTCTTCTTTTTCGTTTGCTTCTTCTTAATCTCCGATTAAATTCTCCGATGCTACCGAATTAAATCTTTCTTCCAATTCGTCATTATACCTTTTTACCGTAAAGCGCGGTTCTTAGGGATGCAAATTTCATGTGTGTTTTTTTTTCCCCATTTTATTTCATTTTTGACGAAGAGAATATAACATTACCGATTATTCCACGCGGTAGCGTTAAAAGCTGTTCCAAACGACCCGTATTTAGCTGAAAGATCATACCGCATCGTTCTAGTTCTTGAACTATATTTCGCAGTGCCGTCATCGAATAAAACTTTTCAACGCCATTTTTGCCCCCCCCCCCCCAAGTATTATTTATATTATTTACAACCCCTTACGGTTGGAATGGTTACGAAGCTTATTTCCATAGCACAGTAGATTCCCCGAATGAAAATCACATGCACTAATTCAGAATTACGTACTAAGTTCATTATGTAGATTATTTAAGCCTTGAAAGTTCATGTTAAAAGCATTTTTCATACAGTACGCTTTCTTCCGTTAAAAACAGTGAAATATGTTACGCATAATTAATCGGCTAATTTTTTCATACATATGTATACATGTCTTTTTTGTTCCTCGAGCACCAGTTATAACGAAATTTTAGAGACTGAAACAGTAGACTATTCATTAGAGCACTGCATTTTTTTTTCTTTTTGAACTGCAGAATTTGTTATCTCTATACTTAACCGTTTTTCCTTTTAAACCGAAATGAAAATCTGTCCGCTTTTGATTTAGCGCTTGAATAACCGTATTGCGCGTCTATGTTAATAGCACTAATTCAGTAACGTTAGTTAACGTGCGAATTTTTATTTAGTGAAAGCGTCACATCGGATAGTTTCTCGTGTCGAACAGTTCTTTTGAGAAGAGGCCCGGACGGATTCGGTTTTAGTATAGTCGGCGGATACGGCAGTCCTCACGGTAACCTGCCAATATACGTGAAGACGGTCTTTCAAGATTCCTGTAAACATTTGTTGCACAGGGGCGATCAAATTGTCGCCGTTGATGGCGCTTCACTGGAAGGACTCACGCATCAGGAAGCGGTGACCATACTGAAGAACGCAAAAGACATCGTAACTTTAACCATACAAAGTTAGTCTTCTGTTAGGTACTGCAGTGTGAGTGTGTGTGTGTGTGCGCGCGCGCGCGTGTGTATCTAAAGCCCCCTCGTTTTGTTTTTTCTTCTTTTTTTTTTTTTTTCCGACTTTTTAAAAAGTTTTCAGTTAATTTATTAATAAAAACTGTAAGCGTGTTTTTATTGTTATTATTATTTTATGCGGGACGTGTTGTTTATACGTCGATAGTAATTGTAAAACCGCAATATCCGACTATAGCCGATTATAGTGCCGAACGCGGCTTTAAGTTCGGTGGATTCCGGAATGACTCGATTAATTGGTTGAAAAACGGGGAAAAAAATGTAATTCATATTTCCAAGAAGTGGTCGTTGCACTTACTTTTCTTGCGGTAATTTTTTGATATTTTCACTGCACTGGTTGCTGACTGATACTGATTTTTAGATGCGGTAATCAAGGAAGCTCCGTTTATTAATCGATATGTATATAGTACACGAAGCGTTGCTAATACAAAGTTTTTCGTAGCATATTAAAAGTACTTTCGTTGTTTCCTCCCTTAATTTCATATTTTAAAAAGAATTGCATTCGGAAATATAGAAAAAAACAAAAAAAAACAATCGAAATTATGAAATCGTAGAAAAAAAAGGTATATAAAGTTTATTTTACCGATTCGTTTCGAACGATGATCATTATTAATTAATCGCGATGCATTTAAAAATACTCTGAAATTCGAATTCCTCTTTTTTTTTTCTTTGCTAATTCTATTTCGGGCTTATTAATAATTAAGTATAAATGTTACTTTCAAGTTATTAAATTAATATGCAATAGGATTGCGCAGCTTTTTAATATATGCAACTATAATACGCGTGATCACTTTTTCCATTGCTTCCTGCACATCGTTAAATATTATTTTTCTAATTAACACGCTTTTACCGTCACCCAGTTTCTCCGAACGTCTTCGTGTAGTTTATGGCATTAAACATTTTTCGCGATTACAATACTTCTTTTACTTTGTACAAGGAAGTAACAACTGATTATTTTTTTTTCTTTAAAAATGTTTTTAATCTTTTTTTTTATAAGTTTATTCACTGTCTCAATACAGACCGCACTGGAGATAGTTTAACCGCTGCGCTTATAATCTACATTTTCGATCCCTTCTCGTCTCGTATTTTTATCTATCGTATAAAATTCATATTTTTGTATATAGTGATGGTACGACTTCTTTTTCATCGGCAAATGTGAAATTCAAATTTACAATAAACCGTGTAAAATTTGATCAGTGTTTTAAATGAAAGATTAACACCCGTAAAGTACGGGCTTTTCGAAGATTGTCACAACCTTGAACATAGGCGTCGAATTTAAACATTTTAGAAAAGGCGTTTCGATTTAAATAATATGTGCCGTGTGTAGATGTGTATATGCGCGTGTGTGTTTGGTAATTTTAAAATGCCCACATCTGTTTGGAAAATACAAAAAAAATAAAATAGCATTCTAAAAGTATTACCATGTTACTATAAAGTGTCGAACGCCGTTTCACGAAAATTAATAAAATATTAACATTAACTCTATTAAACATAATAAAATAGTGATCGAAAACAAACAGAAATGATATGGTGTTGATTAAAAATTTTAAAATAGTATACATGTATCCTACACGTATGTATATACATTGATATATATATATGTATATGAAGAGTAATACTGCATTATAGTAATCAGGTAATAATAAGCCGAAGTAGTTGTTATAGAGAGGGATGTTATGTGAAGACCGCCCCCATATGAAATATTTGAAAGGTAGCTAAAAACGGCAGAGTTCGCATGAGTCGGCGCCAGTGTTCGTGAATTTTACTACGGTAGTTGCATCATCGTGAAAATGTTAAACTTTCGTTCTAATCAAAAATCCATTGCTTTTGCTTCGTGCGTCATACACGTGTACACGAAGTTTACTAGATCGTGTCCCCTGCATGACAGTTATTCGGAATCCGCTAGATGCGCGCGTAACTATATAATGTGTTTCTTACAATAGTATTACGTTAAGTAACGGCATTTTGTTTAAATTTATTCCACGCGCTCGCGATACATTGGTAAACAGTGTGCATTTAAATGAAACTTTATTATTCCATATTTCTTCGGAATTGTCGTTCGTAGCATTATGCCGACCGTCTAGTAAAACTGTGCACATTTCGAATCTCCTGCAGACGGTGCATTAACCATTATTTAAGAATTATATCGTTTTATGTATAAGTGTAATGCGTCGTGCTCGTTTCTTGTTCCATTAGCGTCAAGTATTTTATATCTTATACTATTAATATTTATCATACCGAAAAAATTAAGTACAAGCATATGGGACCATTGTATTCTCAATTAGGTGACGCACCGTTCGAGCATTAATTATTACGTTTTCGTTAGTTGATCTTTAACACACTATGTATTTTGATCACGATTACTACATTCGGAATGTTTTAATTTTTCGCTTGTATAATTGCTTTTCTTTTCAGTTTATTCGTTTAAATGTTTCTTTTTTTTTAAAAAAAAAAATCGAATAATTAATTTTTTCTTTCTTTCCCAGCTAGATATTGTTTATAATATAATATCGCGAAGTATAAATCTTGTCGGGAAATTGTTAATATGTAAAAGTTTATCGAAATAATTTCGTAATAACTTAAGTTTTTCATTTTAAAATATGAAAATCTTATTATGCAGTTAAATTTACGTAAAAGAAACAAACAAAAAAAAGGAAATGTAATGCCCGAACCACACGGGTGTAGTTAAAATCTGGGTGCGTTGTCGTAGTGGAAAAAAATTTTCCCCAGTGCAAATAATGTTTTTTCTTAAATTTTCCCGAACTTCCGTAACAATTATTATCGCTGTTTAATTAATAGATACTTTACAACGAGAATGAATAAAACGAACCTGTTAATTCCTAACTGCGCAATCTATTTTTCTATTTTTTGTACTCTTGATACCGGTTTTAAACATTTTTATAAGCATGCCCCCGAACCATTCTTTACAAGAAATACATTAAGGTACGCTATACTGGGTCAAAGAATTTTCAGGAAACCGGGAAAAAGGGTAATGTAACAAAAAAAAAAAAAATCGAGGATCGGGCGGTGCAACACTTTATTTTGCTTATCGCAGACAGCCGCGAATTAACAGAAATAAATACGCTCCGTCGAATGTAATTCTTCCTTTAGCACACGGTCTTATTTCTTTTTTGTACACATCGTTAATTTTTTCAAACGCGCAATAATTTCATGCTTATCGCATCCGAATGAAACAAAGCCTAGATCGATTCCGAAAAATTGCGGGGGCTCGAAGTCGTGTAAGGGTCCATCATTTACACTTAGTAATTTTTAAGCTAAAGAGCTGGGGACCGTCGACAGGCAGACATTAATTCCGAAGGATGTATTTCTCGATTAAGTAGAAACAGCCCGATTCAGTAATTAAAAGGTAAAAATAATTTCTAATTGCCGACAATTATTTTATAGCTTCTGTAGGAAATAGTTTTGAAAATTATCTCACTATCGGATTATTATTTTTAGTGTCTGTCGAGTAATGCTTCATACATATTGTAGTTCCATCGAATTCTTCTTTACGGACAAAATGGTTCCTCACTTTTTTCTCGTCGGCACCGTCGGCTAATTGTGAAATATAAAAGCGCCCATAAAGCGGTTCGGGTCAAAAATTTAACGCTAAAAGGATATTATTTAGCCGTAAATTAAATTTGAAATATCGAAACAAAATTGTGTTTTCAAGTAACGAGCATCGTATGACAGGAATAAAGAAAAACCCCCGGTTAGAAACACCTTCTATTAATTCAGCTATCGGAAATCGATTAAACGAAAAGTGCACAACGTCTCGTCTGATGGGAAAAGAGACTAAGAATGTGGAGAGCGCAGCGCAGTTATGTCGCTTCTGAATAATAAATTCGTTCGAGACTTTACCGTTGTAGCTGACGGAAATCTCTTGTAAACAATTTACGATATTTCGAAAAATTTCTATAATTTTTTTCTTCCTTCTAATTGTTAACCTTTCGTTGCTCACGCTATAAGGGAATCGGCGCCTTTTTTTTTTTTTTTTTTTTTTTTAATGTAAATATTTATAACAAACTACTAATAATTTACATAAAATAGTTTAGCTATGAAATGTCATAAGTCGATCTAAAATATTTATATAGTTTGCAATTACTTTAGTTTCATTTTTATTAGAATTTTTCATTGTGAGTAGACCGTGAAATCGCGGGGATTCCCTTACTGTGCGACCACAATCCTAGGTAAAATTTAGTTCGCAACGTTGCCAAATACGTCGAAAAATAATTAGAATAATAAGTACATTTTTAATACCTATTTATTTATTATTAATTAATTAATAATTTTAAAAATGATAATACAAAATCTCGTTAAATGAAGAAATTTTAATTTAATAACATAACTGATTTTTAATTTATTATGTCGCTATCCAACTATCTTTTAAAAAGTTATAACTGTTTCAAAATTCCGCGCGTAAACTGGCAACGTCGCGGTAAATTTTACATTGGCGGGGATCCCCTAACCGAGCGACCAACGACGTTTGGAAAGTGGTGCGCGACCAACGAAAGGTTAAGAGAAAGCGGCCTTATTTTTATTTAGTCGACATCGTAAATAAGGTAAATACACATATATGTATTTGTTTTTAATCGTTAATTTTTTTGGAACGATGTTTTGTTTGATTTTTTTTTAAAAATATATTCCATCGATAAATGCGAATAATTAATGCTCCGCAATGCGTATACCGGTTAGATACAGTATTACCTTTAAAAATAACTTATTTTGTAATTATGATATCTGCTCACTCGTTCGACACGAACATCTTTCCAATGATTTGACAATTAGATCGGCCTTTTTTAGAGCGCTAAAGTTGTGTGTATTTTTAACAAAAAAAATGGCGCTCCTATTAAATGACACTTAATCGGTTACATTAGAATACTCTACAGTTTTTGTTGCTTAACGAAATGTGTATGTAAGTTTCTTTTTTAGATGAAAAAATATCCAAATTATGTTAGCAAGAAAGGGAAAATTACCTATTTTGTTCGACAAAAGTGTTTGTTAAACTTTTCGGAGGATCGATTACACTTTTAAATGAATATTTTATTGCTTGTAAAATGACGGTTCTAAAAGCGAAAATTTTTCATTTCATCAATCTGCACTTTTGCACGAAGATGCATTCCGACAAGTGCAGATTATGTGTTTCTGTAGCTCTATTTTGGGACATTCGATAGAAGAAGAAAAAGAGGGAATAGAATATGGAATTGAATTAGCGGATAATGAAATAATTTCAAAGTCTAGGAGAAATCGTGTAAAGCTTTTCCGGAGACGGTACTTTTTGTACGCTGGTGACTTCTGGCTTGCTTCGGAAAGATGTGGTAAAACAAAGCAACAATTAGTCTCAAATATAAAACAAACCGAGCGAAATATTTTTTACGATAAAAAACGGTATTTATAGTAAAACCTGCGCGCGCGAACAAATTAAAATGTTGATCGAACACCGTAAAGACATCGTATCAACTGGCGAAGGGGGCAACTTGCGGCCAAAATAATACATTTTTGCGCGGTTCGCGGTCTGTAAATGTTCTCTTCCATAACACATATAATGTATATTAACTCTTTTCCGCTAATAAACTTTCCGCCTTATCCTACTATATAAACGATCAGAACCTAAAAAGAAAAAAAAAGAAAAAAAAGCACGAAAAAACTAAAAAAGAACAATATAAAATATCAATATTACATAAACATTAGCCAGAGGCGATAAAAAATATAAATAAAATTCAAGTTGAGGATTGAAAATTTTACTAGCGGTGGGTATATTTTTCCGTATTGGATTCGTTCGTTAATTTTTTTTCAAATTCATTATTGATGCAGTGCAGCTGACCGAAAATTTAAAAACATCGAAAATAGCCCGAAAACTTAAAAAACTCGCCTAGTCCCGATATAAACGAATCACCTTCAGTAATTTCACGCTTGCCCCTACAAATGTACAGTTACAATTTAGCGTGAAAAAAGGGCTGTATCCGTGTTACAGGCAATGTGCTGTGCGGTCCTCGTTCGTGCATTTATTTAACCAGTGTGAACATGTGTTCCACTCACAAATTGGTTCGTCTCTAACTAGTGAGCATTATTCTATAGTACTATGTTTTTAAGTCTATCCGCGTTTCGGCATTAATGACAATGCGAATGTTCTCTTTACCGATTGCTACTAACTGCGTATGGCCTATATTAGTATATAGATATTACAGATTTAGCGTATTATTTATTTATCGTTTAAACTTAATGTGAAACTGTACGTCTGCTCCCGTCATCCAGTCTCTGTCCAATGTTTCTCAATGTCAATATTGATGAACTACTTTTACATATTCGAGTATTTATCATTGATCGCTGAATAGAATTGCTCAACGGATCATTCATTTTGATTTCAGAACGATCATTCGTTTCAGCTCGCCTTGCGAACGTTGTTCACTTTACTTTTAAAGATTAACTCCTTACGATTACCGCTATTAATATATGTGTAATTTAAAGCGCACTTTTGTTGCCTTCTTAATGTAGAACAGTTTTTCGTTTTTCGGTTTCTCGTTTTTTCGTTTTTTCGTTTTTTCGTTTTTTCGTTTTTTTTTTTTTTTTTTTTTTGTTTATTTATTAATTTTTTTTTTTGATATTGTTAATTCTTTACGATATTACTTTGTACTTTTCTCTCGTAAGAGACTTTATGTGATAATAGTTTTAAGGGATTTGTTATTTATTACATAGGACGCGTTTTAAATACTTCGAATTACTAACAATCAAGATCGCGCTCTTTTCATTATTTTAATATCTCTTTATGTGTAATATTATGTTTTGTAATATAGTGTAATCTGTAGATAAATTAAATTATACTATTTCTGTTTTAGAATAAATAGTTATCTATATCTCATTTTACATACAAACATTCTAAGTCAGATGCAATACATTTTTTAAAGCGGTTTTTAATTTTTTTTTTTTTTTGTTGATCATCTTACCGAGATTATCCCTGTTACTGCCCATCTGGTTCTCTACCAATCGACTGATAGTACGCGCGGATTCCACAAAATGCTGTATATCATTAAATTATATTTCAATATTTCAACAGCCCCATTTCGGTTCTTTTTTTTTTTTTGTAATTTAAAAAAACCCATAATATGATGAGAACTATTTCGACGACTGTTCCGATTTTAAAAAAATCTTTTATTTCATCCGCTATGATCGAATAAAAGCCGTACTTAAGAACGAATCAAGTTAATAGTAATATTTTACGTTTCATTTCCAGAAAAAGTGAAATACCAACGCAAACACGAATTTGTCATTAGTTATTGGAATTGAAAAATTCTTATCGGCCGATTGTTATTGACGGACTCTGTCATTAAAACTGTCCAGGGTGCATTTTCGGTTCTATCCACCGCCCAACAAAATTTTCCTACCGATTCGTAAATTTTAACTGATGACAGGTTTGCGCCCACCACCACAGAATAAATTGCCTGTAAGTAGCTTGTTCAAAAAGACGTGAATGTTTGCCCAGAATTACGATTATTATCTTTTCGTTTGTATGTGGTCTAGCTGCCCACTTTTTCTCAGCAAGCCGTAAATCTGTCTAACCTTCACCTACCTGGTCGCAGTCAACAGAAGATTAGGATAATCTTCATCGAATTTAACCTTTAACAAAGTAATCTTCTTTCATTTATTATTTTATCATTCATTCAATATTTTAATTATCATATCTTTTTTTGCTAATGCGAAATATCTGAATCTATTTCACTTTTAAACGTTTTTCGTGCAACTAGATGTTGCATACGTTGCGATGAAACGAATATGATTCAAAAAAGTTTATCGTAATATTCTTTCGAAACGTCGCAAAGTTTAAACTTTTTGTACGCGGCATTATATTAGAGTTTCTATTCATTTTTTTCTTTTTTTTTTTTTGCACCTTTTAGAAGTAGCACGGCAGCCTGGTAGTTAAGGTGCTTGTTGGCTACCAAAGCAGAGATGTCATAGGTTATCGAGACTTGTCTTGTTCCAGATCCAAGTTGCTCCCAATTATATATACCTAATTTGAAATAATTAAATAGCAGCGAAATCTGGGAAAGTAAGGGCGGTCCAGAGAAAGGAACTAGCCCCAGTATTCTCTTCATATCCATTAGGCTTAGGACATTATGAAAAGCCTAATTCCTCTTTTAGACGTCAGTTTTTTATGAACCTAAAAATTAAAAAAAAAAACAAATAAATAAAGATAGAAACTTACTTAACTTCGTATTTTCTCTGTTCAGGTATGTGAAAGCGTGTCATGATCGAAAATAACAAATATCTACGGCATTTTAAAGATACTCTTTGTACGCAGATGTATAAATTGGTTCTAATTTTTTTTTTTTTTTTTTAATATACACATATATGTATATCAAGCTCTAGTAGTAAGCGTCAGTGTACTATATGGTGGCCCAGGGAGCAGGATTCAAATTGTTTTTCGCGATTTATTATAACGCGACAATTCTACAAATATTTTAATATTTGTTTTATTGTACTTTAAATGATTTTAATCCATCCAGTTATTAAGAAAAAAAAAAAATTACAAATGTGTAATTCGTCCTTACACAATACGTGGAAATGGGTGTTGAAATTTTTCGTAATATTTTATTAATTTGTTTACTATAAACTTTTTTTTGGGTGGCGGGGGGGGACTAAATATTTTAGACAAGTATTGATTTACTTGTTTATTTTTTTTTTTTTTAAATAAATTTACAAATATAAATCTAGGCGCCGTGTGTAACTACCTGGGCTATTACGGCGACCCGATATATACACGAATATACATTTCACCATTAGGAAAACAATTGTCTCGGAATATGTTCCTTTTTGTAATCTAGGCATTAAACAGAATTTTTTTTCACATTTTTCACCTTCGAAAAGCAAAAATGTTTTTTTTGTTGTTTTTTTTTTTTGTGTGTTTATATTGAACAATGATTCCAAGTATTTAATGAAAATAGTTTCGGCTTATTTTTTTTTTTTTTTACATTTACACTTTATACGTGTTCCCAATGAGTTTCATATGGAAACTTAAGTGAAAAAAGCATCACCATTTGGTTCCGTTTTTCAATGATCGTTTACCTTATCTTTTAATCTCATCTCTTCATAATTCGTCTACGTTTTAGCCATGTTTTATAACCTTCCGTTTTCGCTTTTTCCTGGTTTGCAGTGTCCATGTTTACCTACAACAATATTTCTAAACTTTTTTTTTTTTTTTTTTGTCTTTTAGTTGTTGGTGATCTCCTGTATCAGAGGTAATTCTGCAATTTTCTACTTACATTTATTAGCAAATTTTCAAAATTATCTCCGGACAAATACCGTTGGTTTGTTGCCAAAACGCAATGCAATATGTTGCAAATGTTTTTTCTGACGCGCACGTAATTTAATTTTAAGGCGTCAAAAAAAAAAAAAAAATATTAGACATCTTTAAGAAATAAATGAAACAGAAAAAGAAAAGTGTAAAGAGTACTTCGATGCAAACCTTTTAATGTTAGGTTCGAATGAAGTTTTAGCATACTAATCTGAAATCTCGCCGCTGTTAATAATTCTTTTTTTTTTTGCTTTTTTTTAAATGCACTGTAATTCTGCCTAATTAGTTAACAACGTGGTGATAATGTATAAACACAAACATAAATAGAGGTCATTTAATGTCTGTAATTCATTATTTTATCAAATTCTTGTCGTGTGCGTTAAAAAATAATAGAATTTTACTGAAACCAAATTCAGCCGAATACAATATCGTTACCGGTTTTGGGTAACGTTTGCAAAGTTTTAAATATTGGCCAGATTACGAACTGGTTCTGAAACTAGCTTTATTATTTTTAAATTTCAGCTGATAACTCGATAATTTCCTCTTGAACTATAGGCAACATCGACAGTATTTGGGCGATGCATCTACACCGAAAAAGCACATCGGTACTACTCGGCGGAATGTTTTGAAAGTATCGCAAAACTCGCTTTTCACTCCGTTCTATTACCTTTTTTCGCCGCTATTTCGTTTTTCTTCCGGTTTTTTCAAGTAGACAACTAGCGAGCGGGGTTGTTCAGGCAAGACGCGAGAAATACTCTCTTCTCTTTTATTTAACGCTGTTAACGTTCACCGTTCAAAATTGTTCCAGTTCCATTGAAAACGTGTTTCTCGCAAAAAATAAAATCCTTTTTCGTACTTTTACTTCATCGTCACGAACTAGAATAAACTCTATTTCTTGCCGTGTTTGCCTGTTTCTCTCTCTCTCTCTCTCTCTCTCTTTATATGTTTCCGATAATCCCCTTTGGATTAAAATACGTATTTAAATAGTAGACTCACATCGGAAAAGCCCCGCTACACCGGTGAGCGCATTTAGGTTATACGGAAATTATTGAACTGTAATTGAAGTAAAAAATTTCTAATGCACCTGATTGTCTTTGGTAAATTCGGTATTGCCTTTGTCTGTTCTCTTACATACGGAACTGATTTCGATGAAATTTTACGTAGAGAATTAGAGTTCGGAATCCTATTCCCGGTAAAAAGTCAATTTAGCGAAAAACATGGAAGACCTTTTTTCCGGTATACGATCTTAGTAGTGTTCGGCTTTCATTTTTTCCCCGTAATCTAATATCTTTAAACACGATACCAATGATCATAGTTCAGTTCGTAACCTAAAATGTACGATAACTGAACTCTCTACTTTCGTACATTTCATGTTTATCAAAAAAAAAAAAAAAAAAACAGAGAAAGAAGCTGGACCATCTAACTAAATAAACTAAATAAAACATATGAAACTGATTCGCCGCTATTACTACATTCTGATCAGATCGGAAGTACGTGCGCAACGAATCTAAATATTCGGTTTTTCCGAAGTCGTTTATTAAAGGTTAAAATTTAACGAGTATTTTTGCCTTTTACTTTTTTTAGGTTCTTTTTTTTTTAACGTTTTCTCTTCTAATTTGTTTTATTTTTCAAGCATAGTGTAAATTCGTTCGACGAATATATATTAAGTTACGGTTCTCCGCATCTTCATCTGGAAAACTTCCTAAAATTTGACTTGATCATCCGCATACTCTTTCCGAACCGCAATACGAGTATAATGTATCTAGTCTCTTTTCCGATATGTAGAGTTTTTTCACGATAACGAGATTATGCACTATACAAAAATCTACAAATTTTCGTTCGCCGTTATTCATTTTTCCCAAACCGAAATTAACAACTACCGAATCCGTCTTTTTTTTATCCAATCGCTGCAGCGTTTTACTATCCCGTTATAGTGACACCCTTTTTATATATATATGTAACTTCATCTTCGCTTCTTCCAGTTGTTCATATTTATATTTTCTATTATTATTATACCATGATGCGGGAATATTCCTTATGTTACTGTAATATTCCTTTAACTTCTAATCGCGATTATTCTTTCGCTGCATTGCCAAACTGTTGTTCGTTTTTTCCCAATAAAATACCAAGACCATTTCAGCTAATCCATCCGGTATGTACTATTCTATATTCTACATTTGAAAAACCACCTTTAAAGCATTTATTTGTAATGTTCCATTTCGAGTTTTAAGTTTTCCAGTTCTCCTTTATATATCGTAGATGCTGCTACATATATAGTTGATAACTGCATCACGAAGTCAAGATGGATCCTGAGCTCATCATATGCCATTAGAAAACGTCTTCCACTTGATAAAGTACGATTGTTACAAATATTTTTCTTCTTTTGATGAAAAGTCTAATAGTAGACAATGTAAATAACCTGAACAGATCAAATCAAATATTTTTGCGCTATATTTGATATATAATTCCGTTGTTCTTTCACGCGATATGCCGGCTGACAGATTAGTTGGTTTTACGAGATATTTTATTTCCGTCTCTGACTTAAACAGTAAAATTACTGCTTTCAGTGGGATTTTCAGAAATTACTTGTATATAGCGCTTAATTGAATAGTGTTACGAATGAAAATCCGAAAGAATTGTCGGCAACCGTAAACTAAGAAAGGGATATAATAGGTGCGTTCCACCTGCTTTTCGAAAAACTTACAATCAGGTAAATAACAAATACTTTATGAACGAATTTGTTATTTTCGAAGAAAAATATTTTATAAAAAACGGTTTCCGAAATATTGTTTCCCCCATACGGAAGTCGAACAAACTCTATTATTACACCTGATCATCATAAGATCTGGCATACTTTTGTTAAGTGTTTTATAGAAAAAACGCAAAATACAATTATTTTAAATTTTCTGTTATCACAAACGAGATTAATATTAGCGGTATATACAAGGCGTGACTATTAAATAAAGAGACACTGTCGTATTTGCCACATGATTCTTGTCGTTGCAGAAAGAAAAAACGAATGAGGCTCGAATAATTTTGAAGTTGTTTCTACTGTTCTTATACAGAAGCACGTTTTAATGTATATACAGCAGTTATTTTACAAAAACATTTTTATGTATATACATATATGTATGTGTCGAAAAATGTATTCGTAAAGCCTTGTGTCTAACTATTGCATGTACAACATTTGAACTACGATAAAAGCAAAAGGAAATAAACAGAAGAAAACAAAAAAACAAAATATGTATTAAACTTTAAAAGTATCCTTTAATTATAATATGTATTTTAATAAATTATCTAGACACGCGGCAGCGTGTCAAGTCAAGTTCAAGCCGAGAAAAAGGAACTGGCAGCAACGCAGCAGCCGTGTGTATATTTACACGAACCATTTGAAGCTATTTTTAACCCCTTAATAACTTAATATTTAATTAAACATAAACACATGAAATTTGGTTTATGTATTAAACCCCCTTAGATTAACTAGAATCCCAAATTTCATAAATATAACTCAAATGGTTATTAAAATATTAACGTGTCTAAAAATCGGCATTTTTATCATTGACTGACATATAGATCAAAAACCTAACCCACTTCCAGGTGACCTACAAAGTTGAAATTTAGCGTCCAGCTGAGTAATTGTTTGTATACAAAGGAAACAATCTAAGGAAAACCGTGAAATTTTCATATTTTTTACGTAATTTCGTTGGTTTATTACTTAATTTAGTTTATATCACAGTTAAATTTTCCTAGATGTAGAGAGTTATAAAATTTAAGAAAGGCCGGGAATTGATAAGTTTCGATGCGTTAGAAAACTAACTGTGGCTCGCTGATCTTTTAACCGTCAACATGTTGTTGTTGTTGTTGTTGTTTAACTTCGTTTCGTATGTCGCTTCGAAAAAACGCTGTTTTGCCTCTCGTCATTTCGTATCTTTGTCACGTTCTTTGCATCGCAGTTTATTTTATATTTACCCCTTTTAATCGTTTCGGAAACAGTCGACTTTTAAGACTTTTAATCAATATCGAGTATTTCATCATACTTCGCTAATAAACAATTTATTAATTGACCGGTGGTACATTGTGCTAAACATGGTTCGAAAAGAGTTGACAGATGGACTCGATAACTTGACTTTCAAAAAGTGTTCACTTTGTAAGCCTATTTTGAAGAATAAACGATTTGAATTTGAATTTGAATGAATAATAATATTCGTAATATTTTTTTTTCAAAAAGTAATGATATCCCATCAAAAACATAAATGTAAAAATGGGAGCCAAGTTCAATATTAAGAATATGCATGGTTGTCGACTTCGCCGACAAAAGAATTGATATCTAAATGAGTGACAAGTTTTACAGATAATCCTGAAATTTGTTTATAAGAACATACAACATTCTAAAATTAAAACACAATTTCTTATTTTTTTCATAGACAACAATGTTTGCTATTTAAAAATATATAATATCTTAAATTTGAACAGTGTCGAATTATTTACACAAACCAGATAATTTAGGATAAATTAAAGCTCACGATTTCATTTGACTAGTTTTCACATACAAGTTATCTTATATTTCGCTAATCAACTTATCTTCTTTATGTTATACGCAAGTTACTGTTTTTATATTGTAAGGTCAACGTATCCTTACTCTTCTAAAAATTTGGTTTGCTGGTAAAAACTAGCCAAGTCAAATCGTGAGCTTTAATTTATCCTAAATTATCTGGTTTGTGTAAATAATTCGACATTGTTCAAATTTAAGATATTATATATTTTTAAATAGCAAACATTGTTGTCTATGAAAAAAATAAGAAATTGTGTTTTAATTTTAGAATGTTGTATGTTCTTATAAACAAATTTCAGGATTATCTGTAAAACTTGGCATTCATTTAGATATCAATTCTTTTGTCAGCGAAGTCAACAACCACGCATATTCTTAATATTGAACTTGACTCCCATTTTTAAATTTATGTTTTTGATGGGATCAATATTTACTCGACCGCAGTGGCGCATTCAAAGAAATTTTTGACGAGATTTGTTTCGTATTTTCTTTTTTTTATTTTTTTTTTTTTTTTTTTTTTTGATAAATAAGCTGGAGTAAATTTAAAACAAAATTATCTGAAAAGAAAGTACAAAATCGACACAATTTTTAATTGTTGATTACAAAGAAAACGGCAAGAATGAAAGGTTTTCAACGGCAACTCTGCAGAGCACGTGATTTTATTAAAATAAAACTCTTTTCGTTGCAAAAGATGCCATCATTATTTCCCTATTTTTAAATTAAAACTAGTTATTACATAAATTTTTATAAAATTTTATGGATAATTAAAACCGTGTGTACAAAAAATTTTAATAATTTCAAGTAAAAATGTGTAAACTCAATAGATTATAGATTACACGTTATAAAGAGAATAATTTGCGATTTTAGTTTTAAGCCCCCTTTTTCAAGGTAAACAGTAATGACCCTCGGCTCAGGCTCATCCATTTTTCCATGTGGACGTTCGACATTATATTAAATGAAATTATGAGATCATCAAATAATTCTAATTAGATTTATAATAACTAAAATTGTTTGGTTGCACACATAACATTATTGTCATTTAATTTAAATTTAAATCAAAATAAAATAAAGCAGGAATTTTTCATACTTGTAATTTTTTTCTTAAAGATATTCAAAATGAACAAAATTTTTACTCCAATAACAATTTTCACCAACTTCCGAAATTCCAAAGCTGTACACTAGTTAATTTTTCCCAAATTCCTGCTAATAGGGAGATATTATTTAGTCATCTTCGTGAGTATATATGGAATAAAATATCGTATTAATTTACCATTTTGGTTGAAATCTAATATCTTAATTACTTTTCAGCAAAGCCGTGTCCACGGTGGGGTGGAGTAACCCCCTAATGAGAACTGAAATAGTTATTATAAATACACAAAAATTTGAAAAAAATCAAAAATTTAAAAAGAATTATTGATGATTTTTTAAGCTGTTCTTACCTTTAAAAGAAAAAAGAAAAAATATGCTCCATATTTTTAGGTACTTCTTTAATATTTAATGCAAACTTTTTTATTACGAATATAATCAATAACATATGTGTAATTTTTTTTAATGTTTGTACGGCAATTCATTTATGTAAATTATTAATATATAAATCAAAATGATGGAAATTATTAATAGTATGAATATTAGTAAAAAATGTATTGTTATTTGTAAAATAAATGTGAAGAAAATTTTCAACCCCCTCTCACCTTCCCTTCAAAATTCTGGGCACGAGCCTGCTTTTCAGCGATAGTTAAAATTAATTTCTAAAATGTTATTTTTCTATTTAAAATAAACATTAAATTATTCTAATAAAAGGGTATAAACGAAAAAAAAAATAAAAACAGGTTAGGGATCTCTGATTAATTTTTTTTTTTTTATATTTAAGGAGGAATTGCACCACATAACACGGATTACGGAATAAGCAGCTGAAGAATCGATAACTGATTATAAATTTTTAGAATCTAGAATTTTAGTTTGCAGATAAAATATATTTTATGTTCGCATGTGTATCTATAAAAAATGAGAAATATTAATTATTCTAAAATTTAAGAGCCCAAATTCCAAAAAATATGCTCGTCGAGTTGTGAGACGTTAAAATAGAGGAGGTTTGAAGATGTCTTGAAGGACTTGAGAGTCCTAATGCTGATAAAGATTACTCATTGTAGCGAGCAACTCGACGCTTCAAACGACCCATTGTCCAGATACCGCCACTTACAAATGAAGATGGAAAATGGATGCGTCGAAATGAAGAGAAAGCAAAATTGTTCGCAAAATACCTGGTAACAGTATTTCAGCCAAATAATATTCAGTCATATGTAGATATACAACTGCAGTTTATCAACCATAGCAATCGATAAAGTACTTCTACAGAGGTTGCTAAAATGACTGATAGAAGCATAAATGCTAAGAAAGCGGCAGGAATTGATAAAATTACTCCTGCAATACTTAAAGAGCTGTCACGGAAAGGTGTACTGTTCGTAACATATTTGTTTAACAGTAGCTCGCGACTTCAACATGATCCTACAATATTTAAAACGGCACAGATTGTCATGCTGAAAAATCCAGACAAGCCATAAGAATTGGTAACGTCTTACAGATCAATTTCGCTTTTACGATCTCTTGTCAAATTATATGAAAATCTGCTCTTAGAGCGACTTAAACCATATATGTATATCAGATAAGCTTTCAGATCATCAATTTGGGTTCCGTAGTTACCCCCCCAACGGTTGATCAACTACATTATGTAGATACATTACGTAAGCATTTGAAAAAAAGCTGCACTGTGTCACTGTAATAACGAATAAAATTAATATTAAGCACTCTGTTGTCCTTTTCTCCCAGGTGGTTTGAGCAATTAAGAAAGTACAATTTAGTTTATATTTTAATCGTAGACAGAAGCAAAGATTTCAGAAAATAGAAAGTTCACTATAAAAACGGTAATACCCCTTCTTCGAGAAACAACATTGCTTAAAAAATCATTGCATATTTTAAATAAATGTTCCCTTAAAATAGTAAAAGCTCAATAGCGTAAATGTTGATGTTTACGTTATAACTGAAAACAGGCTGGTTGCTTGCGGTAATTCTGCGTTGGAGTTTTAATGTTTTAGCCTCTTACCTTTCGCAGAGTAACATATGCATGATCTTACTGTCCATGGGCGTAATATGATAGTTATTGAGAAAAAAATTCATACCTAGGTATTTGACAAAAATATTTACTATATTGTAGTGCTATATATAGAATTCCCTGAACTTCACACACCGGAAAGACTAAAAAAAAATTTTTTTTATAACCAAATACGATATATAGCCAAATAAAATATAATCGCACTGACCGATCGGTACTACTTTGCACATCAGCTGAAAAGAAATCATGGTATTTTGTTTTAAAGTAGTACCGCTTCAGCTAAGAAGAGTTTCGATAAAAGGAGCCGTAGAAATAGATAAATAACTGAAATTCAACAGGAATTTACATGCCTCTTTTTGTTGAAATTTTATAATTGTCGAATAGAAAAAAGGAAATTGTTAAACATCTAACGACTCTGAATGTCAGCTTCCTCTAAATTTTTCATTATCTCTGACTCTTTGAGCGCCCTTCAGGCCATATCCTCTCCCATTCCTGTGACACTTTGTTATCCTCCGTATACGTTCACTCATTCACAATCTTTCCTATCTCCATTCAGTCAATATTGATTTGCTGTGAGTACCTAGCCATTCGGGCATATTTGGTAATGAGGCGGCTGATTCCTTGGCTCGGGCTGCTGTTGCTTCCTCTCGTCTTTTTTTTTTTAAAAAAAATCCATCCATTAACATCCTATCAATTTGTAAAAGCTTTAATATCCGATTTTGGTCGGACACCTATGTTTCCTCTTTTTCTAATAATTATTCATTTAATCTGTCAGTTTAGCCTAATCTTCCTGCATATTCATGATTTCTTTTGCATCCTTCCCTTCGGCATTCTGATGTTGTTTCCATTGTTCGTATGTGCTCTGGCCATTCTTTGCTGCCTTCCTCCAGATTTCGTTTTTTCTTGATTTCTTCTCCACACTGTCCTCTCCATCCGGATGATGCAGTAATTTTGCGACGCCGATCATGCGTTTTTCCAGTGTTTATCTCTCTTCGTGGAGCGTTCTGCCTTGTATTCTTATTTTCTGAAGCTTGGACTACCTACTTCTTATTGTGCTTCCTATATCCTGTCCTTTCCTTCGCCACTAATTATTCCTGTTATATTGATTGCTTTTTAGTTAAAATTTCTGATCGGATTAAAATATAACCGACTTCTTTCCTTACCTTTTGTTTCTGGGTAAAGGTCTTTGATTGACGAGCCCAAAAAAAAAAAAGGCTTTTGCCGGATCTATTCTGTTCATTTCTTCACTTTTTTTCCATATAAAACCGGCTTTCTTAATATATTTGTCGTACTTTACATCTTGAAGGTAGATTTCCCTTATAATTGCTGTCTATTTTTTTTTCATCTAGTACTGGAGTATTCCGAACTTGGCGGAAAGAACTAATTTTAGTGTGGGTAATTTTTTTGACAATACATGTTAAATATAATTAGTTGTTTATGTATAAATATACTTAATTAGAAGCGGTGATTAACACAAATATATACAACAGAAATATATATCCCTGTATTAATCTAATTATAAACTATTTGATAATTATGATTAATTGTGAAGGTTGACACACGGTGTTAGAGTTAATTTTCTTTTCATTAACTCGTGAAAGTATTGGAATAACTTTCTGGAATTTTGTTTATTAATAATTAATGGAGAGCTGGAATTGATATTGTATCGTTCTCTTATATTTTTAAGAGCCGTGTACAATCATATATAATATGATGTATATTGTGAATTTTGTTTAGATTGCAGTATTGGCAATACGGTGTAGCGGTTAATTTGAATCGGTATGGGTATTCACCAAGTTTACCATGACTCCAGATAGGATTTGTGCGTTGAAGAAAGTTATATAGAGAATACTATTTATCATAGGCGTATTTTCCGGTAGTCACGAGGAGAAATGTAAATAAAAATTAAAAATTGCAATGCAAATCTTAAGGAACGGAACATTATTTTATATCTTAAAATAAACCTTTCATGATTTGAATAAAGAACGAAGCCTTCTACATATCCTATGGGCGACTAAACTAACAATACTCGTCGAGTAATAATACTCTGTATGAACTTTCAATAATGGTTGCATGCAATTAAACTAACTATTACCGGCAGATACCGCGACCTTCTTATGAAATCTGCATGCCGACCGTAATGTATCCTATGCAGCGTTTTAACCATCGTTTTATGTTAAATCTTATTTTGTTCCAATAGTTTACGACAACGCAATGTGGACATAATTTAACGTGCTTCAAAATTGATGGAGCAAAAATTATTTGTTTTTTCACTCTACTACAGATAATGCATTCAATCAAATACGGTTACGGATTAATGCCTTCGTTTCAAATCCAGATAAGCTACGTAAATAACATTAGCCTACACGCTGGCCCTCCAACTCTCATTAGAACCATTAGGCTTCGTACCATTATGGAAAGTTTAACTTCACAATTCATGATACCCCTTATCAAGCGTATAGGACTTACTTTACTTAACACTTCTCGAAGAAACTTTTGGGTCTGCATTCGTATTTTGAAATAGTCGGTAATAGGCATTTCGGGCAATATAGGAAATCGATTCGCGACCGGGAAAAATGGCAATTCTTCCGATCGATAAGATAACTAGAATTAGAGACGGCATTACGCGACATGAAACCGTCACAATTATTTCAACAAATGTGCAAATTGGCGGTAGACAAAGTGGATGACCAGGTTATACGTTTATTATCGATTGAATGACTACCTCATTTCGTACATATGACTTTGGCGGTTGAAGCTGAAAAAGTGACGTTTTCCGAACTCGCTAAAATCGCCGAAAGAGTTTGGTCGCCACTGGCCACCCGTTGAATAATCTGACACCGCAACTTTCGCAACAAATTTTTTGGTGCTCGTAACTAAAAATACTGAGAATTGCTGACTGGTAGAAAACGCGGTTATAGACCTGGTATTTAAAGTCGAACGTATCGTACACGGCCGCAGCCGATCTCGAAATCATTCTCCAATAAAGAAAAAGTGCATCAGCAACCATTCAACAGCTGCCGGCACAATATCGAAGGGTTAATCGCCCGAAAGAAACTGAAATCAGCACGGCCCATTGCCGGTACTACCAAACGTATGGATAGTTGTCGAACAAATACAAACCACCCTGCATGTTCTAACAAGAGCGAGTCAGCAAAATAGCCACCGTTGACAATAACTGTGGAACGGGACGGCTATTTTTAATCGACCGAATTTCCGAACATCAATTTCCGATGGATACGCGGGCTAAATGTTCTGTGTTATACCTGAGACCCTTGCCGACGTTCAAGATAACATAGCAAATTCCGACTTGATGGCGGCAAACGGAACTGCAATACATACATATGGCAAGTGTCAAAAAATTATTGACATCGGAGTACCCCGCCAGTATAAATGGACATTCGTCATTGCGGACGTCTCGTTCCCGATCATCAGAGCCGATTTCCTACAACCCTATCAGCTACTAGTGGACCTAGGTAACCGCCGACTGTTGACATGCCAACATGGCGCTTCTGTCCGTGGCAAGATTCGCGAAACACTTCCAAATACACATGGCCTCCGATGCGGCCGAGACCATAGAGAAAATCGTAGTACAATACAACTTCAGCGACGACACACCTATGAGGTTACTGTCAAACACAAACGTAAATCATTTCATCGTCACTACCAGTACTCCCGAAGGTTGCTACCGGAAAAATCCCGATATTCAAAAAAAAAAAAAAGCGTTTGCAGAATATATATAACGGGGAATTTTCCAACCACCAACATCACCTTGGGCAAGTCCCCTGACCATAGTAAAAAAAAAAAAACAGACGGTGAATATCGTATATGTGAGAACTACCGGTCCTTGAACCAGCGAACGGTGCTAGACCGATACCCGCTACCACACATTCAAGATATCAACGAGTCCCTTTGGGGCCTGTGCATATTTTCGAGAATTAACCTAGAGCAGCGTATCATCAAATTTTGGTCAACCCAGAAAACGTTCCAAAAGCGGCCGTAATAATTCCGTTTGGATTATTCGAATACTTAGTAATGCCATTTAGCCTTAAAAATGCTGGATCTACATTTCAGCGACATATGGACAACCTTTTCCAACCGCATCCATACACAATTCCATATATCAATGATATTTTGGTAACAACATTTGGACATATCAAAAATGTGTTACACGTCTTGCGTGATAGCGGATTACAGATAAATCGCGATAAATATGCATTTGGCTAAACGACGATACGATTTGTAGGATGCTCAATTTCTGCAGACGGAATCCGCCCAGAACCAGAACGCACCGCAGTGATAAAAAATTTCGCATGACTTGAAACAGTTGCCAAGCTTTGCACGTTCCTAGGTATGATCAATTTTTATTGGAGTTTTATACCGAATGCCGTAGGCACGCTAGCACTGTTAGCTGAACTAATTAAGGGAGTAACAAAAAACAGTACGCGATCCATCAGCTGGAATAACATTGAAACAACTGCATTCAAAAACGCAAAACATCTGCTGAACAATATCGTAACGTTGGTATATCCACAACCGACGCCCTGATCATACTCGCATATGACGCTTCAAACAAGGCGATCGGTACCGTTTTAAATCGATGGATCGGAGACAAGACAAAGCTGCTAGCATTATTTTTCCGCAAATTAACAGTGAGAATTATTGTCTATTTAAACGGCCACAAACCAAAACTGGGTTGCTGCTCTCTTTGGAGTTCCAAACATAATTACAACTGACCATGGCGGTCAATTTACGTCGGTATTATTTTCAACTTGGATGTGAGATCTAGGTACACAACATATTACCACATCAGCGTACAACCTGAAGGCAAATAAACCATGGGCAAAGTCATTATCGTTTATACTCTTGGGCATCCGTTCGTCACTTCTAGAAACGGGATATACACCCGCCGAATTGGTGTACGTCATCCCGATGCGCATTCCCTGTGAATTCATAACCGCCGTACAACCATGAATGAACTATATCAAATCAGTCTCCACGTCACGAGCTAGACTCAATGAAATTCGACAACAGCCCACACGGAAGGGAACTTGAAAGATATTCATTCATTCCGACCCCTAGGTAGCCACATACGCGTTTGTATACGATGATAGTGGAAGAATGTGATTGCACGAACCATATAATAATGGACCTTACATGGTGATCGAGAAAAAAGACGCCTATTATACCGTGAAAATGAATGGCCGTAACGATATAGTAAGCTTAGATCGATTAAAACCAGTCTATACAATACGTAACTATATTATAAATCAGCAACCGGAGGAAGACCAGTCCACTGACGAACCCCAGGGAAACCCGCAAGATAAAACAGCCACATTGCTTTCAAAGACCAAACCCAAATTAAATGACGCCGACACTGAAGCTTAGTTAGATTGCGGGATGAAAGAGCAGCAAAGTCTGGCAGACGGGTAAAATTACCCAAAACGAAACAATTAACGTAGGCTAAAGTGCATAAGCGATCTGTTGTCGCATTTTATTTTAGTCTTTACATTGTATAAATCAGTTTGCCTTATAGAGTACAAAATAGTTTTCGTCTGCGCTTCTCCTTCTTAATAATTAAGATCTGACCTATAATTTGTGCCTTTATATACTCACTCCGACTAGTTTTTAATGTTTCAAACATTTACGTTATTCTACGTTTTTTCTTCTATTTTGTATATTCCTGTAATTACTCGATTTTGCCGATGATTTTATGCTATCGCACTCGCGTCAAATGTACCAAATACAGTTCATGCAAAAACATTTATTTCGTTATACCCCAGAGTGTCAACCACTGCATCGACCGTGAGAGGGAGATGCATGTCGAATTCATTTTAAAAAATAATTTTTAATTGTATTAAATTTTATCATTCATAGCCTAAGGCATTAGTTGCGACTCATCGGTTTAACCAATTCTTTGTTCATTACAGTACGCTATGTTTTTATCAGCTACAACGTATTTTTGTTATCATCATTCATTTCATTCGCTTCGTCCGACATTTTTTTCGTCATTATTCACTGAGTTTTATACGTTGTCTATTCAATATTATGCACTGTTATGTGATTTATACAACATTGCTATTTTGGTTCTATTGTTTCGAGGTCAAATACATAATAATGGCAAATTTACTTTTGTTAAATAGTGTTAAAACCTTTAACAATACGATGCCATTGCAATATCGTTATAAGCGATAAAAATTAATATGTGGTTTTATAAAATTCTTCCGGACCCGGCAATATCATCATTATAACCAGTTTTTACTCCAATAGTAAAATTTGCTATGTAAAATGAACAAAATTATTTTTTGAGTTTTACTGGAAAGTTTTAAATATTTTGAATGCAGTGTTTAAAATGAATTTAATCTATTTTATATGTGTTATCTAGGAAAAGTTTATGCATATTTTTCATTTTCTGATATATTTTATTATTTCAGTGTAAGTCTAAACAGGAATGGAGGTCACACTGGGATTCCCAAAATACCTTTTTAAGATCAATAAAACCGTTAACTCAGCCTCGATGCGCGACTTTACAATAATTGAGCACATTTCTTTATCTCCTGACTATGTTTTTCACAAGACTTCGCCTCCCACAACCTGTCCTTTCTGTTCCCAACCATGTTATCCTTCAGTTCATCATATTCTTTCAACTTGAACTAAATTTGCAGCATCTCGCTTGTCTTTTAACCTAAATTTTCCTTTACGAAAGATCCTCGCTAATGTCGTCCCTACAATGATCGCCCAAACCGTGGCATATATTAAAACAAATCAGATCGCTCCAGTCATTTAACCTTCAGTAATTGCCGTATGCAGTAATAACCTATGTAGTTACAGTCGGTCGTGGTAAAATAAAAATAAAAAAATAAATAAATAAAAATAACAATATTGAAGGACAAAATAAAAATACTCAATGGGATTAATACGAAGTATGGAAAAAAATTACTGACAAGGAAAGTACACGAGTTGTCAGACGCCGACTTTGATGAAATTTTGATATGTTGTCTAGTATAAAAAAATATTAGACACGTTTTGTTTTTTTTAATCGTCCCATATGCAGCTTCAAGGGGTGAAAACCACCCCTAAAGTTCATCCCCCGAAAATTGTTTTTCCTAAATATCTCGTCTTCACCTCGATATTTTTTTTATGAAACAAAATGGAAATTATTTCTCGTGCAAAGGACCAGTAATGCACAGTGATTTAAGCAGTGGAGTTGCATCCTTTATTTTATACGGGGTGAAAACACCTTTTTGTGTTCACAATTATGGAATAAAAAATTATAAAATAACATAAAAAAATAAGAAAAACATTTTTTAACACACACAGTTAAAAAATAAAGTTGACGTGTTTCGGCATTTTCATGAATTTCACCCTTAAAGGGGGTAAAGCACCTCTTACAAGAAACATCAATAAATACATGTATTAAGTAATCCAATTTCGTAAAAAACTTGTATGTAAGGGTTTTTGAGGTCGCTGATTACGAATCCGTCATTAGATTTGGTTAATTCAAAATGGCGGATCCAATTTGGCGGACAAAAAGTCAAAAAAGTTTTAATTTTAATGACAAATTGTATACGAGGATTTTTGAGGTCGCTGATTACGAATCTGTTATCAATTTTTGAAAATTAAAATTATCCTGTGCTTTATAACCATATATGTAGCTCTAAACACCTAAAATCCAGACAGGAATTCATCCTGTGTTTTTTTAAACCAACAAACCCCAAACTCCTAAACCCCAGTCAGGCCGAAGGCCCGTGTTTTTAACCCGATCAACCCCAAACTCCCAAATCCCACACAAACTGTTTTGCCTTAAGTTATAACGAGCAAAATGAACACCATCTTCTTGGACGAGCTAATGTTAAAAGTTGAAGATGTTTATTTTTAAAAATGTTGATTATTGTATTTCAGATTCTCGCAGATTTATTGAGCATGATAGCAGTATGAATTATATCTATAATAGTATTAATACACTGTTAATTGATTGTGAGAATTAGTAATAAATGTTTTGATTTACTCATTGAATGTAATTCTCCTAATGCATAAGAGTTCATTCTAAAAAAAAAATTATTATATTACTAATTAACTTTGGCCACTTCTTAATTTATTTTTGTTATTATTTTCGTAAGGAGAGAGTGATTCTCGTTAATAAATAGATAAAGAAATAAATAAATACGTGAGTTGAACCGTACCGATAATTTTTGAAATAAGTAAATTATAAGAACGCTTTTCCAGTATAACTTAATGAATAGGCCTTTTGTCTGTCTGCAGTTTAGGAGTTGTGCGGTTTTAGTCATAGGCAATCGGCCGGTCTGATGTTTAGAGGTTTGAAGCTGTATGGTTATAATGCACGGGCCTCTGGCCTTTCTGAGCTTTAGGAGTTTGGGGTTTGTTGGTTTAAAAAAACACAGGATGAATTCCTGTCTGGGTTTTAGGTGTTTAGAGCTACATATATGGTTATAAAGCACAGGATAATTTTAATTTTCAAAAATTGATAACAGATTCGTAATCAGCGACCTCAAAAATCCTCGTATACAATTTGTCATTAAAATTAAAACTTTTTTGACTTTTTGTCCGCCAAATTGGATCCGCCATTTTGAATTAACCAAATCTAATGACGGATTCGTAATCAGCGACCTCAAAAACCCTTACATACAAGTTTTTTACGAAATTGGATTACTTAATACATGTATTTATTGATGTTTCTTGTAAGAGGTGCTTTACCCCCTTTAAGGGTGAAATTCATGAAAATGCCGAAACACGTCAACTTTATTTTTTAACTGTGTGTGTTAAAAAATGTTTTTCTTATTTTTTTATGTTATTTTATAATTTTTTATTCCATAATTGTGAACACAAAAAGGTGTTTTCACCCCGTATAAAATAAAGGATGCAACTCCACTGCTTAAATCACTGTGCATTACTGGTCCTTTGCACGAGAAATAATTTCCATTTTGTTTCATAAAAAAAATATCGAGGTGAAGACGAGATATTTAGGAAAAACAATTTTCGGGGGATGAACTTTAGGGGTGGTTTTCACCCCTTGAAGCTGCATATGGGACGATTAAAAAAAACAAAACGTGTCTAATATTTTTTTATACTAGACAACATATCAAAATTTCATCAAAGTCGGCGTCTGACAACTCGTGTACTTTCCTTGTGAGCAGGACTGGTTACTTAATTTGTAATGTAGTTATACGGATTCGGTACGCGTAGCGCTATCTCTTGACGACGTGTAAGTTAAAAATTAATCTCTGGTGGTTCATCAATTCACGATCTAAACGTTGTTCTAGGTTGCATCGCTGCTTTGTCGTGTCAAGAATGCTTACTCGGCTAAAACCAAAAATCCCCGTGTTCTGTTGTAAGTTCAGTTGTTTGCACTGCTGCATCGACGTCGAGATGCGTTGGTGTCCCAATGGTAGTGGTCGAGGGCTGAGTCAGTGACTTGTGCTTGCGGCGAAAGCGCGGTAGTATACTGTCTGTCGAGTAACGTTGAGCTGCAGGCAGACTGAAAAGTCCCACTCAAATCGGGCAGGCTGGTATGTGCGGTGATCTACGCAGTAGTATTTTTTGAGAAATTTCTACGTAGCCTTTTGTAACCGTCACTGAATTGTGGATTGTAGTCGTTGTCGTGCAGCAGTCGTCAGATTTTAATTCGAATCATTACATTAGTAGTAGTATTTTTACATTATGATTTTATTTAACTTAATATTAACTGCAGCACTTTTTATTTATACAGAGGCTTAGCAGGTGTTGTAATATCCCATCTATATCATAAATAATAACTACTTGAATTAAATGGACAGAAATTCAGAATAAATTTATTTCTTTTTAATTTTTGACAAAAGAAAAGAAAATTTAAATTTTTATGAATTCTATGGAAACGACTATTTTTTATTTGTTTTTATTGTAGTGTTAAAATATTGTGTATACAATAATTGACTACAAGGCTTTAGTGTACTATTTATAAATAATTATATTTCGTGATGACACACGCAGACACACATTGGCCTCGCAAGGAGCTATGCCCCTTGACCCCTCTTGCTTACATTTCTGTCTTTTTCTCTTCTGTACTTTGTATAAAATGATCAAAATTTACAACATAATTCTAAAATGGTCCATATGAATACAATAACATAATCACGAAAATCCTATAAAATATAACAAACGTTGCATAAAATTGAGACATTTTTTGGGACATTTTTCGTTACATAAAATTAGGACATTTTTTCTGATGGAAGGTAGCCTAAGAATTACATTGTAATTAATATTTATAAAAATATTTTCGTAACCCTCCCGAAATTTTGGTCTAGATACGGCCCTGGCCGTGATTACATCATTTCATATGCCTGAAGATTTAAAATAAATTTTTTTATAAAATGTTTGAACATGATATAGGCCCATCTGAAACTCTAAATCACTATAAAAATCACATAAGAAACCAAATATCTGACGACACTAAACACTTCGAATTTTGTGCAGATAGGTTTAAAGGTAGGATTCGTGTAATGTGTCAGACGCAAGACATTGCTGTAGTGGAAAGTGATGGAACTGATTCCTTATCTGCATCAACAATTTGCGTCAGCCGCTGAGTGAGAATAAAACAGTACAGACGCAGACGTAGTATTTGGTGAAGGAAGTTTTGTTTTGTTTACATTGTGTTTTGAAGTACAATGAGTCAAAAATGTTATTTACGGCTGAAGAAGATGATAAACTCGTGGAAATGGTCGTAAAATTTCCAGGTATTTATAATGTGGCAAGCTGTGAATATAAAGATCAACTCGTTAAAGATAATTGCTGGAAAGAAATAGCGGAATTTAGTGAGAGAACAGGTAAGAAAATTATAATCACTTGATTTTTATTGTTTATTAGCTTTATAATGTATTAGTTTGATAATCGGAAAAATGCTAATTTAAATTGTATGAAATATCGAAATCAATATTTACTTATAAAAAAATATGTACGATATTAGTAGTGGTAGCACATACGGGTGCGTGTGCGTGCGAGCGAGTATCGAGATTCGAGCAGCAATCATCGTACGCGGTCAGCTGTATAAGTTCAATTCTAAACACGTGTAAATTTTATTTAAACTTATTTTTTGCTTATGTTGTTTTTGTTTTAATTCATACGGGATTTATATTGTGCCATTTTTTATCGTATACTTTATGAATAACTTTATACTTGTATATCTACCAAAAAGTGAAAGGAACTTCATTCCTACCGGGTGTCCCCCTCTAGACACCACTTCTCTTTTTTTTAATAATAAAAACATAAAAATAAATAATAAAACTGCAATAATTGATAACTACAATTAATATATAACTCTTCTGAAATCATTTAGTACTGGATGATAAAAAATTTGGAAGCTTTTCCGATTAAACATTAAGCAGTTTAATTATGTGTTTAATATAATAAAAAAAGATACCAAAAAAAAAAAAAAAAAAAAATGGTGCAGCCATGTGGACAGCCGACAGAAGTGAAAACTTAAAACTTAATCATTTTGCAGAAAATAACAAAGTACGTATTTCATATTTGACAATTTAAACTAATAAACAGTAATTTCGTAAAATTAAATTTTACAGTTAAAAAACTGGTAAGCGTGCATAACAGAGTCTCCAGTTCATTTTTGGTCGAAATTTTCAGTTCGTTCATTTTTGGTCTTATTCATATTATGTGAACTATAACACAAATTATGAGTAAGAGCGAAAATGAACGAGGTAAAATTTCGACCAAAAATGAAATTAGCGCGAAAAAAAAAACGAAGATATTAAATTTAGCGCGATAAATTGTAAAGTAACGAAAAGAAAATTCGAGAATAATGTTAAAATAAGATAAAAATAAATAATTAGTTATTTTAAAAAAATAGCGTATTACATAAATATAGTAAATTTACATACTTTGGTAAACCAGATATATTTCTACGGCGGTGTTAAAAAATTGATGTATTTGTCGGGAGTTTGGTATTCGATGTGGGAATTAAAATTCCATATTTAACAAACTATATTTTTTCGGAAAAAAAAAGAAAAAAAAACGGAAATGCACTTGACCGGAAGGAAATAATAGAACCGGCGCGACAGGTTATGCCGGTATTGTAATGTAAATGACCGCAAAACAATAAAAATAGAGCAATAAATCACATTGTTTGCATAGATGTACTTACAGTATTTTAATGATCTTAGGTATATAATTTTAAAATATAAAATTAAAATTAAATTAACACTTATGTTATTAAAAATTTTGTAAATGTTTTTGAAGTAATAATTTACATTTTAAAATAAAAAATAAATTTACCACTCAATGTAAAATAATTTTAATGTCAAATTTATAATAACTTTATTAAAAGTAAAATTAAATAATCACACTAACTATTCTTAAAATGTGATTTCATGCTAATGTTGAATTCAGATTTTTACAATTAGTTTTCAAAAATATACTACTTGCAATGATACATAGATTAAATTTACACCCACATAAGAATAGCATGTGAAATTGTGAATTGCTGAAATTTATATTTTAAAATTAATGTAAAATTTTAATTTTTCAGAAACACATATACTATAATTGTAACGAACAGAAAAGATTAGCTTGACCCCTACGCAAGGATGATGTGTGAAATTGTGAAGTGCTGAAATTTATATTTTAAAATTAATGTAAAATTTTAATTTTTCGGAAACACATATACTAAAATTGAAACAGTAAACGCAGATTAGCTTGACCCCTACGCAAGGGTGACACGTAAAATTGTGGAGCGTTCAACATTCTTATTAATTTTTTTCCTTATTTTGTAATAATTTGTTGAAACCACATATACTAAAATTGAAACGGTAAATGCAGATTCGCTTGACCCTTACGCAAGGGTGACATGTAAAATTGTGAAGCGTTCAACATTCTTATTAATTTTTTTCCTTATTTTGTAATAATTTGTTGAAACCACATATACTAAAATTGAAACGGTAAATGCAGATTCGCTTGACCCCTACGCAAGGGTGACAAGTAAAATTGTGAAGCGTTCAACATTCTTATTAATTTTTTTCCTTATTTTGTAATAATTTGTTGAAACCACATATACTAAAATTGAAACGGTAAATGCAGATTCGCTTGACCCCTACGCAAGGGTGACACGTAAAATTGTGAAGCATTCAACATTCTTATTAATTTTTTTCCTTATTTTGTAATAATTTGTTGAAACCACATATACTAAAATTGAAACGGTAAATGCAGATTCGCTTGACCCCTACGCAAGGGTGACACATAAAATTGTGAAGCGTTCAACATTTTTATTAATTTTTTGCATTAATATTTTGTAATAATATACTAAAAAATTACTTACATTAGATTTGAAGTATTTTAAAACCGAAAAATTATAAATTGTATTTTTTTAATTTTTTTAACAAGATATAAAATAATACTAATTTGTATATTTTTCCATTTTTCAATAAAATATAAAATAAATTTTTTACACAAATAAATTTACCGATGGGTTAGTAATGAACTAAACAATAATAACATCGTAATTAAGAATATGAACTAAACAATAATAACATCGTAATTAAGAATATGAACTAAACAATAATAACATCGTAATTAAGAATATGAACTAAACAACTAATATGAACTGTAGGCTCTGTTGTGCACTTTTACCAAAAAACTATTTTCTAAAATGAAAATTGGAACCTGTCTCACCATTTTTTAAAGCAAAAATTTCAATAATATAAAGTACTAAACCATAATTTCACATTAGTAACCATATTTTCAAAATTCAACACATAAATCTGAAATTATTATAAAATTTTATAGTATTTTTAATTTTATAATTTGCGATGAAAATATTATCGAACAACTAGAAATCTATTTTACCACGCTAATAAGAATTCCTAAGCCACTTTCGAAATACTCATTGCATGATTTATTGCAGAGGTCAAATATTAAAATAAATAAAAAAATAATAAAATATAAATAACATCAAATTTTTTTCAAAATAAATGCTTCGTTTTTATTATTTATTTTTCTATATAAAAATAATAACAAATATAGTACTCACTGTTTTTTTCTTTTTTTTTCCTTTTCAAAGTATCATCTGCTTTTGCGGTATTTTTTTGAAATTTATTTAAAAAGTATCATTCCGAAGTAAAATTCCGAAATATGGTAATCGGGTAGATTTCTTCTCCTACTATATCGCGGAATTTTACTTTACGCAACGGGTGCCACAGTCCCAGCAGATGCATGAATTCTTTAACACTGCCGCCGAGATGTATCCCGCATATTAAGGTATGTGTTCCTTATTTTCAAAGGTAAATTTACAGTTACACGGCACCAGTTCATTTTCCGTCTTTACAGTTCATTTAATTCATCTCAATAATTTATTGTTTTTAAAATATTTCACTCTTTCTTTTTTTTTTTTTTGATCTTTTTAATTATATTTCGATATTACAGGTTTGGCTTGAGGTTTATTTTCTTTTTAGTTATATTTCGGTATTACAAGTTTGGCTTGAGGTTTATTTTCGTTTTAATTCATTTTAATTTATTTTTATTTACTTTTCGATATTTCACTTTTCGCTCTATTTCTCGTATTATCGTTACGTTACTTCACTTCTTTTCACGTCATATTCGTAATTTCAGTTCGCTCATTCCCGTGTTCATTTTTGGTCATAATTTTAGTTCGTTTGTTTAGTTCATTTTTGGTCAATTTCAGTTCGTTCATTTCCGTTGTTATTCACGGTGGGTGAACTAACCCACCATGAATAACAATGGAAATGAACGAACTGAAATTACGAATTGACGTGGAAAGAAGCGAAGTAACGTAACGATCACACGAGAAATAGAGGGAAAAATGAAATAAATTTTAAAAAAATGCCGCAAAAGTAGACAGGAAAAATGATACTTCGTGAAGGGGAAAAAAAAAGGAATAAAGTGTAAAAACCTGAAAAAAAAGGAAGAACCCGATGTTTAATGTAAAATTTGATGGCATCTTCTTCCACAAATGCCATCAAATCGAAGTAAACCGGCTTACAGACCACGTCACATAATTCGATCTCCATTGGGCAATAAAGCTAGAACGTTACGGAAATTAAATTATATTCGAATAAAATGGAGAAATGTTAAATATGAAAAATTACATACCTTGATTTTCCTACTGGAACGTAAATTGAAATGAAAGAATATAAAAGCAGTTAGACGAGAGCAGTAGAAAGTGGCAGCCAGTAAATAAAAATATAATTAAAAAGAAAATAAACAATCCACCAAACCAACGGTCAGACAAGAGTAGTAGAAAGTGGCAGCCAGTAAATAAAAATAAATAAACAAGCCACCAAACAAAGTAAATAAAAATAAATTAAAATGAATTAAAACGAAAATAAACCTCAAGCCAAACCTGTAATACCGAAATATGATTAAAAAGATCAAAAACAAAAGAAAGAGTGAAATATTTTAAAAACAATAAATTATTAAGATGAACTAAATGAACTGTAAAAACGGAAAATGAACTGGTGCCGTGTAACTGTAAATTTACCCATTTATAGTACTGATATGAAAATAGTTCAATCGTGTCACGGCGCAAATACCTTATTTTGGTATCATCGATGTAGTCAAGCTTCGTGCACTTATAAAGCTAAAATCGGTTAAATAATTAAATTTTATTTACTATAACCTTTATTATTTTGTTAAGAAGAAGAAAAGCGATAATTAAAATTAAATTTTATTATTTTACTTCGTTGCAAAATATTTGAAATACTTGTAATGTGTAATTAATAGATCATTAATTAAAAGCGCTATTTTCACTTGTGATTATGTGTGAAAATAATTTTTTTTTATATTTTTTAAGTACGAAAATAAAAATATATAATAATTTTTGTTTATTGATCCTAAAGTTTGATTTTATGTAGTCGGCGGAGTAGTTATTCGCCGGTTTATAGCGGATGCATGCTAATCGCTTTGTGTTATATTCTATTTTAGTATGTTTACGATTAGATAGTTTGTTAGTTGTGTATTGCATTTTTAAAAAAATTTCTGTTACGCTAAGAGAAGTACGTTTTTATATTATTGATTTTGAAATTTTTCTAGAAGTGTAAAATTTACGTTTGATTAATATTTTTCTTGTGTTACAAGTATATCATTTTTTAAAAGAAATATATTTAATTGTAGACTACAAAATTTTATTTTAATCGTTTTAATACATTGAAATGTTATTAACATTTCTGCTAAATATGACTTGCTATTAATCGTTGTATTATTAAATAACTCATTTTAAGTTTAATTTAAAAATCATTTTGAAATTCTGCGATTTTAGTGATGGCATGATTTAGTTAATTTCGGTAAAACTAAATGCATGTGTGTGTTTCGAATATTTACTGTTACTGCTAGTTGGTGCAATTTAATATATTGAATTATGGTTTGATAATAGGGATTTATTAGACGATAATTTTAGCGAATGTTTTTAAAAATATTGCAATATTTTCTAGAATAAAACATCGCTTAATTCCTACTTTTTTTTTATTCTTGTACTGAAATTTTCTGTATTGCAGAGAATAAACCGAATAATGAGTTTAACGAAAAGAAATACTCACGAAGAACATTTACTTCCCACCGAAATTAATTTATCAAATGGTACCGTTCTGCCAAAATATATGCCGAAAAAAAATGGTGCAGGTAAAATATGTTATAAAGTATTTTAAATAGTTTGCAATCAATTATACATAGTTTCATAGTTAGTTTATTTGAACATTAATTTTTTCCATAATCAGTACAATTTTTAATGTTCTTTATTAAATTTATGAAACTTGCTTTGAACAAAATTGTAGAAAAATCGATCGTATATTGTTTTCTTTGCTACAATCTTTTTTTTAACTCCATCGTGTAAACTAGTTGAGTCTTGTATTTTAGAGGATATTTTTAAAAGATGTAATACTTGTACGCTGATCAAAAAACGAGAGACAACACAAGAAGGTAATTTAAAATAATAAATTTCGAAAATTTAAAATGGTTTATCCGTTTTTTCCTACTATAATTCTAAATGTCGTATTTCGAAATAGGACTACCTATTATATCCTAGTAACAATTTTCTTATATAAAGTAAGGAGTATACTCTCTTGTTCTAACTTTTCAGCAGCTAAAATACCGGTATTTTTTGTTCTACTTGAATTTAATAATAATAAGTGACAGCTGATGCAAAAAATTACCATTATCGCTTCAATGAGTATTCTGTTGTCCACTAGTTCTTGATTTAAAACGTCAAGAGAAAATCTTTAAGTCTAATATAAGTACTTTTCCGTTAAAAGTCGATAGAAAAACATTTGATGTATAAAATTAAAAGATTCTAAAATTTTTATGGAATTATTTGCCGGAATAGTAAATTCGAATGCGATAAATAATTTTTGTATAATAGCGCGTGACTGGTATCGTGTTTTTAGCTAATTTATCAATGATCGTAATTTAATAAACTAGAGATAGGATATTTTATTAATTATAAAGTTGAACATTAGTATTTCCTGCATTTTTTCATGCCATTTTTTTAGTTCCTGACATTGGCAGTATTTTATAAATGCTATTTGTAGTTTCGAGTAATGGAATTATAACTTACATTTTGTTTTTTCCCATAAGACTCCGTGTTTTTTTCCCCCTTGTGCATATATGTTCGATAAAAATGGAAGTATTTCAAATCTTACTCAGTTAACGAATTAATAAATAATACTTTTTTAATAAGGAAATTAATATTATTACGGTACTGAAATGAGAGGAAACAATTTCATGTTTTCGGGTATAAGCGTTTCAAGTTTTGTGCCAGAGGAACGGATTCAGCATGCCCCTGTGTCTTGTTACTAAAATTTTAAACCAAGTTAGTTTTTTTGATGCAGTGTTCTTGTGTTTTAATTGTGCCTTTTTAGATTGTATATTTTATCATCTTCATCATTTTCGCGTGGTGTATGTATTTTTGTAATCCAAGCTAATTTTTTGGACGATATTTATTATTAAATGGTCGTTAGGTTATAAATTTTGTTGAGAAACTTGTTAATCGTTTTGCGCGGGAAAGCCCGTTCAATTACGGGGAAAAAAAAAAGGAACAGGAAAAACGATATTATTTTGTATGTTAACTAAATATTGAATTCTTCGCAAAAAATACTACATTAAAATATGCGTATTTTTATCTGTGCTACGAAAATAATAATTGGTGTTGTGATTTCTGCGAAATTGTACAGATCGTAAGTTAAGTATTACAAAAGCCTCCATATTTCTACTTGTAGCGGGTATTTAACCTTTGGCAAGTTTTAGGATTCGATATACTTTAAAATACGCCTAATTTATTTTTACGTTATTTTTATTTTTACGGTCGTGTCTATTCTGTTGTTTTTTTTTATCCTCGTAAAGTTTATGACTGGTTATCGTTTATGCTCATTTGGTCACTCTACACCTCTTTTCTCTTCACCACCACCTAATAAGTTTTTTTATTTATTCATTATATCTTGTAGTATGCCTGGAAATATTTTAATATTTTTCTTATAATTAGTTACAGTCCACCATTGTCTGGGTCGTGTGAAAGCATTAATTATCTTATCCGCCTCTAGTGTAAGCACCATATGGTAACGCACCGCGTTTCAAGTGTATCGAATGTTTTTTTTTTTTTTTTTTTTTTTTTATCAGAATGCTGTGTCCTGATTAATACGATTTCTGAGTGGCCGTGATTTGGCGCTGGCAAACATATATAAAACCAAATGTTACCAATTCGATCTAGTTTTTGGCTTGTCGAAACGTCGAATATACCTGTAGAGCATGGAGATTGTAATTTGTGAATAAAATTTTAGAAAATAAACATCATGTTCAGTATTTTTGAGTTTAACTTATTACGTTCCACGCTACATTTTATTTTAAATTTACGAATTTGTCAAATGCCTCAGTTAACTTGTAAATTTATCTCATCTTAAATCGTCGATGTAGGGTAGAAATTTGTCTTTTTTTGCCTAATTTATTTCACGCGTAGTTTTCTCTCGCGAGAAAATTAATAGGTTAATTTTTCGACATTATTTAAATGTTCATACTTAAGAATCATTTTGCCTTCATTCGGTGACAGCGAAAGTATGCAATATTATTTAAATAGAAATATGAAATTTAAAAACTGACTTGGCCCAATTCTGATAGCGAAAGTGCAGATATATATATAACTTGTTTAGTGTCTATTCGGTGCTTGAATTAAAAATGCTGTTCCTCGTGGCAGTAGTGTATAAAAAATATAACGTTTCCATTTTGTTTCTGAAGTTTTTGATACAAAAAAGATAAGGGGAAAAATATTTAATTCTGAAGGAGGAAATTTAAAGTTTAATTTTGCGGGAAATAACATTTTAATTGTCTGAAGAGTTAACGCGCATCATGAAAATTACTGGAAATTATCGGTTTTTTAAAAAATAGTTTTCCCCCTCTTTTTTTTCTTTTTTCTTTTTTTAATAGTCATATTCCAGACGCTGTATATAAAATTGTAGTTGCGCTCTCCTTATTCTGAAATTACTATTGATAAAAATAACACTGGCCGTGACGATGAATAAAGTCTTTCGATTTTCAGTTTTGTATATATAAAGTTGACATGGAAATTATTCGTGAATCGAAAATATATACTGAGATGTTGGGGCATTTTTGTTCGCGTTGAGGGATATTCTGAATTTTTTAGATTAGCAGTTTTCAACATTTTTTAACTCGCGGAGCTCTTTTAGGAATCAGTCAGAAAGCCCTTAGGTCTATTTTCTACATTTTAGGGTAATTAATAGTGCTCAGAAATCGTATATTGCGTCCGAAAGGAAAAGGGATCCAGGTAACCTAGATAATTGGGGAATATGGAAGAGATACTTAGCTGAATAATCAATCGCAAGCAAAAAAATGGTATCTTACAAATTTCGAAATTTACTACCATAACATTTTTCATTGCATAAAAAAATAAGGTATAAATGTTTAATGAGCTATTTATGTCTGTATTTTTTTGAACAGTTTTCTTTTTCAAATTTAATTGATGAATAATTGTACGCTAATTTCTTTGGGTTATTAAACAAGAACTCTGTACGGTTACTGAATGGAATTTCAGCGAACCAGTTTAACTGGCGCTTGATTGTTTTTCTAAACGAAAAGAAAACCCGAAAAACGTTCGTTGCGGTAACTGTGATTTTTTATAAGTTAAAATCAGTTCAAATTTTTTTCACATTTGTGTACGCGATGATACTTTGAATAAATAAATAGTAATGCGGTACACTTGTGAACATATTTGGACGCGATGGAACGGTTTGCTTAGTGATGTATGTTTTTTCGAAGTTTATTGCCTTCTATGTGAATAGTGTTGGTAAATCGTTGCGACATTTGATGGTATTTACTCCGTGCCTATTCCGACCACAGTAATAACTCTGACTTATATAATACAGTATTCCTGTTTTCATACTCGTTTAAGCGAGTTTCAGCCGGTAGGTTGAAATAAATAATCACATTAAGGCAAGCATTCTGTTCTCGCCATTATTAAGGTTCAGAGAAGCAGCTACCGTTGGAGAATTTATTATCATTTCAATTGCAATTGATATACTCCTTTCCTATTTCTCGGTCCAGTTTTTATTAAAAGATATAGAATAAAAAGAAATTGATTTACTCGGTAGTATGTTTCCCTTTTCGGTTGTGAAGTAAAATAAAATAATTGCGATAAAATTTCTCTTTTTCTGAATCGATCAGGTAAAATGAAATCTATTTTCTGTTACTATTTACGTGATAGGGATACGAATTAGGCACAGTTTTCGTAATGCGGTTATATTCATAAGATACTTTATCCTTTACGTTGTAAGCTTGCGATGTAAAAGCGGAAATTATGATTTTTCTAATAATTGAAGCGATATAAATGTAAAATATAAGATCAATAAAGAATATAAAAATATATTTTACTTTAAACCAATTAAAAAGAAACACGCTAATAAAAACGGGCAGAACAAATTGTATATTATTGTTTGTTAAATTTAAAAATATTTAAAATCGTTTTAAGTTTGCGATATTGTAAATAGTTCGAAAAGAAAAAAGACCAATTCAAATATGAAAATATGAAAATGGTGTATTGCTCATTCGCCGTGACATTTTACAATTTGGACCGATTACGCAGCTTTATTGTTCAAAATAAAAATTCCGTGGCACGCCGTGACAATTTTTGAATTAATCGAAGATTTTCGTGTACTTTGACTTTTTACGACTATTATTCCATCAAAAAAATCAAAAGGGCTATTTTTGAGCCGTATTATTCTTGATTGAAAGCAATGAACGACACACAGACTAGTAGGTCAAAGCTCGTTTCACGGTTTGTTCTTTAAAACATAATATTTGATAATAAAAATGGTTAATCGAAGAAAGCCGGTAATAATAAATATTTTGAACTATTAATTTTTAATAAAAGTATTACAAAGTTTCATTATACCATTTTCTACTTTCATTCGTTGCTATTACTATTATTATTAATGGATTTAATTGAATCGTCAAATTAATTGGCTGGTCGTAGTTAGTTGTGGAAGAATTGTATCGGTGTTAGTTTTTGGATTAAATTAATTAATTTTTTTGGGTTCTAATATCGGTGATAATTGAAACGCATCATATCTAAATTTGGTTACTTATTATTTGTCAAGTGATATTTCCTTTTGCTAGCTTTTCAATTATACATTTGTTCTACCGTCTTTTCTTACCCCCTTTTTTTTTTCTGCATTTATTTAAAAATTAAAACCGTTTTAGAAGCATAAATTTAAATATAATTCATGATTTATAATTGTAACAAAACGGAGTTCATGTTATTACATTGGAAAAGCGGAGATGCTATGTGCAGAAGAATATGTTTTATTACATATGTATTTTATGTTTGAAATGTAATAAACTTTGAATGTAATCGCCTATATTTTGTTAATAGATCTCTGTATATGATCACCGTTGGCAATGAATCAATAATTTTTTTTTTTTTTATAATGTGAGGTAATCATTTTAATACATGATGAATTCATTGGAAAAAAAGAAATATTAAATTAAACAAAAAAAATTGTAAAAGACTAGTTTTATTAGCAACATCATCGGTGTAAACTTGAAAAAGGTGAAATTTTCATTAATGAAGTTCACAATATACATTGTTCATTCATCATTTGTTCTTTTTTTTTAAAAGTATTTTCCGTTTATTTATTTACATAATAACCCGTGTAAACTTCATTTTAACGTATGTTTATTTTTTCGAATTCTTATCCGTATGTTTAGTTTTTGTTAATCTTTATGATAAGTTTTTACTTGTTCCCCTTGCTCCGGGAGTTATATGGAATTTATTAAAATGGTTGCGTGAGAAGAATATCTTTTCCTCCATAAGTGTTCGGAAAGTTTTAATCGCCACCAAACTGCTAATTTTTTTTTGAGTCTTTAGATTAAAATGACAGTAACGTTTGATAAATTGTAATTACACGTTTTAAGTCATGCTGAGCGTCAATTATATATTAATTTTGAACAAAACCGTTATTGAGCAATCGATCACAGAAGCCATTATATTTTAACTGATACAAAATGCTTACAGGGTTTAATATTTTACCAATATTTTACTGGTATATTATATATCGTATCTTATAAAGCTGCAAGACAAAAAATCGTACAGCCCGTTCTATAGTACCTAGAGAGTTAATTTTTTTTTTAATCGACGTATTCTCTTCGTGGGATCATAAAAAAAGTATAAAACTTACAATTTTAAAATTAAACGGTCCAAATTTTAAAAAATGTAAAAATTAAGTTTTGAGCAAAAAATTAAAATTCCGCAGCCAGTTTTATATGAGTTATGGTATTGATTATCTTTTTTAACCTGCACACTAAGATTTCCAGAATATAGAAAAAATATAAAATTCGAAAAATTTTGATATTTAGGGACCAAAATTTGGGAAAATACACTCATAAAGTGGCGAGACTGAAAACTAAAAAAAAAAGTCCACAGTAATTTCCATGGTAGCTAGAGGGTCACTCTTTTTTTTAAACGATGTATATCAATCACTACAATATAGGAAACATAAGAGATTCCCAAAATTTTAAAATCAAAGCCCCAAATTTTGAAAAATGTTAAAATTAAGTTTTAATCAAAATTTTAAAAAAAAATTCCACAGCCAGTTCTGTATGAGTTACGGTATTAATTTTATTTTTAACCTACGGACTAAGGTCTGTAAAAAGAATTAAATGTATCACAATCTCCGATCCCCTGTGAAGGGTGTGTGACTTGTTTTACTTTATATCTTCTCACATATATTACCCTGCTAGCGGTTTCAGTTTTTCAGATATTTTAATCTAAATTTCACTTTTTAATTGACGTATTGATGTACTTCTTTCTTTTTTTTTAAAGTATATGTGAACGCTGCAGATTTTATGAAAATTTACAAAGTAATACAATTTAAAGTCCGAAGGAACTGGCCCCAGCGAGATCAATCCCCTAGTATATATATATATATATACAATATATACATGTATACACATTTGGGGAGGAATTTTGAGCTGCTAAGGCACGCCCTTGTATAATAATTATTTCAAAATATCTTATTCCACACTGCGAAAAGTAGTTTCATTGTTTTTAAAGACTGAGTTAAGTTTCAGTCATTAGTGATTATATGATATATATTTCAGGCAATGCCTTGGCCGGTTATTAAATATGTCGTAAAGACTTTTCTCGTAGTAAGTATTAGTGAACGGCATGTACGATCAATCTGCGGCCTGTGCATAGCGACGACATCCTTTGTTATTCTACTGATGTTTCTATTGTTTGTCATGTAATAGCACAAGCGTCGTTATTATTTCGGCCTTGTAGAATGGAATATTTCTGATATATTCTTCTTTAAGATTTCATTGGCATTAGAAAGGCGCTATAATGAGTTGTTGTTTTTTTTTTACAAATCTCTTTTTTCCTAGGATATTTATACATGTCAGAATCCAGATAAAAGATACGCGAATTCCTTTTAACCGGGTATTCTTTAAGTTATTAAATATAATTACTGATTAGGAAATATTGAACTCAAGCGATACGGTAAAGAGTCTGTAAGAATAATTTCACATATTTTTTTCAGGCTTCTGGGAATGAAGCTATTAGTTCGGTAGACATTGAAGGAGGAAATTGTTATCACTTAGAGCAGTGGTCGGCAAACTTATTAGCCAAAGAGCCAAATATGAACATTACAACAATTTAAAAAAAAATTGGGAGTCAAATATGCTTGTTTAGCAAAAATTGATTACACCAAATAAGTAGTATACTAAATAAAACTAAATTTCATACTTAATAAATATTTATTAATGCGAACAATGTGCTTGCATCTCCTTGGAAAGTTTGAGTAAGTCAGGTTTGTATGTTGTTGTTTTTAATTCTAGGCATGATTCCAAGTTCTCATCAATAAGACGACTTCTCAATTTACTCTTGATAATGTTCATGCTTGAAAAAGATTGTTCGCATATATATATATATATATATATATATATATATATATATATATATATATATATATATATATATATATATATATATGTAGAACCGAAAAGGGAAAGAACAGCAAACGCGAGCTTTTTCAGCTGATAGTAAGAGTCAGGAATACTATTCCAAGCGTTGAAAATGATCATGTCTTCCTTCTCCAGGTCATTCAAAGCAGACCACTTGTGTTGTGAACTAAGATCACATTTTTTCTTCTCCAATATTTCCAATTCAACACAAAGACGTTCGAATTTAAAGCGCCATATCTCCTTGTTTTCTAAATCCAGCAATTATATTTCAAAGCTACCAATGTCAATTTCAAAAGGAGAAAATTTCAACTCGGTTATCGTAGCATTAAGAGGATTTTTGACAAATGCTAAAGTTGCTCTGCTGTTTTTAAATTCCTGAAACCTGCTGAGAAATGCTTCCCTCATATTTAAAATTATTGTTTTAAAATGGTGTTCATCAATAGAGGAATTATTTTCTTGGCGATGCTTCAGCAGGCTCGGAAAGTGAAACAATGTTTCCCTTTCAAAATCCCGAGCAAAAATGAATAATTTGTTTTCAAATGTTATTATCTTCTAACATCGAAAAAATTAAGTTTCCTTTCCCTTGTAGTTTACGATTAAGCTGATTTAGATGAGACGTAACGTCTACCATGAAATAAAAGTTTTGGATCCACTGATCGTCTGTTAGTTCTGGATAGTGAATGCCCTTCTCAAGGAGAAATGCTTTAATTTCCGGAAAAAGGGACGCGAAACGTTTTAAAACGTTTCCTCTTGATAACCAATGTATCTTGTTATGAAGCAGAAGATCAGCGTACTCATTCTCCATTTTAAATAAAAATTCTTTGAATTGGCGATGATTAAGAGCTTTAGCTAAAACGGAGTTGATAATGGTAATCACTAATTCCATAATTTTACAAATTTCATCCGGAAATGTTTGCGCACAAAGCACTTCTTGGTGAATGATACAATGGTAAACAAGTATCTCGTGATTAGTTTTTTCTTTAAAAATAGCAACAAACCCTTTTCTTACGCCGGTCATACTTTTGGCCCCATCTGTTGAAATCGACACAATTTTATCGAGGGGAATATGATGTTTATCCATACACTCAATTACAGCATTTGCGATATCTTCTCCACGCGTCTGACCTTTGAATGGCAATAATTCTAAAAGTTCTTCTTTAGGGCCTGAATGAGACATAAATCTTACAAAAAGTGAAACTTTCGCTGTATCATTTATGCCATGAGACTCGTCAACTGCTATTGATAAAGCCGAAACCAATTTCAGATCTTCGATATGCTGGGTGGTTATATTCGAACACATTTTAATTGTTCTATCCTTAATGGTTTTGGCAGACAATGGTAACTCTTTAATTCTTTTCAGAATATCTGCTTTGTTCTTAAAATCCCGAAATAGCTCTTCGGATGCATTTATAAAACGATTTTTTATGTATTCGCCGTCTGTGTACGGTTTCCCTCTCTTAGCAATCTCTTGGCTAAAAACAAAACTTGCCATATTAGTATTGCTGGAAGATTACATCCAGTTATTAAACACAGAAGTTGACGACTCTTGACTCTTCTGAAGTTCCTCAACTGCTTTCTTCCTTGCATCACCGGTAGGATATTTAGTGCTAAATGACGCGTGCTTTCTTGTAAAGTGTCTCTCTAAATTTGACTTCTTATTATGCGCGAATTTCTTCTTACAAATAAGACATGTCGGAAGTCCATTCAAGTTTTGAATAAATGTAAAATTCTCGGTCCACTCAACTTTAAATTCGTTCCGTTTTTCTTTGCTTTTTTTTTGGTAGTCATGTTAATTGGGGAGCCTATAAAAATATTCCAAAAATATATCTTTTTCTAAAGCCACCAGTACAAAATTATTATCATTATTAAATTGATGAAAATAAAAATTTAAAAAAAAATCTTTTAAAAAATACAATTTTATTAACATATATGTAACTGCGCTAAAAAAAAAAAAATATTTTTTTCCATCATCAGAATAACAAAACTTTTAATATGACCAGAAATGGAAGAAAACTTCCAACATTTGGACAAAGAGAAGTTATCGAAAAATCGATTACAAATTTCCAACCGGAACCACAAACATACATAGCAGGTGTAATAAAATCGTATAAAAATGCCTGTAAGATGTGCAGCTAGATTGAAAAATACAACTTTTTAATAAGACAGGACAACGGCAGACACGGTAGATAAGACGAAACTGTTCACACTGCAACTGCTGGTCTGTGATGTCAATTTGTACCCCCACTACTTTAGAAAAAGAATTTCAGCCGGTAGCTTGTACATGGTTTGTGTTTACGTTTACGAAAACTAATAAAATTAAACTCGATGTTCCTTACGTATTTTTACAATAATATAAAATTTTAATTACCCACCTATCGTTTAACTTAAACAAAAAATTATACATGTTCTCGATTTATAGAAGAATTTTTATTTATCAAAATAAGATGTAATTTTTTTCTTGCCAAGTTTTTTTTAAATGAAAATATTATTGCGCCTCCCGTGGATATTTGTGCCAGAGCCGCACTTAAGGAGCCAAAGAGCCACATGCGGCTCTGGAGCCGCACCTTGCCGACCACTGACTTAGAGGAATGCACGAAAAAAAAACTCCTGCGTCTTTGTCTTTTGTGTAACCATCCATTTTTATAACGGGTGTCGAAATGATCTGGCAATATATCGTTGAGACATATTTTGATTGCGCAGTTGCAGTTATCTTCTTTATAGATTCGAGTGAAACTTAGATATTATATGACAATGCAATACGCATGATGCGATGTTCTTTTAGTGATATCTTAAACAGGTGGAAATCGATTTTTTGCGTTACTGTACAGTGTAGCGGTTGATCATGTACTGCTGAACAAGCTAGTGTGTTCCATGAAAATGGTTTGCTACAGTCGAAACAGTCTGTTTTGTACACAGGTATTTTCACCGAATGTTCAGAGTTAGTTGACGCGACGTGCCACGCAATTTTGAACAATGAGCGGCATGAAACGCTTCTAAGATTATATGTTATCGAATTGTTTGTTACATATTTGAAATTGATTTATTAATGCCGATATATTTACGGAAGAGCAAAAAAATCGCTCAAAGTTGATTATCTTTTTGTAAAAGTAATGATGAAGCACGTCACATACGGGAACTAATCTGTCGTAAAAATTAATTTACGTATGATTTATGTTTAGATGGATGTTTGTGATAATTTTTTTTTTTTTTTACTATCGAAAGCTGTGCATATAGTTTCGTCAGAGTGATCTTCAATTTTAATAACTTCTTAATTTATAATTGCACCAGTGTTATTATTAATAATTTAGAACCATCATATTTAAAAATATTCATTTAAAAACCGTCTGCATAACGGATTTAGCAAATCTATATAGTAACGCGGTTTTTTTTATAACAATATTTATAACGTTGCTTTCGTAGCATTCCACATTTTGTGTTGTTTTTTTTTATCAGCTATTTGCAAAACGAAATATTTTTCATTCTTATCTAGTATTTGGTGATTAGATAAAAAATATTTAAATAGTAGGACTCGCGTGTCTCCTTAAAACCTCTTCTGGTTTTTTTTTTTTTTTTTTTTTTTTTCGTGTCTTTAAACTATGTTACAAACTTTTTTAGTATCAAATGATATAAAACATTAGATGATTTTATTCTGAGAATGTTTCCTGTTTTCAGTTTTCCATATGTTGCAGTGTTTCGATAATAACATCGAAAAACAGTCTGCCATCTTTTTTGAAAAAGAAAAAAAAAACATATTTATGTCGGGGCGATAGGTTTTTGTAGCTTGAACTATAGTAATAATAATACATTTTTAATTAACGCTGGTAAATATTCATTTGAAGGAAAAATAAAAGCTTTTACGCCTGGTCATTAATTGATATTATTTGTTATGTAGCATATGTCTTTATTAGTTTATTACCTTATGAAACCAGTTTTTAAAATTAGAAATAGTTTAGAGCATAAAAGACGAAATATTGAAAAAATGGAATGCATGATAAACAAATATTTTGCAAAATATGCTGCTGCATAACATTTAGTTGATATTTTGCCTTTGAATTTTGTGATTATTCATATTTATTACATATAGTTTAAATTCGGAAAACTTCAATGCATTCTGATTGCAGTATAAACTGTGTACTGCTTTATAATATATATTTTTCCGTTTTTGCCGGCGAATATGGACAAAGTATGTATGTGTGTGTGTGTATGTACGTATGAATTATTGTCATGTCGTTTTATTCCGCAAGGAAGGATCGTAATTGTTTCTATTGTTCAAATTATCATGTTGCTTGAATCATGGCGGTTTCAACGTTACCGTACGCTTTTCTTGAAACTTGACTCATAACATCAGCCCATCAAATAGAAATATGACCGAGACCTCCGTTAATATCCATTTTTCTTTGATGCTTTAATTAAAGTATTCTCTTCTGATAGAATTTCGGACGGTATTCATAATTTCTTTTCTCCAATTCGCCTTTGTTGCTGCTCAATTACGCGTGATAGGTGTCTGCGCGATACTATTTTGCTAATAGGCCAATTATTTTGCTTTATTCTGACCAGATGGCCGCGTCTAGAGGTCATTGTAAAGATTACTGTTTTTACAAATCGTGTATTAAACCTTTCAGATAATAGAGTCTGCCTATATTTTCCGGTCAAGTATAAAAGTTTATTATCCGTTACATGTACCGGCGGTATCATTTTTAATATTTAGTAAAGTACGCGTAAACGGTTAAAATCGTTAATTTCATTTTATTCTAGTTATTATATATATTTTAATTATTTACTTTCGTATCGATCTTTTTTATAAGCGACATATTATGTATCTTCTAAGATAATATCGTAATAAAAATTTAAATGAAATTAAATGATTTTTAAATGATCATAAAGAGGGGATGGTCGTAGAACACACTCTCATGGACGACGCAGAACATCTGGAATAACTTCTGTAGATGAACTAATTCGTGCCGCTGAAAATCGGGACACATTCAAGTTTTGGTCATGCGATCGTTACGCGCGAAAATCGCGGTACAATTCTTAGAAGAAGAAGAAGAATAAGAAGAATTAAAGTATATTAAGTTTCAGTTTGAAATTCTATATTTTTACATTCGGCATGTGGCCTAGTTGCGGTAAAATATTAATTCACCATTAAACGTCTAAATATTACGTGTATGTATGTACGTACGAGGGGTGAACAAAAAGTATATGGGATATTGCTATTTCCGCTTTATAATTCACGTACACGGTTCATTTTGTTGGGAATGTCATGACAAAACTTTTCTGTTTAGAAGGAACTATCGCTGAAACCGGTCGGCGGGGCCTGTTAATGAAAAAGTGTGTTTGTTTGCTCGACGATATTGTTCTGTTTGAAGATGGGGGTAAAACGTTTACCAGAGACGTTGAAGACCACGCGAAAAATGAATGACACGCTTAATTCATCCCTCGGTTTGATTTCATCAATTCTGGCGGACGACTTGAAAATGCCACGAGTGTATACGAAATTCATGTTGTGAAACTTGACAGAGATTGAAAGAAAAATTGCTTGAACGTTTTCCACGAACTGTTTAAAATCCAGCACGGCAAATCCCCTCTTTCTTGTTCGAAATCATTACTGGAGATAAGACGTAAATTTTTTAATGCGATTCCGAAAGAAAAGTCCGGTTTTCGTAGCGAGCAACACCAAAACAGTCGCCCATTCCAACGAGAGTTTACACATAGAAGTTCACTATCAAATGTATGCTGATAATGTTTTTTGATGACAACGAGATGGCGGTGATGCACCACGAGTTCGTTCTCGCTGGAACCGATGTGAACAGTATTTTTTATAGAATAGTGCGCCAATGCCTATGTGAATCTGTTTGTCGCAGATGTCCTGCCAAGTGAAAAAGGCTTTTGCATCGTGATAACGTTCCCTGTCACCCGACAATTTTAATCGGGAGAATTATTGATGAAAAGAAAACGCAACGACCGTGGTACCTTGTCGTCCCTCTTACTCACCGGTGACCACGCTTCATGCGACTTCTGGATGTTTTTTCGACTAAAACGTGTTTTGAAAGTCGAGTGATTCCAATCCGTTGATGAAATTCAGACTGGAAACTTTGTGACATTACGAAGGAAGAGTTTAAGACTTTCTTTACGAAGTGGACGAGCCGTTGAGAGAAAAATGTATTGAAATTGCTTTAAAAGTGATGTAAAAGAAATACGTCACACTGGAGTAAAAAAAAAAAATATCTCATTTTTTCTTTCTTTTTCCAAAACTTCTCCGACCACTCCTTAGTAGAAACCTTTACTCATTCAACCATATTTTGGGAGTCACTTAATTAAACACATACGCCGAAGAAAACGTGATTTTATAGAAGAAAGTTGTTTCTTTTCGCGTGTTTTTTAAATAAACTATTATAGATCGCGTACAAAATAACAGTGGTTCATGTACTTTTTAATCAACCCCCTCTTCTACGTGTTTTTAATAGTAAAGTTCATTGTAACATGGTCGTTAAAATTGTTATGCCAACCGGGTTCCAGAAATTTTTAGGATTGTCTAGAGACATTACTAATGCCAACATTAATTTGTACAGCTGGACCAGTAAATGCGAGAATTGTTTCGAAGCGAAATAGTGGTGAATTAAAATTATCGATAATACATAAAGTGTATACGGTGATATTTCAAAAAAAGGTTTTTTGTCGACTTTTAATATTTTTCTGAATAAAAAAGTTATTTCTTTAATTTGTTACAGATCTAATATTAAAAAAATAGACGAACGACAAGAGATGTCTAATACTTTTTCGTTTATTCTTTACGGCCGGGAAATTGAGATCGGTATTGTTTTTTTTTGCAACGTAACGTTGAAAATTGTTTATAAATAGTTGTCGGCTTTATGATGACCTTATTATCACGCGTTAACAGTTTATATTTATAAATACGTCATAAGTATTTTCCTGTTTCTTCCGCTGACACAGACTTTACTACTATTGAATAATTTTTCTCGCAATATTTTAATTATTGCTAATTTTACATTATACGCATACTTTATTATTATTATTATTATTATTATTATTATTATTATTATTATTATTATCGTTATTATTATTTTGTATAAAATTCAAACAAGATACGTGTTCTAAACCAACAAAAATATTCTTTTCGTGCTTGCAGAGAAGTGGTTATATGATTGTGTAGAATACTTTTCTTCAAACAATTTTGTGAATTTAAAATATAAAAGCCGTAATTTAAAAGTTATTTATATGGTCTTTCATATTTTTGCTCTATTTTTGTGCAGATTCTTTGAATTTTAAAGTAATAAAGACGTCTCATTTGTAAAGTAAAAAGTTGGCTTCTCTTTGGCTACGTTACATTGGTATGTTTTTTTTGTTTGTTTGTTGTTTTTTTTTTGATTTTCACGTTCCTTTCAAATTAATCTCAGTTTGCTGCTATTGCTGTTTACTTATCAACCTTCTGTTAGCCACGTGTAGTACGGGTGATAAGCACTTGTCTTTATACTTTTATGCTGTTACACTGAAGTAAAAACAATGTCATTTGTGGAATATGTTTTCAGATATAATTAGTGGTGGTCATTTAACGTTGTTGTTTCGGTGTTTGCACTTTTTATTTCGCTGTAGCTTTTACTTCGGATAATAACTCCGTATGTCGAAACTTTTTTAAAAACTGGTGCTTTGTATTATTTTAAAATGAAAGACTGAAGTTTTAGTTATAATTCACCGGTATTTTGTATTTTTTTATATAAGCCAAAAAGTTGAAACAATAAAAATGCATATGTGTTTAGTTATCATGTACGGATAAACCAAATGACGAGGCTGCTGTTAAACAGCAATATCGAGGTAATATGATTGCACAACGGAAAACAATACAAATTTTAAAGAAGGGATAATTAAATTAATAACAAACAATTGAAATGTCTGTGAAGTACTTAGTCTGAACGTTTTGGGAATTATCTTATCATCAGCTGAAAAATACATGAATGTAACAACGAAGGTCCAAAACGATTAATGAAGATGACAGCGATGTACGAGTACAAGAAAGATACAGTAAATATTGAGTAATATGTTGCTGCCTTTATTTCGTTAACTATGAAATCAAAAACTTCTTTTGCCATTAATTCTAAAAATTCTTCGCAAATGTTAGCTGATAAGTATGACGTATGACCGTGCCCTTTATTTCCATGATTTTCAATGTGGGTTTTTAAATAAGGGTCGTATTCACTTATAAGTTCAAGTAACCCTAAATAGTTACCATTATTTCTTAGATCCTAGTTCTCGATTAGCACCTCGAAAAGCTAAGCCTCGCGTTGCCAAAAATTTAATTGCACTAACAAGTCGTCGAATCACATCTACCCAGTATTCTGCAGTATTAATTGCTCATCTATACAACCATTTATATTTTTTCGTTTACTATAAGAAGCTAGTAAGCAATTTTTGTGCTCTTCGCTTCCTTCGTGTTCTTTTATCCTCTTTGTCCCATTTCTCCAATCATCAAATCCTGATGAACTAAATTGATTATTTTGAGATGACAATAATTTGCACACGAAACAGTATAATAATGATCCAGACGATGGCGAATATAATAACCATTCACGTTTAACTATCTCATCATTTTTAAGTTTGCGATTAAACACAGATGGCGTCAATATTCTATTCTTTTTTTTTTTTTTACCATCGGACTCTTCATAAGTACGAATGGATTTTTTAAAAACATGATCTGTATTTTGAAATGTTGCTGAACCTTTTTGGATACAGTATGTAATAAAAGCATCACTTAGCCTCCACTGAGCTGGATCTGTAGAATAACGTAAATTTTCTTCAGTATTTTCTGTAAATATATAAATAATTTTGTAATGTAATTTCAACATAAAAATTGAAAAATTGAAAAAATCTCGAATAGTTGTGATCTTTATAGTATTCCCTAATGTTGTGGAAAATTTTATAAGGATTTGTCGATTAATAAGCCAGGAATGGGCTTTGAAGGTATGTCGTACACGTCGTCCCCTTAATAAGACAGCGGTGAACGTATAATGTATACGCCGTCCTGAACGTGTTAAAAACTATTTCATTTATATTACTTAGACAAACGGTATACTACTGGGCAATAAGACTTTATATCCTATTGCATTGTCTGTCTACAACACATGAAACTATAAGAGAAAGAGAGATAAAATATAATATTATCTCTCTTTTTCTCAAATTAAAGCGACGTAACTTACCGACATGTTTGGGCTTGAAGATTTCGGCAAAGAAATTATCCGCTAGTGGAAGGAAAAGTAACGTTTTTAAAGAGGTGTTGAAATGTCTGATATTAACGTTGATTTTCCTGTATTCAAACTATCGACACGGTCGCTAATGATTGTTTCTTGCAAAGAACCATTATTACTATAATCTTAAAGTAATATTTTCAATTATAAAATACATCAAAAATTTAAATTGTAAAAAAACATTTTAATCTATTAAAATTTGATATAAAATAAACAAATGCATTTCATTTCAAGTTGCTTGATCCGATAGAAAACCTTTACAAACACGAGATTCAAGAAAAAGGGCTGTAAAAAGGAAATCGCTGTCTTTTTGGCTATCTCTCTTACTTTCTCTAACACGGATAAAAACTAAATTGTGACAAAAATACACTTACCTGCATATTAATTTTGTTGTGGCTGACGTTCTCATTTTGAGAGCTACCATTTCATTTTCAGTTTTGTTCGGCTCAGAGTCAGAAACATTTTCACTACCATCACTGTGATCAACGGTGTCGTGTTCGTAGCGATCCACCGATAATGGTGTTCATAGCGACCATCGGATTTTTTTTTATTATTATAATATTCGACTTGGACGGCCGCGTTCAAAATGACCCGCAGACATTTTTATTAGTATTATTACATATATGCGAACTAGAAGCGGCCAAGTTATTTTGTTAAAACTGCTAGAAATTATAATACATGTTTAGAAACGTACTTATGGTCAGTTTAATCATTAATATTTTATTTTTAACTAAACATATGTCATTTACACGACAGTGCGTTTTGTTAGAAAAATTAAACCCGATGTGAATACGCCTCCATTCGTTTATTATAATTTTACATCCATTAAATTACGTTTTTATAATATAGTATACCGTTACATGTTAATATTAATATAGAAATATCAAGTTTAAAGTAAATAATAACGAATTTAGATATTACATAATTTATAAGAGAACCGTAACAGAATATGATCGCAGTTCATTGTAGTAGTATATCAGAGATTTCCAGGAAATTACCTTGGCGGTCTCTTTTGGTCGCTATGAACACGTAACCGTGATCAGCAGTTGTATTCGTTTGATGAAAAAACTTTGAAATTTTAGGCAGGCACGCTTGAATCTTTGCTAGAGCTTGCTTTTTTGCGCCGGATCGATAGAAGCGTTTCATTATAGTACTGTTTTTCACAGTATCACTTATTTCATACAATACTTTTTAGCAATTTGGTTTGCTAATTTTTGTAAGAATATATATTGTTTAGTGCACGACGAAAGCACGTTAAATTCTGAAATCCGACTGAGCTTACGTATTGCTATTTGATTGTCAGTGTTGTCAAAGCGCCATGCTATTTAGTGTTGCCATATGGCATGAAAATGTTCAACTCTTATTTCCGCCTAGTTTTATCCTTTTGTTATAGTATTTTTGATTCGTTTGTTTTTTTTGTCACATATTTTTTTATTGCATGCATAACGCATGATTTTCGAACCGCCATTGTGACATGCTCGCTGATTGCCTGACACAGCCAAGGCTGATGCCTTTTTTTCCCTACTCGTTTCTCGCCGTTTCCAGACATCTCGAATTACGCGCTCGTCTATTTTGCTGACTGAAATGATTATACGAGCAAGAAATAAATTTTTCTCTGGCAACAACGCATCTTATCGCCGTACCGAATTGTAGATGAAATTGGAAACTGGCGAGCAATTTTAGGAAATGATTAGTCAGCACATTGCAAACCGAAAGGAGTTTTGCTGAACATACGGCATACCACACATTCGCGCGTCGATATTCACTTCTCCGACACGGAGCAAAATTACTATCGCTTCGTAAATACGTATATACTTTTTTTAAATTCACGGCAAAATTTCTTGTGGCATCCAGAAAAAGATCTCTATTCCATTTAGTTGTACATGTGCAGTTGATAACTTCACCGCGCATTTTTACGCTGTTAATGTTATTGGTATTATTACTATTAGATTAACTAAATAAGTCAAATGGATTTAAATTTTATTTCAAGCAGTAGAGGGAATATAAATTTAGTACATAGTAATTGCAAATAAACAAAAGTCGTGATAATAGAAATAACGTAACAGTTACTTATTGGGCATGTACTGCAAGCAATGGAAGTGCGAGTTTGAAAACAAACATTGCAACCAAATTGTTTTTATTATTTATTTCATTTATTTTATTTCCAATATTTGATAAGTACTATGTTAGCGCATAGTACCGTTCATTTTGCTCGTTTCATTATTAGTTTGGCTTTTTGTTAATTCCCATTTTTTAATTATTTCTTTTCTATTATATCATTTTTTTTATTTAGTCTCGTTTTAAATATTCCTTCGGTTTCTTTTCTACCGTCTACACAATTTCCTGATCGGCTGAACTTTTTCTTAGAAACAGCCCTTCTCAGGGCTACTTTTGTATTACTTTATCGAAATATTTTTTGTTGTATTTTATTAATTATTTTATTCCGCTGACGGTACAAATATGTCCATTAAAAGCATGCACAACAAATTAAACGCTTAACATTAACTTTTACAGCCGGCAACGAATTCAAATTGCAGAAAAAAATTAAAAACTTATTAATGAGTACGTATAATAGTATAATAATTGATTTCCCGTAAGCTGAGTAATAAATATATTTACTCTAATTTGATTTGTTACCGGTTCCAAAAAGTTAATGTTGTTGAAGAATAATCATTAAGACTGTTAAGTATATTACTATCCTGAAACATATTATTACTTTTTATCCAGTTATTTTTTACTTTTAGCGTATTTTTCATTTTTAACTTTTACAACAGACTTTGAGGTCGGTATCATTTTTTTACCGGTGATTCACTTTTGCATGAACAAAGAATCATCAAAAACAATCTGCATAACTATACGTAACCAAATGTAAAATAAATAAATAAAAAATACACGACGGACATATTACCTTTGTTTGGGAAGTCGATAATAAGAAATATTATTACACTAAAATTTCTTTACAAACGATAAAAAAACCAATCATTAATAAAGCTGATAATAATATAAATCAAAAATATAAAAGAAACAGATATTTTTTCAAAAATCGTAACTCCGCAGTCTTTTCGCTAGATAAACTGAGCTATATGTTATTGAAAAGGAACTTGCATAATTTTTGCGGTTATCTTTAAAACTCTTTAAAATATTGAAACAATTCAAATATGGTATATTTTAGGCTTGCAATTTATAATCTATGTAAATTTCATTAAAATCTGTTGAGCCTCAATTAAAATCACTTTCGAGAAAGGCGGAAACATAGAGATGGAAATACTCTTGCGTATATCAGTATTTATGTCTTAAAATTTGTTGCAACGGAAATACAGTGGTCGCCGGTTATTGCGTTCACTGGTTTATCTGATCAGCCGCTTAATATGATCAAATCAAGAAAAACGAATTCCAATCACAAAAATAAATGCATTTTTAGTCGGTTTTTATGATCAGGTAATTTAATTTCGCCGTTTATTACGATCAAGGTTGGACACATATTTACAAAAATAATTATTGCAAGTGGAGTATGGTTTCCGAAAAATGCATTTTAAATTGTTTCAAGAGGTTGGAAAAATCTGCTCCACAAGAAACGGAAAAACCAATCGAACGTGAAGGGCCTGCAGATATAAAAGAAGAACACTTTAGTGAATGGGTAAAAATTGACTGGATTACCAGTTGCAGAAATCATGAATGATGTGGACATCGCGCAATCAGTTATGCAGAATACACAAGACACTGGCGATGAAAATAACGAAGATGACGCAGAGGAAGAACCAGACAGAGAGCTAATAAGTAAAAAGAAGGTTCGCGAATCCTTGACAACTGTCCGAAGAGCTTTGAAGAAATATGGCAGTGGAAAAGAGTAATTATAGAAGATTATACAATATAAAGAGGCATTTTTTAATAAAACAACAGACACAGCTAAGCAAACCAAAATAAATTACTTTTTCCATAACTTTTAAAATTAGGAAAATCATTATGGAATGTGTTTGTATAATTTAAAAAAAAAAAAAGATGCTACTTAAATGGCTTATTGTGTACTGTAAACGAAAAGTGTGCCTAAATATTGTTGAATACATTTTTGCGTAATTTTGTAATTTGTAATTTTTTTGTGTTTTGAGGTAATTTTGTACAGGAAATTCAATAGTCCAATGCTCTGTATCTTATAATAAAAATAAAAAATCAACAAAAATATTTGACAAAAAAAGAATTATTGATGCATATTACGTACTAACCCATGGCCTACTTATTGTCTATTTCATTAATGCAGTAAAATACGCAGGCATACTCACGTGTGTCCATTATGTAAAGCCTAAGTGGTGATTCAGTCTATTGACTAAGCGATTTTCGGATAATATGATCGCCGCTTATTTCGATCAACACCTGAAATCCCGACGTGATCAGAATAACCGGCGTCCACTGTACTTGCAAAACATTAACAGTAGCGAAAGATCTAATAAAACAAGTTCAGGCAAGCATGAGGTTTCATGCGCTGAGGATTCCGTATGTAAGTTAACGATGACTATAATTATTTAGTATGTAAGAAAATTTGTTTGAATAAACTTCCATTTCTACTTTATTATTTTAATTTAATATCTTAACCCGGAGGGCCTGATTTTCAAGTTGAAAACCTAGATGACCCATACCAAAGACATAAACGTGCATGTGCACATTTTCCACCTTGTTCAAAATTTTTAGCTAGAATACTCGCGTCACAAACAGGGGGCTACAAATTAGAATTAGCGCTTTTATGAACTTTTCGTAAACTTCGAAAATTTCCTTAAAGAACTGAAATACGGGTTTGTTCTCAACAAATAGCGATCTTTCCAACGATATATCACATGCCCGGGAAAAAAATATTTTTTTCAAAATTTCGAGCTTTCGGCATCTCGAGGGTATAATTTTAAAGCTGTATACCCGAATGTTCCAAATTACACAAATATACGTGGAAGTCTATATTTTTAGCCGTGTTCAACATTTTTAGCGATAATATTCGCGGCGCAAATGGGGGGGGGGCACGTTATTTTTTGCACTTTCTTGAACTGTTCGGCAACTTTGATTGAAAATAACTTGAAATACATGCGCTCTCACTTACGCTCATGCTTATAACGTATCTCCGGTCAGCCGCGTAACATTTTTTTCACGTCTGGCAGTCATTTAGAACCGATAAAATCATCTGTCTTTTTGCACCTATCGTTGAATATATCTAATTAATACGCAATATTTCAGTGCGCCAAAAATGCGTTCTTTGTATTTTATCGAAACCCGCCCTTGGGGAGGGGTAATCTGCGGCTTTAGTACCATCCAAACCGTCTGACTTTATTTCTGCGTTCAAATTTAACTAAATTTTAATTACGCCACATTACGTGGAGTTCCCAAGTTAGATGAGCGTCAAGTGGCCTAATCTTAGGTAACATGAATAGAGTTCATTTTGATCGTTTCATCGTGCTTGCCATGTTGTGACAGTATGTCTTGCAGCTTTAGCCTGAATGTTATAAATATTTCTGCGATTGAAGCATTCAGGTACGTCAGGCACTGTAAATATTGAACAGTAAAATTCCTTTCCTCGAATGTTGCTTTAATGTACCTGCACGATATTTCATCCAATACCTGGTGGTGCTCTTTTCGCATTCAGTTCCTGTTTATTTCGTCAACTACTTCTCGTAACGTTTTAATCTGCTCATTTGACGGCGGCTGGCTGTGATGTGTGTCGGCGCGTCCGTCTGAATATTATGTCGTTGGAATATTTGAGTCCCAGATATCTCGCAATGAGTTCAGCCGTTCCTTCAATAAAGGTTTTGCTCTAAATTTGATCATTATAAAATGTGCTGAAATTAATAAAACGTATTTCTACACTTCGGTAACATATCGTATATACTATTTTAGACAGTCTAATACGTTTTTGTTTTTTTTTCTATTCGTTAATATTTTATAAATTCGGTTCTTCAAAAGAAACTTTCAACTTTTTTTTACTAGTTTCTCCTCAGTTCGAAATAAATTCATTCGATTCGGCATTATTTTGTGCGGAATCTTTTGTAAAATGAGTGTAAACTATTTGCGTTGATTTTAAGAGCAGATAAAACATTTTCATTATATAAAGTTTCTTCTGCTTGATCTATATCATATTCTTAATTTCGGATTTTGTTAAGCGAATAAATATATTTGCTCCGTATGGGGGGGAACATGTTTTTATAAAATTTTTCCCAGGCTGTGTTTGATGCAGATTCCAGTATGTCTACCTTTTAATTCAATTATTCCTAAAGTAAATATATTTTACCATTTATTATTAACCGGCGGGGCCATTTATTCCGAGTCGTATATTAAAGTTACTCTAAATTTGCCGACTTTACAAAATCAATGAAATTACTTTCCCACTATATTGTTATATCCGATTTCGTCCTTTCAGATTCGGCATTGATGTGGCAGTAACAAATGACACACACACACACATAATGTCCATGAGAAATAGCGAGATAGCATCATAATTCTGTGTAAACGCAACAATGCCATTTTGCATGAGAAGAAACACATATAATAACTGCACAGTTATTTCTCTTACGGCTTAAACTTTAAAAGTCGAAACAGATGTGTCGGCGGTTCAGTTCCGGCTTCATACCTTCACATTGAATTTTTATCTACTCCATAGAATTCTTTTAATAACATCGAAAATTGAAACAAAATAAAAATTCCTTACTATACCGGCGGCTTGTATTCAGTTAATTTCGAACGGTTTTCCTGCAAACTTGCTGTAGCATAATTTCTCGATAGCTATTTTATGCTACAGTGTTTATTTCTATCATATACATATATATATATATATACATCAGTTTATCTCTTTTTTACTAGCGAACAAGAAAAATCTATTTCTGTACTTTTTCGAATATTATTATTGTTGCGTATCCGGTTGACTATATACCACAGCTCGTCCAATATTCTATAAACTTTATGAAATGATTGCCAACATCACCATATACAATCTTCCAAATTCATATCTACCGCTGGGGAAGGGGGCATGTAAATAGATGATTGTACTCCTGAACTTCACTGCAATCACATTGATCGCTAGCGGATATTCCTTATTTGTTCAGTTTATATTTTGTGTGCGTAGTTCCACTTTTTAGTCTGTTCAGAGTTGTTTTTCAAAGACTATAACTTGAGTGATTTCTGCTAGAGCTTCCGCCTTTGGTCTACCGTTTGCTTTTGTACTCTACATGCAAGGTATTTTCTTTTCTGTAGTATACGTCAGCTCTTCGACCTTTCACAGAAAACTATGCCTGGACTTAAGTCTTGTGTTTCAGTCAATCCTTTATATTCATATAAGGGGTGTCAATTGTCACTAACAGATTTATACCTCTCTTTTTGCAGCCACATCGTGTCGAATTTTCGGAAGGGCGATACCGCTAAGTTCGTAAAGTTGGTTTGGTCCCATTTTGCCTAAAAATGAAACGGCACAGAAAAAAAAAAAATAATAATTTGAAAAAATTAACTTGGCAACATCGAGACACGTTTGGTAGGCAGAAAAAAAGATAAAAAACGGCTAGAGAAACGAAAGAGATTGACAAATAGCATAGTTGAAAAGTGCACATGTGCGATTTTACGATTCGCGGTATTGTTATTGAATTGTCATTGCTTCGTTATGGCACTGATAAAAATGCATACAGATTAGTACAGTAGATTTCCGATTATTTTTTTATTTCTCCGGTAAATAATCGCGATATCTACTTCTAATTTCATCGTAAATATATAGACCTGTACACCGATTAAAATTAAGCATCGCTTGTTAGGACGCGAATGGAAAAAATCAAGGCAAATTTATTTCTCGCAAAAATAACTACACCGCTTCTTTACAATCACATTATTCCTTTTTTAACATGCTGCAAATCACCACATACTGATTGCTTTACAGCATGAAACCGCGATTTGTTGTGGTTTGGGTCTTGTGTACATTACCCTACTGAAGAAAACTGTAATTCTATCTCGAATATTATAAGTTGTCACGTGTGTACAAAAAAAGAGAAATTTTGACCCACAATCAATCTAGTGTATAATAATGGATGTATCATTCATAAAAACACTAATCGAGCGAGTAAATATATCTAATATTTATTACTTGAAATATTTATTGCAAATTAAGTTTTAAATGAAATGATAGTATTCAGATTTCGGCAACAGAAGATAAGAAAACTGCCACTCATTAATTTTTTTCATTTGCTATAAATTTTTGTTTTACACGTCAAAAGTGTATTGTAAAATATTCGGTTAATTACATGCAATAGCGTCTTTTTATACTCTTTTTTTTTTTTTCATTAAATTTTTAATGTTAAACTGTAATCTATTGGCAATTTGTCGAATTAAGACATTTTAAATAGCACAATAAAATGTTTTTTTATTTTCTTTGCTTTTCTTTTTGTTTTTTTTGTTTTTTTTTTGTTTTTTTGCTTTACCAAAAAATGGCGTCCATCCAGCAGACTTAAGAGATTATAAAAGGAAAAAGAGAACTATTAGAATCTAATTCGATTGGACACTAGGGAAATAAAGGAAGCAAGACAAGGAGGACTGCAAACGAGAAAAGCGAGAGTAATTGTACAGGGTGGGGATTCTTTATTTCAAAAGTTCGGAGTAAAAATATAAACATTCAGATAAAAAGGAAAAATATTGAAATACGAAATGATTGAGGTCGCATGCTAAATGGCAGTTATGAGAGTGCAGCGGGTAATCAGAAGATATAGCGGGAGAGAATCTATGAAGAGCGGAAGGCAATGAAGAGCGTCCTGTACATCGATTACAAATAGCAAAAATCACTGAGTGACGAAGAAATTGAAAATAATAAAAACTAGAACGATAGGGGAGTGAAGGCTGAATAGATACGTACAATGAAGCGGGATTAGAGGAAGTTTAATGATAGCTATCAGAAAGAGCTGAAAATTTCGACTAATTTGTTTCCAGCAATGTCGATGTGACTAGGCACCCACATCAAATTGATTTAGATAGTATATGTAGAAAGGAGATCATAAATAATAGATCGAGATTATCATATATATATATTATATACCACACCAGACATCAATCTATAAGAACATTTAAAATATATATATTTTTATATGGTGCTTTTAGTTCCATATTCATTTATTCATTTCATACTATCTGCTATAAACGTGATCGTTTTTTTTTTATATCTTCCAGATTTATTTTTAATTTTATTTACTGCCTTTAATACTATGCTAGTTTTACTTAGTTCCTTTTAAATGTTACTCAAATCATTGTTTCCTTTCGATGTTTTCAACCTTAATTTACATTTTACCATAAGTTCCTTTTACTCGTATATCAATAAACGCTGTAATAAACAATGTAATCTTCATTTTTTTTATAAAAATTGTTATAAGTGAACTTAAAGCAACAGTTCTTTTAGTTTTAATAAAAACAAAAAAAAGAACAAAAAAAAGTTAAAAAATTAAAGATAAGTTTATTAACTGATAGATAATTTAAAGTATACTATTAGATTAATATAAGTTATTTATGCTTAATAAATCTGTATCAACTTTACTTTTCGGTTATTAGCTTTTTAAATACACTTTCTGCTTCTTTTCCTAAACCCCAAAAAATTAAGAAAAAGTATAAAAAACTATTCTCCGTTTATTTATTTTATTTTTTCAATTTGTAATAAAGCGTTGGTCCGCTTAGAACTCTTTATTTAAAGTGTTTTTCTTTCCTTTTTTCTGGACCTCCGAACTTTAACGTTCATGTCACTTTTATATACTGATTAATAAGGCGGATGGGATTTATACAGCACCGGACTTGGAATGGAATAACTCGGAAATCATCGTTATCGAAGTCGTCGTTTCGTGTATATTTACATTAAACATTTTTAGCGGTATTTTTTCACTTCTGATTTTCAAATAAACGTTTTTGTTGTTTTTCGAAAAGAAAAAAAAAATTAACAGCGGAATCAAATAGCAAAAAAAGTGCAGCGTTTAGTCTGTTTAAAGTTCGACAATGATGACACGTTATAGCCAACACGAAATCGTTCGTACGTTTGTCTGATGTTTTTTTTATTTGCTGAGTAAGCGAATTCTTAAATTTAGGCAAAATGCGAAGTTACCGTAAAGTTCTGGTAGAAGAGTTGGTCTTAGACATGCAATTATCAGCCTGCATGTCTCGTTCAAGGTCACATTTTTGATTTTCCCGCTTTGCTAGAAATTTTTTAAATACCACTCGTGTCTCTAATATCGGTACGATAAAATCATTTTGTACTTATCAAAATAATTAGGGGTCGTGCTAAAAGTAAATATATTTGTTCCGACCATCTCTGTTTATTCATTCAGTGGAGGAAGGCGAAAACGTTGGGTGTTACGAAGTCGGTAAAAATTCAAAAATTTACGGTTTTGACGAAAACAAAAATCAATTCAAAAAGTTGATTGAAAATAATTCGAAGACCACTCGCATACATAATACATACAACTGCGCTGTTTGGGTAACATAAAACTTCAATCTGTTTAAGAAAATTACTAATTTCCCAAAGTAGTTAGCGTGTAAAATGTAATCAATTTTTTTCTGTTAAGAAGCCAAACTTTATATATTATTTATATTTTATCAGAATTGGAAGTAAAATCGTTCTAAGATTAGTTTAACACTTTTAGTATTTATTATTTTAATGCACAGTTTTTATTGTTTTCGATAGGGGCATAAACAGTGTACAATTCTTTATGCCGATTTGATCAAAATGAATTGTAAGTTTCTCATCGGTTAAATTCCGTACCACGGTGCGACATTTACGATATGAAAAAAAGATCACGCTGATGTAGTTTTGGTTTTTGTTGTTTTTTTTTTTTTTGTTTTTTGTTTGTTTTTGTCATTAATAGCAATGAAAACAATAAGCTAAGCGTCTTCGTTATTCGGAATAATGAAAATAAGAAATTAGTAGCCTGTTTCTGTGTCTTGGCATTTTTATATCTCAATTCCGCTTAATCGAATTGAAGTATAATTCGACGGAATTCAATTTATTCCAACACCAATTTAAAATTGATTGAATATAATTAAAAGATGTTACGTCAATATCGTATTAAATGGTTTTCATTGATTTTTTTTTGTTTTATTTATCGGACTTTGCACGCGCTTATCTTATCTTTGATTAGCTATGTACGTTACATCTTGCTTAGCTCGACTAAAGCCTAATGATTAAAAAATTTATCGTCATCACAAATTTATATTGTTTTATCTTGTTTACACTATTATTCCGTCTTCCGTATTTTGCATTTTTCCTGTGATTCGCGATTGAAATAAATTTTATGTCCCGAGTTGACGTCGCTTGCGACTGTCAAAATAAAATTAAATAAACGTCCCGTTGCAATTACTCTGATTTTATTTATGTTTTATTCCCCAGTGAAATTTTAATTGTGTGTTGAAAAAAATAAAAAATACTGACTTGTAAAAAGGAGAGTGAATTTAAAATAAAATACTACAACTTAATTTGTAGTGATGAAATGTCATATTCAAGTGTTTTTTTTTTTAAACAAAATAATCCGGTGGAATACGTTGCAACCTTTTTTTTTGTAAATTCTTAATCTATGACTGTTGGTGTGGTTACATTATTTTTATGGAATTGATCCTAGTCTATTTTTTTCTTTGTTAAGTTTTCTTTTGCGCAAAGTTCATTCAGCTCGTGTCCTATATGAGTATAACAAAATAGATTAAGATTGTGAAGTTTTCCCTCCTTTTATAATTGAAAAAAAAAACAAAAGCAATCGAATAAATCGAGTCATTTATTACGTCGATTTCCTGGTACTATAAATTTCTTGTTTTGGACTTTTCGGCAAATATTCCTGTTCATGGCAAGCTGTTTGATATAATAATACAGCAATTATTTACATTTTAGGCGTGGAATTCTGATAAGAAAGCGTTTTTTTAAATTTTTATTTCCGCTAATACGGTTACTCTACTATGAACAGTTCCATCAGAATGAGATATAAATCAGAGACCATAAAATGATCATTTGTTGTTAGATGCATCTCAGTGGTGACTGCACAATGTCCGTTGCGTTTAAGCTAATAATCGAATTCTATGTTTTTTTTCTTTGGTGTTTACGTCGTTAACATTCCATAGCCTAATAGCTTGCGATCTTTGAGTAACCTTGATAAAAAAGGAAATCACTTTAGATTTTGTAACACTATTCTTGTATGAGGAGTAGCGTGTGGTCCTTCGTTTTGCTTGAAGGTTTTTTTCTTTCAGTGGGTAAAGAATTATTCGGCTCAGACTGTAGTGACAACTTCGCTCTGTAAATGTAGCCTTTTTTAACCGGTGTGATATCCTGATGACGGTTTTACAAATCTAGATAGGCATTTTGTTTTTTTTTCAGTAATTTTACAAAATTGATAATAAAACTACTTTTTTTCAGCGCCTTTTCCTTCGAATTAGTATGGAAAAATTTAAATGAGAAAAGAGTACTAATTTTCACATTGTAATTAACTTTATTTTTATTTAAAAATTTGTATTATTTACTTCAAATAACGTAAAAAAACTTACTCTACCGGAAGTATTTTGTATAAATTTGAAATTTAAGAAAATTATACAGACACATATTAAGCTTCTCGAAACACATCGGTATAACTTTTTTAAATTTGAAGTCTATGTTACATACTCTGAAACACTTCGGTCAGGGTTGATCTGTGAGGGCGTTTTCAGGGTCCCCCCCCATGTCTGCGAAACAATAATTGTTTGAATTAAATGAACTGAAATTCAGATTTATTTTTTTTTAAATTTTTAACAAAAGAAAAAAAATTGAAATTTTTATGAATTCTATGGAAACGACTATTTTTTATTTGTTTCTATTGTAGTGTTCAAATATCGCATATACAATAATTGACTACAAGGCTTTAGCGTACTATTTATAAATAAATATATTTCATGATAATACACACCCACTCGCACACGCACACACATACATATATATATATATATTTATAAAAATATTTTCGTAACCCCTCCCGAAATTTTGGTCTAGATAAGGTCCTAACATCGGTATAACTTTAAATTTTAAATCTGTTATATACTTGTGACATGATTAAGCAAGAATTGTAATTAAGAAAGATCTACGAAATTGTTAATATTTATCTGAACGTTTCTGCTATTGTTATTTGCATTTGAATAAAAATTAAAATTTTTCTCGATTGCTAGCAGAAATATTTTATCTTATTTTTCACTGAACGATGCTTTGATTAAATCGCATCATCAGAGCAATAACACAACCAGAGTTGTATATCGTTAATAGTTTTCGGTATCCCGGTGAATTTTCGAAATAAGTGTTATTCGTTATTCAAATATTTGGGTAGGTTTTTAAAAAATATTGATGATATCCGAATCTTGGTTCAGGGAAATCTACTAGCTATTAACGGATATTGTTCTCATTTTAATATCTCATTCGGTAGCTTTTACGCGATTTACTGCAGGGACTTTATAATAATTTATATTCATTAGAACATAATTTTTGATGACGGAACGACGTTTTCAAATTGAAAATAATTTTGTGTATATTTACGATTTTAATACGGTAATCGCTATAGCGGTATTCGATATTATCGTGTGCCTATGGTTATTGTATAATCTTAATATGCATTAGCGCCGGTGAAAACACCACCAGAAATGCAAAATAGCTATTAACAACGCCGTCATCTAATGATTTATTAATTAGTGCGCATTTAAACGAATGATTTAGAATCAACACAATTGTTTTTACTTGGTCCATAGTCAGTATTTACCACTTTGAAATATATTACATTAACCCTCACAGTCGTGGCGATTAAGACCTTTAGAAGGATAACGATATAGATTAATGGTAAAAAAAATGATGAAGGCTTAATAAAGGTCGTCCGAAAACATACGAGCATATATATGCAATTTTAAAAATTTCAAAATTCTCGAACGTCATTTAAAAATTTATATTTCGAACTAAAATTTTTAGAAATTATTTTTGTTTTCAATGCGCAAAAGAAAATTCATCAATGAAAAAACAAAAACAGAACAAAGAATTTCCGTTTTGATAAAAAAGATCATTTTAAACATTAGCCTTCCATTTGTTATCGCCATTCGTTGGTAGTCCCCTGCTATTAGGTGCTATATAATGCTTCCCTATTCCTCTTTCTGTAACTGGAATTTGATTAAGCCACTAACTAGCACACTAATCGCTCCTTTTTTTTCTTCTTTTTCATGACTGAGAAACAAAAGTTCAGTTGACCATTATCTCTTAATTACTGCGCAATTGCAGCAGGTGATGAAAAACCTTTTCATGGTAAGTACGACCTATGTTACAAAGCAATATCGTACGCAGTGATGAACGTTCTAAATATCGCTAATTAATACGAAATCATAAACGCACCTACAAACTACACACCCGTTATTACTATAATCTCCGGTTAGTCCAACCTGATCGCATTAATTCATTAAATATTATCTCATCGAACATCACATTGTACATGGCACTGATAACAACGATAAATTCATTGGAAAACAGGAAACATAACTCTGTAACACGCATCTTATTGTTAGTCAAACAATTCAAATAATTTAACATTCTCCCATATCGTGAAACTTGAACACCGTGAACAAAATTACTTAAATAATTTTTGCCATCCAATTGATAACTCACGCACTATTTACGGTTTCCTCGATGCTTTAAACATTTACATAGATGATCCTCTGAACAATATCGCGCTAGTCATATATTTCAAAAACCGGTTATTAATAATCTTTTTAAATTGTAAGTATCGCGGATTATAACGAAATGTAAATAACACAAAGCAGCGCGCGCAAAGGTTTTCTCGGCACATTTGACAGGTAAAGAATAAAACATTTTTACCTTTTAATATGTCCGTAGCTTTATGGATTTTTGGGGTTGGCAGTTAATCTGCCTTTTGTGGTTTTATATTCAAAATTACGGATGAAATTTTCAGATCGTTGACAAATCGAAAATAATTTGCTATATTTTTCATCATTAATATCGTCTCTTGCAAGTTATAATCATACCGCTTTCGCTGGAATTTCATCTATGGCTACATTATCTTTAGCAGGGTCAGCGTGCTCGCTTGATCTTCCAGACATCAAAAACCTTCGAATTCACACGTAATTAGCTTACGGTTTGAATTGATTTTCGATTTTCTCCGTTTGTTCTCTTTTGAATTAACAGTTGTCGCTGGTGTCTCTTAGCCGCTTATTTTAGACATGGGAATTTTCATTTTGGAAGATCGGTAAACTGTTGACGAGAAATAAGTTTAAAAACGCTGACTCTACAAGTAGATGCCGTTGTCGCAGCTGTGTCTGCCAGTATTAGGCGAATAAGCTGTTAATACTTACTTACATTGTGTGCTAATGAATTGAACAGCAGGTACCGTTAATTTCTGCTCCGGATGTTAACGGTTGGGAAGAAAAAAACGAAACATAGTCATGTGAATGTCATCAAACCATATTCGATGCATAACAGTTAAACAGTCCTTGCGATAGGGTAGTGACTGGAGCGTACTAACTCGATGATGTCAGGTTTGATTTCTGGCCACGATAAACATAGAAATTAGTTAAATAAAGCGGGAAAGAAGTTAATAATTCGAGTTAATGGCCAAATGTTTAATGGCAGACCAACAAAAATAAAACGAATGCGAGATGAAGAAAATCAACGAGCCATAATATCCAGTTACGAAAAAGTGAAATTTATTTGAAATTTAAAATTTCAGTAATACCAAGTGTGTTCCTGTCATTCAGTTTTATTAATTACGTAAAAAGGTGTTGATTTGAAGAAGAAGAAGGAAAAATTCTCCAATAATTTCTAATTTTACGTGAAAAAGGTAAAAACGGTTTCATATATAACCGGAATTTAACTGAAATAGAAAAGTACGCGCATTTAATTCATTAGCGTAGAAACGGCACCTTTGGATCGTTAAAATCCGATTGATCAACGTTTTTATTCATATTACATCAGTTCTGATCAATAATTTTTCGTGTAAACTGGCAGCGATGCGACTTTATTCAGAGCTTGTAGGTTATGCAATTTTATCTGCAGAATTAGTAATTACGGATAAAAATTTGCAGTTACAGAAAATATTGGTCAGGTAAGGCCATGTATTTTTTTAGTTTCCTATTGCACGGAGAAATTACGTTTGGCATCATTTCGTTTATATGTTAAGTCGGAATAGTCCCTTTCGCTGCGGGGAAAACTAAAAGTACAGATTTTATACATTTTCTGTGTAGATGATGTGGATGGATAACTAATTAACTGCACAGTGCTACTTAAACACGCATTCTCCAAAAATATAATCATTAAGAAATGAAGATTAAGAAATCTTGAACTAATTTTAAAAAAAGTCAAGTCAATAATAAATTTTGTAAAATATCACCAACATTGACACACACACACATATATATATATATATAAATAATCAAACCAGGCCACGCGTTGCTGTGGCTCAGTTGTAATACGTTGAATTAATATTATATTAATCCATTCATTACAGTCAAACTAATGTTTACTAATTAAGATAAAAATGCTTTAGCCAATCTAAAAACACAGTATCGGGCATTTGAATTCACTTTCCGGATGGTTGAAACATGTTTTCAATGACTGCACACGTTGATTCTTATGAGTATATTTCTATGCGTTTTTTATTAGAAAAATTATATTTTAGGTATGTAGGGTCGTCAGCTTTATCTATCAGTTTATTCGTTATAGAAACAAATAAAAAGCGTCTTGTAATTTTACCCGTGATCAGCTGTTTTCCAACAAATTTGAAAAAATTTCCGACTACATCACTGCACAATATAATAATAAGGGTATACTGCACATAAAGGGTTTTTTTAAATGTGCACAACATATTCTCAGTGATTCACTTTCACAAACAAATATATAAATATGCAAAACATTTAATATCTGCATATAAATAGGCAAAGTCCTTCTTTGTTTATTAACCGAGTTTCTTTTTATTTTTTTGTTTAGTAGCTATAAAAGAGCAGTTTTTTTCTTATTTAAATATAAAATTAATACAAAAAAAAATAAAAAACGGACTGTTTGTTACGATATTTTTGATTTGTTTATGTTTTTGTTTTTTGTTATGTGTATATATTTTTACTACATGCGTAGCGCATGATTTTCGAACCGCCATTATGTTACCGCCCGCTGATCGACTGAGAGCCAAGACCGATGCCTTTTTTTGGCTATTCGTTTCTCGCCGTTTCCAGGTATCTGGAATTAGCCGCTCCTATGTTTTATTGCTTTGCACTACTAGTATCGATGCCACCGCCCCGTACACAAAGACACTACTAGAGCTGATAATCGACGACGTTCGAAAATCAAAAAAATAGTACTAAAGGTGGAACAAATTATCTATTAGATCGTCGTCGAAAGATCGCGCCACCAACCCTGATTCGTATCATACTGAAAACATTAAAACCCATTTAAAACTCGTGAAACCGAATTTCGCCATGGATTAGACCTCGCCAGATCGATTTATTGGCTCAAAATACCCCTAGTGTGCAAATTTCATTATAACTAAATACAACTTTTTATCCTAATGAACCATTTAATTTGTAATAAAAAAATATTGAGGTCATTAATGGAGATAAAAACTATCCTATCTTTTAAGTCGGACCAAATCACACACAGCGTGAACATTTCATTAAGATCGGTTGAGTAGTTTCGGAGATTACCGCGACTAAACATTTATGACACAGGTGTTTTACATATATATATATATATATATATTATATAAAAGGAATTATGTGAGAATGTTTAGTTTATAGAGCACCAAAGTTGCTAGTTTTGTTTGCCTTCATTAAAGTTATTAATTTTACAAGTCAAAGTCCAGTCAGCAGTGCTTATCTAACGTAATTAGAATGATGGGAAAATTGATTTACACGTACAGGATTTCAGAATAAATATATTAAATTGTATAGCTACCAATAGATATTAACCTTCACCTGCCTATGTAACATTTTGGTACAACAAAAATTTGTGAAATAATTTTTTCACAATTTTTCTGGCCCACATATAGACGACAGACAAATTACGATAAGAAATAATAAACGTAAATAAAAATCTTTTAAGAAAACCTCTTATTAGTGTAGTAGAAAACACTCAAATATTGACTACGTAATTTGGACAGATTTTCTCGTAAATCTGTTATTATTAATGGAAACGTAAAAATATTCTACCTACATAGTTGTATATAATCGAATCTACAATATTTTTCTAATTAGACTAAAATAAATGAGATTCATGGCAGTTGAGCTAAAGGGTGCGGTATGATGGACAAATTCATTAATTTGATCTTTAATGATAAATTTATTAGTTTTTAAAATTGCACATAAATATTTCATTAAAGTAAATTAATGTTAAACCACTCTTGTATAAAGGCTCCTTTAAATCGCTCTAACCAGACCGTTGCGGTATAAAATACAGAATTAATTAAAACACCGAATGGTGGAAACTAGATCGAAAAATTAGCAACAAAGATATATAGAGGGTTTTTTTCTCGGATATTATCGATTCTAGCCTTGGCCATTGCTATGATTTTAATCAGCAGTAAAAGGTAATATTGGATAACTTTATTTTTATTATCATCCTGTTATCAGACCCCCCGGTTCCAGCAAGCTGAGATCGTGAAATAATCTCATTAATTTTACGTGATGCTTATCTATAGCAATTGTATGAATCAATAATACGTACATTAACCTGAAAAATTCCATTCTTTATCAGGTTTTTTTTATCGTTTCTAGGCTTTACTAATTCAAATGTAATTGAAATCACTAACACCGAAGTCTATAGTGAGCTGCTACCACTCGATCCGTGGACGCTACTTTTGAGGTTTAGAGTTGACACTTTTGAAATATCAAAAACAGCTGATCTCTAATTCTAGAAATATGTTGCTAATGAAGAATAGTATGAAAATCGCAGTGATTTTGTGCCGCGTGATATACGTTGTTTTTAGTCTGTATACCAAGTTGGTAAAAAAAAAAAAAAAAAAAAAAAAAAATTAACAGACTGGTAAATAACTAATCGTAATAGTCGAATAATTTTGTGATTACGTAAGGCATATAATTAATTCGATCGCGTGACAGAAGTATAAAACATAAAAAAATAATAAATATAAAATTTAACTGGAAAACAACATATACATGTATTTAGCTGAAAAAATGTTTTTAATGATATTTCATCAGCTAAATAGAATATTGCCAGAAACGTTTCCTAGCTGAGTACATTATAGAGTAATGCATGCGACTGAGTACAAATGTAATAATTAAAACCAAAAAAATGTATCGGACGGAAACAAATGAAACACATCCCGAAAATGAAATATTTAGTAGTTCCGTTATATTTCTGGTGAACTGTTACACGCGATTAAGTTCATTTTCCCATTCTTTTGTCCTTATTTATTTTTTAGAGTAGCTATTAATTTAATTTCCGTATGTTTTTTTAACAATCTATTTTCCGGATAATCTTTTTTATTTTTAACACGATTCCCTATAAACCGTAAACGCAGTAAAAACTTCTATCGCCGGCTCCTTTTGTTCAGTATTTCAAAACGTTCATCGGACGTTAAATATAAATCAACCTATCTGCCTACATTGTATAACGAATTTTAAAGTAAATATGTGGGTGCACACTATTACATACGTCATATACTCAGCGTATTTGTTTGATGAGCATTCATGTGCACGTGTGAAGAGAAAATTAAAACAAATTGCGAATGGGGGCAGAGTCTGGAAGAATAAAAACCCGATTTAAACGCAGATTTGCCTATTGTGACAAAATTCAATTCAACATCTTCAAAGTCGGCTTAATAAGTAAAATTACCGAATGAGACCGACACAGTGATTGCTTGTTTTCACTTTTTGCGCTGTCCAATCGTTTGATACGTAGAGTGTGCGTAGTCGTGAATGAGTATCTTCTCGAATATTCTGTCGTGTGATCATTAACTGGTTGTTAAATGTAACCATGTACAAGACAGCGTTGACCGGCATAGTCAGTGAACTCTAGATATATATTCTAATTATTGAAATGAACGTCTCGTTATTATCGCATTCCAACGGGCGCCCTAAAGTATTTAAAGAACATTCCATTTGATGAGGGCGATGCTGCGAAGGAATACATTACATCGATTACAGTGTGTTCCGTCTTATTCCCTAAACGTTACAAGAATGAAATATGCGCGCAAATTTAAAGGATAAACGAGAGGATAGAGAAAATCAAAAATGTCCATGTCTTTTAGAAAACATAAGACGATGTTCTGAAAATAACATTTCAGCAGGTGAAGTAGAAGTTGGTCACCCTAAGTGATGAGTATATTATACTCGTATTAAGGGATTTTTTAATGCGGTAAAAAATAATCGATCAATCAAAATTTCTATTTCATTTTATGTCTTTTCTTTCTGTCACCAGATACTACTCTGGACGTCACGAAAAAAAAACCGCTTTATAAAAAGTGTTCGCGCTGTAAAAAAATACACAATGACCGAGGTTAGGAATTTTATGCTGGCAATGTGCTGCATTTTTATGCAGTGTTTTTAGAAACAAATGTTGAAACGTGTTTTTTTTTTCATATAAATTATGTACATAGCAGATGTGTTATCTTTTCACGATATATTTTATTTATTTTTACCACTCCATCAAACTCTCACTTGCCGCGAAAGCGCACCACCGTCAGTTCCTGTACACATTCTACCTTATACTCAAATTTAACTGGAAATGTGTAGTCAAAGGTTTAATGTATCCTTTATTCCTTCCCCCTGTCTCTTGCAATCAATTTACGCGTCGTACGTATTTTTATTTGTTTTTCCCGTATTCTCTGATCGCACCAACCGTTACAAAAGCCCACTCTGTTCGTCCCCACGCATATATCTACTATCATGATTATACAACACATACATTTATAAATTTTTAAAATTAATCCGCTTATTTTTTATTATTTTCCCCGGTTCTAAAAATGTCTTCTTCCCTCCCTTACCCGCCCAGCTCAAATTAACAACCGTTCATAATATTATTTTTATTTGTTTATTTATTTTCTAGAGTTATGAGATCTCATTAGTTTCTCTATCATTTATATTCACTTTTTTTTTTTTATTTTCAAACCTAAGTATTACAGAATTTTACGCTTCCGATCATTTCACCGTTCGTAAGTTTTTAATTTTTTACAACTCAGTCGTCGCGAGAGCGAACTATACGTTCCTGCGCATACGTTTCTGCGCCTCCGTCACTGTTGCCGTCAATTATTTCACTTTCGATTATTTTTATCTATTTGTTATTTTCTCGCCAGAATCTCAAAGCTAACCCCATAAATCGATTTGCCGTTTCGTTCTTTTTACAGATAGTATGTAATATTTTGTCTGAGCATGCATATTGCAGAATTAACCTAAACGTATTTTTAATTTTTTCCGCTGTTTCAAAAATTTTTCAAATTTTTCTCTTTTTTTTTTTTTCTCCAATTTTTTTAAAATATACTCCGTCAAAGTCCTAACCACCGCCCATTTCTACGCACACATCCGCCATAGCGATAGATGGTGTTAAAGTGTACTATACGTTCCTACATTTAACATTATCCTATTATGTATTATCAGAATTGACCGATAATTTATAATCGACGAATGAGAATGTAACTTTAACTCTATCCGTCTCTTTCGATCATTTTACCGATCGTACGTAATATTTTTTAATTTTCTCCGAGCGTAAGTATTCAAAGTTAATTCGAGCATATTTTTGTTTCCTTTCAACTGTTCCAAAAATTCTTTCTACCCTCACATTCCAAATTTCGATCTTTTTGTAATATTTTTTTATTTTCCGAGTATAGATCGCAAAAGCAAATCATTCGTTTTCACGCACACACGTTACCGCGCACTCTATACATATGCATATCATATTGTGAATTTTAAAATTAATAACCGTATATTTTACTTTTACAGTCTTTCGTAAATACCTGCGTGGCTCACGCTTTATTTAATATTTTATTTCGTAACTATTTTTTCGCGACATATACAATACAAGCTACGATTCGCTTTTATCAACTGTATAGAGAGTGAGAGAGAGAGAGAGAGAGAGAGGTAAAAGAACGCATTAGTTTTACAAGACACGATGTGTTTGGTGAAAACGCGGAAACAGGACCAGATCAGGGGGATGTAACGAGTTAGTGAGCAATGAGTGGGTGTATGGGTGTGAATTAGAAAGATATATTCTTCCATGCAATAGCTTGACTATAAGAAAACTTTGAAGTTACCTACTACTATCCTCGATTAAGTCATATTAAGGGGGGGAAATGTCGTTTAAGAAACGATCACCCTTTTTTTTCCTTTTTTTTCTTCTTCATAGTGTTTGATGATACAATACTCATGGTGACTGTAGTTGTCGATTGCTACGGATGCGCACCGTTTGTTCCCACGCGCGTGTGTTGTCGCATCGCTAACATCGAACGCGCGCCACTGCCAGGATCTCTGAACACATGATAGTAACGTCGCGGACACTAGTTTCCCTGTCGTTAATAATATTTTTTTTTTTTATTTGTAAGTATTATAAAATTAGTCTAAGCATATTTTCTTATTTTTTCGCTACACAAAAAATTTTTTCAAGTATTTCGTAATGTGACTTGCATGCAACTTGTCACTTCGTTACCACAAATATGCCCGTACAATCATAGTCATTATTCTCATCACAACTTAGTTTTCCGGAAATCGTGGAAACATTTTCTTCGTTCCGTACTTACGAGCTGATCTATTTCCAAAATTCAAATCGTACGTAAATATTTTATTATAAGTCTAAGTATGTTTTACCATTTCCACAATCATCCATCCCCTTCCAGATCATCAACTCTTTTTGTGATCGTACATAATATGTTTTTTTATTATTTTCTTATTTTTCAGTGATATTGTCCGTATAAAACTTGACCTTCATATTGTACCTATCTGGTTATTTGCTTCCGAACTTCTGAAATAAGTATTATAAATAAGTCTAAGTATACTATCTCAATATCAAAAACTGATCTCATATCTCTTATCAATCATTTTTCTTTTTTAATCTAACACGCGTATTGTTTGTTTGTTTTTTTTTTATCATTTAATTTTATTTCACAATTCGCATGTATCTTAACATATGGAAAACGTATTGTTGTCTACGTGCATGACGAATCCACTCCTTATCATTGCATTAGGAAATAATGTTTTCTTTAATTATTTTTTATCGTCATGAAATGTATTAATATTTTCCATTTTTAATTTTTTTCATGCATGACAAAGTCATTGGAACCACTGCATCTGTGCATGCATACACACCGTTCGTCTCCTGTAACCTATCGTGAATTATTAAAATTAGTCTAAACTTACTATTTCAGTATCAAAAATTATTTATTCACTTATACATCTTTTCCGACTGTACATAATTGTTTCTAAATAATCACTAACCCACGAAAGCCCTTCGTTCGTTTTTTTTTTTACTCATACGGAAGCCATGATGATCTCTTCTATTCCAATGCTATCCATCTTCAAAATTTAATACTACGATACGAAGTTAGTTTAAATTTAAATTAATATATCAATTTCCCTTTCTGTTCCATTGTACATTTTTGAAAAAATCCTGAAATGTGTTTCAATTTTTTTGTCCCCAATGAGTTTGTCAACCAGGATATTAGCCTAAGAAATGGGAAGAAGGAAAAATAACGTTATATTCTTAAACGTTTGAGTATAGAGAATAAACATATTTCAGGGGCAGGATTAACAGAAACAGAAGGAAACGAGAGAATGTAAGAAGCATTGTAAAGTGTAGTGATACCAAATTTTAATAGAAAAGAGTAGAAGGACGAATGGTCAACACAGAGAAGACGACACATTCAAACAAAACATGATCAAAATCACAAGGAGTGTATGTGGAAGGGGGATGATAAGGAGAAAATGGAATAGAAGTAGACGAAAACCGTGAAAATGATACGAGAAAGAGACTGAGATTAAAGCGAAGACGATAAATAGTAGAGATTTGATACATATGCATCGATGTTTGTGACGTGCGGTTTAATTGTTTCGTGTTCAACTGGCTGATAAGGATTTTAACTCGGTGAGTGAGTTTGATAATATAAATCTATTGAAGCGGTTTATTTCCGTTTTTACCTAGCGTTTCATTTCGTTCTTTATACATCGTGTATATTTGTATAAGTAAATGCTACTAGCCATAAGCTAATTCGCGGACTACTCTGGTTTGTTATATTTAATTATTATAGTAATCAAAAAAAAAAAAAATTAACAGAGATTGTAGAGTATTTAGGAGAAGCGAAGTCAAGCAACCATGAGCGAGGAGGAGGAGTGATAGATCGTTGGAAAGATCGCTATTTATCGGGAACGAAACGGCATTTCATTTTTTTAACGAAACTTTCGAAGTTAGCGAAAAGTTCAAAAAAGCGCAGAAAATGACGTGTAGCCCGACCTCCGTATATTTCTTTAGTTTGGAACATCCGGGTTTCTAACTTTAATGAAGAAAGAAGTTCAATAAGCCATATTGAAAAACGGAAAATGAAACTCCTAGGATATATATTGAGATGTAATAATTTTATAAAAAATATAACAGAAGGAAAAATTACAGGTAAAAGGTAAAGAGGCAGACCAAGGACGTTTATAATGGACAGCATTTATAACAGATTAAATATAAATAAATATATAGAACTACGGACAATGGCTACGTCGACAAGGCATTGCCTTCAGTTCAAATAATATATACATGATTTTTTTAAATTATTATTATTAAATTTAAAGTTCGTATTAAAAAATATTAATGCTTTAAAATGAAACAGATAACTTTTTAGCTGTGAAATATTTTTTTGCATATCGCTTTTAATTCGAATTTACGAAAAACATACAATTAAGCTTTCTAAATAGTAAATATACGTTATATTTAGATTTTATTTTATGCTTGGTAGAAAACGTACACTGCTAACAATATCTTTGCGTAATATTTGAATTAATTTAAATTAAAAATGAAATACTTCATAAAACGTAGTAAATTGAATTTGTAATCATTTATACTTCGGAAATTAGGTTGGTTCGTTAATAATTTGAAAATAAAAAATTATAAAATTAGATAGGCTTAATTTGTTTTGTTTTAAATAAAACATAAAATAATAATTACCCAATATATACATGGTCAAAATAGAACATAATTGATATATCAATGCAAATTAACTTTGTTTTACAGTAAGTGTAGAGCAATACTCCGTATAATTTTTCTTTACCCTATCTGTAAATAAGTTTGATATAAAATTGTAAGTCTAATTAACTCTTAGTTTTTTTCACGTATACACCAATAAATTTGTGTTATTATCATAACCTTTTATTTCGCGAGGCAGTAAATATTTCTAAAATATTTTATTGTTTAAATTTGAATTATTCATGGCCGGTGTTTATATTCACGATAAAAAAGTATCGTCACAAATAAAATCCTGTTATAAAACTATGTTCAATGTGTTCTTTTACATAAAATATGCTCCATTACATTTATCAGATTGCTATTTAGTTTTGTCACTTCAATACTACTTATTAAAAACTAACAAGAAGATAGCAACTGACAATAGAATAAACTTTTTTAAATAAATAAATTTACTCATATGTGAATTATTTTATGCTCAAAACGATACCCCGAATGTGGTGCTTTCTTTCTTGTTGTTGTTATTAAGCAACGTTTCATCTGTGGCTTTCGAAGAAAGTTAAGTAGATCTGTCATTTAAATATTTATATATATATATATATATATATATATATATTTGTGCTAAAGTAGGTAAATTGCATTTTATTTAAATATGTAATAATTATTTGATTTTTTTTTTTTTTTTTTATTAGTATAATACCTTATTTTCAAATGTATTTTCCTATTAGTTATTAGAAATTTTAAGGAAACATAATCAAAAGTACCAAAAATATGTAGACCTTAAAAAAATGTATTATACAATACACGATGTACATATAGATTGACACAAACGCATAAATGCATAGATTTACACGAACCAATAATGTACGAACACAGTTTATCACTTAAAAAAACTAATAGATAACGCCAAGGTGCAACAGTTTTTATGTGATCAAGTATTTATTAGTTATACTAAAGGCGGGTTTTTAAATGATAGAAAAACCACAAAAATAATCAAAACATATGTAAAATAAAATAATTTACATTTAAACAAAATGAGGATACGATTTTTTTTAACGATGCCTAATAATTTAAAAAAAAGAATATGTCAGGCATGTTAGTTTAGCGAGAAATAATGATCTACATTAAATATCTTTTTCCCGATTTCATTATTGTTTTTAAATAGTCGTCTGTATCACACGTTAGATTTTTTCCTTAAAAGGGGTTTACATAAACGTATTCTTTAGACTATAATTTTAAGACAGGCAGAAAAATATTTTAAAAAATAAATTTCCCGCTAAAGTATGATCAAAATGGCCTAATGGAACTCTAAATATTTGCGAGTCATAAATATGAACTTATAAGTTTTATATATTAGTATAGATTGTAAAGGTAATTATAAATAATAATAAAAAAGAAATATTTCTACAATGTTGTTGCAACATACCCGATTTAGATAGTATTTTATTTTCCATTAACTTTACAAATCTTTCACGCAATCTTCTCAGGTTAGTTTTCCTATCTGTAGTATTCATAATGTTTTCATGTGTAGATGATTTATTGCCTTTATTACAATGCTGAATCAGCAATACATTTTAAAATATATTTTATTAATTCAAATTTCTGTGAACTGTGTTTCATTTATTTTTGTAATGTAACTTTGTTTAGTCAATAATGTGAAAAACAAAGTTCGTGTAATAAATTAATAACTTATTCAGAAATTGTTTAAGTTTAAATTTGTTCTAATAATTTCCTAATTATACTATTGCGATAAACTATCTGGTATATTTGAACCACGATATATGTATTATTTGATGTATGAATTTTCAAAAATTAGGTAACTAAAACCTGGTGGAATAAATATCTTTAACACAACTTCATTTTAAGAAATATTGATTTTTCAAACTGTCTATTCAATTAAAATACTTCAGTTACTGTAATTCACTAAATTAAAACTATATTTAACAGATGCGATAAATTGAAAATAAAAACTATAAATGTAATTACAATTATTAAAATAATAAACTGCACGATCCGCAACCTTAAGGTAATATAATCTCCAAATTGCTCCAATAAATCCGATTTATACAAATCTAATGCGGAAGAATGGGAATAACCACTTTCAAATAAGGATTCAAACTTTAGTCGCTAATGAAACAACTTTAAACTTCACATTATCAGCACTTGTGTGCTTTGTGGTTATGTTGACTCCATACTTTTATTATTGTTCAATATTCCGCCATATGTGTTTATCTTTTAATCTAAATTTAAATCATAATAAATAAAAATCTGGAGTAAAATTTAAGACATAATAAATGATATTAATTAGATTTGTGCTTCTACTTTTACCGATGAATAATTCTTTTAATCGTTACCATTACTTTAGCTAAACAACCTGTATGCTTTTATGCAGTTTATTATCATTAATAATTCGGATTCAAAGTATCGGCAACGAAAATTTTCGTAATTTATATTTGTCACGCCCTTAGACATGCTACTAGGGTTTGTTATGAAGACTCTCCATGTCACACTCGAAGTTTCCATCCATTTTGTAAAGAACTTATTAAAATTATTTTAAATAAGAAAGCGGTAAGATATACCTCGTTTTCTACGAAGCATACCTGGAAAAATCATGTAACTTAATGTATTCCGGAAAGTATAATTCTTTCTGTAACAAACCAATTCCATAATTAAAAGTTTTAGCGCTATTTATAAATGTTAAGGGGGGGTAAAGTTTTTAAACTTTTTTTTTGCATTTTTTTTTATTTGCTTATATGGATGTACGACATTTCAAGATTATCCTGTCAAAATTTGAAGTCGATCGCAACAAAACTAACGGACCTATAGAGTTTTGAGTGAGCGTTGCTCCGCTCCGGTTTTGCACACCTACCGGGCAGCTACGTAGCGCGGCTACCTGGCAGCTGTTTCGTGCTCTTTTGAACTTCGTACGTTCTAGTTTCGCTGTGATTGTGTATTTATTATTAGTAAAATGCCGAAGAAAATTAGCACAGAAGATCGCAAGAGTACGAGTTCCAGATTAGATCGATCAAAAAAAGTAATACCTCCACAGAAACGCTAGACGGACGATGTCGAAGCAAAAAGTACATCGTCCAAAAAAAAAAAAAAAAAAAAAAACTAAATACTTTTGTGCCATTTGAGCTACTTACTACCATTACTGTTCGATGGACGAGAAACCGCAGCACGACAAATGCCCGAGCGGCCAAGACTTGTGCTGTGAATGGCAGAAAGCTGCAGCTGCAAATGCCCTGAAGTAATTCAAACACAGTTACACTGCACTTGCAAGTGACGTTTCTGAAGGAATTAAACCGATATATGAAGACTTGAGTAAAGGGGCACTACTGCAGCGATATCTTAGAGGATTCACTCAAAACAACAGTGAGGGTTTGAATCAACTCATTTGGAAAATTACCCCAAAATCACTGAATGATACCTCAACTGTTGTTGAAATCACAGCTCATGTGGCTACATGTATGTTGAATGAAGGCTGTTTTGCTTTGCTCTCAAAGAGGTAAACACCAGTACAGGGTCAAGTTCTCATGAATGGACGCACGCAGTAGATTGAACGAGCATAAACAGAGTGGAGCAACAAGCTGCACTTGAAAGTAAAGAAGGCAGAATTCTACGTTGACAAGAGCAAAAAGCTGCCTTAGATTTTACAGCTGAAAGCTGTGAGCTTTATGAGCTTTATGGGTGACTGTGAATAAGTATATTAGAAGAAACTCTCGCGTACTGATGTTTAAGTCAAATTGTTTTGTACACAAAACTTTAAAGCCTTTTTCTCGCACAATGTCAAGTCCGTGGACACTGTAACTCGAAAACTAATGCACCGATTCTTTTGAAATTTTGTACAGTGTTTCTGCACATCAATTACGAGGTAACGCTGGGAGGGTTTTTTTTTTTTAATTATTACTTATTTTACAATAAAAAAATTGTCGATTTTGATGGCGAAAGTCGCGTTTTTGACTTCCAAGTGTTAACAAAAAATAAAAAATCAAAAAAAAAAAATCCTCCCAGCGTTACCTCAAGAAAATGATTAACTAGCAGTAGCATTTTGATTTTTTTGATTTCAGATGACCAGTGGTGAGATATAGTGTCCACCGCAAAACAACTTTTTTTTGAGGCTTCTTTGAAGATTTGCTGCTAACGGCTTATTTTTTAATATTTCTGATTTAAAATTTCAGAAAATATTGTTCAAATGTTACTTTATTGTATTACACTTAATAAAATATATTTGCATTCACTGGAGCATAACGAAAAATTATTGAAAATAAACGTTTTTTTTTACCGAAATTAACTCCCCCCCCTTAAGATGTTCGATATTATCAGCCCATAAAATTATAAAAACTGTTTTATTTCAAATTTGTTTAAAACCCTAAAAACGTAAAAACCAAAATAAAAAATAATACATTATTCATTTACGTTTTATTGTGAAAATATTGCATTAAGTGAAATGGATGCGTATATATATATGTGTACATCCATTAATAAAATACACCCTAAATTCCAAAATCCTTAAAACAATGAAATATTTATTACATAATAAATTTTTTAAAAATGAAGCATTCATATATATATTAAAATAAAAAGGAAGCATGCAATGATAAATTTATTGTTCTTATTTATACTTTAACAAAATGTTATGCAATTTTCAGTGATGTTCAGTGTTTATTCATTTACTTCGGTTTTAATATTTAATATAGTGCATTATTTTTTACAAACTTTATCCATAGCACCAAGTTCAAATGAGTCTTATCAGGTGAATATCATGATTCGCAAATGCATACGACTTTCTGGTGCTAACCGAATGCAGCCTGATTTTAAGTATAAGTTTACAGCATTGGTAATCGAACGGAAAAGTGTCGACTGTGCGATTACAGATCAGTTAGCAGTTTGAGTTCTTTATTATGCCGATAAAAAATCACATTATGAAAAGGAATATTCTGAAAATATTACGCAAGAATCCTATATTTGTAATACAGCTTAAAATAAAAATGTCCACACATTATTGAAATACAAAACAATTTATAAAAGAAAATTTTTTGTTAAAACTATGGTTTGACAGCGGTATAATCTTTTATTTTTTTTAAATTTCAACAATTTAATTTAAATAAAATACTTTTCTTTTGAAAATCAATTCAGAATTACAGCTTTTCAAATGTTTTACATCGCATTAACTGACTTTACCGATTTAAAATCATAATCCTTCCATCCAAATTTTAGTTCGTCTTTAATTGTATTGATTTCTTCAAAAATTTTTCGGAAACAGTAAGAGTATTTTCTTGATTACCATAGGTTTTTTCAATTTTTGGCTACTTCAGTGTTTTATTAATCTTACAAAAATATAATATTGCATCGTAGACTGCAATATCTATAAGAAAAAAAATTGTTTCTTAAATACAATTACATTAATGAAATTATAACTTATATTATTGTTTGATTTATGTGAACAGTATTTATTGTTAGTATTTAACCTTTGTAAGTTCTGCAAATTTCTAAAAAAAAAAATGATGAACACATTTTTCAATGCAAAATTCGAAATGTATTTTCTTTTACCTAATGTAAACATAAATAATTTCCATCAAGGGCAAGTAATGGCGTTATATTCATATTTGTAGTCAAATTGCGCTCGATTACTAACCCTGTAAGTTTATACTCAAAATCGGACTGCATTCAGTTAAGCCTTTCTGATTGGTTCATCTCTGCTTCTGCCTCTTCTTGGTTACAAAAAGAAAAAAAATCTATAACCGCGTCGGTTTTAAATTCGGAACATGTTTGTACTTTTTAAGTGGCACGCTTGCTGTCAATTCGGAGTGAAACGCACGCATTTCCAGCGAGTAGCGCGCGCGAACGGTGAAACAACCGCTTTTGATGATGTTATTTACAGTGCAACCTGTTCTTTCTGCCGGTCATCTGCCATTCTGTGTACGTTTTTGTGAGCGTTGATGTTCGTTTTGGTTCGTAAAACTTTTTTTTCCCGTTTATGCTAAATTTATCGTTATAAAAAAAAAAAATCGAAATTTTAAAACAATTTCTAAATATGTCTTCCTTCAGAGTATTTTGACGCTGACAGATTAATTGTCCAAGTTGAGAAAAGAGCATGATAAAAATATAGTCATTCTTCGTACCTAACAGTTACAACTGATCTTTCTTCTGTCGTCACGGAGTACCTTGTATGTGTATTTTGGTACGTAATATGAAATCTAATCAGGCTTAACAATTCCTCAAATGTTCCCTTCTTTATTCTGAAATATATGTAGTCACTGAACTTTTTTTCAGGTTAACACATAAGTCGTTAAATAATTTTTGAAACTGTCCTTTTAATAATCTTTGATTGGTCAATTTTTTTATTTATTTATTTTTTTTCATTTTTTCATTTTTCCGGAGACGGATTAATAATGCAGCCGTTGTTACTTTCTTGTCAAATTTTATAGTTCACTATTTGAAACTAAAGACATGTTACAGGAAAGCAGTTATATAGAGCCGTTCATACGCTCAGCATTTTATAAAGCGGCTAAACAGCTGCGCGGTTAAAAGCCACTCGTGAGCTCCCGGCTTAACGGCATTATTTACGGTTTTCCGCGTGTAAGTAGTTAAATATTTGCTATTAGATGGTATCTGTAATTATTTAAGAATTAAAAAGAATTCATGTGAAATCACGTGATAAAGATTACAAAGTGAAAAAGAAGAAAGAAAAATTATGCATAAATATAAAAGCAGCGAACCATTTCCGGGCAGATAAAAACATAGCTCGTTGAAAATAAATTAATGAATCATCGATGTGCCCCCGTTATCGTTGAGAATCAAGGACTTTAATGTTATTAAAAATAAATAAATTTAATAGGATAAATTAAATGGTTTATAATAGTGCGGGTTTGTTGTAAAATATTAACTCTGTTCTATTTATTTATTTTTTAGCCTTTAGCAAACATTTGTTTAAGAGATCGCTGTTCTTATTATTTGTCGTGCTATTATATAAACGCGCGGAAAGTTTAAAAGTGAATGCGACTACTCGAAATATTTTTAAAAAAATCGCACGATCAATGTTCGTATATAAATATGTCTGCGGGATTGATGATTTAATTTTTAGAACCGTAAAAATAAAAAAATACGCACGAAGAGGAAAAATTTTCAGATGGCTTTTGGAAAAATAATCCGACATTAATATACAATAATTGATAGTAAAATAGGTGTTGGAGAGAGTGTCTACGTTTTTGCGGCAGTTGATGCTTTGGCGGGCTCTGGAAAATATATTATGAAAGGTCAGTGATTTTGGCTTGGATGGCGGCGAGGGACGAAGTAATTTTTGTGAATGTGAAAAATGAAAAATATACTCGAATTAATTTTTAAAGACTCATAATAGGATAACATACAATGCAGAATCTGTGCAGGAATGGGTGGTGCGCTTTCATAGCAGACGGAGGGTTCTGCGTGTTAATTTTTAGAACCATGGAAAATATAAAAAAAAAAATACTTACGAATGGTAAAGTAATCGTAAGTATGAAAAAATAAAAATATACTTAAACTAATTTTATAATATTTCGGCTTGAAAATAATTATTATGAACGATATGGATACTAGCGGCTAAAGCGTGCACAGGAACGGTCGGTGCGCTTTTGCGGCGGCTATCACAGCGGCGTATGCATGCGTGGGAATGAATGGTGCGCTTTGATGCCGACTATCGCATCGGTGTAGGAATGTGTAACTGATGTTGTGCTTTGGCGGCTGACTCAGAAAAAAATTACCGCTAAATAGGAACCGTCGGGTGGGAGATGGGGGTGTCGTTCGAGGCTTTGGTGGTCATGGTAAAAGTAAGTAGAATGCAATATATTAGATATGAAAACAGTGGCAGCGGCTGCGCGTGCGCAGAACTGGATGGTAGGCTTCCACAGCGACTGGGATGATTAGGAGGATAAGAAAAAATAAATAATGTATATTATACTCGATAAGTAAAGAGGGTTAAAGGGGCAAAGGTGGCTAAAGTTAGTTTAGAGCTGTAGATTTAAATTATTTGTTAATTTTTATATGGTTCTGAATATCTGATAAATTTATACAACGGGTACAGGAGAGGACCCCCTTTCTCCAGGCAGATGTTCGGATTTCCGGACTGCACCCAGCCTAAAGCGTAAGGGCTTGAGTAAAATTTAAGTCCTCTGACGAGAAATTGGGTTATAATTTAATTAAATGTAAGTAAACTGAAAAAATAGGTTATTTTATAGCTCCTGAACAAGAATTGTGGTTAGGGGCCTTTTTCTGGGGGACAGAGTGTTCGGATTACCGGAGTGTAACAGTGTAAGGATTTGGGGTTGTACTAGATCGTGTTCAGATTACCGGGATTACAGGGGAACGGAACGGGAGAACCTCGGGAAAATTTTGGAGACCCAGGGTAAACTTAGGCGAATTTTGAGCCCCGGATTAAGAAATGAGGTTACTTTTTGCCCCCCTAATAAAATATTTGTGTTAGTTTTAGGCTTGCGGACATAGTTTTGGGGATCGGATTAGAGGGAACCGCTAGCCTGCATATTTATACATTAATTATGTACATATTTACTTTCAGTTATATCAGTAATCTTCCCAAAACAGAGGGAAACTGAGCCGGGAAAATAAATTTTTTGTGGAAATACAGAGTTCACCATATAAAAAAGGGGGGGGAATTAATAATTTAAACGGGTGTTAATACGCGGATGAAGTTACAGACGGCAGCTAACGGGTAAGTAAACGGACCGTTTATAGAATAAGAATAAGGATGTGATGAAAATTACGATTAAAGAATGAAAAATAGGTAGTTACAATGAAGAAAGCTGTGGAATCTCCTGAAATGCCACTCAGTTGACTCCGATAAATATTTTGGTAAAGGACGTACAAATTATAAAAAGTAGGATAAAATAAAATGAAGATTTAAATCATGTTTCTTACAATATATATGTATAAATTTTAGATAAAACAAAAAAACTGTTTATCACAGATTTAAACGGGTATTAATATACGGACGAAGCCGTAGATAGAAGCTAGTCCTATATATACACATAAATGAAAGTTGAAAAGTGCGTCTGTTTGCCTCTGTGCTCGCTAATCTCAGGTGCTGGCAAACTGATCTTGTTCCGGTTTTCATCAGCATTTTAAAAAATCAGTCTTATAACAATTAACTGATTTATTAGTAGCTAGCTCGACAGCGCGGGATTTTACACAAGTCGCTTGTCGCCCGATACTGCTCGATCTAGTCGGCTGCATTCGCTACGGATAATCCGAATAAAAAATGATCTGCGAAATAGCTTGATGCAATATCACCGAAAATTAATTTGAAGGTATTCTGAAAGTTGCGTTTCTTACTTTGGACATTAAATTTATTAATAGTTTTATTTATTTTGTATAGTAATATGTTGAATGTTTTTTCGTAATAATTCAGTTACATTTGTGCTTTATAGTTCCGTAATGAAGAAAGGAAGATTTTCCGGGTTTATTTCATATTGTTCAATTAAATTTTGAATATCAGGATATTCGTATATGTCAGAGAGAAATTTCGAAATTTTTTACTGTATAGGATGGGCGGGCTTTTCTGAGAGAAATATATCGTTAATTTATTTTAATTCTAAATAATTATTTAATAGAGAATAGTATCTTTTAGTCGTTGCGTGTGTCTTTACGAAGCATTATCTACTTTCTTACATTTAGTTCTTTCTGCTGCTCCAATGAACTATTCGATTTTTAGTTAGTTTTTGCTTGAGATTAGAATCCGTTTAGATTGATTTTTTATTCTTATAATTTCGATGTTATTATTGTTTATACTTCTTTTGGGAGTAAAGTTTCTGCTTACTCTTTGTTAGTAAGAAATATGCAGAAACAGTTTGTATAAATTCTGTTCTAATATTATTTGATAGGATTAACTCACTGATTTTTTCTACGTATGTTTTAAATTATTAAGACCGCCGTCAGAGTGAAACTTCATACTATTGTTGATTTACAAGGATCATGAACGTAGTTGTAAAATAAGTAAATAAAATGGGTACCGAAACATAGTCTTGTCTAACGCCAATATTTACATGAAAACTAGGCGTGGATTGTTTTCCAGATAAAATATTGCGTACATCATTTCGAGTAAAAGGACGAAATAATTAAAATATATATACACACGCACATATATATATATACATACGTACATACATACATACATACATACATATATATATATATATATGTAAGGCAAGTGTGTGTACGTAAGGACACACTTTTTTCCATGACCATACGCTGACCCACTTATGCTGGTAGATACCTCTTGGTCTCCTACTATTAGTAAAGGAGTTTGGTTGCGCTGGGTGGAAGTAGGTGGCAAAAATGTATAATGAGATAGATCTATCCTTTTCTCACATATTGTGTTTATGAATAGAGTCCACAATTTTTGATTGGCGGTTTGTATGCCAGAGAGGGACAGAGATATATTCGGAATTTTCTGGAATAACCCAGATTTTTCCAGCAAGTTCCAAAATGTTTTCGAATAAAACAACCTGGCATGTACTAAAATGACCTAAAATAGTTCAAAACGTTCCCGAACAATCTAAAGTGTTCTAAAATGATCAAGAGTAATCTAGGATGTTTCATACTGATATTTTAAGTCAACAGGTCACCTTAACAGCGACATCACTTAGTTCGAATGCGGAATATTACATTTCATCAACTTTAATTGTTTCATATTTTTCTGTTATTATTTGACTTATTTCATTTACGGCTTATTCATAATGAACCATAGTCATCGACGTCCAGTGGCGTCTTTCATGCATAAGTTGGCACATATGTCTTCTGTACGTATATACTTTTCTAACCCCGTGCATATATAATTACACCGTTCAATTTTGTTTGCGCGTTAAGTTTGTGTTTATTATCTCTGTCCTTTTTCGTCTTCTGGTTGGTTTTTCATAAATTTTGCTCTACTCGGTCGTCATGAAAATACCATTTTGTTGCCTTATATTGCGTTTTATGCCATACGGTAACTCCTAACTGTTCCTATTGTAATCTGTCTTTCGACGTGTCGTCTGATTATTCCTTTTTTTAGTTTTAGGCTTATTTTTTCATTTTTGAAAAGCTTTCATTAATCGATGAAAACCTTCTTGGCCATTTCGATTCGTGTTTTTCTTTTCTCTTGATTGTATATCGTCGATTGTTATCGGTCGCGTTATCAATTGAGAGCGAACAGGTAGATTATTTTTATTATTTATTTTTATTATTTTAGTTAATTCCTACGGTTGTTTAAATCTCTTATTGGATGGATTTAGATAATTTTACTTTTTTAAGCGTACTGAACTTTAAACAGTTTCCGATGGCCGATACAACGAAAGGAAAAAACGAAGTTCAATGCGTTTTCTCTACGTAACAACCGAAATGAAACTCGTAATGAAACTTGGTTCTTTTAATGTCTGCTTTTTGCAGGTTTGTCCACGCGTAACTTTTACCTACCGGGATGATTTTAATTATTATTCCTTATTCGTTCGAAAGAGTACCGGCCGATGATATAGTATTAGATTAGTAACGATAAATATCGAACGGAAAAAATTATAAAGGAATGTTACATTTTTTAGGAGTGGAAAACTGCGAAAAAACGCTGCTTAATTCGGAACCGGTAAGACTAACGCCGGCATGGGAGGAAAAGAATTTGCCGAGTGACGAATTAAACTTTAAGACTGTTACCATGGAAGAAGCTGACTTGGAAGGTAACCCGCCAAAAGACAGGTAAGTTTAATTAAGCATTTTATTTTATTTAGATAGTCGTGGTAACTCGACGATTTCGATTTTTTCTGTTACAATCTGTGATACGATCAATGACGAGAATTTACGTCGTCTAATGCAGTGTTTTTCAGCTGTCAAACAATTCGTGAGAAACTTCACCAGTTCTCGGATGCTTTTGTGAAGCTTATACTATTTCGTGAAAATTGACTTTTTTTTAGAAGTATTCGATACCCCGAGAATTTGTTCTTGTTGTAATGTGCTCATTTCAATTTCAGTTCGACGTTAAAAGTAAATTTTTCTACTGCAAATTTAAATAATTTTTGGACCAAACATAAATATAACAATATAATATGTAGCCAAGTTAAGAAAACCGGTTGGTATTGCTTTGTAATTTCGGAAGTTGAAAGGTGAAACTTATTAAAAAACGATAACTTTTATTAAATCAAAGTTTATTCATTTCGTGTTAATATCCTGCGACTGAAAATCTTGTGTCTTCATTTAGTTCGTCGATCTTAACATTTTTGTTTTAAGTTAGCCATTAATGGTAATAAAATATAATTTAATGTTATAACCCCTTCGTATCATTTGATATTCTAATATTTTCTTCTCTTTCGGTCTCGATAATCTTTTCTTCACTTGTCTCTCGCAATATCCTTATCCTGTCGAATGCTCAAAACATGCTGCAAGCTATCGCATATCCTCTTCTTTCTAATTGTCCTTCTTGTTCGCTCCGTGATTCATGATCTCTTCCTTTTTCGCTACAGTTGCGAATGGGAATTTATGTTTATAAAGTAGAGAGGATTGTTCCAGCAGTCAGATTTGTTCGCTTATTCCCTGCAAAAATGTGTGGGGACCTGTAAACACGTCTTACAGCGTAATTGAAAAAGCTGTTTTATAGTGCAATTTAATTTTGCAGATAGAACATTTTTATCTGAAGAGAAGTGTGCAGAGACTTGATCGTTATTAAATAGTACATAGTCAAAAGAGCGCATTGCGGGCAGTGATTCACTAAGTACTAAGGATACAAGACTTAAGAGGATACTATACATGTTTCAAATATTCATTAAGATGAACTTCATGAATTTCGTCATTACTACATACTTATGGCTGGGTTTATAGATTTGGCTCCATTTGTGTACCCATGGATAAAATTATATTTTTCCATTGTGGCCGTTACTCGCAGAAGAAAAGGATAAGGTTTATGACGTAGTAGTTGTATGTGATTCAACTAGAGACAAGTCACCTGATATGGCGTTGTATTCTAAGGAAGCTAAATATAATCGGCATATATCCTGCAGACTTAAATTCATACTACTCTCTGTAAGAAGGAGTATTACTTTTGGTAATAATGAACCAGACGGATATATCATAGTAAAAGATAGGTGGCTAGCCATCCAATAGAAAATGTCGTGCTAAATGTGGAGTTCACAAATGTAGGATAATGGAGGAATGTATCCACTAAGGTACACTCGGCGAGGGAGATTTCCGGTTCGCTTTGAGAATAATACATAATTCTATGTAGTAAACAAGATCTAAGGATTTAATAAGTGATCTGCGGATCAAAGAATAAGCTTGGTATCTTTATGTTGGTTTACCAAAGGTTAACGACATATATTGCTAATAATAATTTTTTTATTTGTATGAATATATTACAAACTAAAAAAAGGTGATCTGATGAATCAGTGTGTATCTTTTTTAGTTGATGCAGGTATTGTTATTTATAATTTTGAATTTTTTAATATATTTTCTAAAATCGCCATGACCGGTTATGAATAAAGTTTAAAAGTTAGGTTTTATTTATTTGTTTTTAATTTAAAAAAAAAAAAAAAAAATGCAAACTATTTTGGCTGCTTATATTTACTGATTATAGGCCTGAATTTAGGAATGTATTTAATAATCTCGATATTTCAAAAAACAATGATTTTTTCAAGTTAATCAGTCTTTGGTCACATTAAAATATAACTCGCATAGTGAATTAGTCGTTTAAAGAAGACGAAGGAATATTTTAAAGTTGGAAAACGAAATTAGCGTAAAAAGATGTGAGTTTGAGAAAAGTGCGTACTGGTATATTGAAACAGAAAAGTTTAAGCTATTCATTTGTTCTCTTATAACACTGAGCAAGTACCGATTAAATATAAAATGTAAATCAAGTCTGTAGATAATTAAATTGTTTAATTGAACGCTATTTACAAGGCAGCGTTATGTAACTAACAAGTTAGGCAACGTGCGCTGAGCGTTCCTTTATGCAGTAATGTGCTGTAATGTGTCCATTACATTAGTCACATATATTTGTATAAAAATAATAATAAACAAAAAATAAATAAAAATAAAAATAATTTGGAATGTGTGGTGCGGGTGCGAGTGTGCGTGTGCATGGAACTGTTGTCGGTGGGACCAGCCAATCAGCATCCTGCTGGAAACAAAAAGGATCTACCTGATTCGGCAAAATCCAGCGGTCACGGTCGAGTAGGCGTTCGATAATTTAAAAAAAAGGCGAGATGAAGATTTTAGCGAAAAAGGCAGTGGCAGCCTGATAGAGTCTCTGTTTTTACCTTCAAGCAAGCGGTCTCAGTTTTTACCTTCGAGCAAGCGGTCTCGGTTTTACCTTCGAGCGGTCAGCCTCAAGTTGATCGTCGGCTAAGTCAGTGAGTCAAGTCCCGTTTTACCGGTAGAGGAGGCTCCGGTTTTTAATTTTGTAGAAATACTTCCGTTTTGATCTCTCGTGGAAAAGTCGCCGTCTTGTTACTACGTTCGACATTCGTTAAATTTATTGTAAATATCGAAGTGACGCGAGTAGTGATTCTTGCTGTTCGGCAAAGTTTGGATTCGGATATGCAACTGGCCCTCAACGAAAGTGTTCGATAAATCTTCCTCGACCGATTCCGATTTCTGCAACGCAACCGACCGCCGAATCGCCATCAATAGATCCAGGATCACCGACAACAGTGATACGTATCATTCATATTCACTTTACATATATATTGTTGTGTATTTATAATTGCGCTATTTTCGGACTAAATATTGTTTTTTCAGCGGTCGACCGGTCCCGAAAGATAGGTGTGAGTTTTGCTTAATATATTTTTCAGTAATTTCAATTAAATAGTTTTCCGTTCGTAATCATATAAAGAAAAAGTAAAACATTCTCTGATAAGCTTAAATAAAATCTAAACAAATCAAATCCACGAGCGTAAAACCTCGTGGTTGGCATCCCTGACTACCAAGTTAACGTCTAGAACCGTTACAGTGCTGAAATTCGCGATTAGGATTACTGTATTGTACATTTACATAATGGTAAATTCGAAACAAATATTTCCTTGTTTAAAATTATAATTTCCGATGCATTATTCACGCAATTTTCCCATGATTGTTTTTTTTTTCTCTCTATAATCTACGAATATTGCAATCAGTAAAAGTGACTTAGAACAGCATGAAGCAAATAACTTAATACGACTGGTTAATCCAATGACGCCAGTCTCCTTGCTGTATTAAATCTAAATAAATTCGCTGATTATTCAAAATATCATGCGGCCACAGCCGTTTTAATCGACGAGTTGAGAGATCAGGTAATATTTTGATCCGCGATGTCAGTAATCAGCACGTTTGTATTAGCCACCAGCCTGTCAAACAGGGCCTCGTTGAAAGTAAAACTGGACTATGATCAGATGATAGATCCTCCAAAACCTGTAGTATATCATAATGTAAATAAAAGCTGTTAGGTACAATAAAAATATCCAATATATTAGGCAATTTACGTTGTTAGAATGACCAGTATGTAGGTTTTAAGGGTGAAATAACTTCGTAACGATTATTTATTGTATTAAGTAATATATTACCCCGTGGATTCCCAATTCTGCACCCCCATTGGACATGTTTAGAATTGTAATCACCACTCACGATAAATTTATTTCCAATAAAATAAAAAAAGGAAAGGAAGGTTTGCACAGTTGTATTTTGACTTGGAGAACAGTAAACAGATGACAAATTCATGTTAAAGTATAATGTATTGATTGTGATAACAGTTACCTGTTATTGGACAGTGGATAAGTAAGGAATTTGATGATGTTGAGTGTTATTGCGAACTAAAATAGCTGTACTACCGTAGAACCAACCCGTCAGGATGATCAGATCGGTATGTGGAATAGCCCTCAATAAGGAATTGGAGATTACTGTTAAAATGTGTTTCACTTATAAGTGCTGTGCCGATTCTTTATTCATGAAGTAATACATCTAGTTCATTACAACGTGAATTAACTTCGTTGGCATTCCATAAGAGGATAGCTAGTGACTACTACGTATAATTATAGGGCGAGCTTTATTCCCTATTTATTGCAATCTAAAGAGATTGCGTTACTAGTTTTGTAACAATTCATATTCTTTTTTTTTTTTCAACTTACGTGCCTACAAACTTCGACTCCAAATATATTAGCATTTACACTTAGCTTCGGATTCCATGGAATGTAGTTACTTGACATTTTTAATTACAACTTATAAAAAAGTTTTTTATTAATTTGTTTATTTGAATATATTTTTTAATTGATTGGTATTTTTTTTTTCTGTATTTCAGGCTCAAAACCGTATTTTTTATAATGATGCTTCACGGAATTGGAATTCTTTTGCCGTTTAATATGTTTATTACGGCCAAAGCAGTAAGTTTTTTTCCAGTTCTTTAAGTGATCTACATCTTTCTGTTTGTTTTCAAGGGGTTTTAAAGTTAAATCAGTTAATATGAAATAAAATTTTACATTGTAATCTGTCCATTATATTATGGGTTGAAATATTTTAAATAAAAAGTAAATAAATAATAAAAATAAAATATTAATTATTAGATTTGTATTATTATACTTTTTGTCTTTTTAGCGGCCGGTTGATAAAGAAAAATTGGTGTAGGAAATTTTCTGTAAAATGCAATTTAAAACTTAATTGCTTATCTATGCAGCAATAATAATAACAATACTAATAATGCAAAATAAAAAGGAATAGTAATAAAAAATGTATACATCTACGGTAGATGCGGGACCGCAGTGACATCCCCGGACCTAAGATAGAAAATAATTAAACACCGAGCGTTAGATCTACTTAATTTGTAGCACGAAATTTAAATTCTGCGTTATCTTTTTTTCCTTCTGTCTGTCTATTTCTGCAGTAACAGCACTGATTAGTGAGGAATATAGCCTTCTTGATAATAGCTTAATTTTTTTTTTTCTGGTCCAGCTTCCGTCATTTGGCCATTTCTCTCTAATTGATTTAAATTTCTATTTTCGCGGCCTTAATGAAATTGTATAAGCATTTACATTCATACGAATTCGCTGATCTACAATTTCCAGAACTGTCAGAGGTAACGTATACAGCTTCGGTAATATAAGCTTAATGAACTTCCTCCTTTTGCGTTCATATTCTATACACTGCCACACTAAATATTCTAGACTCCCAATTTCCCCCCAGTTATTTTTGGATATATATATATATATATATATTTATCACTATTTACACATTTCCTCGTCAAGCTAGACGCTTGTCGACGAGTTTTCTTACATCTAAATATGTCTACACTATACTTATATACTATACCATCTTATCGCTGCGCAAATATTTTATTACAAACTTATCCTATTTTTCCTTATTTCTAACTTAGCTATAACTCTAATCTATTATTTATTTTATTTATGTATTTATTTTTTTTATTGCGTCCCTTTTCCTTCCCCTTTTTTTTCACTTTTATTTGTCACTATTTCCGTACTATTTTTTCTTATTTAATGCTTATTTATTATTCCTATATTTCCCTCTTTCTGCAACCATTCTTTTATTTTCTTTTTTTTCACTCCAATTTTTTCCTCCTCTATTACTTCTGCGGGCATTTTATTTAACAACTGAGTTATAACTTATTTGTCTGTTTGCTCTCCCATCGCAGTTTGTACAAATAGTCTTACTTCGGCCCGTATTCTATTTTTCTTCTTTTCTTCAGTTCTATTTCCTTACCTGTCACATTATGTATTCCCATATCTTTATGAATAAATACACTCCTCTAACGCTCAGTACGTCTTCTTTTTGTATTATTTCACTTTCGGTTTCGTATTTATGATCTGATATTAATTTCAATCATTTCATTTGCAGTTTACTTATTTTCTCCGCGTATATTTTGCCAGCGATTCCTCACGCCTGAATGCCATATCTGATTCTCGATTCCACTAGCGCATGATACACCATTTTTAATGTTTTATTTATTGCATATTTTTTTAAATTGTACTATGCTGGTAATGTTGCCCTGATTTTTTTTGCAATGTATTCCGTATGTACGTTCCACCTTAAGTGTTGGTCCACCATTACCCCCAAAATGTTTATATTGGGTCACTACCTCTATCTTCCGGCAGTTTATCTTCTTACATTCATTTATTTCGTCCCACTCACGTACACATTCGTTTGAGTGCATTGTTAAATTTGGACAATATACTTCATACCTATCCCTTTTCATTTATAGTACCATTGCTTCATTTTTGATACAGTTCTCGTTATTTAAAATACCTAATTGGCATAGTTTATCCGGGGTCCGATAATGCCCCATACTTAATCAACTTATATACAGTGAGCCACAATAATATCCGGGCACCAATGTACCCAATGAATATACGCCAAAAACAAAAGAAAAAAATACTTTACTGTTGAAACAAGTAACGAAAATAGAAAAATAAGTATCTCCTTAATATATTCCCAAAAAAAAAAAAATCAAAAACATTTAAAAAACAGCTTACGATATAAAAAACACAAAAATTACGAATTTTAAATGCCACATTAATATCCGGGCAATCGAAAAAATAAAATAAAGGAGCTCTCCAAATAACTGAATATCTACTTCCTGGAAAAATTAATACTTCGTATGACGACCTTTGGCATCCATGACCGTTTTCAACTTGCGCGGCATTGAACAAACTAATTTTTGTAGATAATCAAGGGGAATTTTCTGCCATTCCTCTTTTAGACGACTTTTTAATTCATTACAGTTGGAAATCGGCCTTTCACGAATCCTCTTATTGAGGTAGTCCCATAGGTTCTCTATGGGATTGCAATCCGGAGACTGTGGGGGTGTGGCAAGGATGTGGGGACAATTATAGAGAATCCACTCTCGAGTTTTGTACGCTGTATGTTTTGGATCATTATCTTGATACAAGTAAAATGTCTCCAAGATGCCCAATTTTTCAGCGCTTTGGCATAAATTGTGTCGTAAAATGTCGACATATAGATTGCTATTCATAGTACCATCAATGGTGACTAAAGATCCCACACCACTCGTCGCGAAACACCCCCACACCTGTACATTTCCTCCGCCGTGTTTAATTGATGCAGTCAGAGTTTTTAATTCATATGCAGTATTCGGTTTACGCCATACTTTCTGTTTTCCATCACTCTCAAAGGCGTTGAACTTGGGCTCATCAACAAAAATGACGTTCTTCCAGAACTCCTCCGAATAAAATTGGTATTGTTCTGCGAACGCGAATTGTTTTTTTATATTTGCAGAACTAATATAGGGTTTTCTGCGGGTTGCGCGGGAAAAGTACCCCATATATTTTAAGGCCCGACTTACTGTTTCGGCTGAAATTTCTATCATTTTGCTCTCTCTCAGTGCCGTAGTTAGATTCGGCGCACTTTCTTTAAGGGGTTTCTTTCTATTTCTCGCCGGATAAAACGCATATCATATTTTGTTAGCTTTTTTGGTTTCCCTTTTTTAGATTTCGAGTCGATGCGATTTTCCCTTTTGAAGCGATGAAGAACGTCACGCACCGTACTTTTCGGAATATTCAGTAGCTGTGCAGTCTTCCGTTCCGATTAAACCTTCTTCATACTTCCAAATTACTAATTGACGCATTTCCCAAGACACGTATTTTTACTCGTTCGTGACATTTCACTGCACTAACACGCACTTTTTTAACAATTACCGTAACAGACGTACTGTTTAATTATAATTTACGTTTTCGCGTAACAACTCGCGTTACAGTGATGACTCATATCAGTACCGCGTATTAGTTGATGCACTTGGGAAAAACTCATGAGTGTTTTACTGCACTTAGTTCTATGTGTCCCGATATTAATGTGGCGCTTAAAATTCGTAATTTTTGCGTTTTTTGTATCGTGAGCCGTGTTTTTTTTAATGTTTTCGCTTTTTTTTTTTTTTGAGAATATATTAAGGAGATACTTATTTTTCTATTTTCGTTACTTGTTTCAACAGTAAAGTATTTTTTTCTTTTGTTTTTGACGTATATTCATTGGGTACATTGGTGCCCGGATATTATTGTGGCTCACTGTATGTTATCTAATTTCTATTTACCTGATCGTCCGAGAACCACGCTCGTACGGAGAACCACGCTTGTCGTTGAATGATGTAGTTTACCATATAGTATCTTCTCTTTTTTTGTTTACTTGTTTCTTTATACTCCGCCTCCCATCTTTCATTCATCCTATTCTTTATTTCTATAATATACTCTTCTCAATTCAATTTAATGAGTCGCGTTCTACCAATACCTGATCTAGTAAGTTAATCAGCCACTTCATTTCCCTGGATGCCGCATGCGCGGATACCTGTTTTAAATTTACTATAACGTTTTACGAGCGTAATTTATGTAGTAATCTTTTACTTTTGACCTCTGTGTTGACATCTTCTTGGGATTGAATTTCCCTAATTTTATTAATACCGCTAACGCCTTTAAAACTATCAAAAGCCTTCCTTACATACTTAAGAGCCATGCTAAATGCGTGTATTTCTACCATAAATGACAATCCAACATATTAAAATTGACGCACCCTAGATACATTTCTTTCTGGGTAATAAAAAGCTGAAGTATAACGTCTTACTTTGTTGTCTACAGACCCATCGATAAAGCCTGTAGTTCTCGCATACATTATTATTAAAATAGGTACTATTGCTCCTATTGCCTAATCTTTCAATATTATATCAACCTTTATAGGGACCCAAACCTCCTCCCCTTCCGTACCATACATTAGAAATTTTGGATTGCATAGTATATTATTTAACTGCCACAATTTCCTACAACTGTTAACAAAAGGACGACGGACCTATTATCCCAATACCTATGGTGCATAGCACGGCTAATACTGTGTATTTTTTCCATGATCGGATGATGCCTTTGCTCCCTAATTTTTATAGAAAATTTATATGATATATATTTCATCCGAAGATCTATCCGGAACCTCCGCCATTTCTGCCAGCTCACAATGTGTTGGGGCAGAATTCATCTCTCTCAAACATATCCTCACCGCTTTACTTTGTTTTGTTTGAATTTTTTTAAACTAGTCTTAACTAACAAAAGGGCATATATAATCTACATTCGACTTTATTATAACTCTGTAAATAATTAACATAATAGTATATATACCCCCCCCCTCCCATTTTATATCCGCTATCGCGCGAAATAGATTAATCTCTCACACTTCTACTGTATATATCTAATTTCATCTGTCCAATTCAATTTACCATCGAATACTACTCCTAAATATTTACACGAAGATTTAAATTATATGGACTTATTATCAATTCTTATCATAATGGCTTAATTTTATCGTTCCGTTGTGTAATTATGATGTTTATACAGTGATTTTATCTTATAAACATAGTCCGGTAAAAGATAAAACTTATTACTGAACCCCCTCCTTTACTAGTGAATTAATTCTGAGAAACCTTCGGTTAAATTACTGGAAAAAACTGTTAAATATCGTATAAAAGGCAGTGTTATACTGCCGCATGTACTACCACATGCGTGCGGGGCGATACCACATTTAAACATAATATTTGTATATTAATGGTTTTTATATCGTAATTTATTTCGTCCTGCAAAAATGCTGTCCACCATTAGATTATTATAATTTCAGTTATCATATATTCATATTACTTTTGTAAATTATTATTATTATTTATTTTTTTCCCCTTACAATTAATTTTCGATTTCTAAAGTCATTATTTTCTTCTTTTTTGTCGGATTACCTAAATGCCACACTACAAAATCACTAAATAAATCCAAATCATCTTCAAATCAACCTGCTCCGTTCTCTTCTAAAACTCGCTGCTGTTTCTTCTAACAGTAACTTTCGAACAGATTGACATGGAAGATACTACTCGTTCACACAGTAATCTGTTTAATTTAATTAAGACTGAAGAAGGAACTAATACAAACTCCTCGTTAGCTACATTCCCTAACAACTATGAAAGGTAAATTGTCGTTCTGTTTGAAAGTTTGAAAAGTAAAAATATTGCCTACCTTCATGCCTTGTCTCTGCCCAGGATGTTTTATAAAAAGGTTAATGGTTTTTTCTCTATTTCTAGACCGGGAAAAAAAACATTAAAATTAATTTTTACATCTATAATAGAAGTCAATGAATTTATTCTCTCAGAAGAAATACATGTAAAATTAAAAATCCGATTTTTCATTTCGCAAACACGGCTGGCATAATCCGTGAGATTCCGTTGGATTTTTCTATTGGCGAACTCCCGCAAACTCCTGGAAAATTGCATATCAGAGGTACCTGTCCCCAATATTCGTAGATTACGGAAAAGGATCTCCGATAATTCCCCTTTTCCTGTCATCGAGGTTAAGTTTGAGGATACCATATTTTCTCCTTACATTTATTTCAATGATTCATATCATGTTAAGGTTAAGTCTGTGATTCGTAGACTCAAATTATGCCGTAACTGTTGCCGTTTTGGGCATTTTAGAGCTTTTTGTCATGGCAAAACCATCTGTTTCTTGTGAGTTAGTGGTCATTCCTCCTTAGAATGCACTCAACAAATCGACCCTTCTTCCTATTTTCGCGGCCATTATAGAGAGAACCATTCTGCATTGAACCCCAACTGTCAAGTCTTCAAAAAGCAGATTAAAATTCATAAGATAAAAAAAAAAATGTTTCTTATTCTGAAACAAATAGGATTGTATATGCGAGCAATATTTTCATTAAAAAAAGAAAACAGTTTCCTATTCGAAATATTGAATTTTTTTTTGTTTAATAAAATTTACTAATTAAATTGTTGTCATCAGTGTTGGTGTCTATATCTTCACAAATTCAGATTTTTTGTAATATATAATGTATCTAATAAAAATTCTTCAATAAAAAATTGGGATTAAGTTGGTAAAAGGTTAAGACATGTGTCATCAATAATTTTCTGTTTAATTATTTTGGGTGCACTGTTTATTGTGGTTTTTGTTAACTTTGTGTTGTTCCATAAATTTTAGCTGATGATGAGCTATGCCCGCCAAATGTTCTAAATTAGTATAATCATTTATACATTTAAATTTGTTTGTTATACTTGGATTTATTACAATTTAATGTATCTTTATAAGCACCGGAACTTCATATATTTTAAGAGGATATTAAACAATTATGTCTATTAGTAAAGAATAATTTTTCAAAGAAATTTAATCGAATAGAGGTAATTTTAAAATAGAAATAAATAAAGTTAAATTTTTTTTGTCCTCTGTGAATTAGTAAAAAAAGTGATAAAAAAAGAAAATGGTAATAGTACTAATAAATAAAGGTTACATAAATGCGTATTTTTTACACAACGTGAAACAGAATAAATTACGTTAACAATTATTACTTTAATTCTATTGTTTTGTTTTTTTGTTCTTGCTTATTTTTTTGCGAACCAAACAGATTGAAAATTCATAAGAGAAAAAACAAAAAACTTCTTGGAAAATAAGATTATGAGTTTTTATGATTTATAAAATGTTTTTACTTCATGATGTATATTGCATTTATTTTGTTGATAATAATAATAATGATTGTTTTATATTTATTGTAGTATTTTGTCGATTATAAACTGAGTAAGAATTATACAAATACAGATAATTCGATGTATACTACAAACTTTATTTCTTATGTCTGCATCTCGAGTCAGATCCCCAGTTTGATATTTAGTTGGTTGAACGTTTTCATCGTTATCAAGTATGTATTGTAATAGTTTTCAATGAATATTAACTGATTTTAATTTTTTTCATAGTTCTACAATACTGCTGAATTATATTTAAGGAAACCTGTATTTCATATTACATATTTATAAGTTTCAAAATTATTAGCACCATAGTGTTCATGAAGGAGCAACATTTCTGTTTGTTTTTCGAATTTCGGTGGCTAAAATATTCTGAAAAACAGAATTATTCAAATAATTTTTTTTCGTATGTGTAAAACATAAATCGTATACAAGCTAGAATGCGGTAGTTTTGGTTCTGCCAAGCTATAGAATTCTCTTTCTTAAAAGCGATGTTAATATTTTTACTGCCTCTAATTATTTTTTTTTGTACAAAAACTAATTCGATCGGATCAAAAATTAAGAATTTTTTATTCTCGCAAATGTCTCTCAAATATCGTTCCTATCAATGTTTCTTCTTTTACATACTTTAATTATTTGAATCAAATTTTGAATTTAGAAAAAAAAAAAAAGGTTACTACTAATCGTAAAAAAAATTAATTTGACAAATATTCGGTGTAGAATTGAAAAATTTCATATTAGAAGCAGCAAAAGTTTGTAATTGATCTTATTTATTATGAAGAACTTAAACCGAATAAAATTAAAGGAAAAAAACAACATAGAAAAACTTTGGTAATCGAAAATCCTCAACTTATTGCATAGATATTCTCCACTTATTCACGAGAAAGCGCTCAATTTTTTAAACAGCCTTGTTGATACTATGTGAAAATAATGAATGAAATGAATAATTGTTAAGAATTGCAGTTCTCAAAATCATTGATAAACATAACTTCGGCTAAGGGCAATTGTTAATATAGAATATACCTATATACGTGTACAACTTACTATTATAGCTGCTTACTAGCGCTTGCTTATGTCACATAACATTCATCATTCGTAAGGGCGGCGCATACAAGATCGTTGAAGCTGTTGAATAATTGTAAAATGCATTAGTTTCTCAAAGGTCGTAGTGCACACGTTTAAATTCATGACAAGTAAAATGAAAAAAATTACTTCAATTTCTCGTTAGAAAATAGTTTTCTTTTATAATTTGAAATGAGTCAGTTCAAGAAGTTCCTCATCATGAACAAAATATAATTTCATTCGCAATGAATAATGACGATAATCAAGGAATTCGACAAAATCCCACCTGTACCTACTGCTCCTCAGATATCATGACAATAAAAAAACACCTTCTTTTCTCCTGTCCTTCCTTCTCTGCCTAACGATTACAACATAAAATAACCCCTCAGTCAATATCTGATGACCCAGAACAACTAAATTCATTGATCACCTTTCTCAAAAAAACCCACCTTTACTCCCTAATCTAAAACCTATCTGATGGGCGCAATAATCCTGTCAATTAATAAAAGCGTCCCAAAAAAAAAAAAAAAAAAAAAATAATGACGATAATATTGTCTCAAACACTAATTCTGATACGGCAATGATGCCACTAGATTTTATTCAAAAATTGTTCAAAGAACCGGATTTATGTTACATCCTATTCGGACAAGAGTATATCATTTATCTTACAAAGAAAAACATTCTTTATATATTAACCCTTATGTGCACATCCGGATACCCGGGTGTGCACCGGTGGACATTTTGTCAAAAATTTTTATGACCCCCTCAATATTTTTCCAAATCCTCCCGGATCTTCGTGATTTGGCCCTTTTTTGATCGAATAGTGATGTCAAAAAATTTTGTTTCAATTGTATGAAAACACATGATTTTAGTGGAATTTCATTGTTGTTACATAGATATCATGCTGTTAAATTGTTCATTGTACAAATAATAAATATAAATAATTATTAAAAGCAATTATAACAAATTATTATGTTGTAAAATTTATTTATTTATACGTGTATTTATTTAAAAAAATAGTTTATTATTTATTTCGCACAAACTCTTTACATTTTGTTCATGTTATCACGTGTTCATCGCATACGGCCTTTTCACAATTAGCACAGCTTTTTCTTTTATTTCTTGTTTATAACACCGATGACACGATCAAGTCACTTTTATCCGGCCTGTTGGGTCTTGCGCAGGTTGAGGTCCAGCCGGAAACTCAGTCGGAAGTAAAACACACCTGTCTAAGATACTCTCTATGCTCAACTTCGACGAATGATTCCGCATAACTTGTCTATTCTGAGATCTATCTTCAAGTAAAGGTATAGCGAGTTTTTTACTCTGCTGTCTTGTAAACAGCTTCCTTTCATGATTTTTTTTTTTTTGTATCATTTTATTATTCTTATAATAAATTACGTACGAAGCTAGACACAAGCTATATCAATAATATTGGGAAAAAAAGCTAGTGGTCAGCAGTAGCTAGTGCGTCGGTGACACCTGATCGAACAACCATCTGGTCCATCGTATCGACATCAGCCTTATACTTGTAAAATAAAATCATACCTGTTTTTTTTTTCGCGTCGTTGCCCACTACCTTATCTGTGTGCACCGTAGACAATAATTTGGCACGTGCGAACATAAAGTTACTTCTTTTTCGTGGAATCGAAACAACGACGAAAATTCCTCTCTTGATTTTAATGGCGCGAAAGCTTGTGGAATGTACGATTTTTTTTGTTTTTTCAACGTGTCAACTACAGTCAAATTCCATGAGATTAGATGTTTAGCAAGCGGTAGCGAAGTAAAAAAATTATCCGTCGGGATATTTCTACAGATGCTTCACGATTCTTTCATCCTGATTTACTTCGCAAACATTCCCTGCTTTCCCCGTGTACAAAATGCCTTATAAATCGTGGACGTTATCTGGCGTCGCATATCCACCATACTTTTATTCCACATTTCGCCGGCTTCGATGGAATATACTGCGTGAATATGGCCCTATCACGAAAAGAAAAAAGCCGCTCGTCGATCGTCAAATTTTTGGTGGGTTTGTACATTGGCGAGAGATTTTTCGGTTAATCCTACCTCGTATACCTGGCTAATTTTTTACCTGTACCTATTGTTATACTTGAAAATGTGCTAATTACATTTATAAATATACTCGACATACCGCAATTAACTAATACTACTATTTTTGTATTATGTTAATTTTGGTTAAATGTAAATTTTTAATATTTGTAGCCAAGAACGATTTCTGATAATTCGATTCAATATAATTCATCGATTTAAAATTACATATTTTATTATTATTTACCTATATAAAATGTAAAACTTGCAATACAGTAAATTACAGTTGAATTTTTAAATATTCATTCTTGTTACTATTATGTTGATTTAAAATTTACTTGACTTGTAAATTAGCACGTATTTTACAGAGGTTCTTTAACATCGAGAATTGTTTGGTCAATTATAGTGGAAATACTTATTTTTACGGTTACTGTCGTTTTGATAATGGTAAATACTTCTGAATGGCCGGTTCCTTTCTTCTGGATTACCATGGGATTGGTATTTGTTTTAAATGGTAAGTTAGTGTAACGAAGCTTATTTTAATTATATTATCTCGGAAAATTTTTAAATTGACCATTTTGAAAAACAATGATATAAATGTTCTCTTATTATAAATTTCGGTAATTTAAATGAAATAACAGATAAGGAGACATTTACTACGAACACTACACCATTGATTTAAATGACATAAGTAAACAATATTATATCGACTATTGCACCGAAGTACTTATTAATTATGAAATAACTTTATTGACACAATATAATAATTTTATTTCGCGATTGTAAAGTATCTTTCTTCGGAATAATTAAGATTTATTACTTATTTGGGTTTTTGAAATCATTTGAGTAATGTTTTAATAAGAAAGTAAACGTGCAATAATATAATTTATAAACACAATTTATGAAATTTCGAAACTAATCAGTTAAAGCAATATATTTTGTGAGAAAAATATACGTTATTGAAGAATGACGATTCTTTTAATCAATATTTTCACTACTTGATTTAAGGACATTTGTTTAAAATAATCTTCAAAAGTAGTCAACATTGTTGTATTTAAATAATAAATAAAGGAATAAATACATAAGTAAAATATGTATAATACATAATGCATTCAAAATTTAAATGAAATTTGAACAATACAAAAATTAGGACATCACTATGCAGTTAATAGTAGTAGTGCTATCGATATTGTTTATCACTATTAATCAGTTTAAAAAATTCAACGTTTTATTACTAAGCTATTTGAGGGTTTTCCTGAAATGAATTCCTTTTATGAAATAGAACGAAACTAGTGAAAAATACACCAGATGATGGTTCGATCAAAACAAATGCAATGAGTAAAAATCATTACAAAATTATTTTCCAAATTAACTATATCGATATAGTGATGCAAGGTGGATGACATATTCGCCAGAGGTACTCGTATTTTTAACCTATATTTCTGCTTGAAATCAACAAATATGAATTAAAAAACGTAAATTAGCTAACATATTACTCCCATGTTGTATTCATTTTAAAAACACCAAATCAATTATGTAAAACAGAACAATAAAATTAAAAAAACTAAAAAAACTAAAAAAAACAATATTTAGTGTATCAAAAAATAAATTATAAAGTATTTGCCTTCGGTTCAAAAAATCCGAAATTAAGCGCGTTATTCTTTAATTCAGCGGTTCTTTGTATAATTTTTCATTGTTTTTTTTTTTTTTTTTTTTAATTTATTCATGGCTCTGTTGTCGTGCTCACATTTCCGTATAATAAATAGCTTTGTTGTAGTCCGGTTTTCACTTATTATAGCTCTTTAAGTCGATAATAATATTTTTTTAAATAATGTGAACGCTGACAGAAAGCAGCCATACTTAAAAGTATAAATAATTTTAAAAATTTGCAAGAATAAAAGGAACAATCATAAAATTTTTTATCTGTAATCATTACGACATACTTAACGATATCTTGAGAACAATGAAATTTAATTTATATTTTGGTTCCATTGTTTTCAAAATGTTTCTCAACTTTTTATTTCTTTCTGTAAGTACCCAACTTTAAATGTTATCTATTATTGATAAGTACTCGAAATCAAAATCAGTTCAATTAGGGCCAAATAATAATATTTTTATATACACAAAAAAAAATGCTAATTTATTAACATTAAACTTTACGATGTACCAAAGCTCAAACATCGGCTTTATGAAAATAAAAAATTGATACAGCACATTTAAGATATAAAAGTGAGTATACTACAATCATCTTACTTTTCGTCAGAAGTAGATCTCACGCGAATTAATTTCGACGCTAACAGACAGTGTATTTAAACAAGGTTAATATATACAGGTTGGCTTACTTAGGAGACCTTTGGACAGACTTTAAGGAGCAAAAATTGTGACGTTGTTAATTAGCTCCCCCTTGTTTCTTGCATTGTTACTGTTCGTTCTTTGCTGATCGTGGAAAACAAGCATATATTATGTTTTACATGACATATAAAATGTTGGTTGAAGTATTTAAGAAAGAGCATGATTATGTTTTATTGATTTATTTATTTACTTATGCTGCATTGTAATATAGAGCAAAAAATTCTACCCATAAATATTACTTGCATTTTTTTTTTTTTTTTTCGTGTAAGGGTCGTTAATATTTCAAATTTGTTTTCAATCTAATTCAACTTTTCTTTGTGACTTATGAAATTGTTAAGCTTTTTTAATTACAAAATAAAAGTTCGATATATAATAAAAGAAAATAAGTGTGAATTTATTGATGCCATTAACATGATGGAGTACGTATATACATTTATTTAAAATAAAGTGGAATAAATATATTTAATACTGTGTACATCACCTCAATCATATAATCAGTAATTTTATTTTGTTTTGAAATGTTTTGACCATAAGCTCTTTTGAAGGTTTTATTAGATATCTTGAACCAATGTTTATAATAACAACCATCACTCCATCTAACTTTTTTCTTTGCAGTTAATAGTAGGTCCTAACTGATTTTTCGTTAGAAATTTTAAAAGTAATTCCTAATATTTTTCGATAATCTGTAAGTTGTTTACATTTTTTTATGGAAACACTATCTAATACTACTTTTTGGTCCAACATTCATTCTCCCGTTATAGTAAATTATGTTCCGAATTATTACAATTACTCTAGGTTAAATTATTATTTAACATTATTTCGTTCTCAATGCTGTTATCATAATTTTCAATGAACATAGTTTCGATAAAAAAAAATCATTTAAAGCGAAAAAAAATACATTTTTGAATGTACTTACCCAAAATAAATTACGAAGTTCTGTTTCATTCGTATGAAATATGCCGTGGCGGTCAAATATCAGTAGTAACAAAAAAAAGTCCATTCTTTGTTTTGTAATCAGGAAATCGGAAGGATCTGCACCGGCGATTTAAAAATTATATTTGAGTGGCCATCATGCCTTTTAAGTTTCCTTCATAATCATTTTATGTAAAATGAATTGAACAAATGTAAGATGAATCGGGTGGTTAGATATATGTTTTCGTCTGCAATGCCAAATCCGATGTTTTTTGGACACCTGTGATATGTAACTCACTGTTTTTCAGATAATTGGTTAGTTTTGGGGCGACCGTTATAGCATGCGAAAATAGCGGGAGTCCGCTTCATTGACAGATCTAAAATTTTATTTTAAATTCAAAAAATGAAAGAAACCTTTATTTATAGAAATTAAAATATGAATACATAAGAATAAATAACTGCACATCTTCTAATTTATTGTAGTCCGAAAATAATAAATTAACAGAAATGTAAATATTCAAAACCCGAAATCATATACTTACAGAAAATAATATAAAATACCTCGCTTAAATGCAGAAAATTAAAATATTAATATCAGATTAAATACAAAATAATAATAATAATAAATAAACTCATATGTTAACGCGGTAAATGTTATAGCGCAATGAAGTATAATTAATTCCAAGCAGCAGAAGTGGCGTCACAGTAATTTTCGCTGCAACGCACACCTACAATTGAAACAACTTCTATCTGTTGACCTTGTTACTAAAAATTTTTACAAAACCATTCGACCCTGTAAACTATTATACGCCGCGATGAGACATTTCTGAAATTATATTTTACATAAATGCAAAGTGTTTTTCCAATTCTCTCAATAAGTTCGAAAATATGAAAAATAAAATATTGGGTTGTTTGTTATAAAAATATAAAGTAAGCCCCTTACTCTTAACAGGGCGTTGGGGATTCTGAAGGTAAGGTTTATAATATGTTCATAATATACTAAACTTAATGGCATGAAAGGAGAAGGAGAGGCTAGTTTCTATCTCTTAGCCACAGATTTATTTGACGCCTCGATTTTTTTTTTTTTTTTTTTTTTAATAAATATACAACAGAGCTTTATTAATATTTTTTGTGGTAATGCTTAATTTACCGTTTTGTGAATAATTCGTTAATCGCGGAACTTTCAAATTCTTAGTTTGTCCAGAATATCATAACTCCATCCGTTATACTGCCGTAACCACAATTAAATGATATTACAAAAAAAGAATCCTCGCCAAGTTACTCGCATAGTTCTCGTAGAAACAGTGTGAACTACGGTATATATATTTTTTTAGTAATTATTAATTGTTTTTTTTTTTTCCTTTTCTGTTTTGGGTTCATCGGCATGGGTATTTATCTAAGACCCGGAGAAGAAAAGAAAGTGTACTGAGATCTTTCCGCGATCAAGATCACAGACAGAAAAGATACAAGAGCCGGTATAATAAAAGGATGAGAAAAAGAAAGGATGAAGAATACACTAAAAGAAAGTGGAAATCCCCATTAGTAAAAGTGGCGAATAGAAAGGGAAACTTTCAGCAGTAATAGAAGAACATTGAAAAAAGATGATCAGCTTCACAAATAAAAAAAAAAAGAAGTAGAAAGGTGGGAAGAATAAAATGAAGGAGACATAAGTAAGAAACGTGAAAGAAGCTATGAGGGAGGAAAATGGTGTCCAAAGCCTAAACAACAGATTGCAGTGAGAGGAAGGAAAGTAGGGGAACCAAGAATGAAGTAGAAGATTTGGGTTGAACAGACAGGTTGAAGGAGTAGGGTTAAAAAATGAAGAGAAATAATAGTTAATACGCAATTTAGAATGAGCAGCTGCAGAGAGAAATGAGATGTTTCATGATTCAAAAATACTAAGAAATCTTCCGGTTGAAGATGCTAAACGAGAGCTAACCGATCTGCCCGAGTGTCTAATTCATAAGAAATCAATTTGGATAGAATGACAAAAAAGGAGATTATGAAGTCAAGAACGTATTAGAAGAATTGCATAGTGATGTGGAAGAGGAGATAAGATGGCCCGTGAGATATGTTGGCAGTTCTTGACAAATAGCGATCTTTCCATCGATATATCACATGGCAGAGGAAAAAAACATGTTTTTCAAAACTTTCGAGTTTTCGGCGCCTTAAAAGGCTGACTTTAAAGTTTGAAGCCCAAATGTTCCAAACCGGAGCAGTATACATGGATGCGCATATTTTCAACCTTGTTCAAAATCTTCAAATATAATACCTGCGCTACAAGCGGGGATCACACGTCATTTTTCCCGCTTTTTTAAATTTTTTACCAACTTTGAAAGTTTCGTTAAAGAAATTAAATACGGGTTTGTTCTCAACGACTTTTCCATCAATATATAACACGCCCGGGAAAAAAATATTTTTTTCAAAAATTTCGAGCTTTCGGCGCCCCGAGAGCCTTATTTTAAAGTTGGAAACCCGGATATTCCAAACTAGAAAAATATTCGGGGATGCGCATATTTTAACCTTGTTCAAAATTTTTAGCTATAATACTTACGTTGCAAGGGGGGGGGGGGGGGCACGTCATTTTTCGTACTTTGTTGAACATTCACTAACTTTGAAATTTACGTTCCATCGATATATTACATGACCGGGGGGGGGGGGATTTGTTTCGAAACTTTCAAAGTAGGATAAATATAAAGTTATTAGCTCGGCTATATCTATAAAGCGGCCCTTTATGCATATATTTGAGATACGTTTTGATTTCCTCAACTTTTTTACTCGAATTATTGCTTATGTGAACATCCTTTTTTCTTGCTGTTTTTGGTTCCAAACGGGGGCGGGGGATCTATATAATTTTTTAATCGTAATTTTTTGATTTTATGAAAGAGCTTCTGCGTTTTGTTTTATATTTTGAATTTAACTTTTAAAGGGTTATCTGGCGATGAATTATGAATTTTGAAGTGATTTCTGAGGTCGTTTTAAATTCCATATTAAATATTCTTGGCGGTTTTTTGTGGTTTTTTGCCGCTTAGTTTAATCGGTTAGTTTAAGGTTATAGATTTTCTTAAAGAGAATTTTAATTGTAATTTATGATCCGATTATGAAGTTTTATAAGTCAAACCGTTCGTGAGTTACTGATTTTTTTTTGATATTTTTGTTGTTTCTGAACCATCTTATTAGGATTCCGTACATTATATGTACGAAATCCTTATAACAATAATCATGGATAAAACGGACAAAAGATTTGTAAAACATGTGCAGGAGTCGGAGTTCGTAGTATTTAATGTTTATTCTGCTGTATTTATTATTTTGTTCCCGTTTTTTATCGACTAAATATGCGTGTATTTGTTCCTAAAATAGATTCCTCTTAATTTCTTTCATCCTTAAAGTGTCCGACCTCTGTTATCGATCTTTTTCTTATTGTGTATAACTTAAACTAATTTCTCTCTCGTACTCTTCTTATGCTTCATATTCATTAACTTTTGTTTTTGTGAATATGTCTATACTTCGCACTGGATGTTTTAATTTCTTTGTTATTTTCAGGTAAATTCGATAATTACTGGATTTATTTCATTTAAACTACTTAGGTAGCTCCGAATCTTTTTAGTGTTTATTAATTCCTTAAATTTTCTTTTACATTCTGTTTTGTTACCAACACTGCTATCTCTAGGAAGTTTTATTCTATTTAACGGTATCATTCCTTTTTTTCTGAAATTCCGATTGGCGCGATACTTAAAATTTTGTGGCACATTATATTTATTCATCATATTCGCATTGCAGCGGGTTATTATGTAATCAATTTAAGTACTATATTTTCATTTGGAACGAAGTCCACGTCCGCGTTATTTTTCTTTTAAACTTTTAAGAATGACTATTTAAGATTGCAAAATTATTTTTTCGATAAAATCTAATTAATTTCTCTCTGTGATTTCTTTAGTTCTTATTTTTTTTTCCTTCTAACCTTACTTCAGTTTAGCTGTTAAACTTCCAAATCGGTTTTGTTTGACCGAGCTTCTATAATTTCGCATAAAGTGTATAACTCGTTACTTTCCAGCTCTGAGCTATGACAATCAATGCGTACATCTTTATTATTATTTTAACACTATTATTTTTAATTGCGGATTTTATTATTGTTATTCTATCCGAATAATCTCTGTATTTGGTTTACATTTTTCATTTATCAGGAATGCTAAGCTTCTCTGTTTTTTATCATTTTTTTGTCTAACATAGAATGTGTTCCGGACCTTAATAATAGAATATTTTCACGTTGTCTTTTAATCACAGATATCTCAATACTACATCTAAATCATTCTCACTGAATTTATTCTTCAATTTGTCATTAAATTTTTTACGTTAAAAAACTGCCTAATTTAATTTTACTTATATTTTCATGATTTAATTTTATGAGAATTGCTAGTATTACAAAACTGATAATTTATTACGCTTATGGTGAATTTTATTTTCTGAGTAGCTAGAGGGGTTTTAACTTTATTACTACCGCGCTTATCAGGCTCTACTATTGATCCTAATTTATTCGTTTTTGCTATTATTATTCTTATTTAAACAGTTAATCGAATTTATACTATACTCGTCGATAACCTTATTCTCGAAATATTCGTTGTCCGTTTCGTGAACATTTTCTACTTCTGAATATAAATATCAGTTAGCCATTGTTGTGCCTACTTTTTCTTGCTATTAACGTTTTCCTTTGGTATATATCCGGTTAAGTAACTAAATTTTAAGAAAATGTGAAAAACAGTAATTTATTTATTTTTTAAAAGTTAATCATGATAGGGATGCATCTTAATACAGAATATGTATAGTTTAATGTTGAAAAAAAATTGTAGCAATGACGGAGTTCGAATAGTTTTGGAAATTATTTCAAACAATACTTTCCTCGCTAGCACTAAATAATCATCACGAAAAAAGTATTTAAATTGCATAAATAAATAAATTTTATGAATTTCAGTATGTACTACATACGTGTAATATAGGTTAAGATTTGCGTCATTATAGTTGTAATTTATATTTATGAACATAATTTATTAAATATTGCAACTCATGGTTTGTAGATTTTTGTAGTATGTATTGTAATAATTAAATAAAATACGGTGATAAATTTATTCATGTTCTGTGTATAATAATTTGCTTAATGACATTTATAATTAAACTCTAAAAAATCATTTAAGGACCGTTTGAACAATAAAAATGGCAAAATTTTAGGTCTGACTTATAAATTTATTTGCTTTATTTCAAATGAACATGCGAGTTATTTAGAAAACTAATAAATTTTGGTAAAACTATTTAAATTTAAATAAATTTAATTAAAATTAAAAGCACAATAACAAAAATTAGATAAACATTAAAATTTAGAATCTTTTCGGGAATATTCCATCTTTAGACAGAGGAAAGAAAAAAACGTATTAGCAAAAATAAGTATAATATAAATATTTCCGAAAACGTTTCTAGAATATTCATTTACGTTTATGTAATGTTTGTTGTTGTGTTTATAATTTTAACTATTTTTACTAATTAACAGAGTGTAAGGTGCATTACATATATTTAAATTTTGGATAGGTGCGAATGCTATATACCAGACTACGATGTATGGAGTAGCCGCGAAATTACCAGCAATTTATACTAGTAGTATAATATTGGGAAATGTAAGTATTTTCATATTTTCTTTTTGAACTAATTTGTATAAATCGATGCAAATAATTGTAATCAGTATTAAAATGTTTATACATACCAGCAGCGAGTCTTGATTTTTTCCCCGATACTTATTTAGGATGAAAATGTAAAAAAGGCAGGACGTGCTCGCCAATTACAAGCGCACACACTTAAAAAAAAAACGTTTATGAAAAAAAAAAATATTTGAACTTAGATAATGAAAATTAACAGGTTTACTATAAATAATAATTACAATAAAAAGGGATGGATCCTATTCTAATACAAAATAAATTTAAAAAAGAACTTATTACGTGACGTAATTATAAAATATACAGTATGACCAATAAGTACCGGGAATTTGTAAATAAAAAAAGTTTATGTTACCTTTCGGGCAAATTCATTTTATCTCCTTCAAAATAACTTCCATCTGAAGCAACACACACATACGCCAACGCTTGACCCAATCATCCACACATTTTTGGTAGGCCGAAACAGAAATACCTTTCAGCACCTTCGTCGCATTCTCTACATATTTTATGGCTTTCAGAGACTCAAATCTTTTTCCGTTTAAGCCGACCGAAGAGAAAAGAGTCACAAGGAGCCATGGATCTGGCCAATACGATATCTGCTGAAGGATATTTACGCTGTGTTTGGTAAAAAAAATCCATCATAATCCGCGCTTTGTGTGACGGCGCATTTTCGTGGTGCAAAGTCCAACTGTTATCGGCCCACAAATCTGGTCGTTTGCGACGCATAGCGTCTCTCAAACGCTTCAAAACAGCAAAGTAATACTATTTGTTGACCGTTTCAACCAGTGACAAGAACTCGTAATGGACTACATCTCGGTAATCAAAGAAAACTGTTAGCATAACCTCGATTTTCGAGCGACTTTGGCGCGATTTTTTCAGTTTCGGCTCGCCCTCAAGGCGCCATTTGGATGATTGTTGGGCTGTTTGCATGTCGTATTCATAGTAGTATGTTTCGGCTCTCGTAATTATCCATTTCATGAAGTTTGAGCCTCGGAAATCATCTCTTCAGCAACTTCTATTGATGGTCTTTTTGCAGGCAATTCAGCTCCTTTGACACAAGTTGTACGGCAAAGCGTAGCGTGCTTAAAATATCCACAACAATGTGCTGAACAGTTCCGTATGAGATGCTGATGTCACTAGTCATCCATCTAAGGCTCACATAACGATTTTCGAACACAGTTTTCTTCACAATTTCGACGTTTTCGTCGGTATTCGATGTGGAAGGGCGTCCACAGAACGAGGCAAGTCTTCAACCATTTCACAACCACTTTGGAAGGTTTTTGATAGAGCAAACTCCCCAAATGCTTTCTGCAAAACATTTTCAAGGATTTTGCACAAGAAATTTCGTTGAAAACACAAAATTTTAAACAAACTCTTTGCTCAATAAAATTATTCATGTTAAAATGCGACGAAACACAGGAACTTGTCTGTTGTAAAAAGTTGACAAACATTAATGATCCGATCCTACTCAAATTTGACATAGATGTCAGTACAGGAGCTGCCAACTTACAAAAAAAAAATATCGGTCGGGCGACGTCTATTTAAATTTGAGATTCCCGGTACTTATTGATCACACTGTATATGGAATTTATATACCTTCGTTTTATAATCAAAATGAAACCGTAAAAATTGAAATATATTACTTAAAGCAAAAATATAATCATATTAAGAAATCCATTTAACAATTTGATTAATGGGCCTGTTGACATTAACAAACTAAGATAAACTGTTCACTCGAATTTGTGTTTGCATCCATTGAAGATACGTTTTTGTTCTATTTAAAGTTTAAAGTGGCTTTTTAATGAATGTAGAAACAACAGAAATAGTACAAATTAAGCAGCATAGTTTATATTGCTGTTGAAAACCTTCTAACGTGAAATTCAAGTTTGCTGATAGCCCCGTGATATCAGCTGCTAATTTATTGACGAATCCGGAATCACTGCTAGAAGTAGGCACAATTAATTCATTTTTCGTCTGCACTAAGTCAAAAAATTCTTTATACAAATCCATCAGACTGCCAAGAAAATCTATTTATAGGTGAAATTTCTTTACATTTTTAATCGATCTTGATTTTGATTAACTATCGATGCAAATCTCTCTGCCTAGTTGCATTTAATATTTTGAAAATATACATGTTAATATGTAAGTCTTTAAAATTTGCATCATTTACGCTTTTTTTTTTTTCTATTACAATATTAGCATCAGTTATCTTCTTCGAAAAATTATACGAAACCTATTCATAACCCCCTTTCTTTTCAAAATGTTTTTAAATTTTTTAAACACGAAATAGCGTGTTCACGATTTGCCGTTGAGCAATATTAAATATAATATCTACGCAAGCGTGTATAATGGGGCAAATACTTTCAGCAAAAATATGTTTTTGAATCTAAATAAAAATTTTAAGTATTCTTCGGCTATCACCTTACTTTTGACATCCCACACTGGTTCATTCTTTACACGTCCAAAGTATTCTTTTTGATGTTTAATAAGTGTTCATTAACAACATTTATTAAACGGGATGAAAATGAGCAACGCATTGTAAACAAGGATGGAATATGATTTTAGGATATTCTTTTAAAGTAAATATTCTCTGTGTAGAATGTGATGTAAAAGTAGTTATTCCATTTAATTTTAAAAAAAAAAGGAAAAAAATGCTACAAATTTTGCAATAGAACTAAATTTTAGCAGTGCACGTAGCAGTAAACCATATAAAATATGAGGAACTTTTACTTTTTGTTGAAATCCATTTAATTGCTCGAATGATGATAGTCAGGTCATACTAAGTTTGAGCAATTCATTTATTTTTTAATTCGAATTCTCGAGCTATATCGTCAACATAAAGACTACGAAAACCGTTCTTTTATTTTGTTATTAAAGACAAATCTATGATCACAATTAAAAGTTGTGAAGTTATTCGAGTAAAAGATGTTTCTTTTAGCATTGCAGCAATAAACGAAATCCGCTTTTTACTTTTTCTTTAATTTCGTTTTTTATTATTTGCGGAATTATACTAATATATCGTTTTAATAGTTAATGATGTACCTTTGAATACTATCAGTGTCTAGTTGACCATTAAGTAAAACTTTGTAATAAAACTTCAATGTAATTTCCTGTGTTTAGTGACTTTTCCGATTCACCGTGACTTCGAAAAGCTAGAATTCTTCATCAGTCAAAAAGCAGTTGACATCAATATTAGATTTAAAAATTTCGTGTCTTTTGGTAACTTTCTTATTCAGAATTGTTTCTGCTTACCTATGTTTGTTTAAAGCTAAAAGCGCTCTAGAGTATGGTGATATAATAGATTATTTCGATTTATAAAATCCATTCTAATTCCATAATCTTTTAATCCTAGAAATGCGTGGAGAAAAAACAATTTGTTTAATTTATTCAAATCAAATAACCAAGAATATGTTTTATATTGCGATCGGTAAATACTCTGGAATCGGTCGTATTTTTATTCTTTATTGTTCGATTTTTAAAACGGTCTTCCTTTTTTACTAACTTTCCAGTCTGCAAAGATTGGTTTTTCAAATAGATCTTGTAAGAGATCTATATACTCGTAACAAAATTGATATTATTTCTCGTATTTTCGTTACACTTTTTGAAACCAATATTGACGAGTATGCATTTTAAAAAGGAATAAAAAATAAGGAAAATGTAACATACAATCAGGCATAGTTTGTCTAAAAGTAAATTATGGAACATAATTATTAAGAATAAATAAATAGCGGAAATAATACCGTATTACTTGTTGAAAGATTATTGTAATTTAAAATAGAAATTTTTTTTAGAATTTGAGCGGAACATTCATAGCGGTGCTTGAGATTATAACATACTTGCTTAGTCCAGATGCAAAATCAGCGGCCATCTATTACTTCGTTACTGCGATATTTGTTTTGCTCATCTGCTTCGATACTTACTTCGCTCTTCCGCTCAACGTGAGTATATATACTAGAATGAAATTACACGTTACTTCCTGCAATAATCTGATGACAGGAAGTATTTTTATTTTTGTAGAAATCTCGATTCAGTAATTGGCTTTTGTTGGTCAATAATTCTCATTGGCACTGATCCTTTTGTTCCGGTCAACTCTGTTTTAAATTCTTTTTCGTCGTGCCTTCAATTCGAATTCTTTCTTAGTCGCTTATTATCTTTCTTCTTCTTCTACTTCTTCTATTTTTTCCCTTTACCATCACCCCTTCAGTTGTCTAGGGACATACTAATTGAGAATAATAATAATTAAGTAAAGATTGTTAATTTACACGAAAGCGTTAGCCATTATTACAAGTAATACTTACTCTGTGTTGTTACAGTGAGCAGTGGATCATCCAGAATTTTATTTATTCTTTTTTATGTTTTAGTAATCATTTAGTAAAATTATCAGTTTCGTGATTTATAAAAAATAGTTGTTGGGTATTAATAGAAAGAAGTGAAATTCCTTAATAAGTGATCTGTGCATTGCCTAACAGTTTTGAGTAATACATAAAAAAAACTGGTAATTTTTTCAAGTCTGTATATGTATTATCAAGGTGATCTATAAATTGTCTGAATAATGTACGAATGTAAAGGCTTATGTGTATCCCGACAGATTATAAAATAAAATATCTCATTTAAGATATTTTTATCGATTTTTTCTTTCGAATAAACCTCGTTTATTCTTGGATTAAAAAATTGGATATACCATATTTTTATATTTCATTTACAATTAAAAGTTATTCGAACAATTAATTGTCCTTAATTGCTCCTTCATTAGGGAATTAAAATTTGAACAAGTGTCGGCGAAATAATTCAGAAGCAGATCGCATGTATGTAATAGATACTTTTTTAAATTAAGGAAAATTTTATCAGTTTCAACATTTTATTATATGGGGTATAGAATTTTGAACGTGAAAGTCGAATTTATATCGTTAGAATTAAAGCAAGTTATATTAAATTTATCAGATAAATTAAGTGAAATTAAGCGACAAATTTAAATACGAATTATTATAGAGAAAAACTTGATTTATTTTTTTAGAAGGTGTATTTTATTAATTTGTGATCGATGTATTAGAGATTCTATAGATACCATGATTTACAAAATGAAAAGGCCGCAAAAAGAACCGTCAGAAATGAAGTAATCGAATCTAAACGCGTACCTTATTGGAAGATATTTAAAACTTGCTTTCCTCAGTGTTTTAACGTGTTTTTAGTTTTCTTCGTTACGTTAGCCATTTTCCCGGCTATTTATTCGGGTAAGTTTATTAAAATGTCTATTTATTTATTTATTTATTTATTTTTTTTTTTTTTAAATTTGTAAATGTTTTTTGTTTTTTTTGGCGTATCGACTATAGTCATTTACCTAGCGCTAGTGTTTTTTGTTTTTTTTTTCTAAAAGTTTCAATGTTTGGCAACGGGGTTTACACCAGGCTTTACTAGAACGAGACATCGCTGCCTAACCTACGACACACCATTATAGAATTTTAAGTTGACGGTGCTTGGTGAATTCTCAGATTGGTGAAAGATGGAGGAAGAGATAATATAGTGAAAGGCTGAAAGAACACGAAAGCCCAAAGAAGGAAAGAAATTGAAAAAGGCGATGTGAAATTTAAAATAATACCCTTTCCATAGTTCAATGTAATATTAGACATATTAATGAGCAAAAAGGAAAAAATAAAAAGGAACTGAATCAGAAAACTGAAATGAAAAACAAGCACCCACCATTCGGATAAATCATTATGCGAAAGTCGACGGCACGCTATCAACCAACGTAGTTAACGGCGGCAAGCAGCACTGACATGCTTCGAGAAGTAAGGTTTAGAAATTTGGAAATAAGACGATGATGAAACGAAAAGAAAAATGGTATATGAAGCTGAAAATTACGTAATCATTGCGCCTGGGTTTTCATAGCCATCAACTAATCTGGTTATAGGAGGCAAGTAACACCAAAGAAACACACTATAAAATTAAAAATACAGCAATATGATGATACCTATGTAAAGATTAAGCAGACAAATAGCGTTAACATAGTGGAAATGAAATAAAATGATGCGTAAACGAAAGAAAACAACTATAAAAGACGAATAGAAAGAATAGTGATAAAAATAAAAACATAAAGTAGAACAAACTATGACTTCCACCATATCTAAGATTGTAAAACTTGACATGTAGACAAGATTTTACTCTCCAAATTGAGAATATTGTTTTCTTAAATATTTATTATAAGACTAAGCAAAATTACGTATTTCTAACTATTTTTACGAAGCGAGGGTAGAACGTATGTAGGATAACGTCGTTTTCGAACGAGCCGTTTGGTACCGCGGTATCAGTTATACTTACACTGTGGTAGTGATACGCAATTTTTCTACCTTATTCGTGGACATTGTTAGCGGTCACTCTGCGTCAGTTTACATGAAACAGAGCCACTAGTACAACCGCACGAGGATTACAGTTTACATGACCGAGTGTTCACAGTCTCATTTAGCTTACACAAGTATTGCCCGAGCTGAAACAATACTCGGAGTCGTCGAAATATCGATAAAAATGCTGGTTATAATTCTCTTAATTTTAGCACTTATCATCATATATTATTTGGACAATTCAGATTACTACTGAACAGTGATGTACGAATCCATGTATATACATATTTATTTTATTTATTTTCAGATATCAAAAGAACAAATCATTCATTTTCATTTATTAAGGATGATCGCATGTTCGTAAACATTACATGTTTTTTCACTTTTAATTTTTTTGCCATGCTGGGAAATTTGCTGACAACTGTTTATACAAAGGTACAGTATAAAGTTATTTTAAATATATACTTTAATTTTCTATGTAATTGATTTAAAAAAAAAAAAAAATCTTTGAAAAAAGTTGTTTTATAAAGTCAAAGGCTTTTTTATTGAGAAGTATTGGGTAAAAAACCAAAGAACCATTCGTCTTTTAGCTTTTTAGTGTACATTGAATTTTCCTTGAAATATTTTAAAGTATAATAATTTTTAAAAAACTTTAAAGATCCTTATAATGTCGCATACTTTAAATAGATAACAATTCCATAAAATAAACTGGTTAAAGTAATGCTATATTTATGTAAAAAGGAAAAAAGCTGTATCTATTTATTTTTTATTTGTTTTTGAAATCTTTTAAACCTACATACAAAAAAAAAATGTTATTTTATATCATAGTCTTTTTTTTTTTTGCTCATTAATTACCGTTAAAATTTGTTTTTCGTTATGTTCACTGGTGGTACACTATATTCAGGCTTGAGCCCGATGAATTGATTCGACTGGTTCTTCTTTCACATAATTTAATTTTTTTTTACCGACTTTAAAAATAAATCTTATATGTTCGTTGCATATGTTTTCTTGTTTTTTTTTTTTTACATCTGTTCACGCATGATTTTGGACTTTGCGGACTGATTTTAATGATTCTTTGTTTATTCAAAAGTGTGGCGGATGGCGGTGAGGTCTCATATGAGTATTATGACTTTGGTGAACCCAGACTAAGTAGCCATCAAATATTTTAAAAAATGCAAATTTCTTTAGAGAAATTTTTAATACAACTTAAAATATCGATGTCATATTTGAAATGGAAATGTTGATTATAAAGAAAATTAATTTTTTACATAGCCAAACAAAAATTAACTAAAAATTTTCTAAAGGTTTACAGCCCTTCTATAGCTACTGGAAAGTTTATTGCTTGTGATCAAAATTTTGAAATCAAAGGCGATAAATAAGAGTTACTTAAAGTATTATGAATATTAATTACGGTGGACATATAGACATGATAAAAAAAAAAAAAAAAAAAAAAAAAAAAAAACGAATTTGAAACCCTATCGCTAACCAAAATATTACTTCTTGACATATTTGCGTATAACTTTTGAACACATCAACTGATCCGAATGATTTTTTGTTTATTCGATAGTGTACTGGTCAGTGGAGGTCCCGTATGAATACTAACGAGCACTGACTGAGAAGTCACCAAATAACGTTAAAAAAAGGAGTTTATTTCAAGATATACTTTCTTTACTTAATACAGATGAAAAAAATGATTCCAAGATTATTAGAATATAAAGAAAATATGAATCACTGAAATTTTAACATTAAAGAGGCGATTATCGTGACTGACAAAATATTATCAACGTTAATTTCTTATGGGAACGTTGCAAAAAAAAAAAAAAAACTAATTTTTAACATAACCAGACAAAAAAACTTAAAATATTATTAATGTTAATTAGTATGAGAATGTAGATTCAAATAAAGATAATGAATTTTAAACCTCTCATAGCTCGATTTACAAGCTCATCACGGACGTATATATTAGTTTGAACATTACTCCGAATCCAGTACCCAGCTTTATAGAGTACTTATTTTTTGTTTTTGCTTGGTTTATCTGTATTATCGCTTAAATATATTTACACTAAAAATTATGAAACCAAATTGTTTTTTAAGAGAAAAAACAAAATTCAAAATTTACTTTAAAAGTTTAATAAAAACACCCTATATAAAATAATATATGTATTTCGGAGTTATATACTTAAGAATATTATGATTATTTTTAAATGACATTAATTTTTCGAACCAGCACCAAAATAAGATTACAATAATAATTTAAAAACATTAATATTTGTTTTCAATAATTAGCTTATTGAATACGAGTTATTGTTTATACTCATTAAACTGTTTTTAATCAATATCGGAGTTTGAATTTGATACCGATTTCAATAAATATTAGTGTTGTTGTTTAAGAGATATAGTATTCGTATGTAAATTACCCTGATATGTTTATTTTTATCAAATAATTCTTTTTTCCTTTTTAATTAAATTTTTGTTAAATTTTTAAAGTAATTTTAAAATGGTATTTTTTAAAAATCTTTTTCATTTTTTTTTTTTAAATTATATTTTTATAACATAAAAACCATTATTGGATTCACCAGTAAATCCCCTTGTGTTCTTTCAAAGGAACTGGAAACGGTAAGTGGCTGACCATAACAGTTAATCAGTAATGTAAAATGGATTTTTAAATAGGCAAAAATAATTTATTTAAAAAAAAAAAAAAGTGCATTGTGTGTAATATTTGGAAATGATAAAAATGTATTTATTTTACAGCCGGGGCCGGATAAGTTGATTTATTTCGTTTTGGTTCGTATTTTGTTTATTCCGTTATTTACAGTATTTAATTATCAACCCGCTAAAATTACTCGAATTATGCCCGTTTTAATTACCGATGATTTAATTTACTGGGTTTCCGGTGCAATAATGGCTTTTACAAGCGGATATTTTAGTTCTCTAGCAATGATGTATTGTTCAAAGTAAGTAAAAGTTACAAAGTATTTTTTTTCATTTAAATATATTAAAAATCTAAGGCGAGAAATACACGAGTTCCAAATATTATTACGATTTTATGACTGTAAAAAAAAAATGAATAAATTTCTCAAGCAGAATAAAAATTATTCAAATTTTTAAAAAATAATAATACAAATCAGATTTATAATTTAAGTAACTGTATTAATACTTCTGTCGGGAAAAAGTCTTTTAATATAAATCATGTGATTCAATATGAGCAAATTGCATATATATCACTATTCAAATAATTGAGAATTATTAAATTTATTAAAGAAAACAAATTTTTGTTTAAATTCTTTTTGAAACTATTAAAATTTATGCGTCCATGACTGATTGTTCGTTATGTGCGTGTTTTAATATATATTTATGTATATATATATATATATATTCGATTACGAGCATCGTGAACTGCTTATTTTGTACATTCTAGCTGCACAGATACAGGTAGTTTTCGAGACAGTTTTGACGCACAGCGCAAGCGTACGTAAAACTACATCTAGAACCGATTATAAATGTTTGATTTATTGCGATACAAAGTCAATTACAAGTGTGTTCGCCCCTATACATTAACCCTCGCGTATATGATGGTGTACGTGGTGGTTTTCCATTGCCTACCGCGTGACTATTAGCGATTATTTATTATTTATAATAATTATCAATCGTCGCTGGGGATCGAACTTATGGCATCTGTGACGAAATTCAAGTGGGCCATCGTGACGACTTGTACGCCCATGTAAACGCCTAAATATGTTTTCAATGCTCTGTATCGACTTTTGTTGATAAATTTTATGTCATAAAACTATGACCTTTCATTATTTACAACAGATTACAATGACTAGCCTACAGTTGAATTATAAATCAGAATTTTACAACAGTTTTAAAACTAACCGTCGGAATTACAAAAGTAAAGACAGAGAATGGCCTATAAATGTCATAATTATTAAAAAAATAAACGAAATTGTGTATGGTAACAATTTATTTAAAATCTAAAATTAATAAACATTACTACTATAATTTAAGTTTACGAAAAACAAACTCTGTTCGTATCGGTGGTTAAATTTGCTGCTAAATGTAAAGTACTTTTTGAACGAATACTTTAACTGTTTGCATGGGTCAAAAATTAGATGATTTAGCAAGGTAGTTTTGTTTTGTTTTAAATTTTGTAAATTTTATCGTTCCTTCTTTCTCATTGTATGTATCTGCTGTATTTTAACCACTCGATAATGTAAATATTTAAATAAGAATATTCAGCTACTCTAATAATTCATACAGTTTTATCAGCCTGTAATTTAGAAATTCGTGTCAATATTATGAAAAATCCTACAAACACGTTAGATAACTTGTTTACTGCGGATACAGTTATTCAAAATGGACTGCATTAATAATTACGTAGAAATAGAAAATAATATGTACAAATTAAATTAAATTAAATTAAAACAAAACAAACTCAAAATAAAAAAGAAATTAAGTGTCTTGTATTAAAAAAATAGAAATTTTACAAAAATTTTCAAAGAACTAATATTAACAAATTATAATGGCTGAATGTATTTATACATTATTATTATTCCTAATATTAATTATAATATGTAATAAATATTTACTTAAGTTAAGTTTTTGTTAAATCTTTTGAGCATAAGATTTTTTTAACGCGAGTCCTTCAGTCCACTCCTGGACCATTTTAAAAAATTGCCTGTTTTTAATGAATCAGCATACGTCATCTGTCCACCTGGTCCTCTGCCTTCTTTTTTTTACTTTTATTATTTGAGACTGTTTGTACCAATTAAGTATATTAAACCACCCATTCGGTTAGTATAAACTATATAGATTCACATAAGTTAGAAATAATTTATATGACACAGAACATTTGGACAAACATACTATTAGGAAAAAATTTTCCATTATCATCATGGATGTGGAATTAACTTTTCAAAACGTGTTGTTTTAAATTTATATTTAAAATATTTCTGATAATGTTGATATATATATAACTCAGCCATTTTGGCCTCGCAAGGGGCTGCGCCTCTTAACCCCTCTGCTTACATTTCTGTCTCTTTCTCTTCTTGTATAAAATGATCAAAATTTACAACGTAATTCTAAATCGGTCCATATGAATATAATAACATAATCACAAAAATCCTATAAAATACGAGTATAACAAACATTACATAAAATTGGGGCATTTTTCGTTACGTAAAATTGGGATATTTTTTCTAATGGGGGTTAGCCTAAGAATTACGTTGTAATTAATATATACATATACGAGTGTGTGTGTGTGTGTCTTTGGACGAAAATCAATAGTTTTTAGATAATTTAAATTTGAGATTTTTTAAATGCAATCCCAAATTTTAACATTTTATTTATAGGTTAAGAAAAAAAAACTATTGAATGAGTTTTATTTTAATTTTTATTCGCAGTTGATGATCAAAATAGTTAAATGATTAAAAATACTTAACAGTCTGAAATAATAATTAACTTTAAAAACTTTTTCCCCATAATGTTCTTACTTGTAAAAAAATGGTATTTATTTCAAAAAATCACCAGCATACAAGTGTACAAATTATTAAGAAAAAACTTGCTCATCCAATTAGCCATTCAGAAAAGCATGCGAGCCAATACAGCTAAACTGAATTCTGTTTAAAATAATAAAAGGGCGCACCTAGTGAAAGAAATCATTTTCTGCAAGAAATTAAATTACTAAAATACTTGAATATATAAAAATATATTAATTTTTTTTCATACATCTTGCTCGATTCTGAATGCCCGTTCGAATTCACTTTCTCTCTTCAGTTTTTATTACATTTTTATTATTTTTCCTTCCAGTTTTTTCATTGAATTGACTTGTGGTTTAGGAAGTTAAATCATTAATATAAAAGTCGGTCGAGGTTAAGTTTGATTCTTCCCTCCGTATTTATCTGTTTAAGTTATTTTTAATCCAGCTATTGTCGTGTATTTATTTAATAGTAAGCTGGATATGCATCGTGTAGAACTTTAGAAAATCTTTAAAATTTTTCGTTTAAGTTTTAAGGAAAAAAATATGGATGAGTGAAACGGACTCTACGCTGCGATATGGCACATTTTAATTTTTTTTCATTACTTTTGCCCAATGATACAGATTGTGGTAATTTGTTAAATCATATCAATCAAATTTATTATTCTTTCGCCCTTTTTTTTTTTTTTTTTTTTTTTTTGAATAAATCTTTGTCGGCTTAACACACAAAGTGGCAAACTCTCAGGCGCCTTACTGATCTCTCTAGTAATGCGTGGTGACTAAGTATTTTAGTTGATTCTCTCGATAGTAAAAAAAATTTGAGATGTGTCGTAGTTGTTCATCACTACTCCATGACTAGCATCGGTGCATCGTTAATAATTGGTGGCTCGTAATACAGGATACAGGCTCGACTGTTTTTTGTCTGATTTCGATTCTCTGAACTGTTAAAACTCGGAATAGTCCATCACTATTGGTAATTGAACAGACTTGTAATTGTATAATGTCGACTTTATACATTTAATACCGAATAAGCATTCCATTTTATTTTATTCAAAGTTAATAAATTATTATATATATATATATATATATATATATAAGTATTTTGGTAATTTAATTTTGTAAAACAAATTATTTTCTTCATTAGGTGTGTTCTACCTGCGTTAAGTTAGAAATAATTTTAAATACGCATTCAGCATAGTTGTGTCGATTGAATAACCGAGACTTTTTATAAATACATATGTGTGCATGCGTGTGTATATAATATATGTTTTGCATGGTCGTCGCGATGGCCTAGTTGCTAGAGCGTTGGCTTGCGTTATGGAAGTCTTGAGGTCGATCCCAGGCGTCGGCAGAATATGCGCGCTAGTTAGTATACAGCAGGAGATACACTTAGAGGAATAGGCTTATACAATGACAAATTTCACATTTACAATCAGTTCTAATTGAAAAGTGGAGCCTTGCGAAAATACTAGCGTTTTGAATATTCAGCCGGCGAGCAATCACATCAACGTGAGTAGGCTAGTCGCCTCGGTTCGAGTCGCCGTTGATACCCCTTCCTTTTCATGTTGGTCGGCAACACGATAACTAGGTTACGCTTCAGTTTACCTGCTTCTTAGTTGCGATGCTAATTTATCCGCTGATTCTACTGTAAATTAGAAAATAATCCCATATGATCGAGTGGGAATACAAGATAGTAATTTGTACACTTAGTTTGTTCGTGATTTTGTGAGGCGAATAGTATTTTTTCGTGGGTAATATAAAAATTTTAGAAGGAAAACTTATCAAAATTAATATTATTTCAGACTAAGTGTTTTTAGCTAATCAACTGCCATTATAGCTTCACAGGTATGATCTGTAAACAAAATTAAAAATAAACCCATACAATAGATTTTTTTTACCTTTGCATAAAATGTTAAAATCTGAGTTGTTTTTTTTTAACTGTAAATTTGAATTATCTCAAATGCTGTTGATTTTCAGTCAAACATATATTTATTTACATTTGTTGCATTTTAACCCACCTTCGCCTTCTGCAAGGAATACATTGAGTTGGCAGTACCCTATATATTTTATATGTATATATATATATGAATTTTCACTGCCTATAACCAAAAAAACAATGATAATACAATTAAAATAATAAATAAAGTAGTCTACGTAAACTAGCCAAAAAAACGGTGTGAATAAAATGATTAAATTTAACATTTAAATTTAAAAAGGAACCACCATATTTACTCGCGAGATGGTAATGAAAACGGCTCAATTTAAGGAGAAATACTCCTGCTTGAGATAATTTTCTGTCAATGGTGTTATTTTATTTTGAAATGAAAAGAAAAAAAATCAAACGGTGTTTTCAACTTCCTAATTTCAGAACTGTTCAACCGCAGTATGCTGTAAAAGCTGGTATGTTTGGCGCCGCATCACTTTTGACCGGAATCTTTTCTGGAATTGCATTGTCGACTGTATTTCCTTGGCTGGTCACTGTCATTACTTGGTGATCAAAATTATTAGAATTTTGCCGGTCCTACATGCGCTTATTGAAAAGTTTCTCAAATATGGAACACTACAATGTAATAATATTTGATGCTTAATACGTAAATGATTTATAAATATCCTGGATTTTCATTGACTGATTTTGTATGATTATTATCGTCGTTGTACTATTTTTGTACTTTTTCTTGTTCGTTTTTTTTTGTTTTGTTTTGTTTTTTACATATATATGTATTTTGGTAAATCGAATTTTTATGTTTATAATTTCGACAATCGTTATATATAAAATATTTATCGTCTTTGACGACTCTTGAAATTATTACCTCTAAGCGATTAAACATTATACAATAGTAGTAAGTAAACACTGAGCAAATGGTATTCAGTGTATGAATTTCGATCCTATTTTTAATTTTTTTTTCAGCCTATAATTGTTATTTGTTATTTGTTTTGTTTATTTTTTAGTTTATAATATTAAAATGTGATTATGTTCGCCGATTGTTCCTATTCCGACTACTATTTGTAACTGATAACGCTTCGCGCGTGTTTACGAAAAAAACAAAAAGCTTCGTCGATTAAAAAGACAAAGGAATCGATCATTTTGAAAGTCAAATTCGTTTAAAACATTGTTTTATTTTGTTTTTGGCTTTTTTGTTTCCTCTTTTTTTTTCCGCTTTAGTATGTTTTAACAGTAATGATGAAAAAATTTGATAAACAAAAATTCAAAATAATAATAAAATGCAATTTGATTTTTTAATTTTGTTTCTGAATAAGTCAGGTTTTAAAAGTAACTAACATTGTTCGAGTGGAATATAAATGAACGCGATAGAGGGTTAGGTTTTGTGTATCCTTATTGCTATTATATTGCGATGCTAAACCGGCTCGATTGATTTTATCGTTTGACCGCATAAACCACATGGATGTTTCTTCGCCTTTATTTTTTTATTTTTTAGCGGGAGAACTAGCAACTTTAATGAAAGAAGTGTCGATGCATACATGCGATTTTTTAACGCGCGGTGACGCAATTCTACTTGTTTACTTGATGGTAGAACATTGCAATAGTACATAGAGATACGATAGTACTTTTTAGTCGTCAAGGGAGGTGGCTGCGTATGAAAAAAAAAAATAATAATATGAATAACTCGCGACATCTGCTTTAAATTTAATTCATTCATTTTGGAACGGGTGTGTGCACTAATTGATTTGCAACAGTCTACTATGAAACAGAAGTTACGTTTACACTTGCGACGCCATATTCTGACACAAAGTAATCGTAATATGAATGCGCGATTACAGCAAGGTCGATATTATGTGCGTCACTTAAGCTACCTTATAGTATTTCACCATGCAATTATGATGTCGCAATGTTATCGCACATTAAAAAATCGGTAGGTGTATCGAAATAACGGAATTGAGCGCTTCGATATTTGAAAAAGTGAATGAAATAAACGAAAATGCTTTTAAAAAATCGACCGTAGACTGTAAAAAGTGTTGTGATTTTTATGTATAATAAACGCGAAAACATTCAGATTTTATTTTAAGTATTATTTATGTTCCAGTCCTAGGATTGGCCATTTTCTAAGATAAATGACTTTTTCGGTCCAACCGATTTTTCATTCTTACATCTTTCAGTAACGTAGAGATAAGGTCTCTTTTTCCATAAATTCGGTAAAATTCCTTATCCGGTCTGGTAAGGTTCACATTTTCATGGGTCCTTTTTCGTGACTTTTTCAGTCCAGCTAATTTGTTCCATTTTCTTCAGCTGCACACCCCAAAGGCCTATAATTTCGTGATATTTCATTTATTTAAGGTCCACATTTGTGAAAAAATACACCGCAACAAATAACGGATTAGCAGATCGCCAAACGAAACAGCAAAAATGAGACCTGCTCTAGCATTTTTGGAATATCGAATTGATTGTTGCTTATAGATTGCTTTAACACACACACACGCTTTGCAGTTTCCATCGTATAAGAATCATATTAGTTCGGTAGCTCTCTTCTCATTAAGTGAATTGTCTTCAAATTCGATAATGATAATTACATATTTAGGCATACTACTATGCGTTTATTTTAATTATATGTTTTCGTTTTATGTTGTTTAGTGTTAATTTTTTGTTTGTTTTTTATGTGCAATATTCTGTTTAGCTTCAATTAACGGCATTTTAACAAATATTTTTAAGATTCAAATTATGTACTTAACTATATATTTCACGACGAAAATTGCTAGAAAACGTGCTCAACCTAGTGTGTAAATTCAACATTTAACAACAACAGCAAGTTAGAATAGCGTATAAGAATGCGTGTGCTTTTATAGTTATCTGCGTGTGTATTAGTATTACTCTATCATAAAATCACATTTCGAAATTTTCTAATTCGATATATCTATCTGTATGTTGTTTTTTTTTTTTACTTAAAAAAAATTTGATGTAAAAATTATTTGAAAAGTACAAATTTATTTTAATTTCATACGAAACATTTCGTCTTCCCGAAATAATATCAATAGATTAAATGTACTTAAACGTACACTGTTCTACCGTTTTAATGATAATATTAACATAATAAGTATTTTCCCGTTATGGTTATACGTCCTGTGAGGTGGTACGTCTATAAAGTTTCTGAAGCAGATTAAGATAAAAGTTAATTTGCGTTGCGCTAAGTGCTGGTACTTTGACGACGAATTCATCAGTAATTGTTGTCATCGAGCTTTTAAGTTAAATATCGAAACAACTAGTAAACGTTAATAATCCTCAGTAAATGTCACTGCACTTAACAAGTACCGTGGAATAAATGTACCACTCTGGTTTTACTGTTGCTCACTTCGGCGGCAGTGTCGTGCCTTAGTTTTTTACATTCCACTTTTTTGATCGCTTTTTTGTATTTCTATTCTAAAACTCGCGCTTTTTTTAATCGGAAGATTTTAGAGTTCATTGTTCTTTATAAGAGACGATTTCTACGTAACAAAGAATTACCAAAACCCAGTAATGCAGTGAGACAGCAGCAATAAGACGAACGTTCACAATAAATAAATTTTACTCTTAGCACTAATTAACGTCTCTATGTTAAAAGTAATTTTAAATTTTTGCAACTTTTTTGGTTCGCCATATGTATTTATTGTTTTCAGTGAAAACCGAGTCACACAATTTTTTTCCGTAAACGTTTTCAATAACGGTAGAACGGACGGGAAAAAATTGTGACGTGGTCTTTACCGAAAACAGCAGACACATGGTGTGCTCACCTATGATGCTTGAGAACCGATTTGAAATATCGAGTAAGTTTAACCTAAAAATACTATTCCAGTAAGTAAGGTGTACGTAATAGCAGTTATGTTCGAAGTTAAAATATAAAATAATAAATCCATGTGGAATTTCGTAATAAAGACGGTTTTTAGTGTTATGTTACATTAAAATCATTTTATAATTGTGCTGTAATGGTGAACTGCGTATTTCAATAGAGTCAGATTGGAAATATTTTATTGAATAAAAAAATCTTTATTCGACTTATTTATAAAGAAAATCGTTTTTTTTACATGGGATTCATTGTATAAAACTAGCAAAAAACTATCGTTCTATTTTCGAATAACACATTTTGTAAAATCAAAAATAATGCAAAATTCATACATGTCTTTACTGTAAAGCTTAAAGATAGCGCATCCAAATACATGTACCGTTCAGATGTGATTTGTTTTCCTCTTAATTCTAACGTTGAAACACAGTGTGTGTCGTGCATTAGTTTGGAATGTCAGAGTACTTTGATATTTAATTACAATAATATTAGCAAAATATCGATGGGCGGAAAATGGGGAAAAAAACTTATTGCTTGTAGACATTCGTACAATGATGCAGAGGATAATTAAGCCATCCTGGAAACTTTCTTAATCTCACACTACTGCGTTTTCACTGTACAGAAAACTCTCACCACTTTAGTACTATCGTGGTACCGTAAATGTTACTAATTATATTAGTCAAAATTGAAATATTCCCGTCAAGTTTTAATCAATAGTTCTTAGCGATTTTTAATTTAATGAATTTCAGTTGTTTTTTTGTTTTTTTTTTTAAAATGTATATACGTGTATGTAAATATTTGCGACTAATAATTTTTCAGTGAAGAGATCATTTGGTTTTGCAGAAACTTCTTTCTATAAATCGGCGAACTCGTTGTTTTCTTTTTCTTTTTTTTTTTTGTAGTTTTATGAAATTATGCGTTTTAGAACAAAATCAGTGTCAATTCTGTTCTACTTTGTTTAATCGTTAAACCGAATTTTCGTGAAATATTTTTCAAAAAACCGTCAAAGTAGCTCTCATTGCATTCTTTTGCTGCTCTGCTGGAAATTTTATAGACAGACCTCTTAGCATCTTAGAATATATAGTCTTCCGTATAATATACTGTATTACTTAGAACTTGTAAATATATTGTATAGTTTTTTTTCGTTCGATTTTATTAAAATATTTCGTGTCCGCGAATAAAGTAATAGAATTTATTCGGTCGTCTTGTCCGTTAATGCAGTATACTACTGCTACAACTAGATAACCGTTAGAATTGTGATGTAAGTTATTCGTGGCCGAAATAAATTAACGGATTTTCTACTTTTAGAAAATGAACGATTTACACGACATTTACTTTAAAAAATATGTAACATATATATATATATATATATATATATATATATATATATATATATATATATACTCACTTCTCCATTTGTTCCTAACTATTAAGTGTACAACGTACAACAAATTAAAGGCGACAGCATGGAATAGGATCGAATGGAGAAAACGAACCAAACGGTTCAATGATTGATTGATTGATTGATAATACATATACACGAAGTAAGCAGTTGTACAGAATACTTGCGAGATCAACAATTACAAGTAGATAGGGTTCCTTCAACCGGCGCGCAAAACTGTCTCTATCCAGCTGACTTTTTAGAGTACTACATTAGTATAAGAAAATAATAATTTTAAAATTTTAGTCTGTTTCAAGGTTTATAATTGAATTTTATATAAGAATTATTATCTATGTATTTAAAGCACAAAGCGTTGTCTTTCTGTTTCTTTTGACAATCGGCCAGCGATCCCAGTTTGAATGATTTGAATAATTTTTTTTTAAAACCGAAGCTTATAACTTCTAGATGAACCATCAATAATCGTACATCCCCAACTAAAAGCCTATGTTCGTTAGCTGGTATCCCACCTTTATCTTACAGCAGAAAATTCTTCACTTACCGCTATATGCTTTCATGGGCGGCGGGTGAATGACAATGACGTAATTATAGAGCCTGACTTTCCCAGGGATAATCTACCTGAAGTCGATGCAATTTTGATGCAAAATAACATAAAGCCTAACTTTACACCCAGAATGGACTATTCAAAACTACCTCCACTCTGGACCTCTTTTCAGGTAGAAGCTATTACAACCCTCACCGATAACAGTCATCCACCAGCACTGCGAGGGCACAGGGCGCTAGGCATTATTAATAAATATACCACATTTTCGACAACATGCACTGATGGATCCAAAGTGAACAAGTCCAAGGTTGCCGCAGCTGCGTGCGCTTTCGAAATAGACGGAATTACAGAAGGCATACGGTTGAACAACGTATCGATTGCGGAAGCCGAAATGTATGCTGTGTTGTTTTGTCTTCAGGAATATTTAGAACTGAGATCTCAACCCCTCGGAATGTTACTGGTGACTGATTCCTTGCAGTCCATATGTGCTTTGCTGTCGGATCACCCGGAATCACCAATGGTCCTAGAAGTTCTGGCTACCTTATACCGGCTGAGCCGAAGAGGATGCCGAGTTGTGTTTTTATGGGTCCCCAGTCATTCCGGAATTCCAGGGGATGAGCGGGTAGACCTGGTCGCTCGGTCATCCATGATGTGCCCAATGCCACTATTTGCTTTCGGTCCATTGTCCTTGAGAAGTTTCCTGTCTAATGCAGTCTTCGCACAGTGGAATCATGACTAGATACCTCAATCGACCTTCTCAGAGAAGTGAAATCTACGACGGAGCCATGGTGGCCTCCAGTCGGAACGGAACGCAGAGTGTTCTCGGCTGTCAATCACCTGAGAACGGGATATACGACTTTTTCCCACGACTACATCCTCAAACAAGCTCTAAAACCAAATACCTGCCCACTTTGTTCTATCGATGAATACCCATCAGTTTCGCACATCTTGCTAAAATGCATACGTCTCAATGGGTTGCGGTGCGGCCAGATTACTACACCACTTGCAGACATCCTCTCAAATACCCCTACCGCTTTGAACAATTTCATGACTCGTTCAGTCTAACGAGCTGAGGAGTCTGATCTAAAACGTGGGTCCACTCACTGCGATAACCTAGGTAGTTACATGCAGTGTATGGTTTAGTACCCCTCCTTAAATTTAAAAAAAAAAAAATAAGACAAAAAGTTTAAACAAATGTATGTATAAACGCACATATTTAAAGTGCAAGGCGTTATATTTCGGCTGCTGCTCAGCGCTCGCTATTTCATCTGCTCTTTATGACCAAAAAGTTTAAAAAAATGATGTAAACCTAAACATTAAAAATAAAACGCATTAAAAACTGTAAGCGTCTTCTTCCGAAAATCACAGTCTATAATTGGCTGATTTTGACATTTTTTTCTTTTTTCTTTTTGAATGGAAGGTAAAATCCCTAAATGTGTCAACATAACTTTAAAAAATTAAAAAGAAAAAGAAATCCATACACATAAAGATAAATTTGGTCCTTCCTACAATCGCCCAACGGCTTCCTATTTACCCTATTTGGTTTTTTTTTTAGATGGAAGCCCATAATAATCTAGATGAGCCATCAATGTTTAAAAGTTCAAGAGGGTTATAATGCTCATTTATTTAAAGGTCGAATATTTTTTACAAAACTTATTTAAAATTCAGGTTGCTTCCTTTTGACAATCGGCCGGCGGCCTCTATTTCTCCGATTTAGATACACAAATCAATTAATGAGTTTTAGTTTGTAATAGTAAAGTACAGTGGAGTGTAAAAAAAGCTATACTGCATTTCAGAAATTTTAAGCACGATATCACATTTGCAAGCGATGAAATTGTCTAAAACTGTTTAGAATGTGTTACTACTTGTTTCTAGTGATAAATTGAGTCTCAAAAAATCGTTTTTTTTTTTTTTTTTAACGTGCCCCTTATACGACTAGACTAGAAGTAGGGCAAAAAGTGTTATCATAATAAAGTTATGAGATCGGTCGTTTTGAGAAATTCGAAGAGTGGAGAGATTATTCCTTCATCATCGCTGAGAAGCTCAGCGAGTGGTGACAGGAGTGAACATTAAGCGTATCGTTTTGTACTCCAGGCAGTCAACGTGGAGGTATTGAATGGACAGTAGATCATTGCAACGAAAACAAAAAGGTGGCCTTGCTCATAAGATATGAATGTGCAATTGAAGTATGACCAATGCGAACTCGGCAAAGAACAGTTTTCGCTCTACGATTGGATCGTACTGAGGTTGACCACAACTTTGAATATTGTTTAATTCTTTTTAGTTTATCAGAAGAGGAGGCCAAAAACCAAACGGAATTTTTTGTCTAGACGACTACGGATACGATTCTCAAAATCAGTTGTCGGTATTGCGTTATTACGTATGGGGTTGAAATGTGTTACTTCTTTGGCAACTTGGTCCACTAACTGGTTGCTTGGGATACCACTATGACCCGGAGTTCATACGAAGATTATTTGATAGGGTGTATTTTGCAATACAGAAATGATTTCCTTTACTATGAAGTGTTATTTATGATCGTGGAACTTAGCAAGCTTTGAAGTACTCCTAAAGAGTCGGTAAAATTCAATTTTTGTTCGAAGAAACATTAAGAATTGCCATGAAAAAAACAATATCAAGTAATCCAGATATATGCAAACAATCTATAGCTCTATGTTTTTTTGTTTTTTATTTATTTATTTTATATATATATATATATATATATATATATATATACGAGCTGACCCAGCCACGCGTTGCTGTGGCTTAGTAGTTATAATGGATTAAATTAATTTTTTACTTATTATTTTGATGCAACCAAATTAATTTTTACTAATAAACCTGAAATTATTTAGCCGATTTTGAATCATATGTAGAGAATGAAATTATCCAACTAATATACACGTATTGAATTTACATTTTATTTATCTAATCTTGAACTTTAATCTGTAATCAATGACTTATTTACACAATATACTAAATAAATTAGTTACATAAAAATTAAATGCTATAAATGAGGCAGATAACATTGGTTTCGAACTATTAGTTATATTATTTTATAAAATGGAAAATTATCTAAGCACTAATTTGTGCACAATGTTCTTGGTCAACCTGTCTTTTGCTAACACGAATAGACTTGATGGTGTTCCCACACGTGAGCAGGCAACATGCGTTTATTCTTGCAATTTCTTTTTCCGATTCAGTAGCTCTCATAACATGCATGCGCCGTACATTTCTGCTACGCGCATTGTTGAGGTTCGATTGTCTCCGCGGCATTATCTTATACTGAAATATAAAGCAACTGACATGCCCAACGATGTCAGAGAGTTGTATCACTGCCACAATATTATTGTGGATATATTTAAATTTTTTTTTTTTTATCAAGGCAGGACGTTTATTAAATACACTGAAATATAAATAAATTAAATGCCGCACAATATCGCACAATATTTTTTTTTTTCATAAACAAAAACTCCGTAATAACACGAACTTTTTTGTAAACAACAGCGAAAAAACGTTTATTTCATCATTCATCGATAAAAACGCCATGCGCCAGCGATAAACCTGGTTGCATTTCGATTAACATCGCACGATACACAAAAGTCGCCACGAAAAGTAGTCGGTGCTCAAAAAATAATAAAATTGTCAAAATTTGTTTTATTTAATATAACAAATATTCATGTAAATAATTAAAGCAAAAAGTAATAGCCAACAATTAAATTTGTTTTTTTCAAATTGATTGATTAAATTATTTAATATAACAAATATTTATGTAAATAATTAAAACAAAAAGTATCCTATCTGTTAAGTTGGACCAAATTGCATGTACTTTCAAAATTTTATAAAAATCGGTTAAGTAAATTCCGATTTTATCCTGCACAAACATAAAGACACGGGATTTTTATATATATATACTAGCTATGTCCCACGGCTTTGCCTGTGTATTAATGTCCGTTTAAATCTGTACTTGGAAATTCATAAAAAAGTTTTTGCTTTATCTGGAATTGTATTTATGTTAAGATTTTTTCTCTCTTTGGGAAACATATTTATTACCGTCCAACAGAAAATAGTCTTCACGTTCCACGTTTAGCTGAAGATTATCGATCTTTCTTTAGCCTGTCGCTCTTGATCTAACAAAAAGTTTTGCTCAACTAAACAGCACACACAACCATCGGTTTGGAGTTACTCACAGGTGATCTCCCATAATTACACATTTAAGAGAACATCTTCTTCACTCGTATCTTCCGAATTCTCCGTATCGAGCATTTTATTAAAATTAATTTATTACCGCAACAACAAACTGCAGTAGTTGAGTAAGAATTTTAATACTCCTGGTAGCAAATTATTAAAAAGAAAGTTAAACAGTTCATTTAAAAAATTTATACAGCGGTTTTGGCCCAAAAGTTCGAATATTTGACATATCAGTTAAATACTCTATTTATTTTTGTATGTTATCCATTAAGTCCAATAGTATATGGCTTAAACCTCTTCCAGTTTTTATAAACATATTGTACAATACATTTTCATATTTCGACTCCTAATCATTCATTATTATACAATAAATGAGGTAGAGATGAAAACAAACATGTACCATCCCTATCTATGTATTTAACATAATGGGCAACTATTGTATCCTTAACACATATTAATTCTACATTCGTAATTACAGTGAGTATTTATATATTAAAATACGCACTTCAATACCGCACAGAATTTGCACAAACTGAAAGTAAAATGAAATATTTTTGAATATTAGACACCGCTCTCTGCCATTCCAGCATCAACAACAACTTTTCTTCCGACCTCCCTGTCTTCAGCATTTTATTAAAATTAATTGATTGACACAACAGCAAACTATACGTAGTTGAGTAAAGATTTCAAATTTGAATATAAATAACGTTCCCGGTAGTAAATTCCGTTGCAGGATATTTTAGAAAACACCACTTTTTTTTTAACTCTCCGTAATGAGTGCAGCAGCTAGCTAGGAGCGCGCGACTTATATGTTTAGATTATGTCATGGAAGTTTAATGATTTCAATAATGCAAAAAGTGAAGTAACAGAAGCGGCATATTTACTTACACCAGAAACTAATAAAATAACCATAGTAATCATTTTATTTAAATTTTTAGGTTTAGTTTATTTTTACCGTGGTAATCATTTTATTTAAAAATGAATTTTTTGTTAATTTCTTTTTATTCGTTCCACATACATTTCTATGCCTCTGGTCTCATCTCAACTATTTAAAACCCTCATATTTCGTGTAGTGGACCGAATTGTGAATCTAAACCATTCTTGAATACACTTGAACACACAAAAAATTTCATCAAAATCGGTCCAACCGTTTAGGAGGAGTTTAGTCACAAACACACGCACAGAAGAATTATATATATAAGATATATAATTTTTTATGCTGTTAACCGCAAAAAATTATAATGCGCCAGTGACATCTCTAGCGTTACACGTAATAGCTCACCTCGACAGAGCCTCAGGCTTTAATCATAGGAATAAAAATATAGTAAAAAAAAAATGACTCACATTTCGTACTGAAGCACCTCTTCCCGACTAGGAAAACTCACGGAGGACTTACCACCATATGTTCAAATCGCCAAATTATCGACACAATCGCTGTGGTGACACGTATATTTTACGAAATTAAACAGATAAATTTATCAACAAAATAATTTAGAAAATCACAAAAATTCACTTATGTATATAAGCAGTCTCGGCTTAAATTTTACTAGAAAAATTATTGACGTGGAAAAGAACGGTATAGCATCCGTATTTTCTTTAAGAATTAACAATAACTGGAAAAACGAACAGCGACACGCAACGTTGCGCCGACTTGCTAATATAACGGTAACTAATAACAGCCTTTATCTAGCCAGCTCGGCTCGATATTTATTTAAAACTAACGGTACATTACCGAAAGACCTTATCAATTAATAACACATAGCCGCTACAGCGCTGATCTTCACACACGGCTCACGCGGCCGACAGACGCTATCCTGTTGTCGCAGACCGCACATACCAGGACACTTATACAACCCCTAACACTACCCGAGCTGAGAAATTCGACAAAAATATCGGAAATTACTTATTCGGTCGTGTAAATATCCCGGCCGTATTCTCCGCCGACGATGAATAATAAGATTGATGGCCAGAGATCGAAAATTAATGATTTTAATCGGAGAATAATTTCTAGCTCGACATCATCGCGCCAGGTAAATACCGAATCCGTATCAATTTTCAGTAGTGAAGTAACATGACCACTTTTGCTATTAAGCAGGGTGCAACGTAAAGAATTAAATTAAATACTCGCTAATAATCACGTGCCACGTATACCATCATATGAGCGCTAGTTCAGTACACACAGCAGACACACGCGGAATTGCACTTGTAGCGTGATAACAAGCGGCTACTATCAGTTCCGGGTGTGGTTTTGCGTGGGTACACTCGCGTCGCGTATAGCAATTGCCATGAGCGCTGCCTATTCTGTACTGCTAGTGTACAAATAGGCAGTCACGATGCTCGAAATCGAGCGATACGACTCAGAGAGAGAGAGGGTGCAACGTATCGCAAAATGATTACATTTATAGTAAGTTATGTGGCCAGTACTGTTTTCATGGAACTCGTAAGGAAATTATTTTCCTGCTGCCTTGATTTCGGAGATGGTTCCACAAGTGTGGTAGGTTTATATAAATTTTAGTGTACTCTGAACCGTGTATGAATAAATAGTTTAAATCTCTTTATCAAGTGCTGAATACAACGCATAATATCACTTCTAATTTGAGAAGCTATTGAGACGTCACTGTGCACCTAATAGGATACGACAAGAACAGAGACGCGCCATCAGTAAATACATTAAATACTTTGTGGGAGACCTCTACTTCGCCGATTAAAATAATTTCCGACTCCATATTAATTACATTTCACTTCCTGCAGCAGCAATTAAAGTAAATGTAATTCGAATTAATATTTAACGCATTTTCGGTATAATATTACTCTAAGAATGATGTCAAGTCAAAAGTAGTTAAAATATGCATAAACAGATTTAAATTGGAATTAAATTCATGACTATATCGGACAGAACACAAATGTACGAACAATTGGAATTGAACTAACGAATTAATATAAATTAAACGCAATTTAGACGCTATTTGAATTACAAAATGCGAATGAAACTATTAACTAAAAAATATGATTTTTCGAATGACAACTCTTCACTAAGCCAAAAGTAACAGTGATATGCTTAAATCAAGAGATTTTCTTATTTAATAAGGCTGTGCGTTGTATAATATATCAAAAATAAAAGGCCAAAATGTATAGAAACGTTCCTTTTCGGCGGCAGTGTGATTAAATATTTAAACCTAATAAAACGACTAATTTGCTCTCAGGGGCCCTATTTAACTCTTATCACATGTGCAATATATGTCTGTGTATCCCCTGATTATTTCGCATTTTCGGGTTTTTCGACATTTCTAACGTTAGATATAAAAAGTTATGAAAAAGTCTGATTGAGAGGAAATGCCTAAAAGCTACGTACCAAATTCCAACATTATAAGCATCGTCGTTCATTTCGTGTATTCAATTTTTTGTTTGGGATTTTGTTTTTTTTCGCAATTTCTAACATCGGCTATGGAGTTGTGAAAATTCTGCCCTTAATGAGCAACTAATAGTTGAGAGAGACCTACGTAGTACTATATTTAACTTTTTTTTTTTTTATTTATTTTTTCCCAATGTTACCATTGTTAAAGAACCTTAGTGGCCATATATTGATTTCACATAATTAGTCCCTCAAAGACACGTTAATCCAGAATAAGTAATAACAATAACAATAATAATAATAAATAATGGCAATCAAGGGCGTCGCCAGCCGATGGGCTAGGAGGGGCAAGATGAGTTGCCAGCCACCAGGGGGGGGGGCAAGATGATAGAAAAAGGATATGAGTTACAGGAAAAATAAAATGTTTAAGTTGTAAAGGCTTAATATTTTATTAAACAAGAATAAAATCTTAATTAAAACATAGTTTTCGTGGGTTTCTGGCAAATTATCCATGATTACGCGCCTATGAATACTCATTATGGCCAGTTGATTAAAAAGTTTCAAGGCTCCGGGGGGGGGGCTCCCCCCATCTGTCCCCCGCTGGCAACGCCCATGATGGCAATAGTAATAACAAAAAACAATAAAAAGAAAAGAAATGTTTTACTCAAAATAACTAAAATATAACTTCTTCAGTAAATTACCATTTCATTTATTCTTGATTGTATTTGTCACAAATTTTCTTTCTTAATATGTCGTTAACAATTTCTACTAATAATTCCCATTCATTAATATCCATTTTTATGTTAATTTCTGCGGCATACTTAACACAGTGACGCAGTATATGCTCCGTATCTTCTACTTCTCAAAAAAAATCACATTTATCTTCCTCAACTATTTTAAATTTATTTAAATAATAATTACAATCTCCATGTTGCGTTATGAAGTAGTTTAGATATTTTTTTTTATTTTTAATATACAATTTTAGATCAAGCATTATTAGGTATGTGTATCTTCCATTTTCTGCTAAATCCCATCTTTCTTGCCATCTTCTGAATATTTTTGCAACGGAATAGCTGAAGGCAATGGGAGGGAAAAATAGAATTTTTAATTTATATAATAGACCATTATGCCAAACTTTATCGTAAGCGTGTTGGACATCGAGCAATGCCGCTATACACACATTTTTTGTCTCCAAACTTTTTTCTATTACACTTACTACTCTATGCAGCTGATCCACCGTGGAATGCTGTTTTAAAAAACTGAATTGATGTTCTGGCATTATATTACATAGGTATGACTGTAATAAAAAACCGATCTGCTCCAAACTTCTAAACCAACTACCTGTTTTTCGCTGTCATTAATTTCTTTTTTCCGTTGTTCTTCCTTTCCAGTCCGTGCCATCGTTGTATAAAGCTCCCTGACGTGCAACTCGCTCGTCCAATAACTTCTAACCGACTACAGGATCTCACAACAAACATACATTCACTCTCTCGCCGCAGTTGCCAAGATTTTTAAAAATTTTATAGTATACCATGTAATTCAGGCAATGGACACATTACAACACATATACGAGTATGTATGCATGTGAATACATATATTTCATTTCGTTTATATAAATTATCTTCTAACGTTATTACACATTATTTAAACGAACTTTAATTAAAACTATTTCTATTATTAAACAATTGGGACGGTTGTAATGATTTTGATTATGTTGGTTTTACTATTTAGCTAAACTTATTTATTTATTAATTTTCAAAGAAATACACATACACATGTAACATATCTATGCATGTATATGAAAATATTTAATTAAATAAGAGCGGCAACTTTTTTATATTACACAGAAATTACTGTCTAGCTATTAATCGTATTTGAATTTAGCTGTGGTTTTCTTTGCTGATTTAAATGTAAGTTATTCGAAATATATAACTACTGGCTGTCGTGCTGCGGCTGAATTTGCAACAAAACAAAATTTTATACATTACATAATTTGTAAGCTACAGGTACTTCATTCATTTACGTTTTTGTTAACTTTTTATTTGTTATGTAACGTTGAGAGCAAAAATTGGGTCATATAAATTTTGTTTTCAATAAAATACATGAAATGCTCAGTTTTCGGGGTTCAAAAACAACATAAATAAATGTCTTAAAAGAGGACGTACGTTACATTTCATAAAGTTTACCGAAACGTATAAAAGCGTGACAGTCGGTGTGCTATCGAAAAATGTCATCGTGGCGTTAAATTATTTTATTCATCAGAGAAGAAATTACATTTTCTAGTATAAATTTATTATTATTTTGATTTGTTATACCTTTGTTGAATGAATATATTTCGTTTTGTTAAATTGTTTCATTCTGATTTTTCGTTTTTTTATTGTATTAATAATTTCAGTTTCCGGTTTTTTGTCTCATAACACGAATTACGGTTGTGTATTTTCTTTTCATTTGTCCTTGTTCATCTACTGTCGAATATATAGACCTCTTTCTTAGCCTTCCATTTTTTCTTGTGTCCATGCTTGTAACCGCAAAACATCAGTTTTCTTTATGTCGTCTTCGCAGCATGTTTTTCGTGATCCTCTTTCTCTTTCGTTTTTATACGGTCGTTTACTCGTTAATCTGCTTATCCGTCCATTATCTTTTATTTGGGCGGCTTACCTATCTCCGCTTCGGTTTTAATATTTTTTAAATGACGCCTTTAACCTTCAATCTTAAGTTCTGTTTCTTATTTTGTCTTGTAGAGTTATTCCCAGCAGTTCTTCTTTTTCTTTCGATTTTTCTCTGTATTCTGTTAACTTTTTCCGAATTTCACCTTTGTTGTTATATATCCATTTTTTTTCCAGCATGTCTTGTTTTTTTTTTTGAGTTTGTTAATGAGGACATTAGCTCGAGAAATGGAAAGAAAGAGACAATAAAATTGTATTCTTAAATGTTTAAGGATAGAGGATAAAAATAATTAGAAAGCAAGGATAACAGCAGTAGAAAGAAATGAGAGAATATAAGAAGCGCCGATAGTAGAGATACTGAGTTTCAGTAAAGAATAGTAAAAAGATGATTCAGCAGAAAATGTCGAACATTCAAATGAAACATGATTTCAAATCATAAAGGAAGTAATTAAAAGGGGATTGAAAAGGACAAAATGGAGTAGAAGCAAATGAAAACCGAGAAAATAATGCAAGAAGAAGGCTATGATTAAAGCAGAAGTAAAAAATAGCTGAGATTGTGGAACGTTTAAGAGAGAGCAAATATCTGGAAAACCATGGATGTGAGAAATGATTGAATAGAGAGGTAAAATAGTCAGAATTAGAAAATGGTAGAAGAATAGAAATTGCGTCATAGTCTCGAATGAGTCGCTTAGAGAAAGAAGAGCAATATTACGGGCTGAAAATGCGCCCAAAAATCTACCACTAGTCATGGAAGAACAGGCTGAGGAATCCACTATCACATTGCCCTTAATGTCTAAATGCCAAGGAATCGACAGAAGATCGAGGATCAATCGAATGAAGGTGGAAAGTATATGAAAAGTGTTATATAATCGGAAGAGATAGAAGAAAGGTTAGATGTGGTAGCCTGTGAGCATTTTTTGAATCCGAGATTATGAGCACTTTATGGAAAACTAGATAAGGAAACAAAGAGGGCAGCGCGTAGAATAGCAATAGATTCCGCAAAGGAAGTTTGAAAGACTCAGAATAATTCAAGGCAGAACAAAAAAAGGCAAAACCAACTCCACTTAGCCTTTTGGAACTGTCATTATAGATAGTGGTATGTGTAAGAAAAAGAGAACCTAAAGCATTGGAAAATTCAATTCTGACAACATGTTGAGGGACCGATTTGGAGCAGAACGGTAAAAAGCAACTTTTAGTAGGATGAAGGAAAATGGAAAAACGGAAAGAGAAATAAGAAAGTTTATCATGACTATAAATAAATGACGAAAATTGAAGAAGACGAACAGAAATAAGGGATAAAATTGGAGTTTTATTAGGGGTAAATCGTCATTTATGAAGGACAGAGGAGTAGGAAGAAATAAGCGGGCAGGTGCTTAATCAAGAAGCGATAACCCAAATAGGGTCTATGAATGAAAAGGGGAGGAATAAGGGATTCAACAAGGTTAGCTGGAACTAGAGTCTTCCAGTATCTTCTTTAATTTTTTTTCAGCGGTCCATGTCACGCGCGTCTACCTATTTCTTTTGCCATATTAATTAGCTTATACACTGTGACGATTGCTTTTCGATTATTTTATCTTCTGCATTTATTTCTATAGTCTTTGCGATACAAATATGTTGTATATCGCCTTAGTTTTACCCATTCTTTTCATTTACTACTTAGCTTATCGTTCGTACTTAAGTATTTATATTATACGCATTTGTTTTTAAATTTAAATAATTAAAAATACAATATACGGTAATAACTTAACATACAAATGAAATATATTAATTTATTTATAAAAACAAGGACATGACACATCGTCGTTTGTATTAGAAAACGAAATGTGTCACTGATGAAAATAAAATATATCGGTAATGATTTAGTGTCGTAATATTATGGCGATTGCTTCGTGTATGAAAGCGATATTATTTTTTGATATTTGCGTTAGCGCTGTCGTTATAACTGCTTTAATTTTTCAGACTCAAAAATAGAAAAAACATTAAAATTAGCCAATCGCAATCAACAAAAAATGAAAAAAAAGTACCTGTTAAAGCAAAAAAGATCCTTATAGGTTTAAAAAAAGTGCATATTTTTAATGATAAAAAACTGGTAACAGATAGAACGAGATAAAAGCAGTGAAATAAAAAAAAAAAAAAAAAAATATTTATTGGGAAGAAATTTATAATGTCAATACGGAAACAAAGCATAGAGAACAGTTGAATAAAACAAAGATGTTAAACAGAATTTCAAAGGATTTATTTATTTATTTTTTTTTTTTTTATTTATTTACTCCGCTGTACCTTGCGGTTTTTCAGCCAGAGTTTCTGATTGTTACTGTTATTATTTGTTGTTGTAATGTTTTGTTTTGTTATTCATTACGTGGTTGGCAAAGCTGATCAAATTAAAATAGTTTTTTTTATGTATTTCGGTTATTGGTTTTTTTATTATTTTCCGTTTTTCTCTTTCGTTTTTAAACTTATTCCATTCGAAAATCGAATGTTAATCATCTGTTTCCCCTTTACAGTCTATACAGATGTCTGTTTCAGCAATTTTAAATCGTTTCATATAGACACCCCATTATATTTCCATGTCCGGTTAAAAATTGAGTGAAGTTATAATCGGTATAAAAATGTTTCATTTGTAGTCTTTCTTCTAAGTTTGGAACTATTTCCCCCGTGTTGTTACTTTGCCAGTTTTTGATTTATCACATCTGAGTTGCCAAAGTCGTATACTACTTGAATTAATTTTATTGATCTGTTTTCGTAACGTTTTTTTGTCTAAAATTTTAGTTCTTCTTGTTTGCATGTTTTGATATTTGGTTTACAGTTTCTAACTTTAAGTCTACAGGTATTATTATTCCTGCTATGATGTTGACTGAAGTATATGGATATTGTGCGATAACCAGAGATTGTTCCGATTAATATTTTCCTTTGTAATTTTAACAGCTTATTCTTGTCTTTTTCTCGTAAAACTGGAAAATATACTGTAAAGGATCTATTAGAAGAACTGATCAATTGAAACAAAAATTAAAAAATTGGATACAGATTTTAAAAAGTCTTTCAGACATCACATAACGATCGTATTTCGAATTGTATATTTGTATATATACATATGTCATCATCATTATCTATATCTCATTCTAATTTCGAGTATGAGATTATTTTCTAATTCGGAGGAGAATTAGAGGATAGATAGCTGAGAATCACGTAGGCAGGAGCGCAGCCTAGCTTTCGTGCTGCCGACAATGTGAGAAAGGCACCAATGGCGAGGCAAACCAAGACGACTGGTCTTTACTCACGTTGATGCGATTGTTCGCCGGCTGAATATTTCTATGCGACGCTAATACACACGACTACAGTTCGAACTGACTATAGTCGCTTGTTATCGCGCTACAGTTGCAGTCCAACTGTGTCTAAACTGCTGTGTACTAAACTAGCGCCGCATATTTTTGTCATCGCCCGGTATCAAACCTAAGACCTCCGGATTGGAAGTCTCTCGTGCCACGGAAGGGGTTTTCCCATTGACCCCGCCTGGGAACACCCCTAGACCCACAGTTCTATCACTTCTATACTTCGCATACAATGAGGAAAACTAACAACGTTATTCTTTCCGAATATGTGACAAAAAAAAAATAAAATTTAATGTCACATTTTGAGACAAATTTTTGTGACAAAAAACCTCTTACCGGCCCTGTTGTAGGGCCACTACAATGAATCGCTAATCTCCTTCTGTTCCGGGCGCCAGTGAAGTTAGGCTTCACATCTTTCAATGAAATTAATTACTTAATTTTAAGTAGACCATGTATATTAGCAGATCGACGATAAAGCACACAACACCCATAAAATCCAATAAAAAATTCCTCAGCCGGATCTATATGAGTTACGATATTGATTTTCATTTTAACCCGCATGCTAAGGTCTCAAGAATACGCGGGAAATACAAAATTCGAAAAGTTTTGATATTTAGGGACCAAAATTTGGAAGGCGGAAAGACTATAAACTAAAAAGAAGTCCACTGCTCTTTCCATGGTAGCTAGAGGGTCACTTTTTTTTAAATGATGTATTTCAATCGCTATAATATAGGAAAAATACGAGACTCCCAAAATTCTAAAATTAAAGGGCCCAAATTCTGAAAAATAATTGAAGCATACAAATTCTGAAATGATTGGAGTGATGGTTAACAGTGACTTAATATATTATTGCTTAGGTTCTAATAAAAAAAAACAACAAATTTCATCATTGCATTTAAAAAAATAAATATTGTTAATGTCTTATTTTAAAAGTATTAAAATTAACATATTCCTCTGACGTATATTATCCTGTTAACGGTTTCAGATATTTTAATCTAAACTTCACTTTTTTGATTGACGTATTCAAAATATATATGAACGCTGCAGTCTTTAAACAAATTTACAAAGTAAAATAATTTTAAATCCAAAGGAATGGGCCGTGAAACCAAACCAAACCCCCCCCTGGTATGTATATGTATCTATTCGTTCGTTAGCTCGATTACGAGCGTCGAGACTACCTATCTGTACCAATTTAGCTGTACAGAACAGGTAGCGTTTCTTGGCAATTGCTATATGTAACGCTAGTGTATACGCGCAAGATTACACTCGGAACTGATAGTAGCCGCCTGTTACCGCGCTACAAATGCAGCCCGTGTGTGTCTGCTGTGTACCGACCTAGCGCGCATATGATGGTGTACGTGGTGGGTTGCCACTGCCTTCCACGTGATTATTAGCGATTATTTATTTATTTAATTTTTGTTAATAAGTTCGTCATCGCTCGGGATCGAACCCGTGACCTCCATATCAGAAGTCAAGCGCTCTAGCAACTAGGCTATCGCGACGATGTATATATATATATATATGTATATGTATATATAATATGAACGATAAATCTGAAACCAATAGTAATAAAGTACGAAAAGAAGAATTCACACTAATATCTACATATCTTACAATTCTCTACTAGGTAGGTAGAAGAAAAAAAAAACGTTTTTGTATATACATATATATAAAAATATGTATATAATAATTTACTATAAATCCAACTATGTAATCAGTTTAATCAGGTAATGGTTGTTGTCCGATTCCTTGTTTAGGCCTCGTTTATTTTGTTGTTTTTGGAGAAATTGGAATATTTGTGCTCTGTAGTTTTACTAATGTTATTGTTTGTGGCTCTGAAGTATGTGCACTTGCAGCTGACGGTGTTATTGCTAACGATCTAATTTGTGGAAGAACTGGGATTGCTATGAATACATTTTTGTACGTTTTTGCGTACTCAATATCTATTAATTGTAGCTGATTTGTTTTGTCGTTTTATAAAACATCCATGGTTTTGACGTACTTGAGAAAATTCAGTGAACTGCCGGCATTCTGCTGATGTAAAGATGGTTACGTTATCACTCACTGATTTTTCTGGAATGACATAGTGTGATAAGAAGCTCTGAAAAATTTCAATAGACTTTTTATTTTTTGGTGGGTTTCATGTAATGTAAATCTCAAACCATTTTGAAAATGAGTCTACTGCAATAAAAAAATATTGGTCTTCTATAGGTCCTATATAATCAATATGGATTCTTGAAAATTGCTTCGTTGCAGGTTCCTAATTATGTAATAGTGCCTTTGAAAACAGTTTTTGACGACCCATACAACTCTTACAGCTTTTAATTAATGATTCAATATCATGACTGATACTTTGCCAATAAACAAAGGTCTGTTCAATGTTTTTCATCTGTGCCTACATGTGTTACTTGCAAAATCGCTGGTTGTACCGATTTTGGAATTAATATCCGGTGATGGAAAAAAAATTATCTCATTATTAATAGAATGTTCAGAGTCTGGAGATTTCTAGTCTCTTCCTGAAATAACTGTGAAGTAATAGTGGATGTTTTCCCAATGTTATATTGTTTTCATGCTGTAGGTAAGAACACTCGTCAATAATATTTAATTTAGAAATTTCATTTGAAAATCTAGACAGTTAGTCGGCATTTTGGTGTTTTAATGAAGGTCGATGTTCGATTTTTTAATCAAATTGCGCCACATAGACAGTATATCAGAGCATACGAGAAGCTGCAAAAATTGGAAACTCTTTTGATGGATTGAAAATCTGCTGGATGGGTTTATTGTCGACGATACAAGTGAATTCACGACCGGAAATTAAGTAGTAAAATTGTTTTGCTCACTAAAATACCGCTAGGGCTTCCAGTTGTGAATAATTTGATTATGCGTTGGAGAGTGATCAGAATACAAAATCTATTGGTTACTCTTCATTTTTGGGTAATCGGTGCGATAAAATTGCTGAAATGCGATAAAGGCTTGCATCGCTTGATTATAAGGAATTAAAACTTGATTGTTTTAAATTTTATTTTCGATTTTATTCAGTGCTTGGTGGCACTCTGGTGACCAAATGATTTTTTTTTCTTTATGCATGAGTTAATTATGTGAGTATAATATCACTGATGAATATGAAATGATGTGACACTAATAATAATTTACTAGAGCCAAGAACTGTCGGGCGCATCTACATTTTTAGAAGTTGACGCATTCGAACTGCGCCGATCTTCTTTGTTGATTTTTGTAGTCCCTTTTTTCTAATCACATGTCCTAGGTATTCGATTTACTGGACAAAAAATCAATAATTTGGAAGGTTAACATGTAGGTTATTCCCCTATAAGTGTTGAGGGAGCCATCAAAAACGATTTTTATAAATATCAATACTGTCATCTTGCACTAAACTATCATTGAAGTAGGCAAATGAACAAATTAATCGATGAATTAATGGAATATGCTTGTTGCTACTTTTATACTATAGTACAAGCGTTTCACAATGTGTATGCTATGATATGTTGAAAGAGCTTGCATTTTGGATGTTACTAGGTCTACTTGTAAATGTAGATAAGTATCTTGAAGATCGAGTTCACAATAGCAGACCCCATTTTCTATTTTATTAAATATGTCTTCAATCATTGAAGTAAGGTAATGGACGTTTTAGGTTTGATGATTTCATGTTAATTTGTAGTTGCCACACAATCGTACAGATTTATCTAGTTTCGATACAATGTTCAGGAGCAGGAATTAACTCATGTAGTACCTTACGAGTTTTCAGGAAATTGGCTTAGCATTATTCTTCAGTGTATTCAAAACAATGTAGTTAGGAATTTTCCCGATTGTAGATTCAAAAATGTCACCAAATTCTTCTTCAAGGCAACCAATAGGCGGAATTTGTCGAGTGCAAATTAATTATATTTCATTAGCGTGAATTATGTTAAGCAGTAATAGCACTGGCGACTGATCACTGACAAACTGTAAAAATTTAAATTGCTTATATTAGTAATCTATCATGTAAAAGTTTAACTGGGAGGTTTAATTATTAGAAAACTTTGTGTAATATAACTCGTAGCCAGTGGGGGGCAGGGAGGGGCAGCTTCTCCCCTGGAGCCTTGAAACTTTTTAATCAACTGGCATTGATGAATACTCATAGGCGCGTAATCATGGACAATTTGGAAAACTTATGTTTCAATTAAGATTTTATTCTTGCTTAATAAAATATTAAACCTTTACAATTTATAAATTTTATTTTTCCTATAACTCATATCCTCTTTCTATCACCTTGCCCCTCCCTGGCTCATCGGCTGGCGACGCCCTTGTAATTGTCTTCTAATTCACGGTTAATGTTGTTAAATTTTTTTTTTTTGTAACATCATTAATTTTATTTATTTATCATATTTCATCATATACATCACAGCATCCGTATGAAACAGAATCTTTCGTAATTTGATGTTGATTTCTAATGGCATTTTTATACAGACTTTAACAATGTGGCCAACTTCCCCACATAAATTGCATTCAAATTTTTTTCTCAGTAGTTACAATCTTTTATTATAAAGCTGCATATACCACAATGTAAACAACCGTTATCGATTCTTAATTCTTTAAAATTAATTCAACCTTTAGGTTTAAATCGGTTTTGATCGGGTGAACACCGTTCTGTAAATTACTGTTTTTATATAAAATTTGATTTTTTTTCACTTGCTTTATTAATTGTTCTTATGTTTGATATATTTTGATAAACTTCATTATTTTCCGCTATTTCAAAGAGTTTATCAAAAGTAATATTAGTTTAGTCCAGTTGTAGTAACAACTATTCACAAATATGTGAGTCATATATTCTGTGAATTAATTGTATTTTTAAAACAATATGAGTGAATTTTTTTACAATCCCACTGCATGCAAGTCCAGTCAAAAGTTAATGCGAGTTCATGTAATATTGAAAAGTAAATAGTATATATAAGATGATTTTGGGGCAATAGTTAATCGGGAGCAAGTATTTAGTCACATGATCACACCCCAATTTGTATTCCAGTTGATCTATATTAACTTCATGTCCAATGCTGGGGTTCAAATCCAAGTATCCATTTTCAAAATGAACTAAATATTTATGTTTGAGTCCCAAAAAAAATCCTACTTCTCTCCTTCCAGACATACACACCAGTAATTTGAACAACTGCTTTAGGGAAAAGTTCCAAAATTCCTTATGCTGAGCCTGTTCAATAATTCAACCACCATTTTTTCAAAATTTAACTTCAGCTCTTTTCGTTCCTTCTATAATTGAATATGTTTCAACATTTGAGTCTAAGTATTCCAAATTAAGTCAAGTATATTTTAATATTTCCAAAAAATATTTCCTCCTACCCTTCACAGTACATTTTATTACTTGCACGCTGCTGCAGCATTTTTACATGCCGCCACTGGAGCTCCCAGTTGGTCCATGTACACTGGAGCCATCGATTGTACATTAGCAACTGTCACCTCAAAAGCGCGCCATAAACGCTCACACATGCCACCCCAGCCACAGCAGAAACACACGCATAAATACCACCGCTGCTTATATCATCGTTTATTAGCACAGATGCATTACATGACCACCGCTATTATTATGTCTAGGCCTAATTATAATTTTTATTTTTAGAGTTTAGGAGAGGCAAAATTTTCTGAGACTGCTAAAAATTTTTTAAATTCAATACTTAGATTCAAAATTTTGAACCAATTTTTTTTCATTTACAACTTGTCATTGTTTTGATGCTACATATACAGCCATCTCTATTGACCGATGTCTCTATTAGAGCTAGTATAGCGTTAAAAGGATATTAAAATGTGAGATGAATGTGATAACATAGTATGTTTTAATGTTTTGTACCTAAAATTATTAACGCGTCTAGGGGATAATTCTTTTTTTTTTCTTAAACAAAAATATTATACGTATTTTGTGTATATGCATATAATATAAAATAACATCATTATTGCCAAATATATATTTATAACAGCTTGAGTAAAAAAATAGAGAAAACCAAGACGTACCTCAAACCTATGTACAAAGGACCGCTTTATAAGAAAATTATAGCCGAGCTTACAATTTTACATTTAGCCTCTCAAGACGCTGAAAGCTTGAAAGTTTTGAAAAAAATTTTTTTTTCCCGGGCATGTGATATATTGTTGGAAAGATCGCTATTTGTCGAGAACGAAACCGTATTTCATCGCCTTAGCGAAACTTTTGAAGTTGGCGGAAAGTTCAAAAAAGCATAAGGAATGACGTGTTTTGTCCTCTTTGTAATTCGAAAAATATGATTTTTTTGTTTTGAATTTAGTATTATTTAAATGTAAATTATAGTGAAGTTTAAATAACATGCAAAATCCTCAGCGCATGAAACATCATGATTGACTGAACTTGTTTTGGATTAAAAAGTTTTTATAAATATTAATAATTAAAGAAAAACAATGTGTATCTCAATAGAATTCCTTTTAGGATACTGTTTCATAAATATATAAATGTATATAAGGAGTGGGAGAAAAAAGTACGAAAAACTTTTTTATTTATTTAAATACACGTAATACATACGGTACAAAATAAGCAATAATAATTTGAATACTTGCATTTCGAAAAGATGCGTGGAATTGGGGAAAGATAAATAGAATGAAAACTACATAATGTAATAATCATTCGAATTCTAAATAAAAGTATGTACAGTTAGAAGGGATGAAGAGAGCTGAAGTTCAATTTTGAATCTGGGGTCGTGTGCTTTAGTTAATTTTGAAAAAATGCTGGTTGAATTATTGAATAGGCTTGGCATAAAGGGTTTAAGGCTTTTCCCTAGGGCAAGCGTTCAGATTACTGAAGTGCATGTTTGGAAAGAGAAGGATAGGGGTTTCCCTTGCAAACTCAAACATAGACATTTAGTTCAAATTAGAAAATAGATACTTAGATTCAAACCCCGGCACTGCAAATGAAGTTAGTATAAGGCAGCTGGCGTACAAATTAGGGATGTCGTCATGTAGCTAAATACTTACACTTGATTGGCTACTGTCCCCAGAACTGTCTTATATATACTACTAAAGTGATCTAAAATCGACTCACCCTGTGTCTGCTTTCTCAATCAAATTTTTTGTTCATTAGAGATATTGATTTTAAGTGTTGACTGAATTTTCAAAATATCAATGAGCTCTTGCTATTGCTTTTTTCAAGGATCATCTGGTACGTAGCAGTGTGTAATAGTTGTATATATTTTGTACCAATACTGTTGACTAATATTTGAATTTTTGTTTCATTGATGTCTATATCATCATCTAGCGATTTCATTATTACAAAAAAAATTTTCTAAGTGAAGTAGGTAACAGTCAAACTTTATCGAACTGAATTCACTGTTTTGATAAATTGCTTGGTTTTGGTGATGACCCTTTTTGTTGACTGAGTAGAAAACTAGTAAGTTTGTTTTGTTGCTTTAAAATTTTAGTTTACTCTTTGATCGTTGGTACTGGTAAATTGATAATTATTACCATGTGTTTGTGCTTGCATTTAACACGAGAATTGTGGCCAAATAGTTGTGTATTAAAACATAGTTACACATTATGTAATTATTATAATTATTCAATAGAATAATCTATAATAACTCTCGAAAGAATGATGAATGATAAAACTACATAATGAGCGTATTTCTATTTGTACACATATTCCATTACTTAATCAATTTTTCTTTTCAGTTTTATCTATAGGTTCAACATTTTTAGAAAAAACTAGAATTCGGATTAATTACGATTAATTATGCGAATTAATGCGATAAAACGACAAGAATTTTGAAAACCTCATAAGGATGGAACAGGGAAAAAAAGACCATGAAAAAAGCGATACTTTGCCAAAAGACAAGTAAATTATTTTTACAAATAGATGAGTCTATAAATATACCAATTTAAAATTTTTTACAACAAATTTTATTTTTTGTGTAACTTTAAAAAAAAATTAAATTCTTTAACTTTGCAAAGTATTCACGGAAAAAAATTAATTAAAGACAAATAAAAATATATTGACTTTTTTGAAAATGTGATTTTAACAGAATCAGCGGGAAATGAGCAATATTACGAGTTGAAAATGTGCTTAAAAATCTATTGCCGGAAATAAAAGAACGAACTAATGAATATCTGCTAATTTATTACGCTCAATATCGAAATGGCCAGTAATCCACAGAAGATCGCTGAACTAAACAACATGTAATCGAATATAACCGAAATTGAAAAATGTAGTGAAAATCAAGTAACCCTTGAAACTGATAGAAGAAAGGCGAGGTGTATAAAAAATATTTTACGCGGAAGAGGTGTGCTTAATAAAAAGAATAGTAAAAGAAAATGCGATAGATAACGTGTGAAAAAATTATATGCAGCGTAAAGAAAAAATTGCATATAAAATGATAAGAAATAAAGTTGTGCCATTTGGCACAAAACGTTGATGATCCATTAAAGTCATAACTTTAAAATCGCTGCACATATAAACTACAATATTATTAAGAAGTAAAGTAGCGACTTGAAAAAAAAAAAAAACGAAGTATTTAAGCTGGGCTTTTCTAAGTCCGACAAATTTAAAATGATAACTGAACTACTTTGAAATAAATCACGTGTTATATAAAATTAAGAAAATCTTCCTCATCCTTATTATCTCCTTCTAAAGATTTACCTTGAGGACCGAACATATTTAAATTCTAGAATGAACTATCTAACATCTATCCTGTATCCGCTGGTGTGCCTCAAGGTAGCGTATTGGGTCCGATGCTGTACCAAATGCACACTGCATATTTCCCTGACAGCGAGGACGTAACTATTGCTACATTTGCAGACGATACTGCTCTTATTGCAGCAGATAAAGATGCTGGAATAGTGACAAATAAATTACAGCTGAAGCTAGCAAAAACTGGAAGGTAATTAGATCGATGGCGGATTAAAGTCAATGAGAAAAAGTGTATGCAGGTTACATTCACACTACGAAATGTAGTCTGCCCGCCAAATAAAATGAATGGCGAAACAATTCTGATTAGGAATGAAGTAAAATACCTTGGGTTGCACTTGGACAGTAAATTAAGGTGGAATAAGCGGGGACCGCTCTTTCGGGCACGATCGATCGGGCGCGACTCTATCGGGCGTAGCCTGTTTCGGACGCAGGCGAACTCAGACCTTTTTACAGACCACCTGCGGTGATTTTCAGGTATCATCCGTTTAACGTTATCATCTGTGTTAGTGAGAAACACGAGTTACCAAATACTGCTATCAGAAATTCCGTCCAAAAAATACCGTTCTTCGTTAGCGATTTAGTTTTTCCGCGCGTATAGCATGTTATATATGCATATATAATCACAAAACACATATTTTACATGATTTTATTTGGTTATTCGCTTTTTTAAAATATATTTTTTTTTTTTTTTTTGAAATTACGACTTCAGCGTGAAATACTCATAAACAGACTTTCGCGATGTAAATTTAAGAGTTCTGTTAGCAATAGTGATACGAAACGGACGAAAATTATTAATATTAATAATCGGTCAAATGAATTGTCGGTTTTCTTCATTTTTTTTTTTTTGCTAACGGATAGTTTTTTCTGTTATCTACGATTTTAATTATATATTTAATTCCTTGACGAATCTACCCTGGTTTCAAAAAAATATCGAAAAAGACAAGCAAAGGCGCAAAAATTTTTAAACATAAACACATTTATGCTAAAACCGGGCGAGAAATATATACGATATTACAAATTAAAAATTGAGTATCTTTGTTTTGAATTTAATATTATGTAAATGTAAATTATGGTAATCTTTAAATTAACTCACAGAATGTTCAGCACCTGAAATATCCTGCCCGGCTAACCTCTTTTTTTTTTCTTTTAGTTCGTTTAGAAAAATTTTAAATCTTCAAAACACTGGACTAATATTATTTTCGTAAAAATTTTAATAAAGCCAATAAGGAAGAAGCTTTCAAACCTTGAATTTGTTTAAATATTCCCGATAAATGCACTGCGGGAAATTCTATTTTAAAAATAATGGATAATCTTCTTCTGTACATAAATAGGCAAAGACAAAACAGTTCAGTATCTTCTCCACTGTTTATTAACCGATTTTCTTGCTTTTTTTTTCTGTTTAGTAACTATTGATGATCTTTAGAGCTATCAGTACACAAAATTTTTGTAACGGTTATACTTTTTTTTTCGTATGTAAATAAAAAAGTAATACAAAAGTGAAAAAGGAAATCGTTTGCAGCCAGTAATTCTGTTCTTATTGAAATGTTTTAATTTTTCTTAATAATTATCATTATTGGCTTTTTTAAAATGTACTAAATCTTAAGGTGTCATTTAATTTTTGTATTGAAAGTATATATAAAAGTATATGTTCTCAGATATATAATGAACGAATGTATAAGAGTGGAAAAAAATTTTTGGAAATATACAAATTCATATATATTTTCCTAAAATTTTTAATGATAATTATGGTCGAATTTAGACCATTGGGGGAACGTTAGTTTTTATAAACTCGTAACTGAAGTGGCAAACTGTAAATATATGAGATACATCTACATTGCAAAATGATTTAATCAACCCAGAATAACACTCCTACTGAATAACATGGACTCATTAAATTAAATGACGAATTAAAATCACGGTTTTTATAATCTTTTTTATTTACCTGAAATTGTGTACAAGCAAGAATATATAAATTGACATATTCCCCGTTTTTAGAATTAACTTAAAAATATTAATGACTTAGTAATTATATAATGATTCATTAACCTTAGTGTGGTGGACATTAACGCCCCAAGTCCGAGTAAAAGCAGTCAGTGAAAATTTTTATACATATAATAATTGAAAGTTTTTAGAATATTTATTAATTAATAAATTGGCGTACCTTGGCGGATTGTTTTCACAAAATTAAAAATGCAGTATCGCGATTTTCTTTTTTATTTTCTAGCTACTAAGTCTTAATTAGTAACCTACATGTTTATGTCGAGTTAGGAGTAATCACATTTTTTTATAATCTTTTTATACCTACCTGGGGAGTCGCATCGTTTCGGCCGCAGCACGATTCGCCTCGTTACATTTCGACTTCGTTCTTTTTCCAAGTAAACCTAGTTTAACCTTAGTGAGTTTTTAATTTTTTTTTTCTTCTATAATTATCATATTTAAGGCGTAATGAATCAATAATTTGTTTAGAATATAAACCAGCGGTTTTCAATGCTTATTTTGCGTTCGTATATCGCAAAAAGAATTATTTTCGGTCATAAAGACTTGAAGTGCTGATTATGTATTTGTTTAGGGGGTTATTTCAATAAAAAATTTCAGAAAGAATTAGTGGATCATAGGAATAATTTTCCTCTGTGACAGATTTTCTGCTTTCGAAGGAAATCTATGTGCTTTATAATAAATTTTTAAATTCACAAAAAATTAAAATTAAATTAACTTCAATGATTATGAAAAACTACTAAAAAAAATCGTTTATTACTTTTAAGAAATTCTTCTTCTATTTATATCTTTATTTTTAACGGAACCCATTCGTTTGAGCCCAATCGACTGGCCCTGGTTTAATTTAGTATTATGTAAATTGAAATTACGATAATTCATACTTATATTAAATCCTTGGCGGTTGGCACATTATGCTCAACTGCTTTGCTGTATTTGCGATAAAATTATATTTTATTTTATTTTTTATTTATTTATTTATTTATTCTAAAATATAGTTACCTGCAAAATAAATATTTTAGAGCTAGATATTTAATTCTGCACGGTATGTAACACGGATTAATTACTTGGAATCATTTTTTCTTATTACTGTGAAATATGACCTACATAAACCAAAATTCATTTTTAAACCATGCAAAAACATCAATAAAGCAGCTCATTTAGTAATAAAATTAACATAATTAAGTAACAAAAATTTTCCGATTTTTAAACAACTATTTGATATTCTTAAAAATATATATTTGTTTTATAACCGTTATATGTAATTATTTTAGAAAACAAGTAAATATTGATCGCCAATGAGTATTCCGAAAAAATAGAACAGCACTAAAAGCATATATGCGGAAAATAATTTTATGAATATATTGTAAACTGCTCATGTTTCTCAAATGGGCGTCAATTTTTTTTTGTCGGTTAGGTTCTCACCATGGGGGATTTCCTGCGAGTGATTGAAAAGAGGTAATGAATAGGACCTCGAATATTTTACAATACGCGAATCCATAGGAATAAAAGAAGAAGCAAAAGTGATAAAATCGTCATGGAAATAATCGTATATTTTTCTTGGAATTTACTATAGGTTTATTGTAAAGCAGTTGTTATTATTTCGGCGGAAGAAGAATTACTAGAATATTTTTCGAATAGACTATTCTTAATAATGACCGTAGTACGGAGAATTAACGAATGAAACTGTTTTCTGTAAATAAGTGTAGTGCTTCAGTTTGTTTGTTTTACCAAATCCTGAATAGATTCATAAGAGGTGAAAATTATTTACCTGTATTGTTCATAACCTGTACGATTGGCTATTCGGTTTTTAATTTCTAAGAAAATGGTTAATTTTCCTAACAGAAGAACATAACAAAACGTACAATGAATGCGTGTAAAACTTGCCATTATTGTTATTTTTACTTTTCTGTTCCGAAAAAAAATGAATGCCGCAAAGGATGTTGACACATAATGGTTTCTGTCATTCGTCTATGAACGTGATATAATATCAACAAAATAAAGAAAACATAGTCTTATTGATAAAAGTAACCGAGTAAAAAAAAAGAAATATGTCGATTGCGACAAACGTTTGTTGAAAGTCGCAACAAATTATAATCAGCTTCAGCTTGAAGATTATTTTCGTGGTGTAGCACATAATGTAATTAGTTAACTTTAGTGTTTGCATGTATTATAGGTATTATTATTATTACTTATATGTAAGATTTCGAAATCGTTTATTTCTATATTTGTAATTAATGCTATTATTATTATATTACAATTGCAAACTCTTATTTTCTTGGGAAAACGTGAAAGAGGAAAAACATAATTTCTAATTCGATTAACCGTATGAACACTGGTTGTACCTTGTATATATATATATATATATATATATGGTTTGAGAAATTATCATTCCTATGGAAAGGGGGATAATTTTTTTGCGACAGTTTTATCGCAATACATACTATAGGTTTCAAATTGTTGGAAACTTAAATATCGTTTATGCATGTTACAGAAAATACCTATTTATTAAATAAAACTGTATCCATTTTATATAAGAAAGATTGATTCCTTATCGAAGAATAATGAGGATATTGTTCCAATTTTTGTGGTTTTTGAAAATTTCAGTTATTACTAAACGACCAAACATTGTAATTTGTGTAGTATGCTGTAAGCTAATTTAGCAGGCTCAGCTTGATATCAGCACAGTTGTGTTTAAGCCGTATGTGAAAAAGAGAAACAAAAAAAAACGACGGACTAGAATATTATTTTTCTTATAAATATGTTCAAAATTTATCCTTCTCCTCTCTTTCATGCTTACTTCATGCGACATTTTATGTTTTCGTTTACTACAAAACATACACGCAGGAGAAAGTTAATTTTTTCATAAATATTAAACATTTTTTTCTTTCTGGGCGTTTTACTTTTAGGCCAAATGAGGTTAAATCTGAAAAAGCAACCTAAAGGAATCGAACAAAAATAAAAACAAACATACTAAGGCTAACTGACAAATCGTTCTGAATAAATTTATGAAATAATTATATAAAAGACGATCGTGCTCATTTTAACAATTACTCATTTATTGTTTTAATCACATTTTGCCTCAACTCGAGACAACAAGCATCAATCTCACACTGGTTCCTGGAATGTACACAGTTGGACCAATAAAGACTGCAGTGTAAAATCCCGGGCTCACTCCATGAATGCCTGAACGACTCGGATGGAATAAATAAAGCAATCATGTTCCTAAAATCTATTGAAATATTAAAATTAATATAAAATGTTAATATGAATTTGTATTTAAGTGTATAAGTAATTTTGTTGCTAATTTCATATTTCTATTGTAAAATAATAATGATATAATTATGTATTGCGGTCGCTAATAACCTAGCTGCTGAAGCGACCTAAATTTAATATAAATAAATAAATAAAATTTTGTCTCAACGGGACTTTCCTGTTCAGCAAATACAAAAAGAAAACAAGCAAGCGTACGGATAATTTCGTATTTGCAACTACACATCATAAGTATCGAAATGCAAACCGGATAAAGGCCCTTAATTGACGTGCCCAAATAAATAAATAAGACTAAGGTCGAAAAAGGTAATTCTCATTTAGGTTTTGCAGTCATTACCAATAAACAGCTTCTTTCATATTATTCACTGCCGTCACTAAAGATTTTTTTTTTTTTTTCGAAATAAAACCAAAAAACCTTTAGTAAAGAAAGCCGATGTGATGAGAAACAAGTCAAAAAAGTTACTGTTATAAATATTCAATGTAAATTGATAGAACGATGATTCGAATAACGAATACCTGCAAATTATTCCTTTTAAAGCTTTGTGTTACTCAAATGCAACCCACCTGAACTGACAATATTTAGAAAGTATTATTGCAATTTGGTGTGATAAGTTAGTAAAAAAACGAAATTCTAGAAAAAAAATTCGGTTAAAACGCGTTTTGTAACTAACAAACGTGTTAATTACAAAGTGGTTGTAGCCATTGACGGTTCTTTTCCTTTTTTCATTAAACACTATTTCACAGTGGAAAATTAATTAATCGCTTTTGTTTCTCAACTTACCTCTTTACTTTTTCTTTTTCCCTACAAAACACGCATCAAGTATTGCCGAGTCGATTTTTCTAATTATTATTTTTTTTTTATGAGCCGCTCGCTTCATTATTAGACAAAACAAGAAAAGCTTCTTCTTTATTGGCTTTATTAAAATTTTTACGAAAATAATTTTGAAGATTGAAAATTTTTCTAAATGAACTAAAAAAAAAAAAAGAAGTTAGCCGGGCAGGATGTTTCATGTACTAAACATTTTGTGAGTTAATTTAAAGATTACCATAATTTACATTTACATAATATTAAATTCAAAACAAAGATATTCAATTTTTAATTTGTAACATCGTATATATTTCTCGCCCGGTTTTAACATAAATGTGTTTATGTTTAAAAATTTTTGCGCCTTTGTTTGTCGTTTTCGGTATTTTTTTGAAACCTAGGTAGATTCATCAAGGAATTAAATATATAATTAAAATCATAGATAACAGAAAAAACTTTAATAAACATATCCTCAAATAAACTTGCTAGATACGAATAAAAAAGAAAGATAATATAAGGGTTATGTATCAGAAGCAAATTCAATCCAGTTATGTTACACTTTAAATGACGTAGAGTTGATAGTTTGTAATTTTTTAAATACGGTTGACTATAATTAACAAAAAAAAAAAAATGAAAAAAACCGACAATGCATTTGACCGATTATTAATATTAATAATTTTCGTGCGTTTCGTATCACTATTGATAACAGAACTCTTAACTGTTTATCAGTATTTCACGCTGAAGTCGTTATTTCAAAAAAAAAGTAGAAAATAGTTTAAAAAAGCGAATAACCAAATAAAATCATGTAAAATATGTGTTTTGTGATTATTTGGACGGAATTTCTGATAGCAGTATTTGGTAACTCATGTTTCACACTAACACAGATGATAACGTTTAACGGATGATAACCTGAAAATCACCGTAGGTGGTCTGTAAAAAGGTCTGAGTTCGCCTGCGCCCGATAGAGTCGCGCCCAAAAGAGGATGACCCACCTTCAGGATCCAATGAACAAAAGGGATGATAGTGGTAGTCCCTTACGTGTTAATTTGCATTCCAGTACAATTGCTTGATGGTCTTTGGAGACCGGTTGTAATTAATATAAAGATTATAAAAAAAAGTTATTTAAAATGATAATTGAACTATTTTGAAATAAATCACACATTAAAATAAAAATACGTTTATTTATTTATTCATTTATTTTTTGTAGATATTATATAATCTACTTTGTAGCGTTGCTTCAAGGGATTACAATTCTTTTACCATGGAATACGTTGATTATAGCAAAGCCAGTGAGTATAGTTTTTAAATTGTTTTTACCGCCTATAAAAAAAGTTGACGATTATATGTTCATTGCGTATGTTTTTTTTTGGTTTTTCATGTTCACGCGTATTGATCATGCGGTAGTCCGATTTTAATAATTCTTTGTTTTGTTCGAAAATGTACCGAACAGTGACAGTCCCATATGACTAGCACTGACGAACAGATACAGTATTCAAATAACGTAAAAATACCTGTGATCTCTTCAGAGAAGTTTTCAACACAACAGACGCGATTGACTTAACATATTGTCAGTGTTATTTAAAATAGAAACGTAGATTAGAAAGAAGACGAATTTTTAATATGGTCAGAGAAAAATTAACCAAGAATTTTTCAAAAATCCATAAACCGGTCTATAGTAGCTGGAATTAATTCATTATTTAATCGGCGCTTTTTTCGTCATTAGAATGTAGAAAAGATATGAATAACCAAAATTTTAACATTAAATGGACGATGAACGCGAGTAACTAAAGATGTTGTCAGTGTTAATTACTGTGGAATGTAGATTAGAATAAAGAAAAAGAATTTGAAGCGGCCTTAGTAGCAATTATAAGCTCATCTCAGACGGAAAAATTACATATTTTAACAATACTACGTAGCTTTGGACCATGTCAACTGACTTCAATGTTATCCTTTGTTTATTAATAACCGTATCGATCAGTACTGGTCCTATAAAAGAACCGGTGAGTATAACGAATACTAACTGAGCAGTCGTCAAATAACGTTAAAAAAAGTAGCAGTCACCTTAAAGGCATACTTTCTTCCCTTAATAAGAACCAAGAAAAGATTAGCGAAGAATTTTCATTAGAATATAAGGAAAAAAATTTGAAATTAAAGGAGCAACGACGTGACTGACTTGAAGTATTATTAATGTTATTTATCGTATCGAAATGTAGATTCAAATAATGATGTTCGAAACTCCATAACGCAATTTACAAACTTATCACTGACGGAATTTGAACATTATTATACTCTTTAACCAATAAGTAGCTTTATAAATCACGGAAAGTAGCAACATTTTTGGTCAGTGTGTTTGTATTACCGCTCAAAAATATTTACACTAAAAATTGTAAATCATTTTTTTTTCTAAACAAAAGAAATGATTTTGAGATTATTTTAAAAATTTAATAAAAACACACTGCTTGGTAAAAAATACTTTTTAGAATAATATGCTAAAAAGGGGACATTATGATAATTACTCGTAAGCACTATTAATACTTATATTGGAATCCGCGCCAAATTCAAATTACAACAATAATTAACATCCACATTGTGAATATTTCTAATGTTTTCAATACTCCGGTTATGGAAAATAAATCTATTGTTATATTTGTTTAATATGGTTTATTAATTGTAATGCGAATTTGATGCCGACTGTGATGAGTATTAATGTTGTTTCAAAATAATCATAAAACCCTCTTTAAGCGTGTTGACTCTGTAATTATTTTTTACTTTTTAGTACATTTTTATTACATTTTTTGGAGAGTGTTTTAATCAGTAACTTATAATAAAAATTGTACTTTTGCACTAAAAAGATATATGCATTTCTTTTTTCGAAAACAATTTGACACCACTTCAGTTCCATGTTTATATTCGCAATGTTAAAACCGTCAATACGCTGAAACCTGTTGCTTACTTTTGACAAACTGTGAATTATCTAAATTTTAAACGGTATCTTTCCTTTATAGCCCAAAAACAATATTACCGATGTTGTGAGTATTTTAAAAAAAATGTCACTTGTTACAAAATTCGATAATTCCGTAGTAAGCGTTTTTCGATCTATCTACCTAAAGCCCATAATTTTGTAGTTAACTTTGTAGATAGCGTCGTATTATACAAAAATCATGTTCGTGTTCGAAACAGTCCTGTACTTTCATTTTGTATATCACAGTTTCAAAGAACTTTTTTTCCTCTTTTTTTAAAAGTTATTCTATGAAAACAGGAATCCAGCGTGCTCTCGGAAATGAGCTGGTCGATATATATGCTCGATCAGCAGTGCTTTCTCCCGTGCTTAAGAACGATTTTGCAACACCGTTTGTTTTAGCTTTTGGTCGAATGCTCGTTCGCATGAAAACAGCACTGGAAATTTGCCAGACGTTTCTAAGATTCATGAAAGCCACAATTGAGCCGTGGTGGGCAATGGAAATCATGTCTCGAGCAGAGTTTTACGCTTTGAGTCGACTGGGAAACAGGACATAAGCCATGTCGTTCCACGACTTTATGTTCTGAGAAGCTCGGCCCCCTATATTCTGTCCATTCTGCGCCTACAAAACAGCACCCTTACCATATCATACTATGCCTATGCCCAGCCTTTTCAGATTACTGAGTCTGATCAAACAGCACCGATAATGTCACTAGTATCCTTGCTAACTCATGGACAGCAGCGGCATCTATCCTTCAGTTTATTGAAGTAACCAAATTAAACAATTATCTCTAAATACTGGCCGCATATGCGCATGCTATAATAGCCTTGACAGCTTAAAACAGCACATGCTACTTGTGTATAAAAAAAAACAAACATAAACACGCTCTCTTTATGAATCGAGATGAAACTATTCGCTAAAATAGATATGCTCAAGCATTAATTTACGCTGTTGAATAGATGCCTTCATTTGATAAGGTGTTTTCTAACCAGCTTAATGTAAGCTGTTCCTAACCAGCTTAATGTAAATTACATAGGGCGTCTTTTTTTTTCGGCATTTGAGAGGTGCTGATTAAACTCGCTACGCAATTTTCACAACCTCGCTACGCAATTTGCTGTCTCCTTATTTTATGAAGCGCGTTGAAAAACAAACGTTAGGTTTTTTACGAAACACACTATATTATAAAATAGTTGAATTAACGAAAGAGCGTATTCGTCGTCCGGCCGCGAATTTTTCAATGTAGTTTATATAAAACGTAGCTGAGATATAAAGCACTGATTTATTATACGTACATATGTATATTTTTAGTACTTTGTGGACTATAAATTAGGTGATAATTACACCCAGGAAGAAACTGCCTTATATAGAACTCAGTTTTTACCTTACGTCGGTGTTGCTATTCAGTTTCCAAGTGTGATATTCAGTTGGGTCAACATTTTTATCACTATAAGGTATGTTTCGCAGCATAATTATTACTGTTAAAACTAGGTGCGTGCGGATTATGTATTGTATTTTATATGTGTACGCATGTAGCATGATAATACTTCTGTGATTTATTGAACGTACAAACTTATTCTTTAAAGAAAACTGTAATTTTTTGTTTTTTGATTACTTTTTGAAATTAATCTGAATTGGCGCACGGGCTTTAATATCAACGCACTCAAAGAAATAGCTGTATTTTTAGGATTCCGTACGCATGTAGTGTACGGAATCCTAATAAGATGGTTTAGAAACGACAAAAATATTCAATTAAAATATATAGTAACTGATGAACGGCTTGACTTATGAACTTCAAATTCGGAACATAAATTACAATTGAAATTCTCTTTAAAACGATCTATAACTTCAAGATAACCGATTACCCTGAGCGGCTAAAAACCCAAAAAACCGTCAAGAATATATAATATGGTACTTAAAACGACCTCAAAAAACACACTTAAAAAAATCGTGATCCATCACCCCATAAACCTATAAAACTGAAATTCAAAATATAAAATAAAATATAGGATTCCATTCATAAAATCAAAAAATTACGGTACAAAAGTTATGTAAAGTTGCCGAAAAGTTCACAAAAGCGCAAAAAATAACGTGTCCTCCCCGCTAGCGCCGCAAGTATTACAGCTGAAAATTTTGAACGCGGTTAAAAATATGCGCATCCCCGTATATTTCTCTAGTTTGGAACATCCGGATTTCCGGCTTTGTAAATTAGACCCCCGCGGCGCCGAAAGCTCGAAATTTTGGAAAAAAATATATTTTTTCCCGGCTATGTGATATATTATTAGAAAGATTGCTATATATATCGGGAATAAAACCGTAATTCCATTTCCTTAACGAAACTTTCATAGTTGCCGAAAAGTTCAAAAAAGCGCGAGAACTAATATGTAGTTCCCTGTCTGTAATGCGAGTATTATAGCTAAAAATTTTGAACAAGGTTGGAAATATGTACATCCACGTTTATTTCTCTGGTTTGAGACATCTAACCTTCAAATTATCCTCTCGGGGATACAAAAGCTCAAACTTTCGGGAAAAAATATATTTTTCCGGCCGTATGACATATTGTTGGAAAAAGCGCTACGCGTTGATTAAGTTGAGATCAAACGGATTTTTTTAACCTTTAAATCGAACTATAACGGCTGATTTGGTTATCGGGCTTTACTGGACCGTGTTCTTACGTATTTTTCGTTCGGACTGCTATTCTTTTCAACAACTCGATGCGCAGTCTCGCTGACCTTTCTTTCGAACAAAAGAATACTCGAGAACTAACTTCAAACTCGGCAGAAACGGAATTGAATCTCCTCTCTAATTTTTCGGAATTTACCGATCTTTTTTCTTCCTGAATTGTCTCCTCCCGGTCGCAGACCTACCAATCATCTATTCATCTTACCAATCATCGCGCGCATTTCTTCTCTGGCATGATCTATATCGATCTGTCTCTGCCCAGCCAGCGACAGGTTCCCACACACTCACACATTTACCCTCTCATTACATTACTTTTTATTTATTTATTTACTTATATTCTTTGCCATGTAATAGGCACATTACATATCCCCGCATTATTTTTATTTGTTCATTTTTTTGTCCTTTTCTTTTTTCCTTCGCAATCTGGCTTCTATTTCGTATTTATATTGCAAGCCATTGGGACAGCGAGTGTGAGAATGTATGTGGTTATCGATTCGGCATTTTGCGTTAATTACTGTGTGTATTTTTTGCGTTTTTTCGTTCGTCGTTGTATACTTATGCACCACCGGATCTCTGGATTTTATTCGCTGGGTTTTTTTTTACTCTGCTGCATTTGTTTTTACTTACTTTCTTCCCTTTTTTCGATATTGCAATTCTTATCGTTTTTGTTGGGTGACGTGAGCTCTTGAAAGGTACGCAAGGTAGTTTTTTCGCCTTTGAAGGAAAAAAACCCGGTCATCTGATAGGAATGACTTGAATCTGTAGTTGCGCACCTGTATGTGGTGTACTTTGATTGGTTTTTTTTTTTTTTTTTTTTGGTTGGTTCCTTTTCGTTGGTTGCTGGGGGTGGCGTTCAGCCTTGGAAGGTACGCAGTTCTGGTGCCTTAGAAGGTCGAAAACTAATTCATTTTAGTCTGGTGATTTGGTTGTTGGTATAGACAAAGTAAACTAATAACTGCTCTTCGTTTTATTTTATTTCTCGTTTAAAGTGGATTAATTCTGTAGTAAGAAAGAAGATATGCCGTAACTTTAAGTACTAAATATCAAATTACTTTGATATATTTACTAGTATAATAAATAGTAAATTGTGTTTTTTTTTTTTTTGTTTTTTTATTTGGTTGTGCAAATAATTTTATATGTACAGTATTTACGCAGTATTTCTTTGTTTTATTCTTTTTAAAGGGGTTCGATATCGATAAGAATTTATGCTTCCTTGATTACAGAAATAGCCCTCTTTATTGTCATCATCATTTTCATATTTATCGATACTTCCGAATGGAGTGTAATGTTTTTTTGGATTACCATCGGAAAAGTCGTCATTTTAAGCGGTAAGTAAATGTATATTTTAAATCAGCAAGTAGTAATTTCTTGGTGAAAGTGAGTTTTTATTATTCGAGAAGAGTTCTTTTTTACTTAAACCAATTAAAATTATTTCTACACAATACAAAACTTCAATTGTTAAATTTAACTAGTCTTGTGTAAAAATGTTTTGGTTAGTGTACTTTGTGTTGTTAGCTAATGGTGGGCTATGACCGAAAACGTTTCTTTAAATTTAGGTATTTATTTTAATGCATTAATGTAAATTGATTTATACTTTTTTTTTTGTTATTGAGGAATTCATTTATTTTATATTTATAAATTTTAACAAATATGTTACGGATTTATCTACATTTATTTCAAAAGTATTGTTTTTATTTATTTATTTATTTTTTTGTGTGTTAGACCAAAAGATGGTTTTTTGTCGAGTACTCTTTTTTTTTTTTTTGGAATTTAAACCGTTCATAGTTATCGGATTAATCGTATGTAAAAGTATTAATCTGTTCACCTTGTCTATTAAATTATAAATTAATAATATTATAATCCGTTAACGTTGATGCATTTAAAAACATAGTTACACTATACAATAAAGTACACAGTTAAAAACAGATCAATTGTTAATAAACTAAGGCACGCAATTAAAATTGTTTCTTATGATAAAACTGATGTATACGTTATGAAACTGTAAATGTTATCTCGAAATCCTTACGTCACGCTAGAAACAGTAATAATGAAAACTATTAATCAATCGACGAAATAAAATTGAATAACTCGGTATCTATAAAACGGTTTGGCTATTACGAACTTTCCTTCTATCCAGAGCGTTACTCAGTAGAATATTTTACAAATTATTACACACTGCGAGCATGAGCAAAATGCGTTCCTTGTCGGTGTTACTTTCCAAATTTTAACTTTTATTTCATTGTTCAAAGTATAATATATAGAATGTTTACTTATATTTTAATTGATATAACAAATCACAAAATGTTCATGATGTAAAATTAAAATAACACACCCATCTTGCGGTTCTTTCCTTAATTACATGTATAAAATCTTAAGATAAATCATTTAGAGTTCACACCACAATAGTTAAAACATTTAATTGACGGAGTGTATATTTTTTAATAAAAATAGATTTATTAAAATTTAAACTGAGAAAAGTTTATTTTGGTATACTTTAAAAATGGAACAAAACGGAAAATTAACTCGGTATTAATTGGGAAAAAATTTCTTTTTAAAATATCACCAGAATAATAAGATATTTTTCCTCTAATCTAGAAAATCGTCGTTCATGAAAAATGCACGATATAAATCAAAAATAAAAACGCGAACTTCACAAGTTGAATAAAACATATTTGTACTGTGGTGCAAATATATGAATAATAAGTCACTTACTTAGCTATCAATTGAGGCTGTAAGTGCAAATTATTATAAAATTTCTTTATATTTACTTCGTTTGAGCTTTTTGAATTATCAAGAAGATACGTATAAAGATTAACTGCACTCGATCTCAAATTTTCATCATTACAGTCTCCGAATAAAAAAATCATGAAACCTTTGCAAATATTATTTGATGATTTAAAATTTAAGGATTAAATGGGGAACATTAAGTAGTAGCACTTGTTATTACACTAACTGGTAGAATCTTTTTTCCTTTAATATAACATTAATTAATGCAATAAGAATCAGTTAAAGAGAATTTTAATTTTCAAAGATACGACGCAAAAGAAGTGGCAAAAGAAAACCAAAAAAACAACAACAAAAAAAACGATTTATTTAAATTAAATTCTAACGGAATAATATTACTGATGAAGAAATTAAAGTATTTCAGCTCAATCTCTACTTACGTTACGTAGGAATCTTTTTCCTTTTGTTACCTTGTTCTCTTATCCTTAAATCTCTGTACTTTTTAATTTTATTCATCTTAATATCATGAATAATTCATTACTATAATCTGGCGGTCTCGTAGATTTATCTTGTGGACCACTTTTGTTTTGCCTTACCTTTGCCACTGAACAATCTCTGCAGGTTTTTCCGATTTCTGCATGAGAATTCTCCTTCTTTTAAATACTTTTCCAATCTAAATCATTAAAAGTTTAAATAAATGTACAGACATTGCAGATAACAAGTACTGAACTCACATTATGCGCGCACATCAGGTCAATGTGATTCGAAAAAAATAACGAAACGAAGATTTTGACAATTCGGAACGTCAGGACCCTGCTGGATATTAGGAATACATCAGTCAGGAGAACAAAACTATTATTCTACAGGAATTAAAGGAATACAGAGTGAACGTGCATCGAAACTAGCTGTATAACCCCCCCCCCCCCAAAAAAAAATGGTCGAACAAAAAGAGTTTTTAGAATTGTAAATCAGTTAGGCTATCCACTAATCTATGGAATGAGGAAAAGAAGAAGACGACCTATATACGATTTTCGATAAATTAACTGTAATGAATTGTCAAGATTTATGTAATGACCAGTTCAATAAAATCCAAATAATTTCTTCCGTACTGAATGTTCTCACGTCTTTTAATGAACATTTTTTGAATTACCGTTCAGTCGATAGTTCATTTGGTTGTTTCTGCCAGTCCTTTTGATTTAGGTTCATTTTTTCTAGTGAAAGAAGTAAACGAATAATACCGATGAAAATATGCTTCTCTCGAATTTCAAAAATAACTAATTATAAACGCTTCTGCGTCAGACTGCTTCCTTCAAACAAGACAAAAGATGCATTTTACAAAAAAAATATGTAGAAAATCAGTTCAAATAAACGCTTTATTAAGCGAAGTTTAATGTTAGGGTTGAACAAAAGAAACAACAAAAAAACGGCCGTACATAATAATGTTACAGAGACGCATGAAATAAGAACACAAATCATAAACGTCTATTACATTTATTCTGCTAAAATACACGCTGATCTTAAAGATGTTCATAAGAATAACTGGGTACAGTTCGGATCAAAAGTTTTTCATATGATTGATTATCTGATTATGAAACAGAAACATGAGGGGGAGTATCCATGCGAGGCGTTAGCGGCAATACGGACCACATATTGCTACGATCTTGTTTCGCATTAAAATATTTCTTCTTCCTTAAAAAATTCTCCGGGAACAACTGCACCCATTGCCCCCTCTCCCTTTGCAGACGCCCATGATTAATGCTAACAGTAAATTTTATAATATAAAGCCCCTAAAAAGCAGAGTTGTTACCTTAATCGGTTTTAATTCAAGTTTAGTTATAATAGCTAAAGAACCTTACTGGATAACACATCAGCCACTGAGAATAGTGGAGGTTCATCGAAAATTGAATCGGTACAACTCGTAAGAGCTGTTTAAATACCGGAGCCCCCCCCTCCCCCTCCAAAGAAAAAATTTAACTACCTCTAGGTTGCTTCTCCCTAGTTGTATTGCTCAAGGTTCCGGGCGTCGTGACTATTCGTACATTTTAGTTATACAGAATAGGTAGCGCTTATGGCAACTGTTATACGTAACGTACGCACGGCAAGACTACATTCGGAACTGATTAGTAACCGTTTGATTTATCGATATACAAGTGCAGTCCCGGTGTGCCTGCTGTGTAGTACCTAGCGTGCATATGATGGTATGCATGTTTACCTTCCATATGATTCTATTAGCGAGTATTTAATTTTTAGTTTTTCGTAATAAGTTCTGTCTTCGCCCGGGATCGAACTCGAGACTTCCGTAACGGAAGCTAGGCACTCCAGCAACTAATTGCGACGACAAGGTAGAAATTGAAACGGTAATGAAGCAAAAAAGAGGCACGTTAAAACTTGGCAAACCGATATATTAGTGAATAAAACATTCTAAAAAACATATGCAATAATAAAAGCACAAGTACAGAATGGCCAATAATAAATGAGAAACCATTTCAATGTTACAATCGACTGTGCGCAACCTCTATATATAATAATGAAAAAAATTGTTTAATTACGTATAGATTTTATTTAGAAATTGATAAAATCCGGTTGCGAAAGTCAAAAATACCGGAATGTTAAAATTTAAATTCACTAATTGCACTACGTTGTTTAGTTTAGGTTGCCAACTCGGCTTGCTATGCAACAACACGATAGCAATTATCGAATTTAAGTTAGACACACTTTGTAGTTGCTCATGCATCGATAAAACTTCAAATATGCGGCCAATGAAAAAGGCTGCCGATGAATCAAGAACCAGACCCAAATGTGATTAAAGTTGTAATGATTTATAAGCAAATATTTCGACAATATGCGGCGATTCTGCATTAATCGTGCCTCGTACATCGAAACTGTCAACGTTTCGCATTTGTGTAAGAAGATTAAGGGGCTAATTTTCTCAAAGCGTGTTCTAAATTAAATGGTGTTACTTTTGCTGCTGCCTTTTTTTCGTAACAGAGTATTGATTTATTTTCATTGTTTAGTTTGCCCGCTAAAAATAGTTGCTTTTAATTAATTTTTGCTTAGCTTCGCTTAAATTGTTTCAAGTAAAATTAATGGAAATATGATTATTTAACACATGTAAATGGATGTAACTGATTAATTTTTGTTTAGTTGGCGACACTATATACCAAAGTACTATTGTTGGCGCTATTGCTGTTTTACCTGGAGCTTATACGGGCAGCATGGTGACGGGACATGTGAGTAAGATAAGCGTTTAAATTGTATGTTTTTAAAAGATTTTAATACGCCGTCTACCGGTGCTGTAATTACGAAATAAACGAAAAGTTTTCTTCTTCAGTTGGGAGGAGATTCCTTGTTATCTTTTCCTACGTTGTTCTCGATTATGGTAATTTTTTCCCTCAACTTGTTCTACTAAGACGTAAAAATGGAACTAAAAATACACAGCATCAAATCCTTTTTGCAATATTATTCAATTTTATTTTCAGCAAACAAATTAAAATGTTGTATGAAGTTTATCATCAAAAACTATATGTGTCATTTTATATCCAACCGATAAACTCAAGAAAACGGGGAGTAAAAAAATGACCGTTCTGAAGGAATTGCCTTTAGGATTTTGTTTGACAGAAACTTGTCTTTAAAAATACTGTTCTCCATTTTCATTAACGTAATTCTAAAATGTTCCGAAATATCAATCCCGAGAAACAGGCCGTTATCCACAAACAAAGTTCTAGTACCGTGGTGGTCAGAAAAGTGCTCGCGAGCAATAAGGAAGAGAAGAAAGAGATTAAAACTTCTGAAAAGATTCCCTACACTGGAAAACTATACAGCTTTTCAACACGCTCGAGCAGCAACAAGATGGATACTAAAACAAGAAAAAAGGAGATCTTGGAACGAATACACCTCAACACCAACTCTTACAAAACACCGATTCATCAGTTATGGAAGAAAATACGAGCGTTATATAAACACGTTGACCTACCAAATCCCTACAGCGATTTCAAGAAATAATCAGTTATATACAGACCCAGGACAAACTGCAGAAGAATTCGCATCGTTTTTTGCAAATATATCAAGTAATAATCAGTTGACACCCACATCACTAGTAAACAAACAACGTTTAGCAAACAAACAACTTGACCTCAGCTCATCAAATTCCGAAACATATAATGCACCCATAAGTTTACACGAAATCCAAAATGCCATCCAGAAGACGAAAATATCTGCTTGTGGCGCCGACAGATTTCACATTTCGTTCTTGCAACACGCCCCAGAATCAATAATTAACAAACTCACGCTGATATACAACCACGTATGGACTAATCAATCTATTCCTCAGCAATGGAGAGAAGCTATTATAGTACCCATACATAAAGCAAATAAAAACCCACTGAAACTAGACAACTATCGACCGATTTCACTGACATCCGTACTATGTAAAGTATTCGAAAAAATAGTAAATCGACGATTACTATGGAAATTAGAAAACAGAAATCTTATATCAATAACACAGTGTGGTTTCCGTCCATCGCGTTCAATCCTAGATCAGTTATTCTACCTACAGTCAGAAATCTTAAAAAATTTCAACAAACGAATGCACACACTTGCAGTATTTTTTGATATAAGAAAGGCATTCGACAGAATATGGAAAGAGAAATCTCTTACAACGCTATACAAATGGGGATTCCGAGGAAATATAATGTACTTCATCAAAAACTTCTTATCGTCTCGTGTCTTTCGCGTTCGAATCGGCTCTATGCTTTCATCGGAAAAAACGTTGGACAATGGCGTCCCAAAGGGCTCCGTCCTTAGTCCCGCATTGTTCATCATTGCGATAAACGATCTAGCATCCATCATCCATCCACTAATATCTTCGGCGCTGTTTGCTGATGATTTCACCATATTCATTGGTTGCAAAAATGTAGAAGCGGGAGCTGCACTACTGCAAAGGTCAGTAAACGAAGCCCAAAGATGGGCTTCACAAAATGGACTAGAGTTTTCAGCCGCGAAAACAACTTGCATCCATTTCTGCAGATTACGGACATGCCAAAAATCGCTATCACTATCATTACAAAGCACAAGAATACCAAAATCTCCGACTGTTAAATATCTCGGCTTGTTGTTTGATCAAACCTTATCATGGAAACAACATATAAATCAATTAAAACAGTCCTGCTTAAAAAACTTAAACCTGTTGAAGAAACTATCCCACACAACATTCGGTTCAGACAGACACACACTACTCAAAATATATCGTACTATTATTATACCTCGCCTAGACTACGCAGCACCCATTTACGGCTCAGCTTGCAAATCGACACTGTGCTCGTTGGACTCGATACACCACACCGCCATCAGACTGGCGATCGGCGCATTTCGCACTAGTCCAATAAGCAGCATATTATGCGAAGTCAACGAATGGCCTTCAAACGTCCGTCGAGATTATTTAGCGGTGAAGTTTTTAATTTACCTAAGGAGTACATTTATAATATCCCTGATGTTCTACTAACGCCTGAAGTCTCGTACCGTTCTAGTCATTTAGCAGAACTTCTAAACAAGCGCGCATATGTTGACACCAGAAATAATTATTAATGTACCGAACAATATCCTTCATAAAAGAATCTCCGCTCTTCCACCAACACATAATTCGGAAATACGGTGCAACGTAGTGTTGACCAATAGCACAAAATCTGACATACTCTTGTCATATAAGAACGCATTGAAAGAATACAGTGCGCATGAAAAGTATTACACGGATGCTGCAAAAAATATCGAAGGCACTGTATGCGCCTTTGTACATCGACAGCAAATCATCAGCTATGCGCTTCCAATGGAATTGTCGGTAATGTCGGCCGAATTAATTGCGATCAAATTAGCCATCGAATCCGCGATAGATCAGAATTACGATCGTATTATCGTATTCACAGACTCATTACAGGCCGTCAATGCGATTAATGAATGGCATGCTACCCTGAAAAACCCGATTGTTCAACAGATACACTACTTGGGTATCAGCTCGACTCTGGACATAGTAATATGTTGGCTACCAGGACATTCAAAGATAAGTGGAAACACCACAGCCGACTTAGCTGCGAAACAAGCAATAGGGAAATCCGCATTAGTATCGGTTGCAGTCCTAAGGAAGGATCTTTACAAAGTTACAAAAACCCAGTTTCAGCTACAATGGAGCCGTTCCCGGGAGGAATTGTCGCTTGAAAATAAGCTGAGAAGAGTCAAGCCTACTACTGCGCCTTGGAACATCATCATGGCATCAAGACGTGATGACGTCGTTTTAACAAGGCTGCGCATCGTCCATACAGCACTAACGCACAAGCACCTTTTGGATCGTGTCGACGCTCCACTCTGCCAATACTGTGGTCAAGGTCCTTTAACAATAGAGCATGTCCTTTCCGACTGCACCCAATATTCAATCTATCCTCCTACTACTATCCAAACTGCCTTATCCGATGATCCCCATGAAATTAGAAAAACACTATCTTTCCTCAAACAAAATAATATCTACAGCTTAATTTAATCATATCTTAATATCTGGTGTCTTTGGCCACAGTAGCAGTATACGGCACCACAAAAAAAAAAGAAGAAAAGAACATAAATTATCCAAAATAAAAATCGATGATAAAGATATCGAATAAGTCGAAAAATTCGAGTTCTTAGGATGCTCTGTATCACGGAGTATTTAAATCAAAGGAAGATTAGCTAAATAAAAGCAGAGTTCTCTAAAACCAAATATTAGATCAAAAATTTGATAAGATGTATTGTTTACTTGTTTATTCATTTATTGGGCATATAACAGTCTTTCAACCAGTAACTACTACAAATTACATAAATAACCATGTATATCTTTAGTATATCTTTAGTATATAGTTGTATCACACAAGCATACGTATACACAAAGGATCGCCTCCCCTTGCTCACGCCAGTTGTACCTGTTAACGTGAAACATTTATACTCTAGTAGACGATAAAAGAAGTACTCCTGTAAATTTCTATCGTATAATTATACCAGTTGACGTTGCTAAGGCGTGACACGAAAAAAGCAAATACAAATCTTTAAGCATTATTCAAGTGTTCTCAATTTTTGGTTATTTTTGGCTATCTAATTGATATTGAAATAATTTTCAAATGTTTCAGTAAATGATAAAAATAAAAAAAAAAATTAAAACAGTAAATAGTTGACCAAACTTTTTTCATTAATGAACTTATATATGTATATCACGATCACTATATGCCCATTTCAATCCACTGCTGATGTATACAACTTCCAGGTATGGGATAAGTCGGCCTAATCTCCCGTGCTGGCCAGGCAAATTGGGATTATACCTGCTGCCAGGTTTTCATGGCAACCATTCTATGCAACGCTAGTGTAGACGCAAGGCTCACTTAGAAGTGATTGTAAATGTTTGATTTATCGCGATACAAATGCAGTTCCTGTGTGTGTGGCTGCCTACTATACATCAATTAACGCGCACATGCTATACGTGGAAGCTTGCCACTGCCTACCACGTGACTATTAACGGTTATTTAATTATTTTTATAATAATTTCTGTAATCATTCCTGTGGTCACCTCAGATTGAACTCAAGACATCCGTAACGGAAGTTTAGTGCTTTAGCAATTAGTCTGTCGCGGCATATATATATATATATATATATATTATTTAACACCTTAGTTTTCGCTTTACGTCTACCAAGATTAAGTAAACCTCTGTACATTCTATGATTAAGGTTAATGCCTCCGGTATGGAGACGTTTATCGACGACGAACATGAAAGCTGCTATGAAGATGTTAAACAAAGCAGGTCACGCGTGTAAGTAATAAGCTAGCAAGTCAAGGAGGTATTAACACACGAACCCGTTCGCAAAGTACTCTTATAGTTTACTGGTAGGAGAACAAAAACAAAAATTACACGAGCTGACTAGCAATAAAAATGCTGCCACCTCGAGAGCAGTCAATCATTTGAATGCACACCTATATGTAATATAACATCTGATAGTACATCTGGAAAATGGCCGACTACGATTATGTCAACTAATAAAAGGCCGAAAAAGCATTATACAGTCATGTAGAGCAAGTTTCTCTAGAGGCTAAAATAACGTCCATCTCTTTGTTAGTAACCTTAAAGATATCGAACCCGTTATGCAGAATTTAGGTGAACTAGACTGTTCGAACTCTACCATTCAGAACTGTCAACATTACGGACACACTAAAATATATTTTGCAAGGCAAGCACGCTGTGTTAAATGTGATAGAAAGCATCGTAAAACACACTACCACAAACCTAAAATCCAAGAATGTCATAAATCTGTTAACTGTGATGGAACATATACTGCAAACTGGAAAGGTTTTCCCGTATATATCAAGAAAAACTAGCAGCTCAGACTAAAGTCAAGAAAGTGACCGTTCTGGAAAGAATGCATCAGAAACTACAAAATGCAGTTTCTTCATCTCCGAAGTCAGTGCAACCGAAACAACAACAAATTAAGTAATCACTGTCTCAAATTTGAAAAAACAGCCTCTGAAGGAAAGAATGGTAGACGACATTTGTAATGTGTTACGAAGTATGAATTCCAGAATAGCTAATTTAGAACTTAATAGTTATTGCTCTAATGATGTTGTTGGCAGAAAACGTGAACGTAGCAAGAATAAAAACTGACTACGCTTCGAGTAATAACGGGAATGCCAACGGTCCCCTGGAGAGAAAGAGAAAATATTTCTCTTAGACACATACACGCCGCATTCTAAATGCAGAGCTGATATTCATTACAAACTGCACCACCGGTTGGCATAGATATAATCGTCATAAACAGTGTTAAACACTATATTAATAAAGAGATCCGTAAAGATCATATCCAAATTACAAGTACAGTTGTACACCTTGATAACGCTGAACTGACACTTGCGGTAGCATACTGTTCTCCGAGGCATGTAGTGAGGCAAGAACAATTCAGTGAAATATTTAAGCAGTTGGGTAGCAGATTCATCCTTGGAGGTGATTACAAAGCAAAACACACTGCATGGGGTTCACGGGTGATAACAACTAAAGGTAGAGTATTGCTCAAAGCAATCAATACAGAGTCATGTGAGTTCCATACATCCAGGAATACAACATATACTGGACAACAGATGATAATAAAATTCCCAATCTCATTGACTTCTATTGAAGTTAAGAACTGTTGGGAGTTTACTTTTGACCATCCCCTAGTGCTCCTTACACCTGGCGACATGGTAATACGGAAACAGACACCTCGTAATCTTACTAGCAAGTTTACAAACTGGGACCAGTTTCGAGAAGAACTTGATTCTAATGTAAACTCGAAAGTCCAACTAAAAAGAAAACAGAAGAATTGGAAATGCGAAGTCATCAATTCATCAGAATAATTAATAAGGCTACTAAAATTGCTGTACCAGTTTTCAGTTCTGCAACAGTTCAAGAAGAGTGCTATTCGTTGCAGGTTATGCTGCTAATCAAGCAACAGCAAAAAGCAGGGGCACATTTGGCGCTGGACAAAACGACCAGGAGATAAGAATATATTTAATCGGATCAGTGATCAGCTGAGCCGGTCAACTACAGCAATCGATGGGGCAAAGTTTGAAGATGTTTTGAAGGACCTGAGTTCCTAGTGCTGATGAAAATTACTCCATGTGATCTGCAACTGAACGCTTCAAATGACCCATGGTACACCGCCACTTAAATCCAAAAATGGAAAATGGATGCGTCGAAATGAAGAGAAAGCAGAACAACAGTATTTCAGCCAAATAATATTCAATTATACGCAGATACAATTGTAGTCTATCAAGCACAAAACAACCTATAAAGTAGTTCATGTCTCCTGCAAAAGTTGCTGAAATAACTGATAGAAGCATTAGTCCTAAGAAAGAGACAGGAATTGATGAAATTGCTCCTGTTATACTTATGAAACTACGGCGAAAAGCAGTACTGTTAACTGTAGCCTACGACTTCGACATGTTCCTGTAGTATTTAAAACGGTGCAGACTGTCATACTGAAAAAACCAGACAAGTCTCCAGAATTAGTAACGTATTACAAACCAATCTCGCTGTTACCACCATCTCCTCTGGCCAAATTATATGAAAAGAGCTGCTCTTAGGGCGACGTAAAGCACATACATCCAATAAACTTCCAAATCATCAATTTCGGTTCTGCAGTTACCATTCAACAACGATTGATCAGTTACATCGGGTAGTACATTGTGGAAGCTTTCGATAAAAAACTGTACTCTGTCGCGGTATTCTTAGATGTTGCGCAATTCGATCGAGTCCGATATGGAGACTTAATTAAAAAGTTAAGCACATCTTTTTCGAGAACTTCTGCTGACTTCTTCAGTCATATCTAGAAAACAGTCCATTCCGCGTTGTGCATAAAGATCCAAAGTCTGCATTTCAGTCCATACAAACTAGTGCGTACCACGGGGCAGTGTTCTTGAGCCTATTTTTATACTCTCTACACTTCTGATATTCCACTCCCAGACGATACCTTTACAGCTACCTACGTTGATGATACTATGATTATGGTAACCGGATAAACTCAAGTCGAAGCAACACATGGTGGTTCTCCAACATCGTCTTGACCAAGTTGTGCGGTTGATGCAGGATCGAAAGGTAAAGCTCAACGAACAGAAAATGCAGTCTGTGTTACATGTACACTTTGCCCAGTCGACTTACAGCCCACCAGATTAGTATTAACGGCATCCAAATATTCCAGTCTAGATCAGCAAAGTATCTTGGATTGAATCTCGCAATTTGCGATTCACGCGTAAGACTCATATCGAGTACAAAAGAAAAAAGCTACAACTAAAGCGAAAACTTAATTAGATGTATACACTGGTTTAGTCTGTGTAATAAACGTTTTCCATATCAAGCGATCCGGCGTCCAATTTGGACATGCGGAGTCCAATTATGTACTTCTCGATGGAACAGAAATATAGTATCATCCAACGTCGACGAAATATTATTCATGTTTCGTGCAGTAACAAACGCTTGTTGGTTTCAGCGCAACGAGGATATCCATCGTGATCTCGATATGAAGCTGGTTGACGCTGTCATTCGTGACTTTGCCGTGATCCAACACGAAAAGTGGCTGTATGATATATGTAGAGGGCATTCAACTACTTAACACTATTGATGATGTTAGGTTCCTTAGCGCACTATCCTCTCGATATTTGTGAAACAGTATCACCGAATTATTAATAGTGATATGTTGATTAAATATTAGTGAGAACTAGTCACTAGTGTATATTAATAGTGTTTATAGGTGTTGATTATTTAAGTAGAAACTAAAGATTTTAATAGTTTAGATCACTTGCCTAAGGGGTGGTTTATTAAAATAAAAAAAAAAAGTTATAAGTTCTGAATAATCACACTGTTCATTACGATTCACTATATAATTTAAGTTTTTTCTTCCAAAAAATTCTTTAAACAATATGACTATTACGTTTACTCGAATAGAAAATCTAGTTGGATCTGTTTTTCCTTGAATCGATTGGTACGTGCGTGTTAGCATACAAATTTCATTTATACTCTCGTAACAAAGAATCGGAAATTCAACTATAAGAGAACTCGAAATCCAAAACCGTAATTTTTCTTTTAATGACGACTTTTTTAAAATCGGTTTATTATCCTGTCTCAGCACTGGAAATCATCCATAGACAACCTTATTTCGTATTTAACTGCAAACAAGATCTTCTGTTTCATCATTACGTCCATAAGTAAGAATTCTTTCCTAATTATTTTACATCCATATTGTTTATAATTTTACTTTCTAAAATCATTAATGATACACATCATTCGATCTCTTTTCCAGTTTAGATAATTCTAAATATCTACCCCCCCCCCCCCTGAAACGTAATACTTCTCCGTGTAACATAAATACCGAGTAATATAAAATTCTATAACTTCGTTACTGATGTGTTTCGAAAAATTAAGTTCAGCGAATTAGCAAGAAATTAGAATATCTCTTAGTATGTGTCGTATCTTTTCTTAGTAATAGTATTGCTCGGTTCAGTATTTTTTTTTTTTCCATATGAAACAATAATTTTCTTTCAAAAATATTCATAAATATTTCTTGAAAAACAATACATCTCCTAATGTTTTGCTGTTGAAATTTTCAAATCTCATTACGACTTACTATTATAAGTTGTAACGTCCGAACTAGCTTTTTCTGTACGGAGTAAAACGAGGCTCCGTGATACGGCATCGAACATTATGAAGTTAATCTTTTCATAATATTTTAGGTCTCGTGGATGAATATCGGGCTAATTCCTTTCTCTTGGGATCCTCCGTTGCATTCATGTTAATGACTTCTCTCTAGTATCCAGTACAGACTCGAACACTGGCGATCTTGGGCTTGGTAAATGGGGATCTTCAAGATGCTTTCTGAATGTAATATATGCAGTGTTATTTAGAAAAACATTATATTAAATCCGTCAGTTTTTATTGTCTTTAATGTTAATTATTTGATGTAATTTTACACGTCTGTTATAGAATGTATGCGGAGTGTTTGTATCATTATGGAATATCTTATTAAATTTACTAATTCCAAGTTTAAAACTACAAACCATTGTTCATTTCACTGTAGCCTCAATGATTTTGTTAGTTGGTTTATACAGTTACTACTATCTTCGTGAACGCGTAAGTATGTATAAACATTACAAATATTATTATAATCGTACTGTTTGAATCGCTTCACTCCATTCGGTATTTGTAAGCTGTCGTTAATTTTGCTGATTACCTAGAATACTAATAACATTTTTATACATTGTTGTGAACCACGAATGCTGGTGTAGTTATTTAAGAGCTATTTATTCTAATTAAATAAATGAATAAGAAAAATTAACGTAAAATCTGGCTAGGCTGTGTGATCATTTCAATTATAATTTAATTCTAAATAGCGTATTCATGCGGGAAGGTAACGTAACTTTAAAGTTAGCAGCAATGAAACTAGAGAGAATAGGTTAACGTAAAAGAGAAATAATTAAAGAAAGTCCGTACTTGTTGCTCGCAGATGAGACGGAAATATTGCACGGTACACATTCGGAAATTAAAGTAACGTAAATCTATTATTGACGTTTTTACGTCTTTACTTTGGCACATAAACTCGAAAAGCGTTACGAAATAGAAGCGTCACGAAATGGAGCATCACAGAAAAGCGTTACGAAATTGAGCGTCACGAAATGGAATGGTGCGCCATAAATATCGAATCCGAATTGATGCATTGTGCCTACGAGGGTCACACAGAAAGTAAGGTTCCAAAACCCGTCGCTTTGGCGTGATAATGAACGGAAATTAAATTTATTTATTTATTTTTTTTTTTTAACCCCCCTTTGGGCATATCAACAAAGGATCTTCGCCCAGAAACGAAAGGAAGGAGAAGGATCAGTTAAATGTAGATTCGGTCAGCTATTGATACGATAAAGGAACTGAGGATAGGAACAACTGAGATCGACGGAAACGATAAGATATACGAGGCACAATAAGGAGTAGGGAGTTTGAGTGACAGCAGATTGGAATACAAAGAGGTACGTTCGTTCACGAGGGATGGACATTCAAAGAGGATATGGTCAGGATCATTTAAAACTTACATTATTTTATTGCTTGAACATTTTACAAAGTTTTTGATATAAGAACCACCAATTTTTCAACACTTACCCTATAACATTTTCCGTCCAGTCCAGTGACTCGATATCTTTAAGCAATTCATCATCCGCCGGATATATAGATATTTTTTTTTGTTTTAATTGAGAAAATAAAACATTATCACTTAGGCAAGGTCCGAACTGTAGGGTGCATTCAATTAACAACTCGGCGGTAAGTTCTTGGGTAATGTTCGCTGTGAGTGGCCGTGCATTGTCATGAAACAGTTGAATTGCTTTCGAAATTGTTATCTCTTTCCTTAAATTGATGAGTGTTTCCAGTAGTTTAGGCCGTTAATGGTTTGTTCATGCTCCATGAATTCCACTAAAATAATGTGATCCCTTCGTTGTCTCAAAACATCAACATTGGACGGATTTTCTATAAGATTAAACTAATAACGGCGCAATAACCAAACTAGTCTCGTTTTAAAGATAAAACTATCACATTTAATAATTTTTTGTTGCACAGTCGGAAAGAATGACGTTTTTTCATGTCTTTACTTTGGCACATAAACTCGAAAAGCGTCACGAAATGGAGCGTCACAGAAAAGCGTTACGAAAATTTCATGTATTTACTTAGATACGATTGATTACTAATAAGAGAACATTTCCCAACAATCGCAGACATAGATAAAAATACTTTTCTTTTTATGCTGGTCACACGTTTAAATATAGATAATATATGATAATGAGGTATAACGGCTGATAGGACATGAGAGCTTTCCTTTCCTTTAAGATATCCTGTATAATTTTTTGTTTACACATTTATTTCCCTTCGGACTGCTAATTGCACGAGTTTTAGTACCGATCTTTTTGTGACTCCCTTGCTATCTCTTCATAGTAGTTCTGGCCGTTTCCACCTTCCCCAAATAACTTTCTTAGTGTCCTCAACTTCCTTTGTCCTACGTTCTTCCTTCTTGATGGGTAATCGTCCGTAGCTGACAATCCCAATAAAAAAGTTAAAAAAAAAAAAAAAAAGAGAACATTTAATGAGACCGATTTCCCACATACACGAGTATGCATTCAACAGAAGTAGATTAAAGTGTTTTCTATAACGACTTGTAAAGACCTGTGAAGATCGTAGGTCTGTGTATTTCACACGTCATTTACTCAATATTACCACCGCTAACGATAATGATGTAAATAAGGGACTTTGTACTAGCGGTAGTTAGTTGTTAAATGTATATTTCTGCGCACACGTTGCGATATAATATGTATAAAGGAACTCACAGGTTGCACGGCGACATTCTCATGTCGACAATGGTTGTGAAGCGAACGACATTCTAATGTCGGTGAACGCCTGAATGGCTGTACAAAGCCCACTTTTAAGGGAAAACATGAAAATGTCTCACTGTGTTGCAGACTTGTACGCAAGCTAATTTCAGATATTCTGGAACAAGTAGATAGTAGACTTTATGAGCGAATGTTTTCTTTGCAAATTACGTATTTCATTTTCTTTTTCACTTTTTTGCTTTATTATTAAATGTTTATCTGCGATTAAATGCTACACTAGCGCGGAGTTGAGGGTTGAATAGCGGCGATATCGCAGGCATCGACCGAGGTAAATGTGTCTTTTTATGGTAGTCTCTATTTGCCGTCGGACAGTTTAATTACCGTGAGCAGATATTCACCGTTGAGGTCTTAATAAAAATTCACTCAAAAGTAAAAAATAATTACATAATTAAAGATTATATATTGTAGAGTAATATAATTAAGGATATTGTGATTATTCCTGAACAGTGTTAATTATTATTGGAGTCCCGGTATAACAAATTCAAATTGCAACAATAATTACGAACCACATTCATGATGTTTTCAGTACTTAGCTTATAGAAAGCAAGTGATTGTATTTTAATACCCATTTTAAATGGTTTCTAATTATTGTGGTAATGTGAATTTGCTGCCAACTGCAAAAAGATAATGATTAAGAATAAATTACAATACCCTTATGTTTATTATTTTGAAATGTAGTTATTAGTTTTTAAAGTATCAAAAATAAATATTATTACATAAATTGCAAACAGAAACGATATATCATAATATACTTTTATGTACTGTTTCTCTTTGCTACTTACGTAATTATATTTACTTTTAATACTTAATATTTCTAGCAAACAAGTTAGTAGGATTCTGTATAATTATAAAAATTATTTTTTACTTTTTAGTACAGTTTTATTAAATTTTTAGAATAAATCTTGAGAAATCGATATTTTTCTCCGAAAAAACAAATTAATGACAACGTTATTTTTGCGCCAGGAGTAACAGGTAAAAATGTTAAAAAAGAAATTGCCACGCACATCTAAATTTACTCGTACATTTGAGTGTCTGTGTCTGTATAACGAGGTCAGAAGGATCGAGTTATATATGTGTGTGTATGTATGTATATATTTACATCATCTTATAAAAAAGTTTACCAAATTATCAGGAAATTGCGTGCGTTTTGCTCTAGTAGCGAAGGAATGGTTATTTAAATATTTTTACTCCAGTAATATATGCTTGTGTATATATAAATAGCAAGGAATTTATAAAAATTGATCAACTTTCATCTACCGGTAGTTATAATAATAAAATTTTATTTCTTTGATTTGTGACATTTAACAGGAATTTTACGAATACTACTATGCACTGACAGAAGCTAGCAGCATTGAAGATAGCTCAATTGAGTCTGTACCGTATTGGAAGATATTTAAACAATGTTATGTTCAGTGTTTCAATGTATTTTATACCTTGTTTATAACCTGCGCTATATTCCCGGCTGTTTATTCAGGTAATTAACATTTAAAAGTAATCTGAAATAAAACTTAGTTCAACATCGCAACACTTTTCAATATTAACAATTGCTGAATTAAAATTTCTCCTAGTTAAGTCACAATCCTACTACAAACATGAGTTTAAGGTATAATGTTGCAGGATGAAGTATACAGTCTATATCAGAAATGTTATTTTCACATTAATTAAACCATTTTTAAGCAAAATATACTTATTTTAAGTGAAAAAAAAAATAACAATTTTTTTACAAAATATAATACTTTTAATACAGAATGCAATGAACAAAAAGGAGATGCAGCCAAGGAAAATCGATTTAGAGAAGAAGGAAGGAGATTATGCGAGAAACGGAGGCGAGATAGTTAAGTAATTATGGACCGACGTAAACTGGGGAAATCGTAGAACCAAGGACGAGAAAAAGGAGCAGAGTTAATCAAGAGATAAAAGCAATTAGGGTTAGCGAAAAGAGAAACAAACCGAGTGCCAAAGTCTAAGATGGCAGGATTTAGTTGGAAGAAGAATATTTTGTGCTGGAACCCTACTAATAAAATGTCCATTGGAAGTTGCAGCTTTAGCAAAGAGGTCGACGGCTACATTTTCATCAATGCCTGAATGTCCGGGAATCCAAAGAAAGTCAAACTGGGTAGACGTCGATGAGGATAGATCATGGAGAAGAGAACAAATAGACAGGATGATAGCATCAGTGGAAGGAGAAAGGGAAAGTGAAGATAGCTCTAGAAGAACACTTAAAGAGTCAGAAACAATAAGGAATTTGGAAGAACTTGCAGAAGAGGAAATATAAATAATGGCTTGTAAGACGGCAACAGACTCCGCAGTAAAGATAGAATAAAAGGACGGAAGTCTAAAGGCCTGAGAATGACTGAATTGAGGGTACAAGAATGATGCCCCAGCTCCGCTCGGGCTCTTCGATCCGTCAGTAAAAATTAAAGAGTGATCGCGGAATAGAGAATTTATTGTATTATTAAATTTCACACTGACGATATGAGGGGGAGAGGATTTAAGGAAGCATGGCATGAAGATGATACTTGGTGGCTTTAACAATTTGGAATAGACGCAAGAAAAGAATGGAAGCTTGTGATGGGGAATAATAAAAGGGGAAAATTCGGAAAGGCGAATAGATATATGAGATAGTATAGGAATTTTATTGGAGGAAAAACGCCAGTGACGAAGAATAAAAGAATAAGAGGTACTGATATTTGACGAGACAGGGGAAACACATTTGATGAGAAAGCGATAACCCAAATAAGATCTAAGTTTCAAAAGATGGAGCAGAAAAGTCTACAGAGCGATTCTGCATGAGATTGATAATAAGGGAAGTAAAGTGTTTATCATCGTATCTTTTAGAGTGGGTAAATGAACATTATCAAAGGCACAGGATACATCGATGAAAGAAGTCAAAGTATAATGTTTTTGGATAAACGATTGGTAGATATGGGAAGCAAAAAGAATAATACAGTCGGAAGGACCAATACCAGGCCGAAAGCCAAACACATTGCCAGGAAATACATTATTATGTTCAAGCCACCTAACAAAGCGCTTGTTTAACACGTCAGAAGGAACTTTTTTTAGGAACGGGAATGATGATATTAGAATACTAAGAGGGGGGAAGTTATACCTCTGGAAAGTAAACAATTAAAAGGATCAAGGAGAAAGGTAATGGACTGTTGAGGCAGCTTTTTAAGGACCACAAATCTTGGAAAACTTCCATTTTAGAAATTTCTCTATAAACTGTTTTAGTACTAAATTATTAGCATCCTTAATTATAATTTCAATTAATTCAACTGATATAACGAACAGAAAATTGAAAAAATAATTTTCTGTATAATTAACAATTTTCATAAAACTAATTTTCATTAAGAAAAAAATTTTATTTCAGTAGTCGTGATTGGAACACAACAGATTTTTCCGGAGATCGCCCATTTTAATTATTTATTTGATCCACTGTTGTTACTTAACTTAGTTATTCGAAATTTATAAATTTACATGTTTGTATGGTTTCAATACGGTCTAAATTATAATTGATGATATCACTTACTTAAAATTTTTTTATTTAATTATCATGTATCTAGATATTAATGAATATTATATTTGATTTAGATACTTTTATTTTGTGCATCTATATCGCTTTGCTACCATTGTGAAATAAAAAGTATTTATTAAGTAAATATGTTTTTTTTTCTTTAGATGTTAAAAGGAATTCAGAATCATTTCCAATTGCCCAAAAAGCGTTTACAAATGTTACATGCTTTTTGACCTTGAATTTTTTTTCCATGATCGGAAATGCTATGTCGATATTTATTAATGCGGTAATATTTTAACATATATGTATTATATATATATATATTTTTTTTTTAAATTAATTTTCTTATTTTTCGTCAATCAAAACATAATATATCCACGCATTAAAGATTATTCCATTTGTTGTTAAAGTTTTGAGGAGAATTCGTGTAAAAACTGAATATTAAATTATTTTTATTATTTGCAAAAACTGCGATGATATTAATTAAAAGATAGAAATTTATATACGGAGATGATTCAATGATAAATACTCGTGTAAAAAATTATGCTCCAGATTTTGATCGGATTTATATTTTATCCTTTTCGGTAACCGCTGTCTTTATCTGTTCATCTTCCTTCTAGTTTTTGAGTGTCTCCATTATCATTCGTCCACTTTTTAACTTTCGCTCATTTTTTTCTTTCGTAGTTTCTTTCTTGTGCACTGTGTTCTCTTCATCCGAATGTTGCGCTGTCCTCTGATTAAATCTTCTTTGAATGTTCTTCCATTTCTGTTGAAAATTTAAACTTTCTATCGTTCGTTGTGATTTTTACATCGTGCTCTTTACTTCTTCTCTCTTTATCATCCCTACAATTATTACATATTGTCAATATCTAACCAAATCAATAATTCTTTCTCATCGTTAGTTTTTTGTTTTTTTTTTAATATATATATATATATATAAAAAAAAAAAAGGGAAATAATATTGGGCTCCTAAACCAATGACCTTCACCCAGAAACAATTAAAGGAAAACGAAAGTTATATAGCGAGACGATCAGATATCGTTAATAAGAAGGAAACAATGGAAGGGATAATAAGTGTAGAAGGAAAAGACAGGATATAACGGGCACAAAAAGGAGCAGGAAGCCCCAGACTAAGCAAGTGGGAGTACAGAACCGAACGCTCCACCGAAAGAGCAGAGCACTCAAAGAACACGTAATCGGCGTCACAAACAACCGCATCATTAGAATGGAAAGGACAACATGGGGAAGAGGCCAAAGCAGGAGGAAGGCAGCAAGGAATGGTTAAAGCGCAAACGCACAACGGCGACAACAACAGAACGAGGAAGTGAAGGAAATAGAAGGAACCAAGGATTAAAAGGAAGATTAGGCTGAACGGATAGATAAAAGGAACGACAATTAGAAAAGGAGGAGGGGTACATATCCGACCAAAATCTGAGATGGAAATCTTTACACGGCGGCAAGAGATTAGAGGGTGGGATTTTTTTGAAGAAGAAGGAAGGAGAAGCAGCAATCCGAGGCAAAGAATTAACCATCTCATTACCAGAGATGCCAGAATGGTTCATCGTTAGTTAAAAACTCCCTGTCTTCTAAAAATGTTGACGGTATCCACTTTCTGAGTTAAAAGATCAACGGTCATTTCATCCCTAGCGTAACATTGTTAAATTTAGCTTAATTTCTAGTTATTTTCAAATTTAATTTACATATTTCTACGATCAAAATAAATCCCATCTTTTTCTTTTTTTATCATTTGGGATCATTTATGTCGAAATTGCCGGAAGCGCCATGATAAGGATGAACAAAATTTGGAAAGATAACTCCATTAGAAAAAAGGTCAAAATTAAACTTGTCCAGACGCTTGTATTTTCCATTGTGTTATATGCAGCGGAAAAAATTTTGTGCGTCTGGTTTTGACCGAAACTCTGATCGTGTGTTGATTATGATTCCAAAATCTACAATAGAAAGAAAATTAAAATGGAGCAGCGGAAGCGTAAAGCACATGTTGAAGAAATTCTATTCGACTCCACGTTCCGTCAAAAGCCGTGGATCTCGTGCGCGAAAAATAGCCGAACGCTAATCCGTAAATTTTAAACGCTGTAGACATTTTGTTAAAAGAGTCCGCCTGGTACTTGCTCAATCTACAACATCGTTACAGATTGCAATTAATCGTACCTCGCGTTCGATCGGGAGGAGATGAACGTGAAGCGAACCGCGACAACTCACTATATCGGCGAAATTTTCTCAGCCGAGACGATGATCGACGGTAAACGAGAGCCTTGTCAATGCCTTTCTCTGAATTCATCGTTCGAAAGAATTCAAGAATTCTTCGTCTTAAATCTAATGGCTTACGGTCTTAAATTAAAAGAACTATTTAAGACGCTCGAAAAATATAATTATCGCGATATATACCGATATACCCGCTGGCGAAGACTTGATTTTAGATAACAAGGACCAAACGGGCCGGAATTTTTTCGAATTCATGTGTACTGAAGTAAAATTAGAATCAAGTAACCATCCCGCAATTTGACTTGCCTCAATATTGTCTTTTCTCGGCACATGGATCGGCTTGCAAGATGCGAATGCATTTCGTATTTCAGCCCCTACGGTCCTTTGTTATTTGTGACTTGCTTTGTAAACGATCTGAATGCTGTACCCGTTGTTACCCCACTGTGTCTCTATAGAATAAATACACTTTGCCTTCCAAAATCGTTTATTTTTACACGCGACAATCGATTGAGCGTAGCTATCGGTGTTGGGGGGATTTTTTTCGCGGGTCGAATTCAATCGACATCGACATTTTTATGTCCACTAAATGCGTGGAACGTGTTTGGTAGCCGTAAGACATATCCGTGTATCGATATATCTGCATGCAGTGTAGATACTTGTCATCAGTTTACTGATGATAAACTATTAGGTGCGAAAATGCGAAGTTTATATAAAGAATTCTTTATTATGGCTGCGATAGTATAAATTTCGCTGTTTAATAAAAATCTATATCGCATTTAAAGTTTAAGAACATTTTGTACCTATTAACACTTTAATGAATGCCAGTTGTTTTTTTGGTTTGTTGCGGCGATTTTTTTCCTGTAGACCGAATTTAATTGGTTAATGTTATTCAAACAGAGCGTAATTTGGATGGATTGATAAAACTCGTTTCGTTCTTGGCAAGCCCTAAAATACCAGTTATAGCCATCGGATTGTTGTGGAAGATAGTGCGTAAAGAGCCACTTCATTTACATAGCAGGAGACTCAATGAAAACTTCTGCCAGTCTTATGTCACAAATGGTTCAGCGAGGATACCGTACAAAAGATGATAGTTTAATGAATGCACATAAATAAAATTTCTATTAAATACTTAATAAAATTTTTAATACAGATGTTTATTTTTAAATAATTTACATATTTAAAAAAGAAAAAGGTATAATATCAATTTTGTTGTTAATGGGTTCGTGTTTTTTGGAAAAGATTTTTCAAATTAGTTTACATAAAAGTTAACTAAAACAATTTGGAATTTTCGGCAGTGGTAATCGAAATCGCAAAAAATGATTAACTTGCAAAGTTAATTTTAGAATTAGCGAGAGACAACGATGTATCAAATCGTTTTACTGTCCTCGTCAATCATTTAAAGTAATAATCGTTATTATTTTACAGCCAGGACCTGATAAATTGATTACTTACGTTTTAGCTAGAACAATATTTATTCCGCTTTTCTTATTTGCCAACTATCAACCGGTTAACATACGCCGCACACTACCGGTATTAATTGATAACGATTGGGTCTATTGGATAATGGGCATTTTATTTTCATTTACCGGCGGATACTTTTACGCTCTTTCGTTGATGTTTTGCGGCAAGTAAGTGTCATACATACTTCAAACCTTTTTTATTCATGTTTTAATCATATAACATCGCTGCCAACAAACCCTTCGAAAAGCATATGTCTTGGGGGGGGGGGCTCGTAAACCAGAGATATTTACCCGGGGAAACACTTGAAAAAAGAAGAAATCACGATCAGATATTGTTAGTAAGAAGGAACTGATAGCGGGAATAATATGTAGAGAAGGAGAATACGTAGTAGGAAGATCCAGAGCAAACTGGAGTTCAAAGAAAAACGCCCAATAGAAAGAGAGGAAAACTAGGTTAGGCGTGATCTCAGGTATTCATCCTTCCTTCTCTGAAAATGACATTTTAGAGGGCCTAGAATCACCTGATGTCCCGGTAATCCCAGCCAGAAGAGAATCCTGCGCACTGCCGAAGGCAAGAAGGTTCCAACGAATTCGGTTGAACTTAAGTTCTCCAAAACCGTTCTTCCTAACTTCATTTCCATCTTTAAACTTCGTTTTCCTGTCTCTCCGAGTGTTAAACCTCCAATGCAGTGTGCTAAGTGTTTCCTGTTCGGACATATTGCTAGACACTGCCGGAGTTCTTCAGTTGTTTGTTCCCATTGTTCCCAAAAACATTCTGTCTTAGAATGTATTGATCTTCATAACCCCCCGTTATGCCGAAACTGCAAGGGCGCACATTGTTCCAACGACCGTAGTTGTCCGGAATGGACTAAACAAAGGGACATCAAAAAAATAATGTCCTTTGAAAACGTTTCCTTTCAGGAGGCTTCAGTCATTAGAAGCAATTCTTATTCTACACAAGCTTTCTCATATGCCAACCGAGCCGCTATCCCTACTTCTAAAGCTAGTGTTCCTCTCAATAGTTCTGTCCCTAATCCACAACTTCCCCTCAAGTCCCCCACTTTTCGCAAACAGAGCAAATCGAAAGCGCCTCATAAATCTATTCCTCAATTTCCTCCTCTCCCTTCCAATCAAATTCCGTACCCGTCCAGGGGCTGGGCTCTCACTCAACATAACTCAAACGACAATTCCTCCTACGCTGACTTAAATATAGCCTTACCTTCCTCATCCTCGAACGGGATACCGACCAATGCGTCGGGTTCATCCCCATCCGCCGTCAATAACCTATGCGTAGCAATTTTAGAACTCCTTTCTTCCCACGATATAGCTTCCTCTCCTAACTTTGTCACATCCCTTTCTGCATTTCTCTCTAGTAACTTACATTTCTGCTAATTCTTATTTTACTTTCTTCCCTGTTGTATCCCTCTGGATTATTGTTATGTTCTGTTATCGAGCAACCCACAGTATTATAGATATTTCTTCCGCACTTTTTCTCCGCTATGGCACTTTGGTTGGGAGAACCGCTGTGGGATGGCCTAACCCCATCTTCGCTCAGTGGAGCCTCTCGAGGATAGCCATTGTAAAGCTAATCGCATTCGATTATGCTTATAGGACAAGTTACCAGAAATATAGGCTCATCAAGAATAGCACTCGTTTGGAGAATTTCTCCATGGTAGCTATTAATCGCATTTATAACGATTTGCCTTTCTGGGCGGCGATTCTATTAACCAACCGTGTATGCGCTCTGCTACGTCTTCGACTGGCAACCGAAAATAAGGATCGTCATGCTGTACTGTGGATTGTCTTGTGGTGCAAATTGACAGTAACTTCCAAGATCGAGGTCAAGGCCTCTAACCTTTGGTATGTCTCTCCTGAATACACTCTTTGCTGGATTGCTGCGGATTCATTTTTCCATTATTTGTTTTGTTTCTGCCCTAGTCCTGTTGGCTGCATGGTTCGCCTTTGCCAATTGGCTTCTGCTTCTTGCGTTGGCGTTCTGGTCCAGCCATTCGTCTCATCCTACGATTTCTTTTCATGACTCATAAGTTGAATATTCTCCAATGGAATTGTCGGAGCCTGAGAACCAACAAACAGGCCTTGGAAGGGATTCTTGACTCTTACTTCATCCATATTGCTCTGTTGTCCGAAACTTGGCTTACTGAGTCCATGAGTATATCCATTCGTGTATTTAAGTTAATTCGTTCTGATCGTGCGGATGGATATGGCGGCGCCGCCATATTGATAAGGAACGATCATTATTTTCACGTTCACGATCACTCCGCTTGTTTTCCTTCTGACGTTCGGTCACCAAACCTGGTGCATATCTCTGTTCCTAATATTCATCCTCAACCAGTCCATATTATCTCAACATACGTCCCTCCGCATTTTGATCTCCACAATTTTCCTTTTACATTATTGTCCAATTTTCTTTCTTTTCCCTTTATTTTTGGTGGTGACTGGAACGCTCACTCTCCTCTATGGGGTTCGGTTGGTTATAACTGTAATGGTCGTGTTCTTAAAAATTTCATCTCTAACAATAGCTTCGTTATTCTTAATGATCATTCTCCGACGTTCTTTAGGGGCGCGCAGACTTGCAGTTCGGTTGACATTTCCTTCACTTCTCCCAACTTTGGTCTCAGCTGTCATTGGAGAACCTTGCAGGGTACTTTCGGTAGTGACCATGTTCCAATTATTCTTTCCTTTCACGATCTTCGTCCTCCTCCTGATCCCAGTTGTTCCAGAGTTCCCCATGCTTCCAAATGGTCCCTAACCAAAGTTGATTGCGATAAATTTCGGGCTGGAGTCTATTCCGCCCTCCCCAACATACATTCCTAAACAGATCCTGTTCTTCAATACAACAGGTTCGTCGACTCGATTACCTCGGCGTTGTCGGCCTCTTCTCCTCCTATCCGCTTCTCTAAAAAGAACCCTAATCTTCTTGCTTCTTCCCTATGGTGGAACAACGATTGTTCGGTCGCTTTTAGAGACAGTTCTTTGAAGTTCAGGGCCTTCCGTTCCTGCTCTTCCTTCGATAATTTCATAGCTTATAGGGAGACCAATGCTAAGGCCAGATTTATTCTCAAAAAGAGCAAAAAAAACGCGTGGAAGAAATTCTGTTCATCATTCTCTAGATCCACCTCCCTCTCTCATCTTTGGAAAATGGCGAAAGCCTTTCAGTCCCCACGGTCCGAACCTCCTATTACAACCTTCCTTCGGAGAAGCTCATCTCTTTTCTGGACTCAATTGCTCCCTTATATGTTCCATCCTTGGAGGAAATATGCCCTCCGGCGTTTCCACCTACATCCTCTATGCACGTTCTGTCTTCCGATTTTAACATCAATGAACTCCATTCTTCCTTAAAGAATTCCTCCTCCTCCTCTAGTCCGGGAGTGGACGGCATTCCTTTCCTGGTTATTAAGAGCTTATCAATCTCCGCACTGAATACCTTGCTTTCTATCTACAACTCCTTCTTGCATACCTGCACCACGCCACCAATTTGGAACTCCTTTATTGTTATTCCTATTCCAAAAAAGAATCCTAATTCTTTCCGTCCTATTTCCTTGGCTTCGTGTTTTAGAAAATTGTTTGAACAAATGATTAATAAATACCTAGTCTGGTGGCTGGAATTCAACAATATTCTTCCCAGTAACATGTTCGGTTTACGTACGGGACTGGGAGCGGCGCACTGTTTATCGCTGTTTTTATCTGACGTGTACAAATCTCTTATTCGCAAAGAATACACTGTTTCTGCTTTCCTTGATGTTACCTCCGCATTCGATCATGTTCACTTACCTTCTCTTCTACATAAAATGTGTTCCATTAATGTTCCTTTACAGGTCGCTTCCTTAATTCTCAAGCTTTTATACAATAGATCAATTCAGCTCTCCACTCCCTTCTTCTCAGAGTCTAGAGTGGTCTTTCGGGGTCTTCCGCAAGGCTCATGTCTTAGCCCTACTCTCTTTAACATCTATTTCCATAGCCTAGCTACTCTTCAGATATCATCTACTTCCTTATTCTTTGCCGATGATATACTCATCTACTCTTCCTCAGTTAATATTTCTTCCGCCGTCGTGGAGCTTAATAACTCTCTTTTCTCTCTGGATAATGCGTTATCCGATCTTCACCTTTTTACTTCTCCTGAGAAATCAGCAGCTATGGTTTTCACTTATCGTCCTTATAGTCGTTCCTCAGTCAGTCTATCCGTGTGCCATCTTCCTATTCCTTTAGTTAGTTCTGTCTCCTACCTTGGCATTGTTCTTAGCAGTAACTTGTCCTTTCATCATCACATAAATTATCTCTATACGTCGGCTCTTAAGAGGATTAATTGGTTGAAGGCTCTCTCCTCCCGTAATTGGAAAGGGGATCCTTATATCCTTCTGATGCTATACAGGGCCACTATCCTTTCTAAATTCGATTATTGCTCCTTCCTTTACGCCAGTGCTCCTAAATATCTTCTCCTTAAACTTGATAAAATCCATAATATGTGTCTCCGCCTTTGTATCGGTGCCTTGAACTCCTCTCCTATTGCAGCCATTTTGGCAGAAACTGGTTCCTGTCCTTTATTCATCCGAAGACTTTATCTAGGTGAACGATTTCTGATTAAACGTCGTCATATTTCCAATTCCTACTTGCTTAATTCCTACTGGTTTATATCCAACAACTGGCGTTTCTCTCCTCGTAAAACCCCAATCCTTTCCTTGATTTCTTCGCGACTCAGAGTTTTCTCTCCTTTTGTTCTATCCTACAACAAATGCCCTTATTTTACCTATAATTTCCTAGATTTTATTTACTCACCCAGTTTACTTTTTCTTCCTTCGTATGTCAAGTCTCTTCCCTCTCCCGCTGCTCATAACGAATTTAACTATGTTTTATCCTCGCTCTTTCCTTCTAATACCTTAATTTTTACAGATGGCTCAAAGTCAGCTTTGTGGGTTGGAGCGGCTTTTACTTTGCCGGATTTCGGCTATTCTGAGTCGTTCAAACTCCTCTCGTTCTCCTCCATATTCCTAGCCGAATCTATTGCGCTTTTTATAGCCTCCTCTAACAATATATCCAAGGTTCTCTTATCTTCTGATTCAAAAGGCGTTTTACGAGCCATTGCTACTCCCTTTCCTAAACCATTCGCTGATCCTATCGTGCTTCATATACGCTCCTTAATTTCGCATTTATTTCATTCCCGCCCTGTCCGTATTGATCTATTGTGGATTCCTAGTCATTGTGGAATTTCGGGCAACGAGTTATTCGTTGGCACGTTCGGCTGCTTTAGACGGTCGCTTTATTAGTCATTTCCCAGCTCAAAGTCTTCTTTCTCTTTCCTTTCGTTTCCACCGTAACTGTTGGTCTGATCTCTATCCTTCCTCTTTTTCCAATCCTGCTTCCTTTTACTTATCCGTACAACCCATTCCTCCTCCTTTTCCGTGGTTTCTTAATTTCCCCCAGCATGAGGCGGTCAACTATTTCATCTATAATTAGACTTCGGTTTAATCATAGCTTGCTTCCTGCTTTGCTCTTCCGTTTCGCCATTACTCAGTCTCCTCTTTGTCCGTTTCATCCGTCAGAAGCAAACTTCGTTTGTGATGCGAACCACATTTTACTTGAATGTCCATCCATTTCTTCAGAACGCGCGATACTGTATTCCGGTCTTTTGCGTCTTGGCCTCCCTACGCCCTACAGCGCTCACAGCATCCTTTCTTTTCCGTCTCCCTTGGTTATTCCTTTGTTAGCTTCTTTCGTATGTTCCATTTGTAATATTTTTCCTCTATAATTATTAATACTTTCATACCGTTGAAGTGAGTAACGTCCTTAGCTGACATGCTCAAAAAAAAAAAAAAACACTTAATAAACATATTATCGGCATCGTAAATACGCGCTTAAGGACAGTACGGAGAGCGAAAACCAACGAAAAATGAAAACGGGAGGAAGATAATAGAATGGCTTGAGAACGTAGCTGAATAATGGAGGCAACGATAGAACGATTTTCAATTAAGAAAGTCAAAAGAACCGCGGATTAGCAGGAAGACTAGGTGTTAAAGAGACAGATAAAAGGAACAATTTCTTAATTATCTGCTACATAAGAAACATAATATTAAGCATCTAATCCGCCACGTATTATTTCACTTTTTATTTACATGGTCCACGAACATTTCACAAATTTATTGCCATCCCAAATTACAACTCTTCTTCGTACTGACCTAGCATAACCGCATTTTACAATCAATACTTACATACGCCTCGACGTTCTCATATCCCCGACTCCATTAAAGCAAGTTTCAAATCTCCTTTAAAACATTTGTATACTAATGACTTGTATTTGGGTATAAAATTTGTTTATTTTAAAGTAAAACTGAAAAAAAAAATCGAATAAATTTACAATTTTTTTTTTTACATGATCTGCTCTTAATAAATTCATCATCACTTTGCTCTTCTTGTAGAAAATTATGACATCAATACATATTAAGGTTTATTTTATTTATTTATTTTTTTTTTCGGCATAGGTCGATAGCCGCTGGCTAATCATTAAAACCATTAAACAACGAAGTGATCAGAGACGGTCGTTTCCTCCTTACAAATTTTGAGAAATTATTCTTCCAGCGAAAGAAATAAGAAATGAAAACTTCAGTGGAGAACTTAATCGAAATTAATATTAATCGCCTCAGTTATATATTCAACGTAAAAAACGGTTTATATCATGCTGATAATTTCATCTCAGTTACGCTGCTCCTACACACACACACACACACACACACACACACACACACACACACACACACACATATAAGAGCGTTCCCAGCACGGGCAAAGAGGCAATTTCGCCCTGGGCTAAAACAAGACTTAAAAATTTAAACTAATTTACAATTAAACATGTAAAATCATTATGGATAATGCCCCCCAATCTCACTCCAATACATCACTAGTAAAGTCGACTAACGTACTATAGCAAAATCATAGAGACATGTATAAATACTAATTCCTACGGCGCTGTTTATATGTGTGTTAATCGGCTTCTTAGTAAATATATCACCACACTACAACACTGCCACCGCTAAAACCCAGCGCGATAAAACCGGCTGATATCAAAATGCCATGAATCGACTCGAGGTCATATTTATAGCGAAACGATGAGATTTTAATCGATCGCCGTTTATTATGAAGTTCTTACAATGTTTTATTATTGTTTTTTTTTTTGTTTTTTTTGGCCCGAACAGAACAGTTCATTTGGTCAGCAAACTACGACACGACTAGATATTAAAAAATACTAATAATAGAAAATTCAGGAAGAGAAATTTCATTCATTCCACATCATGGCCGCAACTGCTGGCTGTGCCCACAATGCTCAATGAAACAAAACAGAAACAAACAAGATTTTTTCATTCTGGAAAAAGGAGCAAAAGAAAAAATAGATAAACAGATAAATATTTCTATCTCACATTATGACCACAGTTGCCTGGCAATGCTCACAATGCATTATGAGAAAAAGGAGGTAGTCACAGCCACACTGGACAAAGACTACAATGTAAGAAAAAAAATAAGTAAAATAATGGAGAAAAAAAAAAAAATCAAACAACAATCCTGTTTCTTTCAATAAACCTAAAAAGGACAAATAAAATTTTATCACTGGAACAGAGAAGATGAAAAATACACAATGGAGGATAAACACCACAGGACATGAGGTCTTTAGAAAACGCAAGTCTCGCGTTATCGAACTGGGCGCAATTAAATAACAAGTGGTTAATGTCTTCTCTAAAATGTTGTCGACAATAGATATTACAACCGGTGCAGTGCCCGGTGTTTGAAAAATTTAAACCCAATCGGCAATGGCCGGAGCGGAGCCTACACACAACGGTCACAAACCTACGGGTCAAACTAACTGGGACACTAATGCGGTAAAACCAAGGTATGGACGGCAAAGATGGTTGGACCATATGAAAATATTTACCAGGTCCTTGCTCTCTACAAATAAGACTTATCCAATCCGCATGATTATTTCTTTTGGCTTTATCTAGAAGATCGAAGGATGGGATAAATGGAAACTTAATACCTGATCTAACACCTTCTTTTGCGATTAAATCAACACGGTCACCAAGTGGTACCCCACAGTGACCCGGAACCCAACAGAATTTAATGACTCCTCCAAGTTCGGAAATATTAAAATACTTTTCCTTAATTTCATAAATAATTGGATGGCAATTACATTCAAAGTTACTTCTCTGAAGCGACAAGAGAGAGCTAAGGCTGTCCGAAAATACTACAAACTCCCCCTTGGACTGCAACACGTTTTTCACAAACTCTAACGCTTTTTCAATTGCAAGAAGCTCGGCCGTGAAAATCGAAGCTTCTGGAGGTAATTTAAATTTCTGCTCAGTGATACCTTCTATAATAAACCCGGCCCCTACGCCTTCATTAAATCCACGGAATTTGGCACCATCGGTAAAGATCAACCGATAACCGGGGTATAATTCTTTCGCGATACCTAGAAAAACGGAGTTCACAATGTTACCAGGCAGCAGATGCAAATTCTGGCTTTTAAAGGTGTTAATATTGATGTCCAGTTTGATAAGATTAAGGTCGTATCTGAAATTAAAATAATTGGAGGGAGAAGATGGCACAAGAGCTGGACTACAACTATAATACATCCTAGTTCTTTTGAGCAAGAGCGGCATTTTCTGGGGAACAAATCTCCAATCACTACTTACCTGCATTATCTTACTTATAAACTGCGGATATTTGTAATTACAATACTTAAGTACAAATTTATCTGTTAAATAATTTCTTCTAATGTTCAGAGGAGCAATTTTGGTCTCCATTTGTAGACCGATGGTAGGGGACGACCTGACATTTCCCGTGATTAATCTTAAGCCAAGATTCTGTAATGAATCTAACTTTCTAAGCTGGAACTTCGAGGCTGATCCATAGAAAATCGCTCCATAATCCAATTTCGATCTAATAAAGCTTTTGTATAGCTGGCTTAATATGACCGGATCACTTCCCCACCATGAATTGCTTATAGCCTTTAAGGGGCTATACGATTTAATTACAAGTTCAACTAGTTTTTGAATGTGAAAAGTCCATGTTAGTTTAGGATCTAAAAACAATCCTAAATACCTAACATGCCTAGTGAATTTAATGAGTTGGTTTTGAATTAGAACACGTATTTGTTGGTAGTCAAATGGTCTAAGTGAAAATACGGATACCGAGGATTTGGCAAGGGATATTTCAAAATGAATCTTCTCAAAGGAATTAAAGCAAATATCCATAGATGTTTGACTTGCCTGAAGACATTTAATAATAAGGCAGTTATGTTTAGAATATATTAAGAAGTCGTCCGCGTATGACAAAATTCGTGAGAAATTTGGTATTTGAATATTAAAGAGAGGTAATATATACAAATTAAAGAGAAGCGGACTCAGAACGGCACCTTGGGCAAGACCTTTATAAGTTGTGCGAACTTCAACCTGTTTGGATACGGGGTTAAGAATATGGAGGGATCTACATAAAAATAAACTACACAAAAGTTTAGCCATGGGAAAAGGAATATTAACTGCTATTAATGTGATTGAAAAGAACGGGGATGGAAACATTATCGAATGCCCCCTGAAAATCAAGAAATGTTGCCACCAAGAAGCCTTTGTCTTGGAAAGTAGAATAAACATCCCCCAAGAATGATGCTAGACAATCTTGAGTACCCAAATGTGGGCGGAATCCAAACCCTTTTTGCTTATGTTATTTGTATTACTTCTCAATATTGGTTGAATTGGTTTCGGCTCGTTGTTAGTTAAAGTTGTGCTGTTGGTTAGTTTGGACGAACTAGGTTGTCTATCTAACTTTTTTGGACTGGAATAATTTGTTTTTTTCCCTTCGTCAGAAGCCGCAAACGATACGGTACGTTTGAGACGGAAATCTGAGATAGGAATTAATTGCTTTGAATCAATGTATCCAGTCTTTCTTATCGGTTTGGGTTTAAATGAAGCGATAATATGAGATTCATTTTCGTGATTACTCTGCGAAATAGGCGGGAAATTATTTTCTTCAGATAAGAGAGAAAAACGGTTTCTTCTAACAGTATTGGAATAGAGATTTTCTTGTCGATATAGAGAAGGTATTTCTAATGAGGCCTCTTGAAAGCTGAGGTTATGTGACGCCATAAGTTCATTTATTTGAGTTTGCCTTCTTCTTTCTGGACACGAAGTATCGGTGGTTCTATGCTGATTTTTGCAAAACACACAAATTGGAGATGCACTAGTACAAGCTTCTTCCGAATGTTCTTTTCCTCCGCAGCGCAGACACCTGTAATTGCCCTTGCACTGTCTGGCTAGGTGACCATATCGGAGACATCGGTAACACTGACGCGTACGTCGAACAAATGGTTCACAAGGGAACCTGACGTTCCATAAAAAAAACATGCGATGGTAAAGACTGGCCTTCAAACGAGATCAGTACAGAAGAACTTGGAAAATATTTAATTTCGCCCTCGACATTAGCTCGTCTATTTAATCGCTTAATGTTATTAACTACAAACGGGTAGGAGTCAATCATTTCCATGATTTGATCAACGGAATACTCGATATCCACTCCCTTAAGAACACCATGTTCAGTTGATTATTGTTTGTTTGATATCTTTTGTTTAAAATGCGTATATTAATCATACCGTGTCATTAGTGATAGTAAGTACCGTTTATCCCAACTTTTTCATATTGATTTAACAATTAGCCTGAAGATGCAGAACTACATGAGAGGAGGCATTCTTACTTCGACGGCAGACGTAGGGGGCCGCTTGTAAACCTGTGTGTACAGTACATTAAATACTTACACACGGGATCGTTTCTGAGGGTTTTTTTTAGCTCCTTCCCCTGAAATGTCTACGAAATAGTGGTTACTTTGATTAAATAGACCGAAATTCAGAATATGTTTATTCGATGAAGTTTATTGAAATTCAATATATTTTTTTTATTTTCGTTTTTAACGTAAGTTTGAAAATTGCTTAACCGAATGGAACCGACGATTTCGAGTATAAGTTTACAGTGTTAGTAATCGAACGCAGTTTGACTACAGACATGAATATAATGCCATTAATTGGCCACGATGAAAATTATTTATGTTTACATTACGCTCAACCGAATCTAACAGATTTTGAGTAGAAGTTAGTAAGTAATAAGGTATACTAACTATCGGAGTTTCTAAAAGAAAATACATTTCGAATTTTGCATTGAAAAATGTGTTCATCATTTTCTTTAGAAAAATTTGTAAAACTTACAAAGGTTAAATATTAAATATTGTTTACGTAAATCAAACAATCATACAAGTTATAATTTCATTGGTGTAATTGTATTTATGTATAATTTTTTTTTTTTCTTATAGATATTGCAGTCTACGATGCAATATTTTGGTAAAATTAATAAAAAGTTGAAGTAGCCAAAAAAGCGAAATACCTATGGTAACCAAGAAAATATATTTTGTACTGTTTCCGAAAAAATTTTGAAGAAATCAGTACAATTAAAGACGGACTAAAATTTAGATGGAAAAGGATTATGGGATTTTAAATCGGTAAAGTCAGTTTTATGCGATATAAAACATCGCCATAATAAAGAAATCAATAAATTGCAACTATAATTGTATACTCGTAATTTTTCCATTCGATTACCAGTGCTGTAAACTTATACTTAAAATAGGACTGCATTCGGTTAAGCTTGAAAATTTTTTGTAAATTCCATAGGGGTTTCTTTCTTTTTTTTTCTGTTTGTTTATATCTCTTGATAGAGTAAATATTATGTTATATACTACTAGCCCGCCACACGCATACGGTTTTGTACGCGGACTTGCTTGCAGATTTCAGAAAATGCAGGAAATGACTCAGTATTAAATTATTTGACCTGTTACGGTTAAAACCGCGAACGTATCTCTCGTGTGAATTAAAACAGAACGGTTTTGTCCACGGACTTGCGCGCAGGTTTACTCAACGATATGGTTGAAGGTTTCATCACGTCTTTCTCGGGACTTCAAAAATGTTTTTTTCTCTCTTAAGTGACACTACGATTATTATTATTAATTTAATTTTCATTTTTTTTGTGTTTAAAACTAATCAGTAATTTCTCATAGTGAGTATTCGTCATTATGCAATAATGACTGTTTGGTTGAGTTTATTAATGTTTACAAACAGCACACCATTTTTTCTGGAATACGCGTTCTAAAGAATATATATGAAAATTTTAAAAATGAGAGTTACACTACCATCATTGCAAAATGTGTTCTCTGGATGTTGATAAGAATTTTATAACCAAAAAAAATACAAAATATGAGAGGGAGTTTTCGAAAAGAAATAAAAGAGATTAAGTGTTAGAATCGTAGTGGCGCCGATGCAGATTATATATACATATATATATATATATATACCGCAACTATGGTATTTTGACCTGCTTTCGTTCACATCGGACCAGGAAATCCAAATGATGGTGTTAAAATAGAAGAGTTTGATGCTCAATGCGCTCGGATGCAGACTCTTAGGATGAAAGACCTATTAATCAGGCGGAAAAGAAATATTTAAAAAAGAGACTAAACTGGAAAAAACTGGAAATGTGTTAGTCGGAGAAATGCTCTCCAACAATAGGTAAGAGGAATTAATTCTCATTATTCATTAAGAATCTGAGGAGAGTTTCAAGCCATAATAATAAAATGTGTAAACTGGTGTGTACGCGTGCAGTGAAACGCTTATTTTAAATAAATGTTAAATGTATTAACGATGTGCTAAACGCAATCAATTAAATATTGACATTGAAAACAAAATGTATTGATATAGAACGAAAAATAAGCACCCTTTTTTTTTGTAGACTTACCAGCGGGCAAGTCCGTAGACTTCTCTTTTCCAACAAAAATGAAGTACAGTTTTAATCCGTATAGTTTTCATCGCGGTCCAGACTTGGAAATTAAGGGGGGTATCCTACTTTAGAAGTCCTAAAAAACTCATTTTTAAGGATTTTGTTTGGAAGAGAAAAAAAAAACAACTTAGCCAGCTGATCTTTGGCGTATATTTTCTTACGTATCTGAAATGTGTAAATAATTTTTTAAGTAAGAACGTCTTGCTACTGTCGTTCGCGATTGGCCGGAAAGATGCAGTCGCAATTGTCGTCAGAAACATAAAAATCAAATAAATTTCCAATTAGCATACATTTTTCTTCTGGATGAACTAAAAAAAAAAGTAAATGCTTCGGATTGAAGTTCCAGACCATTCAGTTGAACGACTGGTTTGAATTTTGCGTGTGGCCGCCTAAACATCTCGTTAAATGATAGTTCTTCATAAATCGGGCGAACGTGCTTCTCAATTTCTTCGTCAATCAATCGAACAGGATCGTCAGTTGATTGGTACATTCAGCTTTGCGCCATTTACACCATCTACCGATGTCTGTTGCGGACAATTTTCTTGTCGAGGGGATTTGTCTGTGAAGCAATAATAACGATCCAGCATTGTTATCGCAGCTTTTTTCATTTCTCGGGCAGAATCAATATTTCTTCTAATTGCCAAACCATAGTAAATTGTTAACTTGTTTACGATACCTTTAGCCGCTTCTTATCGATAGAAGGGCGGCGGGAGCGTCCGAGCTTGGCTGAATGTGCGTACACCTGCTGGACGCTCCTTTCGGTGCAACTTTGTATCTCCAAAATACTTCGAATTGACATCTGCGATTTTGTGAATATATTCTTTGATAGTTCACCGATCGATTTAGGAAATAAAAAAAAAAAAAACGATTTTTTTGATCTTCTAAAGCAAGATTCCCCTTAAGTGCGCGGACAAAACGGTACGTATGGTAGCGGGTTATTGTTTAATTGTACGTTCCACCGTGTTTGAAAAAAAGTGAAATTCTGCGGAAATATGCGTCGTTTTCGGGCAACAAATTTGATCGCATACAGGAAAATAGTACTGGCGTGAGTTTATTTCTGCTCGCGCCATACTTTTCGAGGAAATAAAAACGATAAAAACGAAGAGACGCTAACCGGATAATACCTGCTCCAAACTACCCGGCGCTTTATGAAAAGCATTTCGCTGACTCTTCATAAAGGACAATTTAAAATTGTCTGTCTTTTCTGTATAGACTAGTTTTGTTCTGAATTTCGGACTAGCGCGGAACTCAAGTTTATTTATCGAAAATATTAAAAAATACAAAGAAAATCTTGTCAAAAGTTTTGTTTGGAGGCGCCACTGCAATGCAATAAATATTAAAATAACTTATTAAAATACAAGTTGTAATTAAAGAATATTTTTATGTATTTAAAACTGTACATTTCCACATATTTATATCAACAGTTGTCTTTTTTTTATTGTCTTTTGGTTTACTTTTTTACTTTTATTTTCATATTTTTTATTTTTGTTTTTATTGCACTTTGTTTAGATTTTGTATATGTAATAATTGATCGCAAGATTTTAGTGTAACTATTTATATAAATAAATTACTTTTATAATAATACATATAGATATGTGTATAAAAGAATGCCCCCCCCCCCCTATTCCATTAATAATTTAGACACGATACTGTCAAATTACTTATCTATTTAAATTTAATTTCCTTACTAGTGCAATTCCGTGTGTGTCTGCTGTATACTATTTAGCGCGCATATGATGGTATAAGTGGTGGTTTTCCATTGCTTTCCATATGATTCTATTAGCGAGTAATTAATTTAATTTTTCGTAATAATTTCTATAGTCGTCCGGGATTCAAATTCCGATAACGGAAACCAAGTGCTCTAGTAACTAGACTTTCGCGGCGACTCATTGTGTTTCTCAGAAAATTGAACGCGGTTCACAGGAATCATTCATAATAAAATCCTGTGATAATTAGAAAAAATTTCATGAATATGTGCAATATCATGTAAAAAGTATTTGGCATAAATATGCTTCAAAAGATGCGACTAACTTTCTCAAAGATTAAGGAAAGGAAATTATCCGGTGTTGTCCAAGTAAAGAAGAAAATCGAAACAAATTATTTTCCATCCTTTTCGCGAGTGTATTGTTTCTTTTTTTTTTTTGTGGTACACCTGACATTGCTCTTTGTGAAATATTATCGGAAACCGGCAATTTCGCAGATTCAATTCGTTCAGAGCCGAAGCTGGAGTAAAGGATCATTTAAATAATTTTACCTAGAACATGCACGTCGCTGAAAATTCATATTATTTAAAAAAATATTTGTGGAAAAGTTTTACAAAAAAAAAAATGATTGCTGAAATCGAAGAATCGGTTTATTGATCGATCTAAGCTCATGGAGCAGCTGATATCTCAGGTATGAAACAACTTCGGCTAGGTGCTCGATTTTTTTGCTGCAAATCGGAAAAATTAAAAGAAGAATTTTTAGCTTCGTTTAACTGAATGATCAGGGTACAGAGAAAATTGCTCATTAACTAACTGCGTGAAATTCAGTTTGAATATGAATTCATTTATCGGGCAAAGCTATGATGGATGCTCCGTTATGGCTTATGCACTGTTTCCCATAAATTAAACTTGGTGGTCATTAGTAATTTAAATAAATTAGTTGAAGTTCGAAATCAGTAGGAATAATTAAATCAGTTACTAAATTCTTTAGAGAAAGTCCAATAGCATGTAGTTTAAATATGGACCAAAAAGTATAAAAACATTAATTAATTTAAAGAACATTTTTTTTTTTTGAAATAACTGAAAAATTTGAATGTTTATCGATCAATGGGCTAGTAATCGAAATACTAAACAAATTTCAAATCAGCTATTATCGGCATGTCTCACACCAGTGTTCACTGTTTCCTTATTTTTAATCTCGCAATATTCTGCTAGCTGCATTTTAATCTGTTAAATTCGATATTAAGAAATTCTACAAGTGGATCAGCAATATTTTAGCATGAAAACACGCAATCTTCATTTGAAAAATTTTATAAACAAATAGCGGAAATGGGTAACTCGCTGGATGTTAATTTAAGAACATATTGTTCCACGCCAACCAAAAATTGTGCTAATTGTCCAGCTTGAACAACGGAAGAATGAATATTTTGGACGTAAAGTTTCATTCCATATTTGGATTCATTAATAGATTTTCTTAATTCGTAGAATAATGCGATAATTAGCGCAGATTTTAAAATATAAATACGAAAGTAGTAAATGAAAAATATGGAAATGAAAGTCTCCTTTGAGAAACAGAGAAATGATACGATTTTTTGACAATCACTACTCTGATACCCACTGCAAACGTTGAGGAATTGACATCAACCGATTTATTGGAGTATACAAGTTATTTTTGCATGTTCTTTTTCTACACTATGGAGGATGAAAACAAGGCTCAGATCAACTACAACTGAAGACCGATTGAACAGTCTTAATTAGTATACGTAAAAGATAGATAAACAGGTTCTAAATAACGTTATAAATGTGTTTGCTCAAAAACCAAGATGCTTGCGGTCCTCTTTTTTAAAGCAAACTTAAGCATTTGTGGTCACATTTATTATTCTTATCCCTGTATTTTCACATATCTTTTTTAAGTCACATATTGCAGTTACTTTCAATATTCATATATTATTTTAAATTTATGTTATTGCAATCAATAAATTTGTATGTATTTTTATATATAAATAACTTAATATGAAATAAGTACACAGGTCTTTATAAGCACTGCTATTAAATATATGTTATATTTAAGTACACGGAATTTATATATGTACTATAAGTGTGTGTATGATTGTCCTCCAGTAGAATGATAAAAAAAATGACTTCTCTCCCCTGAAAAAATTTCTAGGCACACCGATAATAGCAATTATTTTATACTTTTAAATAATTTTTATAATCCATATTTAATATATTTTACCTTAAGAATAAATCATAAAAACTTTTGTAAAACTCATTTTATCTTTTCTTTCGTAATTTGCGTTTTATGTGCTGTTATAAAAATAGTTGACATTTTGACAAAAACAAATTTTAAAAAAAAGTAAAACAATAGTCGTCCTGATAAATGGGCTACTTTTAAGACTGAAACAGTTTTTTTTTCTTTTTTACTTTATCAGCACTCTATTACAATCGTAGTCGAACGACGAAAAAAAAGTATATCATATAATTAATTTAAGTAATAGCGCTAATAATATACCATTATATATATATATATATATAATGGTTTATTAATCTGCTATTTAATACCTTCTGACTGGACAGGACGTCTAGTTCTTCCAATTGCTAAACCTGGTAAATCACAATCAGGCATCATAATTCTTACCTATCTCTTTAACCTGCTGCTTTCGAAAAGTATTGAAAATTGTAATTAAAAATAGACTGGTATGGTGGATCGAAAAATACAGCATACTTTCTGAAGCAATGTTTGGTTTCCGTCCAAGTTTGGGCATTTACGATTGTGTTGCTCTGGTCTCTTAGGTGACGTTTATTCTGAAGACAAGGATTTTTTGATGACAACATTTCTAGATATTCAAGGGGCATTCGATAATGTTTCCATTCCCATCCTTTTCAATCAATTAATAACAGTTAACATTCCCCTCACCATAGCTAAACTTTTGTGTAGTGTATTTTTATGTAGATCACTCTCTAAACTCGGTTTAAAAAAGATCGAAATTTGTACAGCTTACAAAGACCTTGTGCACGGTTCCGTCTTGAATGCGCTTCTTTTTTTATCAGTCTTTAATATTCAACGACCGACATCACGTCGAATTTTGTTATACGCGGATGACTTTGTGCCAAACATAATTGTATCGGTCATTCAGAAAATCTAGCATTGAGAAAATTAATTTTGAAATGTCCCACACTAATTATATTTGTCTTGGCCATTTGGCCATCGACAACTACGTGTTCTGATTCAAAACTGTTCTATTAGTTTTACCAACATTTTAGATATTTGAATTTATTCTTAGATCCTAAACTGGCCATTAGTAATTCATGTTGGGGAGGTGACCCGGTCAGCTTAAGTCAATTATATAACAGCTTTGTTAGATCGAAATTAGTTTACGGAGCCATTTCGTATAAGTCGGCTTCGAAGACCCGGGCTCACTTGATTTAAGATTATGTACGGGTAACATTAGGTCGTCCTCTGTCTACGTTCAAATCGAAACTAAAATTGTTCCTCTATGTACGAGAAGGAATTATTTAATTGACAAATCCGTACTAAGTATTGCAATTACAAATACCCGAAATTTACAAGTAGAATAGTGCTGTTAAGTAACCAATGAAGGTTTTTCACCACAAAATTTCGCCCCTGCCTAAAAAGAATAGGTAAATATCGCAATTACAGCCTAACAAGTCGTGTATCAACTTTTTCCTCAAATTACATTTTAAGCTACAACTTTGATTTCATTAAATTAGTCATTAATATTCACATTTTTAAAGGCCAAAACATGCGTCAATTGCCTGGCAGTATTTTGAACTCTGTTTTTTCAAGTACTGGGAAGGAATTATATACTAATTACCGGCTAATCTTTACAGATGGTGTTAAATTCCATGCATTTAGCAGCATTTATTATTAATAAAGGTATTACAAAGCAGAAATTTAGGTTGCCTCCACGGGCATCTGTTTTGTAGCTGAGCTTCTTGTTATTGAGAAGGCATTGGAGTTTGCGGAAAATGTGTCGGAGTCCATGGGAGAATTTTTATTATTCTCGGACAGCCTTAATTCTCTTCAAAGTAGTAACATTTAATATAATATTTTTTTAACTCTTTTCTACTCTCTGCTTCTACTCTTAAGTCTTGGAACGACTTTATCGTCATTCCAATTCCTAAAAATAATCAGTGTTCTTTCCGTCCTATCTCCATAGCTTGTTATCTGAGCAAACTCATTATGAAGGTTTAATAAACAACCGTCTCGTTTGGTGGCTTGAGCATAATAATCTAGTTCCTTCTAATATGTTCGTTTTTCGCCCCGGGCTTGGCCCGGTGGATTGCATCAATTACTTCCTTGCAGATATCTATAAATCATTCCTACCAAAGAAATTTACTGTCGCTTCTTTTGTCGATGTCTGCTCTGCATTCGATAGTATGAATCTTCCCACTCTGGGCTTCAAACTCCTCTCTCTTAATTTCCCTCCGATTTTTATCACTCTTATACTCAACCTTTTTCAACATAGAACACTTTATCTATCTTCTCCTTCTTTTTCCACCTTCAGATGCGTCTACCGTGGGCTTCCTCAGGATTCCTGCCTTAGCCCCACTCTTTTTAATATTTACTCCTTTTATATTGCTTCTTTCCCTATTCCCTCTTTCTCTCTCCTTTTTGCTGATGACATTTTAGTTTACTCCACCTCAGATGATTTGTCTTCCGCCACCAACGAGTTAAATCATTCATTGTCCCTTCTTAGCAATGCTCTCTCTTCTCTCCACCTCTCTCTTTCCCCTTCAAAGTCTTCCTGCATAATTTTTGCTCTCCACCCGTTTAACTATGCTCTTATAAACATCAGTGTAATTCTCACTGTTAATTCCATATGTTACCTAGGTCTTTTCTTAAATAGTCGCCATACATTTCATGAACATATTAATTATATCTATAGTTGCTCGATCCAAAGACTTAATCTCCTCAAATCTTTATCTCCTCTCAGATGGGGCTGGCGACCCGTGTATTCTTTTAATTCTGTACAAATCAATTATTCGGTCCAAACTCGACTACTGCTCCTTCATTTATGGCAATACCTCCAAATCTTTCCTTTCGAAACTTGATTCAATTCAAAATTTCTGCCTTCGTCTATACTTTGGCGCTTTAAATTCTTCTTCTATTCCTGCGATTTTATCTGAATCTGCCACTCAACCTCTATTCATTTGTCATTCACTCTTCGGTTATCGTTTTTCAATAAAACGCCTCTTCACTCCTTCATCTAATCTTATTTCATTCTATCTTCATATCAAAAAGCTGCTCGTGTTTACAAATTTTCTCCCTACGTTTTCTCTTATAACAACAGTCTTCCTTACTTTTCTTATGGTTTTAATAGCATATGGCACCCTTTCAATTTCTCCTCACTCCCGATCCGAGCTAATTCTTCCTCTCACAAAATGTAGTCAACTTCGAATTCTTTCAGATGCTGGACTTTTCTTTTCCTTATTATGTCTTAATCTTCACGGATGGCTCCAAGATTGATAGGGGCGTGGGTGGTGTGTTTATGTCTCCTACGTTTCTACACTCTGAGTCCTTCAGACTTCCTTCTTTCTGCTCCATCTTTTCGGCCGAACCGATCTCAGTTCTTCGTACTATTCATTTTATATCCTCTACAAGTGGGGTTCACAAATTCCTGATTGTTTCCGACTTCAAAGGCGTTCTTTGAGCCATCTCCTCTCCTCCTTCTCATTCCTCTGACGGTTTCATTCTCTCTATTCGATCTCTCGTTTTCTCTTTGTTCTTGTCCCGTTCCATTCTCATAGACTTTCTATGGGTTTCTAGTCATTCCAATGTGGAGGGAAATAACTCAGCTGACTCTTTAGCTCGCTCAGCCGCCCACAATGGTCCTTTCCTCGACTCTTTCCCTTCTTCTGACATTCTTTCCCTATCACGCTCTAATCATTCTAGACTTTGGTTGGGCATGTATCCATCTTTATTCTCAAATCGCTTTTCGCAGTACCGTCTTATTCAACCGATTCCGCTTTTCCAGCCTTGGTTTCATTCTATTCCTGTCTGTCGTCGTTCCACTGTTGTTTCTTTAATTAGACTCAGAATCAATCATTTTCTACTCCCTTCTGCTCGCTTTCGATTCGCTTTGTCCCCTCTTCTGAGCCTCCTTGTATTTGTGACTCAAATAATATGTTTTTCGAATGTTCTGCACTCCTTAACGAACGCTCCTTTCTTTACGCCCAACTTTTAGCTTTGGGTCTTCCTACTCCCTTTAACGCTACTTATACCCTTTCCATCCCATTGCCTTCAGTTGTTCCAATTAAATCTGTTGGATTCGGAGCCTCTGTCGGGTATTATTTAGTGACAGAGTCGATTCAATCACAAAAAAAAGAGACTAAGTCAGGTATTAAGTTTCCATTTAGCCCATCCTTCGGCCTTTCAGATAAAATTAATAGGGGTAGTAATGTAGATTGGTTGGCGTATACAAATAACAACCAAGGTTCTGGTAAATATTTCCATACTATACTATCATCTCTTTCGTTTACACCTTGGTTTTATCACTTTATATTCCGGTTAGTAGGGCCCGTAGAGATTTGTTACTGTTGTGAGTAAGCTACGCACAAGCTACTGTGGAGTAGGTTTAAATTTTTCTAATACAGGGCACTGTGGAGGCTGTAATTTATAGTACATAGGATGGGCCAAATTGATATCCCCACTTTCAAACGCTTCGTAAACGACGATATCGTTCGAGGTAGGATAATGAATCAAAAGCGAAAATAAAGTAGAAATGATGCCAATTAATATGTAATTTATTAAAAATAGAAGAAAAAAAATGTAGTTCATTTTTTAAACAAAACTCCTAAAACATGACCCCTGCGGAGCTTTTGACATTCAACTATCTTTTTTGGATATTTGAAATTACCTTGTTAAGAGTCACTCTTGAAATCGCTGCTACCTCTCTTCCGATGGCTGATTTCAAGGCTTCCAAGTTTGCTAGTTTGTCCTGATATACCCGGCTTTTTAGATGGCCCCCAAAAAAAAAATCTGGTGACCTTAAATTGGGACTGCGGGGCGGCCAAATGGACTCTGTGTTACGCAAAATTAATCGGTTCGAATTTTTTTTTTTTAATAATTCCGACACATCGTGAAAAATGTGCAACGTGGCTCCATCTTGCTGGAATCATGTGCATGAGAAAGGTATAAGTTTCAGGCGTAGAGGGTGGAAAAGAACTCGTTCAACATGTTTAAATAACCGCCGGTTCTGGTTTACGAAGCGTTTGATCTTTTAGGAGTTTTGTTTAAAAAATGAACTACATTCTTTTTCTTCCACTTTTAATAAATTACATATTAAATGGCATCATTTCTACTTTATTTTTGTTTTCGATTCATTATCCTACCTTGAACGGTCATCTTTTACGAAGCGTTTGAAAGTGGGGATATCATTTTAGTCAACGCTATGGACAAAATTTTAAAAAAGACATTAACCACTTTTTATTTTCTTAGCTTTTGGATCTTGGTCTTCCTACTCCATATAATGGTTTTCTCGTTTCCTTTCTTATCAGTTGCTCCTATTCTAGCTTCTTCCATTCTCTGATATGTTATGTTCTTTTTGAGCTATTATTTAGATACCTTGGTTGATTGGACTGTTGCTCTTCGTTAGCGTACTGAAAAAAGAGTATAAAGCAATAAAAAACTGTAACCAATTTAATAGCAAGAGAGTCGAGTTTTTTAAAGACCTTATGTAATATGGGTATGCATCCTGCATTTTCTATTTTTTATCTACTTCGTTCCGGTGATAAAATATTAGTTTTTCTTTTTGAGTTCATTGAAGGAAATAGGATATCTTTGTTTTATTTAACTTTTTCCCATCAATCATTGGAGTATATTATTTTATTGTGTAGGCGATTAATTTTATTTTATTCTGTTATTTATTTATTTATTTATTTATCTTTTTTAACCTTTTTGTTTATGTTTCTTTTTGTTTTGTTTTTTTTTTTGGGGCTCGGTATGTTATTTTGCCATTGTTTATCGTTGGATATTAATAGTCCAAGGAACTGTACTAATGCAGTCTAGGCGAAAACAAAAATGCAGAAAATAAATATTTCTGCTTTTGTTATCTCAGCTTTTTTTTTTTTTTTTAATTCATTATCGCTGGTTGAACAAAAAAGTAGTAACAATAAGTAAATAATGGCATATTTTAGATTCATTCATTACATGTGTATTTCATTATTTCGATTACTAAAGAAATTTCTTCTTTCCCTAACCATTTTTTGATCTTCACTGATGGCTCCAAGGGATCCAATGGTGTTGGTGCAGCTTTTTTCTGTCCTTCTCTAAATTATGTTGAGTCCTTTATACTTCCCTCCTTTTGCTCAATCTTCTATACGGAGTACTCTGCTATGCTGCGTGCCGTTCTTTTTACCAGATCCTCATCTGTCTCTCGCAATACCCTTATCCTGTCGGATGTTCAAAGCGTGCTGCAAACTATCACATCTTCTCTCCCTTCTCACTCAACCGACTACGTTATTCTTCTCATTCGCTCCTTGATTCGTGATCTTTTCCTTCTCACTTAATCCAAACGGACATCTTTTGGATACCGGGTCATGCCGGAATTAAGGGTAATGAGTTAGTTAACTCATTCGCTCGGTTATCTTCCTCTTCCGGTAGGTTTCTTCCTGTTTTCCCTTCTTCCAATATTACCCTTCTGTCTGCAGCTGCTCATTCCAAATTATGGTTTGATCTCTTATGTCTCCTCATTCTCCAACTCGGATTCCCTTTTCTTATCTATCCAGTCTTCCCTTCCTCGCTTCACCGGGTTTCTTGACTTTCTTTCCACGCGTCGTTCCAGCCTCTCTGCGCTTTGGGCACAGTTTGCTTCCTTTCTCGCTTTTCCGTTACTCTCTTGTGCCGTCTCCTTTTTGTCCATTGCACAACTTCAATATTCAATTTTTGTGTGATCATGATCACATAATGTTCGGGTGTTCATCTCTTGTAACCGATTAAGCTGCTTTCTACTCCTCCCTTTTACAAATTGGTATTCCCACTCCATACAGTGCTTCGTTCATTCTCTCCCTTCCTTCTCCTTCTGTTGTCCAGGCTCTTGATTCCTTTTTGTCGGCTATCTCTAATCGTGTAAAGATCTGAGTCTTTTGCTTCCTTTTTCCTTTATTCTTGGGCCAATGTCCTTGTAGACAAACCTAAAAAAAAAAAAATCATGATGCGTGTATCAGTGTGTACACACGGAGGAAGTGAAACTTCTTTGGCTTATATGTATTAAATTCTATAATAAAGTTCTATTTTAAAACTAATTATATATATAAGTAACACATTTATTATTATCATTATTATTTTAAACTGTGCTTAAAAAAATTTCTTACTGGTATCAATACAAACAAAATAACATAATCACAAAAATCACATCCTGACATTTAACTTTCATTATATAAAATTAAAACATTTTTTCGTTACATTTTTCGTTACATAAAATTGTGACATTTTTTAAATAACAATAGCAAAAATCCTATAAAATATAACAAACGTTACATAAAATTGGAACATTTTTTTGGTACATTTTTTCTAATGGGACGTAGCCTAGGAATTACGGTGTAATTAATATATATATATATATATATGTATATATATATATATGTATATATATATATGTATATGAGAATGCTCATAAACTATAGTCCTGTGATATAAATACCTAACTATATATTTACACTGGAATGACGTCTAACCGCATCATTAAATTCTTGACCATTTACCTTATTTCTTTATGGTAATGATTTTTATTCTTTATCAACTCTCTTTTGGAGAGTAATTATTACTTCACATCTGTCATAACTAGAAGGATGCTGTTTCTCACACAGTGTGCGCTGTTTCTTATTTGTGTCTTTGTCTCTATCTGATTACTAAATCGGGTATTCGTATCGGACGGCTAACATAAGGGTACGGTTTCTGCACGATGTGTGTGCACAAGGGGAACAGCATGTTCTACCGCACACCACCACCACCTCAAATTATCGATAATCAGGATTCGTCGGCAGCTGCTGATCAACATGAGCAAATAAATATCAGTGAGGATTTATCTCTCTCTAGCTTTTCTAGCGGTGTGGAGGAATTAGATTCCGATTTTGTTCCTGCCGTTAATACCAACACTAACCATTCCACTACAGAAGCTCATCCGTTATCTAGTTGGACGGTAGCGGAAGGACGCAAAGGCGGAAGCTCTACCAAATGACTGAGAACTTCGCCATCTACAAAAGCTACGAGTAATTGCTTCGTGCCGCTGCGAGTTGAAGGAAGCATTATCAAACAGGCATTATTCGGCGAAGACTCTAATGACAAAGTCTCGATAAATACCCTCCAATCATAATTGTTCACGATAATAATAATACTGATGTAAAATCGCTTATTTATACGTTTAAAAGTATTGTTAAAATAGAGTTTAATATTAGGAGTTTTAGAAATAAAACTTCGATTTTGGTTAAATCCTCGAATAATTTTTATAATGCGATGAATTTTTTGAAAAATAACAACGTTCCCTTTTTTACACAGTTGCCACGCGAGCGAAAGCAGCTAAAAATGGTACTAAAAGGGCTTCCTCTTTCATTATCAGTAGCTGAGATTGAGAGTGAATTAAAAACGATTTGCAACCTGGAATCTATTAGAAAATTTACCGGTAAACAAAACCTTTCTAATCAGCCCACCTTACTACCGATATTTTTAGTTACCTTCCCTCCTGGTACCAAAATTGCGGATGTATCAAAAATTAAACACTTACGTCACTTCGTTGTTCACCGAGATAAATATGTTGGTAAAAGTGTTTTAGTACAATATTATAATTGTCAAAAATTTGGACATGTGTCCTAAAATTGTAATCTTCCTCCAAGATGTGTTCCATGTGGCCTGTACCACCCTAATGAACCTTGTAAAAAGTTAAATATGCCTAAATTCGCCAATTGCGAGGAACCTCATGCCGCTAATTCCAATGACTGTTCAGTCTACAAACGACTGCTTCAGCTAGCAAAAGATTAACTGATACTAAATATAGGTCACCCTTGCGGACGCATAACCCTACTACTGAGCTACCTAAAAATCAGGCGATTTCCAAGAAAACTAATTATTTCTGGAACTGACATTACCTGGTCTAATCGAGTACATCTCAGTTAAAATAAATAGAGCTATCTCGCTTTACTCAGTCGCAAATCCTATTTAAGCGCAAATAACATATTGGTCACCTACAAATCACTTATAAGCCCTATTATCACATACTCTTGTCCAGTGTGGTCTTCCGTTAGTAGGGCGCATTATAACAAACTACAGCTAATCCAAAATCGATGCCTAAGATGTATTTTTGGGGCAAATATAGATATACGCAAGAGTATCATCTATGTATGACATTTTAGAGTTACCGGAAATCGTAGATTATATTCTAAATGCAACTACTAAGTTCTGCACTAAATGTGTAGGACACGAGAATGTATTTATCAGCTCTATTGGTAACTATGATTCCAGGCAACTACGCACTATGCATACCAAGTACAAACATCGTAGACTTAAGCATAATGTATTATTCTGAATTGCATGACGGTAGTACACTAGTTTTATTTTTAATTTGTTTAACTTCATAATCACTTTACCATTTTATTTATTTATATATTTTTACGTGTCATATACAGCAACTTAGGCTAGAGACACGACAAGAAATTATAAAATTTTGAAAACAAAGAAAAAAATAAAATAAAGAGAAATTAACAAAGATTAACAAAATTAAAACAGCTTTAACAAATTAGAATATTTCAGAAATTGAAATAATCGATTAAGGACGGTTTCTTCATCGCACCACAAATCCTTTAAATTCGATGGTATTCCACATTTTTTTTGACACTGGTCGAAAGTTAGACATTTAATCAGTAGGTGTTTGACGGTTAACTAGCAATCACATGTCTCGCACTGGGGCGCAGGTTCTTTATTTAATAGATATGTGTGTGTAAGGCGAATGTGCCCAAGTCACAGTCTGCATAATGTTTTACCTCCTGTTTTCTGCTTTCGCGGCTTGAGGAAAGCCATGGTTTTGTGGACGATTTTATGGAGCGTAATTTATTTTCTGTGGGTAAATTTTGCCAATCGTTGTTCAAGGTGTTATTAAAATGACGTTTAATCTGATGCTCAAAGTCGGTAAACGGTACCGTTACGTTTGAAGTTGACGCACGTTCACCAATCGTTTTAACGGAGTTTTCTGTATTTTCAAAGCTCTGTATGCCGCACTAGGCTCGGTTGCACCATGGTGGCATAGGAGATATGGGGTCCCGGACCAGTACTGGAATTTGGATGTTTAACTGATGTAGAATGGATATGACGTGATCGATTGTTGTTCCGTCCTGGTTCTCAGTGGTACTATCCGAAGAGTTTTTTACTTTGTACTCCTTATAATGTTGAAAACCAGCACGGTTAGATAAGTGTGTCGCAAATTTGATGGCCACTCCGCTGAATCGCATAGTAGATTCGGTATCGGGGAGGTTCGGAAAACTCCATTTGCCAATTTCAAAGAGGTATGATAGATAGTATCCAAACGTTTAAAAATCGATTTTCTTAATGGAAGCATAGGGTGGTGCACCATAATCGATTTTGGATCTTACAAGGGTGCGATAAAGCATTAATAGATTATGTCTGCTTGCGCCATAGGTTGTATGCGATAGCTTCCGCAGTAGGTTTAGTTTTTACGTTTTTAATGCTTTAATGTGTGCTTTCCAAGTGAGTTTGCTGTCGAATATCATTCCTAAATATTTCACGTCGTTTGCGGATTCTATACGGTTGTTATTAACAGTTAGGCTTACTATGCGATCGCACTTTTTCCGCCTACAGAAATGGGTTGCTGTGGTTTTTGTTGTTGAAAAACAAAGGCCGTTATCTTCAGATCATTGTTGCAGTCTATCAATTGTGCTCTGCAGAACGTTTTCTTCTAAGTTTATATCAGTGCATGGAAGAAATATGCATAAATCGTCTGTAAAGAGGAGTGATTTTACGGATTTTTGCACTTGGTTTACAATATAATTTATTACAATATTAAACAGTATTGGGCTGAGGACAGATCCCTGAGGAACTCCTGCCCGTACCGTATGTGACAGAACGGATCCCAATCTCACTTAAAAGCGGCAATCAGAGAGAAAGTTCTCAATAAACATACAAAGGAGACCTTCGAAGTTTCAGGAGTGTAAGGTTAAAAGAATTTTGTATCTCCATATGTTGTCAAATACTTTTTTGAAATCAAAAGAGACGGCTAATAAGTGGTGCCTGTTTGAGAAAGCTTTACTTACGGAGCTCTGTAACGCAAGGATCGGATCAATGGTAGATCATCCTAACTGAAATTCATACTAAATATTTGTAAATAATCTACGTGTTTCAATTTCCCATAGTAGTCTACGATTGATAATTTTTTCTCACACTTTACATAGAACTGATGTAAGAGATATTGGCCTGTAACTATCGAGGAGTGTTGAATTCTTATTTGTCTTGAGTAATGGGATTATAATGGCCTTTTTCCATTGCAACGGGAGATTACCTAAAAACCATATTCTATTGTAAATTACGAGCAGAGTTTTAATATAAAGTCAGATGCGTATTTTAAAAGATAAATGTGAAAATTATCCGAACTAACTGCTTTTGGTTTAGTACGTTTAATGGCAGTTCACAGTTCTTCCACTGTGATAGGTTGGTTATGTGGTTCTCGGTTTCGTGAACGAACGCACTTCTTTGTACTCCAATTTGTTATCACTAAAACCCCCTACTCCTTACTGTGCCTCGTACATCTTATCGTTTCCGTCGATCTCCGTTGTTCCTATTCTCAGTTCTTTTATCTTATCAATAGCTGACCAAATATACATTTAATTAATCCTTCTCTCTCGTGTCGTTTTTGGCCGAAGATTCTTTGTTGACATGCACAAAGGGGGGGTTTAAAAAAAAAAGACCAAAAGGAGCATTTCTACTAGTTTTGGATAATTTTGTATTGTTTATAAATTGGTTTCCTTCTTTAGTTGACATCGTAAAAAAATTCTGCAAACGCGGCGTTTATTTCGTCAATATTACTGCATATGTTATTACCGATTTTTTTATACATGTTGGTGTAAAGTATGGCGTTGATTTTTCGATGGATTTATTTTTTTTCCACACAACTTCAGTCGGTGTACCAGGAGGTTCAAGGTTGCTACATAGTTTTTCCAGAAGTTTAATTTTCCTTGTTTGAGAATATACCTGGTTTTTGCTCGTAATCTTCTAAAATTCAGATGGAATTCCATGTTCGGGTTCTACTTTAACTTTTTTAAAGCATTCCGTCCGTTTCTGATTGCAGTTGCGCAGTCCTTAGATCACCAAGGGACTTTTACGCTGCCAGTTTGTATACTAGTTTTATTAGATGGTGAGCATATTTTTGCCTGCTCGATGAGTGCGTTTGTAAACGTCTGCACAATGGTGTTAATATTGCCCAATGTAGTGGTATAACATTGTAACGAACACCGAGCTTTGTAATTTAACCAGTTAGTTCTTTTATACTTCGGTAACGGATTTACATTATTTCCAGCATAAGTAGCAGTTTCTGGTTGTAACTGGCATTTTATAATAATCGGAAAATGATCGCTTCCACCAAGGTCATGATGTACATAAAATTGTATTTTACTGCTCAATTGAGGGGAGCACAAGGCTAAGTCAATATTAGACCATGTTCGATAAGAAAAGTTATAATGAGTTGGCTCTGTTAAATTAAGTAATGTAAGGTAAAACGCGCTAATTGCATTTTCTATGATCTTACCTCTTGAATTTGGCTTTTTGCTTGACTGCATAGGGCTATGTGCGTTCAGATATCCTAATATAGTGAACGGTTTAGGCAGATGTTTTATCAATGAAATGAAATGTTCCATACTAATTGCCACCTCTGTAAAATACACAGTGTATATTGTAATTGGTTATTTAAAGTAAACTTTGACTGCTAGCGCTAGTAGCCCAGTGTTTAATTCGACTGTTTCATAATGATGTTTTGATTTAACAGCTATTAATATGCTACTATGTGCATAGTCATGTACTGTAGTGAAAACTATTTTATAGCCAGGGATGCAGAAATTTTGATTGTTTTTAAGATGCGTTTCTTGGAAACAAATGGCAGACGGATTATATTCTGATAGGATAAGTTTAAGGTCTTTATAGTGTAAATATATGCCATTGCAATTCCACGAAATAAATGTACCTTCTTGCATATTTATATGTTTTTGTTTTTTTTATTATAGCTAATGGTAAACTGTTGTTAGAGTTGATTCTATCTCAGCCTACTTAAAGCATTTAAGTTGACGTGGCTGAATCGGATTCGTCTAAATTCTGTGTCGGTGCCTACGTTGGTTGTAATGTTAGCTTGTGACATATCTTGCAATAAGCGTTTTTTAAATTTTGTTTGTCTAATTTTGATTGAACGATTATCAGTTGTAGATTTACGATTCTGGTCTATCATTTTGATAATTACACATCGTCAGTAAATTCTTTAACTATATTGAGCAGATTACCTACACCATTAATCATATCCAACAGTAGTGCGAAATTTTGAAATGATAATGGGTGTTCCTTGTTGGCGTATTTATTATTAATGTTAATTTCAGCTGATAATAAAAGGTGTCTAGTAGATATTTGTTGTTGGTCTACATTCTTAATTTTTTTTCTTTGGTGGCTGAGGTATTTTGTAACTTTCTGTTTTGCTTTGGTCTTATTGTATATTACTGTCCTTTCCAAATATAGACGACTTGACATTTTGAATTAGTTGATCCGAATTACCTGAAGTTGAAGAAGATGGGACTATTTTTTTTTCTATCGGATTACTGTCGTAAGTAGATTCTGAATGTTTGATAGGCAGAATGGGATTTTTAGTTGCTGAGACAGCTTTATGGTTATTTTTATCTGTTGTGGGGATTTCACTGGTTACTTCATGTGTTAATAGCTGGATGTCCTAGTATTTGTTAGGGTTATATACGTCATCGATATCTTTTTGTATTATCTTTATGTAATTCACACTCTGCTGAAATATGACCTTCATTTTTACATATACGAAAGATTACATTGTCGTGACTTATTAATAAGGTATCCAGTACATGCGAGTATTTATCGTCATGAATATAAATTAGTCTTTTGAAGCTGAGCATGTGAGAATATTCTTCATCCTCATTGACTCTTAGGCGCATTGTTATTAAGGGTGATACCGGTGTAATGCCGTTAGCGAGCAAGGCGTCGAGAATGATTTTGTGTGGAATGCAGGCAGATTTGATAAAATTAGTTTTCTCGATGATTTAGCGAATTTTTAAAATTGATACCTTTCTGCGTGCAGATAAATGTATTAAGTGTTTCTACAGAATCTATGTGGATACAAATACGGGTTTTCGAAATTCTTGAGGCGGACGGCATTTTTTTCGGACCGATTATATTGCCAAGGGCGATTATGTATTCCTGTAATTTGGTATTTTCAATCGCAGAGAAAGTTAAAGCTTGATTATTTTTTCGTATCGGCTTTGCTATGTTAGAATATAAACGAGTAGTCGTTGTATACTCGGAAGACGCATCGGTGCTTTGTTTGATTACGTTCGGTTGATTATTTGTTATCAGTCTGTTGTCAGCACTGATAGACGATAGCGATTCGCATGTATCGCTCATCGTTGAAAGCGTACCGGTTTTCCCGGTCGGCGACCCGGTAGTAATGACGGCGGTACGACTATCGATAAGAGAATAATTGTTACTCGCCGATTAGAAGGAGAATATCTGCAATCACGTCAGTAGAGAAGAAAAGCAAATCAACAGCGACGTCATGCAAAAACGAACACAGCAGAACACGTGTGCTCGCTCTAGAAATCTTTAAAGAATCCCCAAATCACTTTACTAATATCTATGTAATGCGGCACTAGCCACTAAGTCCTCCCCTCCTGCAATAGGTTTTTGTTTCTTTTTCCTCCTAAGAGTTAAACGTCGCATATCATGTCGTATTTATATTCATTAATTTAGTTATGTAGTAAGACTCGTGTCGGTACACATATTAGCAATTATTTTACGAGTGCAACGTTATTATTTATGTAAATAAATCGTTATTTCTTTCTAATAAGGAAGTATGCTATTCAAAGTTGTTATCAGATAGATGTTTTCCTAATTTTTTATAGTTTTCCACCGTTTCATCGTTTATTCTAACACGGTTTCCTGGCAATTGTTTACGCACAAATTCATCACTTACAATGTGTGTGATTGTATTGGCTAATTATTTAAAAGCGCTAACATTAGCCACAAAAATTGTTTCAGTTTGCCTTGATAACGGAAATGAGGAACACCGATTTTTATATTTTTCGGTGTTCTTATAATTCTTTTTTTACCCTTTCTTTGTGGAGGTGTAATTTCACTTCCCTACCTTGTATTATTACTTTTATTTTTTTATGACGTAACCATTCTGTTTCTTTGACTGTAAGTGTAATAAACAAATTATGCATCTTCAAGGTAATCTACATCTCCACCATACACTATGCTGCGCCCGTATGGGAAACCAATGCAAGATGCCACATCAAAAAAAATTTAAGTTGCACAAAATAAAATGCTTAAACTGACTTTGAGCCTGCTCTGACATTTTTTTTTTTTTTTTGGCTGGTCCAAGCAAGGGCAGCTACCCAGGACGATTGGACTATATTAGAGATTAAATTTTAATCCGGTTAGAGATTGACGAAAGAATAGAGGAAATAATAGGAACCACCTTTGAAGGCGGAAAACTTAAGATACAGAAAGCATTATAAGGAGTAGGAAAATTCAGCTTTAATAGCTGAGCGTACAAGATATTACGTTCGGAGGAAAGATTGAAACACTCAAACAGCACCTGGTCAGGATCACAAATGAAAGTACAGTCGCTAAAGTGCAAAGGACAATAAGGGGACGGGGAAACAAAACGATACCGTAAGGATGGGAGCAAAGTATGATTGAACCGCAGACGACAGATAGCGTTGTAAGCAAATTTTAATTTTCATGTTAGCCGAGTTTGAATTTCGATAAACTAATGAAAAAAGTACTACAGATACCGGAATTTAAATGTATAACCTTTGCTCTATAATTACGGTTAAATTTATTATTCGTCAAACAAGAACCTTGTATTATAGACTAGTACCTATGCCAAGAAGACTGCAGTATAAATAAGCGGGAAAATTCACAAAAACACCTGATAAATAATAAGCTATTGAAAATTGTCTGGACGCGAAATAGCTGGTAATCGCCCTGAATTGGAGACTCTTGATCTCTGCACTTGTAGACAACATGATTAATGTATACAATCCCAGTCAATAACAAAACAGATTGTTGACCAGTCCAGATCAAATGCTAACGCTCAGTTGAAAAACTCCGGAGTGTAATAGTGTGGTTGATTCTATGTTGTACCGCCAACCAACAGGAACCACTTTTAACCTGTAGCAATGCAAGTTTATAAGGCAACATTAATATACACCAAGAAAAGCAAGGGCAACCGAAATTAAAAATCGAACTGACATAAAATTAAAAGAGAAATTTAAACTACAAAAAGAAAAATTAATTATATGTGAAAATTATACAATCAGGTATTAACACACTAGGCATTCTTCTTCTTCTTCATCCGCCATCTATCCATGATTGAAGGTTGGCGATCCACGATTGAAAATTTTCTTTTACAATGGCCGTTCGGAGGAGTTGTATAGAAGGGCAGTCGAACCAGTTGATAAGATTGTCCATCCATGAATTTTGTCGTCTTCCTCTCGATCTCTTCCCATTTATCTTCCCTTCCAAAATTACCTTTCTTAAAATTCAAAAAAAAAAAAGATACATTACACATAATACTGAGTTACTTGTTGATTTTTCATCTTTTTTTACTATTCATATTGCGCATAAAATAGCGACTAATAAGGCTGATAATAATAATGTATTTTCGTTTTTACATTACAGGGTTGTTGAGAGTCGTTATTCCATGAAAGGTGGAATGTTTGGTATCGCATTTCTTGTAACTGGAATCTGTATTGGAGTAGGATTTTCAGGAATATTTCCTTGGTTGGTCGGTGTTGCCATTCACTGATGAACCATAAAAATATATTTTGAGGTTTTTTTGATGTTTTTTATGTTTTTTTTGTTTTGGTAAGATTTTAATTAAAAATTACCGCTATGTTACAGTTAAAATGGCAACTATCCGTCTTCCTTACCGTAATACAATTTATTATTGCGAATAATGCATTCATTTTTTTAATAACGGAGTTGCGTATTATTAAAAAGAGAAACATTAAATTCTCGCACAAAAGCATTAGGTTTATTTTGAAATAATTAACAGAACTGAAAATTAAATCCAGAAGAGACTTACAAAATTTACGGAACATATTTTGTTACAATGTCTGGCTAATAAATTTGATATGTTATTATCAGGGGCGGATCGTGAATTTGTGGGGCCGTGGGCTAATGCTACTTAGGGGCCTACCTAATTACTCAACTAATTGTCTTTTTATCAAAAAACTATTATCTATAGTGATGTAGGTATACCGTATAGGAAAAAATTAGGACAATGAAATATTTTATTTATTTAACATGACTTAGTGTTTGTGTATATAAACAGCAACTGTACGAAATTATTGCAAAATTAATTTACAGGCTATGTGTAGTTATGTTATATAAATTATAAAGCAACCTTTTTGCATTTTTGTGCTGCAAATTCCTTTATTTGCTCATGGCATTGTAAGTCCTTTTTTAAACTCACAATTTATGGGAAGAACTGATAAATGGTTTAGTCGATAGTTCGACATTTTTGTCCTATATTTGTTTTCTATATATGACATCCTGGAGAAAGAGTGCTCCGCTTCACAGCTAGAGATTGCCAACGTTAAAAAAATCTTTAAGATGGTATAGCAATTTGGGAAAACATCAACAAGTTTCTTTTCGTAAGACTCTGGCTTAGACTGTAGTAAATAAGATTTTAATTGAATGCACTCACTCGCTAAATGTTCGTCTACGTCATCTGGATAATAATCAATAACATTACATATTCTTTCCAGATCTATGTTTTCCATATTTTTGTCTTGCAAATCAATTAAAAATTTGAATTTTTTTCTATATGTCTCATAGAACATGTTTATTAAAATTTTTGTGATTTTTTAAACAAGTTCCTATGTGTTTCCAATCAGAAAATCCGGTTGCGTATTGAGAAGGGGTTTTAGAAAAAAGTTTGCAAGCCAAACAAAAAAACAGTACCAACCCTGGTTGAATAACATAACCAAGATCTTTCCGGTAATTTGTCATTTATCATTTTCTTAATGAAATAACTATTTGAAAATGATCTGTTTTGTTCTTTGTATTTTTTTATTAAAGCTGAATATTTATTTTTCGGATCTTTATTTTGAAAGTCAGTCATTTCATGTGAGAGGATGTCATTAATAAAATCATTATTTAGCAATACTGGCCACAAGCCCACGTCAACATATTTCTCAAACTCAAACTTAATATTTTCTAAATTTCTTTCCACCTCGGTATTACCGTCTTCTTGCTGAACACCAATATTGTTCACAGAGGGTTGCTGGTAGTCAAGATCTTGCACATTTTCATCACTTGTATTTTTTTCCTGGTTTTCCGATTTTCTGCTTCCTTCGGTTAGATTCTCTTCGGATAAAATCCCTTTCTTTTCGCTTGTTAATGGATTTGTAGCTATTTCATTCTTTTTTTTATGTTCCAATTTTAAAAAAGTTTCAGTTTTTGCACATTTATTTCTTTCCTTTTCTCGATCTAACTGTAATTTTCGCTTTTCAGCTCCACTTTTATATTTTCTAATAGACATATTGTAAAATAAGATTTTGATATTTTTCTGAAAATAAACAAAGAACTTCATCGTTTTCTGAAAATAAAAAAAACGATTAAAGAGTTCATTTAGTATTGAAAAATGAAATAAAAACAAAAAAAATCATGATTTATAATCCTTTTTACTTACCTAGTATATGCATGTAATATGCACTATATTGATTTTGAAAAATATTTTATCACAGTTAGGTTAAATGTCAAACCTCTAAAGTAGATTCTGAAGCAGGATGATATATATTACGTAAAAATACTTTTGAAAAATTGGAGTTAAATATGTATATCTCTGAATTTTAATTTTAGATATTATTTTTTTTTACTTCACAATATCGATCGTCTATTGTTTTCAATGGGGGCTGGGAGCCCTTTGTATCCACGGGGCCTTGGGCTGCAGCCCAAAAAGCCCTTAAGTAGATCCGCCCCTGGTTATTATAACCGATAGCTAATTAACTAAATTATATACAATATGAATCGTAATTTAAGAGTAAGTCTACGCTTGTATTACATACACTTCGTTGATATTTACGTTTTTAACACGTCCTAAATGAATTATCTAGCTGATTTTAGTTTTCTTAATGCCTAAATAATTAGTTAATATACATTAATTATTATTAAAATACGTACAAGTTGAAGTAACGGAAGTTTTTAGCACGCGAAACGCGCCAAACAATTTTAATGCTAGGATACACAATTATTAAAAATAAAACAAAATATTGCAATCTAGAAAAGAATACTTATGGCGGCCACTTAAGGAGTAAATTAAATTTAAATAAAAAAAAAACAACAAAACATGTATAATAAATTCTAGAAATTTTTCTGAATATTTCTCAACTAGCTGACACTGGAATAGCATCGAATAATAAACCAGAGACTAAATAAACTTCAAATAATTATATCGTAATATGCATATTACACTAAATATATATTTATAGGAACATCGTGTTCTGGTAGTATTCTGAATTTTCAACCATAAAGATAATAACTGCTAAAATTAAGGATATTATAAACCACAGTTTAATAGATATTTTACCGATTTTGTGCACCTGTTTTATTTATGACAATACCTTCTCGGGGTCAGATGAGCTAGCCAAAACCACCTCTTGTAAACTGTGATCCTGGTGTGAGTTAGCAGTGACTTTCTTTCATGTAAATTAACGCGGGGTAACTATTAACGTGAACTTGAATAAGTACAGTGAAAAAACATCATTTCACTGCTGCAATATAGGTATAATTGATGCCTTGATACTGTCCGATCGAAAATTACATTGTCGCACAAACGTTTCTACTACCATTCATATGATATTCGATTTTTTGGAACGAAGTTCTTTTACGCGGCTTTTCGGTAGGAGTAAACTGGCAGAAATGGCGATGTCACGAAAAAAGCGTTATACCTCGTCCTTCAGGCGACCTTCCTTTCTCTTTGTGTCTTTCTATTATATACGGGTGTGTGTGTGCGTGTGCGTGCGAGCGAGTAGATTCGAACAGCAAGCATCGTACGCGGTCAGCAGTATAAGCTCAATTCTAAACACGTGTACATTTTATTGAATTTGAAAATTGGCGCGGTTTTTTGTGCGACGTTACCACACTTCAACGAGTCTGATGATTTATTTATTGTTTTTGTTTTAATTCATACGGGATTTATATATTGCGTGTTATTTTTTATCGTATACTTTATGAATGACTTTATATTTGTATATCTACCAAAAAGTGGTGAAAGGAACTTCGTTCCTTTCGGTTGTCCCCCTCTAGACACCACTTCTCTCTTTTTTTTTTTTTTAGAAAACTAATTTTTTTTATTGTAGCTTTTACATTTTTTCTTTTCTGTTTTAAAAATTAACCAAATTAAATTAGAAAGAAAAATGAAAAAATAATGTTCAGTCGTTTCTACGACTCTGGCGTTCAAACATTTTTTTTTTTCTCACTTTGCCTTGTCAATAAGCCATTTGGCCACTATCAGGTCGTTGTAAACTCAAATTAAAATAGTAGAATAAACCCGAAAGAGGACTACATAATCTTGTTACTATCAGTTGACTTCCTGAAGTAGGGACCCATCGGATATATATGATAAAATAAAAATAATTTAAAAAATAAATAAAAATATTAAATCAAATTGAAAAGTGGTGAAGAAGTGGATTTGCGGGTACACGAAACCAGTTGTTGGCTAAGAGTCAATCTTACATCAAAGGTTAGGAGGATGTGCACAATCACAGATCAGGATACAAAATAGGCATTGATTAACTCCGTAGCGCGGGATGAATAAAAAAACGAAGCAGCTGAACAAGTGATGGCTATGAAAAAGTTAGTTGCCAGTTACTTTTCAAAGATAGTCAAATTGAATCCTCAGACGGTGCTATAAACAAAAGGGCAGACTGTTTATGCTATTACTAAAATTATTTTTTTGTTTGTAACTTTGCCAAATATTATGGATAATGTTAGGACGCATACAAGCCATGACATTACACAGACACAATGAGATGCTTAGGCAGACAAAAAATTTAAATATCCAATCTTTTTCATATATTAGATTTTGCAAAAACAATGACATTTGTGGTTTAATATTGTTTTTTTTTTTTTCTATTAAAAAAAAATTCAATGTAAATTTGATAGTATATAAATAATTTAAATCAATTTTTGGATTATTTTAAATGAAAAAAAGTTGATAAAACGTCTTATTCGTTAGAACTGAGAAGACGTTACATTAACACGATTATCAAAATACGAAAGACATGTACCTATGCTTTTTTTCTATTTTTTCCACTATCGTGTTGAGTTACAAACTATGAAATATTATTATCAGAATCATCAATGGTATTATTTTTATGTTAATCTGTTATTAATAAAAATAAATATACAAACTAATGAAATAAATGGATTTGAATTTTCTTTGTAAATTTTGTATTTCTTATATTTTTATGTATTTAAATTTTTACATTATTATAATTCTTGAATGTATAGTGTATGCTTCAGGATTTTTTTTCTTGATTAAACGTAATCATATTTTTACGTAAATATTCTAAACCAGAAATACTGTTAAACCATTGGATTATGTGGTAAAGATAATCAAGCAAAGAATTATGATTAATTTTAAATGATCCATTTTCTATATATTATTAATGAGTATAAAAGCGCAATAAAACAAAAAATATAATAAACCAAACATGCGTTATGAAATTAATATATTTGCAAAAGACATATTTCAGAGTCATCTACTTCATAATCATGAAATTTCAATTAAGGAGTAAGTGTGACTTTGATACACATCAGTCTTCGTAAATTTCTTAATGTATATTTGGTGAATTATTATATTTTCTGTTCCTTGTGTTTTTTTATTCATTTTTAAGCTAAAATGTTCAACTAAAGACAATATAAAATGTATAAAATAACTTATAAAAAGATCTAGATACATAAAATAATTTTATTTTTTATTTATTCCTCGTAAATGATAACGAATATATGTGGTACCAGATTAATTAAACAAAAAAGCTGCTGTTTAAAGAGAGAAAAAAAAAATAGATTGTAGCAAAATAAAAAACAAATTTTAGGAAGAAAAATATATGCAAAATTACTTCTCAAAATATCGTGACAAATTTAAGTAGCATAAGAAAAGTATGAATAAAGCGTATAGGGAAATGTCAACTGTATTACTTCTTATTGCAACAATGAGAAAAAAGATTCGTGTAAAATTCTTCAAATTATATAACACTAATATTTAATTTTTAAGCAGATCGCAATATTTAATGTTGAACAGATGAACCGTATAGATACCATATAACGATTTTTTATAAATTATTTCGAACCCACAACATTGTAAAAAAACTTTTAAATTGGATGCTGAACGAATAATTATTCAGAAAATTGAAAAAAGAAAATCAATCAAGCAAGATGTTTACGTGTTTAGAATTCTGTATGTTAAATTACAGGGTAATCACAATTTATATTTACATTATTCTAAATTGAAAAAATAAATATTTTCAATTTTGATGTAATATTGGATATATTTTGCAAAAACAACATTTTCCATAGACGTTTATAACTTTTATAAGTGCTAAACAATTTTTGTGAAACATGGATATATTCATCATCATACTTTAAAAAAATTTATTCAGAATTTGAGTATAAATTAGATCAAAAAAAATAAGACGGTTTTTTTTTTGGTATTATTATGTACTATAAAAAAGAAAAGTTAAAATTAAATACAAAGATCAGTTTGGCTTTTAAAAAATATGGCTCGAGTTTTTGACTTTTACCGGTCTAAATTTTTAATATAACTCAAACTTTAGGCTCTTAATTTGCGGAAACTTAATATACGGTTTTTGGATTAAAGTTATGATGCCTATACAAATTATTGGCTTTAGGCTTTTAGCTTTTGGCTTTTGATTGGCTTTTAAACTTTGGAGGTGAGTTTTTAGTCAACTACTGTCAATTTTCAAGTCAGTAACTTACATCACGTAAACAAAGACTAATTTCTATTTTGGTGAATAATGTTAATCTCCGGTTGTACGGTAATTGCCTCGTGTTGTTTTGGACTATTCTCACTTTCGTTAACGGATGCGGTACATTTACTCAACCAATTAAAAATTGAAAACTATAAATAGATATATTCGATGCTCATGTAATCACTTCAACTATTCTTTATCGCTACCGTTCAATTACAATAAATATAATTAATTATAAATATATTAAAAAATTATAAATAATCGATTTAGCATTAAATAAAGTATTATTTAAAATTATGAATTCGGCCATTCTGCTGCAATTTTTCATTATTAAAAGTTTTAAACTTTTCGATTATCGATCCGTACAATTTATATAATCAAAATTAACAGCTGATAACTAATTCCGTCGGAATTCGGATATGAATTGCTGTCATCATTTGTTTTCGGAAAAATTTTTTTGATTTTGCATTTATTTCATTTGAGTTGAACGCGGAGTAGTTTTTATTTCTTTGATTTTTTTGTTGCTTTTTTTTTTTTTTTTTGGTCGTTATATTTATTAAATTTAATCTTTAATATGTCCGATATAAAAACGTTAGAGCATCATACTTTAAAGGTTTGCTTTTATTTTTAGCACACATAAGTCCGATATTGCATAATAGTATTTTGTAATTTGTATTTATTCTTAAATTATTACTAGTAAGGAAGTTTTATTAGTTTTTTATAAATGTATATACGACAATTTACATTTCATTAATAACGTACAATTGCTGTGCAATAAAATATTTCGTTTATGCGAATGTTTATATTAGGTTCCTTATGAATTATTGAATAAAAAGTTTCGAGCAGCTCAAAAACAAATTGATCGCGAGGTTTCACATGTTCAGGCGTCTGCGATGGAAATAGAAAAAAGTTTATTGAGGTCCGTTTCAGCTAATGAAATTTCACGATTTCTCGGAGGAATGGTACAAAAATTACAAGCACTGAAAAGAAAGGTAATTTTTCTTGCAAGTATATTATAATGTTATTTTTTAATTCCATTGCCGGTTTATGTTCAAATTATACTTTGGAAATACATTCGATTTTCGATATAACTTCGTTGCCGTATTAATAATAAAGGGATATTTGTAATTTTAAGTGTAAATGTTCATTTTAAATTAACATTTTTACATATTTCGGTATCTATCGTTATTATTTAAAATTTTATTTGCCATAGGCTGATGAAAGTATGTCTGAAGAGCTGCAAGTTGGAATGGTTTGTAAGCGACGTTTGGAACATTTAAAAGATCATGCTTCCGATGACCCTGTCGCAGTTAATGCGTGGCGAAAAAAACGAATTGATCGGATGCTTGTAGAATATTTCCTTAGGAAGGGATATTACGAGGCTGCAACTCGCATTGCTCATACTTCAGATTTAGAAGACCTTACCAATATAGGTAAATTTAATTTATACTGAAAAATTACTTTACATCCATTTTCGTGCGATTTAAAATACCTTAAATGTAATACGCTTAAGTAAATTATATTCGAAAATGACGAAACAAAAAAAAAGAAAAAACATGCCGTTAACCGTCAACGAGTGAAAAGTTACTGAAAATGGAACTTCAGTCGTCGTATACATTCTATGTATTAATTTAAAATGTCGTAAATTGTAGTATTAAAAAAAAATAAAATTGGACATTTTACGTATTGAAATGTTGTGTATGTGGTGCATAGCACTAATGCAGTTTATATTATCTTTTACGTATTTTATACACTTGCTGATAATGTATTTCTAACCACATTCAGTTATGTATGTAGAAGTTACAAAGAAAGAAAAATAATGAAAATTCCAACTATATATGTTAATGAAGTATTTCTAAAAAGCGGTATATACTCGTAATTTGGATTTAGATATTTTCACAATTGCGATACGGATGAAATGCTTCACTGCCGATGCAATAGTGTCGTAGGTTCGATCTTAGCAACGGAAAAATACTGAAGGCAATGAAGATAAATTATATATACTAATTACGTACGTATGTGCTTGAACTGGCTCACGCGTATACAACTGATGTACACAATTAATCTTCATTGCCTTGAGGTAGTTTAAAAAATTATTTTTATTCAATTAGTATTTTCCCATTATAGTGGGTTTTCTTTCTAGTATTTTTGTATTACAATATGTTCGAGTCCGTTAAGTGTTCTATGTGTTTTTGATGATGATGCGATAATTTTGTTTTGGGCCACATCTCTTTTTTTTTCCCCGCATGTAAATACAAATACTTTTGCATTCATATTCTATGACTAAAATTTTAGTTATAATTAAAGAATTACAAATATTGAATTTCGCGGAACATTTAACACATTAAATCTATAGTTTTTTGTTTTGTTTTGTTTTGTTTTGTTTTTTTCCTCCATTAAATCTTGATTTAAATTAAATTGCAGTTTCAGTGCTCCGGGCGAGGATAAGTCTTCGTTGCTAAGAAAAATAACGAAGAAATAAGGCAAAAACATCTGCAATTTAATTCGTAATATTGCTTGTTTTATTAGAAAGTATTAGAATGCGGTTGAATTCGCTTTTTTGAATAAAACTTTTTGCAGAACTTATTGTTTTTAAAACTATTATGTTATTTTAAATTTTATATGATGTACGATTTTGGAAGACTTATTATTTTTTTTTTTTTTTTTAAATACGTTGAAAATGTCTGCTAATCCGGCAGCTCTGTAATCTTTTTATCACTAAACGTTAATCAATTTTGAGTTTTGAGACAAACAGCATTTCACAGCTACAAACGAAAACGTTATTTTGTTTTTTCTAATGTCGTACAATTAAACAATTTTAAAGGTTTATTTTTTGAAAATTTCACGCTCAGTACTGAGGTATCGCATCGGAACTATATAATAACGTTTCGGAACCTATAGCACGAGTAACTGAAATAATATTACTCATTACACTGACTGTTTTCTTTTTTCCCCGGAAAAAATGATATTTTTAGCGCTATATTTTTTTCAGGATGGAAGTTTTTTACTGTTTCCGCTGGTAAATTTTCTTAAATCATATTTTGTAAACTAATCTTTGTAACTAGTATGTGTGTAAACAGATTCATATCTTTAATAGATGTATTTATGATATCACGTGAAGTTGAAGAATCCTTGAATAATCACGAGACTTCTAAATGTTTGGCTTGGTGTCATGATAACCGTTCAAAATTGCGTAAATTGAAATCGGATATCGAATTTAATCTTCGAATTCAAGAATTTATTGAATTAGTACGTCTCGATAGGAAGGTAGATGCCGTCAGGTAATTTCTGTTGATGTTAAAAATTAAACAATTTATGCGATAAAAAAAAAACGAAAAAAACGAAAAAAACTACATGTTTTCACGACTTTTTAAAACTCGGCGAATAATCTTTTAGAAAAATGTTATTAACTGTGTCGTGATGTTTAAAATTCTTGAATTTTATGTAAAAACGTATATATGATTTTTCTATTAATTCCAGCAATATAAAATATGCAAAAGCACAATGGCTTTCGATAACATTTTTATACCATTTTTTAAAATTTAACATGGTTTGAATTTTTATTTCGTTAAAAAATGTTACTTATTATTTCATAAGTGGTATATCTCAATAGTATAGTGTTTTTACCGGGAAAAACCGAACCATTCTTATTACTCTATCTCTAATTATGATAGTACGATACGGGTAGTACAATTTATGGTGAAATTAGAAGGTAGTGTAGCAGTGCGTGGCGACCGACTTAGAAATTATCATATCTCATTTCTATTAAGGTAAATTAGCTGGTAAATAGGTTTGAGCATTCAAGTATGCGAAATACATATATATATATATAGCGGTTAAAGTTGTATTCTCAAGAAAAAAAATCATCACTATTACTAAAAGCACGGAGTTCCGGGTGAAATAACGTCGATGACATTAACGTTTTTCAATTACAAAAAGTTTGCCGTGCGCTCATATTAGCGTCGTTTTTTATAATTTTAAAGGTGGCTTCAGTTTCAATTGTCGTCTGAAATTAGATTTAGATAATTTGCCGTTTATCTGTTTACTTGATCGGTTAATCATTGTGTCCTCTATATTTAGCTCGATAAATAAATTGGTCTGTTGATGTTTTCGCATCCGGAAATCGGCATACAAGTTAGCGGTTCTAAAACTAGCTAAGTTCACACCGTGGAGTTGTTGATAGCTACGTGCTCGAGTGCTACATTCCGACTAGATCATTCAAAAAAATTATTGCAATAAGCCGCTCTCTCAATTAGTTAATTTGACAATTTAAACAGAACTCCGTATTGTGTTTCTTTTGTTCTCCTAATTTAAAATCGCGTTTCTAACAACGAACCTTAAACGACGATTTCTTTGAACATAATCGAATAGTAATTAGTAGGCGGTTTAACTGTGCGAATTTATTTTGTTTTGATATAATTGTATAGATTTTACATTTTGAAATTGTGATATCAATATAACGGAGCAAAAGATTATTTTTAAAATTTTATTTTACAAAATGCGTAGGCACGCCAGAAAGTATTTGTCAAATTACGAAGATAATCAGTTGGAAGAAGTGAAACATTGTATGACTTTATTGGCAATTTCTTTTGATACGGGTAATCGTACATTATTTAGTTGCATATTATTTACGTTTTTTTTTTTTCGTTTTTTTTTTTGAAAAGACAAAAAAAAACAATTTATAACTATTTTACAGGTTAACCTTACAATACATCGTGATTATGTGTTGTTTGTTACTGCGAAAACATGTCGGTATTTTTAATATTTTTGATATTTTAACATTTATAAAATTATTTCTGTTTCGTTGCATTGCTTATGTTTTAAACAGTGTTGGACATTATTCGAATAATAATTTATAGAAATAATAATCAGAATAACAAAATTATTCATTATTCGTTAATCATTATTCACACTTATCAATAAGGATTAAATTATTCGTTATTCGTCAGTCATACGTTAATCATTATTTCAAATATCAGTTAATGTTAATGCATATAAAATGTTTTTTTTAATAATGTAATATTGACGACCCCCCCCCCCCCCCTTTTATGTACTTAATTGGATGATGCCTGTAATGAACATTATAGTAAAAACTGTAAATTAAACAAATAAGCAGCCCTGCCCAAAGTTATTGGGAATAGGAAAACAAAAACAAAAAAAAAAAAAAAAAAATTTTTATGTTAGTTTTAACTGTATATTTCACTAAATATATTTTTCACTGTTATTAGTGATCTGTAAAAAATTAAATTTGTTATATATGAAGAGCATATTTCGTATATATTTTAATTTTTAAGATTTGTATTTATTTTTTTCTATATTTTTGTGATTTTCTAAAACAGAACAAGAAACTTTCTAGGATCACATTATGATGGTTATGAATCGTTAATATAAAAAGGATAACTAATATAAATTAATTTTAATATCCATACTTTTTAATATCCAATTAAACATTTTAATTAATAAAAACCTATAATATTCTAAGCGGTATAAGTAAAATACACTTAATGATTCAAAGCATTAAAAAAAGATGCTAAATCACCTCTAATCTATTTTCAGACATACTTGAACGTTCTCACGTAAAGATGAAATAAATGAAATTAAGAATTTGTATAAATCGATGACCAATCCAACATTTGCGTTTTCCTTTGATAATTTTTAAGTGACTGCATTGACACGATTCAAAATACTACTCCAATAAACAGTCATAAACGCAGTTTCAAATTTGGTTATATTTTTGAATAATTCTTTTGCTTACCTTCACATTCGCATTTTTAGAGCTATCATTTGAAATTGTCTGTCGAAGCACGAAGGACATTAGGAGAAGAATAGCTCTCGTGAACAATGCTTCCATGAAAAAAACCTTTCCTTGCATCAAAAAACTTACCAATCAATACCAGAAAGCTTTTTATAAAAAGCTTTATCTGGAGTGTGGCACTGTGCAGAGCAGAAACATGAATGATTTTAAAAAGAGAAAATGATAAGCTCCATGTGTTCGAAATGCGGTGTTGGCGTCGGATGTTAAAAATACCTTGAATGGGTAAAACTACTAATGACGAAATTTTGCACAAGATAAAAAAAACAATGCGAAATCCGGAATACGATCAACATGAGAAGGAATGAAATGGTTGAACATCTGATCAGACGTTCAGAATGGATGACAACATTAATCAAAGGAATGATGAACGAAAGAAGTAAAGGTGAACCAAGACTTAGATATATGGATCAAGTAAAAAACGGTGAAAGTTATGTCACCATAAAAGCACGTGCCTGCTCCCAAAGACGGGGATCTAACATGTTCATATTAATACCCGCCAACCATAAGGTTCAAGAGAGAAAGAAAAAGATGCTTAATTACTATTTCATGATATCAAAATTTGTCAAATAATATTGTGAATTTATAAATTTTAAAAATTATTTTCGTGTTCATAGTTTAAATTTATCATTTAATTAATATAATAACAAAAAAAAAAAAATGTAATCGTATTAAATAATATTAATTCGAAAATAAAATGTATAAAATAAAAAAAAATTTATTCAAAAATAATTATATACTGATTAGGTTTGAACCAAGTTTTTCTGCAACACTTTTTTGAATAACATACCATTATACTACATTACATAGTTTTTAACTGAGTTGAATAATAACTAAATAATGAATAATGAGTAGTGGTTAATGTATTATTCACGAATAAAATGACTAACCATGATTGACGGATAATGATTAATGTCGAATAACGAATAAATTAATCATTATTTATTTGCGCATTATTCAAATAATTTATTCGTTATTCGAATAACAAATCCTCAACTCTGGTTTTAAATGTTACATGTATACAGATATGGACGGCATACTTACTAATTTTCCGGTATGTCCATTTTTGCTAGGAACTATGTTAAAACAATTGATATTTAGAGTTGAGTTTTTCGAAACAAATTATTAGTGTGTTGATGAACAACATAATCTGTTTCGAAACGTTAGAGTTAATACATGAATTGTTTTAACGTGGTTTCTATTGAAAATAGACATGTGGATAACTAATAACCACGAACATCATTCTTCGTTTAGATCAGTGTTTCAGTTAGAAAAGTTTTTTCATGTTTCCTAACTAAATATTTTTTAAATTCATTTTTTCAATGTATATTAGGATTTAATTACTAATGATGCCCCGTAAAAGTAAATTGTAAACCAAACTTTTGCACCTGTTTTCTTTTCTTTTCTGTTAATTTCATTTACTACTAATAATTTCATTTTAAAATAAACGGTCAGATTGTTGTAAGTATAAGTAATCTGTTTATTTTGCTGCGAGGTTCGTTAACGAACTTAAAAAATACAGATAATTATAGCTAAAAATAATCGCTTTCTAATTATTTTATGTCTAAAATACCGTCGTCGACTTTAACAAAAAAAAAAAAATATGTAATTACCAAAGACTGATTGCATGCCGAATTAGTCGAGTCAAATATCAAGTAATTTGCTTAAAGTTATTTGCGTTCACATTGAATGAGCCAGTTTGTTAAGTAACACATGTGACGTTTGCCGAGAAAATGGAGCCGCAGTGCAAAAACTAGTCTTTGAGAAAAACGCGTTTAAAGTTTGTGAAAATTATAATACAACCGTAATATACTACTGTACCGCGCATATCTGTATGTAACGTGTTGCCAACTCAATAAAGCATCGTTGCCAAATTTTGGTCCAGTTAAATTAGAATTTGGTCACTGAAATGTTAATTGCTACGAAGATTTTGGAAAAGTTATTAATCGATCCGGCCATAAAAAATTCAGGCTGTGAATGAAAGCAAAATCGAGTGGCGAATGCGGGACACAAAATTTCAAGATTTTTATCAATAATTACCACATGTGCATTATTGTGATTCCGTATTTTCATCCCTCAAATTTTAATTTTATCGCATTATTATTAATTCGGTACTGTTTTCATAACAGGTATTACAAAGTATTACCATTTCCGGTTTTAAAAAAATGAAATCACCAGTCAAAAATTTGTCGACTCAGAAGAGGAAAATGTCATCAACACGTACAGCAGAACGTACCAAACAACCCCTCTCCCTCCCCCCGATCATACCCAGTGTTTTATTTTTGATGTTTTCTCATTTTTTTCAATTTTCTTCAGTTAGTTTTCCATGTTTTGAAGCATTAAATAAACGTTTGCGAAAAGAAGTACATATTGCATCTTATTCTACGCTCTTAATCCGTGTTTAACTGAAAACCCATATTTTCGCACCTGTGGCCCCTTTTCTCGACGAACGTCATTTATATATTTCGATATTTCTATGGCTCGACTAAAGTTTAAAATGCAAAATGTAACAATTTATAGAAAATTATCAGTTAAATAAAAAATACGTTTACATTTTTTTTTTTTTTTTATGTGTAAATTATTAAAGCAAAAATAATAAAGAGAAACGGGTATTATTATAGATGGCCAATTTCTATGGAAAAACGCTTAGCGATTGTTTGAAAGCAAATTACTGCTTAAACCTTTAATATGTTTTTGAAACGATACTCAAAAAATGAAAAATCTCGATATTTTATGTTTTAAACTGAGTACATTACCTATTGCTGTAATCTCTCCAAATTGTTTAGAGAAAATTAGGAAAATAAGATTATTAAAATGGATAATTATTACTTAATTTTATCGTTATTGCATTGTTGTTACGTATTTACATGTTTTAATGCAAGCATTTTATTTTGATATTGAAACGTGTTTCTTAACGGATTTAATTTGAAAAAATTAATTTCCTTAGTTCAATAAAGTGAAAAAAATTGTGATCCAAGAAGTAGTAAACGCAGAAATAAAGATCACAGAGAAAATATTTGAGAACTAGAATGCCAATACATATTTGTTTTAATTACACAGTCTATTTATAAATACTGTCCACTAGTTAAATGGAAATATTACAAGAAGAAAAATAATTAGAGAATTGAAAAACAAATGGTTGAAATGAGTAAATCGAGACTTTTCAATTCGTATATATTCAAAATGGCTGTCTTTGACCTTAACACATAATTTTAAACGTTTGACAAAATCGTCTATACATGGTTGCAAGGTTTCAAGAGGGATGTCGGTCGCAGCGTAATTGCTGCTTTCAAAGACTCCAAATTGCGATAAGGCTTCGCTCAGGCCTTCTCTTCCAATACTAGCCACAATCGATAGTCAAGGGGATTTAAATCAAGATTCTCGGATGGCCAGTCAGAAATACTAATAAATTCTGGAACATTGTTTTTAAGGCAGCTTTGCGTTCCCTTCGCTTTATACGTTGGGGTAGAATCCTTTTGGAATACCTGTGTTTATTGTTGAATAATGTTTCACCATCTTTTGATAAACCTTTGCTGCGGTTTTAACATCTGTTTCACAAAAATGAATGGGAAAAGCGCCCTGATAAAAAGCGCTCATCATACCATTACGCAGCTAGGATGATGATCCCGTTGCATTGGAGGTTCTTTGTCTTTAACTTCGTATGAGCTTTCGGCATGCACTCAATCATTTTGTTTGTTGAAACTCTCTTCAACGCTGAATATTTTTTCATCTGCAAAAAGAAAGAGCGAAAAACACGAATGAGATTTTTTGATCTTTCAAAACAAATTTGCTTCAATTTGCCCATTAAAAGATGCCCCCAGTGTACCTTTTGTACGCTCTCACATGCAACTCATCACACAGAACACGTGAAACAGTGCGCGGTGCGATATTCATTTCACAAGAAAGTATTTCTTGCTTGTGTATCAGATTTTTTTGTATGCGCCTTCGTAGAGCTTCTGTAACCTTCGATGTACGAACGATACGGGGCGACCAGTCCTAGGACGGTCTACAACATCACCTGTTTCCTCATAACGTTGTACCACATCGGTACACGAACTTTTGATTTACATTCAGCGATTTGAGAAGAAAGAAAATATGTTTACCAATTTTCTCTGCTTATAAAGACTGATCACATTGGCATACGTATCAAAATCGGACTATTCCATCGTGTCAACGGTAAACAGTTGACTATGTCGCTACCGGAGACAATGAAAAAAGCTTTCTCAAACAGTGTGGCCACGTTAGGGAATTCAAATATTTTTTTTCACGGTGTACAGTATTTATGGCTAAGCCGTGTAAATAAATTGAAATAACGGAAACATTACACACTAATTGTACGTTTTATTGAATTTATTATTTAAAAATTATTTTTAAACAACTTCCAAGGAAAAAACAATGAAGTATGATTTCAGTGAAAAGCGTATAATGATAATTAAAGATCGCAAACTGATATATAGTTTAAACGCTGGTGGTACGACGATACTTTATTGAAATATTAAGATTTACGAATAATCTGGTATAGTTATAAACGTAACAAACTTTTATGTACTACTTTGAAAAAAATCATGAAGCATTTTTCTGAAGAGTTGTTGGTCATCCACATGATGTTTTCCGTTGTTATTTTCGCCGTGTTTAATATTTCAACAATTTTTAATCACTTACAATGGGAATTGTAAAATTCCTTTTTATCGCACATTGAATTGTAGAAGATCTATAAAATAATAATTGAATCGTAAAAAGATTGATAAGATAATCTTATTTTTATAGGGTAAACTTAAAATCTCTTTATTATATTTTCTTCGTTTAATTTATAATCTTTTCAGTATTCAAAACGATACAGTTACGTCAGATCTTATAAACACATCTAAGAAATATGGACAATGTGAAATTTAATATCGATAAGTAGATTGTTGTTTTGACTACAGAAAATTCCAACGGGTTGAATTTAACAAATCGAACTAATCTGACTTAGTTGTGTAGTACGCTTGTTTTTGGTTGTTTTTTTTCAGTACCGTTTCTAATCGAATGTAATTGCACTTGTTTATTTTTTGGTGTACATTCAGCCTAAGGAGACATCAGAAACAGTTCTGTCCTACACAACTTTTAAACGTGGACTGCGAATTTCTAATTAATCATCCATGTAGTAGCGAAACCTTCGACATGTCAATAAAAACACAGGATAAATGACTGAGGAATTACGTTAAACGATTCTTCTTTTTAAAAGGGTCCTTCAATAGATTATGAGACTGTCGTTTAATATTTTCTTCGAATTGTTGGTTGCTATTACTTCAATGAAGGCTTTTATTTCATGCGAAATGTATGGAGAAACCTCTGCAGTTATTTGTATTCTGTACTGTTCAATTTTTTAATACATACGTGGAGCAGAGTTAAGGTGATTGCTGCTTCTTCCGTTTAAAAATCTAATGTGTAACCTTCGATGGGAGAGAATAAAGCGGGTAAACGGTCCCTCCAAAACTTGTAACGCCTTCTCTGCTCAACGAGCTATTCTAAATACGAGCCTACGCGTAGGCGTTTCATACGGTGCTGTGATCATTATTTTTGAGCGATTGGCAGACGAAATTTGTGCTACTCGCAAAGTGTGCCAGACCAATTTTTTTAAAACTTTACATATTGTGAATTGTTTAGAAATAATCTAAAACAATTTCTTTCATTTTTTTTTTTAATGATTATTTCGATCGTCGACCGATTTTTTTGTATAATTTATGTTTTAAATGCGCACAAAAGGAAAGTTTAGTAATAATTTTATAAAAAGACACTGTCATTTCTTACCTGTTTCGGACGTTCCAGTGGAGTTATACACCACTTATACTCTGTCCAAACTGGACTATTCAGATCAGAGTAGTAAAATAACGAAAGAATGGAAATAATAAAATTAGCCGAGGGCTCCGGGACTAATATAAATTGTGTAAATATTAGAATGCACCTGTTTGATTTACGCGAGAAATTGAATTTGTTATAAGCCGTAAGTATCGAACGCTATGAATAGCCTTTTAAATAAAAATACGAAATAAGTTTTCAGATTACGTATAGTTGCTTTAGTCAAATGATTCGGAAGGTAAGGTTTTCTGAAATAAAATATATATCGAATATAAAAGTTTAAATGCGTTATTTGTTATATTTATATCTTATAAAAGCGCAGTTTGTTAGAAACGTGTTTTGTGGTATTTGGCGAATGTTCGTCTTTTATTCCTCCATTATTAATTCTTATTATGTAATTAAATTTCCTACGTATAATGACGTATATGTAATACAATTTTTGAAATATTCAAATTATTTAGCGACTAATTATTAACTTTCTGTTAGGAAAATAACTGAGAGCCGTAAAGTAATCGCGGCGAATAAATTTTGTCGCGATATTAAAATAACTAGAGAAATTTTTAACGAAAAGTTAACTATAAGTCAGTTACACGAACAGTTAAAACTGAAAAACTTTCCTCTTGTAGTAACAATTCTTTTATATTCGTCAACTGTTATTTTATCTGTTTTTATGATTTATATTATTTTAAATTATGTAAATGATGAAATTTGCAGAGATTTAACTAATTTTAATATTTATTAATACCCAGTGTATAAATGTAAAAATGGACAGAAATATTTGTAATTTTACTTTTATTATTTATTGTATGTAAAATATGTATATATCATTTGCAAAAATGTATATAATTAAAAACATTAAAAATTAGCCGTTAAATCATTTTAATATTTAAACATTTTTATTATATTTACGTAGCGCATAAAAAAAAAAATCGAAATAATTATATAATGTGAACTAATAAAAAAAAAAAAAAAAAAAAAATACAAAATGAAAAGCACGATCGCATTTATTACCACATCACACAAAGTAAATTTGTAATAATTTGTGTTTTATACTATATAAATATAATAAATAGCGCATTCAAATTTTTAATTGCTTTTTAATAATTTTTACGTTCGATATACTTTTGTAAAAGTCGGCTTTCTTATAAACTGCGCTCCCGGGAAGCTAAATAAACGAAATCTGAAAACCTATTTCGTATCTTTTCTAAACGGTTATTTATAGCATTCGATAATATACGGCTTATAAAAATTTACTTTTCCTGCCTAAATCAAAAACGTTCATTTCAATATTTTACGCTACTGATGATATACCGATCTGTTGATTTGCAAAATTTAATTCAAATCGGTCATCATTATAGTGTCTCCTTGCAAGTAAATTTTTTACACGTTAGGAAAATCGCTTTTTTTCTATACTTCTAAATCATTTAGGGCGTGATACGATACATCGGCTTTTGGTGTTGAATTGTTTTTATTAAATAATTCTTAACACTCACATGATGTAATCGCTTCTTTCTATTAATATCAAAGCTTTATTGATCCAATTTATGTATTTTTTATCACATTAAACTGGAACATAATATCGACATTATTTTCGTGCCAATGATTATTATGATAAGAAGAGCTAACGTTATCTTTATTGTTTTTCTGTTGGTTTTTTGTGCCTGATATAAATAGCGTGTTTAAATACATATTTTTAAACTGAAATAACAGATATAACTAAAAAATTTCACCGATAATTTTAAGAATATAATCGCGTTTTTAAACATGCATAGAATGCAGTATGCGTTTTAAGCTCCGTTTTAGAGCGTGCGTAGTTACAAGTTTAAAATGAAAGGAAAGGTACATGTTAAGTGAATAATACTAAAACGTACAAAATCGATGGAGTTTCATTCAAAGCGAGAAGTAACTGCAATCCAGTAAACCACTTTAAAATACGTATTAAAAGTGTATGTTTTCTGAAAGAGGATCAGATCAATATACAGCGTAGAAAACAATAGTAATATTTTTCTTTCCGGAAATTTTTTTTTTTTTTAATTACTTTATGCGGTTATTTAATCATCTCGAATCGAACAAACTGTAATAAATCATTGGAAAAGCGATATAATTCGGTCGTAATAAAAGCCGGCAGTATCATTGTTACGTATAAATTAGAATAACTAGAAATTACTAGCAATCGAATTCAACGGCATTTTAGTTACAGAAAAAGTTTCTATATATAATGAAATAGATTAAATATGAATATGTATACCTGATGAGATCTGTGAGATAAGGTATGATTATACCATCATATGGCTTTGCATATTTATAATAAACCGATTTTCATGCTGCTTTGACGGAATGTCAAGAATCACGAAGTTAATAAATTAACGTTCACAGTGACGAATCTCGACAATCAACTTTATTTGGCAGGCTGCTCCGGCACCTAAATATTTCTAATTAGACAGATCTGAGGATGTCTATGGTATTTTAACCGTGCTCCAGTTTTCGAAGTGGCTTTAGTTTAATATCCGCTAGTTTGGAAATACAAAATTTTTCTTTTTTTTTTTGCATCTGAAAAACACTTGCAAAATAAATCACTGGTTTCCTTTTAAAATAATAAATTAATCCAATTAAGGGTTTTCTGCATTATACTTTTTTAAATATATATTACTTACAAAATGATTCGTAGTGGTTTTATTTATTTATTTTTTATTATTGCAGAAGCAATTTTTCATCAATTATTTCAGTAAAAAAAATACCATTTTTTTGTGCTTTTTTCTTCGGTTATTAACCAAGATGGGGTTTGCATGGATGTAAGTGTGATATTAATTTTCCATCTGCTCCATTTAGTTTGTTCAGTTTTACACTGTTATCAGTGAATAATAATTTGAACGCGTTAATTAAGTAAAATATTAAATTATTTGTTACGCGCACTGCGGCTGTTCTTGTATTTATCTTTTCTATTCCATTAACGAGTTTGACATTTACTTACTTTTGCGAATCTATATATTTTCATTGTAGAACTGTCTCCGTTTAAAGAGTTGCTGAATGAAAATCGTTGGGCCAGTTTAATTGAACAATTCCGAAAAGAAAATTTTCGTCTTTATCAGATGACAACGCAGTCAGTATTCACTGTGGTTCTACAGGCGGGACTTTCAGCCTTAAAGACACCATATCCTTTATTAATTACTTATTTTTCATTTTAATGTGAGGAATGTTTATGTATGTGAAATAGCTAGCTTTAATTCATCGCGCGAGTCTTGATGAAAATATCAATTTTTAAACTTTTTTTTTTTTTTTTAAAGTATCGTGAAAACGAATCGACAGGAAATTCTTGAAATAGACTTTTTTTAATACGTATTTTTTGAAAAGTTAACGTGACTTGGATTTTATTCGTTGATCTTCGTATTTCTGAAACATCTAAGTTTACCCTGATGTGATATTCATAAACTGTTTTCGGTGACTTCTGAATTTTCTATTAATGAACTACCTGAAATCTGTAAAATATTAATGATATAAACTTAAAAATTACTACAGACCTACCTAGTGCATTAATAGAAGATTCAGAAGTCAGTACACCAAAAACACTTCATGAATATTACATGAGGGTAAACTTATATTTTTCAGAAATATGAAGATCAACAAATAAAATCCAAGTCACGTTAACTTTTCCAACTATACATACATATTAAAAAAAGTTTATTTCAAGAACTTCCTGTCTTGTTGTGTCCCTTTTTCCTCGTTGAAAATTAATAATTTCGATTGGATAATTTAGTTTTCATAACTCTAAGCAACGCGTTTCAAATCTTTATTTACACAATTTTTGCCGTTCCTTTTTCTCAGCGTGATTTCAAATATTAGTCATTCCATTTTCCCTGCGTTGTAGCTAATTTCCTATTTCATTTTTTCGTTAGTCACCACTACTTTTCTTCCTACTCTTCTACATACGTACCTGTTTACCGGACAAGTCAAGAACTTTTTTTTTCTTTTTTCCCTCGAGGCGCGCTAAATTGTGAAATAGTTTAAAGTCATTTGTACGCTTTGTAAAAATCGATTTAGCCAAAGTGCGTAGACTGCTATCATTTTATTATGACAAATAAGTTTGATGAACAAATCCGTCAAAAACGTCTGCAATTGTATTTTAGCATCTTTGTTGGGACACGACTTCGTACGGTACGAGAATACTTTAAATTATTGTAAATTTTTGCGTAATACATATAATTTTAATTTAGTTATTAATATTTTGACAAATACGAACAAATGGCTATGTATTTTTAAATCATTCAATTTTTATTAAATAATTTTTATCCTTAACGTAATGTTTATACTCAGTGTTACAGTGAATGTAAAAAATCTCGCGGTAACAATTGTCCTATTTGCCAAGAGTGGTTAAATGTACTGGCTGAGCCCTTACCATTTGCCCATTGCAGTCAGTCTAGACTAGTATGTTCCATATCTGGCCTTCCGTTAAACGAAAATAATCAACCTATGGTGCTTCCTAATGGTTATGTTTATGGCGAACAGGTTAGTCAATTTGACAATATTATGCGTAATTTATTTATCAGATTTGTACGGATTAAACGATACTTAGATATGTTTTATTATTTATATATATATTTTACTTCAGGTGTCATCAGGAAAAGTGTCCTGTCACGAAATTTGTCCCAAAAAAATGTCACAATTTTATGTAACGAAAATGTAACGAAAAAATGTCTTAGTTATCAAGAAAAGTATTCTGTCACGAAATTTGTCCCAAAAAAATGTCACAATTTTATGTAACAAAAATGTAACGAAAAAATTTTGTCGAATGGCGTAGCCAATGAAAAAGTTTACTCTTCTATACGAATTATAGAAGAACTAGACCTTGGGTCGAAGGGGGCTTGCCCCCTTTCGAGTATCGAAGGACCGAGTTATATATGTATATATGGGGGAGGGGGGTGTTTCTTCGTTAGTTGCAGAAAATAACCTTCCAAATTTCGACTAAGGAGGTGATGATTTACGGCCTCAACAGGTTTCTACTCAACAAGCCGGTCTTTTTCAATACTTAATAGATAGTTTGAGAACTCTCCATGATCCCTCCGCTTTGACATATCAAAGAATACGTTACAAATACAATTTTCTTTAACAGTAAATATTTTGTATTTCAATTCGATTTTCATAAAAAAAAATAGTAATGATTACATTTCCTTTAAATTATTGCTGTAATTTTTAAACCTATTTTTCTTTATAAGATTAATTAAAATTGTTGGTCTTGCTTTTTAACATAATACGATGATTCATTCGTTAACATTTTTCTTATAAAATTTATTAGTTATATCAGTCACACCAATATATTTGTATGGTAATTTTTAAAAATATGCGTTCTAATTTGAAAATTCTGCCTTCTTTTTCTCCTTTTGAAAATAGAATTTTCAAAGTAAAAAAAAAAAACACATTTTTTATGCTGAATTATAGTTTGCTGAAATAATTTAGATTTTTTAAACAGCATTTTTATAACTCGTAAGAACTATGTAACCATCAAATTGTTTGAAATGTAAGGAGATGTGTACGTATAGACCTCCAGTGATGGTAGAACGGAAATGATAATTTATATATAATTTAATTTTTATTGAGATCAGTTTAGTAAAAATTAATTTCTTAAAAAAATGTCTAAAGAGCAGATTAAGCGGAATGTTGAATTTTGTTTATTGAGCAAACACTGACAAAAAAGCATTTTATCGCACGCAAAACAACTAGAATATGTCTGAATAAATGTAGTTACCAAAATACAAAATTAATGTGTGATTTTGCCTCATAAACGTCCAAATTCCATTGTGGAGCTTCGTAATTTACGACGAAGTCTTGTATGTTTTTCACAACTGTTCAAACATTAGTGACATGTGTTTTAATTTGCCTATAATTAGTAGATTTGTCTGTTGTACGTTAAAATGTAAGTGATAGTCCACGATAAACATGTGAATATCTTGAAAGTAAATGAAGTTAAACTATCACATTCGTTAGATTATTAGATGTTTATACTTTATTTAACGAATTAATATTCGTAGTTTACAAATTTTAAAATTTCGAGTTTAATGGTTTGTAAAGTTTGAATAATTGTCAACTAGCCTATGTAATTTATTCCATAATTTTGTAACATTTAAATTTAAATTATATTTATAAAAACAGATGTTACCCTAAAATGTCTTTTATTTGTGCATTTCGTCTTATGTTTTAATTTTAATTTTTTTTTTATTCTGTAAATCAGGAAATAATTTCTGGTATGCTCGATCGTTTGTCTATTTTTTTTTTTTTTTTAATAAGTTAAAAAAATAAATCAGATATTTAATTTAAAAAAAAAAAAAAAACATCTTGTTTTTGATAAATTAATGAAATAAATGTAAAGTTCGGAGTTTTGTATTTTACATGTAATGCATTTTTCTGCTTGCGGGAGACGTTTAATATTTTGCTTCTAAGCATTTCGAAGTTTTTATATTTGATATATGCTAAAATATTAATGCGTGTATATGAATATTTCGAATATTTGACGCATTTGCACATTATTGATTGTGTTCTGGTTATATTTTACAAATTTTAAACCTTTCAAGAGCATTTTGGTTTCAAATTAACCTATTCAACCAAATTTTATATAAATGAGCTCATACAACATGCGCGTAATGTGTATTCATTGTGCCAGGCTACTCGAAGCAGCTTCGCCCATACATAAAACAGATTATATATTGTGTAGAAAATCGTAGAACACTTATTAAGCAAAATTATTATACCAAACGGGTAGTATTTTGCTAATTTTTATTGTTACGAAATGAGTTGGTTTTAAAGTGATTAGAATGCCAACTTTCATATATCGAATGAAAAAGTTGAACCGAGCGAGTTGTGCAACGAGATAAAAGGTGACTGTTGGATTTTTTTATTTGCTTTCTGTGAAGCGTAATAGTTAAAAAAGCAGGTCATCGGTTAGATGGACAAATGGTTTAAATAAATTTCGAGCCGAAAGAATTTTTGAAGAAAAGCGATGAAACAGACATAGTGATTGTTGAATATGAACGGAAAAAGTTATTTCATTAGACACTGTTTATTTTATTAATTGTACCATATTTTATTTTTATTTCGATCATTCGTAAAATGTAATTTTTAATGAAGGTATTTTGATTCGATATTTATAGTATTTGTATATGGGATGGATGTGCTTGTACGTTTATGAAACGGGCGTATTAATAAAACCATAAAAGTAACTAACAATTGCTTTCGTTTAACTTAAGTAATTTATTTATTTCAGGCACTGCTACAAATGGCAGCTGAAAATAATGGTCAGGTGATATGCCCTAAAACGAAAGAGATCTATCCGTACAAAAAGGTGGAAAAAGTATTTGTGATGTAAAGTTGAAATTAATATGATTTATAAATATTTCATTTATTCGCAGATTGTATAAGTTTATTTAATTAGCTTTACGTTTCGTACGAGCGTATTTTAATTTACTGTCGCTAATATAGTTGTGCTTTTATTCGTTGTACTCTATTTATACGTTTTATTTTATGAAACTGAACATTGTTCTAAGTAGACTTTATTATTTTATAATTTAATATAACGAGTAAAAGTATCTTTACAAAAACTGACTTTTAAAATATTTGCTTGTAATATGTTTCAGTTATTATTTTTGATACGCGATAATTCGAGATATGTAGTAATAACTATGAGTAATATATATAAACGGTAAAGCAGTTTAAATTTTGTCCTAAAGAATTTGAAATTTTCACTTCTATTGATATTGAATTTGAAAGAGTCTAATCTCATTCAAAACGTCAGATATTATATATACATTTTTTTTTTTTTTTTTTTTTTTTCTATCGTGATTTCAATTGAAAGTAAACACGTGTGGTGGTATACGGTTTTAATTTTATAATTTTCACATATTGCTGAAAAATGACATCCTTATTCTGGTTTCTTAATTTCGTTTGTAAATATGTAAATTATTTTATTAAATTTTAGAATTTAAGATATTTTAAGGTTAAAATGACCATTCTGAATACTCTTTTTGCATTTGTTAAGAAGTATTAATGTATTCATTTTTTTTTTTTTTTCGTATTCGAAAATAAAATCGAATCTTAAACTTGTTCATGTTACGATTTTATAAAGTGACTCAGTTTTTATTTGAACTGCTGAAAGTTCTTATTATGCGTTACTTGGCAATATTAGCGGCGAAATAATAATTTTGTCTGGAAGAAATTATTAGTTATCAGTGTGTCTGTTACTTTAACTTGTAAATAGAATGTGAGTGAATTGAGAAATAGACAAACCAGATGATTTTCTTACATCATTATGGCAGTTAAAAAACAAAAAAACAAACAAAAAAAAAGTTTGGGAAGTCGTTGAAACAGTATAGTTATAATTTTAATATAATACGTACATTTAGAGCTGATTTAAAATTGTTTAAAAAAAAAAAAATTATTCACGGCTGCAATGCACACACTACGTAAAAAAAAAGCGATGATTAAAAGCAGTTTAAAATATCATCGTAATGCCCGGTCAAGTTTTAAGTTGAAACATTTTACTCGTGCTCATACTATTGCTGGAAAGAGTCTGTCTTTAGCTGATTACTTGATTCAACGTCTGTGAAGTTGAATTACGTGCCTCATAAATCTTTTTAATCTTCTCCAAATAGCAAAGGTATAAAGCAAATTGATATTCTTAAAATAAAGGCGCGAGTCATATTCGTGGTATTCTTAGTATCCTTCGATAAAATGTTACTTCGTAATCTTCTATACACTCTCTGCATATCGTATTTAAAGTTAGAACCGAAAAATTATTTATTGAATCTAATACATCAGTAAGTAAGTAAAGTAAGTCCCATACCCTTGATAGGGCATCGGGATTATGAAGTTAAGGTTCACAATGTACTTAACAGCACTAATGAGAGTAGGGGATTAGTTCCTTTCTCTCGGCCGCTTTTACTTTCCCAGATTTCTCTGGTACCCAATTATTGCAAGCTGGGTAAACTTGGGAGCGCCTTGGATCCGGGACGAGTGTCCTCTGATTTGATAGCCAAGCACCTTAACCACTAGGCTACCACGCTGCCAGAGGAATACATAAATCGATGATTTGTGCTTTTCGTTATCTGATAATCTTGCTATATTTTTGCGGGTTTTGAGAGAGATATGTTTAGATACTTTTATTCTTTTTTTTTTTTTTTTTTTCACTTGTATTTTCTATATCTAAATGTTATAAAATTTCAGTAAAGAGAAGTTAGCATAATTTTTAAGTGGTAGCATGAATACCTTTAATGAGTTAAAAATTTAAACGATTACGAATGATGATTAAACAAGTATTATTTGAGTGTAATTTTACAACTTTAAATTCATTAACATGGATTGATTATTACTTGAGCAGACCAAATTAGCGTATAGTAAGAATGTAAACAGTAGCATTAAATTTCAGTTGAGAAGAATTTAAACATTTTTTTCATCATCTAATATATGTAAAATTTAACCGTTCACTGCACAATTTATGGATTTGAACAAGTGCATGGAATCCTATTTAAAACGCTCCTGCTAATAATATGATTTCCCTTTTAAAACGTTATTATACGACCCCATTTTATCCTGATAAAAGTATTTTTTTTATAAGCCCATGTGCAGTTCTTTATTTCCGAAAAGACGCTCTGTGAACTTTACTAAAATTGTTATTTTACGTTTTTATTTCCTTTGCGCTCCTTCCTGTAGCAACTATAAGTTTCCAGTTTAGATTTTTTTGCTTTCTTTTTCTAATAATGCTCGTTCATTTTCAGAATTATTCTTGTTACATTTTAAGCTTTGCAGCTATATTATCTGTTTTCTGATGCTCACCAATATTGAAATAAAAGAAAGTCTCTTTCAATAACTGATAAGTTGAAAATTTTACAAACTATCCAAAGCTGCACCACTTAAAATATGCTGTTTTTTTTTTCTTTTTCAAAATAGCTTTTCTCCATTTCAACGTTTTTACTTTAAGACCACTTTTGTGAGCTAATCTTCGAAGAATCGTACTTGTGTTAATTGAATTTGATCCTACATACGGCGATTTACATATCATATAACACTGGATCAATATAAAAATCAGAATGACCTATTTTTTGTAAATGAAGACCCGCTTATCCATTAGAAACTTCTTTAAATATTAAAATAAGTGCTGTATTTATTCTAAAATTTCTGTTTTTGTATTTACTTTTTTGTTACGTAATATAAAGATTCAAAACAAAATTTTTATATATCCATACATATGTAAATAAATTTAATGTTCAAATAATAAGTTGTAGTCAAGTATTACTGTAAGAAATACGCGGCTAGAAAAGCAGATCAAAGTTATTTGATTTCCAAAAATATTTGAATTTCATATTTTTTTGATTAAACTTAATCTAGTACCGCTACTTATTTTTCCCTCCAATTTTTCTTCAGTTGAATGTAAAAAGCTATTACTGATGGTGCGTTTTTTTTCGTTTTTTAAGATTTCAATTTAATTTCTATTTTCGCTCGTGTTTTCTAAACAGTCTTTCATTTATTATTTTTCGCGTCTAACTTATTTTTTGTATTCTCCGCCAGCACCCCTTTTAGTAATTTTAATTCTTTTGCACATTCTCTAGTACTAATTGTTAATGTTTTTGATCTATACGGTTTCTTATTTCTGATTTACGAAATATTTCCCGGTATTGATAACATTTGCACTCTACGATGTCAAAAATGTTTTCACTCGTGGAAGAAAATTTTTGTTATATATAAATTTTCATTTTTATTTTATCACTTTTTTTTTAAACGAATACGGTTAAAAAAGTAATGAGTATAATTTTTTATTCGTGAAAAATTGGACCAAGAGTGGTACAACGTTCTCAGGGTGGCCACCCAACTGGGAAAACCGGGAAACGATCATTTGAAGCGAAAAATAAATGCATTTTTTTGATGTACTTTACTCGAAATAAATTACGAAGTTCTGCTTTATTCATATCAAATATGCTGCGGTGGTTTAAATTATTATCAGCGGTAACAAAAAAATTCTATTTTTTTTTTGCACAATTCTGGTAATCAGAAAATCGGGAGGATTTAGACCAGGAAAACCGGGAATAATCCGGGAATTTAAAAATTATATTTGAGTGACCATCGTGATTCTGCATGAACTGAAAGCACAATTTACTGACTATAAATAGTAAAATTTACACGAGCGTAGCGAGGCGTACGCTTGAACATTACACAAACGTCGCGTACGAGTTTTTCTAATAAAAATGAAATAAAACCGTAAACATTATGTGGTTTTATTTTACGTCAAACTAGGGAAGTCGTCAACCGTGATAAATTTACCGGCATTAAAAATGGTTCCTAAATACATCTACATAGCGTGTTGATTTAAAAGCTTTAGAAGTGGTAGAGAAATAATTGAAGATTTTCGAAAGAATGTCGTCCATCTACTTGTACGAAAATTATTGTAAATACTGTTACCTCTATGGAGATTTGTGATGGTTATTCGAAATGCAGGAAAAGTAACGATGATTACGTTTCTCGATCACGATGGTTTCCCTGTGCTAGCGTTACTTTTCACAAGACAAAACGATGTCCGTTACGTACTGTGTTGAAATTTTGAAAGTTATACTACAATATTGGAGCAAAAAACGGCAGAACATGCAGGTGAGTGATGTTCTCTTGCGATCGGCCAATGTTCTTCTACGCATGTGCGGTTGCTAAGTTTCTTGGCTAATGAAGGATCAAACTCATTAGTCAACCGCCGCACAGTACCGATACAGCTCTTTCCGAGGCAGAAATCTGAATTTGATTGTGCGAGAATTAATAGAGAACGCCGTAATATTCTTTTCAAAATCTTGTGTGTACTTCTCTGAATTATAGAAAGTAGGAAAATGGATATTTCCGTATTTGATATTAGAGGTGAGCGACCCTAACTTGTAAAGCATGCTAACTCTAGAGTCGTTTTGATAAGTGTAAGTCGACTTGCTTAGAGTCGAATCAAACGTTATATAAATCGACTCTGTCATGACTTCGAAGTCCAGTTGATGTTTACTATTCCGTTATCATTATCAAAATTCATTTTTAGTGTCGCAATATTAGTAATTAATGGCTTTAGCATAGAGTCGAAAATCCTATGTACTGTTCACTACAACACGATGACATTGAAATTCTACCTAGTATGTTAGTTTTATTGTTCTCTCATCGAACAACACAACTGTGTAACATAAACGAATTCAACATAATGTTAAAATTATCTGAAATGTGAATCCTGCAGATGATGTTGATAGAAAGAAAAAAAAATAGTTGCTTTTTATTTACTTTTTTTAAATTACAAAATTGCCGTGTCAGTCTTTTGTGAAATAGTGAGCACTCAAATTACATAATCATAAGTATTCTATATAGTATAAATCTTATTTACAACTTTCTATTTGTAGTGTATTTTAAAAGAGTTTCATGATATTTGAATCACTATATCTGGTTCCTTGGTTTTGGAATTATCATCGATAGCTTACAGTAAGAATATTATATATATCCATAATTTACCGCGATATTAAAAGAGATTTCATCATTATTCATGACCAAGTATTTGAGTTTTGCTGCATAATGTTTAATCAAAATTATAATTTCCCTGTACGCTGCTGAGTATCACAAATTTTCTCATACGGCGCTGAAACACGCAAGCACTGTAATTTTCACCGGCACATCTAGTAATAGATGAAGACTGAATAGCAATGAAAAACTGAAATATACTTTCACAACGTCGTATGTATGTAGTGGCAATAACTAGGCGTAGGAAACATATTTAATTAGTACAGCTAACATTTTAAATTAGGGTCATAAAATTGCTTTAATCATTGTTTTTTTTTTGTTTTTTTTTGTGACATAGCTAAATTTCCCGTAGTTTACTTTATTTTTGAAGTGTTACTTACTTTTCTATTTATTAATGGAATTAGTGAGAGGTCAGTTGCAGCATTATAATTGATGCAGTCAATTTAGTTAAATAAATTAACGTCTTCATATATTCAAAGAAATATTAATATAAAGCTAGTACATAGTTAAATAATAAACTATTAAAATTAAGTTAAATAATATGAATGTCGTAAACGTTAATATATGTTTATTATGCATTTTTATTTTATAATTAAAAATTTCATGTAACGATTATAATAATTTTATTCAATGTACATTTTAAAATATAATCTAATTTTTTTAATTTTGCGGGTTAGTAATTCTGTACTTATGAAAAATTGAAAGAACATATTGTATTCTAACAATCTGTAATAAAAACTTAAAATTATAATGCATTATTGCTGGTAGTTATAATTATTATTTCGAAAATTAAAAAATTAAAAATCTAAATAGTAATTTAAATTTGGAAGTAAAAATTGGAATAAAAACAGCAGTCCATTTGCACTGAATCAAATTATAAGTATAATATAAATTTTTATTATTATTATTAATACCATTATTATTGTGATTAATATTATTATTATTTAAATTTACCATATTAACTGAAAATAATACTTTTTAAAATACAGTGATTGCTAAATTTTACAATTTTATTGGTTTAAACTTTCCGCTAATTAATTTTAGCTAAAATTGATGTTTTTGAAAAAACTTTAGAAATATATTAATCTTTTTGTAATTAAAGCGGCAATTAGTAATATTCGATTTTGTAATTGTTCTTTCAGTTGACAAAATTTTTCTATTCAGTGGGGAAGAGTATTGTTATTATTAATCGGCAGTTCGAGAGAAGTGCTAAATAGTTTATTGTATATTAAAGAGTGCAGTTTACTGTAAAGAAATTACAAGAAAAAGATAATTTATTAATATGTTTAAAAATTTAAGATCATTTTTTTACAATGATTTTTAATTAATTTGAAAATAATGTTGTGCCGTTATATTTAAAATTTATTAGTAGACGTTAGTTATTCTTTGTCATAGATAGCGCTACAGGCGAAATTTCATGCACTGTTATGCCATTCAACGTGAAACGCGTTGTTTAATGAGTTATTTGGACAAATGACCACCATTTTCATAAATTGGGTATTGTGCTATTGAGTTGCGCTAAAGAACTTGTCGGTGTTTTCAACCGTTTTTTCTTGTCGTACGTATTTATTTAATTAAATTTATCGACTTTTATTTCTGTTTTCTAAATTAAATTATTAGTTTTAAGGTGTGCAGTGATTGTTCATTATTTATTTCTAAACTTGTGCAGTTGTTTGTTAAAAATAAATCAGAAATACTGAACACGGTGCATTGCGTGGATAGTTTGTCGTATATTTGTTTTTCTGGCTTTTAAGGTAAGTGATGTTTTTGTTTTTGTTTGTATATAATTATGTTTACGACATAGAGAATGATTTTGTTTGCATTGTTTTGTAAATTAAAATTACTAATTGTGTTCAATATGGCGTTACAAAGTTGATCAAAATCCGCATTTCACATTGTAAAAGTTTCAGTTCTAATTATGACACTGTCAGTCTAAGTTAAATACATGCATAAACACATTGTATATATATATATAGTATATATATATATATATATATATATATATATATTTATATATATAAATATATAAATATAAATAAGTATACATGTATGTATTATGTATTATATACTAACTTTTCAACCTGTTAAATACGTTCATTCTCGATTTTAAGTTGTTGGTGTTACGCATTTTGTATACTTTATTTAAAAGCGTGAAACATTTTAATAATATCGGAATATAATTATGCTTACATTTATTTCAAACACTGCAGTTAAGCAATTGCATCGAGTTATATATCTGCTTATGCTGTTTATGGCATTGATTTAAATCCAGTTAACGACTTCACAGCATTTTTTTTTTAAATCGTAATTTTATTTCCAAACTTAAATTTTTTTCCATGTATATGTTGCTTTTTTGTTTTGTATAACAATCGATAACAGCTGTATTCGTTTGTAAACATATTGTACAATCTGAAGTTAATTGCACAGATCAGTCCGTCGAAGTTAAACAACAATTGAATTACAACATGGCGTTTAATTGTGTTACATGTATTTTAAATAAGTTTGCGTAACGTGACATTTTAAATATTGCATCGATTTGTTAAAATCTTGAACTTAGTTGTATGTCTGTTTAATATTTGAAGGTTGATGTTATACCGTTGTGGCATCCGAATGTATGTATTTGAAAGTATCTTGTTTTTTACCATTTTGAATTTGTTTATTTATTAAATATGTTTATATTCATGCATTTAAGAATTAAGTCAATGGATAGAATGTTTTTTTTTTTTTCATCTTTTAAATAATGTGTAATATTTTTTAAAAGAAAAGTTGAAAAGATCAATCTTTTGATTATTCTGCATTTCTAATAAAAACTGAATATGTATATTATAGTTGATAGACTTTTCATCAGATAAGTTGTGAAAGTTTTTAGTAATTCATTTAAAAACCAAAAGTATAATCATTATTAAGCTCTGCTTACAATTGAATTCATAACTTTAAGCGTGGTAATTTTGAGTATTTTTATAAATAAAGTTTTATAGTAAAAAGATAAATCAGAATTTATGATTATGCGGAAGCACATATAATAATAATGGATAAATTAAAGTTTTTTTAATATTTACTTTTCCTTTTGAGCAATGAAAACATTGATTTCGGAAATATTCATCGTTTGTTAGTCTCTGTTTGTATAGTATTAGAGAAATAAAAGTGTATGTTATAATTGATAAAAGCTATTCCAATGCGCTAGAATAAGTCGAAAAGAAGCTTTTACGAATATTGAAAATTTTTTGGTATTGGTAGATATTCATTTTATCTTTATCTTTTTTTTTTTTTTCTTCGAATCGTGCAGATGTTTTGAATGGATTTTTCTGTCATATGTTCTATTCGTGTAATTAGCGGGTATAATTTATAAATTCTCTGATTTTTATTTCTTTATTAACAGATTAATTTGTGTATAAATAAAATAAGTCAGACGTCAAAAGATTGAATGTCATTTTCTTACAACTTGTTCAGTTTCTGTTTTTTTATTTTATTTTATTATTGCATGCGTGTATTCAGACTATTTTTGCATATCATTGATTTATTTCATATTATTGGTACTAGAATGATCTGTATATAACTAGATTCGGCTGCTATACAATTAACACGAAATACTCTCTTATTTCTTTATATTTGAGTTGTAAATAATATTGTTCATTTTCTGTTATTATTTTATTAAAAATATTATAAAAAACGTGTATTACAGAAATTATATTTTACGAAACACGTCGGCTGTTTTTAATATTTTTAAAGTATAATTTCTGTGATACTCTCTTATTTCATTAAAAATACTTTTTACGTGGAATATTTAACTTGTGCAAGTTGCACTTTCGAATATTGGTAATTTTATTGTATTGTCGATCGTGTGTGTATATATACACATATATGTATATACTTATGTGCATATATTGTCTAGCCTTTATTCGAATCTGGAAAATTATTCAAGATTTATATATGAACAATTTGAAGTTTCGTGTCAGTTAAATTTTTTCGAAATGCGGTTTTTGTTAACATTAAAATATGTATAAAGAATAACCAAAAAAAAAAAAAGCGTTTAACGCGATAAGTTTTTAAATGTTTGTGCGGTGAAAATTTTTTCTGAATAAATTGAAGCGGATGCGTTTTGATATGGCTACATTGTCGGTACATCTGATGAATTTATTTTGTTAGATTTTTGTATTTTTTTTTATTCGTATTTATTTTTGGATAAGTTTCACAATTACAATCCGAGTTTGCTGTATTCGTCGGCAATACGCTAAGAAAAACAGTTGAATAAAACGGTTTTTTAAAGGCGTTACAAATTTATATCGTTGAATGTGTTGAAAACGATACGGTTGCTACTTGATGCAATTCAAACTTTTCCCGCGAACAAAATAAGTAACGACCAAAGATGGCAACAAAAAAAACTTGGTCGAATTAGAAAGAGGTGATAGCTAAAACTCTAATGCTTACATCTCTGTAGGTAATCGCATAATATTTTTTATTAATAGACAAAAATATAACTAATAATCGATCAGAATACAGAGCATCGCCGAGCAGTAGAGTTCAGTTTTAAACGATTTAGAATACCTCCGGTATTGGAAAAATTAAAACTTAACCTGTAGATACTTAAATGCTATTCTTAGAAGCGGGTTTTTGATCGAATTACATGTGACGCGTAAAATCACACGGTGCATTATTTTTATAATTAATACCGTGTTAATTATGAATGTTATATATTGCAGGAGTCGACTGTTTTTTTATTTAATTGCAACGTATATTTCAAAAAATCAATGTGCCGTCTTATTTTTTTCTAAGTAACGCTTTGAATAATATTAAAAAATCAAAACATTTTTTCTTCCGCAATCGAGTATGTTCCTAGTACAGTTTGAAATGCATAATTAAACTTTAATAGTGAAATCAAATTTATTTTGTGAGTTTCTCAAAAAAAAGCATCCCGACGTTTTTCAAAAGTTGTGTTACTTAGAAGTTGAGTCTAAACCACCCGCTTGTAATGAATAAAAATTGGTGCCGAGTTTCGAGGAGAATTATTACGAGCTTATCGAAAGCTTTTAAAAAATGTTACGTTAGTTTTCCCGCCGAAATTGTTATCCTCCGTTTGTGTCTAAAAAAGGAGGTTTAAAAAATGCTGAAATGTTGAAGCGTTTTTAGGCAGCCGTCTGTCTTAAGTTGTTTTTTTTTTTTTCATTTTGTTTCATTTCGGGTAGTATTTAATAATAAATAAACGAGCGACTGAAAATTTTAATGCGTTTTCTACGCTACGCGTTTTATTTTGAAAGCCGTTCTAAAATGACACGTACGATATTATTATTGGTACGTGTTTGAAAAAAAGTGCGATCCGGCGGGAAAAGTTAAGGGAGACTTTCATTTAACGCTGCACTGAAAATTATTGTTCCGCCGTGAACTTTAGAAAATCCGTGTGTGCGTTTGTGTATTGACGCTTAAAAGTAAAACAATGACGTTTTGGTGGGACGTAGCAAAAGTAGTGTAAGGGAAAGTGGTCACTCTGGATAACTGTCGAATTTATGTGTTCTATCGATCTATCTTTCCATTTGTCATTTATCTTTCCCCTCATATATTTACATTCGACGTAAACGGCGGGCTGGTCTCGATTCCGGTTCGAGTTCTTCATTTTTCTTTTTTACTTTCGTAGCAGCCGACATCAACCCGTAATTTTCCGCCCCCATCGCTGCATCCCAACGAATATTGCGCACACCGGTATGTATACAAAGGCCCGGCTCGACCGTATTTTTGAGTGGTTCTAAACTACTGCTCCAACGACGGCGACAAGTTCGAAGGTTGTATAATTAAAATTTTCTTCCTTTCATATTTCTACAACTATAAATAAATTAGGTTAATGTACTCTGTAGAACGTTGTACGTAGTATGCGCTATCATCGGATGACGTTTTGTCGTTTTAATAAAATCTATATATTTAAAGCACAAAGCGTTTTTTTCCGTTTCTTTTGACAATTGGCCAGCGGTCCCAGTTTGACCGATTTGAATAATTTTTTTTTTAAACGGAAGCTTATAACTTCTAGATGAGCCATCAATAATGAAAAAACTTTAAACATATGTATAAACGTATATATTTGAAGTGAAAAACGTCGTTATCTTTCGACTGCTGCCCAGCGCTCGCTGTTTTACCTAATCAGTTAATTCTTTTTTTTTCATATAAAAGCTTACAACTATTAGATTTGTGATTTATGATTAAAAAGTTTTAAAAAATAGTGTGAACCCATATATTAAAAAAAAAAACATTAAAGATTGTAAGCGTCTTTTTTCGACAATCGGCTAACAGTCTGTAATTGGCTGATTATTTTTTTTTTTTTTTTTTTTGAATGGAAGGAAAAATTCTCTAGATGCGTCAACATAACTTTATAAAATTAAAAAAAAAAAAAAAAAAAAAGTAAAACCCATACTCATGAAAAATAAATTTGTTCCTTTCTACAATCGGCCAGTGGTCCTTATTTGACCGATTTTGATATTTTTTTTCCCATACAGAAACCCATAACTGATAGATGAGCCATTAATGTTTAAAAAGTTCAAAAGAGTTATAATGTTCGTTTATTTAAAGATCAAGTATTTTTTTCAAAACTCGTTTAAAATTTTTCTTTTGACAATCGACTATTGACCCGCCATTTCACCAATTTTGGTTTTTACCGAGTGAGAGCCGCATATTCAAAAAATTTGTGTAACATATTTTAAGGTGCAAAAAAAAAAAAAAAACAAAAAAAAAATTAATAAGTTAAGAGAAAAACGGTAACGGAGAAAACCGAGAAAAAAGTAAAGGATATGTGATCAATGAGAAAGAGAAGTAATTTTTAATTAGATCTAAATGTGCTGTTGCTAATATTATTTCTAATTTGACGTCATTTACTTTAGGCGAATTAAATAGTAAATGTGAATATTGTGGTGCGTTATATTTTTCGTCTGAAAAAACATTAAGTGGTTACTTGAGTTTATGTTGCTATAATGAAAAATTTAAATTGCCGCATTTTCGTATACCTAATATAATAAAAAATCGATATACCGGAAATGATGATTTATTAAAAAAAAAATTAGAAATAATATTCGTCAGTATAATGATGCATTATCATTTGTGCCATTTGGTGCTAACATACAACTATCTGAAAATTAGACTTGAAAATAATGCGAACAATCGTTTAAGAGAGAGTAGATGTTCTCGAAATATTACTCCATCCTTTTAAATAATATTAATATATAAAACTGTAGTGTCTGTGATTTGCGAATATTTTTATTATAATCACTGCATCGGGCTATTTTTATCGCACAAACAGAAAATCCTGTTTTTTTTTTAATTTTCGTCTGTCTGTCTGTCTGTTTGTGCCGATTTAACTCAAAAACTAATACAGCAGTAATGATGAAATTCGCACGATCTATATATAGATTACCGGATTCGTTTTAAGTTTTGCTTCACACTGATATCACAAATAGTACGCAGAAATTAGAACAATTTAAAGTTCACAAAAAGAAAAAGACAGCGATTGTCAAATCGTTTAAAATTTAGTAGCCGGCTAAAATCGGAAACATAAACAAGTAGACTATCTGTAAAACATCTCATCTGCATTCCTTTTTGGATTTGTTACTTTCTTGTTTCCGGGTTACTGAGATCTATATGTTCGTATTTCCATTTCGATAAGTTTCGGTTGATTATGTTCGCGCGGTTTTGGATCATTTATAACAGTCCCCGCTTTTCGTATAACCGTTGAAAATTACTATTCTTTAATTTCCGTTTTTATTGATATTTTCATTTGTGTTACTTAATTCTGACGTCATGTTTATTCGCACATTTTTAAATAAGCGATAGCGCCCGTGTTCGTAATTACTGCCGTTCGTTACTTTTTCGCTTATTATTTGATCGTGTAAATGCAATGCCGAAATCCGTTGCCCACGGTTGGTCTTTGTTCGTAGAAGGTAAAGTGATTTCCATAAATATTCGTGTACATTTTGATCTAATTGTAATAATCCTTATTTTAGGAGATGGTAATTGTTTATTTCGTGCAATTTCTTCTTGCATATGTAAAAGTGACAGCTATCAGTAGCTTATAAAATTAAGTGTGACTGGGGGAACATTATAAGGACTTCATTGTCGGTAAAATTTCATATAGATTACCAATAAGCAGTGCAGGTGAATATAACAATTTGATATCTTTAGATGGTGAATATACCGGTCACAGTGAGTTACAATGTATAAGTTAATTATATTCTAGCTATTCATTTAAAGTCTAGATGAATGATAATCACCGTTTAGTCTATGGCACAGGTAATGTCGTTTTCAATTTATTATTTTCGGGTAATGTTGATGCAGGACATTTTAACGTTTTAGAATTTGGTTCCTTCACATCAAATCATACTATTAGTATTGACACACTGGATGATTGTATTCTTTCTGCTCATAGTGCTGCTTTAAGGTGGTTTTTACTTTTGTTTTTCATCGTGAATGTCGTGGCCGCTTTTAACTCCAGTGTGGCCATGATACTGCATGGTGATTAAATTTCCTTTAGTCATTACGAGCTCTGTTAACTGTAATCATAATGCAGTATGGGGTTACTCTTAGTTTTGATTCTGATTAAGCATTGTGAGCGCTGTTAGCTTAGGTTGGCCATAGTGTTGTATGATGATTATTGCACGGCACTGTGAACACTAATTCAGGTTTGGCCATAAAATAGCTTTTTGAACAATTATCCCTTCGTCGAGTTTCGTGGGGTTTCAGCTAGTATTTATTATTTCACGCGGTAACCCGTGCGCGTGAGTTTATATATATATACATACATGTACACACACATATATATATATATATATATATTATATACTACGCGTACACACATGCACACACGCTCACACCTTTATGTTAAAATGTGCTGCTTAAAAAACTGAACGAATTTATTTATTTAATGGGAATGTTTGTTATATACCGTGTGCACTTTTTTTCCTAATTTTTGCGGTTTATTTCACATAGTACAATTGCAGAAATGGGTTCAAAACCGACGATTTAATTACACTGTACTTTTATAGTTTTATTCTTCATTCGGATATCTTTTCATTTATCGACTAAATTTGAAAATGAAATAGGCGGATCGTTTAAATTTGTCGTATTTATATTTGCATCTTCGATTTTAAGCCTTTGAAATTGAATTATCAGCATGTCGCTCCTGTGTTCGGACGATTTCTTTGAAAAATGGACAATCCGTATAAAGCCTTCTCGTATTATTATAAAAAAATCACTAAAATGTTTTGCCGTTGACGCAGTAATGGCGATTCTGTTAGTTTTTACAAGATGATGGACATTTTTCTTGGTTAAAATTTATTTTTCGTCACTATAAATAACGTTTTTTTTTCCTTCTCGATTTTGAATACTTAGTTGTAGCGTTCCTAATAGTAAGCCACTTTTATTTATTTATTTATACAATCCGCCAGTGCAACAGCTTACGCCAATTACTGCACAGCACAGTATAATAAAACAATTCAGTAGCAATATGCAAGTACTGGTACAATGAAACGATAGAAAAGAAAATTATATGTTTACATTTCGAAGTGTGAAAATCAGATTTATAGAGTATGCAATTTTTTCGATTTTTACCCGTTCTATATATTTGTGTTCATACTGATTTAATGATAAATATGGTTTAGTCCTCGTCGCTATATATTACAATAGCTTAACTGTTGATGCGTATAAATAACACGTATAACTGAATTGGAAAACACATTCGCGAAAATAATCGAAATACAATTGAATTTGATTCCTTTTTTTCCCTGGGGCTAACTATCGATTAAGCGTTTTATAATGCGTACGGAACACTTGATATTCTAAAGAACGACATAGTCATGTTTATTATTTTAATTGCTTAATAAAGAGGAGAATAAGAAACGAATTAGCTTAATTGGAAGTGAATTTATATCTAGGTTATTTCAAGATTTTCTCTAATTCGCACTTTTTTATTGGTAGAAAATCGTGTCGCATGGGTCTTTCGATAACGATTAATTATTTGTGTTGTTTTTTTGTTTTTTTTTGCGTAAAAAAATCTATTCGGTGAATATTTATTTTTAAAAGCAAGAAAAAACGTATATCACTTTGAAGCACACGAGCAGACTGGTTTAGTAATCAATAAATTTCACTAATACTTATTTGTAAAATGCATTTAGTACGTTTTGTGTTTTGTAAAATCGCATAAATGGAACGAACACAGTTGTATTTATCCATTTTCGATTTCTGCTCGTAAGCCCGCGATAAAATAGCAGATAAAAATTGTAATGATTATTACATGTACACCATTATGAGAAAATATAAACAAACTACGATCGTTTTTTTTCCCTTTATTTTTTGTCTCTTTTTAATCATTATTAAGCAAAAACTGGTTTTTATATAAATCGATTAAAATGCTTCTTAATGTGTAATATCTTTTTTACTAACCTTGCGTATAAAAATGACCAATCAAAAAAAAGAAGGAAAAAAATGAAAGAAGGAAAAAAAACTTTGCGTTTTGCGTATGCGTGTATGGTAGTGTGTATTTTAATTGCATTGGCATGCCCATTGTATTGTTATATGGTAAATTGGAGAAGTGGAGCGAATTAGTAATACTATTACATTTCATAATAATGCCGCAGTAATATTAATGAGAACGGTTAAAACCAGTTCTATCCATTTTTAATACGTGTTTCGGAGGAAATAGAAATAATAGCTTAGTCTAAATTCATCGCACGCGTACACAGTGCAGCGTTGTCAGTCGATTAAATTTTATTATTGTTCAAAAGTGATGGTTAATTTTTTCGCGTTCACTCTCTTCATAGAGACTGATAAGGCGATTATTTTGCGAACGAAAGCATTCGCTTATCAACAGATGTACACTAATACGAACGAATTGTTTATTTGGGTTCTCGTCGTTATCTCGCTGGTTACGCTTCATTACAGCTCGCCATTGCATTTATTCCTCTAAATAATGTATTTTTAGCGATTATATGGAGAATTTAATTTTTATTTTCATTTTCTCTTTCAAAAATTTCACGACATTTCGAAAGAAACCTGCTGCTGCTGCTGCTGCTGCTGCAACATCTGCGCATTCAGTTGTCGCAGTTAATTATTCGAATTACGCGTGCAATATATTAGCTGGACAATAAGAAAACGATTGTCAACGATATGCGTGGTCTACTAAGCGAAATGTTTTGATCCACGTTATCGGAATATGTAAGATTTATTTTTGATCGTTTGAAATCGACTGATCCAAAAATCCGATATTAACCAGATAGCTTCATACTGCGTAGTCATCCGAGAGGACTGGTTTCGTTGGTCGTAGAAGTAAGGCTCGTGTATCCTTGGTAAAACTACGGGCTGGCCACTCAATCCGGCAGGGAATAAGCCGGTAATTTTGTTATAAAACCGATAAAAAAAGTAAAATAGCCAAAAACGATATTTAATCCGAAAAATGAATGAATTTTTTTAGCGCACTTTACTTGATAATAAATTACGAAGTTCTCTTTTATTCATATAAAATATGCTGCGGTGGTCAAATATCGCTAATAATAACACAAAAAAGGCCATTCTTCTGTACAATTCTGGTAATCAGGAAATCGGGATGGTACCGGGAAAATTTAGGCTAGGAGAACCGGAATAAACCGGCAATTAAAAAACAATTATATTCCATAATTTTTAAGGGTCTAATGAATTCCAGGAGAATATTAGTGTCAGTTTCATTTTCTTCGACTGCCTGTACAGTCGACTATCCGGATCGCGTTTTATTATTTGGATTGACTTATTGAAAAAAAAAAAAATAAATAAATTAAAAAAGAAGAAAAAGCCAAAGCGCTTTTATAAAGGACAAATAATTTTCATTTTTTCATTTAATTTACAGTATTTAAGGTTTGTAGTGTATATGTTTTAAAGAATTTGTTTTTAATTATAAATATTGTACCTTTCCTTTTTCTGTGTTGTAACGATATTTTAGTACAGCTGTAAAATTAATTTACAAAACAGTCGTACAGTATCAACAACTATATTCCCATTAATGTACATATAATACAGCTCAATATTGTACTATTGTCAATAAATACTGTAGGTTCAACATTGTAACAGGTCGTCCCTTGAACTGTGGCGTATCCGGATCGGCTGGCTGCCCAATTAATTCGGACAGTCGCGAGTCAACTGTACATCAAAATGAACCTCAACGGTGATATTCGATTATATAGTGATTTTTATATATATATATATATATATATATATATATATATATATATATATATATATATATATATATATTTGGAACAGTAACTTGAGTGTTCGGAACGAGAGGAGTCCCGAGGCTATGATCCCTCTGGTTTGGTAGCCACAAATATACCTTAATTAAGGGCTGTCGCGTGTTCCCGTTTGTACTGGTTGTTAAAAAAAAAAAAGAACGTGAAGTGTAGCGCGAGGCTACAGCCAGGGAGGAATTAAAAGTCTGTATTTATTAAAAAAATTTAAAATTCCGTTGTTTTCATTACACCGCCAAAATAATTCGTCACGCGTTTCTAAGGTTTTTGTTATCTTTTATACTTCCGGAATTGGTTTACCAAAATTAATAAAAAACCTTTGCTCTCACGAGAGTGTTCTATATGCAGTTTGCTTCGAAATATACCGCTCTGTGCGTTTTAGCCTTTCAATTTAATTCTGTTGGTCGGCAGTTTTTTAATTTAAGCTCATTGGAGTTTAGTAAATTCGCGCGGAATTTTTATTATCAGTCGATGGATGTCGTTCTTTTATTTGATTACGATTGCCGGAAGTTTTAGCAGGCGGCGAGACTGAGTTGAGAGTCTGCTCGGACAGAATTGAACCGGTATTATTTACGGGGCGCAAAGCGATAGAAGGATTTCGGTATTTGCCGGGTTGGAGCGTGTCGTAGACTTTGAAATGTATGACCAAGTACTGACGAAGATGATGCATTTCGGCCGTCAACTTTGTCGAATTCCACTGTTGTGCGAGAAGCTAACAGCAGCGCGGCTCTTGTTACGTTGGAAAGTGCTTTCAAAGTGGTGACTAGCGAGCTTTTTCGCGAGCAGAGGAAACTTTGAAACGTTGCCAAACCATTAATCAGCTGTTGTTTTACGGACGGGCGCTCACGGTCCCGATCGAAGCGAACAGTTAGCGCGCGCGCGCGCGCGCATTTGTAAACTTTCACTTTTCGGTGGCGCGCTTAATTGTATTTAATATTAAAGTTGTATTATGAGATAACTTTTTCAGAGAGTCTGTATAGTACTCGCGCGCGGTGCTTAGGGTGTTCGCCGCTATTAGACGTTAACTTTTCTAAATCCAACGGGTGCAGCGCCGAAAGCCGTGGCAAATGCAAAGAGAGAACGGGACATACTTCGTAGTCTCCAAGTACCCGGCTAAGTTTTCAACATCGACGCAACTTTCGACCTCTCCGCGCCGTCCATCGCTTTCTGAGCAGGGTGCGCAGCCGGCCGGCTTGCATCGCCGCCTTGCCAGTTTAAAAGTTCTCTCGGCCCGCGTATTGCACGAACTACGAGGACCGCCGCCCGAGCTGAAATTTAGACACAAAAGTTTTTAAAACTCGAAAAATTAACTTTTTATTTTCCCTTTTAAACTGTCTTCGTCACATCTTTTTCAGCGGCAGCAGCGCCTATATCATCGGCTCTTTGTTACTTCTTTATTTTCTTTTCCTTTTGTTCTAGTTTTTTCCCCAATTATTATACTTGCGCAGGCCTACTGCTAGCAACCGAAAACTACCACTACTACTGCTGCGACTATTTTTATCGCCTTCCCCGTCGTCCTCGTCTTCGTCCGATCGTTTATTTTCTCTTCTTCAGACATGCCAAAGTTTTTCTTCTTCCCGGTTGAGCGTGCTAGAAATTTGATTTTCCCGCTTTCTATCGGTGCCGCTTTCACCTTCGTCTAGCGGCGCTGTCGATGCTTCTGTTTGAACTGGAATTAAACTTTTCTTCGTTATTGTCCTAATCGCGTAGTTCTCCGTTAACTTTTGCCGTAGCCTGTAACTTTAATCGTATACAACCGATTCCCTCTCCTTTAATAAACCTTCCAATTAAATTCCTTCTTCGTAGAGCTTAATCACGCAGCAAAAAACCTATTTGATCTTTGTCGTCGGCGCCGGCCCTCACCTCATCCCACTTTTTTATTGTTTCTTTTAAATCTCTTACCTACGAGCAGTTAATTCGAAAAAGATAAGTGCTATTAAAGAAGCCTTAGTGTCAAGCCGTTGTTCGGTAAACCGATTACGTGCCGCATAATTTACACGATATTCGAAGCAGATATCAGATTTTTAAGTTGTTTTCACGCGACATTCACGTAAATCTGCCTACACTTGTTTACACATGCGTGAACCATTCCAAAGCGCGCAATACAGCTTTACAAACGAGCTGAGTGAAGGTGTTGATGTCTACATAGTTTTTTTGAATTTTTGCCGACATTCGCAAGTTCCGAAAAGACATTCGCCGATGGGTTATGTTGTCGGAGCCCCCGCCCCCCTAAAGAAAAAAAAAGAGTACATTTTGGTTACATCTAACTGTATGGGGGTTTTATCTAATTCATAAAAAAAAAAAAAAAAAAAAAATCCATCAACCTTAAAAAAGTTCTCCCGGCGGTTGTGGTACGTTTAGAATTTAGATTTGAAGTAGCGCGTTATTTTATATTTGCTCGCAATAACCGTGCACATTTCTATGCAGGCTATTACGAACTTTTTAAATACCATCGTCCTATTTTTGTCGCGTGAACTTTTTACAAAGTTTCGAAATATTTCGATACCTCTGAGTGGCGATTTCGATCATTATACCTTCAAAAAGTTCTCGTGACCAAAGCCCATTATCGAAGGTCTAATATCGGCATTATTTTTTTTGGCAATGTTTTTCTATATTACGTTCTTTTTTATTTTTGACTTTTCTTCTTTTACAGCACTGCTAACGTACCTTTTTTTGTTGGCGTTGAATTTTATCTTGTTATGATGTGGCCTGCTATAAATTTTTTAAAGTGATTTCTTTTAGTAGGTTGTTTAGGTGTTTTTTTTTTTTTTTTTTTTGTTTTTTTTTAAAGAGATTTCCAGCGTTCTGTCTAATTTGTTGTTCGACGCAATTATATATTTTTTAAGGATGTTTCAGTTGCGATATAGGCGTATAATTTTAAAGTAAAAAAATAAAAATAAATAAGTCGTTCTTGACACTTGTTTCGTGATTTTTTTTTATTTTATTTAATTTTTTTTTTTGGAGGCATGCCTTGAAACGGACCTTTGCCCAGATACGACACGAGGGAAAAGAATCAGTTATATGTAGATTCGGTCAGATACTGATAGAATAAAAGATATAAGGATCGGAACAATGGAAATCGACGGAAACGTTCGTATATTTTTGACGTTTCCGAATCATTTTAGCTTGCAGCGCACACTGTTGTTTATGTGTTCTCTTCTATGCTAGGTCGACTCCACCGACGTTTGACGCGCGCCTTCTCTGGTATTTATATTTTTTGTTCGGCTTACTTTATTCGTTTTTAAGTCCGGTTCTTAGAAGAGGCCGTTTCTCATAGTACACCAAATTCGAGAGATAGGAAAACAAATTCTATCTAGTAAAATTGGTAAAATGTCGAATAAAGTACGCAGCGCGCAATTATTTGAGTTATGCCGAGAGATATCGATTTCCATCGTTAGACGCAACTCGTAGGATATGTGTCTCAACTTGTTAGCCGGTCAAATTTAATGGGTCCGTTATTGTTATTTTGTGTTGTGATTAAAACGTTGATTAACTTACACATTTTGGATAAGTGGTGTAAATTGCTTATCAACAATTACATTGCTATGGAATCTTCACTCGCGCTTTTTGACTATGTTACTCTCTATCCGAAGAAGAAATTGTTCAGGAGGAATTCTCCGTATTTTCATTCTTCGAAAGATTTCATTCTCGCTGTGAACTTCGTGAGGAGGGGACGTCAGCTTTAGTATTGTGAAAAAAAGACGGTAATCATTTTAAAGACATGCAGTCATACAAGTAGCGTACAAATCGGTAATCATTTTAAAGACAACTGCCGGTTCTTGGATAAAGCGTAAGAGATACCTTTGGCAGAATGTGTAATAGTTGTTGACTCTTACACATCTAGCATACTAAGAAAAGTGATTAAGTTTTTCTTATTTTCTTAATTTCAACGAAGGTACGACGGAATGAGATGGATGAAAAGAGCGCGGGCGAGCGAGCAGAAATTGCTCTCCAAGTTAAGTTACTGAGAATATGAGACGAGAATAATAAAAGCCGTATTAGAATTTACGATGAAGATACACAACTGCTTCGAATACGTAATATTTTTTGCATTGATCGTCAGCTTCCAATTAGAAGACCGAACGTTAGGTAGTTCGAACATATTTAAAGGGTTTTTTCTATTATAGGATAATCGGAACCGTAGGTAAATCGAGAAATTGTACGGAAAGACCGGGGCATGGGCGAGCTATTTGAAGAATCGAAAGTGTAAAATGAGTAAAGCCTCACCCCTCCGTCGTGCAGAATCTCGAGTCCGACGCCGTTTTCGTATATTTCGTAAAAAAACTTCTCCGGAATTTTTAAATAAAACGTGAACTGTGGTTTTTACATTCGTCATAATTTATTTGGGGTCGCTCTCAAAATGATACCGCGCGGTGCCTTTCTGTAGCATTTTTTAAAATGCTACAGAAAGTACAGATTTCCGATTATTTTGTAAACTCTCATTAACAGCTGCGATAAAATACACATTTTTGCTGAAGAGTGGCGGTAATGTTTCAAAATTCGCGTAATAGAAAGAAAAAAAACTGCAATTTTTCTTTTTCGAATTTTTACCGGAAAATTTGCTCACTAAAAATCAATGTGTCGGAAACTGATGCAGAAGTCATGACTTGTCTTTTACATATCTGTTTTCCGTTTTGCGAGAATATTTTTTCACGCGAATGCAAGTAATATCTTTTCCATCGATAAAATTCGCATTATCACGATGATTGAAGGAAGTAGTGAAAATGGCTCCTAAATTTTTTTGAGTGACTAACGGCAATTTTGCACTTCTCGACTTTTCTTGGCACTTATATCGATCGCGCTTATATTTTCGGTTTCGTTATTTTTAATCTCTTAATATTTCTAGTACTTTGGCATTCCGTTATATGTATGTACCAGAGTAGTAAAATTGTAGAACGAATTCGAGATCGTCAGAAACGTTGCTGATGGCGCACATTAATTTCTCGCGGTTGATTGCGATCCAGCTGACGAAAAAAAGACTTTTCTTCGAATGCTTACCTTCGAGGAGTACGTTTTCGCGCGAATTATAATTTTTTTAACGTTGATCAGGGAGAACACATCGAATGAAGCAAGTGTATCTCATATCAGCAAGAGGGGGAAAAAATAGTATACATACCGATAAAGGAATTTTTATTTTCCTGCTAGGCATATTCCGCAGTCATGTTTAAATATATGTTGCACGCCCTTCTGAAGTTGAAATTTTGATGTGAATTATTAAATATTTAACGCGCTACTTGCATTTTTCATCGGGTAGAACACGTCATATATGTGTATGTACATCCGCCACAGAAATAACAACTTTACTTAGGCGCAAGTCAGAAGGTGTGCGTTAGAAAAAAAATTATTAAAGTCCGGATAAAATGTGAAGGAAATTGTCCGAATTTCTTTAATTTTACAGATGTGCCTCACTCCTGGACACTTCCAGTCGATGAGTGATGAAAATAGCGCACTCTTTCAGTGTGTGCTGCGGATGAACTATAACCCATTAACACCGAATTTAAGATAAGTAATTTGATCTCAGAAACTTGTCGAGGTGTTAATAATTCAGATTCATTTTTCGGCCGCTGATTGTAATCGTCAACTTTATTTATTTTCGGTGTAGGAAGAAATTAGGAAATTGTGCCTTCATTTTTCTTAAACATTTTTCTGTTCCTGCAGTGTTTTACCCCTGTAGCGGTTTGGTGTGCTTCAAGTACTCCGCGGTAATTTACATTTTTTGTTTGGGAAGTTATATCATGATTTTATATATATATATATAAACGTTTTTTATATGAATTAACTTCCACTCGATTTAACTATAAAAGTAAATTGTTTATTTATTAATGATACAATACAATACAATTAAAATAAAGGTAATATTATTTTAACAATTCTTAAACTTACCTATAAAAGTAAAATCGATTTTGAAAGTGTTTAGTTTGTAATTTAAATCAATAATATAAAATCATGAAGTAACAAACCAAATAGTTTTATTTACTAATGATTTTTCTTTTTTAGCTTTTTACTGTTTACTGTTTATTATGTTAAACAAAATGGAAGCAGTGCAACCATTTTACATCTCCCCTCCCCCCCCAAAATTGAAATCTTCTTCAATCAATAAACGATTGAAATATAGTACTAATAAATAACTAACTTAATTTTCAATATCATTATGAGGAATTAGTTTACTACTATGAAAAAAATTTGCTTCCTTGCGACTCTTTCCACAGTCAACTTCATATATTGTGTTTGAAATCTGACGAATGATCCTAAATGGACCACTACGAATTTCATCTAGTTTGTTACGGTTTAATTTATTTCCTTTCTCAATGAAGACTAATTCTCCTTCCTTAAAGTTGTATTTTTTTCTATTTTTATCGATTCGTCTCTTATTGATTTCAAAATTTTTTATTGAATTTATAATTGCTTGTTCTCTATCATGTTTTAAATTTCGAATTTCTCTAAATTCATTTGGGACTATTGTTGATTCTTCACCATAAAGTAAATATGATGGTGAAAATCTTGTTACACTGTGCGTTGTTTGATTATATTCATTGGTACATTCAGCTGCTATCTTTGACCAAGCTCTTTTCTTTCCGCTGTTCATTTTGCATCGTATCCTGTTTAGTAATGTTTGATTTAAACGCTCATTTAATCCATTAGATTCTGGATTATCTACAGATGTAAACATAAGTGTTATATTCCTTTTTTCTAAATAGTTTTTAAGTTCTTTTGAATTAATACCGGCATACTGATCGGACAAAATTGTACCTATTTGGTGTTCTTTAGGCAGTTGATCAATTAATTTTATGTAATCTTTTGCACTTTGACCTTTTGAGGTGGATATAAAGGCATATCTTGAGAAATGATCAACAAGAATATGCAAATATTTTTTTGAAGACCGATTACTTCCAAACCCTCCAACTGAATCCATAGACATAATTTCGTAAGGTTCTTTTGCTGGACCCAGTTTTGACAATAAACCAATTTTCTGGCACCTTCGGGATTTATTTTTTTGACAAATTTCGCAATTGCTGCAAAATTGTTTAATGCTATTATCCATATTCTTGAAATAATAGTATGGTCTAATTTTTTCAATTAGATGATTAACACCGATGTGACCATAGTATTCATGTATCTGTTTTATTAATTGTAATCCAAATTGTTGTGATATGAAGATTCGTTGTCTATTTTTAAGATATTTAAAAGAAATCTCTCCTTTTTTCACTATTTTTTTTGAATTTTGGATTTCTTCTCTATTAAATTCCTGATCTTGAATGATTTGTTCCATTTTTACCATATTTATAACTGGTAGTACGTCTTCTGTATTTTCAAAATATTCTAAGACTGGATTTCTTGATAAGGAATCAGCTTCCACATTTTCTTTTCCTGGTGCATATGTGATCTTAAAATTATATTGCGAGAGATAGTATACTAAATCTCCTAGCTCCTCATCTGTTCGTGCTTTTACTTTCAATGTTTCAAGTGGTTTATGATCCGTTATAACACTAAACGGTCGACCTATTAGCCAATGTTGCCAATAAATAATAGCTTCACGGATTGCTAGACATTCTAAATATATTGGTTTTTTCTTTTTTTGCACAGGAGTTAATTTTTTTGAAAAATAAGCAACTGGATGTAACATCCCATCCTCTTGAGGTTGTTTAAAGATTGCTCCTACTCCTTGAATACTAGCATCAGTATAAATATAAACTTCACTATCAGGATTATAGATCGCTAATATTGGACTTGAACATAAATAATTTTTAACAGTGCTAAATGCCTGTTCACAATCTTCAGTCCAATCAAATTTTACATTGTTACGCAATAAGTTATGCAATGGTTCTAATTGTTTTGCTGCATTTTCTAGATATTTATAATAAAAATTAATTTTTCCAAGAAATTGTCTTACATTTTTTTTTGTTTTAGGTCTTTGAAATTCATGAATAGCTCGAAGATTATCCTTATAAGGCCGTATTTTATTCTTTTCAATAATATGTCCTAAATATTTTATTGAATTTTTTGCAAAGTCACATTTCATTAATTTTAATCGGAAACCCTCTTTAATGATTGCGTTTAATAATAACTCAAGGTGTAGTAAATGTTCTTTAAATGTTTTTGAAAAAATTAGGATATCGTCAATATAATTTATACAGAAATCATTTAATTTATGTTTTCTAATTATATTTGCTAAAATTCGTTGAAATATCGATGGCGATATTTTTAATCCAAATGGCAGGCATATCCATTGCCAATGACCATTTTGTGTAACAAATGCTGTTTTTTTTCTGTCTTTTTTTCTAATTGGAATTGACCAAAATGCTGAATTTATATCTAGAGCTGAAAACCAATTACAGTTTCCTGCCTTCACCATAATATCTTCAATTCGAGGAAAAGGATAAGGTTCTGGGACAACTAATTTATTTAAGTCCCTAAAATCGACACATAAACGTGACCTACAGTTCTCCTCTTTTTTATATGCCAATGTTACTGGCGATGCAAACGGTGAACTTGTATCTTCTATTAGTCCAGCTTCTAATAGTTTTGTTATTTGTGATTCAATCTCTTTTTGATCTGGGATTGAGCATCTGTAAGGTTTTTTTGCAATATATTTTTCTTCTATTAATTTTATTTGTGCTTCCTCGTTTCTTACCATTCCAACATCATATTTATTTTTAGCGAATATTGATTCATATTTAATTATAAGTTCATTAATTTTGTTTTTTTTCTCTACATCTAAATGATCAAGATATGCATAAAAGCTTTCAACATTTATATATTCGTTAAAGTTTACAGTTTTTATTATTTTTATGTCTTCTTTTAATCCTGAAATTTGTTCCATCTTTTTTTCATCTAATTTTTGAAAAATCTTCGTTTTTTATATGAATTAACTTCCACTCGATTTAACTATAAAAGTAAATTGTTTATTTATTAATGATACAATACAATACAATTAAAATAAAGGTAATATTATTTTAACAATTCTTAAACTTACCTATAAAAGTAAAATCGATTTTGAAAGTGTTTAGTTTGTAATTTAAATCAATAATATAAAATCATGAAGTAACAAACCAAATAGTTTTATTTACTAATGATTTTTCTTTTTTAGCTTTTTACTGTTTACTGTTTATTATGTTAAACAAAATGGAAGCAGTGCAACCATTTTACATATATATATATAAAATACATGTATGTGTTCGCATTAGGTAAACATATTTCCACGTGTATGCATTTATTTAGCGTATTCGTCATTGCGCATTGTTAAACTATCAGTAAAAATCTGGTCTGTAATATTGACTCTTTGTATTGTTTTTGAATGAAAGTTAACTAATGTTTGCGCGCTTGTGAACTCGTATTTGTCGATGCTCAATGTAAACGTAATGTTGTGGTCGGTTAATGTCATCTGCAGGCGAGGCAAATGTTTAATTGTTATATTTATGTTAGCGATACTCTGAAACGGTAGAAGTGTTTTTGAAATCTATCGAACGTGCACCCTTTGCTGTTAATCGAATGCAGTGGTTTACAAATTTTAAAACACCGGCACCGGCACCGGTCCAGTTCTTTGTAACTGCCATAGAAGTATGTTTTTTTTTTGTTTTTTTTTTTTTTTCATTTCTTTTTCATTTCTTTCAAATTCGTGATATCGAATTTATAATAGTTGGCAATTATCATTTTATTATCTAGTTCTCGTAGGAGAAAAATAAAAAAAAGCAAAAAAAACAGGAGTGCGACATCGAATTTAAAAAGAAAACGAGTATATTAGAAATTAGAATTTTCGCATGATGAAAATATCATCAGAACAGGTGTACAATGAAATCCGGGATACCGAAACGACTACTGTTTGTTGTTATCGTAAATATCGGCCTGTGCTGCTGTCGTCAGTTAGGCCCGACTTTTTATCGCGCGGTCACGCTGCGATTCCGTGCTGTAAGTCGAATTAAGTCGCACACATAGTACCAGCCTCGCTGATAATCGCATGTTCGTGTTACGATTATTTTGTACCGAAATATAGCGCCGCAGTGATAACGTAAAACTTTGGTTTCGTGGGAGCAGTCTTTTAAATCATTCGGTGTTCAATCACTTGTCGCGGGTTTTGACGAATGAATTCAGTTTCGGAGTAGAGATATTTATGCATTTCGGGGTTTGTACGCATTCGTCTCGATAGCGACGAAAAAGTACTATTGCGCCGGTCAAAAAATCGGATATGTGCATTCGGAGGTCCGACTTCGAAGCGATGTTAATTTTCACGGACATATATGTGACATTCTGTTTTAATTCTGTTTTAATTCTGTTCTACCATGGCGCTTGTGGACGAGCGATAATTACCAATGAACGTGAGAACGGTTAATTTATATCTGATAATTCTTTTCCATTTCAAACGCGGTTTGCTGAACAACGGTTCCAATTTTTCGTATTATCTCTGTACGATGGAAATTTACGTGAGAGTAGTAAACACAAGTGGAAATTGTTTTTATTATGGTTTTTTCAGAGTAAGGGGGAAACACATTAAGACTGGTAAATACTTCGGCCATGTTATCCAGTCGAAGAGAATTAGTCCGTTACCTTTTCGACAAACGATACCGGGGAACAAGAAATATATCGGTCAAAGGAAAATATTTTGCAACAAATGTTTGTTTTTTTTTTTTTTTGTTTTTTTTTTTTTACAACGATATGGATCCTTTGCGATGACAAAAGTGTGTCGTTTATTATTATAGTCACGGGATCATCATCGCTTCCCGCTTAATTGTAGGCGTGTGCGTATGCAATTTGTTGGATGTTGTCCAGATGACGACTATTGACACCGAGAATATCTTAAAATCCGCTCTATTTGAAGAATTTTTTGACCGATTCTTGAAGTACTTGTTTGTCGAGTGCTATTATTTCTCGTAAGATAAATGTCTTTCTCATTGACTTCTTAAATAGTTCTCGTTACGGCTATATTCATACCGGACTACTTTTTATTAAATTGGTGCAGAAGTTAATAATCTGTAGACGGTCTCCTCTGTATTTGTCGAAGTTGAAAATGTAAAAAGAAAAGTAATTTTTTTCCTGTTTACGTCAGCTACTCCTGCTACGAACGAACGGGGTAATCCGGAATTTCTGTAAAAGTTCTCGATTTTGGGTAGGTTTCATTTTTCATCTACAACTTGCACGATTTTTTTTCTCTCGTCGCATTTTTACGTTTTCTAGAATTTCTATGGCTCTGCAAAGAGAAAGGTCCGCTACTCTGGGAAACTTCATTTTTTTTTTTTTTAAGTAATAATACAAGAAATCTACGCGCTTTGACATTTAATATATGATAGTGTATAGGAAAAGTGATGCTGTACTTTTTATTATTATTATTATTATTATTATTATTATTATTATTATGGACAATATTACGTTTCTTTTGTACATTTATTGCCCGTTTTCAATTTTGATTTATTCCGTTTTAAGTTTGTTTTTTTTTTTTACGTTGTCCTCCCGAGTGACAGTTCCACGCAAATGCGTTCTTCCCCCGGGTGTCATTAACTGCCGCTACTATTTTTTTTCCTGCCGATTTTTAATTCAGTATTGCGTCATCGCTGTTTTTCGCTCCTTTGTGAAAGATTGTTTCCCCAGTAATCGAAGAAATGCTACTTTTATATCGAAGACTACATTTTAGTAAAACGCACTGGCGTAATAATGTATCGTATTATTGCATACGAGACAGCAATGGTCAGTTCTGATACGTATTTTTGTTGTTAATTTATTAGTGCAACATTTTCTGTTATCTTTAAAAGCTGTGTGTAACGCGTCGACTATTACTACGGTATTAGTGGACGAGAGTGTGTGTGTGTGTGTGTTGCTGCAAGCGTTGTAAGTGTGTCTTGAGCGACGCTGCTAAAAGAGGGAAATTGCTGCGGAGGTAGGAAAGTTTCTGGCTGAGCTGAAGTTTTAACTGCAGTAGTCGGCTTTGCTGTTTGTAGTTTGTCGTCGAGTGTTATCGTTTTCATCTGGTCGGCGCGCTCGCAGTTTTACACTGCAACATGGCCGTGTTAAATGTGTCTCATGGTAGCGGCGGCGCGGAATTTTCCTTAATAACCGTAGAAGCGATGGTAACGAGCTCGTAGCGAAATAGTCTGCAACTTTGTTTCGTTTAATACATTTAAGTTGCCTAACTCTGCAACTTAAACAACAATAATACGTTAACTATTATACAAACCGTGTTACGAACTTCGACAAACTTCTCGAGTTCGTTGAAAATTAAACTTCTATATACCGTTTTGACTTTCCGTTTCCAAAACCAGTTGGCAGCGATCTTTAGAAAAACCATGTTTTTATAAAATAAATGAAATTTTTTCATCTCATTCTGTTCTTTGGCCAAAATACGAGCAGGCCTTTTCAGCGTTTCAGCAGTTGCAGGTTTTTGTTCTTTTTTCATTAATTACATTTGTCGAGTTAACTGCAAGTCGCGGCCGCTAAATACCTACGTATCGTAATAAATTGCAAGTCCGAAATTTTCTGCCCCGTCTATATTCCGATTTTTAAACCAGCGGTAATGTCAACTATGCATGGTAACTCCCGACTCACCGCAACACCGTTTTGTTCGCCTGAAGGCGCGGATCTTTGTTGCGGGAACTGCAAAGCCCTCCGTTGAAATGAAAATTGTGAAATGTCTGAAAGTAAACGAGTAATTCGAGCGAGTTTTAGCCAGCCGCTTAGATGAGTACTGTGTCGAGTTCATTGCCGACGCACTTTTCAACGGAACAGTAAAAAGTCACAAAGCACATGGGGGGGGGGTACTCGGAGAAACGGAAATTTGATAATTCCCATTTTTTCTGCGCTTACAATTTACAAAGAGGTGGCGGGTCTGGGTAGCATCGAGACGACGCGCGACGAAGAGTGTTTGTATGAAAAATTCGAATAAAAAAATAATGCGGTTAATATTGAGAGAGCAGATAAATAGGATAAATGAGAAATAGTTTTTAATGAATGTAAACACAAATTGGATTTTCTTTTCCTCTTTGTATTTACTTTCTTCTTCGTCGTACGTTTTACTGTCCGTTTCTTTATCCTTATTAGCTCCGAATACATTATCGGCGACGGCACGTTCAAAGGTAAAAAACTCTAGTTCTATGAACAAGCGTTTCTTTTGCATAAGGTTTGCATCGCCCTTGTTCGTCTAATACAAAATTTACGTCGAGTCGAAACTTCGTAGTCATTCATCTTTTCGGTACAGGCTATTTGTCTGGAAAATTTCCCCACTAAAATGTATAATTATATTATTGGGGTTATGTGTTTAACTTCGGTCGTCGCTTGTTCTGACAGCTAACCTGTAGCAAGTATTGCGTGATGACCTATCATTACTGCTGCTTTCCAGGTAGCTGAATAATCATGTCGTCGGAATATTTCGATATAATTTCAACTGAAAATTTTGTTTTACTCTTGCAACGGCATTTATCAACGTTTCGGCTGCGCCGTTATCTCTATGATGATTTCAAAAATGGTTCTTCAGCTTACGCTGTAGCTGTTTTCGTGGTTCTTTCGTTTGGTTACGCAGTGTTCCGGATCTAACAGAATGTGCGGCGGTGGTTTTTCTTTTTTTGTTATTAGGAAAGTAATGTCCCCGTTTTTTGTTTTTCTTTTTAAATTCGTTCCTGAAATTGTATTTAAACTGGGACTTAAAACATTTCTTTTACGGTTTTTAACGTCAAGACAATAGTTAACTCTCTACAAGCGTTTACATTTTCCAATATTGTCAACTTTTTATTCGATTTTTTCTCTTTATATTATTGCATCGTAATATGCTGTCTAGTAAATTTTCCTCGCTTCGAAAAATTAAAAATCGCGAAAAACAACTTTCCGAATTTCATAACTTTGAAATCATTAATAAACGAAACGACGCACTAGGGCGCGGAATATATTCTTTTTTTTTATGGTAAAGCGATGTTATTCTGAATTCCGTATATATGTGTATACGGAAATCACGGCCGCCATAGAAACGCTTCTTTTGTTCTAAACTTTTAGTTTTTTAAAAAAAAAAAACACATTTTTATTTCAGCTAAAACGTTTATAAATATACTTCCGTTTGCTGCGAAGAATGAAATTTAGAACATGCGGCAACACGTTAAATCACATTCCAAATCCCGCTAGTAGAGATTTTAATGAAGGTGCAAATTCGGTCTTGGTCGTCCGGGGTTTTTTTTAGACAAATGGTGAGATGTGTTTTTAAAAATTTCCTTCGCTGTTCGATTTGAGTTGGGAATTGCACTGCCCGCTTGAATGGACAGTGTTCATTTCAAATATATTCCGTATATTTTCTCACTTGTATAGGCGTGTGAATAAAATAAGAGAAAATACACATCCTCAGTTAAAGATGCGATAAACATTCGGCGTGTGTTGGTAGTTACATGAAAATCAGGCCTCCTCGTAATATTCCTCTAGTTTATCTTCCACTTTTTACACTTTAATGACATTCTTTTTTATCGGCTTTGCGCGAAGTTTGGAATTTTAATTAATTGTCGAATTCGTTTGCCACTCATCTGAAACTGAGTAAAGTAGCCGCCCTGTTTTTCGAGTTCGGTTCTTGTAACAATTCTCTAAAAAACCGTATAAGATGCATCACGGATGCGCGACATTTCCAAAACGATGCTTATATAAATATTTCGAATTTAGTTAATTTTGTTGTTTTGTACATTTGAGTCACTGGTCCCCAGGTTTTGTTATAATTTTCCAATTCTGAATAAAAGTGATATGCTTCCAGTCGTTACGTATTTAATGTGTTCTGCTTTTCTGTGTGGAATATTGTTCCAATGCTAAGAAATAAAAATGAAATATTTCGCCTGTAAAAATTACACATCCTGTGTTGTTGGTTATACGTTTCCCGAATTTATTTCTTTGTAAAAGTAGTTATACTTATATTAATATGTGCGTATTGTATTCATGATTAGCTGGTCGAAGTTCGTGAAAAAACTCGTGACATATTATGTGGACTGACACCATTTATTTCTCCCGAGATGAAGAGCTATTATTCGTACTTTGCCTTTTTTTTTTTTTTTTTTTTTTTTTTTAAATATGATCTCTGGTTTTTATTACATTTCTGTGGCAGTAGTATGTCTTTCAAACAACGGTTGAGCGTATGCAATGTAGAATGCGAGAAATATACCTAGTAACCGAATAATTTAAAGGAAAAATAATGTTCATTTTTCTCAGCACATTCAGACGTTTAATTTTTTACATACATACATACATACATACATACATATATAGGATGTTGTTGATGAGCGGTTCGGAGTTTCTAACTCCAAGGCATAGTAGAAATAAACACCGATTAAATATGTAAAGTAATTCCAAGCCCGCGTGAAAAATGAAAAAAGAAAAAAAAAACGAATCCTAATAATACGTTAATTTGCACTACGTTTTGAATTTCATATTTAACAAGTTCGTGTGTAAGCCCCAGATTATATTGCACGCCGTAAGTGTCCTCCAGATGAAAAAAAAGAAAACTTCATCGCGTACTATTCAAAAGGACTAGGCACGAGAAATAGTTCGCCATATTCGATATATGAGATAATTTTATTTCAGTGTTTTTCGCCAATAGAGCTCCTCGATCATACGAGATGCTTGATGCTTGTTTGTTACGCATATTGCCTATCCGTGGAATAGAAGGCGGCGATAATAGCGTTCGATGGATAATTTTTTTTTTTTTTTTGTAAACGAGAACATTGAGCACACCGTCTAGTTGGTTAAAAAATACTCGGTTTAGTGCGGAGTAAATGTTCGCAATTGACCAGTTTAAAAAACAAAACATCGATAGTAAGATAAATACGTTCGTTTTTTAAAGAACTTATGCCCCTTTACGCGTTATAAATTAAAGATGAAAATCATATTCGTGCCGAACTGTTTTCGGTGTTTCTTAGCACCGGAGGTGATCTGTAGCTTTGGCAGATTAATACGGTGATGCGCGAGTGTTTACGAGACAATTAAAATCATGTGGCAAAGAACCTGTCGATAATCGCCAGAAACAAAAATTAAATAAAAAAAAAAAAAAAAAAGGTGTACACGAGTTATTAAACGTGTATATTGACTAAACGTAGAAGTTATACATACACCGGGTAGTAGTGGTAATGGCGGTTAAAATGAACGGTAGTTCACGGCGTTAAACGTGAATTATTTAAGTAGCAGTGCACGGCGTGTAATTATTTTAAACGAACTGATTAGCGCTCGCGAAAAGGTTATTTTAATGTATACACCTATATGATACGTTCGGGGAACTGAGAATTGCTGTGTCGCCGTTGTAGTGTAAGATAAAAAGTGCATTTTTATTAGCCTCGTTTAGATTTGAATATAGCGGGAATTCGTTAGTTATACGATCGATCAGAGAGAAATTTTTGAACAGTCTTTTCGATATCTAGATATCTCTCTGTAACCGATGCAATAATGTCGCGAAAACATAATTTATATGTAGACGACGAGAGAGTTTTCCGAATAATTTTGCGCCACGCAACGGTGAATGCGGAACAGATGCAGAGAAAAAGACGATGACTCGTGTAATATGTTTACACTTAACGGGGGACATAGGTGTGTAGGACGGCGTTTTCGCAGTGATTTTCATGAATTTTTATAACACATAAAGAGACTTTATATATAATTTATTAATATTATAAGGTCGCTTTATACACATATATACATGTATATTTAAGACTATATATTCTGAAATTTGCAAAAATTTTCCTCGAAAATTAACGGAGATATCAGCTGCCGCACATTGTTGTAGGTCGTCATCCGACCGAGCAGTTTTTGTACATCTTGAAGGTCACAATTTTCATCCGAAATCAATTGCACAAAGAATAAACTTTTTATTACATGTGTCTCTTCTATGTGAACCCCTCACTCCCCTCAAAAAAATTGAAAATTAGTAGTTTTTAGAGGGGTGTAAACATCAGGCATGACCATTTTTTCGTACTTTTTTTTTTTTTTTTTTTCAATAAAAAAATACTTTAAATAAAAAGATATTGTTTAAGGTTCAAATAGAGCGTCGTATTTATATAAAGAAACTGTATGCCAAATAGTAAATTAATTGATTAAACACTTTTTAAGCTAGAGTGTATACAAATTCGAAAAAAGTCGTTTCGAGAAAAACTCGTATTACATGCCTTTGTTACACTCGCTTAATCGGTTATAACTTTTGAACGAATTGGAATTTTGTTTTGAAATTTTAAGAGTATATTTTGAAATAGTTTTACAGGCGATTTATGAAGGGAAAAAGAATTTCTTAAAAGAGCATATTGGCGGCGACTATACTTTTATAACTAATATGCACGTTCGGTTCCAATAGGCGGTTTTTCGTTACTTCTACGGTTTTACTATTCGGATGAGTTTTACTATGTTTGTTATTTGGCGATAGTTGGAGGTACAGCTAGAGCGGTCGATGCTGAATGATTGAAATGTTGTTTTTATTGCGCGCTGAAAACCAACTAACCTACATCGGGCGCAGTTGAATGAAACGGCAATAAAATAAGCGTAATAAATGCCCTTAATTATTACGGTAAGTAACGTAGCTACAGTCTTTGTTACCGTTGAAGCGCATACTATAAAACCGTATCATAATTATCGCTAAAAGTGCTCCGCGTAATCATCGCGACTACGTTTTCCGTTCTGGTTTTCTTTTTTCCCAAGAACATTTTCCTCGAGACGGGGTGGGGGGGGGTGATTGTAGTTTAATTCGATTGCTAGCTTAATATTGCGGTTGTTATTTCAAACTGAAAAAGAGCGGAAAAACAAAATCAAACTCAAACGAGCTATAAAAATAAGTAGGGGCCTGGCTCTTTGAACGGTGCGGCTGTGTGAACGAAACGGTTCTCCAGGTGCCGATGGAACAGACCAGTTTATTTATTGGGTGACGCGCGGAGATTTTCTAATTTTAAGTGCATTTAAAACACACTGACTGTTTAAACGCAGCCGATATTTAGCCGATTTGCCAAGTTGTTCCGCGTTGTTACGATATTACTTACGAGCTCCGACTAGCGAGGCCGGCGAATGAAAAATGATTAAACTTTAGGGCGGAATAGCCGGAATTTAAACTTTTCAAAAATCGGCTGCTCCGTCGCGCAACATCGTGTAGAATCGGGTCGTCAGCTGAAAAGGTTGTTTTTTGCAATTTTTAAAGCAACCGCCCGGCAAAGCTTTATCGATTGCCATTGAACATTTAGAAATGACGTTTTGCTGGTCTGTTTTGTGTACGGCGGTCGTCGAATAGTTAAATGCGCACGCAGTTGTGCTTGTTTGCTGGATTTGGAAGGTTAAATATCATCTTAAAAAGACGAGATGAAGTTGCCTTTACTCGGAAGTTTAATCGCTTTAGTTTTCAATTTACTCGGCCGCGGTGGCGTATGGTCGCCTATCTGTTCGTCGATAAAGTTCGTTTTACAAAAGTTATGGCGTTGCTTGTTTAAAGTTATCCTCCGTCTAGTAGCGACCGCGATAGTTATTCAAGCAGCTAGCGAAGAACTTTCCTATTAAGCACAGCCTTGTAGGGCGCTCCCTCGGCTCGCCAGCTCTCTTCCTCGGTAACTAGCTGAATGCACAAGTTTCGGATCGAATTGCTCTTTAGCCCACTGTTAAATTCCTTCATTTGCTCTTTATTCTTGTACACTTGTACACTTGTAATTGTAGTTGTTCTCGTAATTGCGCCGCGCTACTTACTCGAACAAGTTACTTCGTACCGGAAAACTATTCCATCATCTCTGTGTACAGCCTTGTTTGCTCGTTGAGCCGGCTAGCGTATGGCAGATGAATAGCTAGGAAACCGCGCCAATAAGCATCGTCGTTTTAAGCGGCATAGATTCCAAAACAGCGAGCGATTCTGAGCTTTTGTAGCATTTTCACACGTAGTCATCTTTAACCTAGTTTTCTATTGCTCTCCCCCGGCGTCCGTAACGAAATTGTTACAGTTATATTCTTTTGCTATTGATTTTTACAATGTTCCTCATTTTATGGAAATCCTCATAAATTTATCCGTTGAAATTTATTTTAATTATTAAATTATATTTTTGTTACGTAACTTTTTCTTTTTTAATTGATAAACTAATATACACACACATACATATATATATATATATATATATATGTATACATGTATATGCATATATATGTGTATGTATGTATATATTAAATGTAAATAAAATGAAATGCACATAAGTAAGTTATGTTTTTATAGTCTGCTCGCAATTTTAGAAGAACCTTTCAAACAGTTTACTTCGATCTTCCATCTTTTGAAATATTAGATTTTATAAAGTTCTTCGCTGAAACCTAGAAATGAAATTATATAATTTACTTTTGTATTCCATAAAAGAAACCAATCGTTACTTAAAAATGTGTAATTACCGCGATTGTTTTGTAATATGGTAAGATATTTTGCATGTTTTCACGTGGAAGTGTCTTATTGACATTTTTAAGAATTCGATATATTTCATTTTTTTTTTTATTTTGCGGTTTTAATGCAGAGTTTTTATGCTTGTGTGGAGGCGGTAAAATGTTGCGATCGTAACGTAGAACTACGTGTGCGACGTAGTTTTACGATGTCAACGATTTCTTCTTGACGAAACGCGAAAGAAATAAGAATTCTCTCAAGGGTTTTTTTTTGCTTTTTTTAAAAATTTTACTTCATTAAACTACAATATTGCCAATACCAAATTGCGGTGGCTACTTTTACAGATCGTTCGGGCAGAATTTGTGAATTACGCCCATTTTGCGTATAGTCATTCATTTAAGAAAGCTTTTCTTCATATTTGTTCTCGGAATATCCGTAGTTAAGCGCAATCTCTTTTCAGTCGTGCCTTTCTCCCTGCTTTCCTTAACTTCGCAGATGTTAACAAACAAACCGGAACACGTTCGTGCAATGGTATGATGTGTAGTGTAGTGCACCTTAGCGGCCATTGCGATCCAGTTAAAAATGGAAATTCCCAGTTACAACGGAAACAGCAAAATGAAAATCCATCATTAAGTACGGCTGAATATGAGCAGCATTGCTGCGCGGGCACGGTTGAATCTCTATCATTATTTTATATTTCATTAGAGAATTTTCTTTTTTTGCTGTGAAACATTTTTCTCTATATTTGTCATCAGTATTCTGCAGTAATGCGCATCTATCGTAAATTGATTTACCGTCTGGTTATGGTCATCACAGCTTCCATTAAGAGTTTACCTGTTACATGTAGAACATTCTAATGGTGGCTTTACGTGAAGTACGAAGTAGTAACGATGGATGTTCGGACAGGTGCTTGCTAGTGGTATGTCCTTTTTTTAAAAATATTAACTACCTTGGACGAGACTACCGCATACATCAAATTTTACTAGCATGCGAGTAGAGGAACGGTTTAAAGTGCCGGGATTTCTGACCGGTTATTACTTTGCCGTGCGAGCGTGTTTGCCAACTCGTTGCTATTATATTTTGTCAGAAAGCCAATTTAATGTAGCGGAAACGTCGTCAGCTACTGCAGTTTTTGAACGATTCGATCGTTTTCGCGATAGTCGCGAATTTGCGGATGCAGAAGAACGTTATTATTATTGGTCGTTCTTTTTGTCGGAAAAGTACATTGTACGGATTTTCCCTCAAAGTGCAAATAATTCGCGCTACACCGACAAGTAGCGCAGGCTACGATTACTTCGGCGCATTATACCAGCGTAAGTTTTGGCTTGTGACGATTTTGTTTGATTAGCCGGTTTCCTTTAGCGTCGCATCTGTTTCAGACTCTGTCGTTTCTAATTTTTACATTTCAATTTACTCTTTTCTTTTCAAAGCTTAAAATTGCCTTTTACGCGGTATTCACTATAGGTTTCGAAGGATGCGTTCGAAGTTTAATAAAAAAGCGGAATTGTTTTTACGCGGCGATTAAATTTGTACGATACGTAATTTATCCGACTTTTTTTTTTTTCCTTTTTCTTTTATAGTTTATTTTCTGCAGCATCAGTGTGAAAAGCTTCAGATATAAACCGCAGGGCAATTTTCCAACTAACTCTGTGCGTAACTTCCCAGCTGAGCACCGTCACTACAGCGAAAGAGTATCGAAGGAAATCTTTGTAATTTCGGTAGTTTTTTATTTGTTCCAGTTTTGAATTGCGGTTATTCTAGTAAATAGAAAATTGCCGTTAATGGAATCATTGAAGAGAATGATGGAATGCGTAAATATGGTTTTTAATTAGAACGACTTCCGGAGGGAGCATAGATATATGTTAAAATTGCGACAAAAGAGTTCCACCGGATAAAGAAAGATTTTAAATGTGTGCGACCACTGTACGTAATTAGCCATGAGTATATCGCGCACAGAAGAGACACTGTAGCACCAGTAATCGAGTGGTAACTGACTGTGCCGAATTATCTGCTATTTCCCCGATAGTTTTAAAGGACATGGCCGTTTTCCGATTTGGCAGTGTCTTTGAAAACGCATTGTATAGCGGCGGCTGTCGCCTCGCAAACATTAGACTCGCCTGTACCTTGTCGTTGTATTATTCTGCTTTATTCGTTACAATTGCGAATGTACATACGAGATGAAGTTCGTCGGGCAACGCACTTGCAACGTGACTTTCGTCTAAATTTTATTTTGCGTTGCCTGAAAATATTATCGCACTTTAAGCAACATTTACATTTTTCCTCTATCAGTCGTACATTCCGCCATTATTAAACTTTGGTATTTTTCCGGGTTTTCTTCTTCATAATCGAGATGATTCGCAGAGAACGGATTATTCTACAGTAGCGTGAATCCTCTCTTACGGAGCGTTAAAGTCACAGCCGCGCACATTTGTAAATTTTGACGACTTTTATGAGTATGTTGAGCGAGTTTTTGTAAAGTTAGTCCACCGGATGTTGAAGACGCGGGTTTAATTAAATATGATTGACAACAATGAGGTCCCATCAAAGAATGGGAATTGTGCGAAACTGCAAGTTTCCCGACGAGGATGTATTAATTTTTTTTTTTTTTTTCGTTTCACGCAGATAGAATTTTAACTGAAAGGTACATAATATCTAAATGTTCGGTCAGCGTGGCCAAATGAAAAGAGTCATTGCGCGCCCGTATGTTCTTGGAACATGTTTTTCCCACGTTCCGATATCTATTTATTGAAACACTGTGCCCGCAGAAGTTTTAAGATACGATCTTTCAGTTGTCCCGTTTCGGTTACTCCAGATTTGTCGGCATGTCGGTAGTTATATAAATAAATACATAATAATATATGTATATTTCTGATAAAGTTTTAATGTTTTTTCAAACTCAATTTGTTCATTAAACACTGTAGTAGAGTCTGTTAGACGCGTGTTGTTATTAGTAAACGGACTGTTTTAAATGAATAATGCGAGGGGATACACGGACGTGTTTTCCTTTTAGTGAGATAATTTACCGTGGCTGGAAGATGGAAAAGAGATTTCCTTCAGGCGTTTTTACCAGCATCAGCGGTACACGTGACGAGCTATAGCAAGAAGAAAGGGTTAAATGAAAAATGTAAAACTTAAACCTGGGAGGAAAATAAACGGAGTGTTGGGTACGTTGCGATGCAATAATAAACTGTTCATTGCAAGTTGATAGCGTCTTTTGTACGAAAATAGCAGTCTCTGCCGAGGACGTATTTGAGCGGATCAGTGATTATATTGATTGTCCAAAGAAATGTGGATTACCATTTCGTATCGCACTTTCGGCGGAATATCGGAGATGTTTATTGCGACTGACTACTGCACAGCGGCGAAGTGGACACCCGTGTAAAAACCGATTTGTAAGTCGAATTTTTATATTTGATAAACCGAGAGCGGATTTTTTCGACAAAAATCGAACATACTTAATTATCTTCGAACTGACACTACGTATAAGTAAAGTTATTTTGTTTAATAGCGATCGCAAATTTTCGATCGGATGATGTTGGTACGTCGAAGACTTACTAGTCATAGTATATTGTCTCGTTATTGTTTATTTAGCGCAGTTTTAATCCTATCACACCGTTTTGTACGGGTCATTAAGAATAGTCTAGACTCTAGAGAGAGAACTTTGTGAGTCGGTTAGAATGAGACGACTATTCTGTTGCCTCTGAAATGAGTATCGAAAAGTTTTATCTCGGTTGTAAATATTTTGACCGTAACCGGTATACTGGTACGGAACTTGTTGTTTCAGTGATGCGTGAATTATGTTTTAAACTGTCGATTAAGTACTTGGAGATTTTATATATATATATATATATATATATATATATATGTATATATATATATTATAGGCAGATTCTTCCGCTATTTTTGTAAATATTCAGCGAATTTACGATCGACGTAAATTTTTGCCCTACTTGCCTGCAATTATCTGCGAAGGAGACGAACCCAGATGAGCCTTCGGACACGTTTTATTGCGTTCGTCGGACTCGTTCTATTTGCAGCGTTATATTTTAAAATTTGTAATTAATAGTAATCTCGTTAGATTGTGTGTACTTAAGTCGACGACGATTTTTATTTGGTTAAATTTTTTTTACCCTATTTTCGGTATTTGCGCTGAAAGTTGTTTCCTTTCACATTCTGCCTTCTTGCGAGGTTTTCTCTATTTAACTACTGTTGTGCGTTTCTGAAAAATTGAAATCGGCCATGTTTAATATTTTTGTTTTATTCTTTTGTTGAAGCGACATTTTATTAAAAAGTTTTGGCGGTCGTCGACAACGTATTATCATCAAGTTGTTTTCAGTTAAGTAAACTGCGCGTAAAACTTCACTATTATTCGAGTGATATTTAAAAATGTGCTAAAGCATTTTGATCGATTGATGATTCCGTATTTCTTCGTGATGGAATACTATATTATTTATTTACTTCGTTTGCGACCTTAGCGGCGTTTCTTTATTTTTCTTTTTGTCTCTTGGCTTGCTGCTCCGAGTCTAGAAGTAAGTTTGATAACGGTTAAACGTGAAATTTTCTTGTCTAAACTTGCATGTACGTGTATAATAATAATAGCAATGTGTAGTGATTGATGTAATTGTAGTGATGCGTGTTCGTCAACTGTATTTGTGCGAGTATGACAACCGGTGGAAATGTGTGCGAACGAAATAATAGCAGACTATCGTAAAACAACGTTAACTGCCTATACGTTTTTCGCTTCGTATTATCTAACGTTTTCACAGTGCTCTAAGGTTAATTAGTAACGCATTATGTGCGAAATTCATCGCTTGCCTACTATTCTATTCCGTGCAATATGCTCGTATCAGTTTTTTAGACACCTTCCAAAAGTTTTCCATATGAACGCCTTTGTCGGTCTCAATATCCTTTACTACTATTGGAGCTGTCAAGTGCGTTTCGTAATTATCATCGTCGCTGTTCTATTTCCCATATCGTAAGTTGTGCATTTCGACATTTGGTTGCAGTTCGGTTCAGTAGAAAACGTCTTGAATTTCTGCGATTGCGATCATCAGTTCCAATCTTTTCTCTTTTAGAACCTTTTCTTTGACTTTTCCTTGCATATTAATACCTTTAACAGCGAGTATTCTTCTCGAATTTTATTTGTCAAATGTATTTTTCTTCTTGATTATTATTCATTAATTTGTAAACTGCCAATTATTATACGTTCAGCACTTTGTGATTGGTCACTTTAAACGTCCACGGAATTCGTAGCATAGATCTGCGCGTCAAATTTTGACAGTAATTTCGTCGTCAACGCTTAACGGTTAAAGCAGAGGCCAACTGAATATTCGGATTTGACTAAAGTTATATTTTTAAGTAAGGGAACTTTTCGTTATGGTGCACAGGTTGTGTATATTGTGATGATTTTGATTTTTGTGCCCCGTGTAAAGAATTCAAAAAGATGCTTTTGTTTTTAAATGTTTGCGTTCGTGTGCGAACTTTTGCTTATATACATATATGAATATACGTATGTACGGCGTAGGTAGATTTTTCAGATAGGATTCTCGATATGAAATTGTGCACGGTAGATTTTGAGCAAATTTGGGTCAACGAATTCGTAATAAATTCAAGAAATAGTAATCGATTGCTATTACTGCTATCTCATTTGCTCTATCAGGATTCGATGTATTTGTCATATTTAACTCTTCTTTATTTCAAATTTGTTTTCAACTCTACAAGCTTGTCTGTTTTTTTTTTGTTTTTTTTTGGTTTCCTATTTTGTTAACTCATTTCTTTTTTATCTATCGTCTAGTGCTATATTTTTGTCGTTACTGCTACCATATTCGTTTGTTAATTTTCATCATTTTAATTTTAAAGTTTCCTAATGGTTTTTATGTGTGCTTTTGCTTTTACTAATATAATACGCTACTGGCATATACATATGAATTTCGTTATATTAGTTGGCGGTTTCACAGTCTTATTTTTGTCTTTAATTCTATCTGCACTATTCGTGTACATACATATCAACGCAACAGTTATATTGTTTTTATTCTTTTTTTCTTAAAAGTCAAGAGTCTGAATATTTGATTAAATAATTTGATATATTTAATTTTACGTATATTGTTTTTTCAAGGTTATCATGTCAATTAATCAAAATATACACATGTAAAATTGCATTTTAAACGGATGGCACCTTATAATATTGAAAATAGAAAAATACGTGATAAATGAAAAGTGTCTAATCAGATTTTCAGAATCATGTGTACTTCAGTTTCAGCTGAGACTAGCATTGGAATTCTGATTAAAACGTGTTAAAAGTGGATTGTTATGTCTTAGTGTGTATTGTTTTGCGCAGTTGACCATGGCTGGAAATGTGTTTAGTACAATTTTTTAAATAATATTACTGTTTAATGGGAAAGATGAGTAACCGCGCTAATTTAGCCGATTTAATTTTTATAAAACGGGAACGGTATCCGGAAGCAGAAAGTCATGAAAGAATTAATATCGGCAATTATAATCTTCGCATTAGATATGAAGTAAACAACGCGCTGATGGATCAAAGAAACGCTTTTTGATAATTTCCAAAATTTGTATTTCACGTACTCATAAATTTATATCATCTATGACAATTTTTATAATTCAATTGCGTGATTAAAGAAAAAAATATAATCGCACTCTAATTTTTTACAGTTGAATTTAATTACATATTATCATTCGTCTAAGTTTATTACAACCATCTTACACGCAAAGAGACACACGCACGCACGCGCACACACACACACACACACACACATATATATACATACATACATTACTCACTCGCTGTATGAAATTAAAATAAATACAACTGCCGGAAAAAATTCACGAAAAACGATAAGTAGACAAACGTGCAATTTTTTTAAGGTTATACATTCATTATCATATCCGCGTACTATTTTTACTATAATACATTACGCTTAAACTGACGGTGTCCTTATATGCGTCTTCTTATTTGTTCATTGTACATATGTGTTAGTCCTTCGGAATCATAATTTTCAATTAATTTAAATAACTCATCATGACCGTCGAAAATTTTGCAAAACTTACCTGTAATGCCGAAAAGAATCCTTTCGAGAATAGATTTTTTGCATAATCATGCACTTCCGGTATTTTTGCATATCCACTTGTGCATAATATATTTTGTATCGATTGTTTGTTGTAAGTGGTAGCGGACATAGAAAACTAAATAGCACAGGCGCATTAACAACAGTCTGATTAGCCTTTTATGGTGAACTTGATTATTAATGCTGAGATATATTCAGAATTAAACAGTGTAGAATAGCGGATATAGTTTTATGAGCTTTTACGTCATTATGCTCATAATTGAATGTTCGATGCTTAATAAAAGTAAGTAGTTAACTGAAGTAACGAACGTAATTAGTCCAGTCCATAGCGATATTATTTACAGATGAATTTGCTGGGTACCAGAAGGCTTCTTCTCTTTGAAAAATAATATGGCTTCGGTTTTAGCGTTGGATTACTACTTATCCGTCACTTAGTAAAATATTTCAGTGCATGTTTTATGCTATTATGTAACCTATTACTGATCGTCCGCGGTCGATGTGAGATGCAAAACAAACTTCATTTGCGCACATGGCAACTTTCGTGTTTTGCATTTCCGGGAAATCGCATAGATAAACCGTGAAAATAAAAACGGGCCTAGATACGCCGCTTTATGTGAAACACCTGCTACATTGTTTTTAGAATAGGTTCCGAGTTACCGATCGTCGTATAGAAAAAGTTTGTTACATAAACAGCTGTTTACCAAGGTGGCCACCCGACCGGGAATAAGCCGAGAATTTTCTCGTAAAACCGAGAAAAAAAAAGTAAAAACAGCCAAAAACGATATTTTTAACAATAAATCATTTGAAGCGAATAACGAATGCATTTTTTAATGTACTCCGCTTTATTCATATAAAATATGTTGCGGCTTTCAAATATTATGAGTAGTAACAAAAAAATTCCATTCTTCTTTTTGTACAATTCTAGTATTCAGGAAATCGGGAGGATTTGGACCGGGAATAAAATGTTTGCTAGTTTAATAAGATATTTTGGAAACCTAAAACTCTTTTATATGTGATTTCTTTATAATGCTATGTTTCGTTCGTCAAAGACACCTGTCACCATAAAAAGTACCATTTCTGCGCGTTTAATGCAGTGAAAGCAATATGTGATAATTGCAAATCATAGAATGAAAGACATGGAAAGCAGAATCTGTACGTTTCAAATGGTATTATTTTCAGCGTATTCTCTAATTTTTTTTTCAATGTAATTTTTTTCAAATACTTTACTCGTACTTGAATTACTTAATGAACTGATCGGGCGAATATTATTATTTTCTGGTTTTGGAGTAGCAATAATTTTAGAAATCTTTTCGGTTTCTGGATAGTATTCATATTTGAAATTTAGCATTTATTATATTTGCTTAACTTTTTAAATGAAACATTCTTTATGTATGCAGCGTTAACATATCATGTTTAATTGAGGTTTTTCTGTTTTAGACGTTTAATATAAATAGGGGGTTCTTTTTGGATTAGTACGGGGGATATCTGTTGCCATTTACATATTAATGGAATCGTTTTTTTTTTGTTTTTTTTTTTTTTTTTATATATTATTGAAGCAGTTTGAAGAGAGCTGTAAATTTTACCGATATACATTAAAATAATCTACAATTAACAATTCAGCTTAGTATATACATATTTATTACTATCGACATCGTGAAATGGGGAAAGCATCGTAAATTGCCTGCTATATGCCTACGTCTCTTCCATAAACTTATCTTTAGTTTTAAGCTGACTAATTTTTTTATTATAGTACTTATGTTTATTCTTACGTAGCAACTAAAATCGTAGTATTTAGAAGTGTTTTTTTAACATATGTGAATGAACAGTGTGGTTCGTTGTAGAGCGTTCTTTTCTCTTGCTTTTGGTTATATTACGTACGTAAACAACTTCTATTCGAACTGTAGTGTATAGCGTTCGTGCTGGTGTTTCGGTATGGCTTTCCTTCAGCCTGTGCCGCTACATCACAACCACCTACTTCTACGACTCTTCGTAATAAGTCTAGTCAAAACACAAATTCATTAATTTCGTCTACTGCTCCTAAATCAGACAACATTACAGCTGCAACAGCATCATCAGCAACACTAAAACTGTCAACGACTACAATAGGAGGTGTGCTAGATGAACTCAAGCCCGAGTAATCAGCTAGTGATGGTAATACGCAGGATAATGTACACACACGTCGGTTATCAGATAGCACTTTATCATTTAACGATAATAATAAAGATTCAATTAGCTCGTCGGAATACGTCGCTCCGATAGTTTTATCTTATGTTGATAATCAATGGAACATTGTGTTTTCGAGGAGAAGAAGAAGATCCATACTATTCTTCAGTCTCTTCCGATTCATCACCGAAATTAAATAAACGTAATATTTTCGAATTTTTAACTGTCGTAGATGACGATAATAGTGAAAATAATAATTTTAGATAATGTCACAGTGGAAAAAAACTCTTCAAAAAGACAACAAAGTCAAGCAACTATTTCTAATGTTAGTACAAATAAAAATACTCAACTTCCGCCGATCATGGTCAAAAATGTTTTGAATTTTACTGAATTCGGAAAATATTTATTAAGTATACCGGATGCTGTATTTACTTTAAAATCTACCTTAACAGGAATTACTGTCAAACCAGCACATCCCCTTAGTTACAGAACGATCATAAAAGCATTAAAAGCAAAAAAACTATTATTACTGCACGTATTCATTAAATGAGGATAAACCGTTAAGAGCGGTTTCAAGAAATCTACACTGGTCAACTGACATTACAGAAATAAAAAATGTTATAGAAGAAAATGGTTTCCAAGTTATACGTATTACAAATATGTTACAAAATAAAACTAAACAACCGCTTCTACCTTTTTATGTAGATATTAAGTTTTTAGACAATAGCTATAAAATCTTTGAATTAAATAGACTTCTAATTACCGTAGTAACATTTAAATAACCAAGAAAAGATCGTGGATTAATTCAGTGCAAGCGCCGACAATTGTTTAGTCATTCTGCTAACTACTGCAATTTGCCCTCACGTTGTGTTAAATGCGCCGGTAGACATAATACCGACCTCTGTAAGAAGACGCTGGAAGAACTAGCGAAATGTGCATTGTGCGAGGGCAACCGTCCAGCTAGCTACAGAGGATGTCCTTTTTACCAACAATAGCTGAAGTTTTACAGCAGATCTTATAATACTGATCCCATTCAAAGTACCAGTAATTCCGAATCATCAAATCCGAATCAGTCATACACACAGTCGAAAAATAATAAACATATGCTAACGTAAACGCATGCTGAAAAACTGTTACTAATACTAAATTTGTAAATCAAGAATCAGAAATCATGATATCACTGAAATATTAAATTAATTTTTAACTGAATTTAAATCTTTTTTGTCTACTTTTTTCGCTAACAACCGCGTAAAAATTTATTTTCGTTAACATTTCGAATGACAGTGCTCTATTCATCAGAATCAGACACACTTAAACTCGTTAAATATAGGGGACAATTCATTATGGTTTGCCACGAAGAAATTACTTAATCAAAACAAAGAGCAGCAGTACAATGTCAAACTAGATAATAATAAATGGTCAAAAACTGACGAACAAAAGGCAGAAACTTTTGCTGATCACCTGGAAAAGATATTTACTCGACATGACGATTCAAATATTGCGCGCACCATATATGTGAAAAGGTTCCTAAAATGTCCGTTACAAATGCAGCTTCTTACAAAGTCATTCTCGCCCAAGGAAACTGTCTAAAATAAATAAATAAAAAAAAGTTTTCACTTAGCGAATGTTTAAGAAATAATTTTCCAAACTGGCTTTTAACTTCGGTGGCTATTTTACATGTGTATAATATATGGTAGAGTAGTAATTTTATGAATGTAATTATAAGTTTTGGTTGGTATACGCTAATTTGTGTGTGTAGCTTTCAAAATCAGATTTATAATAATTTTCGAACGATGATATATATCAGGCTTTTCTGTTTATCTTGATGTATGTATTTAGCATGTTTCGGGTTTACGTTAATTAAACGTGGAAAACATCGTAGTATTGCTAAAATTCACGTTCCTTATTTTTCTATACAAAATTTTGAAAAGTCATTTGAAGTCCTCACAAAACTTTTTTTAAATTTTACTTAATGTCATCACTATTTTTTCTTTTTCTTTTTTCGAATGGATTTTATGTTGTCGGACATTTTTAGCATTATTTTATTTAGAATTGCACGAATATCTATCGAAAGGTATACATGAATTGTGTAAAATATTAGGACGCATCTTCTTGATTTTCGCGAGAAATTTACATTTTTTGAGAGAAATCGTGTATAAACAGATGTTCTGAGTAGCCGTTTAGACAAAAATATGCACTAAATTCCGGTTTATGTTTATTTATCTTATGCAAATACTTCAGAATGCTGATTGTTCTAAAATGAAGTATATTAAATATAAAAATTATTGAAAAAAAAATAAGGCAACGTTAAAAAAATGAATTTCAAATTTAATGTAGATTTAAATGCGTCATCTATTACATTTATGTACTATAAAAACACAACTATTTTAGTTGTATTTTGCGTGGTTTAGTATGGTAATTACCGCTGCACCGACAATGGACGTAGTGGTAGGACTGAAATTCTACATCGGCGTTAATAATTTTTTTTTTTTTTTCATTTTACAATTTTTCAATTATTAATTCTTATATTTAATTGTACATAATAAAAATTTTTAATTTCTCGCCAATTACATTTTTATAAACGATAAACGTATTTTGTGTACGACGAATTTATTAATAATACAAATGGGACTATAAATATTTATTTCTATTTCTTGTTACTTATAAATTAACATAATTAATATTGAAATTGATTTTAAACTTCTCGCTCTCTCTTTCTCTCTTTGTATAAGATAATAAGAATTAATGATGAAGAAAAAAAACCTTATTTACGCTGCTGGAGGATTTTATTGTGCTACGTCCGTTGTCAATGTTGCAGTAATTATCATCACTTTTCACCATTACACTACACAAAACAACTGAAATAATTGTGTTTTATATAAGTAAAAGTAATAAATGACGTATTTAAATATACATTAAATTTGAAATTATGTTTTTTTTGATGTTACGTTAATCTTTTCTTTATAATTTTTATGCTCTATATTCTTTATTTTAGAATAATCGGCCCTCCGAACCAACTGCAAAGAAGTATATAAGCGTAATTCGGAATTTGTTGCTGAGTTATTGTGTCTAAACAGTTATCCGTATCATCCGTTACACGCGACTTCTAAAAAATTCAAATTTCTCGCGTAAATCGAAGAAATACATTCTTCTAATATTTTACACGTTTCACACATTTATGGTCTTCTATCGATCTGCGAAATTTCGTCGAAATCAGTGACCCTAACGTCGTGCTGGTGACGTCACTTCTTGTTAGACGATTACCGTCACATATGATAGTTACATATAGCAGTTGTTGTTGTTGTTGTTGTTGTTGTTGCATTATAGGCTAAAAGGAAAATTTGGTCGCAGTACACATTGTTCAATTTTCTGCACGTAACAACGATAAAAGACGACGACTTTGAAAACAAAATAAATGAATTTAAATTCTACAAATTCTCAAGAAATATTTTTTTGCGTTTTAAGATGATCGTAAGTAGATAGTGCTATTTATACATTTTGCTCGACGATTGAAGTCCGCTCTTTTTGAATTCACCATTTTACACAATATTTTAATGTTTGTTTATGTTTTTGACGGAGATTAGTGCATCTGTTAGACGATACATCGTTGCGTTCGATTGTTGTAATATGCTTTTTACCAACTTGTGTTTGTATAAAGTCGAAAATACACTGATATTATACTTCATTTAAAATTGGGCTTGAAATAAATATTAGACGATAGAAAGTAAAAGTGAACTGGCTACATTTTAACATCGCCGTTTTCAGAATTTATTTAAAAATTACGAAATATATAAAACGCGATCTGTTTCGAGAAAACATTAAATCATGTCGATTCGAAAGTCGGTGTTTACTATGTTTCATAATTTTTAAATAAATTCCCGTGTGTTAGTGTTTTCATTTCGTTTTATATTAGTATTCACATAGGACACAGTATGGGAAATTTTATACGATTACAGTTTTTACCTAATAATCAGAGTCGCGAAATCTTTGTTTAATTTATTGCTGCCGTTCTTTTTTGAAATTTCTCCGCTCCTCCCCTCTCTTTACACACACACACACACACACATACATACGCATACATATATTTGTATATGTGTATCCTAAAGAAGGAAAAACACTCTTGGCTAATGTAACTCGGTCACTTAGATAATGGCGTTGTAAAAAGGTGTGCAGATAACTGTTTTTCCCAAAGTGTGGGAATAGATTATATTTCGCGTCGATATTTTCACCACTACAAGTCTGTCCTTTGCGTTAACAAGGTTGCTTTGTGTTTTTAACCGCTATAGAATGATAAGTGTTTGACTACGCTAGTCTATTGCTCCCGATAAATTTGTGAAGTATGATGAGCATTAAAGTAAGGGCACTAGTGTGACTAGTTTTTATCATTGCCACTAAAAACAATGTTTCAAAATTAGTAGCGTAAGAATGACTCATAATTTTCTATAAAAGATCATTTTTGTATAGACGGTGTGTGAAATTAGTTGTGAAATGCAAAACAATGAAATATATTCAAAATGATTTTAAAAAACTGACATAATTTGGAAACTATTGCTTCATAATCATGGTGAATATTGTTTCATTTTTTTTTTTTTTTTTAATGATATTCCGGTATCCTAACGTCGAGATATGCGGTAAAATATTAAAGTGTACTAAGATTTCGGAGTTTCTAGTATTTGCGTCAGATATAGCTTTTAAATTTTATAATAAAATCAGATATATGTTTAGAATGATACAAATATACCTGTTGCAAATTAAGTTACAATTGTGATTTCTACAGATTTTTTGATATAGAAATATTGTCGCTAACAAAGTCGCGTTAATCATCTTAATTGTCGCCTTTAAAGTTGAAGGTTGGTCTGTGAATTTTACTGGACTGATTTCTTTTGAAATAAAATTACGATCGAAAGACAACTCTGTGGGCTTAGTTAAACAAGTAATATTTTTAACGGGGACCTAAGTAACGCATTAGAATGATGGTTTAGGGCAGGTAGTTTTCGAGGCAATGAATTTTATTTTTATTAGAATTTTCATTGCAGCGATTAATTTCGATATGTAAAAGATTAATCAGTTCTGAAATATTCAGTGTTAAAATAAATGATTTCGAGAAACCGCGTCTCTGTTTTATTGCCTAGCGTAAGTTTCGCGAAGTTAATTATTTCACATTTGATAATAGTTTTTTAATTGGCTGATCGGATATTGCTTTTAATAACTGCTCAGTTTGCAAGGTTTATTTAATAGGAGTGCAAACGGACTGATTAGATTTATGAAAATTCAAGTTACACAGAGTATTTGCTGCTTTGTTTTGTTTATTTAACATTTATATTGGAAATTATTTAATACGGTAAAATGTGTAACCTTTTTTTGTATTTTTTACATGTAAATATTAAGTCAGTACAGTGTCTATTAAAATGTGGTTTAAAGCATTTCAATATGCGACACATTTATAAAACTTTATTACATTGTTTTGTTTGATTTTTCTTATTAGCTAAAATAAAAAATTGATTATACTTTAAGGATATCCTGAATTTTGTCGGTAATAAAATGTCATCATTATCATTTTGTGCCAACCGTATCGATCGTGGCTACTACATCGTGAATTGAGCGATATTTTTTTCCAGTCTATACGATTTTCTGTTTTCCTTATAATTCCGTGAACCAGTACTTTGCACATATTTCGTATTTGGTTTGTTCATCTCTCATTGAGCTCTTTCCATGGAGTCGTTTGCCATTTGTTTTTCTCAGAATTACTAGTTTCTTTAGACCTATATATCACCTTTTTTCCTCTTGATGTGCCCATAATATTACATTATCCGTCGTTTGTACATATTGCGTAACCGTCCAGTTATAACTATCTCATTCAGAATGGATTCATTGGTTCGTTTCGCCGTTCAAGGAACGCGAAGCACTCTTCTTCATATTCACATTTCCAATGTTTGATCAGCTTTTCTTAACATCCCAGCCTTTTACAACATTATAGGATGTATTAGTGTGCGCGCTATTCCTATTTTGGTTGTTTTTTTAATATCATGGCTTTTCCAAATATGCGATACCAATTTTTACCGAAAGAAAACCCGGTACTTCCGCGCCTTTTGTACAGAAGTACATTGTGAGAAGGGTATATCTGTCGAATGGTGCGCAAAGTGTGATACAGTTATGTGTTTTGTTTTAATAGAAACATGAACTCAAATCGTTGTGAGTAAAATGTTTGCTATGGTCGGTGGAGAGCATAATTTAAATGACATGTGTACTTTTTGTGTGACATATTTCTACGTGACTTACGTTCTTTTTTTGTTTTTTTTTTGTGAATGAACCGTGGCCATGAAATGTATCCATGTTCTGAAATGATAACGAAATAGTGAAAGTGAATTCTCTGGTTTTATTGAGAAGTGCTCGGTTTCAGTTATTTCAGTATTCTACGGAAAAGACCCGCAACAATGGCACTGACGTTTTTAAACTTTCAAAAGTATTTTGTGACAATATTTTTTGCGTGGAATAGTATTAACCTTTATATCAGATATTTCCTGATAGCAATTGTTTGCTGAGTCCTGTATTACTGTGGGATGCAGTTTAACGGAAATGTTAATACTCTTAATAGGCCTGGGATTGTTGTTATAAACTGATTTATCTTATTCATCGAAATCAGTTTTGCAGATGACAAGCTATTTTTAGTGTGTCTGCTTTAAAATCTTCGGGTTTTCCGTTTAGTATGTGGCTTTTCTTTTTTGCATTGTGGAGACCAGTTATTTTTTCATAGTAACATAATTAGATTGTACCGTCTGTTTGCATCATGCACTGACTGCTTAAGAGACCTCATTAACCCAGTTATTAAATTTATTATCATAACGCTGGCAAATTTATTGATGCATAAATCATTAGTCGATGTATTCGTACGGCGATCAATGTGATTGTATCTGAATACAGTGGGGACACGGTGTGTATAATGTTCGAGAAAGCCGCGCAATGGATAAGTATGCTTTTTACGCGTAACTATATACAAATCAGGCGTAGTTGCCGCAAAAGATCAGTAATTACAACATCGAAGATGATACTAACGAGAGTAAATGGTAGAAATTCATTGTGGAAAGGATACGTAATAAAATTTCTTACCGAAATCGGAAAGTAGTAGTAGAGAGACATAGAGACCCGCAGCTATAGCATCAAACGGGATTAATAAAGTTATTGGCATTATTCGGTTTTTCGGTAACGTTTTCTACACCTTCCGAATTAAAAAATGTTCTACAGAAAATACGAAAACGAAAAATCACTCTAGAATTGTTACGTTTACTTTACTATTGCTATAAATTCTATACTATTTAAAATGGTGCTTTCCATAAATGTGGAAAAAGAAACATATCACAATTATACCTAAACCTGAGACTGACGTTTCCTTGGTGTGCAATTACAGGTATTTGAGTAAAACTTTTCGGTCTATACATTTTTTGTATTAATATCAGCAGAAAAATATTGTGATTCTTCGTCAATTTGACTTTGCACGTAACTGTCCATCGTTATACAGTTTTGGGGTCCAGTTGATGAAGTTGCATCGGTCTTTTAGTTTTATTGAAAAGGCATTGCAGACGAATTATTTAAATTAACAATTTTCGGCTCGATTTTCATCTTATTAAATATATTAATAGAATTATCCAGCGGGTAGGACGTTTTATGTGAAAGTAAATAATACATACGCTGTGATGGGAATTTTTCAGAGGAGTAGCTTTGAGCCTTTTCTATTTATATTATGGGGTGCATGATGACGGGCTTTTCTCAAATCTATTCTAAATTTGCAAATCAATCAGTGTATTAGTGAGTTTCACAAACATTTAATAATACAGCACTAATATGCACATGATATGAAATTTATACTTTTATATATTATTTTTCTTTTGTTGAAATACTGTTGGAGTAAAACGGAATTAAACATTTAGAAGTCAGAAACATTATTATAAATTACCAGCCCTACGATCTGTGTATTTTAATTTGTTACGTGACATTCTTCACAAAATTAGAAGATTATACCCTAATTATCTGTTTTCGATTTGCTACTTATTACGGTAAATAAATGTCTTATTTTCTCATAATAAATTGCGGATACAATTGTTTTAAAAAGAATTTTATTTGCTTTTCTACTATTGTGTGATAAGTGTGTTTTTTGCATTTAATAAATTTTAAATGTACAGCGATCACTAAATCAAATATCGGTCGCTTCTTTTTAGAATTTCTCGTTTAATAAATTTTTTTCAATGTGAATTAGGTAAAAATCGTTAACACGATTCTCAAGAAACCATTTAATTAAATATATATATATATATATATATATATGCTTATATGCACACCTATAATAATTGCATAATAAAAAAGACCATGAAGGGTTTTCCCAAATTCAAAGCCATCGAAAATATGTCACGTGCAGAGATATCGCTATTTATGTTCTTTTAAAGCACAGGGTGATTATAATTGAAGTTCAAGTTTCAAAACGCTATAAAAAAGAACCATTGATCAGAATGACATCAAATTTGAACGGAATGAGGAAAGCGGATGGGGCATAAGAGAAAAAATTGTTCCAATTTTTTTTATTTTTTTTTTTGGGGCCGGCATCTAATTTTAGTAATAGATTGCGCTGTAAGCATTATTATTTAAAAGGGTTCGACTACAAATGACAAATGAATCGTAAAACAACGGCTAAGGTGTAAGTCAAACGTTAAACTAACTGTACTGTTCAATGTGCGCATGGCTGTACAGGTGTAATACTGTTAGTTATGTAAGCCCATTCACCACGGCAAGGTCATATGACATCGGATGGGAAAAATCGATTTTTAATTGTCCCGAGGCCAAAAACCATATAAAAACCATCGATCAAATCAGTTTTTAAATTTCGTGAGACTGGCGCAAAATACGTTCAATATGCTGTCCGCCGTTTTCTGTAACTAGTTGAAATCGAGAAACAGCACAGCTGATGGAAGTGTCTCCGGGGCCACGTTTAGAATGTGTTGCCCATTGCGTACCTTCAGTTTAGCTAAATTTTCAATCGGAGCATTAAACGTATCTTTCAGATAGTCCCGCAGTCAGAAGTCACACGGATTAAGATCAGGTGATCGGGACGGCCAGGCTGTAGGAAAATGACGGCTGATAATTCTAGCATTTCCGAAATGCCGCTTCAGCAGCTGCTTCACTGGATTTGCAATGCGCGGAGGAGCGCCATCTTACATAAAAATGATCCCATCCACACATCCACACTGTTGAAGAGCTGAGATGATGTGTTGCGCAAAAGACATTCATAGCGCTTACCAGTGATAGTACAGGTATCAAGACCGAAAGCACCCGTCTCCTCGAAAAAATATGGTCCTATGATAAATTATGCCGTAAACCCGCACCACACAGTTAGCGCAATCTGTTGCTAAAATTAGATGCCCTCCCCCTCTAAAAAAAAATAGAACTATTTTTTTCTTATGCCATCCGCTTTTCCCATTCTTCAATAATATTCTGTTCAAATTTGACGTCATTCTGATCAGTGGGTTTTTTTTTAAAGCGTTTTGAAACTTGAACTTTAATTATAATTGATTTTGCTTTCGGCATAGTGAATTAATATTTTATCACTGATAACGGTTAAATAGATAATGAAACAATCTTACTTGAATAATCTCTGCTTCTTGTCAAATAAACGCGTTAACACTCAACCGTTCAAACTAATAAAATATATATATATATCAATAAAATATATATACCCTGTAAATACCATTTAGAACGGACTCACTAATAGTTATTAAAAAAGTAAGAAAAATATTTGAACTAGAGAAAGAGTAATATAAATTATAACAACAGAATTAATTTTATACGTCAAAATGCGCTTATACCCACTCTATACGGGCGGAACATTTGATAGAAGTTTAACATTCAACAGTCGTGTGAAATAGTTCTTTAAATGGTGCTTAAAAATTTGTTTAACATCAGTTTCCTTTTATTTTCTGATGTTTAACTATATAAGTATCCTTCGCTTTCGGGTACATTTGTGATAAGATTTTGCTTCGAATTTGTGTTGAATATCTTTAGTTTTTCGGAAATAGCCGAAGGGTGCGAACTGGATTAAAAAACGGCACTATGCTTTCGCAAGGGTTTATGTATCGATTACGTTTGAAAGTATAAAACATGGTATATGCTCTTACTGTTGTTGTGTCGCTGATTGCTTGGTTATAAAAATGCATGACTAACGGTTCGATGTATCGACTTTATTCATCTAGACAGAGCGTGACATGATTTCGTGACATAGTTTTTCGGCTGGTCATCATCGCTCGTCGTCCAATGCTGCCGTTTACCTCGGTCTGCGGTTGCCAACGGCATATTCCTCGAGTTCTCTTATGATTTTCGCGATTTAAGCGATATATCTGGTGCTTGGTCGCAGCCTCATTTTTCGGACACTTTTCTGTCTACCACAATTTTTTGACTGAATCTGGTGGAATGGTATTATTATATGTTTGAAGAATCTTAAAACGCAACTTTCTATAGTAGGCAGTAGTCTTTTTATTTTATTTTTTTTTTTTTTTTTTTTTTTGTCCTCTAGATCGTTCAACACGGATGGACGTATTTGTGAGTTTGGCTATCCACTAAATCTTTTGCAATCATCAGCAAAATATCTGAAAAATTTTCATCTTTTTTTCACTTCTGCTTTTTTTGAACATGTTTCGCATGCATATGGAGTATTAAAAAACACCATTATTCTGACAGTACTCATCTTGGTCCATTTTTCTGATGTATTTGTTCTTTCACGTGCGTGTTAGCTGGACAGTTGCATTCCTGGCGCTTATTAGTTTGCTTCTAATTTTTATATTGTAGTCATCCTTATATTCGAAATAAATGCTCCTGCGTTAACAAGTTGATCTTTCAGTTCAGTTCCGTAGAGCGTCCTGGGAGCGGTTAATTGCGAAATTTTATTGCTCCTATCTATAATTAGGATTTGTCTTTTTGCTGTCATCCCGGTTGCTTTGTGTCATTATCATTTTTTGTCCTTGTCTAATTTCTTATAAACTTTTTTTTCTTTCCGGTCTTGGTAAAAAACATTTGTATTGGCTACCTTCATTTCTTCTGTTTCTAATCGCTTCCTGATATAACTTTCAAATCCGTACGTTTCATTATTTGTTAGTCCTTTGTGTTGGTTAAATGTCCTGTGTTGACGCGTCCAAAGAATAAAAAATAAATAAAATAACTGTAATAAGAAAATTGTAATTTTTAGATTAATTGTTGGAATGATGGTATTAGTAACACAACCCTTGAATAGTATAAATTTAACTGAATTAAAAAAAAAAAAAAGAAAAGAAAAAGAAGATAAAACTTCTGATAGAGTTAAACTAATAGGAAACTTCGTCGTTAATCATAACCGGCTAATATACATATATTTTTTTTTTTAATTTTCTTCCATCAGTGAGCCCGTTTTAACATCTGATAGTGTTCTAACATCTGAAAGTGTTCTACAAGTAATCTCATTTTCTCCTTCCTTATCATCTTATAACGTCTTTATATTCTCCTTTTTAGGTATTTTTTATTTGAATCCCCTACACACCCACACACACCCACCCGCTTAATGAAACGCAGATTTATTAAATTAGTTTGCTACTTTTAATAATGTGTCAGTATTTTACAGTAAGCATGTTCGAGTTGCCGACCTCTATCAAATTTAACATCTACATAATGGAGTTATATAAAACAGTCCAACGCATAAGCACTGTGAAAAAAATTAGCTTTAAAACTGAATAAATGACGAAAAAAACAAAAAAGTAATAGAGTGCACAGCGATGAACTGCGGAAAATCGTAAATGGGAATTGTTGATAACGGTATGCTTCCAAGGAGGCGATTAATGACAATTAGTAGTAGTACGCTCGCTGGTATGAGAACAGTGTAAAGCTGCACCAAGTTTTATCGTATATTTCAAACCTAAGGGCAGTTATCGATACGAACTGGTTAGCTGTGAAAAAAAATGTCCGACCTAGAGTTAAAACTTAATTTAATTAGTGTACTCTTGATAATTCTATCGGAGTGGTCTTTAATATAACCTACAGGCGGTCAACGGCCAGGGGAAGGTTATGAAAACAAAAAAAAAAAAAAAAAATTAATCACAAATAGTTTTCACGGTGTTGATATTCGTTGTGAATACATTTTCTGGTGATAATGGTGGGAAACGCGATTAAGCGTATGCGCTTTAAAACAGTGACGGTTCGGAGGGTTATGAAGAGAAGAATGATCGGCTGAATCTTTGAATTTTAGTAGACTGGCATGGCTGATTGACAATCTTAAAGTTTGTGCTGTCCGGGACATATTTAACCGAACTGTTTTGTTTTTCGCGAAATTGAATAATATACATATAGATAGATTTCTTTTCATTAGATAAGGCGTTTCCACAGATAATGGCTATATGATCAAGATTGTTAGATAGCCCACAGTACATTCGTGCGAACAATATGAATGGTAATTGATTTGTGAAGTGTGGGGTGCTTCTCAGACCTTATATCATAGACCGCGGGAAAGTTTTTTTGAATTGAAATGTTAGAAAAGAAAAGGCTTAGTGCGGAAGAAAAAGCCCTTTTTCCATATTATTCGCGACTAAGCTTAAAGTTTACAGAATACCGTAAGCTGTAGTTCTGAAAAAGATGCATGAAACAAAACAAATAGCAGACAGTTTCGGTCACAGAAGATACTATAAGATTTTAGACGAGAACGAACATGGAGAATTGATATCATTTAACGATTAACAGAGAATTATTCCAGCCATTGCGATTGTGACCTTCGAGTGGCTGATATCAGTCTGCTATAAGGAGGAAATCGGTGGTGGCTGTGATAAAATTTTAATTTATTCCGATAACGAAAACGCGTATTTTTGCTGAATTGCAGTTGGTTGACAATTCGCATTGAATTTTCGGTGATTTATTACCGAAGGGCCATCTCTATATCGAACGATGAATTATTTTTTATTTATAAATAGCGAAAGGGAAAAAATAAGCTATTTTAATAGGGGTTTTATTCGTGATATTCCGTTTCTGTGCATGATAAGCGAAATGGCTATATAAAATATATAAGGTAACTGCTGTCAGATTATTTATGGCATTAGCTTTGCATGTTCAAATGTTTAAAAGTTTTATACATATAAGAGCGACTATATATGTATATGTATTTATTAAAGTTTATAACGAAAAACTTTTTTATTGTTGTCTGCCCTGATCTGTAGAAACTTTGTTAGTTATGTTTCGGAAAAGTGCTCTGTTTTGTTGCGAACTGAATAAAGTTTCCAACCGCCACCGATTCTCTTTTCTACGTGAACTTTATCTCATCATTAGAAAAGGAACGCAAGTGTATCATCGACCATGAAGCAGCCGGTTATCTAGAGAGGGTGTTGAATCTGTTAGAAAAAGTTTAAGTTGGTGTTGTATTAAAATTTTCGAATAAGTTTTCGCTACGTAATCTGCAGTAGAATTTAAATTTAAAAAGTTTGTTCCGTAGTACTTCACCGGCGTGCTTTAGTCATTTCTCTTTAAAGTTTTTGCTTGTCGACTCGTCTTTTATCTTTTTCTCGTTTACATCTGATCTCTTTTTTTTTTTTTTTTTCCCTCCCCTCTCGATATACTTTATTCGCTCAGCCTCGCTCGACCCAGTCTAGTAACTGTGCTCTCTAAATTTACTTACGCGGATTTCTGTTTAATGATAAACAGTAACGGAAACAGTTATTTACTTTTCAAATAATTTCCGTGTTATTGCTGAGACTGCAAATGGGCACTGAATAGAATTCAACAGATGTTTTTTCAACTATTCGGAAATTGTGAAGTAATTTTTCTGCAACGGTTTGATAGGTGTATCCCCTCCTGCCCCCCCCCAGTGTTGTTAATATTTATATTTCCGATAAAAACGCACAGTTGGTTTAATGTAATTTAAGTAAGGTATAGTAAATAATGTATTGATGCCATTCAGTTTAATGAAATAATGAATAGTTAATTGTTAATTAGTCTGTATGGTAGCGCCTATTGCAAGTGTTACTGCCATGCCTTTTATTGCTCCGACGAAGATTTAAATGTGCTTATCGCTTAGAAGAAGTTTTTTATACGTTAATAAAATGATGAGTTTTAATTAGTAGTCCCAAAAATATTTTTAATATCATCAACTTCTCCCTCCCTATGAATGACAGATTACACAGAATGGACTTTTAAAGAAAGTGTACAGATATGAAAATGAAGATTTAGAAATTGGTGTGTGCTGACTAAATGAATAAAATTTTACGAGGATTATTTTGGCTGATGCCGAAACGCGCGATTATGAGAAAGCAGATTAATGGATAAGTTGAAAGTAGAATTTTGTGTAAGATATCATTAAATTGAGACCGTAAGCAATTAATTTAGAAAATCGAGATATCTTACGGAGAGCCGCATAGCAGTGAGCATAAATATAGCCTGATTGAGAATCGGTGGATCACAAAACCAAACCTTAAAAGCGGTAAAGGCGAATTATAAAAGATTATAACTACTTTTAAAATGAGATTTTGTTATTTTCGTTCTTCCTTTTATTCGATCTATGTGGATATGAATACGACATGCGGATTTTATTGGCGCCGAAGAGGAATATGCTGGTGAATATGGTTTGCTAGCGCAGTTGAAAATTATTGGTAAATGGTATTAGATGTGACTGTAACAGCTTGATGAACACCGCAATTAACGGTTCTTGAAATAATGGACTATCGAATTTCAACGCGAGGCAACAGATATATAAATTTACGAAATATCATCACACATGGCGATCAAGAAGAAAGTACGGAATATGTGAAATCTTTAGACCATAAAATTGAACTAGTAAAATGCGCGTTTTGGAATAGTTGCATCTTTTGTTCACTAAATGCCATTGTTGTTAGTTCACACTTGCAGTGATTATCAAAACGCCTTATCACCGTTAATTTGCATTCGCTGTTTGTTTTCCAAAAAAATACGATCGTTGGTCGTCTTTTTTGGCTTAGTACTATGGCATTACATGATATTCTTCTGTCTAACTTTGTACATTTCCGTTCTTGTATTATCGAAACAGTATAAATACACCGATTTAACCTTGAACCAAATTCCACATTGATATTCGGAGAAGGAAATCTTGAAAAAAGAAAATGTTCTGCTGCGAACGGTAGTAAACGGCAATTTTGATTTGTGTATTTGCTATCGGATTTAAACGCAGCATGAAAGTAACATGAACAATCAATGATCAGCATTTGACATTCATTATTATACTCGTAAGTATCCGTATAACGTATTAACGTAATAAAATAACCAACACATCCCATTACCAATACATTTCGGTTAACGTAATTTCAGTGATCTAAAACAAAAACTATATCAATATCATAGCTACTTCTTCTTAAGAAAAGTGATATTTATTATTGCAATACGATGTCAGTTTTCGAAAATATGAAATGTTACAGCAAAATACATTTATTGTGATTATATTTATAGACCAACTGTTACGATTAATAGTTATAATTGCTAATTTTATTATATCGGAACACTTGCTGATTCTAGTATGTATACTAGATTCTTTTAGAGATTATTTTCATGAATGCTCTGTAAATTTTTATATACAACTTTTGATGATCGAACTGCTGAGACGTGTCATAAAACGGTTTCGGTAAGATTACTTTTTTGTAAATTGAAAATCGATTTTTTTTTTTTTATTTATTTTTTATGTGAAAATGTTTCTCTGTCGAAGTTTTGGTGGCTTCGATATATTTCATGTGATTCAACGCTATATTTTCTAGGAAACTCGTATCTCGCTTAGTAATTCTGCGTTTAAGGGACAAAATTAATATTAACGAATTTTTAAAAAGCAAAGCTAAGAGACAGTAGTTGATTGACTAGTATTTGTTTCGAACTCATTTCAAAAGAATCGTGTGGGGCGACTTAATGAACTTGGTTTTGTTCTTAGCAAATGTTAATTGTCGAAACAGGTAATTTAGGAAATAAATTTGCAGCGGAAGTGACCACCTTAAAATGAAATATTGCATATTTGTTTATAGCTTCTGTGATCTGTTAAATAAAATATAATTACTTTAAAAAAAAAAAAAAAATCGAACAGTATAGTGAACCAGATTTCCGCGTCAACTTCTACGTCTTGGTTCCGAAATTATTATTAACTTCCCAATGTCTTTTTCTAATTAGAAGAGAATACTTCATACAATTTCCTTTCGTAAGTCGGCTTATGAAAATACAAGTTTCATTTTATGGCGGGCGAAAAAGAGATATTATTTTCCGTCACGAAAAATGTATTACTTTGAGCAACTGTAATACTGTTGACTCACTAGTCTGTATATGTTACAAATTGTTGAAACTTTGCATTAGAAATGGCATAAATACAATTTTTTTTGTACGAAAAAAATAAATAAAAACCGAACTAATGTAGAATCAATAAATGCGTGGTTCAGTTCATTACAATTTTGAAAATGCACTATTTTATTCGGAGAACAAACTCATATACCACAGGACTATGTCGGATCTTAGGAGAAAGGAACTGGCTTAACATTCACCTCAAATTCATTAGACGAAGGTTATCGAAAGTTTAAAGAATGCTCTTTTATTTCATTTCAATTACTACTATTAGTTTTAATCCGTTAAAACTTTTCACGTACTGTGTTGAAATAGTTCCTTCTAATTGTCCTACTGCCGGATTCAATGTCTTCGAGCTTGTATTGATACACACCCCTGTTTATCTTTTCTTCTCGACTAGCTTTAAATTTTTGCTTCGTTGGTAGCGAATTCATACTTGAGTATTATGGTTTTATTGAGCACCATCGAGAACAGTTTTCGGGCAAATCGATATTATTTTACCCAATCGAATAAGTCCTATTTTAAGGTGTGCCGCTAATTGTCTGATTCCTAGGTTGGCTGTTTCAGCGTAGATAACCCTCCTATTTCATTCCAGTCAAATGGCGTTCGGTTAATTCTTTTTCCCACTTCCCGTTTGATCGTTTACGGTGTGTACCGTTAGATTAAATTTCGAAACTGCACTAGTAGGTTTCCAGTCATCCTGGGATTTACATTCTTGTAATTCTACAGTGAAACACTTGTTTACTTTATTTGTTATTTATCCTACCGTACATGTAATGGCAGCTTATACATAACGGGTTTTGTCCTTTTTTTTTTTTTTTTCTTCCTTTCTTTCTTTCTTCGATTGCTTCAGTATGAATGTGATTTAAACGATAGCGCTTAGTGTTCAATTTTTGTTTTTTTCTTTTTACTTTTTGAGAATGTCGGCTAAGGGCATTTACCCAATCTAAAGGTATGACAGCATTAATGATTATATAGGAAAAATATTAGAAATGGAGCATCTGAATGAAGCTAACACAGTAATAATCGAGAGAGAAGGAAAAGAAAGGATGCTGTGATCGCTGTAAGGCGTAGGGAGGCCAAGACGTAAAAGACCGGAATACAGTATCGCGCGTTCTGAAGAAATGAAAGGACATTCAAGTAAAATGTGATTCGCATCACAAATGAAGGGTTTAACCTTCACTATTCTCAATAAGACCCTGTCAAGGATCAATGGAATTCACATTTTATTACTGTATTTCGTAGTCATTGTGTTGACGTCCTGAAACTTACTTTGTGCAATGGAGGAACCAGGTTTTTCCATTTTACGCCGAACAAAAGTTTTAAAATCAGTAAATTCCCATTAATTTTTGTTTTAGTTTTCAATGCTGTCTTAAAAGATCCGTTTAAAAAAATTCTGGGGGAACAAGTTACACTTAGTAATTATTCATTTCTGTGTTATATGATATTACAAAATTAATTTTTTCTGTAATGAAGCGGATTTCGCCAAGAATCTCGACTCGTTTGTTTTATTTCTTCATTTTGTATTAAAAATAATGATAATTGATAAACTACACACATACATAATCAACGATTATATATGTAAATATAAAATTCGCCGGCCGGTTCCGGTTGCCCCGAACCTTAATTACGACATTAAATTAAAATTTATTATTGTTAATATTATTATTTTTGATTAAGTTTTGCAAGATTATTGTTCGTTTTAGATGTTTATAACATAAATTCTTAAAAATTAGAACTATATTAATTTTTCATTTTCCGGCTTAAAAATTTCTGTGGATCTTATTTTAAATTTATAATATACTTCAAAGTGCAAATGAGAGCAAAACACATTAATAATATTTTTGTAATTCCGTGTTCTACTTCATATGCAGAGGTGAGTTATTTGCGCGAACATGTTATTTTATACGTAATTAGTGTTATGTTTGTAGCCGCCTTCGTTGCTTTGTGATTATCTGTAAATTCCGGATGGTTAGCGAACTTATATTTCTGCTCCGCCTTCCGTCTGATTCCTTTAATAATCCAGTCGAAACGCGGCAGTGGCTGCTTTGCAACGCAATATTCTCCCGCAGTTTAGCAATTGTAATCTAATTTATTCAGATAGATTTTTCTGCTGAAATAAGATGAAAAGTATTATTTGTTTCAACGGCGAGAGGTTCCGATTAAAATAAAAAATCAAATTTTTCTTTTTTTGTAATACGTATGTATGTATAAGTAGCAAAATAAAACTTTTTCTTTCTGCGAAAAATCTTTCAAGAGTTTTCTGCAATTTTTGCTTGTTGTCTACCTTTTTTTTCTTTTTTCCTAACAGTTTATTCTATTAATTTTTTCTTCTTTCCGGTCCAATTAAGTTTGAAAGAAAAGCGAGTAAATAAAGCAAAATTATAATTTGCTGCCGAATAATGGTAGCTTAAATTGATGACGCAGGAGACGAGGGAACATCCTTCAAATAGGACGACAACAATTTCATTTTACAGTTGCCTTCACTCGCCGTTTAAACAATTCTGCCCGTGTTGTTAACCTATTTGCAAAGCTATGCGTACAGTATGACAACAGCGACGGCGTCGATGCGGTGGTTTTGTAGCGTATCTATTTCTGCACAAAGCTCTTGGCACAGCTTATACTCGGATTTGTGTATAGAGAATTTTGTATTTTGTATTTTGTTTGTCGTTGCTGAGTAGCTGGGGTTCAGTTTCGAAATTACTGTCAGCATTTTGCCGCTGAGAAGCCAAGCTTGGTATCATTGCGGGGTCAGAGGTTCGCCTTTGTCGACTGCCGCTCAAATGGAATAACCTGAAATTTTTGCTGACACGACGTAGTGCAGATTTTGCCTTATTATTATTATTATTATTATTATTATTATTATTATTCGTCCGAAAGTAGTTACCTCTGCTGTGTCCTGTATGTTGGTTCCGGAGTATTGTGTTGTTTGCTGTGTTGCGAGTTCCAACGAGTGGAATAACTACTTTTCTTACTTCTCCCTCGGGGAGTTCTTAAGTGTCGGATTGGTGCTTTTTTTCTTCCTTTTCTCCAATGAAAGATTTCAATATCGAATTTCTTAACACTGGAATGCTTCAATTCACATCTTACTCCATCTCTTTTTCAGTTGCTTTTGCGGTCCTTATTCGTAGTCTGTCTTCGTCCGCCGGTTTCTCTTCTTTGTTGTTCGCCACTTCCTCCATCCTCGCGCCGCTTTGTATTTATTTTCGCCATTTTTCATTATTCTCTCTCTATGTTGAATTCCTCTTTTTCTTTTATTATCTTCTATTTGTATCATCACGTACTGGTAAAATGTAAAGAATCGATCAGTTTCTCATTCTTGATTTATTTCGTTTAAAATGGGACACAGCAACCAGAGACGCGCATTTTTGTTTTTCTTTGGTTTGCAGCCTTTCCGTTTACCGTTCTTATCGCGCCTCAGTTAAAATTTCGAAAAAGATTATATAAATTATTTTGCAGATCTCGATGTAGACGTAGTGCGCATTTCCTTTATTTGTTGTTTCTTTTTGAATGAAATATATCAAAAATATTTGTGGAAATAAAAATGTAAGTTTTGCTGAATAGATTTTCGTCAATTTTATTTGAACGTTGCTTATAATGTGGCCGCACGTGCCCTATCTGATAGATTGAAATTTATTTTTGTATTTCTAAAAATTCTCGTTATTTGATTATTCCTCTCTTCGCTGCGGAATATCATTTTCGGTTTTACCGAAGTGTGCCAGTAGAGCAGGTATCAACAGATACAAGAATATTTACATTCTTAGTTTTGCTGCGATCGTCGTTTTCTCCATGTTGTAATTGCCATTTTAGCCAAATCAAAAAGTAAACTTATGTTTTGGTCGGCTAACATTTAATTTCTTAAACAAATCCTTTACATCGCATTTCAATTTATCTCGGTACTTTTTTATGGTGAATACAAACTTGTTGAAAAGGGGTTAAATCTTCTCATTTGTGCTTTATATTTTCGTTTTGAAATAACCCATTTCGGAAATTTATATCAAAAGTTTATGCTCGATAATAACTGATGTTTTTAAGTGTTTTTTTTTTTTTTTTTTTTGGTTTTTTATGTTTCAACAAAATTACATCATTATTATTGTAACCACAATATCATTATTAAAAACAAGTGGAGCAATCTCGATTTACTCTATCCGGTGATGTACTTTTTTTCCCGTTTTTTACCGTCTTCGAATAAAGGATCTTTTTTCGTTTGTTTTTTTTTTTTTTTTGGGCTTGTCAACCGGGGACCTTTACCCAGAAACAATTAGAATAGGATGGAATCACTTATATCTTGATATGTTCAGATATTGTTAGGAGCAAGGAACAAATAATAGAAACAATCTGTGGAGAGGGAAGAGATAAAACATAACAGGCGCAATATGGAGTGCATTATAATCAGTATTTATTTATTCTTCTTTCTTAGCGATTTCCTGGCGCGGGGTCCGCTTGGTGGCACGTTCTTCTCCATTTTCTACGATCCTCGACGTCCTCTATCTCAACACCGACTTCCACTATGTCGTTGTTAGTGGAGTCTATCTACCGTCTTCTCGGCCTACCTCGTGGTCGTTTTCCTTCAGGGTCATAATTCATTAATATCCTCACTGGGCTATTGTTTGCTTTCCTCAAGATGTGACCATACCATCGGAATCGCGTTTCCCGTAATTTCAAATGTATAACTAGAACTCCTATAAAAAGTAAAGTAAGTCCCATACCCTTCACAGGGCGCCGGGGATTGTGAAGTTAAGGTTCACAATGAACTAAGCCTAACGGCACCAATGAGAGTAGTGTGTGTCTAAGAGACCAACGTGGACATTTTCATTTCAGCCACGTGAAGTTTTTGTTCCATTTTTGTAGTTGTCGCCCGGCATTCAGCTCCATATAACATTGCAGGTCTGATAATCGTTTTATAAATCCTCTCCTTCTTAAGGTGGATCGGTATTCTTTTGTCACATAATACCCCGGTTAACAGCTTCCATTTCATCCATGCTGTTTAGATCTATCCCCAACTGAGATAATATTTGAACTGAACGGTCCTTCTTAACACCATGTTATATATTTTAATAGATTCGCCTCTAGGTATTGCACATTCCTAGTACTCAATTTTTCTGATGTTAAGTTTAAGTCCATTCTCCTGTAATCTATTTTTCCAAATCTGCACGCACTTCTCTAAATTGGTTTTGCATTTATCTGCTAGGAAGACGTCATCTGTGTATAATCTGTAAGTCTGCTGTTATAGTGTCCACACAAAGGATGAAATTGACGGCGATAATGCTGAACCTTGATACACTCCCACAGTGATCTGAATGGCGGTGAAATGGCTACCGGGCACTGCACCACACTGGTTGCTTTTTTGTATATAGCCCGCATTTTCTTGTGGGACTTTGTGTATTTGGTAGCGTCTTCCAAATTAGTTCAGGCGGAACCTTGTCAAAAGAGTTTTTCAGATCCAAAAAGGCTATGCAGATTGGACTCTTTCTTTCCCAGTGCTTTTCTGCAAGTGTCCGTGCCATATGGATCGCACCGTTGTTCCACGTTCTTTTACAAACCCACATTAGATTGGGGTGACTTGAATGATTTCCCGTAATCGGCAATCCAGTATGCGCTCAAATATTTTAAGGGTGTGACAAAGTAGAAAAATTGGGCTGTAGTTGCTGCAATCCATAACTACCTACCCTCTTCTGTTTCCATACAGGGATAGTTGTACTGGTGGACCAGATTTCGGGAATACAATCCTTTGCCGCTATTCGGTTGAATAAACTTAGCAGTATTTCAGCTTCCTTCTTTAATTCGATTGGACATTAGGGAAATAAAGGAAGCAAAAACAAGGACTGGAAACGAAGAAAGCGGGAGTATAAAAGAAGCATCGTACGGGGTGGGGATTTTCTATTTTTAACAGTTCGGAATAAAAATATAAACGCTGAGGTAAAAGGGAAGAACATTCCAATAGGATATGATTGAGGTCACATACTGAATGTAAGTTATGAGAGTGTAGCGAACAATTAGGAAACGTAGCGGGAGAGAATCTATGAATAGCGGAAGGAAATAAAGTTTCCCGTACGTGGATGACAAATAGCGGAAATCACTGAGTGATGAAGAAATGAAAAATTATAAAACCAAGGACGATTAGGGAGTGAAGACTAAATAAATAGGTACAACGAAGCGGGATTAGAGGAAGTTAAATGATAGATATCAGACCATATCCGTCAATGACAAGGCAAAAGAGAAGGAAAGAAGATTAAGAGTTGAAGACTTTTCGATAAAGGGACCGAATTTTGGTTACGATTCGACCTAAAGAATCAACTAATTCGTTTCCAGCACATTTACACAAAAACCAATTTAGATAGAATATTTAGAAAGGAGATCGTAAATTATAAATTGAGTTTGGATAATAATGAAATCACTTAAGTAGGAAAGAGAAGGGAGCAAGATAGTTAAGAGAACACTTTTACGAGTCGGATATTATTAAGTATTTTCGAGAATCGTGAGAAGACGAAATAAATAAAGTTGAATAGAAGATTGCAGTTACCTTCACGGCAAAGACCGGACAAAAGGACGCAATTTAAATGACTCCGAGTAAATTGAAACTGGAAGAACGAAAGAGGTACCAATACCACGAGGGCTTTAAAACCCGATGGTAAAGTTCATGGCGTGAGAGCGAAAAAGACAGTAAATAATGTGTGTAAATTCTTGTTTAGCGATTTCAGGTAAGAGATAATTAGTAGAGATAGGAAGGGAAGATAAACTAGGAAGGTAAGAAAAATAGAAGAAGTCGAAAGAAATGTATGGACGTTTTTGGTACAAATAAATGTAAGGACAGAACTTAGCAAGAATATTGCATAATTAATTGTAATCGTATTTTTTAAGAATATTGGTTTGTGACTAAAATGGTATCCCCCAAGTGGGAAACCAGTTGAGAAAATATCTTTACCGTAATGCTAAAATTCTTTCCAAAAAATTTCAAATAATTCTAGTATTGCTAAACAACTTTTAAGCACTTTTAAAGTATTTTAACCAATGCTAATCACGCCAGAAATTCCTTCCTGAAATTTCCTTAGTACGAACTAATTTAATGTAATATTGAAATGAATTTCTTAATATAGTAAGTTACTTAATTAACCTAGCTGAATTTTAAGAAATGGAATAAAAAAAAAGCATGTAACTTTATTGAAATGACAGTAATTCTAGATAATAGGATGCAGGATCTTGGATTTGTTCTTATATTGAATGTTTTGTTTTAAAATTTTGACAAAAGTATGTAAAAGTTTTAGTAAAACTAGTAAAAAATAAAATATAAGGCTAGAGTTTTTAAACACTTTACTTACACGTGCATATATATATATATAGAGAGAGAGAGAGAAAATTCTTAAACATACTAAATAAAATAAGTATAATTTTAAAAAATTTAAATTGTTTAAATAAAAAAAAATGTATTTCAGAAACTGGTTATAACAATTATTTTTTATCTATTATTCCTTAAAAAAATATTTTATAATGGTTTCAGTTGAATCAGAATTACTTAATTCTTCATTTGCTATCTCTTTTATGAGCAAAACATCTAAGCATTGCCCATCCTTTTCTTTAAATTTCTGTAGTATCCAGGAGCTTTAAATCTGGAAATATCTGTTAAGCTTTCAAAACCGGATCCTTCTACATTAATATCAAATCCGGGAGTTGTAGTTTTATTTTTATTGAACATCTTTTTCTTCTGTCGCAAAAATATAAATATATTTTCAAGATCATACATCTTTAACTCTGTTAATTATGTACAGAATTTCTCTCATGCTAAAATTAATAACGGTATAATAAGTGGGTGCCATCAACCTAAAAATCTGAAACAGATTTTCGCATACTTGACTCCTGAATTTCTTAGTAACCAATATATCGGGTTTTTTTTTCAAAATATTTATTAATTTAATTAAATTGTGCGCATTTAGTTCGATACATAAATGTTCATTGTCCGACAAAAAATTATTTTTGATAATGCTGATTTGACTTTTTTTATCCAAGATCTCCATATTCTTTTTAAGAAACCCAATACCAACCATGTAAATTTTATCTGTCAAACAAATATTTTCGAATAACATTGTGTTTGTTTGATACCGCATAATTTTCAAATATTTAAGTGTTCCATCGCTTTCTGGAATTTGTTTAAATATTTTATAACTGAATCAGAGCACAATTTATTCGCCGCTGAAAAGTTCATTTTATCATCAGCTTTTAAGTCCCACTTTGTTAATAAATATTTATTTTTAGAACGTATTGCAAGAAGTTCTTCGAAGTCGGTACTCTCTTAGTTACCAAAGTTTCTGTTAACAATATATTTTTTATGTGTTTTATTTATGCTTTCGGAATTATTTTAAATAAATACAATCGTAACAATAATGGGCAGATTTATTTATTTTATTATTAATAATAAAAATAATTATGTTTACCATATTTTCCCGTTTGTTTAAAGTAATATACTAATAATAAAAACTCGGAACACTAAACTTAAAACTACACTTACGCAGCGTGTAAATAAACACTAGGTCAGACCACGACTAATGTAAATTAAATCGAATGAGAGAGTTCAATTTTTTACTGTTTATGGGACTATTAGGCTAATATAACTAGTAGTCTCAACAAATATGGAATTCTCTAGAGTTTTCTGTTTTTTATCTATAACACTCTTTAACCGAGTATATTCTTCAAAAATTTCATTTACATACACGTAAGCATACATTCCCTGTAAAGAAAATAATAAAAAAGAAAGTTATCTACATTAAGCTTATTTTATACTTCCAAAGCGATCCTGCTGCAATATCTACTATAAAATAGTCTCATTTCTGTTTGTCATTTTCGTTTAATATTATTACGAAGAACTTTTTAGGCTGAGTTTAGCTTTTTTACATATTGTTTCTTTATTTTTTACAACTAAGAATCTATTGCTAGAGATTTATCATGTAAGACTCGAGACATAGATGTAAGAACATTTAAAATATATATTTTTTTGATATGGTGCTTTTAATTCTATGTTCATTTATTCATTTCATACTTTTTGCTATAAATGGGATCGTTTTTTTTTTTTTTTTTTTTTTAAAATAATTTCCAGTTTTATTTTTAATTTTATTCACTGCCTTTAATACTGTTAGTTTTACTTAGTTCCTTTTAAATGTTGCTGAAATCATCGTTTCCTTCTGATGTTTTTTTTCCATCTATGCGATCAACTTTAATTTAAGTTTACATTACCATAAGTTCCTTTTATATCAATGAACACTGTAATTGTATATTAATCAGTATTTATTTGTAAATTATGCTAAATAAATATTCTCAATAATAAACAATATAATTTTAAATTTTTTTATAAAAATTGTTTTAAGTGAACTTAAAAGCAACAGTTTTTCTAGTTTCAATCTAAACAAAAAAATTAAAAATTAAAGATAAGTTATTGACTTAGAAAAAATTTAAAGTATACTATTAGATTAATAAGTTATGTTTAATAAATCTGCATTAACTTGTCGTTTATTAACTTTTTAAAAACACTATCTGCTTTTTTTTTTTACGATTTAAACAAGAAATATTAAAAACAAATTCCTAAGCCCTAAGAAAAATTAAGAAAAAGAAAAAAAAAACATTTTCTGTTTATTTTTTAATGGGGAATTTAAATAAAACTAGCATATTTCTTTCTTTTTTTCCAATTTCTCGTAAAGCGTTTGTTCGTTTACATCACTTTAAAGTGTTCTTCTTTCTTTTTTTCTGAAATTCCCGAATCACTGAAGCATTATACAAAGATTAAATAGCAGTAATCAAATGCGGGAAGAACACAAGAGAGGCCAAAATTAAAAAGGGTGTACGACAAGGATGTTCGTTGTCTCCGATTTTATTTAATGTTTATATCGAAGAAGCAATAAATGAAGTTAAGCATAATATTAAATTTGGCATTAAAATACAAGGGGAGGCAGTAAATATGATCAGATTAGCCGATGACAATGCGATGGTCGCGGAAAGTGAAGAAAACCTGGAAGAGTCTCTAAGGAAAAAATGGAAAGCATACTGAAAGATAATTACCGAATGAAACTGAATACAAAAAGACGAAAATTATGGTATGTAATAAGAAACTGGGAATATTAAAACCCCCTTGCATCAAACTGAATTCAGTAAAACTAGAAGAAGTAAAAGAATTCCCATATCTTGGAAGTATTATCATTAAGGGATGGAAGGAGTACTAGGGACGTAAAAGAGAGAATAGTACAGCCAAAAACAGCATTTAAAAAGAAGAAATTGATACTAACTTCACAATCAATATCAATAGATAAAAGAAAAAGATTTCTGGAATGTTTCGTTTGGAGCGTTGCGTTATATGGCTGTAAAACGTGGACATTATCAGCTATAAATAAACAAAACTTGAATGCATTTGAAGCGCGGTGCCTGAAAAAAATGATGAAAATCATGTGGACAGATAAAAATTCCAACGAAGAAGTACTACAAAGAGCCGAAACAAAGAAACGACATTTAATCACAATTATTACGAGGCGAGACCAATTGTCATGTATTGAGGTACGATTCCCTGACGAAAACAATGATAGAAGAAGAAGTATACGAAAAACAATCCACAGGAAGACCTCGTTATAAATATATCAATATGACACAGATTCTGGAGTACCTGGGTATAGTAGCTGTGCAGAATTAAAGAGACTGGCAGAAAGAAGAAAAGAATGGCATGATGTTACAAAACAATCCTCGAATTGATGACAAATGATGATGATTCGTTATATCGAAGTTGTCGTTTCGTATATATTTACATTAAACATTTTTAACAGTATTTTTTCACTTTTGATTTTCATTACACGTTTTTGTTGTTTCCCGCGGCGGGGAAAAAAATAAACTTCAACGGTGGAATTAAATAGCACAAAAAATGCTGCGTTTAGTTTTCTATACCTGTCTACTGTTAATGACCGTTTAACCCAACTTCGAATTAAGACTTCATTTTAAAATTCGACACATATGACGCGTTGTTGACAATACGAAATCATTCGTACGTTTGTCTGATTTTTTTTTTTTTTTTGATTTACTGTATAAACGAAATCCTAAATTTAGCGAAATGAGAATTAGGCAAAATGGTAAGTTACCAACTTTTTCATCACCGACATTTTTCTGGCTGCGTTATTTTTCGTCTGCCTCTTTTTCCATCCCCGTTACTAAGATTGGTCGATATCATCTATTTTCTTCTTGGATCTGCATTCGCACACGTCCCCCCTCTCGTCTTCCATACAAGAGCTTGCTGCTAGACATCAGTGCAATGTACACATTACAAGTGTTACAGACGATTTCCCTTTATTGTAATAAACTCAAAAAATAAAAAAGCTAAATAATACTTAATTTTACACACTACGTCAATTTATAAGTATTTTTAATGGTTAAAAGAAGACGTGAGTCATTTCAGGTTTAGAGAAACGAAACGAATAATTAATTGGAAATAATGATTTTTTTCATTCGCATATTCAAATTTAATTGAATTTAAATTAAAACTAGGAAAATTCTTCTTTTTTCTGTCAATTGCTCTTTTGGTTTTCGGCAATTTTTTCCCTGAATACTTCTGCGGCTCAGTGAGGGAATAATTCAACTCTATCCGAATAAAGAGATATTTCGTCTACGGTACGGAAAGCTAGCTGTAAATTCTTTTAAAAGCACTTGCCCCTATTTCGGTAGTAAGTAATCGCGGTAATACGAATTAACAAAAACCTAAAAGTGTATATACTTTATAGAAGGGTGTCTGATCTCGAGTGAAATGCAGTTTCCACCGTTATGCTGGGCAAGGAAGAGCTGCAGATGTAAAGAGCTAACTGATGGTTAATTTTTACCGTTCAATTCGAAATGTTGGGAAATGAGGGAATAATTTTTTATTTTTCCCCTTAGCGAAAGTATCATTTGAAAATAAATTACGATATTGACGATAGTTTACTTTCGTAGTTAGTTGTTTTATTTTGTCGTTTCGAATTTTTCGTAAAGATATCATCATCGGGGGGCTGCAACTAATTCACCGCACACAGCAAAAAATTCCGATACGGCTTTGCGTAAAAACAACGGCGAAAGTTTAATCTGGCGCGCGAAACTTTTAATAGCTGCGGTTCTTTCTTTTGTTAAAAGTTGAGCCTGTTACGCTATTCTTTCGATGCAGGTGCGATGAACCATTTCAGCGTCGAGTGTAGCATGGAAGGAGGTAGGTTTAAAAATGGGAAAAGAAGAAATCTCGTCTTTCTGAAACGAATTTAAATGGGTCGCCTGATATACGCGCTAGGTGTTTCATAATGGAAATTCTAAGAACTCAGTATCGGCATCTTTTTTGTGAGATAAACAGGACGTTTCTATTTTGACAGTTGCCGACAGCATGAAAAGCTCATTGTATTCTTGAAAATAAGGGCTCCGGCTGGTTACTGGCGAAGTTTGTAGGCGCGCGCTATTCGTCATTGGGTCAAACGGGCACTTTGGCGGCTTTCGGAGGCCTGGACACTTTTCACGTTAGCTTATCAGGTGAAGCGATTAATAATAATGCAATTACGTCGGGAGTTGTGTGGAGTCGTCGGAAGCATTATTTTCGAGCGTTAGCCGCAGCGTGCAGAATTAATAAACCAGCTTGGCTGAAGGGGTTACAGTTGTTTATTATTAAGCGGTTTTATTGGGCCAGGCTGGTGGCCGCGCCGTTTTGCCTTGTGTTCGGCAAAGATATGGTAACCTCATTATGTGCTTGGTAGCGGGCCGAAGCGGCTACTTTAGCGAGACTTATTAAAAGTGTAAAATGTAAATATCGGCGGCCGTCTTCTCGGCTATGCTGCAGCAGTGTGTAGTTGGCCCCGGCATACGTGTTTACGGAGGCGATGAGTGTTGTAGATATCAGGAGAAATCGATTTTATCTTCCGATAGTGTAGAATATTTCGTCGTCGCTTTATTCTGCGCCGCGTAATACTCTGCTGCCGGAGAGGGTACCAAACATGAATGATGAGGGTGCATTTCTAAGGGTTCTTCTTAGACAAATATGTGTGCTCCCGGTCGCCCCCTTGGTTCTTTTCGATATGACTAACAATAATTGGGGGTTGGCGGAGCGCGTCGTTGAGGGTGCCAGCAACGACACAGTCCTACATAGTGCCATTGTATTAAATTCCGCGTGTTCTTCATTTTTCCATTTAATTCGGGAAATGCCTAGTCAGCGGAAAATATGCTTTAGTGGCGCATTGAAAGGAAAATCGCTTCATCAGCAGATCTCACTTTGTGTTCCACTAGCTCGTTCTCCTTTTCCTCGTCGATAATTGCCCTACTCTTGCCTACGTTCGCACTATTCTCGTAAAATGTACGTACGTCTGTCGTGTGAGAAAGGTACACGCAGAGCGTAACAGTCCGTTCTGTCATTTAAACACCCTCATCAAGATGATATGTAAGTTTAGTGAACGCGCGTTTTACGGTTAGTCGCAAATGTGTGCCTGTCGCTTTCCGTATGGTTTTATCTTGCATTTTATTTATTTGTTTATTTACTTTTGATTATTTGCTCCCTGCCCCATAAACCACCGCGTACGCAATTTAATTTCGTATTAAATTTGCCACCTCTACCGATAATGAAATTGGCGTATATTTTTGAAGATCCTTTCATCTTTAATTTCGAGAATTCGGAAATTGTAACAGGCGTGATTAGTATACGCCGGAAAGGTGTTTTCCGGTTTTTGAATCAACATTTACAAGTGTTGTTTACGATAAAATGTAATCCGGAAAACGTTCAAAATGCATTTTCATGAATTTTCCGTTGTTTTTCTGATTTTCGTTATTAAATAAACCCCTTCCGGAATGTGCTATTTGAGTCGAATGGTTTCTGTAGCTATCTATTTATGTATGCGTTTATTAATTGAGATACAATTGTGTGGAATTTACTAAATGAATTTCGGCGTGTAATTACGTTTTACCGATAAACTGTGCGGAGCGTGGGCTCCCATCAAGGCGAATAAATGCCGGGCTGATCTTTTTCTTGTACGCGTCTCGGCGAACTATGATTTTTACTTCCCGACCTATCGAATTTTCTAACACCTCGTTTAGATCATGTTGAGGTTTTCAAATCGCTTTAAAAAAAGAAAAAAAGAAAAAAGAAAAATCGTACCATTAATAGATGTAACAGTAATAATAGTCTCATCGAGTGGTGTCTGTGAATACATACATACATACATATATAATACATAACTCGATTCTTGGGGTCTCGCCAGAAGGTAGGCGACCCCCATGTTAGTCTGTAATATGGAAGGGCCGGTTTTAATTGACCATGCCATTCTTCGTAAAATTGAATTTCATTAGTCCAAATCAAAAACGTTTAAAATTTCATTTCCAGAATTTTTATATTACTTACGGCGTAAGTATGATCTGATCATTACTATAGATTATACGCCAGATACTAAGATTTAAGGTGACATTACTTTGCGGACGTTTATTGTAAATTGTGCAGATTTATCATCTTTATCATGCGCTGCTAGAAATTTACAAAAATATAAAAAAAAAAAAAGAGTAATAAAATAAAATGCAGTTCGTAATTTTAATTACGGTTGAAGGTTAATTAATCTTGCAATTTCGTGATGATTGTCAGTAAAAAATTTCATTGCATTTTGTATTTCATTGCTATATAGCGTATTTAACTTGTAATAAAAATTTTTTCGCATTTGCAACCCTGAAAAATTAAACGCTATATGGTTCTGCGTTGAACAGCTGATTCCCCTACGATATCAAGCAGGCTGGGAAAAATAAGTGAAGTATTATCATTATGAAAAAATGTGAATAGTAGCCTCTCTTTGAAAAGGAACCGTCCAGACAGTTGAGGAAAGTTTCGAATAGTACACAATCAATATTATGTGAAGATCGAGCAAATGACGGAAGACGTTTTCGTAGTAAACAGCTACAGGTTATTATTTTAAAGAGCTACAAGACCGAATGCTGGCGAATTATTACGAAAGTTGTCTAAAGACTATTTGCCTAATTCATGTTGTAAGAAATTCGAACAAATTATGTTGATTGGCTAATTCGGAAGCAGTCTAATTAGACATTCACGCATTCATTGTAAAAATTTGCGAACTAAGCCTGTTTGAATGTTCGCCAAATACAATTTTTGGATTATGTCGAATATCGTGATAAAAAACATTTTCTATTCAAATGTCGCCAATGTTGTTTTTTGGCTAATGCTGAGAGTAAGTATGCGAGACGCCCTAAATGTGTGAATAGGCGTGTTAACTAAAGTTTTCGAGAAAAGCTTAGTCAGCAGCACACCATTAACACTTGAGGGAGGCTAAACATCCAGTCGCGAATTAAGAAGATTTGTGTGTATAGATTTGGTGCTTGAGAGTGTACGATTTAAATGTTATAAAAAATTGTATTATTTTGAGGTAAACGATTCGGTGCCGGCTTATTCACGAATAAAAGCTACAGTAATGTTTTGGATTTTCCCTCTCCACAGATTGTTCCTATTATTTTTGTTCCTTTCTCCTAACAATACCTGATCTTTTCAGGTTATAATTGACTCGTTCCTATTCTAATTGTTTCTGGGTAAAGGTCCTCCGGTTGACGAGTCCAAAATTTAAAAAAAAAAAAAAAAATGTTTTGAGTAATTGTGATATTCGTATTCTCTTAATTTTGAGAATGTTTTCAAATAAGTATTTTAATAAATACATACAACATGTACCCACATCACCCGTGATTTTAATCGATTTATATCAGGCTTGTGCAATTTACGGCCGCGGAACATTTTTCTCCGATCTGCGGAATGAAAAGTATGTACATGTAGAACATTAATTTTTAACCGGCTTATACTATACCATTTCAAAATAATGTAATGTCTCATAAGGAGAGGTCACGACGTTGGGGTCACCGATTTTGATGAAAGTTTACAGATCGATAGAAAACTATGAATATATGAATCGTGTAAAATATTTTAGTGCACTTTTTCGATTTAACGCGTTATTTATATATTTATGTGTGAACCTTAACTTCATAATCTCCGACGCTCTGTCAAGTGTATCGGACTTACTCCCCCCCCCCCCTTAGGATAAAAACACAAATCACATTCGATATATTTCGTGGTGTAGTGGCAAAAGTGACAGTAATTCGGGTAAGATTAATGTGGATTCGAATCGATCGATGTCATGTAAAATTTTTGATCTTACATTTTTTATTATTAATTCTTATTATCCAATTTCTTTAACTCTCTCTACATAATTGTATTAGGGGAAAGAAATTAATTTTTTATTCATTATTTACATTTCTATAAACGATAAACATATTTTATATGCAACGAATTCATTAATAAAAGTAAGATCACAAAAATATTTATTCTTATTTTACATTATTTATAAATTACTATAATTAATATTAAAACTGGTCTTAAATTTTTTTTCCCCCTCTATAAATATTAATGTCAATAAAAATAACTAAATAAAAAAGTATATATGTATGTAAATAAATATACTCATATACATGCAAAATAGGAGGATTATGAATATTAATTATAATTAAAGTTCTACGATTTTAATCTTTACTTACATAAATCATAAAAACATAAAAAAACAACAGTTCGTGCGACATTTACTACAACATATAAAATGATTATTACTACAAGTGCAAAGTTTTTTTTTTTTTTCGTTAATCATTTGAAAAACAAATTTATATTAAAAAGCGCAGCTGAAGTTATTTTTTATTAATATTTTTTTTATTATGGTGCGTATGTATATTTATAAAATATTATACGTGTAATTAATACAAAAAAAAAATTAAAAACCAGCCGTTAAATAATAATTTAAATGTTTAAAAGTGTTTATTATATTTATGTAGTTATGTATAGAGAATTGAAATATCTACAAAATAGGAATTAATAATAAAAAATGTAAGATCAAAAATTTTATATGATATTAGTGGGTTCGAACCTATATTATTATGTATGTCTTAAACGAATTATTGTAATTTTTGCCACTACACCACGAAAAATATCCAATGCGATTTGTGATTCTATGATACATAAATATATAAATGACGCGTTAAAATTTTTATTAAATTTAAAATAATTTTTTTTTGCATTACTTTATTGTTTTAATGATTTTAAATATACTTTATTAATGAATAATCGGTTTTCCGAATCATTTGCGCAAGGTAAATAAACAATCTGAAATTTATTGCATGTTTTTGTCTAAACCACGGCTAACATCGCGTTATATACGGCTTTTAAAAATTTTAATTTCTTGCGTAAATCAAAAAGGTGCATTCTAATATTTTACACAATTCATCATGGTCTTTTATCGATCTGCAAAATTTCATCAAAATCGGTGACCTCAACGTCGTGGTGACCTCTCCTAGTCAGACAAAACTCTCCGTCCATCTGGAGATTTTCTGTTTACGCTACTGTGCATATACATGAATTATCAAAACTTAAATGGGATCTATAAAATAATTATGATACATAAATAGAATTAATTGTAGACAAAAAACTAAAAAATAAAGTATAAAAAAAGTCCCTAAAATATTTTTTGTGGGCGCAGGATATTTTTTTGAATACGTTACTGACACGGCCCGTCAAATATTTAAAAATTCGAAAATGGTCCATTATAAAACGTTGCCTAGCCCGGGTTTACACAATATTTCAATAAATTTTATGGAACTTTTATTTATTTATTTATTTATTGAACTTTGGTGAAACCAATTATTCCAGGATAATATAACAAAATTACAAAAACTTATAACCTGATTCTATAATCTATAATAAACTTATACCGGCAGAAGTACACTTTCGGATCAACCGAGTAAAGCAGATATCGTAAGCTAAATGGAGTCCTATGATAAAGGGAAATCAGTTTATTAATTGTTTTTTAATGAAAAATTTTTATTTCATCTATGCATTCGTGCGTTTCATTTTGTGCAGAACAAATTCTCCGACTCAGTTGATCTCCGATCTACAGATATTTCTTATTTATTGATTCTTTCGTTTGTCATCCGATTAACTTTTTAAAAATCGACGTTTGAAGTTTTAGGGATTATACAAAATAATCTGCACCGAAATCGCAATTTCGTCGGACTGCTTCACATGTTTCTCTTCAATCAGTCTCTAACCAAATTTTGGAAATAGAGTACTAATGCCCACCAAATGATTTTTAATTCGTTTATACCATTTAAATAAATATTTTTCAAAAATTGATAACTTTAGCAATTTTGTTGGCCAATTTCAAGTTTCTTTTTTTTTTTTTTTATCAGTCTCTCTAGAAACTAAACCATTTACTACCAAATTTTAGGAATGGACTACTAATGGCCACCAAACGATTTTTAATTGTTTTGTGATGTTCATTTTGAATTACCAAAAATTTGTCGGCCAATTTCACATAACCATGATAAATTTAATATTCAGTTAACGAATTAAGATTATATTTATCTAACTGAAAGCCACATGCAACTAAGCGTTGTTTTGTTTATTTCAATTTGTTACCTATGTAATTTTCTTCTGATACGGTTATAGTGAATCATTACACTACCCGAAAGAAACGAAAGTTAAATTGTAACGTATTGACATTGTACGCTGTACTTATCTTTGGATTAGAAATTATACGATTAATGTGAAAACAAAAAAATAAAGTCTGGACGTGTTTTCTTCTTATTTCATTTTTTACGCTGACGCAGCATCGAGTTACTTCGACCGAGTTTCACGTCTGTTTTTTATTATTAAAATAAAATTGCGCGCGTGCTTGAGATGTGTGTGTGTATATATGTATATGTATACAACGGTCATTTTGGCCTCGCAAGAGGCTGTGCTCCCTGACCCTCTTGCTTAAATTTTTGTCTCTTTCTCTTCTATACTTTTTTTTTTTTTTTTATATTATATAAAATAAAATAATAATATTATTTTAAGGCGCGCCAGCCGGCTTTGACCCAACAACAACAGAAATGATGGAAAGGGTTAAATAGAGAGACGATTAGAAATAGAGCTTAGATACTTTGTATAAAACGATTAAAATTTACAACGTAATTCATAGGTCTGTTCCCATTAGATTTTATAACGAAAAAATGTCCCAATTTTATGTAATAAAAAGAAAAATACAACCAATAATTTATACCGTAAATTTTATTAATCTATCGAAACAACTTAACAAACTACAGCACATATAAATAATACCTTTTTTGCGTTTTTTATGGTATTATTAAATTAGCCATATAGTCTTTACATGCTTCTCCTTATCATGGAACTTCTCATTCATCAACCTGCGCAGTAATTAACAAGTGTATTCATTATGTTTCCGAAAACGAAAACTGCTGCCGAACGCAAACGTGAATTGCGGAGACGAAAACGAGACGACGAATTTTTCAAAAGTGGAGAATTTGCCACATTTATACGTGATACGCCTTTTGGTTCGAACAGTTTGAAGCATTTGATAGTATTTTAAGTCACCGCCTTTGTTATAGTAATAAAAAAATAAGAAAAAACATTATCCAAAGGGACCACATTTTTTCACATTTTTTGATGAATACTTAATTTATGTTCACCGATTTTCATCATTACTCACATGGTACCTAAGTTGAAACTCTTTCTGATGGGCAAAGAATCAGTAAATTCGGTCTATAGTTATGCGCGAACAAACATAAAAAAAAAAAGAGAGATAAACGTGTATAACCTTCATTTGTTTCGATGTCGGTAAAAATTAAAATATAACAAACGTTGCATAAAATTGAGACATTTTTTCTAATGGGAGCCGGCCTAAGAATTACGTTATAATTAATATACATGGTGAATGTGTGTGTGTATAAATAAAATACATATATCTATGTAATATTAATGACAACGTCATTCTTAGACCACCACTACTTTTTCTGTCACAAAAATTTGCCCAAAAATGGCATCAAAGATTTTTTTTTTGTCACCCAGTCTCCGAGAATGACGTCGATTTTCTTTGTTTTATGTAAAGTATAGATATGATAGAGCTGTGGGTCCGGGGGTGTCCTCAGGCTGTTCCTAAAGAAGAAACGTGACGGTGTTAATAGTATGAATTCTTGAAAAGTTAAATCAAAATATTGTTTTAAATAAATTCTGCGTAATACATGTTTTGTCTGTGCAGCAAATTGTACATAGGAATTCTGGTTATAGCTGCTTCATCGTACATTTTAATCATATGTGATGGTATTAATGTTCTTCGTAGTTGTGGCCAAATGGATAATAAGTCTGAACCCAAAAAGAATCGTTTTCGTGTAGTTTTCGGAGTGTTATTTTATATGCTACCCCTAAAGTATATTTATATAATGCGATGTCTTCGATAGAAAATGTTCGTATTTTTGATCATTGGTGTCAATTTTTTATCAACTGTTAAGAAGGGACTGTGATTTTTCCAAGGAGCACGTATTGAGTTTATAAATTTTTATTAGTGAGTAGAACCACCGGGCGTTTTATTTTCCGCGATAATTTTAACATTTTTAAACTTTTTGAGGCGTTTACAGCTCGTTCAGTTTACTCCGGTGTGTGATTTTGTGAAGGCCCAATAGCCTACACTAAACTTGTACAACATGAGAACACGTCTTTAAATTTAATTGCTAATTAAAGCAATGGAATATACCAGGTATGAAGCTGTTAATTTTTGCTCTAAATGGAGTGCAATTTTGTAACTTTATTGAAATATCAATCGAATTTTTCGTGTTTATGAATAAGTTTTTTTTTCTTTTCTTTTTAAAATGTGAAACGAATCTCTAATTTAAAGTTTTTATTTTTATCTGTTGTTCATTTACAGATGTGCCATTCTGTAACTTTTGTTAATGGTAATTTCTATATTTCGAAGTATTTTTTAATATCTCGCGACTTCACAATCGGTCACGATCTGAATCTATTTCCGTTTAACGTCTTAGCAGCAACTTCAATATTTTTGATTTACACAGCTTCATAATTATGTGTTTGTAATAGTTGAGTAATATTTTTTTTTTGAAAATTTTGTTCAAATTTATTAAGCGATTTACTTTTTTAATATAGGATAAACTCATGTAAAATTCTCTTCCACTAATCAGGGTGATATTTATTTACCCGATATATGAAGTATAGTACTGATTGTTATTATTGATATATATTATATATATATATTCCGCTAAACCTTTATACTCTTTTTTCGCTAATAATTTTAATTTGAAAAAAAAAATCACGGATCGATATTACTTATTAAATTGAGCAGTGATAATATTTACATTTATTTTCGGCAATCAATTAATTGAGTTAATTAGTGAATTTCAATAATAATGACGCGTTTTTGTAGTTAATTTTTTCCTAAGAATAGTTAAATTATTGATTATATTTAGTTCATAAAGTGAAACGGAAGATATTTTTGGACAAAGCAGCGGAGGAGAAATTTAAAAACTCGTTTTAGAAATAACTGGTGTAGAACATGCGGAAATAATTTTAGTAAGTTATCGAATAAGTTGCATAATGACAAACCGACAGATAAACAGGGAAACTTCTCACACGTTACATTAATAATTTACTGTTTATCAATTAAAGCGATGTTTCTAATTCCGGTTAAGTTTTTTATAAATGAACTTGCTCTTCACTCATTAACATGTTCTAGCGTGGTGTTCTGTTCTGAAAGGATGAGCCAACTACTCTGGCATGGTTATTAGTTAATTGTGTTTCGTTTGGGTAGAACCGGGTTTGAGTTCCACTACTGCACATTGTAACTTACAAAAATTTCTCTTGCGCTGATTTAATGTTCGTAGTTGACGCACCAAAAAAGGGGGTGGGGGTTCTTTCACTATAGTGTGAGTTGTGCGCGTGTCGCATAGAAGTTAGTCGTTATTTTAGAATGTATGGATGTGCATATGTACTCACGTAAAAAACCGGTACAGAATAGAAATCGTTTTATGCATTTTTGCAGTTTTAAAAAACTGCCCAGTCGATTTTAACTGAGTTTGAAGTATGATACGTTTAACGGCAAGGTTAAGGTTTAGAGGTTTAGGCTTTTTTTACATTTTGGTATTTTTCCGCCTAGCCAATACAAGTTGTTCCCCAATAAAAAAAAGAACGTTCAAAATTATCGGTTGTTTTTTTTTCTTTTTCTTTTTTTTTTTTTTTTAAATTCTGGGGAAGTTTGAAATTATCAATATTTTTTAACTTTTTCATAATCGAAAATTCCATTATTATTTTTTCACGTTTTTGTTTAATTACTTACTGCTTCAAGTGATTTTGATCTGATTTTTTGGATTGGTTTACTCGTTATGCGATCTGTTTTATTGTTTTAATAACTATTTGTTTTCGATGAATAATTTACTTTGTACAACAGTAAAATGGCGCGCACCCCATGTTTTTTGTTTCTATTTTTGCTTGTGTTAGCTTTTTTTTTTTTTTTTTGGCTTTACTTAATTTAGGCATTAACCCATTCCAAAATAATAAATTAATATATTTAAGTTAGAATCGAATACGGTTAGATACGCGGTTGTGTTAGCTTTTGCCGTATAGCTACTTTAATACGATTTCTTTTCTTATATTTCTGTTTTAGTGATTTTAATAAAATCAAACAAATTTTTACGCTGAATGGACAATTTCCGTTACTGTCAATGGAAATGCGTGGAATGTGGATAAAATCTGCTTTATGAATACTTCTTTCGTCGTCGTATTTAGGACATTGCCAGATCATATGCCCGGGAGGTCCTTCTGCTGCACACTTATTATATTCATCGTTTCTTATGATTTTTAATTTATTTAGTTAGTAAAAAGCGGTATGGTTTATCCTACTTATATTTATCATCGTTATATAGTTCCTCTTTGCATAGTTATTAGAGTATCAGTTCAAGTAAATATGTTTTTCTTTTCTGTAGACTAACTTCCCTGTTTTAGTTGTCATCTGTTGTGTATTTGATTTTTAATATTTATCATATATATTTCGTCCAATTTAATTTAATTCATCGCTTATCGCTTCTTCCCATTCTTGGTAGCCTGTTTACTATTTCACTACCGTGCATGATATCATGACCCAAGATCCATTTAAACATCACTAGCGTATAACATATGTATTAATCTCCTCATCTTGTTCTTCGAATTATGCATTTTATTCAGATTCATTTTACTCAACTTGTTAATACAATTAGCGAGTCTGATAGTATAAGGAACCTTTGGCCTTTTTCTTTTTTAAAATGCTCTTGAGCCGTGACAATTGATTGCAGTTTCATCATGGGGAAAAAACCATCCCATGTACCTATTTTTCGCTATGCATTCCGGCCTTTTCAATACTTAATAATTTGTTGAATGGATCAAAATTTGATAAAACGTTAGTCAAATAACTAACGAATTACATTTGTATTTCAATGCATGAAAAAGGTTATTTGGCTAGGAAAAAAGATGGGCATTACATATGGGAAAACCTGCTGCAAACTGTTTAACTAATGAACCGAGTGAACAGGCAGAATGGAAAATGGATTAACACACACAAAAAAAAAAAAAAAAAAAAAAAAAGAACAAAACATTACTGGCGGTTTGATGGTAAAGCAAACATAAGGGGGACATTTGGACGGAACGGGAACACCTTGAAAGATACAATTGTGGTTCGAGGCTGTTTCCCCAATAGCGTAAGATACAATTCGCAAAATGTACGTTATGAAATTACTAAATTAAAAAAAAACTGACGTGTTTGTAGTCACTTCATAATCGAGTAATATTAATATTATTAAAAAAAAAAAAATCTTTTCGGCCGGGTAAATTCGTAAAAATTACTAGTTTGTAAAACATACAAAATTATTATGCGTGTAACTCCCCCCCCCGCACATACGCTAACACACATGTATATATGTATATACACGCTTCTTTACATATTTAGTAAGATTCGAAATGTAGAGATTTCACCGGGTGAAATCATTTAAATATTCGGGTCTTTGTTCAGCTGCACCTATGGGATTCATTTTTAAATTAATTGTTACATCGGTAGTTTATTTTTATTTTTATTTTCTCCAGTTTCATTTGCTTTCGTAGCTTATAAACAATAGTATTTAATAATTTAGCTGCGTACACAAAGGCGGTGGTGTTTACGACGCACTGAACTTACATATTCGGGCATTAGTTCCGTCGCATATATTTTTGTGCAAGGAAATCGATTTTTAAAACATCTAATCACGTGTATTATTGGTTGCTATGTTGTAAATGTACTGAAGTACATTGTTAATCAATGTGACATGAGTAATTTTAGCATATGAGGCTGATAGGAATTTGAATTTAGATTATTTCATCCTCCGGGAATAATCGCTGTTTGACCTGCTGCTATATAATAAACAGATAATTTTCTTGTTTGTGATTATACGTATGCCCAATTTTATTTTAACATCGAGTATACATATATATATATATATATACTACCTTCGTATTCGTCGACTTTTCGTTGCTGCATAATCATAATAACCGTTAATATATCTACGTTTCACTATTATTTTATTCTGTGGTAAATTGTATTGACTTCTATTTATAAAAAATGGGTTGTATTTTTGTGTTATTGCTAACAGAACTGAAGATCACGGGAGTTGTGATCAACTACTTCTGTGAAAAATCCGCAGAAATTAATAATGTTCGTGACCTAGTCGCAGTACATTTTATTACGAAGTTTAATGCACAGCTGAGTTTTGAGCTTATGAAAGATAACATTTCATTGTTCTTATGTGAAGTTTGCTAAAAGTAGGAAAATATGCAAGAATGTTGTTCCTTTGTTGTTGTTTTTTTTTACGTGAAATTAGAGGTTGTAAGTTATTTTTTAATGCAGTTTTGTTGTTAATGCAAAGGCAAGAATTGAGATGAAAAAAGTGACGACTGATTTTCGTTGCTACAGCGAATACAGAAAAAGGTTTTTTTAAAAGTAGAAACGGAATATGGAATATTATAAATAGTTTGTGTACAATATTAATAATATAGTGTATCAGTTGAAAACCGCGGCTTAAATCCATCTGTTCGCCGCAATTTGTGTTCCTAACCGTTTATTTTTTTGGACAACTGTTTCAAATAATGAAATTAAAAAAGAGAAAATTATACAAGTAGGATGAAAAACGGTCGCCAAAAAGTGTCGAAGAAGAGATTGTTGGCAGAAACAGTAGAAAAGTTTCGCTGCAATATTTATTGTTTTTGTTAGTGAGAACTATTTAATATATTTTATTTATTAAAATATTTAGAAGAAATCTGTTCCTAGAACGGGTTGTTAGGGTAGCGGATTTACGTTCGACTAGAGCTAAAGACAAATCTCGCTGCCGGCATTAAGAACAAATATAATAGTCGCGTTGGGTTAATGTTTGCCGTTCCTCCTCCGCATCCGTCCACTTAAAAAAAGAAAAAAAGTGCCCAAAAAGTTTCTACCCGAACAAAGCCCCTGATGATTGCCGATGTATATATAATATGTTTGATTCATTTGCGTATTTCTGAAATAAATCTTTATTTAAGCTCGAAAAGTCGGTTAAATTAAAATTTAAATAAAAATAGTACAGTTAAACATAAACAGACAAATTTCAAGTTTAATTATTGATTAATTTAGATGGCTCTGTTGCGCGTAAATGAACAGATACTGATTAAGTGTTGTGTGGTTTTAATTGCGTAAAACTGTTTGCCTTTAGGTGTTTATAAACCGTATTAAACATTTTACTATTTTGCAGAATCACGTTTTATCAGTCTTTACTTAATTGTTTTCTTTTTTTAAATTATTAATTAATTTATTTTATTGATAGAAAGAGGAATAATGGGAATATCGAAACTGTCACAGTGCTTCCTGTTAATACACATATACCGGTAGTCTCGACGTTGAATGAATTTAATAATATGTTTGTAACGTATCTCAAGAGGAAAATGAAGGAGAATGTTGGTTGTGTTATTGTCAACAGTAGTTTTGGATTTTTGGGGAGACGGGTGTAGACGAACAGCTGAATGTATGTTGAGGAGCCGATGACTCGAAAGTTGTTTAGGGCTTTAAAAGTTGCTCGTTGCTCGGATAACATGATTCATTTTGACAGTTTGCGCAAGTTTATAATAAAGCAAACGATTCCTCTGAACATGGTACGCTTTTCCTCGCGGTAAACTTTCGCCCTGGTGTATCTGTGTTCGAAGATGTCCGAGTGGCGGCGCCTACACGTGTGGGTAATTAATGATGTTTTAAATTTTAACAAACTATTATGTTACCAGCTTTTCTATTAATTAGTGTAATCTCGTGAAATGTTATAATGACTTTTATTATAATACCCATTATATAATTGGAGCTCATCGTCCTTTTCGCCTGTTAAATTTACTGCTAACTATCCTGCTATCTTAAATAATTTTTTCATCTGCAGAATATAATAGGTTATTCTGTCGAATCAGTTACGATGTTAATATTACGAGTCTCGCGCGATAGGAAGCATTCAAGCTATTCTAATCTAATTGTAATAATCGATATTTTTAATAATTGTTTTAGAATTTGTCACCTAGTTTTGATTTAATGCACTTACTTACTAGTTAGTACGTCTAGCTTGTGGCGAAATAGTTCTTTGTTATAATATTGACGTGATTTTATTATAGTTGCAGAAAAATAACAACTAAAAGACCCTGCGCCCAATTTTTTTTTAAAACTGTAAATGCTTTATGATGAATAATTGTTGTGCCGTGATGACCCACGTTTATGGTAGGACGTTCATTGGTTAGTCGGTGGTGTTTCGTTCGGGGTGAACTTAATTCGAATCCCGCTGCTATATATTGAAAAATACCACCGAATATTATTATTGAAAAAAATACATTATTTTCGTGTTTACGTTTATTTTAAATCGGAGTAAATGAAAATAGCAAATAACTGTTCGTTCTTTGCGAATAACCGAATTCACGTAGGGAACGGCAATAATTTAAATACAGCAAAGATTTAAAATTAACCTGTTCAATAAACTTGTATGTTATTATTGAAATGATATATATTGAGATTAAGCAAGATGTGCGGAATTTAAATAATTCATCTGTGACGATTTAATAAATAAATATTATTGTTATTATCCACAACAGACAATTTCCTATTTTCGTTTTTCCCAGTACTTTTCACATTGGCCGATTACTTCACTAAGCAATTCTAAGAGCACGCAAATTGATCATTATTCTACAGAATTCTTGTTTTTTAAATGTTATTGTGCTTTTGGCGAGCAACGTTGTACAGCGAGATCCCCGTTTTGAGACATTTGGAAGAGGATGAAGTCAGTTACATTTTAATCCGATCTCGTGTGGTGGTCAACATGAAGGAACAAATAGCAGAAATAATTTTTGGAAAAAGTAAAGGCAAAACATAAGAGGCGCAATGAGCAGAAATGCTATGTTCGATCAAATTCGCATACAGAGAGGTAGAATGCTTCACAGAAAGGGAGGAACACTAGAGGAGCACATGATTAGCGTTCTTTTGGTCGGTGAGGGTAGAATTGAAAGGAGTCTAACGGGAAGCGAAAACGTCAGAAGGATAGCAGATATAGCATTGCTATTTTTACAGCAAAAGTTAACCGGTCAAAGAATGATATCAATATGAAATAGTGGTTGAGGGGGGTGTAAAGTTGTTTTTCACACAGCCTGATAAAGCAATGAAGGAGACAGTAAGATCAAAGACACGTATACATCGTTAAGTACATCTAGGAAAGCGTTCGGAAAAATCCGAGCTAAAATATTATTCAATAGCTAAACAGTAAAGATGTAATATAGAATAAAAAGAAGTCAGTGTGAATCAACAGCTCTGAAAGGTGTCATTTATTTACTCTGAATAAATTATAAGCAGGTATTATTAAAACAACTAGAGCGGCGAAACCGGTGGTCTTAGGCGAAATGCATGACAGTTATTTCTAATAAATGTTTCTACAACTGTTTGAGAACAACTGTTTCTAATTGTGCAGAAATTAAGTAAATTCTTTCAGTAACAAAACGTCAATAAATCGGTTTTAAAACTTGGAAAAAATACTACTGAACTGGAAATCTGTAGAACAACTTTGCTTACTATTAAACATTTGCAAATGTCTCGATAAATGACAAGCTGCAGATTACTGCGGATAATAGGGTAGGTTGTATATTACCATCGATTAAATTTACATTTTATAACGCGAAAGAGATCGATGTTTGACGCGCGTTCCTTTTTGTAAACACTTCATTGAAATGTTCAACAAATTGTTTCGAGCACATTTCGTCAAATCTGGACAGCAGGTCTATCAGGATAAAAAGAAGGACTACGGTATATAGAACTAGTTGCAGAATAAGCAATTGTGTGTATTTATGCGTTTGTAGGAGGGTGCAATAACAGTATAGTCATAGGCGCGAGCAATGTTCTCGTCGAGAACGATTTATAAGGCAGTAATGCTTCCCAATATGGTTTGGTAGTGAGTTTAATTTGGCGGAAAAAGATATACTCGAAATCCCATATCGGGATTCATTTCACTTAATAGTAGAAAAATAATTGACGCAGAAGGAAGGGCGGTTATTTGCTACTTTGACGCACTGCAAAATTAACTGTTGACTGCATAGCTAGGTTCTCACATATTCTTCCTTTGATATTCCAGCATGCCTTGCGATTTATGTGAATGACACTTGATGCTCTACTCCGGTCAGTTGCAAGAAAAGATCCTTAATAGTTATAACTAAGCGTTACTTAGTTCGATTTTTTTTTTTTTTTTTTTTTTTTTTTTTTTTTTTTTTGATAGAAGTATTAAAGATGTTACGGAATCGGTGGCTAGTAATATTTCTTGGGCACTTGGCTGTTGACAATGCTGCCAGTGTGTAACATAATATTATACAATTCGCGGTATTCAAGACTAGGTAACTTTCACGGAGTCATAAATTGAAATTTCTTAGATACCAGACTGTTAAATTTCTTTTTAAATGAATATTTGGAAAAAGCAACTAAACCCTATGTCCCTTAGTTCTTATTTCAGAAATCAACGGTCGAATCTAGAGGAAATATTTGGGGATTTTTACATACATAAAATAGGATCCTAAATTTTGTGCTAACGAGAACTTGAACACTGTTGGAGTTAAATTTCTCATTGTAAAACATTTATGACAGCTTTCTGTAAATCTGTGCTAAACTTTCATCAGCAACAAGAAGATATTCTTGCCTCCGTGTACGGATCATTCTCTGTCGCTCCAAGAGACAGATCCTTTGTTGTTATTTGTTCGCCATTATCATCATATGTACGAAATCATTTTGTTTTTACTGTTTAGATTGAAAATCAACTCCCTCAGCTTACTCTTCGACATATCCTAACAAGTTGCAATAATTTATCCGAATCCCGCCAATAATTGAATCTGTCCTCAAACCTATCCCATTTACTAGGTAATAATAGTCCGTATATAAATGATCTCTTCCTATTCCTCAAAAACTGTAATTTATATTATACTTTGTAATTAACAACATAAGTGCGGCTTGATAAGCTCATAGTTGTGTTAAAGTCGCATAAAAAAAAAAAAAAAAAAAAAAAAAACCAACTCATTACTAGTTTTGTGTACGACAGAAATAATATCCTCGTCAGTATTTTTATTCCTTAAAAAAAGTAAAAGCGTTAATTTTAGTGGCGCCTTTTTAAAAAAATAAAGCTAATTTTTGACAGCCGCCAAATGTACGCTTTTGAGAAACAGCTGCAATGAAATATTCATATCGGCAATTCAGCGGGACTCGCTTTGCCATCAAGGCGACCTTAATTTTCTTTCAACGGTAATTTTTAGTTTACAATTCGGTTTCATTTATGAAGAATTCATAATGTGCGGAATCCTAATAATAAGATGGTTCAGAAACGACAAAAATATCAAATAAAAATATGCAATAGCTCATAAATTTCAAATTTGGAACATAAATTACAATTAAAATTCTCTTTAAAACGATCTATAACTTCAAGCTGACCGATTAACCTGGCCGGCAAAAAGTCCAAAAAACCGTCAAGAATATTATAATATGGTATTTAAAACGACCTCAGAAATCATTTAAAAAATCATAACTTATCACCCCATAAACCTATAAAGGTGAAATTCAACATATAAAATAAATTGCAGGATTCCTTTCATGAAATCAAAAAATTACGGTACAAAAATTACCTAAAGTTACCGAAAAGTTCAAAAAAGCGCGAAAAATGACGTATCCCCCCCTAGCGCCGCGAGTATTATAGCTAAAAATTTTAAACACGGCTGAAAATATGCGCTTCCAAGTATATTTCTCTAGTTTAGGACATGCGGGTTTTCAGCTTTATAATTAGACCCTCGGGGCGCCGAAAGCTCGGAATTTTGAAAAACTATTCCTTTTTCCGGTTATGTGATATATCAATGGAAAGATCGCTATTTGTTCGGAACAAAACCGTATTTCATTTCCATAACGAAACTTTCAAAGTTAACGAAAAGTTCAAAAAAGTGCGAGAACTGATATGTAGCTTCTCCTTTGTGACTCGAGTATTATAGCTAAAAATTTTGAACAAGGTTAAAAAATTGCGCATCCCCGTATACTTCTCTAGTTTAGAACATCCGAGTTCCGAATTTTTAAATTCGGCGCTCCGGGCGCCGAAAGCTCGAAGATTTTGAAAAAATTATTTCTTTTTTTCCGGGCATGTGATATATTGTTGGAAAGATCGCTAGTTGACGGGAACGGATCCATAAGTCATTTCTTTAACGAAACTGTTGAAGTTGACGAAAAGTTCAAAAAAGCGCGAAAGATGATGTATGCCCCTTCTGGACGACGCGAGTATCATAGTTAAAAATTTTGAACAAGGTTAAAAATATGTACATTCCCATATAAACAAACGTTGAAATTGGTATTGTTTTAAAAACGTTTTTACTTTTTCTGTAGGTACTTTTAATAAATATATCTACAGGCTAAACAGAACAAAAAAGTTAATATAATATAGAATAAAAATTGTACATTGCTGCGAAGAAGTGTACTCTGCTAAATTAACACAAAATAGCCGTAAAAAGGGCTGTTTTTAACAAAAAGTTCAGGTGATCAGGAAATTGTAAAGACGACAGAAAAGAATAGAAGGAATAATTAAAATAACGGAAAAATGGAAATAAAGCTAACAAAAACCAAACTAATAATGAAATGGGCAAAATTAACGGTACCATACACTAGCGTACTAATTATAAAATATTGGAAATAAAATAAATTAGACAAAATAAACGAAATGAATAACAAAAACAAAAAAAAAAAAATGACCGATAAAAATAAAACTAATAATAGTAATAATAATATATGGTACATATCATCGGAATACATCTATCTCCTTACAGATAATTCTCTTCCGTATTTTCATAAATATTTTAATGTCAGTTACTTTTAAATTTTTTACGTTAACGACGTCACGAGGAACACTTTAATATATAATAATGGAACAATGTATTTGCTAAAAGAGAAGAATTACAACACGCGGTAAAAAAAAAAAAATTGAACAAACAAAAATATAAAATTAACATTTTCACCGCATACACAACCACTGTGTACCATATTTACAGCTGAACTAGTGGTTCTTCATCCGCTCCATGTATTTGCTCTCATACCTTCTATAAATAATTTTCTCATTCTACGATACTATCGTATGCGCGCTATTAGTGTACAGACGCAGACACATTGCGGCTGCATTTATATATCGATAAATCAAACATTTACTAATCAATGCAAAGTGAACTTTTGCGTTTACACATTCGTACTGCACACAAACAATTGCCATAAACACTGCGCCTATGACTATACAGCTGATGTGGCTCTTTTAGCTTTTCGACATCCTTTCAAACCCTCCTTCCTGATAATCGTCTTTCCTGACACATCCTAATTATCCATAGCCTCGCAGCTAACGCTCCAGATCCATGTGTTTGGATTCATAACCATTTCAGCATTTACGAAAATTCCACTCCAAATATTTTATTTTTATTTATTTCATCATTTATTTGTTTGGGCCGAATATTTCTCCTCAAGCTATTTTTCGTATGACTTGAAATCCTTTAAATTCCTTATCCAAAAATCTCTGCAATACTAGTCTTCCTAAACTGTTAATAATATACTTATCAAATTAAAAATCTTTCATTCATACTCTTCTCTCATTTGTTACTTACCTCGTGTTTTCTATTTTGATTTTAGCCCGTTGTTTATGATTCCGAATTTCGCTATTTTTACATTTACCTCCCTATGTTTGTTTTCAGGCTCGTACCACAATACCTGTTCTGGGTACATTCTCAACGCTTAACGGTTATACTCTACTATGTCGACTTTCTTATTTGTAATTTCAATGTAATAAATTTATACTTTCTCTACCGCTTAAAATAATATTTAAATCCCATCAAAAACATGAATGTAAAAATAGGAACCAAGTTCAATATTAAGAATATGTGTGGTTGTCGACTTCACCGACAAAAGAATTGAGATCTAAATGGGTGTCAAATTCTGTGGATAATCCTGAAATTTATTTATAAGAACATACAACATTCTAAAATAAATTTAAAACAAAATTTCTTTTTTTTTCTGCTACAACAGCGTTTTTTGCTATTTAAAAATATAACTTCTTAAATTTGAACAGTCGAATTATTTACACAAAGCAGATAATTTAGGATAAATTAAAGCTCACGATTTCACTTGCCTAGTTTTCACATACAAGTTATCTTATATTTCACTAATCAACTTAAGTTACTGTTTTTATATTGTAAGGTCAATATATCTTAACTCTTCTGAAAATTTGGTTTGCTGGTAAAAACTAGCCAAGTCAAATCGTGAGCTTTAATTTATTCTAAATTATCTGCTTTGTGTAAATAATTCGACTGTTTAAATTTCAGAAGTTATATTTTTAAATAGCAAACATGTTTGTCTATGGGGAAAAAAACGAAAAATAATGTTCTAATTTTAGAATGTTGTATGTTGTTATAAATAAATGTTGAGGATTATCTACAGAACTTGGCACCCATTTAGATCTCAATTCTTTTGTCAGCAAAGTTGACAAGCACGCATATTCTTAATATTGAACTCGGCTTCGATTTCTAAAATTAATGTTTTTGATGGGATATCATTACTTTTTCTAAAGAAATTATTATTACTATTCATTCAAATTCAAATCGTTCATTCTTCAAAATAAGCTTACAAAGTGAGCTCTTTTTGAAAGTCAAGTTATCGAGTCCGTCTGTTTCCTAACTCTAAAACTACCACCACTTCGGACCTGTATTAGTGTTCTTCGAAGCGACATACGAAACGAACGAAGTTAAATAACAACAACATGTTGACGGTTAAAAGATCAGCGAGCCCCAGTTATTTTTCTAACCCATCGAAACTTGTCAATTTCCGGTGTTTCTTAAATTTTATAACTTTACATCTAGCACAATCTAACTGTGATATAAACTAAATTAAGCAATAATCGAACGAAATGACGTGAAAAATGTGAAAAATTTCACTGCTTTTCCTTAGATTGTTTCCTTTGTATGCACACAATTACGCAGCTGGACGCCAAATTTCAACTTTCTGGGTCACCTGGAAGTGGGTTAGGTTTTTGATCTATATGTTAGTCAATGATAAAAATTACGATTTTTAGACGTTAACATCTGAATAACCCCGTATGAGTTGTATTTATGAAATTTGGGATTCTAGTTAATCTAAGGGGTTTTAATAAATAAACCAAATTTCATGCGTTTATGCTAAATAGATTTTGAGTTATATTAGGGGGTTAAAATTAGTTCCAAATGGTTCGTGTAAATATACACGCGGCTACTGTGTCGTCGCCAATTGCTTTTCTGGGCTTGAACTTGGCTGGACACGCTGCCACGTGTCTATATATCCATTTAAATTTAATTAAGCTAATAATAATATATAATAATAATTCCTCAATAAAATTAACAGCATATAAAAGGCGCGCAGTGTAAAGTTAAAAATGCGCGTATGCCACTGAATGGAATGGAGAAGATCTTTATGCGATGTCGTGAAATTTTTAGCCGTGAATTTTAAAAATTACGTATGCGATAATCATTTTGTTCCAAATCGACGAATGTATCAAGTGAATCAATATGTGAGTGTATTACATTACGTTATGGTATATATAACTTTTTTCGTTTTCTTTTAATACGCTGAATAGTTATTTCATAATATTGCTTGCCAGTTCCTTAATTCTTTTACAAGCCTATTGTGTTAAGATGCTTTGTTGCCAAAGACACTTCTTATTCGTAAAATTAGATGTCTTTTTTTTCGTCTTTTTTAAGAGTCATCAGTCATCCCGAAATAACGAATTTATCGCTCAAAAGCGGGGTTTGCACGTTAATGTTGTACACGGACTCTGGTACTCCGGACTGTAACACTATGCGAAACTCGATAAAATGAATAAAAGAAGGAGAAAAAAAACTGAATTTGAAAGATTTTGTATGATTTCACTGGTTTCCTCTTGATAAATATAAATCAGTTTTGTTAAATAGAAAGAAAATTTAAATGTACTGCGCTAGTGATAATATTCGAAATTCCTGTTTCAGTTCGGTCACGATATTTTTAAAATGGTAAAGGCGGAAAAAATCTAGTTTTATTAAGCTGTGACGTAGAGACATTAAATTCGCGCAAACCATCATATTTTCTTATCAATAAATCTTGAGAACATTAAAGAGCACAGACCTCCTCAGTTTCTAGGAATGTATAAATATTTTTTTCATGTAGCTGCAAATCGTACAGTCTTTACATGAGTGATAAATCATATGTAATATGATGTTCGCAAAAATGAAAAAAAAAGAATGTTTGCACTCTAACAGTTTATTTCGACTTGTTGCGATATTAAATTTCTTAAATCTATCATGTTTCATTAATTCTTTTAATAGTTATGGCCGTTTTAACTGCTCCGAGATATCTTTGTAATTTCAACTGTTACGATTAAATTTTTATAATTCGTGAATTGTCCGAAATGTTTATGTTTTCAATGTTTAATTGTATTCGTGCTTCCTGCAATACTTTGCCCAGTTACATTTACGAAAAGTTTATTGCAAGTTAATTTCCTGACTGAAACAATATGGTTTAATCGATTGAATAACATTTAAGTTATGCAGTAATGCAAAATGTTGTTTTGACCACCATATTCAACTTAGTTTTATGGGGACCGTTCATTTATTGTAATACTGTAGTAATTCGGAAAATGATTTGTGAATACGTTGTTAGTGGTTTCGTTAAATGAGCATGTTTACAAAATGTAGTAAAAGAGAACAATCAATTTTTTTTTTTTAGTCAACTACATTTTAATGTTTCTTAAGAAAGCTACAGAATATTTTCTGAAAAATTATCAAATTGCGTTAATATTACGATAAGCGAATTATATACGTAATGCGCAATAGAGGTTGTGTTTAAGCGGTGCTTTGTTAATGTTTTACGTAGATATTTGATATCGCGTTTGCTCTGCCGGCCACATTTGGCCCATATAACATTCTTGTGCGGCCCTGATATACGTGGAGGGTTTGGTGTCATTTTGCCTAAATTAAGGATTTCGCTTATCGGCAGATAACAAAAATTTTAAAAAATAAAACGCGAACGTATGAATGGTTTGTACTGAGTAACAACACGTCATAATTGTCGAAATTCTGGTAGATCGAAAGAGCTAATAAGTAAGTATAAAGGATTAAAGGCGACATTTTTTGTGCTATTTGATTCCGCTGTGATTTTTTTTTTTTTTTGTTTTCTTTTCGGAAAACAATGAACACCTTTAAAACAAAAGCATATGAGAAACAGGAGCGAAGAGATATTATTAAAAACATGTAATGTAAACATACAAAATATGACTCCAATAACCAACATTTGTAAGTTTTCCATTTGAAATTCAATGCTTTGTTTCTCAAATCTCACCCGACTTGTCAGTACATATGAGCTTCATTACTAACTAGTTTGATATGTGCGTTAAAAGGCGGAAGGAAAGAAAAAGTACTTTAAATAAGTAGCGAACAAATGCTTCTATAGCAAACTAAAAGCAACACAATGTATGCCAAGTTTTATCTAAATTCCTTATTAAATAACAAATAGAAAATATTTTTTTTCCCTTTCCTCAATATTTTTTTTGCGAGTTAGAAATCTATTCTTAATATTCTCCTTTTTCATTTTAAAAAGAAGCAGGAAGTGTGTTTAAAAAATTAATAAACGAAAAGTAAACTTAATGCGTATTTATTAAGTATAAATGCATTATTAATTTAATCGTATAATTTAAAGTGTTTGTACCCAAAGACTTATTCTTAATGTTTAATTTTTGTTGTTTCTTTGGGGGAGGGGGCTAAAATTAAAACTTTTCCTTTAAGTTTACTTATAACATCATTTTTGTGAAGAAATAAAAAATTACGTCGTTTATTATTATAGGGAATGTTTATTTAGTGTAATTTACTAATAAATGTATCTAATGATTAATGCATAGTTACAGCATTTATTCATATAAAAAGAACTTATGATAAATCAAATTTTTATAAGATTATACCGGAAGGTTGAAAACGTGTAGATGAAAAAAAACAAAAAACATCGGAAAACAAAGATCCGAGTAACACATAAAAAGAACTCTTACGTAAAATTAGCTTATTATTAGAAGAAGTGAATAAAAAAATAAAAGAAATCAACTGAAAAATATAGAAAAATCAGTTACGTTTAAATCAGAACAGTATGAAATGATAAAAAAGGAAAATAAGGAATTAAAAAAAGAAATAAAATAAATAAACTCCAAAGTCGAAAAATTATTAGAAACAAACCATCAGAGATTTAGAAATTAAAAAACTCGGTAACCAAATAAACGATTTGGAGTGATTTACTAGACGATCTTACAAAAGTCATAACTCTTCTCCCAAGCTTCCGCTAACACTTTTTCAAACCCTTATTCTCAGCCGTCTCTTCTACGGGTGCTCACTATATTCTACCGCTTCCTCATCCCTTCTTGAAATGTTGAATCCACTGCAGAATTCTTCTCTCCCATTAATACTAGATGCGCACCACTCGTCCCCCGCTCATAGCTTTCAATCCGTATCGTGCACTTTTAAAGGTCCTTTCACTTCTTCCATGATTCTCTCAGAGTTTTCCTTCTCGGACTTTGTGATCCTTATCCCCTACTCCCTAATGGTGCTGTCCCCCGTCTATCGGAAATTCTATTAGACTCCAACATCGACCTCCAGCACTTGAAGAATATTAATATACCATCTCCTCTTCCACTCTAGACTACCCTACCAGCCGAGATCGATTATTCCCTTATCTAGTTCTCCAGAGGAAACGTTTCCCCTTTCCCCTGCGACAGAATTGTCTCGTATTATTATTATTATTATTATTATTATTATTATTATTCAATTTATAATTCACACAAGGAATAGATGTAAATGTTTATAAGATAATGATAAAATGGGACCAGACAAATAGTTTCTTTTATTTATAGTTATATATATATATATAAAAAAAAAAAAGAAGTACAAAGCACTCCAACAGAAGTTCTTATTCTAAGTAAATACAATGTAAAAAAGCTCCTAAATTCTGAATTAAACTGTACTGATTTTGACATTAATGTATTTCTAATTAAATTTATTTTTTCATTCATTCTTTTATATTTTTAATGTTGCAGCCTAAATTTGACACCGTTTAATAATTGAACCGTTTTTTTTTGCCGTTTCATATTAATGTTGAATTAAAAATTTATGCATTTCCACTGTTGCAATGTCTATTTATTTCTTTTTTTCTTTATAAATGATACACCCATTATTATACTAAAATTATTCAGAATTTTTGTTTCGTACGTAAATGACAATTTACAAGACATTCATGATCGAAAAACAGTTTTCTTTAGTTTGATAATAATGTACACGAGACTGGCCCGAGACCACAGCAAATTGTGATTTCATAGATTACTGCTGTAAGCCAGTTGGTACGCAGGTGCAGTGGTAATGCACATTGAAAGAAAGGAATGATTAGATTTAAAATCGGCGATGGAGTTATTTTCTCAAGAAGTAGTCCATTTCCACTCATTTTTTTGTATGCTACCTTCAAGCAATCATAATTATAGCGTCTCGCATCCGACAATCGCACTAGTGCATCTTCAACTGCACTATTTATCAATAGCTTTTTTTTTTTTTTTTTTTTTTTTTTTGTTGCCAAGTTAATGTTTGCAATTATTATTATTATTATTTACTGTGCTGTTTCACTTTTAGGCGAAATAAGAAGTTATCACATAACGCACTACGTTTTAACCGAGTTACAGTGTTAGAGTTCTCCTTCAGATCATAACACCTTAGATAATTTATAATTCTCCTTCTTGCTAAAAAATGTTCAGCCTCCGCTACTGTGTACATATACATAAATTATCAAATCATTATTAATAATCCATAAAATTAGCTGGAAATAGGAAATTTGAGAAATAAAGATTTAAAAAAGAAATACTAGTTCAACATTAAAAAGGAAATGATATTACTGAAATATTTTTTTTAGGCCTAGGATATTTTCTTGAATCCATTATTAGCGTGGCCCGTAAAAGTTTAAAAAAATTGAAAATGGCCCGTTAGTTTATAACGTTACGCAGGTCTGTTTTGGATCGTATTTATTTTCAGTTCGTTAAATTTACTTAGTTAATGAAATGTTGTATAATGCGATTTCCATTTGAGAATTATTTTATTACTTTTTTGTTTTGGTTTTTTTTTAAGCTTAATATTTTTGAAAAATTTATTGCATTATAACCGCGTGTAACTGGTTCAAAATTATTTTTATATACGGATATATAACAAACACACACGAACATATAGTATATATATTTGCGTATGTTGTGTGTGTGTGTAAGGTAAAAAATAAAACGAAATTATAAAATTCTAGCTGAAATAGTAGTTTAGAAATAGTAGGAGATATAGTATTTTTATTAGACTTTTATTTTGGTTAGCAATCCGATCTGTATTCTTTGTTTATGAGCAAGTAAAGAAAATATATATATTTCTCATTGAATTTTATTTTCATTTACGTTACAAAATAAAAATTAAAAATAAATAAAAATAGCAAAAGATAGTTGTGTTTAAAATAGAATAAAAAAGTAACATTAATAGTTTTACTAGAAAATATTATTAAATATTAGTTATAATAATTAAATCCGTAGGTAAAATTTATAAAAATCTTTTATAGCATAAATTAAGTTTCTGTTATAATAAATTTTTTCATAGAGGCTTTGGTTCTTTAGGGGGAAATGTCTCCTATTTCTCTCCCCCCATGGATCCCCACCACTGTACATATATACATATATATAAATAAGTAAATAAATGAGTAAACATACGTCCATATATATGTACATATAATATGTGTATGTTTATTTATTTATTTATTTGTTCTTTAAATTAAAATTACAGAAAAAAGTTGTATTCATGTTCTGTTACGTATTCTATTAATAGCAGATAGTTTTCTTCGCGTTTCCCAAAATTAGTCAACTGTGTTGTGAAGATTTTTACAGTTTATTACTTTTAAATTGAAGTTTGAGTTTATCGTTGTTTCTGTGAATCTCATATTTAGTAATAACATAATGAAAAATGTTAGTATTATGAATAGAACGGATCAACGCAAGTCCAATCTTTAATATAACTGGAATTCTGAAGTTTAAGCATAAATATATATATTTAAACTCATTAAACTAAATTTTTACATGCTTCTTTGGTTGATTCGTTTTTCATATATTTCAATCAGATAGTTTGCAGGCGATTATACAAATGCTTACGAAATGTATTGAAACTTATAAATGCTGAGTGCTATTGAATGTATGTTTTATTTTTAATATTTCTATTATTAACTTTCGGTTAGGGAATATAACTTTCTAGTTATTACAGTATTTAGCGAATTAATTGCTCACATACGAAATCGGCACATGTACATTATTCGCCTAGTAATTTCTGAAGTAAATTATGGCTAATAAATAATTGATGGTGGCATAGAATGGTAAAAGAGCTTTACTCAGTGGAGAAATTTACGTCAAAAGGGTTGCAACAGATTTATTTGTTGTGGTTGTAAATATTGGGATAATGAAATCGTTCGGAAAGTGTTGATTTATGAACTTCAATTTCAGAATATAATTTATTTCCCGTGGCTGATTACTTAATGATAAGTTAATAAAATTACGGTTTTTCTAGGATTTTTCAATACTTAAATATTTAACAGTTGCTAATTTATTTGCTTTGATAATCTCATCTGCACGTTTCATAGAAAATGAATTTACCAAGTTTTTTATTAATAATTCAGTTTATATATATATATATATATATATATATATATATATATAATTTGTTTTAATTTTATCAGCTGTTTGCGTTACCTGCTTTACCGGTTTCGAAAAGATATTCGATAAAGAAATAAAGTTACAAATGCATGTGAAATCTACACTTTGGGGAAAAAAAGAAAAAAAAAAAAATCGCCCACTTTGCTTGTTAGCATCAGCGGAACGAAAGTGATGGACATAATTGATAATAAAAATGTTGATAAGAAATATTATATTGACAGTCTATCTAGGAGGAGTTTTTGGATAGTAGAATAATTAAACGTGCCAGTAAATGATAGGTAGGATTGTTTGTAAGGAATAAAAGTGCACATAAAAAAGTCAGAGCGCCATTCGGTCGAAAGCGAAAACAATAAGTATCGACTTCTCAATTCAGACATTAAAATATTACGTATTTCCAGTTTTATTGTAAAGGCTTGTGAAAATCTAAAAGCTTTTCAGTGGACAACAACCTTGAATTTCTTAGTTATGGCACGTTAAAAACGAACCTGTTTAATAGCGAACAGGAAAAAGTGTGGAAATTTAAAAGTCAATTTTAAACGGCAGAATATAGCATCTATTTAGCAGAAACAAAAGATTCAATTTACTGACCGCCGCGAAATCCACCAAGACAACGCAAAAAGCAGTCAATGTTACAGGTAGTTCTCCAGAGTAAATTTCTCGAGTTTACTTTCTGATATGTTCAGATAGGCGTCTGACAATTTGAGAAATAAATTTTTCCCTCAATTTCAGTTAGGGGACCGTCGAAAAATTTTAACGGAGGTTTTGGGAATGGGAAGAATTTCTGCGGAACTTTTTTTAGCAGAGAAGCAAAAGCGCATTGAAAGGAAATTTTTTAGGCCTTGCTCACGAATATCGAAAATGAATCACCTTTTTTTGACGAAATTTTACGGGCGATGAAACGTGGGTGTACCGATACGATGCGGAGACGGATTACACTAAAGAACACTCCAGAACCGGAAAAAAAAAAGAGCTAAAATAACGTTCGAGGGTGAAAACCAAGATGACGTTCTTTGACAACGAAGGACCGCCGATTCATTACGAATTTGTACCCTAGAGTCGTACGTCAGTGGGTTATTTTATTGCGCTGTGTTACTCGTAAGAATTCGTTTGAAAAGACCGAACAAGTACAAAAATGGTCGGTTGCTGCACCAGCATAATGCTCCGCGTATTATACATTTCTCCTGATTATGCGGTACTTGGCGAAAAATGAATTTAGCGCTTGCGATTTATGGTTCTTCTCAAGACTGGAATCCATAAAAGAAAAACGGTATGATAGCGTATAGACGATTTAGAAAAAAACATCAAAGAACAGATGCGTAACATAATCAAGTCATACTTCGCTCGATTCTTCCAGAAATGGACTGAACGATAGGGAAAAGCTGTTGCAACGAAATGGGAATATACTTCGAGGCTGAAAGGTACTTCTCGAGGACTTCCATTAATTACGTGAGCTCAAAATGTGGGGTGTCCAGCGAAATCTTATTAAATCTCATTTAAACTGAGGGGGATAATTGAAAATCTCACGTCAACTTTTAAAGAATATACATTATTGTGCAGATAATAGGAAAAAAAAATTATTCAATTTTTTTTTACTTTTTTTTTTTTTTTTTTCGAGTGTCCCATTTTACCCCCTTAAAAATCTCATGGCTATTAAAAACTTTTATTTCGAGAATAAAGAAAAGGCAAAAAAAAAAAAAAAATGTTCGGAGTTTTTAAAAGAAACAAAAACCGGTATAGTACATAAATGCCTATGGAGTGAGTGTAAAGTGCCCGGGCTTTTACTTTTAATTTTACTAAATTCGAATAAATTCGTTATAGTACACTTTAACGTTGTATTATTTTTCTGCTAAATTTAGTCTTTTAACAACTACAGTGTAAATCTCACATGAGAGGTCTAAATTGAAAGAAAACAGCTCACGTAATTAGTGGATAATCACTTTAGAAAATGTGTCATGCGAGATTTTTTAATGAAAAGGTTAAAAAGGTATTTCTTTGATTTTTTATAATGAAAAATATATTTCTTTAAATTATTTTATTTACCAAAAAATTACCTTCGGGGTGCCCTGATAAAATTTTTCACATTTTGGGAACCACTTTCAGGTGGTGATCCGAATGCTCCTTTTAAAGAGGAAGGATTTGGCTTTCAAATCCAATAGAGAGAAGAAACCTATTGGGTATGTCGATCACAATCGCGTTTGACCAAGGACTTTTGATCAGTACTCGATGTATACCGCTTTGCTTATCCAACAGTTCCTGGCGAAGCATACCATCGTTATAATGCCGCAACTATCCTATTTTCCGGACATGGCACCCTGCGACTTTTTCTTATTGCCCAAACTCAAAAAGACAAACAAAGAACAACATTTTTCCATAATACGAGTAGATGAGATAAAGACGAAATCACAGAGCGAGATACCTGAACAGACGTTTCAACAGTGTTTCTCGAAACTACGGTAGCATGTGTGTGTAATATCAAAAGGGTTTACTTTGAAGAGATCATAGAATAAACATTGAAGACTAGGTAAATACTTTTTAAAGAAAATGAAAAATTCTCGTTACTTTTTGTACCCACCTAATCTAATATACGCTAGCTCGTTAACTTTAAGCGCACTTTTCACGAGTTCTGTGTGGACTAATGCAAAAAACGATGAAACTCGTTTTTATTCTTTACGGAATATTGCCACTAACGGGCGTAACGTCATGTTCTTCTAATATACTTTCTAATTCTGAGCTTTTGTAATTAAATCCGTCGGGTAGATTTCTTAACCAGCATTGCATTCGTTTTTACATTTTTTCCTCATGATCTTTCCACGTATAGTCCGTTTATTTAATACATTTATAGTAAAACCAAAGCGTATAGTACGTGATAGCATTATTTGAACCCAGTAATATAACTGTGTTTCGTTTTTGGTAGAAACCAAAACGGCTTCTCTTAAACATAGAAACGTTTTAAACCGTTTCTTTTTGTTTATCAAATAAATACGCAATCGTTAAAATGAATCATAAAAAATTTGAGGATATATACTTGATAAACATTTAAAAATTAAGCATAGTATGTTGTTCAGAGATTATTTTAACCTCTGTTAATTTTTAAAACCGAGAAAAATAAGACGGCATTATTATAAAAAAATGCTTATTTTGCAGAAATTGTATACAATCGCCTTTAAATCTAATAATTTAGAAGTATGCGTATTTGAAAACTTTTCATAGTAACATGGTGTCGATTTTTAAATTTCATTATAAGTATCCGTGTTTATTTTTGAATAAATGAACGCCTTATGCCCCGTGGTTTATTTGCGTAGCAGCATATTGCGTTAATGAATACAGGTCGGCATAATTACGCTGTAAATAGACTTCCAAAATAATTTTGAAAAATGCATTTAAAATTTTCGTAGCCGTTCAGCGTAAATTGTACTCTAGTTTCTTCACTCGAATTACATCATAAACTAATACGGAATACCTTATATATTAGCAGATGTTGATGAAAGTAATTAAGGTTAGTAAACTTTCTTTTCATCTTTGGTTGAGTTTTTTCTTCTTTCTTTACCAATTCCGCAGTGTTTATCTTCTTTAGCTTACATTGTTCGTCTCAATTACTAGTCTTTTTCTAGCATACGTGTTAATTTGTTAAGGCGATTCCAGAAGAAGGACTAATGTTTATATATCGAACGAAGCGAATTTTGCTTGTACTCTTTGTTCATGACGAAGAAGGAGAAAAAATGTTTCTCCATTTGTCCGATAGTTAAATTTGTCATTGTACGATTTTAATAAATCTGCTCACTACTTACTTTACCTTACCGAAATCGTACAGAACAATATCGAACACCATGATTTTGATACTGTTTGTATGTTTGATGTATGACTATTTTCTGTAGGCCATTGATTTTTTAATGTTAATTTGACGTCTTTTCTGGCCAGTTCGTTAAAAGTGAGTCTGTGATGAGTTGCTATTAATGATATCAAGCGGACAAGTGATGGCAATTTAAGTAGTACTTATTTAATGCAGTCGTTAAATCTGTGTTCTCATTTTTAGAATTCTTATTTGATTAATCGAGTTATTATATTGAACGTTCATTTGAATAATCATAATTTATGTTCTAAGAGTTACTGTCGTCCTAAATGAGAGGTTATTAACGACAGAGGATATCGGAGAAACAAACAGTTGGAACGAATTCAATAAAATCCTCTAAAATTTGCTTTGTTGAAGCGTCTAACAAATCATTTTTTGCATGTTTATTTGCAATGTTCGAAGAGTCTTGCTGTGGAATTAGTTTTCAAAATCGGCTCCTGTACCTTGAAAATTACTAGTCCTATTTTCCTTATCTTCTTTGATTTCTTAGCTTTCTCTACTTTCTCTTATTCTGTTTTGTTTACTTAATATTCGTCGTCCTCCCTATTATATGGGTTTGATTGCAAGCTTCTTCCTTGTCCGTAATTGCAATAAATATGCGCCAAAAAATACAAATGAATAAGCTTAATAAGATTTTATTTTCATTCTTTCACGCTGATAACAACGGGCTTTGCTCCTGTTATCAGTAGCGGCGTATACTCTTCTACCGCGCAACCGTATTATTATTTATCTCAGCCGTCTTCAGCAATGCCAGCTGATTACAATCAACAGTTTCCTATTTTAGGTAATATTACTACCCCGAGCCAATCGGCGAGCTCCATCGGCGATGTTGCAGTAGCCGATATCAATGACAGCGACACATTGAGTGAGAGTAATACAAACAACGAATGGCAAGAACCGAAGAGGAAGGCCAAAAAGCGATCTTATTTGCAATCCCATGTGGGAAACAACTCCAGAAACAGAAATCGATTTAGCTGCTTGAGTAACTTTAATGATGACTGTACAGAAAATAACGATATTACCGATCCGAAATCGAAAATACCTCCACCACCCCCACTTTTTGTACACGAAGTTATAAATTTCGCGTCTATGATTAAAAAAATTGCCACAATACTGGGCAAGCAGGATTTTGTCGCTAAGACCCTAAAACAGAGCACAGTAAAAGTCAACGTCCAAACTCCTGACGATTACCGGAAACTCGTATCAACATTCAAAAAAGAAGATGTCAACTATCATACGTATCAGTTAAAGCAGGAAAGATCATATAGAGTTGTAATTAGAAATCTCCACCACTCCTTTACGGACGAACAAATTATGGAAGCTCTTAAAGAGCATGGTTTTAGTGTTCGAAATATAATAAACGTTAGGCATAAAATTACAAAAGAACCTCTGCCATTGCACTTTGTAGACCTTGAGCCCTTAGATAATGTTAAAGAAATATTTAATCTAACTTACTTACTTTACTCTAAAATAAAGGTCGAAGCTCCCCATCCCAAGAAGACAATTCCCCAATGCATGCGCTGCCAGTCTTGGGGGCACACTAAATCTTTTTGCAACCGGCCGTATAGGTGCGTAAAGTGTGGAGGTCCTCATAATTCCACGGAATGCAAAAAAGAGCAGAGTACTGCCCCGAAGTGTGCCTTATGTGAAGGTGATCATCCCTCAAGTTACAAGGGTTGTGTGGTGTACCAGAAACTGCATGAACAAAAATACAAGCCCGGAAACAGTGCCATAAAATTACTAAGGAATAGATATAATCAAACCTTGGTCAATCCGAAAGTATCGTATGCTGAAATGACAGCAAGCAAAACAAGCGCAATTAACTCTCTTACCAATAACGATGAACTTACGTCAAGTACTAATGTCAATAAAAATGTGAGCAATTCCCATAATAATAATCAAAATAATAACTCTGATTTTAAAAGCATCATAACAGCTTTTCTAGACGACTTCAAGTCAATGTTTAATCAGCTTATGCAGCAAAATTCAGTCATGCTAAACCTGCTTACAGCATTAACAAATAAATTAATTAAATAATTATGGCATCGTTACGAATAGCTACGTGGAATGCCAATGGTGCAGTTCAAAATAAACTAGAAATCGAGAGATGTTCCTTAAGCTTGAGCAAATCGACATTTTATTGTTGTCGGAAACTCATTTTACAGAGAAAACACAATTTAGAATTAAAAATTATAATGTCTACGTAACTACAAGACCGGACCATAAGGCACATGGCGGTAGCGCTGTAGTGATTAAAAGTACAATAAAACACTACGAACTTCAAAATATATCTACTAAAGAAATTCAAGCAACAAATATAATGGCGTATACATTGAATGGTAAAATTGTAGTTTCTGCAGTGTATTGCCCTCCAAACCACAGATTTAATGAACGTATGTTAAGCAAATACTTTAGTATTTTGGGTTGTAGGTTCATCTCTGGCGGTGACTGGAACGCCAAAAACATAAGATGGGGCTCACGATTTTCTAACACCAGGGGAAAACTTTTAAACAAAATAATGCTAAATAGAAATTTTGGTTGTGTGGCAACAGGCGTACCGACACATTGGCCTACTGACTTGAACAAACGTCCTGATGTTTTAGATTTTTTTGTTACTAATGGAATTTCAATGTTGAACGTAAAAGCTGATCCAAATTTTGATTTACACCCTGTCAAGAAAGTATCGGGAATTGTTAAATAAAACGAACAATTTTTAATTTTCATCCAAATTTATTTTGTCACCTTCAAAATAACATCCATTCGAAGCGATGCACATATGCCAACGCTTTTTCCACTCGGCAAAGCACTTCTGATAGGCGGTTTCCGGGATGGCCTTTAGCTCTCGCGTCGCATTCGTCTTGATGTCATCAATCGATTCGAAGCGCATTCCCCGTAGCGGAAATTTGAGTTTTGAGAATAGGAAGAAGTCGCAGGGTGCTAAATCTGGTGAATACGGCGGTTGTTCGATGATATTTACCGAGTGTTTGGCCAAAAACTCATTCACAATTATGGCTTTGTGAGACGGCGCATTATCGTGATGGAGAATCCAAGAATTGTCGACCCACAAATCGTTACGTTTACGACGGATAGCCTCTCTCAAACGTCTCAAAACACTTAAGTAAAACTCTTTGGTGACTGTCTGTCCGGCTGGCACATGTTCATAGTGTACCACGCCTCGAATATCGAAGAAAACAATCAACATGATCTTCACTTTCGATCGGCTTTGGCGAGGTTTTTTCGGCTTTGGCGCGCCAATTGGCCGCCATTCGGACGATTGCTGGTTCGTAAGCGTGTCGTACTCGTACACCCATGTCTCGTCACCAGTAATTATCTTTTCCAAGAAGGTAGGATCCAAATTGGCTCGATCCAGCATGTCTGCAGCTACCTGTTCTCGGTACTTTTTTTGAAAGAAATTCAGGTCTTTCGGAACAAGCCGAGCCGCAACGCGTTGCATACCCAATTTTTCGTGCACAATCGTACGTACGCTCTCGTGTGACATGCCCAATCCATGAGCCATCTCTCTCAAGCTCACATGACAATTTTCAGCAACGATTTCCTTGATTTTATCGACGTTATCATCGGTCACACTCGTTGAAGGCCGTCCAGAGCGAGGCATGTCTTCGACCGTCTCCCGACCATCCTTGAACGCTCTGTACCACTCGTAAACCCGCGTTTTTGATAAAGCAGATTCACCAAAAGCCTTCTGTAACATTTTCAGTGTATCGGCACAAGAAATTTCGTTCGAAACACAGAATTTAACACAAGTACGTTGTTCAATATTTTCACTCATTGTAAAACTTCGACAAAACACTTCAAGGTCGACTGATTTTAACAGCTGCTGTAAACACACTGGTTGACAGATCGCGCTAAAAATAGGCATCATAATACAAAACAGTTGTACCAACCTGGAAAAAAAAAATTATCTGCCTAGCTATTACCCGGGAGATTTAAATTGACAATTCCCGATACTTTCTTGACAGGGTGTATGCTCAGACCACAGTGCTGTAATATTAACTGTAAGTACAGGATTAATAAACCAAGATAAATCTCCAAACTTACATAATAAATATACAAATTGGGTAGATTTTCGAGCATCTGTAAATTCTACACTAAAATTAAATTTATCATTAAAAACGGAATCAGATGTAGATGCAGCGGTTCAGTACTTTACAGAAGCTGTACAGAGTATTGCATGGAAATGTACGCCAAATATAAACAAAATAAAAGAAACACATAATATACCGCGCCATATACTAGACCTGGTAAAAGAAAAAAGAATCATCCGTAGGAAATGGCAATCGTCTCAAAATCCCTATTATAAAACTCTGTTAAATAAAAAATCGAAAGAGCTAAAAATTTTACTTAGAAATACCAAAAATGAATCTTTCCAACGCTGCCTGCAGGAACTTTCACCCACGGAGGCGACAAATTACAGCCTCTGGAAAGTGATCAAAAGCCGAAATAAACCCATTCAACCCCTTCCCCCAATTCGCAAACCCGATGGTACATGGGCTAGAACTGATGAAGAGAAAGTCGAGGAATTTGCCAAATATTTTTCTGATGTTTTTAAGCCAAATTTACAATTAAACGACGAAACCGATATACATGATTTTTTAAGTGTACCTTTACAGTTAAGCCCTCCTATTGAGCCAACGTCTCCCAGCGAAATCAAATACGCAATTACTAAACTTAATAATAAAAAAAGTCCGGGTTTTGATTTAATTACCAATAAATTGTTATCTGAGCTACCAAAAAAAGGTATATTATTGCTCACAAATATTTTTAACGCTGTTCTTCGTCTGCAGTATTTTCCATTATCCTGGAAATTGGCGCAAATAGTAGTTGTACCAAAGCCCGGTAAGGCACCGGATGAGGTTTCATCCTATAGACCTATTTCCTTGCTCCCGATCCTTTCAAAACTCCTTGAAAAAATAATTTTAAAGCGGTTGAATCCTATTTTAAATGCGGAACATATTGTTCCTGAACATCAATTTGGATTCAGAAAAAGACATTCGACCATTGAACAGGTACACCGAATTGTGCATACTATTCAAGAAAGTCTTGAAACTAAGCAAATATGCACGGGTGTGTTCCTAGATGTCAAACAAGCCTTTGATAAGGTATGGCATCATGGTCTGCTTTATAAACTTAAAAAAATAGTGCCGCATCCTTTGTACCTTCTTTTAAAATCCTACCTTGAAGATCGCACATGCCAGGTTAAAATTCTAAATCAATATTCTGAAATCTATCCTGTATCTGCTGGCGTGCCACAAGGAAGTGTCTTGGGCCCGGTGCTTTACTTAATCTACTCTGCCGATTTTCCAGTTGATAATAACGTGATAACAGCTACGTTTGCAGACGATACAGCACTATTAGCTACCGGTAAAGACAATAGTGAAACTTCGAATAAATTGAAAAAAACTTTATCGGAAGTGGAAAACTGGCTGAGTCGTTGGCGTATTAGAGTAAACGAAAGTAAATGTACGCAAGTAGATTTCACGTTGCGAAATTTTACGTATCAGCCGTTAGAAATAAATGGGGTGGTTATCAACCAGGATAAAGATGTAAAATACTTAGGCATTCATTTGGACCGCAAATTAACATGGCAAAAGCATATTACACAAAAAAGAAAACATCTAGATATAAGATTGCAAGAATTAAATTGGCTTCTTGGCAGGTACTCTAGTTTATCATTGGAAAATAAATTCTTAGTGTACAAAATAATTATAAAGCCCGTTTGGACATACGGTTTAATGTTGTGGGGTTGTGCAAAGGATACACACATAAACAAGATACAACGGTTCCAGAACGAGGCTATAAGGCTGATAGTCTCACCGCCCTGGTACGTATCTAACCACACTCTACATCAAGACTTAAATATCCCATATGTGAAAGACGAGATCAAGCGAGCTGCTAAGCGATACATAGGCCGCTTGGAGTCTCACACAAACGTTTTGGCGATCAATCTTCTTGATAATAGTCTCGATGTTCGAAGGTTAAAACGTAGTCGACCGTTTGATCTGGCCTAGTTTTATGTTACTAAAATTTCAGTGGGGTCCATCGCTAGATGCTAACCCCTAACAAGTTATTTTCGCGTTACAGTCCAATTGCTGGATGGCCTTCTAGCCAGTTGTAATTTGTATAAAAAAAAAAAAAAAAAAAAAAATTCTTTTGTTTGATTTTCATTTAAAACGTACTTTTATTTCTCTTCTAAAATAATCATTATTGATTACTTTTTCATAAATCCATTTAATGGAATTGCAGTTTTCATTTGCCCTTTTTATATTTCATATTTCTAAATTCTCTTATACTTTTCGTTGTTTATTCTCTTCTCTTCCCTCGCCCTTTCACACACATACACACACATGTACACTTTTTTTTTGTTGGTTCGCGTGTTGAGAATTGTTGTTAGATGTTGGTTTTGAATGAACGGAGTGGTTATTTATTTACTTTTTTTTTTTTTTTTTTTTAATCAAAAGTATACCCTTAAAATTGTAATTGTTTTTTTACGGATAAAAGTAGCTGTCATTTGTTACCCTATTATTAGCTTAATTCTACTTTTTCGTTCCATCACTAACAGTAATTTTTACGTCGATTTAGAAGATTATGGACTATTTTTGTAAAAGGCCGTAAATTATTTAAGAATTTTTATTCTTTATAGTTGGTTTTATGAATAGTTGTTTCTTGATGGATGAGTTCAATAATTCAGAAACGATTTAGGGACTTCGCGTGCTAACGAGTTCGAATTATTTAGTCCTTCTGTTCTCTCGAATGTTTTAACCTTTAACAGGTTAATTATTTTTACAATTTTGAGAAAGCATTTAAAATTTTATTAACAATTACTTTTTTCCATACGTGTATATGTAATTTTGTTTAATAACAAATACTGTAAAACAGAATATATATATATATATATGAAAACATTGCGATCTCGCAACGACTTCGTAATAACAAAAAAGTTGTGCGAGGTTGCGGTTAATAGCGAAAGTAGGAATAGAGGAGAAAACACCATTTACCAACTGTTGCAGAAAAAACTCGCGTCAGCGATTTTACTTAGACAGTCATGGCGACAGGAGGTTATATCGGCTAATTTTTTGCTCATTCTAATTATATTAGATCTTACTCCTATAAATAACTTCGTCATCGCCACAGATTTTAACCAGCTACCGTGGCGTTATTGATTAGGCTGTGGTGTTTTGTTGCTGTCGCACATTTAGTTGTTTTTGTTTTTTTGTTATCGATTTTGGCCAGTTATATGGACCACGTGAAATAACGCGTATCATCATTTCTTCTTTCGCTTCCTCTCCAGTATGTCTTGATTAATTCTCGATTTTAATTTTTCTTTCATTTGTCCCGGTTGCTCCATTTTTCTTTTTGCCCTTTTCTTTGTATATTTCAAACTGTTGTATCTTTCTTCGGAATATACTTCTTTCCGTGATTTCCTCTTTTTCTGTTGCGATTTTTGTAATGTTGTCTTTCACTTCTCGAAACTAGTTAATTCTTGTGTTCGGATTTTTATCAAAATAGTCAAATATCTTCTTGTTAGCCTACTTCCGTTCATTCTTTCTAAATGACCATATAATTTTATTCTTTTTTTCCCGCACAGTATCTTATTTTCTTTCAATATTTCCATACACTTCTTTATTGCTCCTTAGCTTTCAAATTTCATTTTCCTATTTAGGTCCTAGTATTCTTCTAACGATCTTCCTTTGAAGCATATAAACTTTTTGGTTTTATAGCTGTGTTATAGTGCCTAATTTTTGCATTGATTGTTAGTGGCGTTTTGTTATACGTGTTTCTTGTTAACTGGAATGCAGTTTGAATCTTTCTCACTATGACTTTTAGTTGTATTTTATTTGGTTTTACTTACACTATCGACGATTTTAAAAGCTTCAGAGGGACCATGTAATAGAATTAAAAAAAAGGATAAATAGTTATCCGTGTTTACTACGGGCTAACAAGACAGTTAATATTTTTTGCTCCTCGGCAGATGGTGACTGGACCCGAAAACGTTATTATAGATACGTATAACTGTTAGATGTAATTTTTAATCGTTTGCTATATTTGTAATTATATTTATCTTAAACGTTTATAATTGGACAATATGATGAGTACTCGTTTGTAATTGTACCAAAAACAGGGAAAGCTTTTGCATAAATTTTATTACAGAAAATGTAGCAAAAAGTGAGATTCAAAAGTAGGTTTTTTCTTTTTCGAAAAAAATCAAAAAAATTATTAACGTTCATTTTTGGTAAATGACGTATCTGCTCTCCTATGGGAAACGGATAATGAAATCACCAAAAAACAGTGCATCTTGGAAAAGTTATAATAAAAGAAGTAAATGTGCTTCTTCAAAAATATTGTTTGTTCAGAATAATTACGGTATACAACTAACAATAAATACTGCGATAGATATTGTACGCGGTATTTTACAACGAGCCGTAGTAGTCTGAAATGGCGAGTTTAATTTGGTTGCTTTTCTAAGGCATCTGCTTATTCAGTTAGCATTGACGGTTGGTTCCCCGTCGTCGCCTATTCGTCATGTTATTTATGTCAAAATTAAATAAAAGTGTTGAAATTTGGAACAGTTGATCAAACCAAAATGCGAATAAATGTATGAATATGGTTTATTAGCAGTAAATTAACAAACGCTGGAGAAGTAAGAATAAAAAAATATATATTATTCGTGTACCAAGACGATTTACAATGTTCCAACCGGCGGCGGGGATACCTCTGCAAAATTAAAATACCCCGGATTAACTGAGAAGCGTGATCCTAACGGAAAACCTTAAGAAACAACTTTTCGTTCATTTATTAATTGCAGCAGTAAAAGTTACAATTTTCAGAATAATTAAAAAAAATTCTCGATTCACAGAAGTGAGTTTTAACGCTTAAATTTTTTCCCATTTGAACTGCCACAAAAAAAATCTACTATAACATCCAATTTTTTAAACGAAACAACTTTTCCATTTAAACACAAACAATATTTTTGAATAGTTATGCGGTGATCTTTAATTCTACAGGTAAATTTCTTCTTATACATATTACTAGAGTTTCGCACTTAGTATTATATTTAATCAGTATTTACCATATGTGTACATAATCCCCGCTAGATTATAATTTTACGAATAATTTATTTCACTCGAAAGTTTGTTTTTTTTTTTGTTTTTTTTTAAAAAAAATAAAAAATAAAATAGGATGAAAAGAGAACGTTAAAACTTTTTTTATATATTTATTAGGAAGTTTCCAAGTGTAAGGCTTATTACACTAAACTAATAATTCCTAGATGTTTAAATTCAAAATGGCGTTTGATCTGAATTTAATATGGAGCAGTTTTTTACTCGGTTAACTATGTCGATTCTCCGTTGGGTTTTTATAGTAAATCTAACGTGCAAAATTTACGATTCACACTTCTACTTCTGTTAAGAAACGGTAGCAGTAAACAGGTTTTTAATACATTTAATAAATTGTATTAAAGTCATTTTATTACTTTAATCACGGTTGCACAGTGCCAATATTTACGAAAAAAAAAAAAACAAAGTTAAAAGAGAAAATGGTAATAAGGTTATTGATTTCTTAATAATTGTTCTTTTAACTAGCGGACTTTGGCGTTTTCTTTTAACGTGGATGTAGTTTTAGACTTGGAAGAATTTTTAATTTTGCGCGGACAATTTCGCGACACCGATATTTATTTACGATTTTAATAGCTTTTAAACAACATTAACCTGATTTTTGGAGTCGGCACCAAATTCATATTTCAATAATAATTAAAAATCGCATTTAGCTTATAGAAAACAAGTGATTGTGTTCTCATATTTATTAAATTGTTCCTAAATATTATTGTAATTGGAAGGCGACCTCAAAAAGTTAACGCTCTTTAAGACTTATCGTAATATTTTTATTACTCCGAAATAAATTATTTTTTACTTTTTAGTACATTTTTATTTAATTTTTAGGGTAAACCTTAACGACGGTTTTTTTTTTTTTTTACACAAACTTTTATTTTTCACTTTTTAGCGTACATATTTTTGAGTGGTAATATGGATAGACCAACTTAAAATGACGCAATTTTCAGTACTGCATAAAGTTTGGGCATTGGTTTTGAAATATAATATTCAAATTCCGTTAGTGGATGATCTTCTAAATCGCGCTTTGAGCGTTGTAAATTCATTATCTTTATTTGAATTTCCATTTCCATGAGAAACTAAATCTATGATATAATTAAAATGCGAACACTGGAACAGCATTTTCGATCATTTAACAATTAACAATATTGCGCGGGTAGGACTGAAGCGAGAGCACGCTGAGCTACCTCCTAGTTAGTATATGATAAAATTAGAAAAATATTAAATAAAGCTAGAGCATGGGGAGAATGCAAATGTGCGTGTATGCGTAAGCGATTACTGGCTAGGAGTTCACGGCTTCTCTGATATTAAAGCTGAGAGGGTTGCGCGCGTTCTCAGACCCCAGAGCAGACAGTTGAAATCAGTCCATATTTTTCCCTTAAGCGAGGAGTTGGAGCAAAACATGGATGAAAAATGGCATAGTTGAAGAAGTGATGGAAAAAAGTGAGTTTGTTTCCGGAGTCAGTCAGAATTCAGTCGGCGATCATCAGATCGTAAATAGTAAGTAATCGTCGGGAATTATAAAGAAGACTATTTATCTTGTTTCTGTTTGCTAGGGCATTTATGCTTAATTAACGTGTAAACCTGAAGGTACGAGAAAGAATATTGCAGTTTGATTGGTCATAATTTTCGCAGTTTATCAATTTCCGAATTTCACCCTTTCCTCTACTGGAGATTCGAGTTATTTATGTCATTATCCACCAACTCGTCGTTTAATTATACAGACAGTGAAACACTGTAACCACCATTATTATTGGTATGTCTGGTTCCTTGTTTATTAATTTTTACAATTCATGTAATTAATTTTACAGCGCGGGCATTGTTTTTAACGATTGACTGACGTAAACAGATTTCTGTAGATTGAGAATTAATATAATCCATCAAAAAAGTAACACGAGTCTCTTGATTTCACGATGGCAATAACAATAATAATAATAACTTTAATTTCAGATAAAATTAATAAGTTAAACAAAATTTCACATCTGCAAAGATCGTGGTAGTATCCTGGAGGACATGTAAACCAAATAAACGTTTTGTTTGGCTGTTCCTAGTGCGGATAGAAATTAAAACATTAACAATTTAACACGTTTCAGTAAAAACGTGTTAAAGTAATTTTTTCTTTCTTTCTTTCTTTTTTTTTTTTTTTTTTTTTTTTAAATCTTTCAGTTTTAGGTAGAATTTTGATACAAATTGTGCATTCTCGAAAAAAAGTAACTCGTAATTTTGGAACTTTAAAACATAACGTAAAAAATGGAAAAATGTTAGATAGAACGTAAAATCAACTTCTTATTCATTTATTTAATTTAATTTATTGGACTTTAGAAGGTGCCAATTAGTCCACGTGCTGCAGTACAAAGGAAATGTAACATTGTAAATTTATAACATAATTCTACATTCTATAATAAAATTAAATAAACAATAGTAAGGATCCGCCGAACAAAGTAGAGAACGTAAAATATACGGAGGTCGCTGGCCTAAAGAAATAAGTTTAGAAAATTAACGCGATTGTTCCGCCCTATACTAGGACCAGTTGAAAAAAAGATGATCTGCATCCAGAGTCATATCGGTATTATCCGAGCATGGAAAAAACAACTTATAAAATCGAAAAACGCGAAAAACAGCAAAAAAATTACCTATCCACCCCATATGTTTTCTCCTTAGGACATGTTAGGTATTTTTTTTTGATTAGAAGTGTATCATTAGCGTGTGAAAAAACAAAGAAAAAAATTTGTTTAAAAATTAAATCGTAATTCTTCGATGTATATGTAATATAATTTTTCACTTCTCTTTGGTTTTTGAATTTTTATTTTTTTTTATTTATTTTTTTTTTTTTGAGTGATTTCAGTTGTACCAGTTGAACACAACTTTTCGGCCGTCATAAAGTGTAATGATTTATTTTCTTTTTTGAATAATTCAGCTGATCGATTTTTATAGCGATGCTAACATTGGCTGTTGTCGCATCTTTCAGCGGCCATCTCCTTCATCATTTGCTTTCTAGGTCCGCGGAAGAAATTTTTGCTATCATTATCAATATTTTTTCCATCCTTTTTCTTCCTGAGCGGCGACTTTCAATTCTTCGCACGGTTTAAGTCTGTTTAAGTCGTCTAACTTCTTCAACATAATGTTCTCCTCCTGCATTACCAATTTCAGCAAAATGTTATATCTTAATATATGACGTATCCAGTTTGTTCTATTCTTTGATGTGCCTCCTGCGTTGGCTTTTCATCTACTCCTTTACACGCTCCTTACTTCCTATCAGTTTTTTCACACATTTCTTTATTTTAAACTTTCTTCCGTCCATTTTGTTATAAAAAATGTTTGTCATACCCATAACTCAAAAGGCTAAATCTTTTACATTTTTCCAACTTAGTATTCTCGTCTCTGAGGTGTGCAGTTGACTACGCCAAATAAAATATATTACTTTCCTTTTTGCCATTCCCGTGCTTAGTCGTTTACATAGCAACTTTCTATGCAGTTTAAAAACTTTTTTCTCCTATTCCTATTCGTGTTTTTATTTCTTTTTAACATTTCTAAACCTTAAGTATGTATAGCCTTTCATTTTATTCAAGTTGCTTTGAAATTCTACTTTCATTTTACTCTATCATACCATAATTACGAGCATTTTCGAATTATGCACGGAACGACTGTAGATAGTACACATAGAAACTTATACAGTAGTTTGACTCTTCTAACAAGCCGTAGTTTTGGTTTACACATTTAGGGATTATTTCGAGAAGCGACTACGCATTTTTCGATTATCGATATCGTGTTGTTTTTTTCCCTGGAATAGTTAACGCGGTTTGGATCGAAAAGGCAGTGACGAAGTTGAGACGAATTGAGTTCTTTTTCGTAGTATTATTATTATTATTATTATTATTATTATTATTATTATTATTATTATTATTATTATTATTATTATTATTATTATTATTATTATTATTATTATTATTATTATTATTATTATTATTATTATTATTATTATTATTATTATTATTATTATTATTATTATTATTATTATTATTATTATTATTATTATTATTATTATTATTATTATTATTATTATTATTATTATTATTATTATTATTATTATTATTATTATTATTATTATTATTATTATTATTATTATTATTATTATTATTATTATTATTATTATTATTATTATTATTATTATTATTATTATTATTATTATTATTATTATTATTATTATTATTATTATTATTATTATTATTATTATTATTATTATTATTATTATTATTATTATTATTATTATTATTATTATTATTATTATTATTATTATTATTATTATTATTATTATTATTATTATTATTATTATTATTATTATTATTATTATTATTATTATTATTATTATTATTATTATTATTATTATTATTATTATTATTATTATTATTATTATTATTATTATTATTATTATTATTATTATTATTATTATTATTATTATTATTATTATTATTATTATTATTATTATTATTATTATTATTATTATTATTATTATTATTATTATTATTATTATTATTATTATTATTATTATTATTATTATTATTATTATTATTATTATTATTATTATTATTATTATTATTATTATTATTATTATTATTATTATTATTATTATTATTATTATTATTATTATTATTATTATTATTATTATTATTATTATTATTATTATTATTATTATTATTATTATTATTATTATTATTATTATTATTATTATTATTATTATTATTATTATTATTATTATTATTATTATTATTATTATTATTATTATTATTATTATTATTATTATTATTATTATTATTATTATTATTATTATTATTATTATTATTATTATTATTATTATTATTATTATTATTATTATTATTATTATTATTATTATTATTATTATTATTATTATTATTATTATTATTATTATTATTATTATTATTATTATTATTATTATTATTATTATTATTATTATTATTATTATTATTATTATTATTATTATTATTATTATTATTATTATTATTATTATTATTATTATTATTATTATTATTATTATTATTATTATTATTATTATTATTATTATTATTATTATTATTATTATTATTATTATTATTATTATTATTATTATTATTATTATTATTATTATTATTATTATTATTATTATTATTATTATTATTATTATTATTATTATTATTATTATTATTATTATTATTATTATTATTATTATTATTATTATTATTATTATTATTATTATTATTATTATTATTATTATTATTATTATTATTATTATTATTATTATTATTATTATTATTATTATTATTATTATTATTATTATTATTATTATTATTATTATTATTATTATTATTATTATTATTATTATTATTATTATTATTATTATTATTATTATTATTATTATTATTATTATTATTATTATTATTATTATTATTATTATTATTATTATTATTATTATTATTATTATTATTATTATTATTATTATTATTATTATTATTATTATTATTATTATTATTATTATTATTATTATTATTATTATTATTATTATTATTATTATTATTATTATTATTATTATTATTATTATTATTATTATTATTATTATTATTATTATTATTATTATTATTATTATTATTATTATTATTATTATTATTATTATTATTATTATTATTATTATTATTATTATTATTATTATTATTATTATTATTATTATTATTATTATTATTATTATTATTATTATTATTATTATTATTATTATTATTATTATTATTATTATTATTATTATTATTATTATTATTATTATTATTATTATTATTATTATTATTATTATTATTATTATTATTATTATTATTATTATTATTATTATTATTATTATTATTATTATTATTATTATTATTATTATTATTATTATTATTATTATTATTATTATTATTATTATTATTATTATTATTATTATTATTATTATTATTATTATTATTATTATTATTATTATTATTATTATTATTATTATTATTATTATTATTATTATTATTATTATTATTATTATTATTATTATTATTATTATTATTATTATTATTATTATTATTATTATTATTATTATTATTATTATTATTATTATTATTATTATTATTATTATTATTATTATTATTATTATTATTATTATTATTATTATTATTATTATTATTATTATTATTATTATTATTATTATTATTATTATTATTATTATTATTATTATTATTATTATTATTATTATTATTATTATTATTATTATTATTATTATTATTATTATTATTATTATTATTATTATTATTATTATTATTATTATTATTATTATTATTATTATTATTATTATTATTATTATTATTATTATTATTATTATTATTATTATTATTATTATTATTATTATTATTATTATTATTATTATTATTATTATTATTATTATTATTATTATTATTATTATTATTATTATTATTATTATTATTATTATTATTATTATTATTATTATTATTATTATTATTATTATTATTATTATTATTATTATTATTATTATTATTATTATTATTATTATTATTATTATTATTATTATTATTATTATTATTATTATTATTATTATTATTATTATTATTATTATTATTATTATTATTATTATTATTATTATTATTATTATTATTATTATTATTATTATTATTATTATTATTATTATTATTATTATTATTATTATTATTATTATTATTATTATTATTATTATTATTATTATTATTATTATTATTATTATTATTATTATTATTATTATTATTATTATTATTATTATTATTATTATTATTATTATTATTATTATTATTATTATTATTATTATTATTATTATTATTATTATTATTATTATTATTATTATTATTATTATTATTATTATTATTATTATTATTATTATTATTATTATTATTATTATTATTATTATTATTATTATTATTATTATTATTATTATTATTATTATTATTATTATTATTATTATTATTATTATTATTATTATTATTATTATTATTATTATTATTATTATTATTATTATTATTATTATTATTATTATTATTATTATTATTATTATTATTATTATTATTATTATTATTATTATTATTATTATTATTATTATTATTATTATTATTATTATTATTATTATTATTATTATTATTATTATTATTATTATTATTATTATTATTATTATTATTATTATTATTATTATTATTATTATTATTATTATTATTATTATTATTATTATTATTATTATTATTATTATTATTATTATTATTATTATTATTATTATTATTATTATTATTATTATTATTATTATTATTATTATTATTATTATTATTATTATTATTATTATTATTATTATTATTATTATTATTATTATTATTATTATTATTATTATTATTATTATTATTATTATTATTATTATTATTATTATTATTATTATTATTATTATTATTATTATTATTATTATTATTATTATTATTATTATTATTATTATTATTATTATTATTATTATTATTATTATTATTATTATTATTATTATTATTATTATTATTATTATCGCGCACTGTATGGAAAACAATTGTTCTCGATGAGTCTGAGTTATCGAACTTAGCAAGAGAGCGGCTCAGGGCACGGGTCGGGAACTGCTTAGTGTACGAATTGGTGAAAGTTCAGTTAACATTAATAAAGAAAGTTAACGGTTATAAGTTAATGTCGGAAGTTATCACACTTGATTATTCCTAGGTTGTTCTATTAGCGCTCAACGGTGGCAACCAAACTTTCAAACGAGGTCTAGAACTTTTCTCACTAACAGTGGTAGAGTCGCTCTATTTCCGTTCAACATCGGCCTCTCTGCGTTTATTTTATTTTCCTATTATTTGTTAGTTTCCACTGCTGTCTCTTTTTTGGTATAAATTATGAAAAAAGGGCCAACTTTAGTCCCTGAACTGTAAGCTGCGCGCGCGCGCATGCCTGTGTGCGTTGCACGCGTGTGTTTCTCTATATAGTTGTTAAATAGTTTGCCGCTGCTGTAGGAGGAAACTTTTGTCTGCTACTCTCTAGTTTGCGCTTTGGGATAAGTTTTTCTTGCAATAAAAGTTACAATTCGAAGAGAATTATTTCTGCGTTGTGTTGATTTTATTTCGCGATTTCTTCGTATCCGTATTCTTTTTTTCTTTTCTTTTTTTTTTTTTGTTTTTTTTTCCGCAGGGAGGGGCATTTTTGTTTTGGGCTTTCTCTCTTTTGTTGCCGCTTGTTTTCTTTGCCCATTGCCGCTATGCGTTCTATTGAAATAACTTTCTTAGGAATTACGTTAAACTTTCCGGCCATGATAGAGGAAAGCTTGTAGTAGCTTTCGATTGTTTTCGCAAAATGATAATTAAGTTTTTCTCCCCCGTCCCCTGCTCTGCTGCCGATTCCCGCGCCTTCACTTCTGGCCTGAAGAACTCTGCGTTCAAAAAAGGAAAATAAACTTTTGTTTTTAATTTAGAAAATTCCTTCAAAGATTAAAAAATAATATTGTAAATTTTTCTTTCTGTTTCGTTTTCCTTCTCCCTTTTTCAGCTTTCCATTGCCATTCATGCACGGTTCTCGGAAGTTTGCGCTGTCGCAGTAGCAAAGACTATAGTCTTCGAGTATTGCAGTCTGCAGTGTAGCCTTGAATATGTGCGTACGATAGGATAATAATATCCGAAGATAGATAAGCGTTGGTACTGATTTATAACTTTTCCTTAAGAAGCCTCTACATTTGCTGCTATCTCTTTGTTATAGATTTTTGTTATTTTCGAGCGCGAATTAATTAATTTCTTACATGGACAGTGAGTATAATTTAAGCAACAATTTCGAAACTGCAAAAGCTCTCTAGACAGTTAGCTTTTATTTTTTTCTTCTCTCTTTTGTTTTGTTTGTTTCCTTCTTATTGTTATTAATTATTATTTATCATCCCGTTACTTTGAAAATACTAGTATTGCCTCTTACGGATATAATTAAGACATCGTTTTAATAACGGAATGCTACTTTGTAGAAAACTAAGGAAATACCAAGGAATTTATCGTCGACGATGTAACAGCAGAAATGGTTTTAACTATGAATCCTAAACGGCTTTTTGACCTTTGACAGTTTACAATCGTAAACCGAGACTCGTATGGTGCACATAAAATCAAAGAAACTAGAAAAGTACATATGTTCAATGGAGAAAAAAAAAACGTGCGACCACATACAGTAAAATTACTGCAATATTCGAAATATTAAAAATCATATCGAATAATTCGAAGCCCTGGCAAAGTCGGAATTACGAAATCGCAAATGTACGTTTATCAGCGATTATCGACGGTGAAACAGTTCATTGATGATTTCGATCATGTTGAAATCAAACTTGAGAGCATTCTCCTTCCAGATGTGTAGAACTTTTATGCAATGATGTAAATTACGATAAAACTGTGCATTTCTTTAAATGAATCGGATGTATCCTGCGACCGTTCCGATGAGTATATTCGTTCGTAATAAAATTATATCAGTTTTCTCTGACGAAGATGCTGTAACTTAGCGAAGCTTTCGAAGAACAGCTTTTTCCCTTGCTGCAAAAAAAGAATCTTCGTGTTGCGTTTTTTTTTTTTTTATCGTTTAATTATATTTAGTAGTGGCCCAATTTTCTAGGCCATTGTATAAATGGTCTGTATGACGTTCTTAGAAATGCGCGGTCATTCGAAACACTGCAGGGCCGTCGTTGTTAGGCATTCGATCGATAAAAGTAGTTTTTTTTTCCTACTAGTCCTTCGGTATCGCCGTTTTAATCGTACAGGCTCCTTTATTCGATCAAACCGAATAAATTGAAATCCTTCTCTCCTCCCTCATTGAATTTCCAGTCAGACCCATATTTAATTTCAACTCCCCGCGCGCGCGTCTCCTGCTACAGATGAATATTTTGTAATTACATGGCAGTTCTGTATATTAGTTTGCGATAGTTGATATTGTGCATCACGATTGCCTTAAATTCGGAAGTTAGCGACGGATAAACATTGAAATAACGGTGATTGATGTTCGCAGAAATTAGCCAGATTCTACCGCCGACGTACATAAGCCGACCCCGCGCTCGTATTGCACTGCTACTGTCATGAGCACTCTACGCATGTCTGTATCGTTTTTATGTAAAATTATGCATCGCTTTAAAAGCTGCTGATCAGATAACTGATGTGTAGGACAACAGATTAGCCAGTCGCTGCTCTTTCGAACGATAAATGATGCAGTCTTAGAGGGGAGGGAAGATTTATGTTTTAGTCCCCATCTGTTTTAATTCTTTTAGTCACTTTGATTCTTTCCGAACCAGAATAAAAGGAATAGGGGAAAAAAAAACATAAAAAAAACCTTTAAGATAGCCTTTTATTTATGCACTAAAAAGTTCAAAATAACTTTATTAGTGTGCGACTACGAGATACGTATCTTAACATTAAAGTCTGAAACTACAAAATATTCTGAAAAATAAAAAGCCGCAGTTACAAAAATATTCAGTGTGTGTGGTATTGTGATGCACAGCAATGGAACAACATTAAATAGTGACTGTAGTTTTGGCTTAGGATGTATTAGAATATTAATATTTAATTATTAATTTGCGGCCCCCGCTTTTATTTTTCAGAATATTTTGTAGTTTCAGATTTTAATGTCAAGATGTGCATCTGGTAGTCGCACACTAATAAAGTTATTTTGTATTTTTTAGTGCATAAATAAAGGGCTATTTTTTTATTTTTTAGTCTGAACTTTTTACTATGTATTTCAATAAAAAACAATAAATTTAGAATTGTATTTTATTTTGCTTTATTTCATTCAATATCTTGATTATAGGACATTTACAGAAATTTGTGTTACATTTTATTATTATATAATTAATCGAATTTTTTCAATTATATTGTCTTTTGTTTTTCATACAATACATACGAAATCCTCAGCAAGGGAAACACAAATAGCGTTCTTTCCATTGATATATCACACGACCGAAAAAAAAAAAAATTTTTTTAAAACTTTCGAGCTTTCGGCGCCACCAGGGTTCCATTTTAAAGTTGGAAACCCAAATGTTCCAAAGTAAAGAAATACACAAGGATGCGTGTTCAAAATTTTTAGCTACAAAGCAGAGCCACAAGCGGTGGCTACACGTCGTTTGTTGTGATTTTTTAAACTTTTAGTAAACTTCCAATGTTTCGTTAAGAAAATGAAACACGAATTTGCGCCCAACAGATAGCGCTATTTCCAATATCATATTCCCGGAAAAAAAAATTTTTTTTCCAAAAGTTCGAGCTTTCGAAACCCCGAGGGATTAATTTTAAAGTTGGAAACCTAGATGTTCCAAACCAAAGAAATAGACATGCATGTACATATTTTCAACCTTGTTCAACATTTTTAGCTACAAGGGAGCTACATATTAGATTTCGCGCTTTTTTGAACTTTCTGTAAAATATGATTTTGTTCTCGGCAAATAACGGTTTTTCCAACGTGCTCGAAAAAAAAATATATTTTTTTCCAAAATTTCGATTTTTCGGCGCCCCGAGGATCTAATCTTAAAGCTGGAAACCCAGATGTTACATAATATCGCATTGTCATCTATAACAAGCATTTCTGGAAAAGGACACTTTTTTAATTCATCGGGAAGTAGATGAAAAATCGTTTCCCAGACAGACAGAAGCACACACCGAGTTAAATAAAAGGCTCTAAAAAAGAACCGAATTTCTGAAAGGCGCGTTGCCATCGTTTAATTGCACCGTACCAGATCAAAAGGGAACATCGAAATTATAACGTTAGCATATCTATTAAAACTAAAACCATAAACGGTTGGTTAAACGAAATAACTAAACTACACTTAGTCTTCGTACTGAAGATTAAACAAGTGAAGTTTATAAGTAGTTGCACAATAAAATACTTCATACAGTCTAATTACAACCATTGCTAAAATCAGCCTTAAAAGTTAATACCAATAAAGTTTATATTACTTATTTTTACGTTTGATTTTCTCGCGTGCATGAAACTCGATCACAGAGTCACTTTTAATTGATTATACTATTTTTAAACGTTACATATAATCGATACAAAACTTTACATGATTTTTATATTACTCTCGGCGTAAAAATGACATAGTCATTAGCGTGCGTGTGCGTATAACTCAGTTTGACCTCGCATTCTGTCTCTTTCTTTTTTATACTTTGTATAAAATAATCAAAATTTACAAAACAATTCTTAGTCGAGCCCTCATTAGGTGTTATTATAAAACGAAAAAATGTCCCAATTTTATATATACATATATAAAAAAATGCAACCAATAATTTATACCATAAATTTTATTAAACTACCGAAACAACATACTTCAACACATATAAATAATACTTTTTTTTACGTTTCCATGGTATTATTAAATTATCAATATAGTCTTTGCATGCTTCTCCCTATTATGGGACTTCTTATTCATCAGCCTGTACAGTAATGAGAAGTGTATTCATTATGTTTCCAAAAACGAAAATTGCCACTGAACACAAACGTGAATTATGGAAACGAGAACGAGACGACGAACTGTGCAATAGTGAAAAATTTTCCACAACCATACGTGATACGCCTTTTGGTTCGAAAACGACAGATGTAGAAAAGTTTGAAGCGTTAACATTTTAAGTCAACCGCTTCTGTTGTACTAATAAAGTATAATAAGAAAAAAAATGTTTTCTTGTTTTCGACGATACTCAATTTATGTTCATCGATTTTCATCATTACTCACACGGTACTTAAGTTGAATGATACTCTTTCTATTAAAATCGGTTTACATAAATATGAGTCATGCGCGAACAAACATTTAAAAAAACAAAAACATACGCGATAAACCTCCTTCTTTTTGGAAGTCGCTAAAAATTTAAATATAACAAACGTTATATAAAATTTTGACATTTTTTCTAATGAGGGCCGGCCTAAAAATTACGTTGTAATTTTATATATACATATTAAAGGGTATTCATGTTTATAACTGAAGTGCGTTTCGTTTATATTTGTGCGCTCGTGTGCTATTTCGAAACCAGTAGCTTATTGTTAATATTATGGCTTTTATGCGCTCTGTTTGTTTGGAAATTTGATAGAAATATGTTAGGGTTCATCTTAACTTCCGGTTGACACAATATAAGTAGAATGTATTTTAGATATTTATTTACTGCTCGTATCGTTATTATTTTATTCAGTAGATATTTTCAAATTTATTTAAACGTTTCATTCTTCTTGGGACATCATAAGTTTTACCCAGATGTATAAGCGTTTATTTTTTCGTTTCAGCTACACCTGACATTATTTATTTTTTTCGTGTTTTTTTTTTTTAAAAAATAATAATCAGTGTAAATTATGCAATTAATAAATACGGGGATATTAAAAAAATCAAATTTTTAAAATTAATATACGAGTAAATATGTTTTTTTAATACATTTTGAGGTAGACTATTTTCCTCATTTTCTTTATGATTTTTACATATATTTAACGTAGCGAATTAATTACTTTTACGAACTATCTATTTTAATGAATATTATAAATTAAAATTTAGTTATATCCGTAAAGTGTATAAGATAGATTGAATACAAAACGTATTTCTATACTTCGCACGTAAACTTGAACTAGGTGATCTTCAACAGTTTGGCAGTATGTCAAATAATATATGATAATCGTTTCAAATTTTAAAATGGAGAAAAAATTTGCAGCAAGAATTTCGTGTACTTTTACTTCTTCGAAGGAACAAAACCCGTCAATATTATACTTTGAACTATGACTTATTAAACCAATTCGAGGAAACTGCTTATTTCGCTGACAGATAAATTTGGTCTCTTGAAAGCTGGTGTACTCGAGAAATACCGCTCCAAATTATCGATAATAGATCGGTAGCCCGCCGGACTCTTCCCGCATTTGTTATTAAACGAGGCGACTATTTTAAATTGTTTGTTTTCCCGAAAGCGCACACAATGCATGCACCCTATGACACGTGTAAATTTCAATTGTTTTATCTCAGCACTTTTTGCAAAATCAAATTTTGAAGTACCGACAGAATTTATGCCCGTACTATTATACTGTGAGCACGTGCTTATATATTTTACATATATTGCATAATTTACTGATGATTAAGTGCGCGGGTGCGACCATGCAGAATCGCGAAAAGCAGTCCGAGTCACTGCTCTTTTACTGATTTTCTTTTTCTTCGTTTTTTCTTCTTTTCTTTTTCTACATCTTACCAAGCCTTTAAAAAATAAGCACAAAATTATAATTAATGTGAAATTGCTCGCGTAATGTCGCCGAATTGTATTATTAAAACTAGTTTTACGGTATGCACTAACTCAATTTCGGTGAGTGTTCGTAAGTTGATTTATTTATTTTCTTAAATAAAACATGCATTTTTTACATTTATTGTTCGTGTCCGTCAAGAAGTCGTGTAAAATGAATTCTAAGAAACTTCGGACTTAAAACGGTAGAGATAAAATAAGTTCACATATTTACAGACATTTTAAAAATGCTATATTTTTATAACGTAGGATCATATCGCTTAAAAATCGCGTCGCGGTGATTTAGCCTCTGAAAACTCCAGGCTCTTAAAGATCCTTCGGAACTAGTAACAAGAAAAAGTTAACTATAATATACTGTGTATAAACATTTTTTTAATAGGCAGTTTTGAGTTGTTCAGCAATTTAAAATGTTTTTTTTTCTTTTTTTTTTCCTGCGCCTCGACATCAAATTCATCATTAAACTTACAAGTTATTTGATGATTTGTAATTTGAAATGTGAACATTAAACGTGAGAAATACACGGATGCTGGTGGTCGATTTGAATATAGCTTTTATTAAAATTAATTAAAGCAATTTAAAAAAGTAATTACGCGTTAACACGTATTATATTATTTGCGCTTTATTTTGACTACTTTTTATGCTATTTATTTATTTAATTGTAGGAAATAGAAAAGTAATGGTTTCTGTATTCTTCATTTTCAGGTTATACAAACGATGTTTTGGTCGAATTGCATACAACGGACACAGCATCCGGTCTGTTGTATGATATAAAAAATCCAACGACGTTCTAGCTTACGTAGGACTTGTGGGAAAGCTGTCGTTTGCGTCTATTCGTAAGTACGGCGCTGTATAGTAAGCCGATTGTCGGTGGTAATCATTATCGTTAGTTCGATATACGGTTGGTTACGTCGTCAGTTAGATTCGAGTGGAAACGGAGACGCAGACGTGCGTACCGTTGTTAATTCTACGATGGACAAACGTAAGATGATGCCGAAGAGACCGAGAATGGATAATTTGCGAGGCCCGATAACAAACGGCCCGATGCAGACTAGACCTCTGGTCGCTTTACTGGACGGACGTGACTGTTCCATAGAAATGCCCATACTGAAAGACGTGGCTACGGTCGCTTTTTGCGACGCTCAATCGACTTCAGAAATACATGAAAAGGTCAGTAACTGATTCGGCCGAGTACTATCTACTACGGTTATTTTTTTTCTTGATAATATTTCACCACTTGAAACCTAATGCCCTCGTTGATATATTCCTAACAATTATAAGCAGCGTATGCGCGACTAAATTCGTTGTTTACGGAAAGTGCGAAATTTTTAATTAATTAACGGTCGACGAATATCCATGGAAAACGAAATAAATTTCCATATTTTTCTCTTTTCGCTTTGGTAAACATGTCTTTTAAGGTGTTACTTTATTTTTCCTTCTTCTTTTCCGAATATTATTTTTGTTTATAAATAAAAGTGTGCACGTATTTCATCTCTTACGATCTATATGCTGTTTACATTTGTTAACCCGAAAAAGAAGAATAATAACGTGACGGTGAAAATTTAATCAGTTTCAATGAAATAAGTATAGTTTCTATGCTGTGAATTTGAAGGTTCACAATTATTTTAAACAGTTGCAGAAGGAGGAACAGTTATTGTTATCTTGGATTTTCATAGCATTATGAAAGTTTAATCTCGTTCCGTAATAACTTCTTCGTCTCCAGAATTAAAACGCAAAGGGTTTCGAAGTATTTCATGATTTTCCCTTGACAGTTTCGCGTTAGTCTACCTTGATGAATAATTGTAATCCTTAAAGAAGGGCAAGTTTCTATACTTGCAGAAAATTATGTTCTTTGGGAGAAGAAGATCATTTTTTAAGGGAACTTTAAAATAATTCTCCGTACATTTAGCGCCTAACTAAGATTAGAAGATGAAAATAAAATCGATATTCTACGTCAGCTTAGATATAAGTTATACAAATATGCCGTTACGCTATAACTATGTTTGTTAATTTAAAATAATTTATAGATTATAAATTATTTGCAATTTAGGGTATTAAAGAATGTTTCTTTTCTTTTTTTGTTTTTTGCTTTTTTATTATAAAAATATTTATTAGGATATAATAATTTTAACACACTTTTTTAAATTTGTGCAAACCATGAAATTGTAAGATGGTGATGATGAAGAAAGAGGACAGATTGCAAAAATACAATGAAACAATAAGAAATCGGCACTTAGCAGAACTATTGCAAAAATAATTAATTTCAATAGCAAAATATGAATCACATTTAGAACTCGAATACAAATTCAAAATAACAGAATAATGTACAACTTCTCTAAATAGGAAAAATTTTAGAGTGTATAAAATTTTTCGTATTTAGAGAAGTTGTACATTATTCTGTTATTTTGCATTTGTATTCGAGTTCTAAATGTGATTCAGATTTTGCTATTGAAATTAATTATTTTTGCAATAATTCTGCTAAGTGCCGATTTCTCATTGTTTCATTGCATTTTTACAAACCGCCGTCCTCTTTCTTCAACATCGACATTTCACAATTTTATGGTTTGCAATAATTCGATAATATTCCGCAATATTATTTTTATTTATATATATATATGTTACGCACAGATAATGAAATGGTCCTGGATTTTAGACAAGTCTTGAAATAAGCATAATTATTATTGCTTATATAAAATAATAATTCATCTAAATAAAGAAATACAGATGTAAAATAAAAATTATTAGGTTCTTATTTTTTCGCTTAAAACCTAACGCTACACAGCATTAGTGTAGATGATAATAACAAGTAAAATTAATAAGAAAGTAAGTGAATGTAATTATAAATTTCGTAAATTTCAAGCACGAATGGGCCAAATCCTCCCCCCTCTATATATATGTATATGTATATATATATATGTATGTATATGTATATGTATAAACTCGGCCATTTTGGCCTCGCAAGGGGCTCTGCCCCTTGACCCTCTTGCTTTCATTTCTGTCCCTTTCTTTTCTATACTTTGTATAAAATGATCAAAATTTACAACATAATTCTTACTGGCATCAACACAAAAATAATAACATAATTACAAAAATCCTATCCTAACATTTAACTTTCATTATATAAAATTAAAGCATTTTTTTGTTACATTTTTCGTTACACAAAATTGTGAAATTTTTTAAATAACAATTACAAAAATCCTATAAAATATAACAAACGTTACATAAAATGTCCCAATTTTATGTAACGTTTGTTATATTTTAATTTTTACCGACTTTGAAAAAGATGGAGGTTACACGTTCGTCGCGTATGTTTTTTTTTGTTTCTTTTTTAATGGTTGTTTCCACATAACTCATATTCATATTCTTTGTCCGCAATTCACTTTTACGTTCGATGTTGGTTTTCGTTGTTGGAAGCGACATAATGAATACACTTCTTATTACTGTGCAGGTTGATGAATAAAAAGTCCCACCACAGGGAGACATGTAAAGGCTCCATTGCTAATTTAATAATACCATAGAAACACACAAAAAAAAAAAAAAAAGTATTATTTATGTGTGGTGTAGTATGTTAAGTTGTTTCGATAGTTTTATTAAAAAAAAATTTTTTTTATTATATAAAATTGGGCCTTTTTTTCGTTATAAAATCTAATAGGAGTCGGCCTAAGAATTACGTTGTAAATTATGATCATTTTATATAAAGTATAGAAGAGAAAGAGACAGAAATATAAGCAAGAGGGGTCAAGGGGAACAGTCCCTTACGAGGCCAAAACGGCCTAGTTTATTTATATATATATATATATACTAGCTGACCCGGCGAACTTCGTACCGCCACAGAAATGATAAATTTTGTGTTAACTTATTAGCTGAATTAAATTTAGTTTTTATTAATACTCAAAATGAATTACGTTCAATAAATGTACAAAAACCAAAAACACAAATATTTTAATTACATTAAAATGAATATAATTCACGTGGCAGCAAGGCATTATTCACCTTAGTAACAAAAATCAGTATAAATTTATATTAAAAATTTAAAGTAAATACTCAATTTATATACTTTTTAATAAAGTGTGTCTCTATGCGTTAGCTGATGATGGACTATACACGAAAAAACGTGTTTCTAATGATCTCTAATTTCTTAAAGTAAATTTATACCGGTTTTTAAGATTCCGTACACACTATAAAACACGGAATCCCAATAAGACAGTTCAGTAACGACAAAAATATTTATTTCTACAATAGTTCGGAGACGATTTAACTTATCGCAATTGGATTATAAATTACAATTTAAATTCTGTCTGTGATAATTTACAACTTTAAACTGAGCGATTATCCTGGGCGGCAAAAAACCGTCTAAAATATATTATATGGAATTTAGAACGACCTCAAAAAAACACCCTTAAAAAAATCGTATAACTCTTTAAAAGCGAAATTCAAAATATAAAACAAAACACAGGAGCCTTTTATGGAAATTCAAAAATTACGGTTAAAAAATTATTTAAACCCCCTTTTGGTCTAAAAACAGCAAAAAAAAAAATGAATTTTCTTCATAAATATTTTTTTTACTTCGTACTCTGCTATTCGGAGCGGAGACAAATTCAACAAATCAAAGATCATAAACATCTATCCAGCCATCCTTGAGTTATAAGTGGTATAACTAATCCGACTTTGTTTTATATATATGTAATATGGAATTCAGAATGACCTCAAAAATCACCCTTAAAAATCCATAACTCATCACCCGATAACCCCTTAAAAGCTAAATTCAAAATATAAAACAAAACACAGGAGCCCTTTTATGAAATTCAAAAATTACAGATAAAAAATTATTTAAACCCTCCTTTTGAACCAAAAACGGCAAAAAAATGAATTTTCTTCATAAATTTGTCTTAAATTCGAAAATTTCAAACTTTTTTGAATAAGTTGGAACAATATGGACCGTTTTGATAAAAAATTTTATAAAGAAAGCTATTACAATACCTGACGTCATAACGTGTACAGTTACCACAATTCGACCTTTCGATTGCGTGTGAGCATGTGTATACTATGAGCTAAGCTGAATACAGAAGCTATGTTGAATAGAAACTAAAAAACATGTTTTAATTAAAGGGTAAAAAAGATAAAACTCCTATTTTCAACACAGGTATATTTTTCAATAACACAAAAAGTGAAGTATACCCCAGAAATGAATAAAATAACCATAGTAATCATTTTATTTAAATTTTTAGGTTTAGTTTATTTTTACCGTGGTAATCATTTTATTTATAATTTTATAAAAATTAATTTTTTGTTAATTTCTTTTTATTCGTTCCGTATACATTTCTGTGCCCCTGGTCTCGTCTCAACTATTTAAAGCCCTCATATTTCGTGTAGTGGACCGAATTGTGAATCTAAACCATTCTTGAATCCATTTGAACACACACAAAAAATTTCATCAAAATCGGTCCAGCCGTTTAGGAGGAGTTCAGTCACAAACACACGCACAGAAGAATTATATATATAAAGATATACATTAGTTAGAATGTAATTCTTAGCTATCCCCCATTAGAAAAAATTCCCCAAAAATGTGTCCTAATTTTATGTAACGTTTGTTATATTTTATAGGATTTTTGTGATTATGTTATTATATTCATATGGACCGATTTAGAATTACGTTGTAAATTTTGATCATTTTATACAAAATATAGGAGAGAAAGAGAGAGAAATGTAAATAAGAGAGGTCAAGTGGCATAGCTCCTGCGAGGCCAAAATGACCGAGTTATATATATATATATATATAATATTGTAACGGGATAAGCCGGTTATGTCAATTTTCCAGGGATACCACCACGGTCTTTTTAACACCGTGGACGTAAAAGTATTATTTTATTTTTTAATTATTATGAATTTAAAACTGAAATTTAAAAATTGTTTTATTTATTTTCCAATAATCTACAACGATCTTTCTTTACCGACCGGCCGCTAAATATACGTAATTATTATATATTCGACGCAAGGAGAATAATTATATAATATTAAATAAATTTGAACGTAACGGTCTGTCGGCGGTGGTTCTGGAACGCTGCGATGACGGGCACCATGAATACGATCGGTTCCTCTTCTTGCTGAACGATGGAGTGAACTCGATTTAATTCGGTGCCGCGTGATTTGGTAATTTAATAATTAATTTGCTCGTAATTTAAAATTTAATACAACGATTCTGACCGACGATCATTTTTACTACTTCGCGCTGTAGACGGTTTGATTAATAACTGCTAAATTATTTTTGTTTTACGGAGATCGTTTTCGCGACTCTTTTCGGACAACGAACCGAACTGATTGAAAAATCTTTTAAGAAGATTCAACTGTGACTAACTACTACCTGGCTTCCGTTTTCTATCCATGCCTCATCATTTTACTTGTCTTTTGTTCCAGCGGGGACCAATCATTGTCATTTCTCCAATCATCGACCTTTCTTCAGCCTGACCGCGCGGTAGTCTGGTTACCCCCGTCCGACGAACAGGATTTCAATCGCGCACATTTACTCCCGCACCACCTTTTCTAAATTATTTTTTAATTTTTATATTATTTTATTTTTATTTCTTTTTTATTTGAAATTTACCTTGAACTCAATATATATATATATATATATATATATATATATAATATAGTAACTTCTGGATATTTCTTCAATTCTGTTTTGGATGAATTTTAGAACATATGGTTGATATTTGAAAAGTGTAAAGTAAAAAAATCGAAATCGGTTCAAAGTAGACGATTATACACACCCGGTTTTTATTAACATCAATTCGTGATTGATTTTTAATATAAAAGACGTAAATATATATTTTTTTTTGTCGCTATTTACGCGTCGAATGTTAAGGGGGGAAATGTCAATCTGTCGCAATTTTTTAATGCGCTTGAAGTATACTAAATGACAGAATAGTAAGAAGAATTTGTGAGACTCGCAAATGAATCAACATTTTAAGTTCACATTGCCTACTTACTTGTCGTCGGAATAATTGATTATTAACTGCGAATAGAGTTATATTACGTAGACGTTTGCAGTTAATGATTGACGCTAATGTGATATATTAAAATGTTTTTATTCATCAAGAAACCTTGAAATTATTTTAATCTATTACTTTTTTTCTTTAATTACAAGTAATTCCAGCCAAGTATAACATTGAATATTAGCCAGCTACTGTGGCGTGATTGGTTAGGCAATGGTGTTTCTTTGGCTGGGGTTTTTTTATTCTTTTTATGCATGGAAAAAAACAATAGTCTGACTAGTTCATTTTTCACATAATTGAATAATGATTTAGGCCAATTAAAGGAAATGAAAATAAAATTTTATGTCATTCATATCGCGGATAATGAATTTCGTCAGTTAAAATATGCATATAATTGACAAGTGTATCTATTAGAATAAATCGCTAAATAAATAAATTCAAAGAAATTTTTCGGTAATAAAGTAGATGATAAAACTGACAATTTTAACCATATTATAGGTTGCAATTAAATAATGTTATTAAAACTTGAAGTCCTATTGAGAGACAATGTCTGTTGAAATTATTTTTCAGATTGTTACCATTATGGGATTTAAACGAAATTACGTTATATAACCGTTGGTGCAGTGGTAGTACTGACATAATTTTTACCGCGTGTAAAGAACTTGAAAACAAAATAAAGCACGTTACCGCGCACATATCGTTTTATTTTCTTTAAGTATTGCGAGCTATTATGGCCCATTTAATATCCTTATTTTGAATATTTGTATATTTTTTAATCGAATCATCGGAAGCCTGTTTTTCCTTCGTTGTTTTCATTTTCTATTTCGTACGGTTATTATGCTTTTTTATGTTACTGTGTTGTATGTTGTATTCTTAGACGCGAATCAGGGTTACCGTAGTCTCTGCCTAGATAAAGTAGTGCATTGCTTTACCATCATAAAAATGCCAGCTAGTTGTTGGGCAACGGATATTCTAGGTTTTTGACCGATAAACATTATTGTAATTTACGCTTCGGAAAAATGTGCCAGTCGAGCAATATGTATATATTAGGTCAACGTTTCCAGAAGAAATTAAAATTTACCGATTGTGCATTGTAAAAATATTATTTTAAATTAGCGTAATTTAGCACATTGTGTAGGATAAGTCAAAATGGAAATATGGAACAAATTCGGCTTGACGTTCGTTAAATATTTACGTTGATGAAACTGCGCCATTCTCTTCCCCCCCCCGTAAAGCTGCTGCGTATGCACTGGTCCGACTTATCTGTTTTAAAGTTATTTTAGCGCGTTTTAAAATAAAAAACGAATTTCCATTTATTTCATTGGTTACTTTTTATTTTCTCAAAGTTACACTAGTGTTACCTTTTTAATTTTCTAGGTACTAAATGAAGCGGTAGGAGCTTTAATGTGGCACACGATTATTTTGACAAAAGAAGACTTGGAAAAATTTAAAACGTTACGTATAATAGTTCGGATAGGTAGCGGTGTAGATAATATAGATGTCAAGGTAATTACTCTGTTTATTTTAATTAGCATATTAATCTGTTTGACGCTAATGATATAGCAAAAAAATAATTTGTTTTTCAGTTTTTTCTTCTTTTACTAAATTTTTTAGACATATTTACTTAATTATTGCATAAATATCTGCTTTTCGTACATTATAATGCACTTTTCTAAAATAATAATAATAATAATAATAATAAAAAAAAAGAATATTTTAAAAAAGTTGTACGATACGGCGCGATGAGGTAATGTTTCTGCTCTCTTAGATTGTCTCTGTAATTGGTAATCGCACGCGCATTTATGAAATTTTTGTACACGCAAGTGCGCCTTTTATATGTGCGTGTGTTCCTATGTGTGTTGTTGTGATTAATTCTTTAACTGTTTAAAGATCGCCAGTGATATTCAAAATTGTCCTGTTAGAATAAAAATAGCTTCGCTCGAAGGCTGTTGGTGTGTAATGAAAACATAATTAAACATAATTAAAAATTTAGTGTTTCTGATAGTTCTCGCATTTTTGAAAATAGCAGTGTACCAATAAAAAGATTCTAAGTACCTCTGTGAATTTGCTATAATAAACTCCCATTTTTACTTGAATTATATTAGCTGATCAGATAGTTCCATAAACAGAACTTCCCAGTACGCTACAAAACCTCATAAAATTTCTTACGCTGATTTACTCGGAGAAATTAGATTTGTTCTGAAATTATTTGTTAAGGGAGACACTTTAACGGGAGGGACGGGTGGGCAGTATTAACAGAAATACAGGAGAGAAATCTGCCGTAGAAAATCTCTTTAGTGCATATTGTGCGGCTAAAAAATTTAATTTTTATTAGAAAACTAAGCAAAATGTGCCAGTATGACCAAATAAGGTGCGAACAATATTTAATTGAGTTTATAGCAGTTGAAAGGACATTTTTTTGTTGTAGATCATAATTGTACGATTCTTTTAAAGAGTGGACCAGAAACCACTACTTAGTTCGTTTGTGTAATTTTGTATCTATACTTTTACCCGATTTTTTTTTTCTTGCGGCGCAAAGGCGAATATTAGCGAAGAAAAATTAGAAAATTTACTGAAAGGGTCACGGGAGGAGAAAATAGTAGAAATTCGTGCGCTGGAATCAATTTTCATTCTCTCCAACATGTCATTATGGGATCACAAAGGTTGTTGTACTAATTCTGCGAAAGAATTATCGATTAATTTATCCTGGGTTTTGCAATGAAATTTGCGTATTTATTGTATATCCCCACTTGTGCAGTGTGATGATATATATATGTGTAAGTCTTATATTCATCCATAGCTTGCTTGTGTAACACGCGGGTCCGCAGAATGATAAATATACACGTATATATACATTAAACTCTGATTTAATGGGTGTTGGCCCTCAATTTAATTCCCCCTCTCTTCAAAAAGAAAGAAGAAAGCTGCTTTAAATTAAATTAGCTACAGACAGAAAATTGAAAAATAAAAATAGTAGAAAAAAGATATCGATCCGGTATTATTACCAGCGGCGCGTTTTTTCGTTTTAGTTTGATCATTAAAATATTTTTCGTAGATGGAGAAATATAGAGTATTTTTTTTTTTTTTTGAATTCATCGCCGGTAGGCCACCAAATTTTTTTTTTAAAAAACAGAGTTGAAGAGAGTCCATTAGTTTAAAAGCACATCGGCCTAATCTAAAGAGACGAATACTTTTAATTCACATCATTCTTTTACATGTAGAAAAAGAAAAAGAACATTCTTCTGGCATTAAAATAATGATTAATACTAAATTATTCGTAGTTTTTATTAATCGTTAACGTGAAATAAGAAAATTGCGGTTTCTATAGAGTGTTTTACTTGAAAGAAAGTGTGTATAAAAAGAGAAATATCCCCAAAAAAAAGCTTTTTTAAATATATCTCTGCCTGTGTTGCTGGTAATTAAAATCATTTTGCTTCAACGATTGCCGTAGATTAAGAGGATAGCTAATTTTATATTGCGTTATTATTTTTTTTCAATATTCATTACTTGAATTATTAGTGTTGCAAATTAAATATTGACCAACTCGTCAAGGACAGCATCGAATAATTATGTAAAAAATCTGTATAATATTTCATACATTTATAAAATTACACGGTATTAGGGTCGATATTAATTATGCAAACGTTAAAGTAAACTGAAAACAAAAAAAAAAAAAAAGAATAATACAACGACAAATTTTTTGATAAATAAACACCCTCGAGAATGGTATGTTGCGCGTATGCTATGATTTTATATTTTTATTTATAGCTATTTACGTATATCGAAGCGAGAAAATTCAAATTAGCATCGGGGCGATTGTTAATGAAATTTTTTAAACGATAATAATCGTTTTTCCGTCGATATGGATATGGGATTGTTTAAAAATAATTTTGGAGAAAGCTCGTCTGCCACTAAAAAGTAAAATTTCCAACTTTATGGAACATTTACGCGTTGCGCTAATACTCGCATTCGTATTATACGGGACGCGGTTCCTCTTCAAAGACGAATGGAGATTTATTTATCCGCGCTGCGAATATAGTGGAAAATGAGTAAATTTAAGTTTTGTAATTCACCGTGTCGTCGCATAGTTACAGCGGGAGTGCCGTTCAAAATGAAAACTTTCAGATTGGCGGCAGTACTGGTCGGTCGGTAGAGTTTTGAGTGCAACTTTGAAAGTTGAGATTCTAACGGCGGCAGCAGCAGTAGCAGCAGCAACAGACGAATTTTGGATCGCGTTTATACTGGAAAGTTGCGCGTTGGTAGTTGTGAAGTGGTGTTGTTTTGGAGATTATGCGCGCGGTGAACTTATTTCTGCAATAATGGCGAGGACAAAACTGGAAGTTAGTTGTTGAGCGAGAAAACTGCGAATGCAACTTTTGATTTCGCGAAACTTTCGTTCATCATTAACAAATTAAAGTTCGCTTTCAACCGTCGCCCGCTATTTACAAAATTTATAACCTACCGCTCGCTGTTCCTCCGTTTTCGCCCTCGACCTACTCTGCCATACTCTCTTTACACGTTTTCTCTTATCGCTGTCATGATGGCTCTCCGTCCTAATCATCGCCATCTTTATCATCGTGCCCTAGTCCGCCACACTCTTATCATCATATTTCTAATAAACGCGGCTGTTGGATGATTCGAGTGCCCAAACAGAGAGCCAGTCAGCCAAGTTTTAGTTTTCGCAGTGCCACAGACGATGGCGAATTATATTGAGAAAGTTTAATCTAGAGAAATCCTGCCGCTGATAAAACGATTTAATGTATGCGCGCTCACTAGCACTCGATTGTTAGTCGTTTCGGTTCGTTTTCTGACCACCGCCGCCATCCAAACTTAAAACTTTCCTAATTTATCCGGTCGCGAAATCTGACTGATTTCTGTTGCTTTTTTTTTCCAACTTTATCCGTCGAATTTATATTTCTGATTACGAACAGATTATATTCCATTAACGCGGGATATTCGAATTTTCGAATTGCCGGTCATTAAATTTTTCAACTGAATAAAACTAAGTTAAAATTCTAATCACGCGGGACCCCCCACACCGCACCTCGCGCTCTTATTAATTTGTTTATGGACGAAATAATATTATTTCCATTTTGCTGAAGCATATTAAAATAAGACTTTTTTTACATCTTATATTTTGACAATAATTAAGAATGTGCAAGATGTTTTGAAGGTGTGTCATGCATTTTTTTTAATTTTTTTTTTTTATTTATTTATTTTTTAGAATGAATGTGTAATACACTGTTCAAACCGCATATTTTAATATATGCGTGTTTCTATTTTTTTAAATTATAATCTTTAGTAATACAGAAAAAAATGGTTTTATAGAATAAAGTTAACGTTTGAAAATTGTAAAGTTTGGTTTCATTATTTTTTATTTATACGGTAAAAACGGAAGAGAGAGAGCGTTGAAATCGATTTATTTTACACGGAACTGTAGCACTATAGTGAATGATAACCGATGGGCTAAAGGAACCCGGGGCAGGACTATGATTAAAACGAAAACGAAATTTGTGGAAATAACGGAATGATTGGGGCGATAAAAAAATGAAATCAAGGCTAGAATAGAATCAACTTGATCACCAATAGCGAAGAAAGAGAATAAGCCGCTTAAAACATAATTAAATGCACCTGAAACGACAAATGAGAGTTTCCGGTTTAATTGGTGAAGGAGGAAGGAAAATTAATTTTGTGGAATGTAAATAAATTTTGAGGAAATCTCAAATTAAAAAATTATTTTCCAGCTCAAGTTGAAAGTAGATAGAAGAAGACAGACTGACGCACGAGAAAGAATTGCAACATTTTGAGCAAGTTAACCTTTGCTCTAATATCCAGCTTTTTTATTACGTAACAAGCGTGCATCTCTTGTCACGTAATCAAAATTATCGATTTAAAAAAATTCCATTTGCTGAAGATCAGAATGCTTTTCGCAGTAATATTCGTTGTTATTCTTTGAGGAAATAACTTTGAGCAAAGCCTGAAAAAAATTAATCATCTTCTATCTTATATTACAAATAGAGAACGAGCGTATTTAATTAATGTATCTAATAGATGTTATCTCTGATGCAAACATTAAAATTAATAGGTCTCTTTTCAATTCCTTTTTCTTTTTCCATATCGCTGTATTCTATTTTTGTGAAAATGGAGAACATTGTGCCATAATAAAGAATTATACCGCTAAATCTAAAAATTATGTTTTTAATAGTCGTTTGAAATGTTTTTCTCCCGCAATGTGTTTGCACAAACATAGTTCGTATAACTTTATAGTATGACTAGCATTTAACCCGTGACGTTGTCCGCGGAGAATTATTATTTCAAGTAAGCTGTTTCGACGTGAAAAGAAATATAAATGAAAGAGGTTTTATTATTAAATCATAACTATAGGTTTTTGTTTTTTTTTATTAGGCATTTACTTCTTTTTTTTTTTTTTTTTATTATTATTTACTTTTATGTAATTATTTTTGTTTATTTATAATTACGGTAGTAAAATTTTAATTCAACACATTTTTGTAAACAACGTTTTTCAGACGTTGTCCTGCCAGTGTATATTCATTTACTATTCAATATGTATATATCTCAAATGGATGGCCTTTATATTACAATGAAAAATTGATAAAGCTTTGTCGTAAAATGCGTAAAAATGAACGATTACTAATATTTATAATAATTTATTATCGTTATTTTTATTATGACAGATTTACGGTAAATTATATAACTTTTTTTTATTAATAATTCACGCGAATGAACAATATATTTTACTAATCTATTCGCCATATAACCGAACACTAACTTTAAATATCTCAAATTAATACTAACATCTAGTGTAACGCAAGTGGATAAACAATTGGTGTATAGATGTACAGATTTTTTGGAATTCATAATCTAGAGCAAGCAACGTTGACCATGCGAAAAACATGGATTTTCTAAATTCAATCCAGCAACGCGTAGCGACTGCCCTTGAGCTTTTGTTGATTGTTATTGAGAATGCAAGACGCACAGGAAACTGTAATCGTTTGAATGTGAAGGGCAAACCAGTGGCATTCATTGGAATGCGCGGAATCAGCACATCTCCTTTATATTTTCCGTTAATTATTGTCGCTTCAATCAAATTCGGTATCATTTTTTTCAAGGAAAATCTGGTTCCATTACACAACTTTGGCGTGTTAAGATTTCGAAGGAGCATTACTGGTGAATCAATTTTTAACGTCAGTTTGTGCGGTGGCATTCCAGGTGGCTCCATTGAATTGAGTTTGAGTCTGTTCTAAGGTCTCGGCAGCCCTTTGAGAGGCGTGACGCTCGGCATCTAAAGTCTGTCTGGTTCAATACACTCATAAGTGGTCTCCATGCCGAACTAAGCTGCACGCTTTTCTCTCTATTGAAGGTTTCATTAATTTTGATCTCGATGGCTTCTCTAATCACTCTATTTTTGAATTTGTCCACCTTTGCCAAAATTTCTGTTTCGTCGAACTTTAATATGTGTCCATTAACTATTATTATCAGCCAACGACGATTTTTCCACGCGCTTATACGCACAATCTGCCTGGTGCTGTTTTATACGTGTACTAATCGCGTTCTATCTGTTTGTCCAACATAACATCTACCACATTCACACGAAATCTTGTACACGCTCGCTGCATGGTATGGGGGGAGATCATAAATGCCAATTGTCCATCTTTTTCCCTTTTCATGGCGAACGTAATACTCCTGTGAAAATTATTTAAGTTGTTCCAAAATTCTTGTAGCCGAACATCCCCGAGCTGTCACACAACAAACGTGTCGTCCACATACCGACATCAACATTTTGTTTTCCACCTGTTTAACACATACTTGTCAATCTCTTCCATAAAAATGTTCGCAAACACTGGAGCCAGCCTAGACCCCATAGATATGCCATCCTCTTGCTTGTACAATTTACCATCAAATGAAAATATATTCGCCTTCGTAACTACGTCAATGAAACTGGCTAATTCGTTTTTAATACCATACTTTTTTAATAATTTTTATCGTATCTTCGATCGGGGCATTTTTAAACAATGACACAACGTCAAAACTGACCCCATTAGTTCATTTTCTATTTTAGTAGCGTGCATGGCGCATGGATGTCCCCGTGCTAGGCATTATTTTCCTATATCTCAAATGTCTCAACTTTCGAATTTATAATATATCTTTTTACTTTTTAATTTTTATCTTTTTAAAAAAATCTGCTCAAACATGAAATATATCACCACCTATGACGACTTAACAAAAATGCCGAAACTAAAATTTCAAATAATAAAAACGCCCAAAAATATAACATATCCCATGCAAACTCTGTCACCCTATTATTCCCCCCTAGGGGTTGAAATGAAGAAAATGACTATTTAGGTGTCTAAAATAGCTTACATACATATCAATTTTCATGCTTCTAAGTTCAGTAATGTTACACTTCCATACAAACTTTCATCAACAACCCCGCCCCGTTACCCCCCCCCCCCCATGGGGGTGATTTCCAGAATAAAAACTATCCTATGCTCTTTCCTGGACCTCAAACTATCTCCATACCAAATTTCATCTAAATCAGTTCAGCGGTTTAAGCGTGAAAAGGTGACAGACAGACAGACAGACAGAGTTACTTTCGCATTTATAATATTAGTAAGGATTGACGTCGAAACAGCTTACTTGAAATAATAATTTTCTGCGGACAACGTCGCGGGTAAAAGTTGGGAACGGACGAACGAATGGCGACTATCGAAGATGAACAACACGTTAATAAAAGCTAGCTGTAGTAATTTTGTTTACATAACGAAACCGATTTCTGGTGTTCTGATGTTTCTTAGAATTTCAGAACAAAAACATCTGGTTGAATAAAATAACATACACTAACGAACGAATACGTAAGAAATAATAAAATTAATATAATATTTCCAGAATAAAAACTATTCTATGTTCTTTCCTTAACCTCAAACTATCTCCATACAAAATTTCATCTAAATCGGTTCAGCGGTTTAAGCGTGAAAAGGTAACAGACAGACAGACAGACAGAGTTACTTTCGCATTTATAATATTTGTAAGGATTAAAGATACACCAACCATAAAATAACACGAATAAGTCAAGTTTAAAGTATGTTTCGTTTTTATTGAATTTTTCATAATTATTTGCAAACGTCCGTTGCCCCGTCATTTAATGAACTACTCCAGTTTAAATTTGTCGTATTCGCTTAAGTATAAATGTTTGTCGGTAAATTTTAAATATTTTGTTGGTGTTAATTTCTTTTTTTCTCTTTTTGTTCTTTTTTTTTTTTTTAAAATTTGAAAACAGGCTGCCGGCGAATTAGGCATTGCTGTTTGCAATGTTCCTGGATACGGCGTAGAGGAAGTTGCAGACACTACAATGTGTCTTATTTTAAATCTGTATCGAAGAACGTTTTGGTTAGCAATGATGGTTAGAGAAGGAAAAAAATTTACCGGTCCTGAACAAGTACGGGAGGCCGCTCAAGGATGCGCTAGAATTAGGGGTGATACTTTAGGAGTTGTCGGCTTAGGTAAATTAGTTATTAATAGAAATTAAATTTAAAAAATAAAAATTATGCGAATTTCTTAAGTTTTGCACTTGACATTTTCCGGAGTGTTCCATATAGCACTCAACATGTAATTATAGTTTGATGTAATAATGCATCATCGTATATTAATGTACTAATGTTTGTGTCCACTAGTGTTAAAACTAGTTTGATTTTTATATTACAGAAAATAAAATTTAAAAAATGTAAATATTTAAAAATTTCATTAGGCTACCTCAAAAAATAAAAATACCTGAAAATGAAAAAAATTCTAATTTTAATTATTAAAAGAAGTGACCGATACTTACATCGTTATTCCTTGTTACGTATTAATAATATCACATTAAGTTTTCTAATGAACACAGTTCTGATAATACATATGTAGCTGTACCAAAATCGAATGGACCAATTTATATCGAAAGTTGAATTGCATAGAATCATCTTTCGTCGTCTTAACGATTGTCATTTTTATTTGATTAATCTAGAAGTTCTCTTTTTATAACAAACTAATATATTGAATAACCGAATTTAATTAATTTGTAGGTCGTATTGGATCAGCTGTAGCTCTTAGGGCTAAAGCATTTGGTTTTAATGTAATTTTCTACGATCCATACCTTCCAGATGGTATTGAAAAATCGCTTGGTCTCACTAGAGTGTATACATTACAGGTACGTTGTATTGCATCCTTTGCAAGTTTTAATTTAAAAAGAAAATTTTTTATATATATATATACATATATATATACATATATATATATACACATATATATATACACATATATATACACACACACACACACACACACACATATATATATATATATACTAGCGGACCCGGCAGACGTTGTCCTGCCTGAATGTTGGCTTGTCTGCTATTAGCGGATTGAGGAAACGTTTTTTCAATATTCTAATTTTCTACGGTTGTTCAAAGCAAAATTCAAAAATTAAGTGCAATTTCTCATTATCCTGCGCCGTTCAATTCTCGTGAAACTTAAAAATTTTTCAAATAAATTTAATGAAATCGTAAAATGAGGGCCTACACAGCTGGAATGAACAGCTAGATGATAGTAACAGATGTGGTAGGTAGACAATTTAGACTGGGGCAGCAGTCCATTTTTTCGATTCTTTATCTTTTTACATATAACCTTTTTATAGTTCTTTTTTTTCTTTTTTTTTTAACTTACGAATAATCTAAACGATTGAACAAAAGATAACAAAACAAAATGTATACATATCTTTTTTAAATATAGTATCAAATATTATTTTGTTGTTTTCTATATTTGCTTACACGTTCTGTTGTTATTTTAGGCCTGAAACGCAACGGGCATTTAGCAGTCGATGTGATAGGCGTCTTTAACATTTTTAATTTTTTATTTCTTGCTACCGGCATTCCTCACTTATTTACAAATGGAAAACAAAAAAACATATTACATATATATATATATGCTAGCTGTGCCCCACGGCTTTGCCAGTGTCGTTGAAATCTGTACTTGGAAATTTATTAAAAAGTTTTTGTTTTATCTGGAATTGTATTTACGTAAAGTTTCTTTCTTTCTTTGGGAAACATGTTTATCACCGTCCAGCAGAAAGTAGTCTTCATGTTTCACGTTTAGCTGAAGATTGTCGATTTTTCTATAACCTGTCCGTCGTAATCTAACAAAAAGTTTTGCTCAACTAAGCAACACACACAGCCATCGTTTTGAGGAAGCCGAGAGTTATTCACACGGTGATCTCCCATAATTACACGTTTAAAAGAATATCTTCACTCATATCTTTCAACCACTCCGTCTCGAGCGTTTTATTATAATCAATTTATTATCATAAAATCAAAATAACAGTGTTGAGTAAAGATTTTAATATTTCTGGTAGCAAATTATTAAAAAAAAAGTTAAACGGTTAATTTAATAAATTTATACGGCGGTTTTGGACTAAAAGTTCGAATATTTGACATATCAGTTAAATACTCTATTTTATTTTTATATGTTCCCCATTAAGTCCAATAATATATTGCTTAAATCTCTTCCAGTTTTTACAAACATATTGTACGATACATTTTCTTCTACTCCTAATAATTCATTATTACATAATAAATAAGATAGAGACGAAAACAAAGATGCACCATCCCTATCTATGTATTTTACATAATAGGGAACTATTGCATCATCAACACATAATAATTCTACATTCATAATTACATATATTCCACGAACTTTTTTGTAAACAACAGCGAAAAAATTTATTTTATCATTCATCGATAATAACGCCATGCGCCAGCGATAAACATGGTTGCATTTTGATTAACATCGCACGATACACAAAAGTCGCCACGAAAAGAGTAGTTGGTACTCAAAAAATAATAAAATTATCAAATTTGTTTTTTTTTTTTTAAATTGATTGATTAAATTATTTAATATAACAAATATTTATGTAAATAATTAAAGCAAAAAGTAATAGCCAACAATTAAATTTGTTTTTTTAAATTGATTGATTGAATTATTTAATATAACAAATATTTATGTAAATAATTAAAACAAAAAGTATCCTATCTGTTAAGTTGGACCAAATTGCATGTACTTTCAAAATTTTATAAAAATCGGTTAAGTAAATTCCGAGTTTATCCTGCACAAACGTGAAGACACGGGATTTTTATATATATATATATATATATATATAAACTTATACCTTCTGTAACTATTCAATTTGAAAATATGTTTTTATCAAAATATAAAAAATCCTTGATCAGTTTAATTTTCTGAAGTCTTTTTAGATATTTTAAGATTTTAAAAAAATAGGTGATCATGAATGAATGTGTCCAACACTAGTCAATGTTGTTTTTTAAATTTTAACTTTTATTTTATTGTTTAAATTATAATGTATTGAATGTTTACTTGTATTTTAATTTGTTTAATAAATTATCCGAATGATAGGATGCTTATGATGAAAAGAATGTTATAAATTTACAGTGGAATTGAAAATACTGTACCTTATTTCTGTGTAAATGTTTGTAAATCAAATGAAAACTAAAGTTTTATTATGTGTAGAGTTAACTTTAATATTTTTAATTTTATTAGACTAACTTGAAATAATTGGGTATCAGAAAAATCTACGAAAGAAAATGTCGCCGGGAGAAAAGAACTGGTCCCAACATTCTCTTCAGATGATCCGTTAGACTTAACACATTGTAAACTTTAACTTCATAGCCCCTGATGCCCTGTTAAGGGTATATAGAACTCACCTTACAACACTTTAGTTTTCGCGGTCGTTTGTTTTTTCGATGCATAAATAATATTTTCGATATCTTATTTGATGAACTTGAATTTTTTTACGCTATAATTTTTTAATTTTTAGTTCCTACTGGGGTCTCACAGTCCGCAGTTTATTTTAGAATCTTTCTCATAACGAAAAACAAATTATAAATTAGTGATGGCCGACCTTTTGAAGCTCCGGGATTGCCTTGAAATGATAAATTTTTAGAATTTTTACCAAACTTATTGTGTGGCATAGTAAATATTAAATATCTCTTCCAGTCAAAAAAAAAAAAAAAAAAAAAAAGGCGAGTAATTTTATAAAATAGGTTTTTTTTTTTGCAGAATCTAAAAATGCGTAAAAACCGAGAAGACTAATGAAAGTTAGAATTGAAGTGAGAAAATTAATAATCGGAAGAGCCTTAAAAACTGATCTAAACAAAAAAAATAAATATAAAAGGAACAATAATTTAAACGTATACAAATCTTTTTGAAACACCCAAATGTAAACAAATGTAATTTTAATGTGTGTCACAAGTACATCTTAAAAATAATAATCAGTAAGTGTTGTTTGAATTTATTTCGACTATCAAGGTAACTCAGTTTTGGAAATAATATTTGCGCATAAAGAATATTTCAATATTATTGCGAAGAACGCGGTGAACAAGGACAGATTGCAAATTAAATAATTTTTGCGGTCTCATCAGTTAAAAGTGTTCTCGTGAATTTGCAGTGTTGCAGAACTGGTTGAATATTTGAAACCAAATCGAGATCGGTTAAAAATATTTGATTCGTGTATGAGTACTTTAAACGAATAATACAAGAATCTGTCCGACCAGGATAACTGTTTTAAAATATACCTGAAACATATTAATTTTGATCTTGATGCAGAGATTTACTGACACGTGTAAAACTGCAGTTCATTTTTAGATATTTTCAAAAGCTTACGGATAATAAAGTGTTCCGATAATCTCCGACTTTAAAAAAACAACGGAGTGTTAATTATATTATTCTAAGGCGGGAAAGAAGGCTGGGTTAATTATAAATTTAGATAAGACAAAAATACTTTCTACAGACGAAAATAAAACAAGAATTACAATAGACAACACAGAAATCGAAAAGGCAGAGAGTATAATTTATTTAGGACAACTAATATCTCTAAAAAATAAAACAAAAAAAGAAGTAGAGCGTAGAATCGCACTCGCTTGGAAAAAATACTGGTCGCTGAAACATATTTTTAAGGTACCTTACAGAAATGAACTAAAAAGGGAAATTCTAAACGCGTGCGTCCTGCCTATCTTAACATATGGAGGTCAGACATGGACAATAACAAATAATATCATGAATAAAACTGAGATATGTCAAAACGCATTGGAGTGATCTATGATTGGAGTTAAATTAAGAGACAAAATAAACTCAAAAAAAATCAAAAACAAATTAAAAGTTAAAGACAATTTTACAAGGGCAATAAGAAGGAAAATATGGGACTGGGCAGGACATATCGCAAGAATGGATTCCACAAGATGGACTAAAAAAATAACAGATTGGACAATATACGCGAAGAGAAAAAGAGGAAGACCGGAAAACAGGTGGGAAGATAGTTTCGCTAAAATGTTAAAGCACAAACAATACCATCAGGTGGCTTATGACAGATTAGAGTGGGCTCGGTTGAGGGAGGCCTTTGCTCGTTTTCAGGGCTAAATTAAATTATACAATAGTTTATTTACTTCAATGTATATTGTGTAACGTTATATCACTAAGGCTAATAATAATAGTGTAATTGTTTAAATTTTTGTCTTTTAGGATTTATTATTTCAATCAGATTGTGTTACATTACACTGTACTTTGAATGAACATAACCATCATCTTATAAACGAATTCACGATTAAACAAATGAGGCCAGGTAAATATCATTATTGTAATTTTTTGCAACTTCAACATAAATTTCACTCAGAAAATATATAAAATAATATAATACAGAGAAAATCATTTGTTGGTTTTTTTTCTTGGTGAATCATTTTTAACCCGATAATAGTGTAATATGTATATTATTACATCATGTACTGAAAAAGTCACATTTAGATAAGTAGCATTGCAAAAGAATCGTCTTCGATTTCTGATTTGAGCAGTAAGTTTAACTCATCCTATTTATAAATTCAGTTTACGCTTTAATTTTTTTATATTGTTCACTTCCTTTATCTGAAAAGTGCTGAATAATAATAATAAAAAAAATAAAAAATCCTAGAGTGTAGAGCATTCAAAATAAGAACAAAAAAATTTAGGTGCGGCTGTGCTGAGGAACAGGGCCGTTGATCTAACGTGAAACGCCTATATCGGTTTAAGTATTTATATATATATATATATAGATATGTATAGATATATATTAATATATGCGGTGAAAAATAATAGTCGTTGCGTTGCACGATTTCGTTTCACTATTTCGTTTCACGGGCGCTTTTCAAGACGTTTCATGTCAAAAAAGTAAGAAAATATTTATGCGGGTAAAGTGTTGAAAGAGAATAAAACGATAATAAAATTAATAGCAAAAGTAAATTAAGGAGATAACATTTTTTTTTTAAGCATATTCTTAATTATGAAACAATTATTCCTTTATTTATTGAAATAGAAAATATCCTGTTTAAAAAAATCAAATTTAAATACGGTGGTTTTTAAAACACAATCTTACGTCACACTTGTACATGATCGCGTATTTATTATTCGGCTTTGTTTCAATTTACTAATCAAAATGGGAGAAAATAGTTGATAGAGTTTAATTTGTTGACGATGTTGTACTGATTTGTGTCGGTTTGTGAAATTTTTAAAGAGGAATTTAAAACGCAGTAGATCTTATAGTGGATCAAAGAAAAAAGTAAAACTGAAATTGTACAATGAAAAAACAAATAATTACCAGTCGAGTTTATGAATAAACAAAAAGCAGAATGCCTAACAAAATATAGAATGCAGTTAAATACTTTTAATCGTTGTAAGTAATATTGAAAATCAAAATGGGTGTGAAGAATGAGATGAGAAAATTATGGATCTAGCTTTGACATTTCGGGTTTAATTGTAAACCGCGATTAAAAAGTGGCTCATCAAATCCAAAACATTCAAAAAAATTTCTTATTCATAAATTAGAAATTCGAAAATTTATCGTTTTCTTTTTTTTGTAATTAGGAGCATTTTTAGTAAACACAGCTCGTGGAGGATTGGTAGATGATGATGCTTTAGCTGCGGCATTAAAACAAGGCAGAATTCGAGCTGCTGGTTTAGATGTACACGAAAACGAACCATACAACATTCTACAAGGTATTTATTACGCAGCGAAGTTTATATAATTTTATATGTGGATTGATCAGTTTAGCAGTGATGAAAATGTTATCAGAAAAACTGAAATGCGTGGAGTATACGAAATATTTATCATACGCAAAATAATTGTTCATCTTAAAAGCTGAAATTTTTCACTACAAAATTAAGTTTTATTTATTAATATAGAATTATATTAATTAATCAGAGCCTTGGAAACGTTAAAATAATATTTTTATAATTATGTTTTTTAAACCATACTATTTTTGGAGTAAATTACTTCCATATACATTACAATAATGAATGTTTTGAAAATTTCTTATCGTTACTTTATGCGCAAAAATATCCGAAGTCGTTGTGATGTCAAAAAGCTTGAACGCCAGTCGTCCGCTGACAAAATAAGATTCTTTCTCATTGTCGTTTATAGCGATTTGAGAAATTTTGCTGTGATCCTATGATCTAACATATTGCTTCAGTATCTGATTTTGGGGGAGGAGTAAAAAAATTATTCATCTATTTTACTTGTGATGTTAAATACGGCATTCATCCATTTACAACAAGGGGTTTCTTTTATAGTTATTAAAAAATACCTTCGTACTTGATTTGTCATATAATGTTCATTTTAAAATTTTCTCACAGTAATTTAATTTTTTTCGTTTCCTGTTTAATCTTTATGTGATTTGGAAGGAACGCAGCTACCTTTTTCTAATTTAAGTTACATTGATAAATAATTTTCGGAAACAACTGTGTTTAAGCGAATAAATATCTTTTTAAAAACACAGTTGTTTCCGAAAATTATTTATCATGAGTAATCACTGTGAAAGCTTTAAATTTTTATTAAGTTACATTTTTAACATGCTTTAATAATCATTACCGTATTACTTCTTCAAATGCTTCAGGTGTATTATAAAAATATTTATTTTCACCTTTCTATTCATTTTTATGCTCTTTTTAGTAGCAAATATTGCATCATAAGTCTAGTTTCATTAACGAAAAAATAGGTTCTCGAGCTTATCATGTTCATCTTTGAAATTTATAATGTCATAAACAAAAAACCAGCTGATCTAATGTTTCCCCCCCTAAAAAGTAAACATAAAAACATTAAAGTAAACATTAAATCCAATATATACGATATAATATATCCAAAAGTATTTATTTGTCTATTTTTAGCGACATATTTGAAATGTTCATTACAGTTTGATTTTGAATAATTTTACAGCGAAATTTTCTTACTTTTCGTTGTTGTACACTGACTCGTACTATGTTTTACAACAATTACTGATTTTAGTTTATAACCTAATATTAATTCGAATAGAATGATTTCTAATTTTGGGTTTTTAGCAGACAGAAATTGCACATCGTACACATTTTGGTAAGGACGATCTTTAGCGATTTTCTCCGTTTTCGTTCACTGATTCTCATTGTGTTACTGTTTTTCGCTAGAACTGGCATTGATTTTAATTTATAGTCATTAACTAATTCTGCAGAATTTCACACGGTGTAATTTGCAATTATTTTTGGATTTTTAGCGCGAAATTGAAGGCTGTAGCAAAATCATTGAGGAATTTTCGTGTCTTATCAGTCAATTTTAGCCGAGAGTTTCGATGCGAATATATTAAGTATGTGGTCAGATCAGTAATGTCCACTATGCCATAGAAAAATACTAAAGGTCAACAACGACTAGTTCTTCATTTAGATGTGTAGTCATACGTTTTATCATTAATGCCAACACTTTCTTTACTACGATTACAGTAATTTATAATTTCTAGTTTCCTTGCAACTGTTTTACCTACTTCCATTTTGTCGTGCATTGGTGACATAAATATTTATTCTTTTTGAAAACATAAAAGTATAATATGTTGTCTCTTTGTTAAATGCAAAATTTATCTTTATTGCATACTATTAACGGAAGATTTTCTAAGTCAGCGGTTTAATGGTGAAAAGTAAAAAATTTATTTTTTAGTTGCTAAAAGGAAATTATCTTAAACATGCAAAATAAAGCGCGGTTTTATAATTTTTTAACATAGAACAGTTTTTTTGAACGATTACTTAAATGGAAATGCGAGAACAAAAAAGTGTAAAACGCTCTTCAACAACTATCAGGACACTCTAAAACTCGCGTTGAAGGAAATTACATAATCGACAACGAAAAAGCTTAAAAATTGTAAGTTAAATATCTGTCTAAAGAAAAAGAAAATTAAACAATTAATTAACAACATTAAAAAATTTTAATCAAACCGTTTTACGATATTTTTCCTCTTTTTTAATTGTATAATTTTGAATTAATCCTAAAATTGTGCTATACGTTGCAATAATTTTAAGAAAAAACAAAAACAAAAAGTAATTGGGAGTGAAACCTTTAGGCGTTATTGAAGTAAAATTTCTTATGCATAATGATAGATGTTATGGTTAAATTAAAAATAATTAAAATACTTTGAAATTTGATCGTTAAATTTATTGATAATATTTTTACAGTGAGCGTCATACATATAAATTATATTAATCCTTTCATTGCAGCTTCACCAATTTTTATTAAATATCAGCCATTAAAAGTAGCGACTTTTCCAATGAAATGGTGTTAAGCATTATAATAACATTTAAGTATGAAATAATAGTCTTATGGTAGCTAAAGTGAGAAACATAAATTCTGATTTGTAGTTTTTCTAAATTTTTCGAAAAAACTGCGTCAACCGTCGATCTATATGTTGTGTTGTTGATTGAACTTTGAGAATTATTCATCGTTAGATTATTCTCGCTTAAATAAAAACATTTCGTAGGCGGCAAGGCATTCTGTTCGATGGTTTATTTTTATTTTTTTTTTTTTTGGTATATAATTACGTATTTCTGCTATTTCTGACATAGCAAGAATTTGGTAATGTTATGAGAAACGCAGAATTCGGTGAAATCGTATTTTTCATTTTATATAAACTTACCCGTTTTTCTGCTAATCAGTGCATGTGTGTGTAAATGTGATTATTTCCCTCTTGCTGCAGTGAACGCGTCAGTACAATCATGCGGCAGCGTTTACAGCGCTCGGCTAAAAACAGGCAGCCAGAGCGTTCATATATATGCATCGCTCGCGTTTACGGAATACATTCTAACTTGTATGTCATATTCAGTTGCTCTCTCATTCTATTCTGTTATCTGCACGCGCATGCGTACGGCATGTTGACAACAGTGAAAGTATCCCTTCATTAACTCTCACAACGTTTTTGCCCCTTAGTGAAATATTCAAAACGCGTTAATCTGTTTTAAAAATATATTCTACTTAATTTTCTTATGTAATTAAAATAATTTGTAGCTAATTTCTATGAATGTAGATCACAAACAAACAAACACCGTAGAGATGTATACATTATTTTTCTCGGTCATAATGCCTCCTCTAGATAGTTCTTTGCTTCGATTCTGTAGGTAAAAAAACAACAAAATTAATATCGTAATTAATCTGATTTAGGTTAACTTAACGTATTCGCATTATGCAGCTTATAATTTAATGCACATTGACATTATTTACATTAGGGGAATTATGACATATTTCTTTCTTCGCATATTAATATTATATTTTTCACTTTTTCAGCTCGATGCAATTTAATAACTGGACGAATTAGGTGTTATCTAACCACATGAATATCAAATATTTTCGTAACATAAAGAGAGAGAGAGAGCAGTAGTGTCATGATTCTTAGATTATTTTTGAGTTTTACGGCTTCAGTTTAAATACTAATGCACAGTTTTTAATTTGCAAATCTGTGGACCATGTTTTATTGTTAACTGCTAATACATTAATGATATCCAGTGGGATTTTACAATTTACTTTTCCTGTTAGTTTAAATGTTGCTGATAATTCAAATTTGAAAATTACAATAAAATACGATGTTTTTATTTTATTTTTTTTTTTAAATTTAATCTAAATTTATATGTATGTATGTGGATTAACGTAAATAAAAATTCATCGTTTATATCTGATAAACAGGTCCTTTAAAAGACGCGCCAAATTTATTAGCTACGCCACATGCCGCGTTTTATTCAGACGCATCGTGTACCGAACTCCGAGAAATGGCTGCAAGTGAAATAAGAAGAGCTATCATTGGCCGTATTCCTGATTGTTTAAGAAATTGCGTTAATAAAGAGTATTTTCCTACAGCTGCACCCGGGTATCCAGGACCCGGTGGTCCGACTGGTCCTCCAGATGGTATTAACGGCGGGTAAATATTTTTTAACATTTAAAATTCAAATGCACGACATTACAAGTTAAATTGTCTTATTATGTTGCGATACATTATAATGCGTGTAACTAATTTGGTTTTAGTTAATTATATTAGAACAGCAATTTCTGTTCTTAGTTTACAATAAAGTAATTGACACCAATGATTTTACTCTAAATGCGACAGTTTCAAAAAAAAAAAAAAAAAAAAAACAGATTTAAATGACTTAAACAACTATCAGTCATAATGTAGATATGTTTTAAAATTCGTTATGTGATCTTTTGGTGTGTATAAAAAAAAATCTCTGAGCGAAAGGTGGAAATGCGATGAGTTTAAAAGATGTAGACAGAGTTAGTTTGAAATATCTTGAAGAAACAGAAACTCACTAACGAAATTTAAAATATTATAAAAATTTAGCTTTTTCGGAAACCCGTACTAGAAACTAAAAAGGTGGTAAACAGATAAAAATTAACAGTAATCGTAGATAGTACCGGAAAAACGTTCAAATTAACAAAAAGATAGTTAAAAATATATACCATGTGTGTTCACGTGTATGTTGAATTATTTTATAAATTAAAATACCCGTTCCTAAACAGATATTTTCGATTCTGCATAACATGTTAAATTAATAAGTTAAAACGCCTTGATACTGCGAAAATAGTGTTATTTACAAATTGCAGTACATATAAGTTTTGTTTAAGATCAGAAATGGTTTCTTAATTCATTTGACTCGCTAGTTTTTAAGATTAATTTTCATGAAGATATATTTTCAAATCATAAATTTTGCTTGAAGACAGTTCGATGAAGTTTTTATTTTAAAATGTACCGCTATAAACTAAAATCATGTTCCGTAAACAGACGAATATTCTAGGGAATAATTTATTTCTAGTAATTGAACTTCTCTATGTATTTGTTTACAATTATCCCACCCACTATTATGATAAAGCTTTATTCATGTATTTCGCATCGGATTTTATGCGATTTATCAAAATTATGCGCGGAACGTCGTTGATATAAATTTTATCAAAATTTAATTTCGTACGAGGTAATTTATTTCGACATTTTTTTTTCTCGCGCCCTTGATACGATTCTAACGTATAATAACGTAATAAATAAAATTAATTGTAAATGTGTGTATATGCGTCGGTCATCGCAACAAAACACTTCAAACAATCCAATAGAATCGCGCATAGGCCGATTGAATTTTGGTAATGGAGAGTATTTAATTGCATCGAATTTTTAAAAAAATTTGGGTTTAGTAATAGTTGCAGAATAATACTTGAAATAACTACTTATTCATTTTGTTTGTGATTAGCGTTATTTTCACTGCAAATATGACAAAAAATTACGCAAAGTATCACTACGGTGAATATTTTTTAGTCGGGTGATTTATATCAATAAGCGCTTAGTAAATGTGATTAATCAAATAGTTATGGTAAAATACACTATCCGCTCTACTCAGTTTTTTCCATATTTACATCGTCAAACACTTGTAGCAGTCAGCCGTAACGACTAAAAATACTACTTGTTGAAAAATAATTCAGTATATCTGGTGATAAATAATACACAATTTGTGATTAATGAACGGGAATGATGTTAAAAAAATTCTAGTGGAATTGACACGTGTTGTAACTATGCTCACTTTGGAATTCATGAATCTGGTATGCAGAAATTCGTAAAATTGAACAAACGCGGTCCAGGCGTATTTGAGATTAAACGCGGGAAATCCTTAAAAATCTACATTTGCTTTTATAAATAACTTTTCGATTACATACATCGTACATTTAGATAGATTTCCACAACCTATAAACAATTTCCTGATTTTTTTTATTTTTTTTTAAATAGCTTTTTCTTCATTTTTTTAAACATTGCACCTTGTTTATCATATGGCAATATGAATCGATTAAAGGGTTCAGTTCTATATTATCATTTTTTAATAACATAACTAAATCATTTATTTCCACGTTTTCTTAAACTACCTAAAACTCCCTGAACCAGATTGCTCAAAACTCAACGATCACGATTCCACATCAGTACGCATAGAACTGCAAGAACCGAAAGTAAATAGGATTATTTGTGCAAGCGCAAATGTGTTACAAAAGCTATCTACGGCCTACACATCTGTGTGCGTGTGCACAGTTATTGAAAAAGAGCGAGAGTGAAATTTGTTTAAATTTTTTTTTGTAATCTTCACGCTCCAACAGAAATATATCGCAGAGTTTTTAATTTCGATTTTTGAGGTAACTACAATAAATAGGTTACGTTTTTTTTTGCAAAAAATAAAATAAAAAAAAAAACGTTCATTTTTCAATAAAATGTGAATAAACTTACTTGAGCATATCAATTAAAGTTAATTGCGTTCTTCTATTAAAAAATCATTTTTTTCTTATTTCCTAATATTGGTTTTGGATAAGTAAGTTTCTAAAATATAAAAATATTATTCTCGGTTTTTAGTTAGCGAAATAAATTGTATGTAACAATTTTAAAAAATTCTTATGTATTTAAAGATTATTTACTCTGCATTGATATTCAAGGAGTTCTCAGAAAATCTCGTGCAAAAAAGATTATTCCCCCTCTTGGTTTCGTACTGCTTGTTTGTAGTGTTTTGTTGCAAGTCATTAACAACTTCAAGAAACATGGGTCGGGTATAATGTTGCATGTTCAATGTGGGTATTTTGATAACTGGTTAATTCTGTTAAGATATTATTCAGCGGCGGCAGCTGGGGCATTGCCAGTTCAACAAGCGCATTCGACGACGCCTCACGAAACAGCCCCCCACTCGGTGACAACAGGTAGTAGTACTGGCGGGCCGGCGGCGCCTCCTCCTCAGCCACCCACGCAACCATCTTCAGCGGGATTACCGCATTCTATCGTAAGTAACTTTTATTCATAAATAATAATTAATAATTTTATTCGGCGTATATATATATTTAAAAAAAAAAAAAAAAAGAAAAAAACGGTCACCAGAAAATTCACAGTGATAAATGCGAATTTAGAAAATAAATTTAAAAAAAAAATTGTCTTAAACTTTAATATCATTTTGGATAACCATTTTTTATCATACCGCCGATACTTTCTGATATATAAATAGAGTAAGAGCATTAGTAAAGGGGCAGTAAAAGTTCAATGTTTTAAATAAATTAAATCGAGAAAAACATTTGATGTCTTAGTAAACGTGAACATTAATATTGTGTAAAAGTTCAACTTTTATAGTTTTGTTGTTTTAAAATTCGAACTTTCAATATTTTGGGCTTTCGAGAAGCTAAATTTAAAATATATATAATTAACACTCGCAGTTTAAGACTGTTAACTGTTATTTTTAAATAGTTTTTAAAATGCTACTAACTGGGCAGGATAAATTATTCATTAATTATTGATAGAAATTTAAGTTAGCAGAAAGTCCGATGTTCTCCTGAAACTTCAAATTTAAATTATGGAGAATTGTTTTGTAGTAAACGTGTCTACTAAAATAAACTTAAAAACGGTATTAATTTTATGAATCGTTATTTTAAGTTTTATTCTACCCGTCTGAAGTACTCAAGATCAAATATTTTTGACACTATATTTCTTCATTTTGTCGCCTATTTATAAATCGTTTCTATTCTTCCTTCATCGTTTAATAAGCATATAAAACTAACTTTTTTGAACCAGTTCAAAAATTTTGAGGTAAGAAGATAAAAAAAATTAGAGGACTGGAATTTAAAGCGTTATTATTATTATATTTAAAGTAAATAACCTCCTTTTTTTGATTATTTTCAATAGCCTATTGGTACTCCTGATCCAAATCACCATTTGGTCAAAGCAGAACAATCGGATTCTCACTGAATGTCCTCAACTGTATAAAGTAATAAATTCTAATCATCAGGTGCGCTGGTAATCCTCTTTTTTTTTTTTTTTTTTTTTTTTAACGTCACGTTTTATTTTTATATATTATATATATATATATATATAAAAAAATACATCATGTAATTGTTATTCATATTTATGTGTACGAATCAGTTGAGTTATTGTGTATATGTATGTATATATATATACACATGCGCGCGTATACGTGTTTCATTTAATATCATTGAATGTTTAAATTTATTTTTATTATCTATAAAGTAATATTTTTAACATTAAATATACCTATATATATATATATATATATATATATATATGTATATATATATATATATAAAATCTTTTCTTTTTTATGGAATGATATCGTCATCTGTAGTTTAAATTTTTTTCCCTTCGTCAGAATATGCTATTTATGTATTAATTACGACGTTACACCAGCGCTATGACACAACAATTTTAACACACATGAAGTATAAACCGCATTTTTATTGTTTTTAGAAAAAGATTATCCGTACCTTTGTTATACGAATTCGGTAGTATTCCTTTTCGTTGTTCATTTGAATTTATTTTTCCGGCGATGTTAAATATTATAAATTATTAGAAAGATACTATTGTCAAATTTTATTCTAATAAACTGTTTATGAAAACATATCAATTTTTTAAACTTTCGCTTTGAATGAAGATCAAGATTACTAAAATTAATGAAGCGCATTTTTAAATATAATGTTTCATGAAAATTTATTTTTAACGATAAAAATGCCTGATGAGTTATTTGTATTTATATACATATGTACTATTGTAATCGTGTAAATATAAATTGGTTGTTCTACTGCATACCTTTCACTAATGAAAAGCGTAGAAAATGTTTAATAATCATTGCGGTTTATTCTGTTGTTAAGATGATTTGTAAATATTAATTATAACCCAAAAAATAATGCGTTAATTAATTGCGGACTTACGAATAATTAACGCACGATACGAATTGATTTATGTATCGAGAAAGTAAACGTTATTTTGAGTACTTTATATATATTTATAAAACTTACGGTGCAAGATGTTGACTTCATTTTTAATCATATGATGGTTAATAGATGATTGAATAAATGGTTTTTAAATGTATGTGTATATAGATATACACATACACACGTAATACATTGTAACGTTAATGATACTGCTGTTTTTTTTTCTTATTATTTTTATTAATTTATTAAAATTAAATTAAAAAGTAGAACCGTAATATCGTATTAAAATAATATACTAAAATCGAAACATGTTCCTCCGATCGTTGCTTCCACTCCAATGCATTCAAAAAGTATCGATATTAGTTAAATATATGCAAAATAATTTGTTTCGGATTAAAAATTTGAGAAATACGTCTGGACAGAAAACAGCTGACTATGAAGTTAGAATACGAAGGGTTGATAATTAGACGTACCTTCTGTGAAAAGAATTAAAAGCACTTTTAAGTGTTATTTAAAAATTGCTTATTCTGCAGGGAAATTAACAGCGAGTTATTTGATACTAATATTTTTATTATGAAGTTATGGGGTAAGTAAATGTGTTTACTTGGTACGATGATCAACAGAGGCGCACACAAGAGTAAAAAGGAACATAATAAGTAGTTTTAATATCCGTTATGAATCGTGGTGAGATGTAAAGTACGATTAATAAAATTTGATCTAGGCGCCCTTTCTAAATTGATTGAGAAAAGCAACTGCTTCGTGTAATTAGAACTTGTCTTACGTTGTTGCGCGCGTGAATTTTGTTAATTTACATGTTCGCACTCTCCTTCTTCAGTTTAGTTTATATTACAGGTGTTTCGGCCACTGAAGGGGAAAATAATAATATAGAGTTAACAGCGAATGGATGTCATCGAAGGTTATTGTTTATTATTTTGGCTATGTTATATTTCGGTTTCTTAAAATTAAAACTATAATTTATAAGTCGCGGCTTGCTTTAATATCTGCTGTACAAAAATTGCTAAAATGACGTTGATCTCATACACTTTAATTCTTAGTACTCTATCCTGGTCTTATTGCCTTGTTTATCGTTGCATGGAACTATTGTCTGTTTAAAAACATATTAATCAGACAGTCAAATTTTTGAGAAAGTTCCGTAGTTACAAGCAAGTGGTACGTTATTGCTCCGACGATGTATTGACTTAAGTTTTATTCCATATTTAGTTTTCGTCTGAAGTTTTTAGCGCAGTTTGGCGGGATTAAATTCCTAAGGCTTCAGATATTTGACGAGTTATGTTTTCCGTGAGAGTTTACATAGTGACACATTAAAAATTTTGTCTAAAGTTGTTCTTGTAGTTTTCGCGGAACATGTTTTCACTATAATTATTTCCGTTATTAATCGAAAATGGCTAACGTAATAACTTGTTTACTTTTTATCATTTACCTCTCTTTTTCTATATGCATAAATATGTATACATATATGTGTATGCGGTTTAAAGTAGGGTTAAATCTGTGTTATGAAACATTTATATGCAGAACAAAAAAAGAAAAAATACATATTACATACTAGAAGATAAAATGCGGTTCTATCTTTGCAAGTAATTATGAATCGTCCATATATATGATATATTGTAAAATGGACGATTATTACCATGAGCTTCGTCGTCTATTTGGAAAAATGTAATTTTGAATAGAATAGCAAATACAACAATGAACAATCTTTAATTGTTTCGAAGTCGGCCAGCTGTATTTTTAAAGATTACCTAATAACATAATTACTGTTAGTATTCGTTATTCGGCGTACATTAATGCAGACCAAGTATACTTTTATTTCCGGTCGTTTTCTCAATCTGCGGACACGTAAACGTTTGCGTCGATTATTAATTATATACTTATAAAGAAGCGGCCGGAGTGTTTTGTAAAATCGATCGATTTTTTATAAAATAAACAACGTGTTATTAAGTCAGTATTTTTTACATTGTGATATTTTATTTTTTAAATGTGCATAATTTTTAATCGAATGAATACATTCGCTATTACTACTATTACTGAGATCTTCTTATTGCTATTAAATGTTATCGCGATTGCTACGCTTGCTCGTTTTTATTAACGTAAATATCGTTCCGCATTACTAATAATGCAGTCTAATTAGTATTTACAATTATCGCGCACGTATAGTGTAATTATGTGTACACGTCGATGATGAATTTTTGATATATTTTTTATTTTATTACTATTATTATTTTTAATTTTTCAGAGTTTAATATTGCAATGTATATCTGATAAAGATATAGGAATATACACATGCAGTCACACACATTCACACATGTGAACACGCCATAATACACACATACACATAACGGAAAGTTGAAAAGGTATTTACGGAATAAACAATGTATATATGATATACCTTATATGCTTGTTTTATTGTAGAGAAAACTCTATTGATAACACAATTTGTGCACCAAAGTTTAGATCGACTTTTAATTTGGTTTATGGTGTATTTGCTAGATTAATAGTATATATGTGCGTTCGTGTGTTAATTTTATATTCTATTATATATATATATATATATATATATATATATATATATATATATTATTTGTAATACAAAGTAAACAGTTGATTTGCGAAAATCGATTATATTAACATTAGGATATTTACTTTGAAATAAAAATTCACTTTATAAGTGTATATATTTATTTTTAAACATTACCGACTTTTAGTAATAAATATTCTACGAATTACTAACTTCGATGTGTGGCCTATAGTTATAATGAAACAAATCTTTCCCCTACTTTTTTCTTATGTGTCACACATTATGTGCAATAAAACTGCAAAATCATTGCAAGTAATTTGTATGCATCTCTTTCGTGATTTTTATAATACTATATACGTAAGATTGAATGTGACCGTGTTGTAAATTATGCAGTAATCAATCTAATTATTTATAATTCTTACTGGCAGTTTTTTTTTTTTAACGAAAAAATTAAGGCGTATAAAATTCTGGAAAAGGTATGGAAACATGAAAAAGCAATTTTGTTGAGTCTTATTTGTAAAATTGCGTGTTATCCGCTATGCCGTAAAATGTTAATATAAAATTCCGTAAAATCGTTACTACCTACATATTTTATTTAATAATATAGCTATATAAAGATTGAATGCACGATTAAAATTACACGAGAACAAGTTAAAACAAAAAAAATCGCAGTAATGAAATATTTTAGTTTTTAACAATTTAACCACGGACATCGAATCGGATGATTTTTAGCTCGTATAATTATAACTATTGGTCGTTTCAAAAACGCAGACAGTAGGAATTCAGTAAGTCTGTGTATTTCTTAATAATTTCAATAAATCTAAAATGACCGTATTATTAAGGTTTCAATGTATTCATAAATGTGATAAATAGGAAATAAGAAACGATGTTTCAAAACAGACGCTACAGAAATATACGTATCAAGATAGTGGTATTGGCTGTCTATTAAAAAAAAAAAAAAATAATAATTAAAAATTGTAATTTTTTTTGCACCATACGGAGGTTTGTTTTTGTATGTCAAGTGATAAGACTAAACTACATAAAAATGCGGTATAAAATTTAAGTATTAAATATGTTTGTCTTTGAGATTGGGATATGCCTTCGTTGAAGAGGAAAAGATGTTTCTATTTTACATACTTATATGATACACGAAAAATTCGACCAATATGTGATGTGTAATTTTAATAAATACTTTTTCGAGAAATTACGTGTGACGTCTGATTTCTCAACGTTGACGATGATTGCATCTAATGAAATCACAACGTAGTTAGTGTAAGGAAGCGTTGCACACTTTGAGTAAAGACTTTAAAAATTAGCGTCTATTACAGCAGTTTGTTAATGTTGGCATACTCTACATCAAAATTATTCGAATCACTCCACATGATATGCAGTAATTTAATAAAAGGTGATGTTTTCTTCGTCGATGATAAGCTTGCAGCACTGTGAAGGATTTCAGATTCGTTTTCTTTCTTTGAATCTAAACTTCCATGGTGATTTACGTTGATGGTATTTTTTTAAGTTACCCAAGTTATCGCCTTTTTAATGTCAAAATTTTGCCCGTTCAGTTTTAAAATTCGGGTTTCGTATTTTTCTTATATTCAAATGGTGAAAAAGAAAAATAGGGTGTCGTTAAAATAAAGATTATAAAAATTAAATAAAAATGCACTTAAAAGTAAAGAAATATATTTCAGAGTGATATACCCTTAAAGGTGATATAAATCTTATGACGCGACATTAATAATTATTAGAGTCGGTATTAAATTCATATTGCAATATCTAGGAACAAAATTTAATGAATATTTAATGCAGTTTTCAATTATTATTTTAATATGAATGAGATGCCGACTTCAAAAAGTTAATGTTTAAGAATTACCATAATCTGAACGTATATTACTTTGAAATATATTTTTTATCGAATAATTATTTTTTACTTTTTAGTGCATTTTTGTAGTCGCTATATATATTTTTTTAAATATTTTATTTTACAATTTTTAACATTACACTTAAATTTTTTTTTTTTGCTAAAAATCAACTTTTTTATCACATTATTCCCCATATTTTATCAGAGTGGCCACCTCCAACCGGGAATTTTGTCGTAAAACCAGGGAAAGAAGTAAAAACAGCCAAAAATGATACATTTGAAACGAAAAATGAATCCATTTTTTAATGTACTTTACTTGATGATACATTTTACGAAGTTCTATTTTATTCATATAGAATATGCTGCGGCGGTCAAATATTATCAATAGTAACAAAAAAATTCCATTCTTCTTTTCGTACAATTCTAGTATTTAGGAAATTGGGAACATTTGGACCGGGAATAAACACCGAGAATTTAAAGATTATATTAGAGTGGTCACCATGTTTATGCTTTAAAAAAAATCAGATTCTTTATTTTGAATTGCACTTCCACAGTAAAAACGTCAAAAGCTACATTTTCCCATGGTAATTTGTCAAATTGATAGTATTTTAAGTTAATCGCCTCTGTTATATTAATAAAAAATATGGAGAAAAAAGAATTACCTAAAGGGGCCACATTTTTTCATGTTTTTTTGTCAAATACTCAGGTCATGTTCACTGATTTTCATCAGTACTCACATGGTACCTAAGCTGAACGGTTCTCTTTCTAATGGACGAAGAATCAGTAAAATCGGTACAAACAAAAAAAAAAAATATATATATATATATATACGAAACGAACGTATAACCTCGTTTTTGGAAGTCGGTAAAAATGGATTTCCGCTTCACGGGATTGAAGCACAGATTTTTTCAGAAATAGATATTTTCTTTTATTTTTTTCTTCCAATGTTATATTGGTTTTTGCATGGATAAACTGAAATATCAACAAATGCAAATTTATTCATTCGAAACTGAAAAGGTACATTTCTAATCGATAGCAATGGACGATAATGGGAAAAGTATGAAATATATGTTGTCCGGCTATTGGATTATGAATATGTCGGTTAAATACGAGTACAGCGTTGATGGTTGTACCGCTCCTCACAGAAATGACCGGAGCATTATTAGTTTCAAGGCTGATCCTTCATGAAAGTTATCAAATGATGTTTTTCCTTCTGATGATTTCAACCCGATATTTAGATCTCCGCCAAATGTAATCGGGATAGTATTGAAGTTGTATTCACCCAATTTTTCGAATATTCCGAAGAATTAGGACTATCAATTTCCGTGCACATTTTTAATCAAAGTATTAGTCATAACATACGCTGAAACTAGTGACACCGGTCTATATCATTGGCAATTGTTTCGATAAAGTATCACTAACCGTGTTGTGAACTGTAGCGAGATGTTTCACATTCAGCGTTTCAATTTCGCTAATTCATGTATGGGGTAGATGGTAGCGCGGCGTCTTTCTTCTTAAATATTTCTACTCCTCCTTCTTTGACAGTGTTCTTCTTGAAGAGCGAAACAATCAATTAACCGGGAACTTCACCTGGTTATTCGTTGTCTATCCGTGTTTCAGAAGGAGCTATTATTTTACGAGATAGTGAACACGATAGTGAAGTCTTGAGCGTGAGAGCGGGGCGATTGAACGTAAAATGCGCACAAAGATAGTGTTAAGGAGGCGTCAGTGGTAGAATTGGGAACTTGCGTATAGAATCTGCAGTCGTTCGTAGTTCATGACGTTGTAACTATGAAATTGCAGGTTCTCTCTTTGCCGCGTTAGTAATGGCATGGATGATCATTGTTCCGACAGGTATGGAATAGGCAATGATGTAAAAAAGTAGCTCTACTTACGTCGATGTATATGAGTTGCTGTTGTTGACTATGATCATTTTTACATACGGCTGTGTTATGCGTACCTTCTTGTGATTTATAAATCGTGATTGCGCATTCCTCGACAGTTGGGAACTGTTTGTGTTTACACGTTGCTAGAGTTTGTTTTGCACTTGGATGGAGGCAGTGCGAGTAACTATCGCGTAACTCGGTCATTTTTCAACTTTAGCTTAAGTAGGACACGGGCCGGTACTTGTGACCGATGCGCACGCTAATAGCAATAAACGTTTTTTACTCGAACGTCCGTGTTTCCCTTTACGTGACGCAGCGTGCCTGCAACTCTGTTGACAATTCTATCGAGGACGTGTCTATATTCGCTGTAACCATATAGCGCTTGCCAATGAGTTAACAGAGCATGTATGGTAGTTCACCAGTCTCGTTAGGCTTTATCTTATGCACTTCTGAGTTGGTCATTATTGCGATAAAACCAACATATTTATTCGACATACACAACGTAGTCGATCACACTTCCGCTTTTAATGGAATCTGCGTTAAATAAACGCGTTCATGCCCGAAGTATGGAAGAACAATCGTACTGGATTTTGGAAATTGTTCATTCACATGCTCCCTCGTAACAAAATTGCTCTCACTTATCCCGTAAAAACTGCTCTCCGTTTCCGATTTTTCGTTAACTTAGATAAGACATCGGCTAGGCGTATTATTTGTACATCCAACGACTGCCACATGATTTCGCGATGGAAATCTTGACGATCGCCTTTTTTTAAACCAGAGTCTAGCGTACAGAAGGTAGTTGATGTAAACCATCGTAGAATACCGCATCGATCCAGACAAACGGGGTCGTTCATAATCATTCAAAATATGTTGTAACCGAGAATTTATTTGTCCAAGGAACGCGCAGACTCATTCATGGATTCATCGACGAATGCTATTTTCACATAAGAGCTTTTACAGACAGACCGTTTTCGCACGGTGAGTTACTGGTGCGAAAAGCGACATGAACAGTTGTAGTACCGTTTTAATTGTTGCAGTAGCTATTTCAGTCGACGATGTAACTACGTAAGCATTAAATGCTGCATTGCACGTCTACGAAAAGAGGTTACTATTTTCCATCATAAACTTCATTGTGAATGTTCTACCAGCTGACTTGGTACAGTTGCTTTGCTGTGGACATTAGCCTTTGAGTTTGCAGAAGGCTTCCTATTATGAATAAGTTACTACATTCTTTTAGAACTTTTGCTACGTTCAGATTAGATTCGAATTCTTTACAAGTCGCGTTAAATACATAAATCTAGGACAATAGAAATAATATTACTGCGCGTACCTCTGAAGGGTCCATGTTACTAGATAGTTAAATTTAATTAGTTCGTTACAGACGGTAGATTTGTTTTTATGTAATTTCCTGCGTACATGTTTTCATTAGTGACAATGGTGTCTTACAATTTTTCGGCGCAAAAGTAAAATAATTTATTGTTCGCGACTTTTATACGCGACCGATGCATTCTAAAGCATTCTTCTTCTTTAGTTCTCAATTTCTCGATTGACTGTCAGTCATCGGAAAAGTTCGTTATTTAGAATCGTTCTGCTTTTAGCATCTGTTTTGGACCTTCTAATTCATTGGGTTTGTGTTCATCTTTATATCTTCCATTATTTGTGAAATATATTTTTTACCGCGGTGTTTTTAGCACCCATTAGTCTTTCGATTATCCCTGTTAAATATTTATTATTTCTTATTATACACAGTTCGGCCATAAGTTCTGTCAGTAAAATTCGAACGCGTGAAAGAAAAAGAAGTTTTGAGTATAGAGAAATGGTAACACTGCCTAAATGTAGTGTATACGATTAGTATTCAGTTACTACAGTAAAGGGTCGACAGTCTGCTTGTATGAAGCAAGTGAGTACGTCACAATGGAGCATTTATGACAAAAGTGTTGCGATAATCGCATTATTTCAGTGTGGCGTGCAGCCAACGAAGATTCGTTCAACCTTGAAATCGCTTGGTATCAACGAAAGGTCTGTGTTTCGTATAATTGCAAGATGGAAAGAAACTAACACACTCGATGATCGGGTCAGATCAGGTCGTCCACGTCCTGTACGAACGAAACAGGCGATGAACGCTGTTCGTACAAGGATAATGCGCAATCCTGTGCGGAAGCAAAGAGATGAATCTCGCTCCTCACACTGTATCGTGCATTTTGAACGATGATTTAGGTCTTTGCGCATACAAACGATACGCTCGGCACCTGTTGACGGCGAAATTAAAAGAAATTAGGCGCGTTCGAACTCGGAATTTGTTGCGCCTGTACGGTAGCAGCACTTATCGCGATATCTTGTTCGCAGATGAAAAAATGTTTACTGTAGAAGAGTCGTTTAATAAACAAAATTACCGTATATATGCCAAGTCTTCTACCGAAGCGCTAAATAAAGTACTTTGCGTTCAACGCGGGCATCATCCGGCTCAAGTAATAGTATGGTTGTGTGTCAGTTGGACGAAAGGTTTCATAGACGTTTACGTTTGCGAGGCTGGCGTCAAAACCTCCGCGCTTGTGTACTAAAAAATGTTGAACGCAGTGGTTGAACCTTTGAATAGGAAGATGTTTGAGGCATGCCGCTGGATTTTTCAGCAAGATACAAAGCGAACATGACCCAAACCTGGCTTCAGCACAATCTTCCCGATTTTATCAGAGCAGAAGACTGGCCAAGTGTTAGCCCCGACTTAAATCCGTTAGATTACTCTTTCTGGCAAATGATAGAAGTGGTAGCATGCGCGAAAAGTCATCGAAATGTCGACGCACTCGAGAAATCTATCAGGAAAACTGTAAAGAATTTTCCATTGGACACGATTATTCGTAATTCCATAAACGAATGGCCACGACGTCTTCGTAAATGTGTCGCTGCTGAAGGTGGACATTTCGAATAATTTGTATGTAGTTTTGTAGCTTTTTTCATCTACTTTTCGAAAATATAATTTTTATTGCGTCTCCGTTGCTCTGTTATGTCGTAATTCGCATTTAAAGTACTGACAGAACTTCTGGCCGCACTAACATATGTATATCTTATCCAATTACATCTTTCTCTTATAATCTTCATTAATAATCTCGAGAACTTCCGCATTTTTAATTCTGTCTGATCACTTAAGATTTTGCATTTTCTTTAACATTGAATTTCAAACGCGTCTTGCTGTTTTCGTTTAGTTTCATTCATGGTCCAAGTTTATAAACCAAACGCATACTTTCATCACTTGTTTCCGTAGCTCTGTATTTATATTGTTAGATGTCAGCGATGATTTCTTTTTAATGAAGGCGGCTTACGCCTGCGCTATTCTGAACTTTACTTCCTAATCGCATTTTCCAATTTTCTATTGTTATTCAACTTAGATATTTATGTTTTTTTTTACATGCCAAATTTTATTGTCTAATTCGATTTTTACTTCCTTTTACTGTTTTCTATTTTACTGCGTTTCGCTATTACCGTTTTTTTTTTTCTTTTCTTATTTACTGCCACATTATTATTGCTTAAGAATCGAACTTAGAATTAATGCATTAAGTCTTTTTTTTTATTGCTGCTATTATAGCTATACTATCTGCGAATGTGAAGGAGTTCACTTTCATCGCAACTATTCTGATTCCATTTTCACTTATTTCTGTCCAAACATTTGTTCTATAATATAAAGCACCGGTAAGATATCTCTCACTGCTTTTTTAACTTCTGCTTCTATTTCTGAATTTCTACTCGTGATTATTAATTTCTGCACTTTGTATAGCCCTTTTATTATTCTTTCGTCTTTTAGGTGAATGTTTTTTTTTTTTGTTTTTTTGTTTTTTTTTTTGTTTTTTTTCTTTTTTCTAGAGTTCGTTTTAAAATGTTCCATTCGTATTTATCAAATGTTTTCTCGAGGTCTATCATCGCAGTGGAGACCGGTTGATTTACTTCTAGCTGCTTCTCGATCACTGTGTAGAGTCCTAAGGTGGCTTCTCTGGTTCTCTGTCCTAATTTAAATTCATCCGCATTGCTCTTCGCCTAATTCATTTTCTGGTTTATGTTTTATTTTGCTAAGTAGTATTTTTCTTAATATTTTTAGCAATGTTCTTCACATTTCGCTGTGCTATTTTTTTCGTTATTATCACTAATTTGTTTTTCTTAAAATCATGCGGTCCTTTTTTTTTATACATATCTGAGTTTAATCTATACATACGTGTTTTCGTATTTCTTTTTAACGCAGTTAGAAGTTCGCTGCAGATGTTACCATAGCCTACTGTTTCATGTTTTTTCAGTTCGTTTAAGGTCTTATCAAATTCATCTCTTGTTATACACGAACTTATGTGTTGTCATTCGGTATTGCGCCGTTGACATTAATTTTTCGTTGCAGGTATTTCTTGTGTTATTCGCTTCGTTATATAACTTTTCTGCATATGTTTCCATCTCTGCATTATTTCTTCCTTCTGTATTAATTTTTTCCCATTTTCATTTCTAATACCATTTGTTATGTTTTTATAGTCTCCGTTGTAATAGCTGATGTGATTATAAAACGAAAGACGATTGTCCAGAAAAATGCCTAAATACCGAAAGAAGGAAGAAAGAGGGATTGGATCATTATTTAAGGTTAACTAAAGAGGGCTTAAAAGGACGAAGAGTAAAAACAATTACAAAGGATTTAACAAGAGAGATGGAAAGATGGGCACTTGATGAAGAATTTTTCGGTGAAATTAAAAAGTTTTGGAGCTGGAAGCAGGTGAAATATATATTGTGGTAGGAGGAGTAGATGAAAAAAAAGCAAGGAGCAGTGTTGATGAAGTATATGTTGAACAGTGTTGGGTTAAGACAAGAACTTTGAGGAATCTGTGAAATATTAATGTAGTGGTGGTGTAGAAAGGAGAAGGAAGAATAACGATTTTGTAATTGAAAAGATTACAGATAAGAAAAGAAAAATGAGCGGATGCGTTGAAGAAAACATTATATCGAAGTGAGTAGGGAGGTGAACATTATCAAAGGCTGCGGAGACGTCGATAAAAGAAGCAATAAGAAATTTTTTGTCGATAAATGCTGAATAAACATCTGTCATAAAAGGTACTAATGTAATTGGCGGTGGGCGTCCTGGGTAGAAACCAAAGATGCTTTTAGGTAAAAAATTGTTATCTTCGAGCCACGAAATAAGGAATTTGTTTATTAAAATTCTGAAAAGCTTCCTCACGCTGGAGACAAGAGAGATTAGATGAGAAATGCTGAAAAATTAAATTTAGGCATTGGAGCAATTTCAAGAGGGGGGGGGGGGGGTAGAATAAGTACTAAGAAAGGAGTTAAATGGATTCAAGAGAAACTGAAGATAATAATCAGAGAGATTTCTGAGGACGGAAAAAAATCCCATCTATTTCCGAAAAGAAATTAGAAAAATTACCGTAAGGATGTTTCCAATTCTGTAAATGTAAAAGAAGAAACCAAAAAATGTGAGGAGATGGAATAAAATAAAATGCAACATGATTCTCTGAAGTTAGAAATGTAGCTAGAAGCTATAGAATACATAGAGTTAATTTATCAGTAGTAAACATTTTTTCGTTAGTTTTTTTAGCCATTCTCGTAATAAATCTGGCTTTGTCAGTGTTTTTTTTTGTTTTTTTTTATGAGCGAGGAAATTGATAAAAGTACGGGAGGAGCGGATGTTTTCTGAATGTAGATAGACTCAGTCGAAGGCAACTTTACAGTCCTGATTCCACCACTAGGAAGAAGACAAAGTTTTAACCTGAAACACGAACAGGGTGAGAAGAGCGATTTATAACAGAAGAAACAGAATTGATCGAGAAATCATATTGAGAAGAAGGATTCCTGTTTGTTGGGATTGAAGAAAATGGAGAGTCAACACAAGAACGGAAATTAAGCCAGTCGACTACCAGTTGACTTTGAAATGAAGAGAGAATTTCATTAAAAGAAATAATTATATGAATGTAATCATTTCCGTAAGTACCCCCATAAAGTACTAAAGCCAAAGAGGCCAGTTTTCGAAAGATCTTCTCAACAACGGATTACTTACGTACAATAAATCAAATTATAAATAAATACGATGAATACCAAATTAGTTTACATTTAGCCCTGATAAATTATAACAAACCGTTTAATTCCTTAAAACATAAATATGTATTTTTAAAGCAATGCACAACCTAGAGGTCACAGAAAATTTTATAATAATAATTCAAGAAATGTATAGATGATTAAAAGGACATATAGGAACAAGTATCAAAGGTCAATATTTTACAATTGAGAAGGGATTTTTAAATAGTTGAACCGGGAGAATAAAAGGAATTAATATAAACGATGCGAAATTATCAAACTTAAGATTTGCCGACGATGTAATCCTTCCCTCTACATCCATAGAAAAGCTAAGAGATATGTTAATAGAACTGGATGAAAAAGGGTCAAAAAAGGAATTGCCTATGAATATCAAAAAAAAAAAAAAAAAATACTAACCAGCGAAATACAAATCAATATAAAATGCAGGTAAATAAAGATCAAACAGATTTAACAAGCGAAGCGATGTATTTAGGATAATTACTCTCATTTGATAATCATACGGAAAAGAATCACTAATAACTGGAATAAGTACTGGTCGCTTAGAAAAAAATATTTAAAGGTCCTTTTGACTACAGTCAAAAAAGCTAGATTTTTAACATGTGCATTTTACCAATGTTAACTTACGGCTGTCAAACATGCTTAATAAACAAAACAATAATTAATAGCTCGTCAACGCAGAATGCATTAGAAAGGTCAATGCTCAATATTAAGAACAAAGATCGATTTAAACTGAAAATAATAAAACATCTTTTAAAGAATAACATTGACGTAATAGATTACGTTAGAAAGAAAAAGTGGTAATGGACCGGTTACATAACAAGATCAAAAGATGACCGTTCGACTTATAGGGCCACTTTTTGGCATCTCTCGCATTATAAACGTAAAATTGATCATCAAATGGGTAGGTGGAAAGATAATTTGAATAAATTTTTAAACCACAAACATTTCGAAGGAATAGCAATTCCCTAAACCATCGTCAGATCCTATTATTCTCTTTATATTCGTTCCTTAATTTATAATTTTTTCCACTACTCTCCGTACGAAAATTAAAGATGATTTTAATATTAGACCCTCAATAAATACGGAAATGAATAAAAACAATAAAGATAATACAAAATATTATAAAGTAAAACTCAAACAAACTACAACGAAATAAAAATGACGGAACAAGAAGTATAAAATAAAATGTATATTAAATTTATTAAAATAAACTATAATAAACTCGCGAATAAAAAAATTCATTATAATTAATAACAAAATATAAAATAACGAAAAATAAAACAAAAAGATTAATATAATACAAAATATAAACTAATAATATTGAAGTGATATAATTACAAAAACATAGAATACGAAATAGTTAAGCGAAAAAATAAACTTCAGTCGTGAAATAGAAAATAAATAACGAAGAAACTAAAATTAAAGTATCTGCAAATAACAAACTTAAGTATAAACGAAAACGTTAAAATAAATATTGCCGATTATGCGTATGTATTTCAGTACTTCGGTATAATCAACATTTAAAAAATTATCGAATTATACAGACAAAAGCGGAGGAAAAAGTAATTCGAAATAATTCCAATTACGATTCTTTAGGAACACTTTAATGAGTATTTTTGTACCTGCACGTACATATATGTTGTCGAAAGGCTTGCCTAAATTCATTTTTTATCTCAAAAAGTAAAGACAACGAGGTACAAAACATCTGATGGCATATAGAAATTTGTGCTATGTAAAGGCAGATATAGAAATTTCAGTAGCGAACAAGAATACACATTTTTTTCAACTCGGATTAAATCATCACTCTATTCACAGCTTTACTGTCAGGTCACAAATGGGTTCAATACTGTTCTGAATTCGATTGTCCCTGACTTCGCTGCGTCACTTAATATAAATCGACTCCTTCGCCTCCCTGATTACGATAAATCGATAATTTTTTTTTTATGGTTCTCAAAAATTCAACTACACTGTAGACACGGAGAAACGCAAAAAGTTCGATTCACAAACGGAAAGAAAAAAAAAATATATCCATCTTTTAATCGTCATTTTTTGGGGGGGAAACGGGCGCCAGTGACACCTATCGCGTTACCTCATTTCGGCAGATCATTAGATTTTTAATTCGGTTTAATACGAAGGAAACAACTTCTTTTACTAGACGATTAAAAATAAAAAAATATGACTTCGCGAACCCGCTTTTATATGGCGGTCATATCTCTCCCTGCACGAGAGATATCATGGTAGCACCGTACCACGTGTTCAATTAAATGCAACTTTTCTTTAAAAAAAAAATCCTTTTATCGAAAGAAAAAAAAAAAAGCAATAAAAGTAATAACGGTGCATCGATATTTCTAGAACATCTCCGAATAATCTTTTCAAACGATACCGCACTAGCTACCCTGCCTGATTCTTACGGGATTTATAAAACTTCCCTCGGCTCAGTGCAGTTCGGCACAGCTTTTAAGCGAAGCGCTTTCGCACTGAACTCGTGCAGTCATCTCCGCTATCGGCCACTAACGACAGGACACACGCACACAGTCCCAACCCTGACACATTCGTCCGTTGGACTGCACATACGGGAATTTGGTTTTAGCCTATAAGCACCTTCGATACCTACACTACGACAAATAAAACGGTATTCAATACATATCAGGATTTAATGATTTTGCCAAAGAATATTTCTGTATTTCGAAAACCGCCAAAAGATCGCGGTGCAAGTATCGAATCCGTTTTAATATATACTTCAAAATTATTCAGAATTCCCAGAAATCACAAATGATAATAAAATGACTAAGACGGTATACCACGTAACTCTCCTGTATCTTAAGGTACTAAATACAGAATTACCAACATTGGTCCTAAACAACATGCGCACAAAAACAATGGAACAGTTCTAATATTTAAAGGAAATATTCAGGGCTCAAAACGAATAGTTCACTAATTTCTAGTAAATTTAGACAAGCAAAAACCAGTCTAAATGTAAATAAAGATTGAAATGTCAACCAAACTGAAAACAATACAAAATAGACAAAAGACATGGAACATTAAATGCTGTCAAAGTTAATACAAAAAAAAAAAAACGTAAATAAATAATTGTATATAAATTGTTCATTAAGTTAGCGCGCTCTGTAGGCAATATACAGAATTATATCTGTGCTGGTGTGAAAGAAGAAAGTCGCAGCTATGCAGTGGTATATTTTGTTTCATAGCGGGGGTTTTCTCGCGATGAGTGAAAATGTGAAATGCACTTCCGAGTAACGGTATAAGCAGAAAGCAATTACTGAATTTACAACTCGATAAAATTTACCGTCTATCATGATTTTTCGACGTCTACAAACGGTGTTTGGTGCAGATACATTTGATGTGATTAATATAGTGGGCTCGCCTGGCTCATACTAGTACCATCAAACTATTCGCGTTCAGACCGTCCGAACCTGCGTAGGTCAGATGAAGTAAAGAACATGATTGATGCGCGGATCAGACAAAATCTGGATGTCATCCAAAGGATACAGGAGTAGCTCTATTGGGAAAGTAAATAAATTCGTTAAAGAATTAGGGTACCGTAGAATATGCGCCAAATGGGTTCCGAAGTTGCTGACGCAAGCGCGCGTACGGCAGAGGTGATTTCGTCTCTCGGCTTCGACGTTCTTCCGCACCCTCCATACAGCCTCGATTGGGCGCCAATTGATTATTACCTATTTCGCCACCTCAAAAAGCATTTGAAATTCCCCGGACGAGGAATTACAGACCGCTGGTTCATCGTGGCTACGTTTCCTGCTGATCGACATTTATATACAAAAACTGGTTGGCCGCTGGATTCGTCGTTGCATCTTAGGCGACTATGTCGAAGTTTAATATGTCGTTAAAATCGCAATAAAACGATCACTTTTTTTCTTTGAATAATTAAAATTATGCGCGCTACGAGCGAGGAAACGTTACTTACCGAGCAGATAAATTATAATTAAAGAATTAATTAATAATAAAAAAAGCGAGAGTTAGTTTTACAAGGAGTTTGAAGAGAAAAAAAAGTAGTTTCTTCAAGTTTATTCTTTGTAACAGCAGCGTATGAAGAACCGGTCAAGGAGAACTCGAGCGAAATCTTAAAAAGCACAATATAAAAGTTTGCTTTTTGTGCGCAAGTTGCCTTCAAAAGGAGCAAAATTTTAAAATGTAGTCGTATTATCTAATACGATCTGATAGGAAAACAGTCAAAGGAGGGGCTATAATTTTAATGATCTATTCGTCAACAGATGCAGTCGAAATATCTCGTATTTCAACTAAAAAATAAAATTCAGTATATGAAGATCACTTTAAAACGTTTAATTAAATTTAGTTTGCATCAAACAACAGAAACAACTACTTCCGATTGAAATAAAATAACTTAGGAGATGGAAAATCCTCTTTTAATTATTGAGCATTTTAATTCCTTGCAATCAGCACATAGGCATGTTATTCCACTAATACGATAGGAAAATATTTCGAATTTATTAATAGAAAGCAACTATGTATTATACATTTGGAACAACAGGCACACGTAGCTCCTGAAAACTGATATGATAACAATTTTTATTTAATGCCACGCGTGTCGAGTAGTCTTGCTTCTTTGGTAGAGTATCAAATATTATCGGATCTAGTGAGAAGTGATCACTTTTTGTAATCGCTAAATTTAATTTAACTGATTAAATAAAAAGAATCAGTTGTGCTAGTCGACCTGGCTATCGATTCTTGAATATTAACAATATAAATCGGGAAACGTATGATTCCAGATAATTTCAAAAATTTATAAATAGACGCATTCGAGACCACATCTCTATAGATACAGCGTATAATTACTTGGCTACAACGATACAAAATACGCTATAAGAATGTTCTCTTAGACCAAATAAAAATCATCATAAAATGAGAAATTCTGGCCAGCAAACTTGATGAAATGAAAAAATTATCGGCTAGTTGCATTAAGCGGAAATCTCCTACATATGCTCAATAGATCAATACGGATCCTATAGTGTAAAATTATGTGGCGTTCGAAAATCAGCGAGCCAAAAAAAAACAGAATTGAAAGGAACGCGTGCCATTTATGAAAAAGATATTTACTAAATAGAGGTTTCCCGTCATAAAGGCAAAGCGTATGTGCTATAATTAAAACGTCAATCAACCGGTAACAGCGGTTCGGAAGTGTCATAGACAAAAATCGTAGAATATGTACAGAATTAGATTTGAGCACCATCGTACTTCCTTTCATTTGGCTTATTTTGATATAGTACGCAGAGGCGTGTGTACATGTCGCGGGTTAGAGGGATCGTTTGAGCATTATTTGGTCTGCCATTGCGCAATAGATTTGAAAATAGAAGAAAAATTTTATTAATAGCGATTTCATCAGTTTTAAGAACTTCATTATTCGCAGTCTTGCAAATTGTAGCTCAACCAACTTCAAAAGAACGTAGAAAATTTTAGCAATACATAAAAGAAAATGAAATTGATACTGTAACGATCTGTTCCCGGATGACTCCTATTTACACTTCTATTTTGGACGCCGCCAGAACTTATAGCTCAATATTGTTCTAATTATATATAATATACGTGCCGCCGGAGCGAACACCCGCTTGGTTTTGCTATATACCTTTTCGTTCTTCTAACTCGGAGACCCTAGAAATCTGAAGTCCCCGGATTTTTTCGACAAATCGAATTACGTTCTCCTCTTCGGGCTCCTAATCCGAGACTTGGACAATTCGGAGAGAAACCACCTAACCAATCACCGGCGAGCATTAGGCTTTTGTTAATGCACGGCAGATTTTACCATTAAACACGCAGGGGAGCGAGTGATGAAAGGAAAAACTCCACTCGCGGACTATTACCGCGGACACGGGCCCCCCGAGTGTTCCTATATTTCGGTCTATAATTATGAAAGATCAAAATTAAAACACGGCAAAACCACAACCAATGTTAACATACAACATTTTATTAGCTTCGCAATGAAACAAAATAAATAACTAAATAAATCGCCGACGATCGGTATTTAACGGCGATTATCGCGAAACAAAGAAAAATACAGTTTTCGAACGATTTACGAATAGAGATTATGCAACGTCGACGCGCTCTCGAATAATACTCCGACGTAGTAACAATCAACAAATCGCGCGACAGCGAAACGGAAAAGACGAACTACTAGCGATGACTAACTTTGCTCGCAAGAACGGCTCGAAATCAGAACTAAACAGTTAACGGTAAAACTTTTAATTAAAATAAGCCTCACATTCAGATCAACTGATCACATACATACGCTACAACGACTAATTCTTCTTCTCTGCCGGCTCGCACTGCCGACCGGCGCTACCCTGTTGTCGCCGGACACGCTCGTACCGGGACATTTACACAGGGCCTAAGTCTATACGTGCCGAAATTTCGACCGAAAAACCGAGTTTACATTTTCGGCCGCCTAAGCGTCCTGGACCGTATTTTTCGCTGATAACGAACAATAGGATGATGTGGAAAGGTCGAAAACTAATGATCTTAACCAGAGAATAATTTCTAGCTCGACATCATTGCTAGATAGCGCCGTACCGAAAGGTAAAAATAAGGGCAAAAAAAAAAAAAATCCCACTACTATATGAAACCTTGTAAGATGTCATCGTCGTTCGAATTATACGAGGAATAAAAATCGACTTTCATAGACCGGCTTCTTGTTCTGTCGTATAAGTTTTTAGATATGTTCAGTTATATATACTCGTAGATCGTCAAAGTGCGTGTGCAGCGAAAGTAAATTCGAATTATAAAGTCTTATATACATTTACGGTAAGGATACTTAAGCGCTATTTCGTGCAAAAATAAAATCGTACTTGAGGCAATAAACAAAAGATGAAAAGGGCAAAAATCACTAAAATCATAGCATGTACATGCTTACAACAAGCATATGTTCACATAACTTATACAAAGACAACGGAGTTTCTAGTAACATAAACAGAATTATAAGCGAGAAAAAGAAATTCGTTCTTTAAAAGGAAAGAAAAAACTGGGCAATTAGAATGGCATAAAAGAGAAATAATAACATCGAAGGCAAGAAGAATAATAGTATTTTTAAAAAAACAAAAGTTAAAATCACAGTTGTTTTTCAATGCGGAATCAGATTGAAGAAATGAAATTATTGAGGTTAGTGCCACACTTCGAACTTGAAGTTCTTTTGGTAATTTATTAAATATCCCGATACGTTGTAATGTGTACACTACATTATGCATACTGTATTAAATAAATAAAAATTGTAATTTTTCTAATAATAATAAATAATTAACTTTTTTGTCCATTGTAATAAAGAGACCACGGTAGCATCCCTGAGGGCGTAATTAACGTTACATTTCACATCCCGGGTGGAGACTAAAGCCAACAATTAACGTTACAACGTGTAGCAATAACGCCGGCAGTTTGAAAAATACAGTTATTATATTCCTATACCGACAACGATTTTTTCGTAAAATAACAATATTCGATAATTAAAGAAACGTTTAGTCAGAAAAATACAATGTTAGCTAATTCTGACTAGAGCATGTTCCGCTGACCTATTAGTTTAGAACAGTTGCATATACTCAAATACCTTTGGTACAACTTAAAAACAAATTATTTTTAGCATGGAACATGCTCTAGCCGTGACCTAACTAGCAGAAAACGTCACATTAAAGAGGAACGCGAGGGCGTTATGTGGGAGGTAAATAAGAATACAGCCTTTTCTTCTATTTGTCTTAAGTCAGTTGTGTTCAGAAACTCCGATGATGTTCGTCTGTTATGGTGATGATTGTCATTCATCGACGTCTATATGTAAATACACTAAGCATTATAATGGTGCATCTACAAAAAAAAGATATATAAATCTGTTTGTCGAATGAATGAAAGAAATGTGGTTACGTAGAAGTATTAAAAAATAGGGTTTCGATGAAATGTACAAAATAAAAAGAACGAGAACTTTTGATGAATGAAATAAAGCACTGAAATTGCGCGAATCTCTCGAAAAAACAGTTTCCAACGAAAGTTACAATACTTATACTTTATCAGGAGATATCAATGTCGATCTCAAGTAACCTGAAAATCGGTGTTTATTTCGGTTCGTGGAAGAAACCTTTGGATTACAACTCAAAAGGAATCCAGCTCTACCAACTACTCGCGGGGGATCTTATATCAGTTTGATCTCCGCCCGTCACATCGACAAAATTGATTCTAAAAATTACATAAGTTATATCAGCTATCGTAAACCCATATACACGCATACCTCGCTTTACGGCCTAGATAGGTTCCGGGCAAACTGGCCGTAAAGTGAAAAGCCGTATATCGAATCAAATGTTTTAATACAAATTCATACAAACTGAATAGGATCCGTTCTAATCTCTTATAAAATGATACAATTTTTTATCTAAAAGGCTTTTTTGTTTTTTATAACAACCATGGGTGTATAACGTAAAATAGCAGAACTTCAAATCAATTAAAAATTAAATCAAATTTATTATCTAAAATAAATTCGTATCATATAAAATTGTTAAAATTGAAAATTAAAGATATATGTAAACTTTTAATCTGATGTCAGAGATGTACTTGAAGAATCGGTAAACTGCAATATGCTGTCATTATCACTTTCCGCTCTTCTAGAATGATGTAGTTTAAAGAATTGGTCTAATATTATCTGCCTTGCCTTATTTTCAACTTATTTTTTTCAGCTCGTTGTAACAAGTAATGACTGAGTTCATTTCTCGAGACATATTAGCGCTGCACTCTGTGCCAGGATCATTTTGAAATAGGATGTTTATTCCTTGTTGGCAAAAAGAAAGTGCCTTCGTCAAATGCTCCAATTTCAGCACTTGGCATACGGCAGGCTCTGGTTCTTGGTTTTCATCAAGTGCACCTTCCGTTTCAAGTTGAATCAATTCTTCGAATAAAAGTGATGCTCTGTCAGCGTCAAGCAAATCAGTCACATCATTTTCTTCTATAGCCTCAAAACCAAGATCGCTCGCCAAAGTCAAAATGATTTGCCGAACTTCGCAAAAAAAAAAATTAACTTCAGAGTCATCAGTTTTTATACATTCTGACCATATTTTTTTCCAAATATGATTAATGATAGTTGAATGTAATTCCTTCCAGGATTCACCACCAATGTTGTCTACAGCATCCTTAATGTTGTAGTTTTTCTAAAATTGTTCGAGTGAAAGTCCATTATTTGTTTCACTTATAAGTTTCTGAAAAGTTCTACGCAAATAATAAGCCTTGACAGTGGCTATTGCACCCTGATCCATTGGTTGGATTAAAGCTGTTGTATTTTTGCGAAGATATTTAATCTCCACATCTCGAGATAATTCGGACAATTTAACTAGGTGTCCCGGAGCATTATCCAAAATAAGTAATACTTTGTTGCTGAAGTTATTCTCTTGCAAATATTTTTTTACTTCTGGACAAAAATGATTTTTAAACTAGTCTTCAAAGATTTAGTCATCCAACCTTTTTTGCTGGTTCTCCAAATGAAACGGAATTCTTTTTTGTTCGCCCTTTTAAAAGCCCTCGGCTTTTAGTTTTTTTATTTAACCGGCAATGTGCGAAAAAAAATATGATTTCTGGTTGTTTTTTTTGGCCGTAAAGCGAAAAGGTGCCACAATTCAAAAAGGCCGTTAAAACGAAAAGCCGTAAAAAGAGCGGCCGTAAAACGAGGTATGAGTGTATTGTCCATTACTTCTAAGGATCATGTGACACAAGAATAAAAAAAATTAAAAAAAATCAAAATCGTTAACACTATTATTTTCTTTGGAATTCAATTCATTATCGCATCTTCAATTTTAACATATCATATAGAAACAGTTAAAAGTATCATATATTAACGGACAGCAAACGGCTAAAGCATGTTCCATGCTTTTTGAATTTTAGTCGTAGCCTCTAAACAGAGAGCATTGGAAGGTCTGGGGGTCTCCAAAGGGAAGACGCCTAGCGCCGATTTTTTTAACCTAATACTTATATAATAGTCAGATAAGTTTTTTGTACGTTCATTTATATCTTTTTCTTAATATAAATTAAAAGCATATTAGTTTTATGAATAAATTCGTTACTCACAACATTATAAAACTAGTATTTATCAAAATATATTAATCGTTTATTTCGTAATTAACAAGTGTAAATATTTTACTTTGCTTTTATTATTCCATTCCATTATGTAAAACAGTAAATTAAAAATTATATAAAAAAAAAATCAGTTATTAAGCATTAAGATTAAAAAATTTCCTATAATATACCGTGAATTTATTAATCGAAGTAAATATTTATTACTATATTTCATCATTTATCTTTAAATACTTTCTAACAGGACAGAATAGTGACGTTCCAATTTATATCGGTGATTAGTATAAAATAAAGCGCACTTAAAAACGTATAAACTAATCAATTGAGCTATTAAAGAACGAGGAACGGTTTTCCTCAGTAATAAAATTGAAAGAAGTCGTTTTGTTGAAAATCATTTTCTTAATAACGGCGATGTAAGAACGAAACAGTACGAGATTATACAATATTCCATTACAAATTTCTCTTTATGCGATAAATTTTAAATTATCATTGTTCACCCGTATACTTTTGTAGAATCTTTAGTATTGTTATAAATATGCAACGATTACGTTTAAAAACACCGTTAAGAACCAAACCGTTTTCCACTGGTCTTGCAATATTTTATGTATTTTGTTTAACCGATGATGTTATCGATGTAAACCTTTTAATACTCGGCTTTATTTAAGAATATACTACTGTTTAAATGTGGTTCTTTAATTTTCCATTTGGTTACGTTTTACCATAATTTGAATTCAATTTTTTACTATAATCAATTTTTTTTCGCATAATTTGTTCAATTTAGTATAAAAATATTTTAACATTAAAATAATAATAAATAACCTCGCAACGAACCAAAAATATAATAGGAACATTTTCGGAATTTTTTTTTAAAGTTCATTTATATACATACATAAATATACTGTGTATATTCTTTTTTTAAATTTATTACATAACTGTTCAAATTTTATATTACTTAAGTAAAAATGTATTAATTTTAATACTAAATTAATAATAATGTTTCATTTCAATTATATAAAAAAATTTCTAATAGAATTTGTTTTTATTTATGGAAAGTTTATTCAATCATTCACACATTAATGGAAGTAATTACATTTAATTTATAAATTAAACCAGCAACGGGGGGGTGGGGGGGAGAAATAGAGACTCTCATTATGTTTTAAATATACGACAACCTGAGTGCTCGAAATATTTTGGTAAGGTGAGTAATGTTTAGCAATGATTAAAAAATTCTAACACAGATAAATATTTAATTCAATTTAATATATACAATAAACATATACACTGAATTTACAAGAAAATCATTAAGAGTTGAACTTAAGATAATTTTTAATTAAAAGTAATTAAAAATATTAATTATAAATTTACAAGAACTAAAGAATAACAAGCAACATAAAAGATTTTTACAGTACAATGCTTTAAAAAAGTTACTGTACGTGGCTTAAAAATTAATGAAAAAAAAAAAAAAGTATGAATTTAAAATAGGTTTCTCTTAATAAATCATTGTCTACAGTGGAAGTAGATTAAAAATAAGTCATTTCGAAAGAAGAACAGTTACAATAATACTCAAAATATAAACGTTATCATAGAATTTTATTAATACAAAAAAGTTAAACGATTGTAAATGCTTAGTATATTGCAGACGTGACCCTGTATAATTAAATATTAATAGGTTGTCCTCTATAAGGTATTTCTACGCACCAATAATCTGTTTCATCGTAGCAAGGAACTAATACCGTATAACATCCGTCGCTTTCTTCTTTAAAATAGTTGCATTCTCTCACTGGTCCGTCATCATCGAAAAGAGTAGTAGAGTAGGGTGGAGAAAATATGTCTAAAAATGCAGTTGGACCATCCACAGAAGTTACTTTATGAAAATTATTTCTAGTTGGCGTTACAATAGCACATTCATCATTCTCTCCGATGATAACGGGTTCGTGTTTTTCAACTGGTAACGGACAAACTGTATAAGGATAATGTATATTTTCCATGTTGTATTTTGGTTTCGCAGTATGCGTATGATTCTGCGTTTGTATATTTTCTTCGGCAGTCGTGTAACTTTGAATACACACTTTACCTGATACTACTTTCAGTATACCGTGCATCAAGGGATGATCGTGCAGTGTTATTACTGATTTCGACTTTAAAACGAACGCAGTTACATTTACATTGAAATCTTTAAATATAGGCATAAATAAAACAGGATTCATATCATCGACAAAACGTCTACGATCATGTTTTACGATCAGATCTTTCGATAAACAAATGTCATTCAATGAAAGCGTACTCGTTATCGAGATCAGTTTATTGAAATTTTCTTGAAAATGATGTATGTTACTTTTATTAAACGTGACGATGGCCTGCTTAACTACTAGTTCGATATTTGACATTTTTACTAACGAAAAAGTCAGCGCAAAATATAATAAAAACCAATAATACTTGTAAATTCGTAAACATTAAATAAACTATGTATAACTAAAAAAAAAAAAAAAAAAAAAACAAAATAAAAAAACTTTTTAGGGTTTGAAGTTTGTGTTAAAATACCAACATCAATATAGCCGTAAAGACAACAATCGACATTAGCGAAAAATAAAATATTAATTGAAATGTAATAACATTATAATTTTTTGTGTCCAAATTGTTAATGATGTTTTGCAACGTATTACTATTTGAAGAAAAAAACAATTATAATAAATTATTGAACAACGTTAATCGCAATGATTACGTTTATGCCGTATAAGAATATAGAAGTAATAAGTTAAAATTTTAAAAAATTTTTCCGAAAATGTACTCTGGTAATTTACCTGCGCCCTAAAATTTTTAATATCGAAATCGTACACGTTTACATATCCGATGTGAAATATGATGAATCATAGATACATTTTGCCTTACGCTAATGTTATCAGCTTACTTGTTGCATATTTATTGGTAGTGTTCGTTTGTAGTTGTAAGTTGTTTATGTTTCGTTTACTGGCTTGATAAGATCGGACAGTTTTGATGGTAATAATATATTAACTACGATATTTGTATTTTAAAAATGTGGATTAACTCGTTTTGCCTTTATTATTTTTAAATACGGTGAAAATAAAGTTAGTAAGTATAAGTATTGCTGTTATTTTGTTTGATAGATAAAAGGTAGCTTTTAGGTTTTCCGCATATCTTGCTTGCATACCGCTAGTCGTTTATGTTAGATTTGAAATAACATCATGGCTAAATTTACACCAGGAACTTCAGGTTCTGCTTCTTCAGAAGTAGAATTATCAATTTCTTGCAGGTATATATAAACATATTTACACAATAAATATTAGTATTTATACCTTTATGCGATAGATTTATTTAGCATTGTTTAAGGAGAAAATCATTATATATTGATTTAGAATTTGTTTGAAATACTCTTTTTTTATTTTTTTTTAAAATTGTGGTAAATTTCTAGATCAGTCCTTCCAGTTCGTATTGGCTTTTTTAGTTCATTTTCCCTACATGCAACGTCATTATTTAGTTCATTGCTGGTTTAATCGCTAAAATATGAATTATTTATAAATTTATTTTACATTTTACCGAATAATTTTAAAAAATAGAAGTTTATAAATTTTGGTTTTAAAATATTTCAAGTTTACTCTAAGTAATTTAGTAAGCAAAATAATGTGTAACCGTAAAAAATATCACACTATCCTTTCATGTATATTTTTAAAAAATAATTGTAAAAATTTTAATTCAACTTTAAAATGTGAGGTGTACAATTTTAGAGTAATTAGTGTGATTGTTTACCGTTGATATTAAAAAAGTTATTATGCTTAATTAAATTATTCTCAATTGAATGATAATTTTTTCTTTTTTACTTTAAAAATTTTAAGTCGCTTTTTCGAAGGCATTTACAAAATTCTTTACTAATAGAAAAGTGTTAATTTAAATTATACATTTTAAAACCATGTCCTTTAAAGATAACGTGATTTACAGCCACTATTTGTTACCATAGTTCGGTTATTTGCATTGCATTACAACCAGTTTTAGCAGTTTCTACCTCGGCTTCGTCTGTTGCTGTGTTCTGTTACTTCCGGGTTTTGTTGTGTTTCTTTTTTCTTTAAATCTTGCTTCCGTCTATTGCGGTTTTTAGTGTTTTTGTGTTTTTCGAGTTCGCCGGTTTTTCTCTATTTGTTTTTCACCGTTGTACCCGCCGAAATCGAATTGTGCGACATGTCGTGTAACCCTACATTTTATCAACTAATTCGATTTACGGAGGAAGAAATTATTCAGTTTTATATTCGCCATTGTATTTTTCTATATTTCAGTTTAATTTCATTTTTACGAGTTTCTTTCTGTTACATGTTATTCTTCTTCCAAATAATTTTTCTATTTTCGTTTTTTCTTTCTTTTTTTTTCTCTCTCCCTTTTTTTTGTAACGAAGTATGGTTTGTTATGTAATTCATAGTTTGCTCGGCTGGTCAAAGTTTGTTAACTATAACGAAAAATTTGGAATTTCGGTGGGGACGACGGAGTGGTGGTGTTAAACGTGGTCACCAAAAATCGGCCACAGTTGGGACATGGCTTTTTCACTAAAGGGCGTTTCTATTAAACATGTGGTTGTTTGTTGTGACGGTTCTATACATTCGTAATCTTCGCAGATATTTACTTACCGAGTTGGGATTAGTGAAGTTATGCTACATTACTACAATACGAATTCGACTCCTTTAGGAGGGAGAGGTCAAACTATGTTCAGATTAATGAAGCCAAATTTGTGTCTGTCTTAATTTCACGGCACGAAGTTAGTTTATGTGGTTTTGGTGCTATTGATGTTTTTTCTGCTAACTTCTATTTATTCCTTGTTCTCAATCGAAGTTCCGAAACCATACTTCTCATTATCCACCGTGTTATCGGTCTCGGTTCCATTATCCAGTCCGATGATTGGAAGGGGTATGTACACATGATCTTAATTATACCTATCGGACCGTTAATCATTCCAAAATTTACGTTAATGTAGATACAGGGGTTCACACCGATAATATTGATCGTTTATAGCGTAAAGCCCCGAATAAAATTCAAAATGTGGTACTAGGAAAGAATTTTTCCCTTACTATATTGCCGAATTTTATTTTCTACAGCGAGTATGCATTTTTTAACATCGCTGTAAAAATGTATCCGGCCTATTAAGGTATGTACATTTTTCTATATTTATTCAATGCGCTGTATTTTCTTCAAATTATTACACTTCTTATTTATTCTTATCTTACTTTAACGTTATTTTAAAATATTCTCTTTACGTTACTCTACTTTTTCCGTTCGACCCAGTTTTGGCACGTTAGTTATTTTTTAATGTTCGCTTTTTTTTACGCGTCAATTTAATTTTTGGCCAAAATTTCACTCCGTTCATTTTTGCTCTTATTCATAGTTTGTGTTAGTTCACATAATCCGAGTAAGATCAAACATGAACTGGGGGGACTGATCTGATCACTTACCTAAATTGCTTCTAAATACTATTAAATTGTGTAGTTTTGAAACGAAAAATTAAAATATATAACTATCAAGTTAAAATATTAAATATGATCAATGTAAATGAAATAATTACAATGATGAACACCATGTAAAATTAAACGCATAATCTTATTGTTGCATTATAGTATAAAAATTATTATTTTTTTTTTTTAACATTAATAATCGTGTATATGTGAAATTCCGCGAAAAGCAATGGTATTTGCTGTAAAAGTTAAAATTGTCTAATTGTTTGAACAGAATTTTAACTTCACGTTTTACCTGTTATAAGTTTCGATAGTTGATTGTTGGAAGAAATAAACCCAGAGAAATTTGTTTTTCTTGGAATATTTTGTTATCAAGTATGCGTGCTAGTTTAATAGATGGATGTCTTTATAAGTGTATGAAATATCAAAATAAAATCTGATATCCCGTATACATGTGTCTATAAAAGGAAATATTATTACGAACTACAATTAAAAAATTTCTGTTTTTAGCCTTAGTTCACGGATTAGTATAGACATACACCACGGTAATGTGTTGTAGGTGTAGCTAAGGTAGTATCTCCTTCTACTGAAATATGTTAACTATTCAACATTTTAGACAAATACTATTATTAATAAAAATAGATTTTATATTTGTGATTCCAATTTGTTGCATGTAGAAACTTGTTAGATTGCGATATATTCTCCAAATCGGATCCGATGTGTGTTGTTTCCTACAGGACATTAGAAGGAGAAAAATGGAAAGAAATATTTCGAACAGAAATTATCTATAATAATTTAAATCCGTCATTTTCAAAAAAGGTGGTTATCCAGTTCATTTTTAAAGAATATTTCAAATTATAATATATATGTAAAATCACACATCTTGTTAAGACAGATATCTTTACATAAATCACAAGTTTAAATCGTTAAAACGTTATTGAGATATTTTTTTTCATTGCTTTGATTCTTAGCTTATAGTAACGTATCAGTTTGAAGTTCAACAACATTTAAAATTTGATGTGTACGATGTGGATAAAGACACACCCGATTTAACGAAACATGATTATCTTGGATATTGTACTGCAACTGTAGGCCAGGTATTTATAATTTTATTTTTTTAAATTTATTTTTGAAAGAAATTTTATTGTTTTATATTTTGTTAGTTAAAAATTTATTTTCATACCCATGCATCCAAAGGTGTGTGTGTATATCTATCTCATGCAATATGCGTGTGTGTACTGAGTGATTTTTACAGTCCAAAGATCAAAGATAAAATGCAGTAAATTAAACTAATTTTTGTTTCATCAGCAACTCATTTATAGATAAAAATTGATTCCAAATGTGTATAAAAATATTATAAAAATAAAAGAAAAATATAATATAATTTTTCTAAAAACAGCGGGTTATTTTCTAAAATTATTTGTCAAGTTACTTTTTTGTAATTTTGTAATTAACTCTATTAAATATATTACAATTTATACAACAGTAAATAAAATAATAAAAATAATCATAACCGAAAAGCAGGCGATAATACATCTCAATTACTTAATTTCATATTATTAAATGAGCAATTATTCTGCATATATAATTTTGATTTTTCAACGATAACTAACGCTTTTGATGAAATTCACGGATTGGTTGTTTTTGTGATCTGGAAATTGGTTGTTAAAGGTCTTATCTTCTAGAACAGAGTTTCCCAACCTTTTTTTCGTCGAGCCTCCCCAAATTATGAATAACATTTTTATGCCTTCCTTAATTTTTTCATTGAAATAAAAACGCACATTTGTTTAACGGCACTTATTTATTTTAATTCTAAGTTGTAGAAAATAAACTTTAACCAAATTTAAAACGTTTTTTATCGAAATAATTTATTATAATTAAAGTGCTAATGAGATACTTGAGCTTGCATGTTCTGCACTAGTTGGTTAATTCTAGGTTCAGTTTCTGCCAGAGCTATTGTCAATTTCGCTGCTTAGTTTCAATTAAAACCAGAGCTAAAAACCCTGTCTCACATAAGTAAGTCGAAGAAAAAGGAACAAGTATTCTCAAAGCAAGAGAGCCAACTTTGGAAGTAACAAGGAATCGTTTAATCCAAAATTTTTCCAATGTCAAGAGATGGAAGTAATCTTTCGTTGTCGAATCGGCCTTCATTTCTCGAAATTCTTTCTGAACTTGTTCTGGTAATTATACGACATCAACAACAAATGGGTTTCTGGTCATGTGACATATTGGTGACTCTGAATTAATGTCTCGACAGTATCAGTGAAATTCATTTTCCAGCGCTTGCAAATGAGTTTGTATTTCAACTTTGAAATCTTCGTTCATTTTTTTATTATTAATTGCTTTGAATAGTTGAGAAAAAGATATTATTACATTTTCAGCAGACACCTTTTGATTCCAAAGTTGAAACTTTGATATGAGCCCTTGAATATGATCATAGTTACTTATTACAATGCCGTTTCCGTCTTGAAGCTTCAAGTTTAGCTAATTGAAGGCATCAAATATATCAGTTAAATAGGTCAACCTCCATTAAAATTGTTCATTGTTGAACATTTGCAAAAAATATTTTTTTTTCTTTGAACTCAAGAAAGATGATGACCTCTTCTTTCAATTCATAAAGGCGAGCCAACATTTTGCCCTTAGACAACCAGCGTACTTCTGTGTGGAATAGGACTCTTATTGGTATCGAAAACTAAAATAAAATCATGTTTATAGTATTAAAAATATTAAAGAAATGGTTTTATTTTTCAATTAGTTATATATTTGCGGAATAGTTTGGTTATTTTGTTTTATTAATGCAATAGTTAGTTTGCTTAATAGGTTATAAAATTAATTTAAAATTATGAGAATAACGTTGTGTTAATATTTAATAACTGAATTGTCAGTCTTTTTTTAAATATATACTTGAAGTGTAACAAGACAATGAAGATAGGTATTTGAATCCCACAGTAATACGACAGTACTACAAAACAGATTTTTTGGAAGATAATTAAAGTAATTAATATACTAATGGTACTACTGTGAATGTTTAATATTTATATACATATTTCTTATTGTGTTATAATCTATATTATCATATTTATGTTATTTTGATAATTTAAATAGTACATCATATGGTTATAATGTTAGTGAATTGCTAATTGATTGGATTATCGTTCAAAGCCAAATTTTTCTATTTTAAACTATTACACATTCTAGTCCTCAAAGAATTGTTATTGTGGCATTGAATAATTTTCTTTGAAATTATATTTTTCTGCAATCAAGTGTTATTTATAATTTTGAGAAAAACGATCGCTATTTTAGTAAAATTTATGTTCCGTATTTTACATTAGAATTCAACGTATTCAATGAAAAACCCAAAAAGTAAAAAAAAAAAAACATGTTTCATGCCATTTGTACCTAAACATTTTTTTCTAAATAGTGTTAAATTTATTTATTACTTTTTTATTTTTATTTCATGAAAATTGAACATAGTTTACAATGCAATAATAATAGTTGTAATAATATACTTTGTTTTTTAAATTAATTTTGTGTAAGTACGTTAATTTTTTTTTAATGTTTTTTTCTTAGCTTTTGTTTTATTTTAATTAAAAAATTACTGATTGTTGTTGCCTTTGCGTATATTTTAAATATTTCTAGAAATCATTTACTTAACAATATGGAGAAAACTATTTATAATAAATATTTTACAATCATAAAATTACTGAAGTCAATAAAAGAAAATTAATAGTTTTCATACGTATAATTTTTAAAATTTTTATATTCTTATAAAAAACAAATTTTTTATCAAAAATCAAACATAGTGTTTGCGTCTGTCTATAGCTGTGTTACGGGAGGTGGTGATTTTGTAACCTTTAGTTGTGAGTAATGATATTGACATTTTCATATTTTGTTAACTAGTTTAGTATAAAGTGAAAGTAAGACTAGAAAAAGAAAATATCTCGTTTTTATTTTGATTGGGTATTTTTTATTATTTTTTTCTATTTACTATTACTTTTCCTTTTAACTAGATTGTAACTGCGGGGAGTTTAACTTTAAAATTACGGAGTACTAATCCGAACAACAAAGGGGAATTAATTGCCAAAGCGGAAGAACTATCTCAAAATCAAGATGAAGTAACAATACAGTTTCAAGCTCAGGGTTTAATTTTGAATGATTGGTTTAGATGGTATGTATAAATGTAATTTACAGAATCTATGTAAATGCGACTGTGTTTTATTTTATAATCGTTTATGTATCTGATTTCAAGGTACATTGATAAGTTAGTTATAAAAGATTTATTTTTGTTCTTAGATGTTTATTTGAATATTAAAAAATTCGCAGATTAATGTTAATGCTTGTAAACATTGATACATTTTTTGTAAGTGCGATTATAAAGTATTTTCGTTTTATTTTCCAAATTCAATTTATTAAATGATTTTTTAAACAAATAAAATAATTAAACAAATAGAATATAAGTACTATCTTGCTTATACACGAATACGCGTAAGTAGTAAATTACACACGTGACATGCTAAAATACGTAATTAAAATGAAAACTAACAGGAACTTTAAAACACCCAAATACCAAATAATCATTTCTCAATGGTATTTCGATTGAAATAATTAAAATAATAATTATTATTATTACCATAATAATAAATTAATTAATAGTCAATAAAAACTTATAAAGTATGTTTTTAAAATAACTTGTCAATCTAAGCATTATTATTAATCAAAACAATTGCACAATATCTGTATTTAACTGAGTATGTACATTTAAATGTTGCTATAAACAAAAAAAAAAAAAATAAAAAAATCATCCTCTAGTATAAAGAAAGAGAAAATAAAATGTTTTTTTACAAAAAATAAATACCGACTTCAAGGTTTATTATAAAAATTTAAAAATGCACTAAAAAGTAAAAAATAATTATTCGATAAAAAATATATATCAGAGTGATATACCCTTAAAGGTGATATCGCAATTGTTATACAACATTAACTTTTTGGAGTTGGCATCAAATTCGTATTACAATATCTATGAACAATTTAATGAACATTTAACGCAGTTTTTAATTATTATTTTAATATGAATTTGATGCCAACTCCAAAAAGTTAATGTTGTTATAACAATTGCGATATCACCTTTAAGGGTATATCACTCTGATATATATTTTTTATCGGGAGTAATTATTTTTTATTTTTAGTGCATTTTTAAATTTTTATAATAAACCTTTATTTATTTTTTGTAAAAAAACATTTTATTTTACAATTTCTAGCGTTATACCTGAACTTCATTAATAAATTAAACGTTATTTTTGGCAATAGGTGTTTTTGTAGAATAAGGAAATTAAAATTTATTATAAAATAAAAGCATTTTTTGAGGACACTGGGTTAACGCAAGTATATATTGATACGAATCAGGGTTTGGTGGCGCGATCTTTTGACGACGTTCTAATAAATTAACAGTTCGGTTTTTAGTATTACTTTTGATTTCCAAATGTCGACGATTATAGCCACCGGCCAGTGCCTCTGTCTACGTGCCGGTGGCGCTCGCGTGTGCGCGCGAACTGCGGCACGTGCTGAAACATCGTATCATACCGAACGGTGATAAGAGATAAAGCCGGCTGAGGTAGATCGGATGCGATGGAGAGTTTTGCTTGTTACTTTTCGATGATTGATCTAGTTAGAAAATAGAGCATGGCTGGTCGTGAAAGAAAGTAATTAGTAGATCGCATTTCTTTTTGAGCTTTGTTCAGACAAGGTACACTTTCTCTCATTTCTCGAATATATATAAAACGCCTAATGCTCGCCGGCGGTTAGAAGTCGGATGTTATCCACGGTATATTTATTGATGTATTTTTTTTTTGTCGTTTGTGTTTTTTTTTGTTTTCTTTGTTTTTCTCCGTCTTCTTTGCCTTTTACGTATTTTCTCGTCATATTTCTCTTTGCTTGGCTGCACTCAAAAAAAGGCGTATACGTAACAATATATATACATACACTTACATAAAAAATTTGACTACAACTGACCTGGTCGAATTTATTTTCAGTTGAAGTAATTTATCTGAGTAGCAAATGCGACTGCAGGGAATAGAAGGAACTGAAGCAGAGAACGATATAAAGTGGTAGACTTAGTCTCATACGGCATGAAAATGAAATAGAAAGTTATAGGTCTCTTATTATGCAGTCTTCTTAAAAGAGATCATTGTAGGAACCAGAGCAGTCTTCAGGACTTGAAGAAGTAGCTTGATTATTGCCGTTTTTAATCGCGAATGTACCAACTAAACTAGTGTAATTAATCTATATACTTTTAGTAGTATTTTCGAAAAGTGTTAATGTTAAAATCTCCCGCAGTCGTTAAAATTTCAGTCGACATGTGCATGATTTCATTGAAGTGTAATGAAGAACTTTGGTGAAAAATTATCGAATTGATATACACCGCATTGTAATTAGTAAAATTGAAACAATCACAGTATATACATAAAATACTTATCAATGACTAAGGTAACGGTACGATAAATAAATAAATAAATAAATAAAACCGCGCATAAACAAAACCAAAGAGAGGATTTAAAATTTACGTCAGAAGATAACTATGTGTCAGTTTAAAAGTATATTTATAATTTTTGAAAATTAATGTTTTAAATTAACTTCGTCCAAACAAAATGTTTAATGAAGTATATGTTTTTCGAATTCCGTACGCATAATGTACGGAATCGTAATAAGATGGTTCAGAAGCGGCACAAATATCAAGTAAAAATTAAAAATTTTGCACATAAATTACAATTAAAATACTCTTTAAGATATTGTATAATTTTAGAATAACCGTTTGCAAAAAACTTCCAGTTTTATATAATGTGGAATTTAAAATCACCTAAAAATCATTTAAAAATCTATAACTTGTCGCCGGTAAAGCTTTTAAAAGTGAAGTTCAAAGTAAATAACAAATCTTTCATATATTTTTTTAAATTTAATACATCGGCCATGCGTAAACAGTTATAGATAAATAGCGTTCCGTAATTTAAAACGTAATGTAAATTAATTTAATTTAGTTTTAGTACATATTCGTTATTTAATCGTTTTTCACATGTATTTAGCATGTTTATTTGTGATATGTTTTTTGAAGTTTATTTTGTTATCTACAGATTTGATTATTGTGTCGTGATGGTATTTGTTTTAATTTTTTTAAATTTTGTTTTTAAAATAAGTTAAAATGACATTCAGCAGTATTGGGTGAATCTTTTTTTTTTCTTTATTATATTATATAATTTAATTTTTTGATTGGTTATCGAAACTTCCTAGGTTTTAAAAGAATTTAAAAAAAAAGCAATAATGACGAAAAAAAGGTTGTGTTCATTTAATTTAAAGTCACAATCAAGTTTAATAAGTGTGAATTTTCCCCATTAAAAATCCTAAAGGCTTTGTTTTTTTATTTTTTTATTTATTTATTTATTTTTTTTATTACAAGAATTTCAACATATTATCTATCGTTAATTTGCAGTAGAAACTGTTTCTGATTTTATGCTGAAATTTTGCTTCAATTTTTTTATCTCTTTCAGGAAAAGAATATTATTATTTTTGTTGTTCCTGAATTATCTTAAATAGAAGTTGGTATTTTTAAACGGTTTACGAAGTAAGCAGAATTTTTTTCGAATGCAAACATTTTTATTTATAATTTAGTTGTATTGTGTCGAATTATTACTAATTAGTATCTTAATAATAGAAGCATACGTTGTTTAGGCTGTGCTCATTTGTTGGCAATATAAGTCCGTTTCTAGAAATTTCTAAGGTAAGGGAAGATGGGGAGTACGCAGTGGTACATAGGACGGAACACGTCCGATCAAGCAATCCGAAATGGAAGCCTATAACATTACCAGTTCGCCTGTTATGCGGCGATGATATGGAGCGAAATATTCGCATTCGTTGTTATGATTATCATTGTAATGGTAGTCATGAAATGATAGGTAAGTTTTTAGGTAAGTCAGAATTATAAGCCAAAATTTGATTAAATTCGCTTTTTTTTTACTTTGAAATTTCATCCGATTTTAGAGCAATTTAAGGGAGCTTTTTGCATTCATTGGTAGTTTTGAAGATTGCTTGAATTTTGAAGAATAAATTTACATGAAACAATTTTTTGCACCAGCTTTTCTCACTTATTTGCCTTTGCCATTATAAGATATCTTTGTGAATATAATATTCGTAAAATATTTTTAATATGACTTTTTTTCTTTTTTCAAAGATTTTCCTTAACAACTTATTTCACTGAAGTGTCACTGCTACCTAGCTCGTTTTTAACATAACCCGTCGTTATGTATGAAAAAAACGATTTTATTTAGCAGTATACAGATAAAAATTCAAAAGAAGTATACGTTAAATATAAATCGAAAATTCTCGAATTATAAGGTAAGTTGCTTTCACCTAGCTCTACCCCATTTTTTTTTAGTTTAAGCTCTTCTCTCGTTTTAATTTATGATTTCTATGATCCTCGACGATAATTCCTTTTATTTTTAGTATCCTCGCATTGTCTCTTTAATTGAATTTGGATACATTAAAAACTGTTATTGGATAAATGTCCCCCGTTGCGCTGATGTGCAAGAAAAAAAAAACTTCTAACGCACTTTAATAAGTTAAACGTTTTAGATCGAATTCCGAAATTTTCATTTGATTCTTGTGATTGGAAAACAATTTTAGATGAACGAAAATTCAATTTTATCTAGTTTTCACTATACTGGATTTTCTTTAAAACTATCACGTCACATTTGAACACATTCGATAGAAACTATGTCGATTTAATTAGTAACATAAAGTAAATAAAGATTCACAATAAGCCAAATAGTACATTAATAATGGCAGTGGTTTAAAGATTGCCGAGAGAAAGAAACTCCCTCGCACCTACTGTTAGAATTGATACATTGTGAACTGAAACTTCACAAACCCATTGCCAACTGTGTAGGATTGCTCTACTTTTTTACTTTTTGTTCACTCTTTTCTTCGCTTTTAATCTTTTCTCGATAATTGTAAAGACATATAATATTTAAACCTTATTTACTGCACAGAATAGTGATATTATTGTTAACCGGTGAATAATTGGCGGGTTTCGGTGCACCAGGAAAAATAATTAAACTTTTGGTAATAATACTAATCCCAATGGTGGTAATTAGACTGAGAATAAGGAAAATTAAGTGGCAGTATTAACGTGTGAATTTGGCAATGTAAAACTATCGGCTGCCAGAATTTTGCTTAGAGTGGGGTCAGATTAAATTTTTCGCCATCAAGACATAAAGACTACTAGAAGAAGAAGAATACAAAAATTTATACAAATAGTAGGGTTTTTCTGAATAGAGTTAATTTTAAGATTTATTAAAATATAATGAAAAGAAATACTACTTGATTAACAAGTTCATATTTATGATTTTACACACAGTAATACGAAAGTTTCCTAGAATTTTCAGAAAATCTTTTTATCTATGATTAGAACCTTTTTTCCTTTTTTTTTCTTTTTTTTTTTTTTTTTTTTGTGAAACAACTTTTTAACCAATAATTATTACGAGTAATTTTCATTTAAATAGTTTTTCGTTATTGTAAATCTTAGTCAATTTCTTGAAATTCTTTTTAAAACGCTAAATGATCTTTTAATATCAGTTGTAAAATAAAAATGTGTCTTTAAGATCATTAGAGAATTTTTAAATAATGAATAGGTGCTATCATTTTACTTAATCTATTTTGCTGTTTTCTGAGGTTTTCTTTCTTAAAGTCAGCTCTTATTATGCCAATATCACATCTCTTTCTACATAAAAGCAAGTTTAGTTAAGCATGTATAAAATTAATTGGGTTTTAATATAGTGAGTCATCGTAAGTAAGACCTATGTTTTATAAAAGAATGGATAGATTATGATATAGAAGTCAAAAGCTTCTGAAGCAAATTTGCGCAGAATGTGATATATGAAATGAAAAATTTAAAAAGTACACAACTCGGATATTTAATAATGGTAAGTTTCAGAGGCCAACCAAAAATTTTGACTAAAATTAAAGTTTGAAAAGAAAATACGAATTCGAAAACTAAAAGAACAGCTTAAGGTTAGTTTTTTATGATATAAAGTACGATTTTTTCCAGAATCGTATCTTAATTTTCGTTAATTTATTTGTTCCAAAAAAAAAAACAGAAGGGGGAATGAAATTTAGGCCTAAAACGAGCAACTTTATGTTTGTTCAATTTTTAATTTTCGCGCTAGGACTTTGGTTTTTAAATATTTGATTTTATCGATTATATCTCAGAAAAAATTTAATCTTATAAATCAATTTTATATTACATTTAATAATTTTCCCGTTAATCGATGTGGTAATGGAGTTGATAATTTTCAGATTTTATCGCTTTAGGGTTAAGTTACTTTCGTATTTAATTTTACTTTTAAAAGCTCTGTAAACTATTTATTTGCCAATTTACTTTTGTCACATATACATAGCTGCTGTGTGCATTCTGCTTATGCTGTTAACAATTGTAGCGAAAATATTTATCACAAAAACTACACATTCGAGGCAAATTTGCATATAAATTGCGCGTTGTTGCTGTCTCACAGAAAGTCATATTATTTTATTGCATTTAATAATCGTTGGTTATTTTTAATTGATTGTGTTTAGGTGAATGCTACGTAACTTTGAAAGAGCTGGAACATGCCACTCGTCAACCGGTTACACTTAAATTGGTTAATAATCGTGATGGTCGAGTAAGTATAATTTTTAATCAATACTAATTAATTACTAAAAAATGCAGTAGTGTTTGTTAGAGTGTATTTTCACATATTGTTCCGTTTATTCGATAGCGGTCGCATTCGCGTAGAAATGAAGGTTCATTGGTGGTAGTAAAATACGATTATCAAAAAGTGTACTCGTTTTTGGATTATATAATGGGCGGCTTACAGATTAACTGCACCTTCGCTATTGACTTCACTTGTAATTTCATTTGTTTATCTAATATAATTAGACGTTATCGTAATAGTAGTAAACACTTCGCTTTCACAACGAGTAAACTATGACCTTTTGCATTTTCCATTCATTTTATCGCTTTTCCAGTTGTTTTTTTTTAAGTTTTCGTTGTTTTTTTTTTGTTTTTTTTTTTTTTCGAAATGAAACTTTTAAACGGACCTAACTCTTGGTAGATGTAATTTTTGCGTCTCCATTTTTTCTGACAAAAAAAAAAAGGCATTTGTCATAGAATAAAACTTGTAAATATCGAAACAAAATTTGAAATTTATAAAGTTACAATTATATTGAATTCGAATTGAAAAAAAGTAAAAATTATAAAAGTATTAAAAATATGCACTACCTGATTAGTAATTTAACTTTACAGTCATTAGTGAAATTTTTCTATAGAGTGAAACATAATCGTGTACTGACTGTCGGCTTCAAATTTTCTTTCTCTTCTTAGTATTATTAAACTAGATATTAAATTGAAAGACTATAGAAGTTTCACTTTGTTCCACTTCATAAGATGTGGTTATATTCGGACAGCTAACAGTCTTCAGGTATCTATTCAGTGATACTATAGCAAAATTTTATTTTATCTGATGCTGAAAGAAATTCCCAGGAGTTTGCGTTGGAATCACTCGTAAATCTACAAATTTCAAATTTGGCGGTTTTTTTTTTTCTGTTCTAAGGTTGTCATGTAAATAAGCTAAATGTTTTCAATTAAAAGCAAGTTATTTTTATTTGAGCTTCAGTGAATATAAATTAGAATTCTAGGCGTATAGTTTCAATAGTATGATTTGTACTATCCACTCTAGGGTTTAACTAATATTAAATTAATGTATAGGATATATCCATTTGATTTATTTTGTCACCAAAGTGAAAACAAGCGTGCATTTAATGACTGGATAATAAAAATCTTTTTCTAAATGTGCAAAGACATTATTTTTTTAAATTAAAACACGTGATTCTGATTTCTCCTAATTACAATATTAACATCATAAATGAAAATTTGAAAAATATTTTATTAAAAACGATACGCAATGAAATAAATATGAAAACAAACATAAATGTTTAATCTTGGTTGGTATTTGTAGCTTCTAATGGAGATCCGTCGTCACCAGAATCCTTGCATTTCATTAGTGAATACTACCCGAATCAGTATGAACAAGCATTACAAGCTGTTGGTAATATTGTTCAAGATTATGATACGGATAAGATGTACCCAGTTTTAGGCTTTGGCGCTCGTTTACCGCCTGACGGCAGAGTATCACATGAATTTTACGTTAATTTACATCCAGACAATCCCTATTGTGAAGGAATCGATGGTATTCTTTACGCTTTGTTGTTTTCTTTTAAGATTATTTTTTTTTTAAATGTTATATATATGTATATATATATATATATATATATATATATATATACGCGTGCGCACGTGTCTGTGTGTGTGGCCTGGTTTATTAAAATGTTAAACAAAACAACCCCGTATTGTGTTATGACCTTCGGTGGCGGTGCACTCGCACGTTATCATGACAACCGCTCTTCCACTTGCTTTTTACTATCAATCATTTTCATTATGCAGTTTTGTTTTTACAAAGAATATTGTTATAGTTTGAACGATCGAAGTTTTCCATATTGCTAACTTTTTAATCCGTTAAAAAGCTATCGTTTTTACTTTGTTGTCTATTCATTTTTGATTGGCGATGTTTTGAATTTCTGTTTACCGGGTTTATATGTCGTAAATATTAATTATCGTGATGCAACTGCTTTAATTCTATTATTATTGGTAGTAGTGGTTCTTAAGTGAAAAATGTGTTTAGAAGATTTTTTCAAGTTAGCATGTTCTTTTTTAAAATTAATCTGAAAAGTAAATATTAAATCTAGAAACTTAAGAGTTGTTTCATTAAAAACAATTACACTTTTCTATAAAAATCGCCGAAAAAGTGGAAATCGATTTTTCGGACGGTGGTCCCTTTTAATGGATCGGATCGTGTATATGTATATATATATATATATGCGTGCGTGCGTGTGTGTGTGTGGACGTGTGTGTGTGGTTATGTGTACTCACGCTTGTCAATCTTTTTTAAAATAAAAATATCTAGTAAAATGAAAAATTCAAAACTTTGTAGTAGTAAATGAATCGTGCTGGATAGATTGTAAATGTTTTAATTTTTCAGTTCTCGCTAGAAGTGGTTTATTCTGACTGGAAGTTAATCTTTTTAAAATAGAACGGTGTATTTTTTTGTGGATTTCTAATTTACATCGAAAAATAAGAAATTTTTGTTTTAAAAAACAGTTTTTTTTTTAAATTATTTTTAATTACGATGGAGAAGACTGAATTTATTAAATTAAAAAATTCGGGTTTAGGTCAAATAATTTTACAATTTTATAATGTTTAAACGAATATTGTGCCTTAAACAAGTCTTACTTAAATAAATATGAGTGTAAATGATACTTCAATAATTCGGATTCATTTAACATAATGAAGAATTAATAACCGCATCATGTTCACATTGCTTAATGTAAGCTCGAAGTCTATTTGGAAACGAATTTACGGTTCGAAGAATTTGTTCAGTTGAGAGAAATTAGACAGTTTATGTGGTTCTATCATGTCCTTTTGCTACAGATCTCTCTATGTACATAGTCTAAAATATTCCAATTTGGTAAGCGAAATGGATAATGAATTGGGCCATATTTACTAATTCTTTTAAGAAATATTCTACTAAGTTGGGTTCAGAAGTGGACAACCGTATCAGAACTGTTGATAAGTATTGTTAAAAACATTTTTTTGTGTGATTCAGTAAATCAGTCTTATTTTTTTTTTTTTTTTTTGATGAACGGACTTTCGATTACCGGAAAAATTACATAGCTGCTCTGCCTGCCGGAATTTACAATTTTTCCTTTAACCTAACACTTGGCACTTGTACGTACAGGGCACGCCTACCGCGAACGTACATAGCATCATTGTTCTTAACCACTAACACAAAGTCTCAACTCCGACATTTGCTGTATGCCTGGGCTTTTATATTTTACAAAATTCTTTAGATGCTTCGGCTAGCGATAATGAAAAATAGAATGTGCTCGAGAAATCGAGAATTAATGATTTTATCCGAGTAATAATTTCTAGCTCGAGCATCTTCGAAAGGTAGTGCTAGAATTACCAGACTCGTATCAATATTACGGAAAATATTTTTCAACAAAGATGAAAAATTTGTCCGTAGCGCAGCTATAAATGTCTATCATGATTCATATTCCCATCAAAAAGAAAGAACTAATGATCTCATCTCCGACAGTTCCACACCAAACATTGACCTATCAGATGTATTTATCATCTCTTTCAACTCGTTCGGATTTATTTCCGATAAGTAACAGTAATTCCAATTTTCTTCATAGTCATTTGTAAGATGCATTCATTCGAAAAGAAAATCTTTTGATTAAAATAACAAGGCAGCCTCCACGCATAACAGAAAATGTTTATCGTTGTTTATGATCACTGTAACGATGAAGCTTGTAGTTGCAATTAACTCAATAAACTGACCTTTTCGATGTACTCGAATCTGTTTTTTGGTATCTCAGACTGACTGGAGGTAATACGAGCAAAGCTGATATCGACAAACCTTATGCCCGAATATGTCTGCGAATTTTTCTGCTACCTTTGTATCAACGCGTGTAAGTAATGTTAAGAAAATATTCCGTGAATGAGGCATGGTAAGTGCTTCTACCGTAATTTTCAAGTATCTCAACAGCTTCCTCATTGTAATAGACCGCGGCTGTAAATGGTTAAAATGAAATACAAAGCTTTATTAGAAACGTTATAATGAGGTAAGTAGAATAATGACAATAGTGTAAGTAATATTAAGGATTACAGATTTTATTTGTAACAACTATCTACTCATAAATAATAATAATAATAATAATAAAAAAACATGAACAAGTGGCATATGTTGAATCCCACAACTTATTCCTTGGAATAAAATAGTAGTAAATTGTTGAAATGAAATATGTAGTTTTATCAGTAAGGTGACATTGAAAATGATAATATTAATATTGATAATGTTAAAGACTATTGGCTTTATTCGCATTAAACTAAAGAACTCAGAAACACATAACATGGTTACGTACCACAATGAGTAAGTATTCAGAAAGATTCGGAGCACATTTTGGGATTGAAAATGAGGATTTTGAAAAAAATGTTCCAAAGGTTTTATTTTTCGACATAAAAATAAGATTTGTAAAAAAAAGCTTGACTTCCGTTTGAATAGATCACTTCTCAGTAGAAACCGGAAGTTAAAAACATCTGCAATTGATCAGATACGGTCAATTTACTACTATAAGGCTTTAAATTTTTCATTCTACCAAATATTCCAGATTTTTGAATGAATGGGCGGGTACTTTAGGACACTTTACATATATATATATATATATATATATATATATATATATATATATGAAGTGCGCGCGTGTGTGTGTGCATTTGCGAAGAGTTGTAAATCTTTTAATTTGGTACCAGAGTGAAGTGAAAATTTGAAAAGAAAAATATAAGTCAGGAAAGAAATTATTTTTAGATCAGTGTTTCATAAGATACAGAATCTAATTTACTATATAATGATTTAAAGAGCCGCTATACGTGTTTAACCATTTTATTCTAAGATTTTATTTAAACTAAACATATTGAGTTAATTAGTAGTTATATTTTCATGGTGAAAATTACTTACAGTTCGATGTATCAATTTTTAAACTTCTTTTAGGTGTATTAAGTGCTTACAAAACTTGCATCAAACGTGTTCAATTATATGGACCAACAAATTTCAGCCCAGTAATCAATCATGTGGCTAATTTTGCTCGAATTTACTCCAACACATTTGAACAATATTTCATTTTATTAATTATTACGGACGGTATAATTACCGACATGGATTTGACTAAAAAGGTATGCTGTATATAGTTTATGTAAATTCGTTTATAAAAAAGTTGATAGTTTCTATTGTTTTTAAATACATATATAGATCTCTTGTAAATATTAATGGAAAAATTGGAAATATCATTTTTAAACATATAAAAAGAACGTCCAATTAGTTGCTGTTGCAGTAGGTAACATATACTTCTTAAGTTACATAGCTCCGTTGAGACTAAAGAAATTCTTAATAGATGCAAGTTGTATACGAAAATGGCATCGCGTACATTTAGAAATAATTGATCATTAGTTATCATTATGGTAAACACAGAATTTGACGAATATATTTTTTTATAACGTTGTTTCACTATCAGATATGAAGAGGGCATTAAAACATTACAAGTGATAATATTTCACGATGCACTTCTGTTTTTCATCAAAAGCTTATTAAACATAATCTTATTTTACAAATCTAAATTCTGAAATTTCTCTGTCATCGCACTTTATTTTTTATTTTTGTATCGAAATTTTCCTTGGATTTAAGCTTTGAATTTCGATTTGCGGACTGATTTTTTATTTATTTTTTCTTTTGATTCGACTAACGGGTAACTATATCTTTCTTACTAGATATTTACGTTGGCCGTCAGGTTTATATTTTAAACAAGCTATGTTTGCAGAACCGGTTCTCTGATCATTTAGATTTATTTTTGAATAACAGGTTTAATTTAGAATAAAGAACATAGATTTTTTATTTTTTTTTTGTGACATAGTAAAAAAATTAAAATACTAAATAGTTATTCAGTTGTAATATTACTTTTCGATATTGTTTTTGATTATTTTTGAAATGTTGTATCCAAAGGTGATTATTGTTGTACGTAAACATAACTATGTATAGCTCGGATATATGGGGAGTTTTACGTCAACTCTTCCAGCGCGGCGTTCGATCGCCAAAACTCTTATTTAACTCATGATTATGCTACTAAGAATCATACACAAAAAGTAACGACAACACATTTTCGATGTATCTTTTCCTCGGCTTTTCAATAAAATTATTAATTTTTTGAAAATGTGTATTTTTAATCTAAAAAAAAACAAAAAAACAGAACCTGTTATATCTTTAAAAAGACATTTTTATTAATATCCTCTTTTAAACACTCTAGATTGGAAGACGAGTTTTTTTTTACGTCGATATAGAAATTTTCAGAGTGTGTTTTTTTTGTTCTTTTACGAGATATTGGAAATAAAGACGGACCGCCGTTGCAGCCCGCGGCGCAGCGTAACGCAAAATGTTTATCGGGGTTTTCCAATAACATCTGTTTGACGTCGAGTTTGGATTGCTGTTAGCTTGCCTTCATCTAGTTAAGGTTGTTGTTATCGTTATTGTCCTGAATAACAAGAGCGAGCGTCGTCGAAAGCGCGTATTACTTTATGAACATCGAAAAATTTGAGCTTATGATTCTGGAAATGAATTTATTTGGCTTTAATTAACTAACTTATTTACTATAGATTAATTATTTGTTATTTTTTATCTAACGCTATATTCGGTTTTTCATTCAAGATGCATTAATCTGTTTAGTAAAAGTAATCATCCCATAATAACTCGTCGAAACAGTTGTTTAACTTCCCACATCTAAAAAAGATGAATATCCATCGATACTAGAAACAGCACAAATTTGTAATAATTGTGGAACTGAAATTTATAAACGTAAATCAGATTCATCTCTTCCCGATGCAAAATAAAAATTAAAGTAGACTGCATAGATGATACTATAAAGCTGGCGTCGTTGTTTTAGAAAATATTAAAAAAAAAATTCCGAATCGACATCCGAGAAAGACAGAATCTTATTGCTTACTCTTGCTCCAGAGTTTTGGTTTCGTCATGATATAATGACAGAGTTTAAATGCAGTGAATATGAAGCTCGACAAGCAAAAAAGTTATTCGATGAAGTTGGGACACCTTTAGTACCTGAGAAGTAAAAAGGTAAAGTGCTTCCAGCTGAAACTGTAATTTTAGTTGAAAATTACTATGAAAACGATAATATTAGTCGAATTATGCCCGATACGAAAGACTATGTACCAATTAAGCAGGAAGATGGTACACGAAAATACGTTCAAAAAAGATTACTCCTTGGCAATTTGAATAAAATTTACTATTTGTTTAAAAGGGAAAATCCCCATGTTAAAATAGGGTTTAAAAAATTTACACGGTTAAGGCTACACAACACTGTGTTATAGCTGGAAGTAGTGGTACACATAATGTATGTATCTGTATCCTCTATGAAAGCATCCGACTTATGTTTGAAGCTGTTAATCTAAAAAGTTCAACCGAAGATACTCAACTGCCATGTAAAAATTGTCACGATTGCATCTAATAGTATGCAGTGAACCGCAAGATAAATGTTTTCCGGGAAATTGTTTACATTGTTCTAATATGCAAATATTACGAGAACATCTCTTGGAATGTTTCGACAAAAGTTCAATAGGAATCGTGGTTTCAAGCGGATCGGAGTACAATTGCATCTAAGACTGTTAACACGCATGAATTTGTAGATTTATCAGGAGAAAAATTAATGAAATTTAAAACTCACGATTTTTTGGTTAAACAACAGTTACTGCTTTTTGTAAATAACTTGAAAAAAAACATCTTCAAGTAGAAGAATTTATAGTATATTTTGATTTTGCAGAAAATCATGCCTTTCCGATGTACAAAATTCTACACAATCGTTTCATTGGAACAGCAACCAGGCAACTATTTTCTCACAGTTATGGTTCATTTTAGGGAGACTAATGAACTTTCACATAGGAGCATTTCTATAATTTCTGATAATCTAAACCATGATACGATTGTAGTTTGGGAATATCAAAAAATTGTTATTAAATACCTTAACATTAAATTTACAGTAAAAAAAGTATACTACTTAACCGATAGAGCAGCTTAGCGTTTTAAAAATAAAAGTAGTTTTCAAAATATTCTTCATCATGCAAGAGACTTTAATGTTGAAGCTGAATTTGCGTGACGCTGCGCCACGCGCCGCAGTGGCGGTCTGCCTTTATTTTAGCGTTTAATATCTCGTAAAAGAAAAAAAAAACCACACTCTGAAAATTGCTATATCGACGTAAAAATATCTTCTCCTTCAATCTAGAGTATTAAAAGAAATAAAAAAACGTCTTTTTAAAGATATAGCACGTTTTGTGTTGTTTTTTTTTTAGGTTAAAAAGAGACATTTTTAAAAAACGAATGATTTTATTGGAAAGCTGAGAAAAAGATAAATCGGAAGCGTGTTGTCGTTATTTTTCGTGTATGATTCTTAGTAGCGTAATGATGACTTGAAAAGTAAGGGTTTTGGTGCTCGAGCGCCGCGCTGGGACAGTTGACGTGAAATGGCCCATATATGAAATGGAGCGTACTACTAGTCTTAATATTCGTTTCAACTATCATGCGAATGGTTATTTAGGCAGTGGTCCGAAATTACCCTATTCTATGATTATTTTTTGTCGTCATTGAACTAAAAATGTATTTGCATTGAAATTTTTTCGAATTACACTTTAGCCAAAAGTGTGTTTTACATTCGCCGATTTTAACAAAATGGTTATAAATGTTTGTTTTCAACACGTTTTTATTAACTCGCTTTCGGAATTTTACAATCGATTTTAATATAACTTCCCAGTGAGCCATGAACTTGAAACTTTAAATGTAGCTCAGAACTGGATGACAATGCATCATTATATAAATATGCGTATATTAATATTTATTAATAATATACTGATATTAATCAAAGTGACGTCACCACGGGTTTAACTGAGGAATGCCTATTCTCGAATTGGTGAAATCTTTTTGATTCTTAGTAATGGAGTTAACGGCAATCTTAAAATTTTTCTATGTACTTACTGCATTCATGAAGCAACTTTTGAAGTTGATTAACCAATTCCGGCATTATACTCATGAAGTACTCACGACGAATATTTGTCTGCTTCTCATTATCACCAACAAGGTATATTTGAAGAAAAGAATGCTGTTGTTAACATAGGCATTAATTTGCCTATTCTACGGTACACCTGACCTCGTATTTTAAATGTTGTCATGAATTTATCTTCTCTTATTTCTTTAGCCCCAAAAGATGTAATTTGAAAGCATCCGTTATATTTTCTAATATTTGTTAAAAATGTTCTGAATGCGGATGTGTATGATTTAAAAGACTATAAAGTAGTTTTGGATACTATTCTAAAGGCTGTAGATGAATCTTGCCTAAATTGCAACACATCTCGAAGCTTTCTTCTTTCCACTTTTTAGCTTCACACCATTTGCATATTGTTTGCGGTCCAACATTAACAATATTATCTTTATTATGCTGCGAATGTTGTGATCATAATTAAGAGCTGAAAACATTTTTGTTGCCCAGAAAGAAACGTTTTTTTCCCGCCAGATGATGCTTTCATTTCATTTTTTTTTACTGTAATTTTTCTTTAACACAATTTCTTCATGTATTTTCTTTTTAAGTTAGACTACGGCCCCTCCTATTTGTTTTTTTTTTTTTTGATTATATCGGTGCATCTAGATCTGTTACGTTTGTTAATTTTTCGTGTATTTAAATTTTTGCTTTTTGAAAAATTTTTTAAGTTGGTTTTATATATTTTTTAACAATTTTTTTCGTCCTGTTTTTTAAATTTAATAGAAGCATCTTTCACCTGTTTTTTCCGAATAATCACAGTACATATTGATCAACTTTTTTTTACTTTTTTTGTTTTCTGTAGAATTGACTTTATATTTGTTTCATTCATTTTCGTTTTACGTTTATTACGATTTTCAATTTCCATAAAGAATTTTAAGATGTTTTTATTTTCTTCTATCGTATTTTTCGATATCTCGTTCGGTTTTAAAAGTTTAGCAGAAGCATCCTTCATCTGTTTCTTTTGAATGATTTCAGAATATCTTGATTTCACTTTTTTTATTTTTTTTTGGAGAACTAACTTTTTACAATTGATAAATAATTTTAGGAAACAACTGTGTTTTTAAAAAGATATTTATTCGCTTAACGTTTCGACCAGCTTACACTGGCCATCATCAGAAGCAAACTGAAGAACGGAGCGAAAATTGCGATCGACAATAACATTAAAATAAGAATCAGAAATCATGAAAAACCCAAATCAAAACAGATAAACTACCTCTAAACAGGAAAACCGACGTAACGCAATAACAACAGATAGAAAAAATATAAAACCATAGGAAAAAAAAAAAATAATAGTAGTTCCCAGTCCTTGTTCAGGTAATTCAACTGTTTCTGTTGTAATATTTCATATTTTTATTCTGTTCACTTGGTTGTTCCGTGCGTTTCCAACGTTTTCAGTTTTATTTTTTATAAGTTGTTATTTGTTTTTCCCCCCTGCCACAACTGTGACCCGATGTTTTTTGTTTCTTTTGTAAATTTTTCTAATACCTTTTTTCTCATATGTTTTTACATTTTATTATCTTCGGTTGTTATGCATTTTGTCGGTTTTTCCCGTTTAGATTTTGTGTTCCTTTTATTATTATTATTATTTTTTTTTTATTTTTTCATATTTTTTTATTTTTTCATATGTTTTTATATTTTATCTATCAGTTGTTATGCGTTTTGTCGGTTTTTCCTGTTTAGATTTTGGTTCCTTTTATTATTATTATTATTTTTTTTTTTTCCTATGTTTTTATATTTTTTCTATCTGTTGTTATTGCGTTACGTCGGTTTTCCTGTTTAGAGATAGTTTATCTGTTTTGATTTGGGTTTTTCATGATTTCTGATTCTTATTTTAATGTTATTGTCGATCGCAATTTTCGCTCCGTTCTTCAGTTTGCTTCTGATGATGGCCAGTGTAAGCTGGTCGAAACGTTTATCTTTTTAAAAACACAGTTGTTTCCGAAAATTATTTATCATGAGTAATCACTGTGAAAGCTTTAAATTTTTAATAACTTTACAATTGTTTCACTAATTTTCCTTTTATATTCAATATGGTCTTTAGTTTCTGTTAAATTTTTTAATGTTTTTATATCCTTTTATTATATTTTTTTTTGTATTTCGCTCTGTTTAACAAATTTGGCATAAAGCATTTTTCATCTGCTTTTTCGTATAACATCAGTACATCTCAGTTTCCCTTTTTTTACGTTTTTTTAGAGAACAGACTCTCCAAAGTTATTTCAGTAATTTCCGTTTTACATTTATTACGGTTTTTGATTTTCGTAACATTTTTTAAAATGTTTTTATTTTCTTTTATCTTAAGTTTTTGTATTCTGCTCTGTTTTCTAAATTTGACAGAAGCATCTTTTATCTATTTTTTTTTTTCGTATGACAGTAGCACATCTTGATCCGTTTTTTTAATATTTTTTTCGGGCACTGATCTTATAGTTGTCACTCGATTTACTTTTTTTATTTTATTAATTGACATTTTATTGATATCGTTGGTCAATTTATTAAACTGTTTGACATTGAGGATGGAATAAAAAATTGCACGCTTTTAGTAGACCATATAAGGTATTTTTGTGCAAAATTATAATTCGATAAATCCATTTGCACCAAAAAAATATCAGTTTATGTACTTTTTGGGAAACGGGTTTTTTCTAAAATCGTCCTTATTCGTCGTATTCAGTATATATATATATATATATATATATATTATATTATATTCACATGAAATTACACGCGATAATCCTCATTCGCTAGACATTGTAGCGTGGTTTTTAGTTTTCTCCAAAAAGGGGACTTGCCTTTCTTCCCGCTGAAAATTTTAGGGATTTAAAAAAATTTTGTTTGGTACACAATATGAGGTGTTTTCATGAGAAATTACAATTTGGAAAACCCATTTGCACCAAAAATGTAACAGTTTATATATGTTTTTTAGAAAACTATTTTTAACCTCTTTTCACCCCTTAAAGTTCGAATTTTTAAAAGAGCGTTCTTATTTGACATCTTCAATATACACATTGTATTCGTATGCAATTACACGTGATAATCACTATTCGTATGAACTGTAGCGTGATTTTTTGTTTACTCAAAAATTGGTTTTTCCTTTTTTAACTCCCTTAAAATTTTGGGTATTTAAAAAAAAATTTGCACATTTTTAGTACACTATACGAGATGTTTTCATACGGAACTACAGACATCTTCAGTACATAAGTAATATTCATGTAAAATTTCAATTATCTGATGTAAATAGTTTCGGTTGTAGCGTGTTTATTAGTTTTTTAAAATCGATTTTCTGACTTTTACCTCCTTTTTTAATGCATTTTTAAATGGCGTCCGTACATAGTATTGTTGTATTACTTACCAATTTTTAGCTTCATAAGCCTAGTAGTTGCAACGATATGTTAATAATTGCTGTGCCTTTCAAGTATTACTATTTATATATATTTAATTTTGCTTATAATCCCTTTCGTTTTGATTAACTTTTTTTAAAAAAAAAAACTATTTTAATTTTACTGTTCTGTCTCGTAATGCATAAACAAGATTTTTATATACATATATGTATGTATATGTGTATACACACATATATGTCTTTAAAATATTAAGCAGTTTGTTAGTTAGTGTAGAAGTTTTTTTTACATATAATCTCATTTCAATAATGTGTTCGCGTTTAGTGTACAATTGTGAAAGTCATTGCAGCACACTAAGCAGATCAAAAAGTTTAATATAAGTTTAAAAAATTTTTTTTTTTTTGCGATCTCTACACTTCCTTTACACGTGAGAACATTTTTCAGCAAGCTGTTAGCAATTGTCTTCGATTTTACTTGGGAGGAAAGTAAATTTTTAAATATTCTGCTAGTATTATTCGACTTTTTCGAAATATTTGAATACCCGTGTATCACCGCCATTTTAAGAAGTTGCAACTGAACAAGCAAAAGTTTCGAGTAACTAATACATTAATAATTCTTTTCTCTTATTTTTCATTAAATTTTATTTAATTTTTCTTTGTCGCTAATAAATATCAAAAAACAAAACGTTTTCTTTGTAACAGATTTTATTAATACCCTATAATTTTAGTATGGAAAAAATTAAAATATCTCTTTTCGATTTAATTATTTAGAATAGAATATTGTTTTCTCTTACTATAAAAATTTTTACTTTTCTACTCTTCTTAAATGTAAATTTTTCGATTTCACTATTAAAAATGTAAAGCTACTCAAGTTTTTTGAACATTCTGAAATAAAGAAGGATGTATACTTATTCATTTATTAATCTTTTATAAAATTCGAGGAAAAGACCGGAACAATTTTCATTAATTTACAATATTTAGAATCGGCTACTTCTTAATTTTAATTTATTGCTTCCTAAATAAATCTACGAATTTTTGCAGAGCAGTTGGAATTTTGGAAATTTCAAATAAAATTAATTTCAGTAATAAAAAAATTGATGACAGTATGTAATGCGTACATTTTTTTTATCATCAAATTGTTAAAATTAATCAGTTTTTAAATCTGTATTTTTTAGAAGGTATATTAATTTTTATAGAATGTTATTTCCTGTTTAGAAACTAAATGTTTTCAGTAAATTCCATTAATATTTCCTATTTTAATTAGGCTATTGTGGGCGCGAGTATGTTACCACTGTCCATCATTATAGTCGGAGTGGGCGCTGCAGACTTTTCAGCTATGAACGAATTAGACGCAGATACCGTTCCGCTGTCTCATAATGGAGTAATGGCGGTTAGAGATATAGTTCAGTTCGTACCATTTAGAGAATTTCAAAATATGAAAAGTCCAACATTAGCCATGGCTCATTTGGCAAAAGAAGTGCTGGCTGAAATACCGTTTCAGATTGTGAATTATATGACGCGCAATAAAATAGAACCGGGTGCAAAACAAGTCTCTTCTGAAGGCGCACCACCATAGGGTATTGGTTTCGTACGTATTTTAATTTTTCTGACTTTTATCTTCGCAAACTTGATCAGTTCACAGATTTCCTTGGGTTTTCTTACTTATAATTAAACTTGCTATTTCATTTAACTAATTCTTAGTTACTTTTTTAAAAAGCTAGTCATTTGTTTTAAATTTAAATAAGAATAATTTACCAACTGATGAAATTAAGAGAAAAAACATATACTGTTCATAATTATTTATCCACTCAAGGTTTTTTTCTATTTGTCATAAACGTGAATTTGTAACATATTTAGAATAGGATTTTTTTTATTAGATAAGCAAAAATCTGTTATTAAAGAAAAAATCAGTTTATATTGAAATCAGAGTTTTTCTGCAGAAGCGCAATAAAATTTATCGAAAGAGTATCGACCTTGTATGAATTTTGCTTAATCACGCTATTTATAGACGTTCTTTAAATATTTTACATTTTAAAAAATTACTTTACAATTTCTTTTTGTTTTAATTTTATTTGGTTTTTCTGTTCAATGATCTTCGTGTTTTCAATTAAATTTTGTTATTACTTAATTATAAATACTGAAATTGCTTAACAAATGTGAACAATTCGTTAATTGTCGTTTCCAATAAAAGCGGTAAAACTAATAATCAGGTTACATCTAAACTGTCAATAATTAAGGAAAACTCTAGATTATAACGTGAAAAAGTTCTAAACTTTTGAGTCTATACGCTATAGAACGCTAATTGGGAGTCGGGAATTAACAACGATCACCGATAATCAACGAATAGTAATCACATAAAGTTAAATGCAACACTGTCGGCACTATATATACATATACGTATATATAAAAAAGGTAATCGATTCACAATATTATGCTAAACCTTCACTCGTCCAGAAATAGTATCCACATTGAATATAAACAGAGATGAATAAGTAGTTGAGTCAGTGGCGTAGCGTGGGTTTCCGCCGCCCGAGGCGCAGGCAAATTTCGCCGCCCCCTTATTTAGGTAATTAAATTCAAAATAATTTAACTTTTCGGCAAGAAAAATCATCATTACTGGGTGTTATACATAATACAAATAAAAAAGTCATACATATATATGTTTTACAATATAATAATCACATTTATTACAAAAATTCTTACACGTTTGCCACTTACATTGATATAACAGGTACAGAACACTTATGATTATGTGTTAACGGTTGGAAAGATTAAGTTATTAGCGAATTGAATATAAAACACAAATGAACTTATAATTAGAACTAGAACGATACTGTTAGTATTTATATTTTTATTAAAATATAATACAATTGATAGGATTAAAAATAAAACTTCTGTCTTTAACTAAAACTCTATTCGTCAACTTTTTTTAAGAGAAAAGTCTTTTATTGCACTATCAATATCTATATGACATAGCTCTTGCCCATAGACAAGATAACCGATTTGGTTAGCCTTAAAGTACTCATTGTTGATCTTAAATAATTTTTGAACAATTCCAATTTTGAAAAACTTCTCTCATAACTGATATTGCTTATGGCAATTATGAGGAATATTCGGAGCATTATTATAATATTGGGCAGCGTATCTTCCAGCTTGGATTTCACAATAAATTTTAATAATCCAAGCGATCCGCATTAATTATTTTATTTTCATTGCCTGTGGCAGCAATGAAAGTCCGCAGTCTAAGTCGTTCGAGCTTGAAGTCCTGTTCGTCAATTTCGGCAGATGCATAGTCTAGATTACATTTAATGTCGCCCGAATCTAATAATATAGCCGGTGTTAAATACGCAAATTTATCCGCCAAATTCTGTAACTGCTGAAACCACTCACGAATTTCTACAATTATTCTATCTAACGAAGAAATAAGCTCCCGTCTCAACTCATTTTCATAAGACAAGTTGGCATCTCTGGTTCCGTCATGAGAAATGTGCCTTCTTGTTATGCCCCTTTGAGGTTCCATGGAAATGCCAAGTTCTTTACACATATTTTTTGCGTAATTTACAGCGTAGTCTGCCCATTCTCCTCTTGTTCCTCTGCCAGTACCATCTGCAAAGCATTTACTTTCTGAGCGCACAGGCTTATATCAAATCTCTTTGTTTGTAAATATTTTTGTGCATCATTCACTTCATGTAGCACTGGTTGCCAGAGGCCCAAGAAACAAAGAATGGTAAATTACTGCATCTGTTCTTGTGATTAAGCTTTGAACCGTCTCTGACAGTTTTTCCAAAGTAACGACAATGCCTTTGTAATGATGCCATGTCATATTTGCGGCATTCCCTCTTGCACTCCATCGCGTATCTTGAACACGTTTTAAACGTTTACCCGTAGCTGCTATCAAAGCTTTCCCAACGATGTGTGGACATGGAAAAAATTGAATAGCAACGTTCTAATGTGCCGAAAAAAGTTACTGAACTCGCCTCAACTGAGTCAGCGTGTAAACCAACCGGGTTTAATGAATGATTTGAGCAAGGTACGAATTCAACTTTGGGATTTTTTTCTACAATTCTTTGCTGAACTTCTGAATGTCTTCCAGCCATAACAGCAGCATTGTTATATGCTTGCTTGTCCTCAGCAGTTGTTTATATCAAGACTATCAGCTTCAAGCTTGCTTAAAATCATCTTTGAAATTCCTTCAGTAGATTTATCTTTTGTTTCAATGAAATCTATAAAAGATTCTACTACTTGTACTTCCTGATTTTCAATTACTACGTATCATACCTGGCTTGTTTGATCTTTATGAGAAACATCTGAAGTACTGTCGAATATAATCGAATAATACTTGGCCTTTTTTACTTGTCTGATGATATGTTGGCGAACTTTATTTCCCAAAATTGCAATAAGTTCGTTTTGAATTTCTGATGACATATACGTGATTGAAATTTTAAAGCTGCCAAGCATCACCTTTCTGCTGACTATTCTATACTGTTGTATGTAGCCAACGCAGATAAATTAATTGTTTTCTTTTTTTTTTTCAAATCGGTGCATATTAATTCTATATTTCTCTAATTATTGGTTATACAAAAGAAATTTTTATTCGCCGATATTGCAGCTTGCCGTTGAACTGAATCAACTTGAATTTCTCAAAGTTTTCGGCTTAAATAAACCAAAATTAATTTCCATTTCAAATTACTAATTCATAATTTTATTTTTATTATGCACCAAATTATTTAAAACATTTTCACACTTTGTTTTGCCGACTTCAAATTAGAATTTTCCGAAAATGCCGACATTTTTTTTTTTTTTTTTGGAGGGGGAAATACCCCACTCATTTCCTGTTTGATACGCTCCTACTTATGAGCATCGAAATCACAGGTTGGAAGGTGTATACATATATACCATTAAGTCAATGTAAATTGGACGACTGACGATTGAGCAATAAATAAAACTTTCTTTGATTTGTTAAAGAATCACTCACGGACTTCCTTGAAGGGACTTACCCGTACTGTAACCTAATTTGCAGGTGTTATTAGGCAATATTGAACACTATTCTTTATGTGAAAGAAGTCATTCTCGCTGAATAATAGTCATAAATAATCCGAACACAAAATAAACATGGGGATCACTGCAAGTCAGTACAAACGGTATTGCCGGTCACTACAACGAGCAAGATGGTTACATTCATTTAAATTTTAAAAAAAGGTGATTCCCCGGTTTCACCACAGAATAAATAAAAAGTTTCCTATGCACATTTTAATCGGTCCGAATTGTAGGTGCGACAAAAATATGAAATGAAATGGTTCAAATTTTTACAAGATATTATTATTATGTATTGTGAAATTTTGCCGCCCCCTAGAAGTTCCACCCGTGGCGGGCCACCCCTTTCGCCCCCACTACGCTACGCCACTGAGTCGAGTTCAAATACCGTAAAAAAAAAACCTTTTAAGACTAATAACTTAAAAAGGTTAGAGATTGACCTAAAAAGAAGTATATAACCTACTGTTGAACATTGGAAAAGTGTCCCTTTTGGTGCGGTGAATCATGTTTTCAAATATGAACAAAGAACAATTTTTAGTCCTTTCCATTAAGCATGGTGTAGATTCTATTAACGTTTAGGGCTGTTTTAGTAATAACGCACTTGAAAATATATTTAAAATTGAAGGTACTAGGCGGAAGGAACAGTACCTTAATATCTTTGAAAATGGAATGCGTTCGAAAAATATGTCTGCATCTCTGATTACCTTCGGTGTATAATTCGGAATTCGAACGAAAAAAAAAAATTTTTTAACCGAAATGCTGGAAAAATTATTAAACTGGATAACAAAATTATACTTTTTTTTTTATATATTTATAAAATTTATGTTGATTTTGTAATTGTAATTTTTTGAATGTTCAATTGAATGTTCAATAAAGCTTGTTTATTTAAAATTTTTTCTGATTCATGTATTTTAAAGTATTAGTGTTTGGCCATAATTATTATTAAAAATTTGAAAAAAACATAGATGAATTTGCATATTTCCAAAAAAAAGTTTCTATTCTTATATATTCGTTCATTGTATATCTGAGAACATAAACTTTTATATGTACTTACAATACCAAAGAATTTAGCACGATTATATTTGAATAAAAAATAAATTCAACAAAATAACGGTAAAACACAATTTAAAAACCCTCATTTATTGGTATTAAATGACATTTAAGATTTAGTACACTGTAAAAAAGCCAGTAATGATGACTATTAAGAAAAATTAAAACATTTTAATGAGAATACATTTTCTGGCTATAGTGATTTCTTTTTTCATTTTTTGTATTAATTTTTTATTTAAATAAAAACAAAAATAACTGTTTCCAAAATTTTTAAATTGGTAACACTAAAGATCGTCAATAGCTACTAAACAAAAAAAAAAAAAAAAGCGATTAATAAACAGAGGAGAAAAAGGCGCTGAACTGTTGTGTCTTTGCCTATTTATATATAGATTCCGATCTTTCGAGAGTGGGTAAATAATTATGAATTGTAGTGTATATTTATATGTATATTTTAATAAACTAATTGAATTATCCCGTAACAGGAGACACGCGTAATACTTAAAGCAATTAAAACCTTACATAAAATGAAAAATGTAAATGTTAAATACATAAGTACTAATTTTTTGAATTATAAGCGTAGAATTAAAAATTTAAATTCAAAAATGTTTGAAAGTTCATAGTTTTTTTATTCATTTAAAATAATACCACAATATTTTCACATTGTTTTCGTAATCGATTGTTGTGAATGATGAACCTTTATTTGTAGTTTTTAAAACAGTTCCCGAATTTCTGACCATTGTCTAAGATTATATTTATTTTTAATACTTTCCAGAATCTAAATGATTTTCATTATTATTGTAATGTCTTTATTTCTATTCTATTAGCGTGATACTTTTATAATATAGTATACTATTTCAGTGCTAGAATGAAATAGATTTTGTTTGATCCTTTCTTGGCGTGAGAAACGTAAATGAAAAATAACACGAGAAATCAACGAGAGTTCTTGCTCGTATCTATAATTTTAGCCTATTCACAGTGCCATGTGATACGTATCGTAAACCTTAAAAACATTCCGTGTTAACGAGTAAACATTTTAATAATAATGAAAAACTCTTACACATAAACAGATTTAAAAAATCAATGAAAATTAAAAAACAAAAAAGCTAACATTAAATTATTAGAATATCGGAACGTCGTAAAGAGAAAGAGTAAAAAAAAAAAAAACGAATCTGAAAAATCCGGATAAATAAAAGGGAAAATGTTTCGTTTCCTAAAATTTTAAGAATACATTAACGGAACTGTTTAGTATTAAGGAAGGAGTCGGTGCTCTTGTCTTTAGTTCTCACATTTATTTTTTTTCGGTTTATTTTTGCTTCCTTCAATTGTAATTTAAATCTGTCTTCGGTATGCTCAATGTTGTTTAATTTTGGTTTTTTGTTTTTTTCTTACATTTTTCCCTCCATTAACATGGAAATAAATTTTTCATGAGGTTTAGACATTTTTTTTACCTTAGTTACCACTTCTGTGATTTTTAATATGTTGGAGAATTTAAAGTTCACTTTTTTCTTGTTCTTCGCTCGTCACCCTCATACGCCGATTACTGCGCTCGCTGAGCCGTCACCTACGTTCTTGATTATCGTTTATATAGCGGAGAGAAATCATAATTTGAACAGTGTCACAATTGTAGGAGTACCTATTTACAATAAAATAAAATTGAGAATTTCAGAGAATTTTTGTTAATAAATAAAAGCATAATAAAAAATCGACCAGTAATTATGAAATTTAAAACTTTTTTATACCACAGAGAGATGATATCTGGAACTCGTGGTTTCTTTGGATCTTTCATTTGAAAAAATACTGCCTCTACTACGAATTTTATAAATTATAACTACGGGTTCGGATTCATATGTGATAAAAATTTCATAATAGGACAGTATATTTAAAAAGTAAAATAAAATTTTGGTTTTTCACTTCGTTTGTTTTCTTCTGTTAAATAAATTTATATTAAAAGTACTTTAAATTATGAATCAAAATTTAAAAATTAATACATTTAACAATAAAAAATTATTACTAAATTTTCACCGCGAAAATTATGTCTTGTTCATTTGTTAACGTGACTTTTGCTACAGAAAATGATCTGCCTACATCGCAAACGTAAATATTCGTATGTAAATGCGACCGCTTCAGATATGGAGCGTAAGGAATTCCATTTTCATCTGATATTCCGTCCAAACTTCCCGCTATTACTTGTAATGGACATAAATATAAAAATCGTAAAAGACCGAAAAACTAAAAATACTCCGTTCTAATTTATTTCATTTATAAAGAACGCGGATGAAATATAAAAAAGATTTCTTTTCTTTGCAGAAAAGTATCCTGTCCGCAGAGATACAACAATGGTGGTCATGTGATCGACAAGGATTTCTTTTTTCTCGTTTAATAAACACCCTGTAAGAGGCTGTCGTCGAACAATAAATTTGCACGAAAAAAAGAGAAAAAAAACCTTTCTTAAAATCGTATTTTTTTCAGAGTGTTGTAAATTTCATACATTTGCCCCCGGTCTTTATAACAATTCCAATATGTAATTGTATGTGTACGTGTGTTTTCTTTATGAAAAAATTCTCAAAGTAGGAAAAAAAAATACATTTATATATACCATTATATCAAAGCATTAGGCAAGCAAAAAGGTATGCATTATTATATGAAAAATCCGAACCCTACTTATAATTACTATCTCGACTTATATTATTCAGGAATTTCAAATATCCTGTTACTTCATCAACGGATTCCGGAAGTAGTAATGCATTGCTTAAATTTCAAGGAGGCTTGCTAAAATTCATTGCCCCGGGATTTGATAAATTTATTAAAAATAAAACAGTAAAAAGATGTTAATGTTTTTTTAAAAAAATTGTTTATGCGAAAGTATCGTTCACTTTTTTTTTTTTTTTTTAGTAAACTTTAAATTTAGTAAACTGCGCTCGTAACTGACGCATGCACAAATTATATAATAATTAAGAAGTTTCGTGATGAATAAATTTAGTACTTTTACAGATATGTACATTTCGAGAAATGAAAATAACACGCGAGTGGGTTATTGCGTTTCGTGGTGTTCAGTCACTATTTTAGTCGAGTTTTCTTTTGTTCTTTCTCGCTTTGATATCTAAAAATAACTGTTTATCTCTAAATAATGTTTTTATTTTATAATAAAGTGAGCAGCTAATTTTTCAGATATTTCCGACTAATATAAACAAAAAATACAAAATACACTTTTTGCAGTCAGAAGCAGTTTGCGAATATATCGTTTTTTGCCTTTCTTTTTTTTTTACACTCAGTTCAGAGGCAGAAGCCCTCTTAACCGAGTTGAATATGATAAATGTTCAACAGCTTCTGTATTAATTTTGATAACGTAAGCTTTGTATTAAATTTTAATTAAGTGAACGCTGCATTTCTTTTTTGACAAATAATCTCAACAGTGCAAAATAGATGATTACAATTAACTTTTTTTTCCCCCAAATGTAATAATACACTTTTCAACTTTAGCGTAAATGTGATAATCGAAATTATTTCCCCCTACCCAACAGCATATTATTTGAAAAAGAACAAAAATAATAATAAAAAAAAAAGCTTAGTTTGCTTATTTAATTTAAACTATTATTTGTAAAAATTTTAAAAAGTGTTCATTTTACTTAAGTTACTTTTTTAAAATATAATTCGCTTTCTCGTTACAATTATTTCTCTAATCAAATTGCCGAATGCAGAATACATAAATTCGCTAACGCCTTTTATAGATCAAATTTTGTATCTACTTTTTATGAAACCAACAATTTTCTGTTTTTTTCTGTTTTTAAATTGCGTTACTGTTTTCTGTTTTACGTTTGCTCAGAACTAATCTCGGTTCGTTTTTTTCTACATTTATTTTCACGTTCTCGTATCGATGTTACATTTCGTATATATTTTTATACTTATTTACATATTCTTTTACTGTGCGAATTTTTCATTTTCTAAATATATCTTTTTGAAATTATAATGTTATTCCATTATAATACATGGTTTTAGTGTAATGTACAGTGGTCGGTGCGGTGATGCAGAAACGCTGTTTCGTCTAAGGAAATTGAGTAAAAACTGTTTTCTGTTGGTTGCTGAAATGGTGGCTATTAATCGAAACAGTTTATATACTTTCGAAAGGAAACCATCCCTATTTGCATGAGGAAAATTTGAATAATAAATTTCCGGGAAATTCTTCGACTAGCGGAATGGTCTACCTTCTCCCGGTTTTTCAGAAAATGGCCTTCTCTACAGACGGCTATCTTGCAATCACTATCATGTAAACAGTTCTACATTTAACCCATGCTCGAATCGAGCAATGTAGATATAGAGTGTTTACAAATTATTAAACTGCGATGAAACTATTTTAAATAATATCATCTAGAAGAGCCGTATTTCATATGTTAAATTCCATATGATTATCCGTCAAACCGCGTCGTCGCGAGGAAACATAATAAAGCAATAATTTAAAAATATAATAATCACTACTTGTGAAATAAACATATACAATTACCACGACAGAATTAAAACGGCGAGCTTTTTTTTTTTTCCATTTTATTTATTAAATGTATCACTCGATAAATGATTAATTTCGGACGAAACGTCGAGATTAGATTCTTTTTGAGGCGGAACGGTTTCATTTAATTCGAAAAATCTTCAGCCCTGCGTCTACCATGTTTTATGTAGCTGAGAATATATTAACCGACAATCGTCGGTCTCATTAATAAACTTCGCGCATAATAATAATGAACTCCAATGCAAATGTTTGGTCTAAAATTATGTTTGTTTTTTTTTATTGCTTCCAGAAGAAAAATATGTATAAATTAAGAATATCTTAAATTTTATTATTAAAGTTTCAATATTCCCGGCAGCAACATTACGCATTTTCCTGTTGCTCATTCAGATGGCTAAGTTTACCCTTTTTCGGCCGATATCCAAATATCAAACTGCCGACGCGTACGTTAGTGCTGCCAACAGAAATCTGTAAACAAAGAATATTTCAAGTATATCTATATCTATATCTATATATACATTATAAAATCGTGAAAATTTTGAATTTTTCAAGCGCTAAAAAGAATCTGATCATGGAGCGAAAAAGGTGTGAAATATTTCGAATATTACAAAGGGTGAAAGACACTGCATTGATGAAAAATAAAGACAAAATGACTCACTGAGACCGGTGTTGAAGTGGAACGGGGAAGAAGAAAACAAATGATGGTGTAGAGGTCTGTCAACATTGACATAAAAAGGAAATAATAATGATAATTTGTCATTGATTGCATAAGAAACTTTTGGAAGATGTTTAATGCCTTGATCGTGGAAAATAGTTGAACGAGAATTTCGAGTATTTATGTCGAAAGAATCAATAAAAATTGTGATTTCTTTATGAAATTTCCAAATTATCGGTCGCGCAACATAACGAGAATAAAGTGCTGTAGTCATCGATATGATAACTACGATTGTCGCGCGTAAATTTCACTTCATAATACTGATTAATAAATCGGAAGTTTTTTGATTTAACCGTAATAGTTGTAATATGCCCGTTACACGGAGAAATAATAAATAATAAAATAAAATTAATAAAATGATAAAATAAAAATAAACACAAATTATCGAAAACGTGGTGCGAGTGAGAATGTGCGCGTGACTGAAATCCTGTTTGTCGGTTGGGGGGCGAATACATAATCAAGCGGTCACTGGAGAAGTTCCCACTCGTAAATGAAATGAACGGTGATTGGCCGAGGCGAGGACAAAGGAAGAAATACTCTTAGAGACATGAGCGAAAAAGTGGCTAAATGTGAAGCAGTCGATCTTTACTGTCAGTGAAGAAAACAGTTGTTTTCTAGGAGACGGTCCTCGTATAAAAGAAATCGCCTCCGGAATAAAATATAACCTCTGCAGCGCGTAATAGTCGAATCTCAGATCGATTTCCATATTATAAGTCCCGTCGCGAAAGTAAATTGCGCAAAGATTAATAAATTTTGATTAACATTTATTCGAAATTTGCGTCTCGTACCATCAGCAAAGGAATCACCGCCAGCTTTTACTCATCCGGCATCTTTCATCACCGTGTTCCTGCGTCACCGCCGACAAACAGTGATACGTACCATTTCGTAGTACAGCGTGATGATAAAAATGTTCGTTCCCTTTATTTTATTTATAATAATTAAAAAAATAACGGAATTTTTCACTTTCTGGGAAAATTTTTATTCATTTTCATCCATGTTATATCTCCCTTTCAAAATAGTACCTGTCGATATTGCACTTACTATTGTTTCTCCGGTATCGGGAACATTTCTAGAACTTGTGCTCTTTAGGGCAGCTTTTAACACTTTTAGCGGTACACTTTTAATTGTTCGAAACACGAGGGCCCTTTACCTTGAGTTTAGGTAACAAAAAAAGTAGCATAATGCCTGATGAATATAGAGGCCGAGAGATATTAGTAAAATTGTGGTTTTTGCTAAAAATTCACGAACAACCAATGAAGTGTAAACAGACCCAGTATAATGGCATAAGAGCTGTGGACTGTTTCGCCACAATTTGGCCGTTTTTTTCCAGACTATCTCACACAAACGACACTGAACTTATAATATTGATCGTTTGATTAACAAGAACCCGTTTTGTTAAAATCGAAGAACGCAGTGGGCATAATTTTCACATTCGACCGGACTTGCCGATTCCTTTTTTTTTGTTTCATGGTTTTGGAGGTTCACCTCGACTGGCGCGATTGAGAACCTTAGTTTTGACGTTGGATCCGTAAATCTATGCTCTATCACCTGTGATGTGACACGTTTCAGTAGTTCTACATCACTTTTGACCTCATTGCGACTTACGAGTAACTTGCATTTTTAAAATTCAATAATTTTGGAACAAATCTTATTACCGTACGTTTAACACCCAAAACATCCGAAAATCTGGCCTTGTGACGTGTACGTTAATTTAAAGAAAAAAAATCAGATTAGTAGACTTGAAGTTATTTTTAATCAAAATATCTACGCCAAAAACAAATTAATGTTTTAAGAATGAAAAATACTTCGTAATTAATTTATCGATAAAAGTTAGATCATCTGCGTACAATTTCTATAACTAATTTTGTGCACGTAAAGGATGTTACACGTAGAAAACCCCCGGAAACTAGAAAAACTTGATAAATACGTTGATTTGAATAGTTTTTTGAAAGTAAAAAGATAAAATTTATATTACATACCGCATGTTCAAAATCATCAGACATTCCCATCGATACTTCAACAGTTTCCGGTAATAAGTGTAACTTTTCACAAATGTCCTGTTTACATTTCAGTAAAAGCTGTAACAGATAAACGTGGTTGGTGGATATAATTCAAATAAAATATCCGTAATGCGCGGAATCTTTTAAAAAATGGTATTTTGAAGGACGGCAACAATATCATCACAATTTCAAAAATAACTGTATTTCCAGAAGAGAATCTGAAAAAAAGGCTTTCACTAGTTTTTATCAAATAAAATTATGAAATAATTTAAAACTTCTCTGAATTTACGTTATTTTAAATTAATACAGTTATTATGGATAACTTATACCAACTTTATGAAGAGAAAACTGAAATTTACTACAAGAAAAATAATATCAAAATTATATACCCTAGTGTTTACTTCATTATTAATTGGAAAAAAAAATAATGCTTTACGTTGAAAATTAAATAATCTAGTCAGATAGTGCAAGTTAATATTTGTAAAATTACGACAATATAAAAGGAATTTTTATACAAGATAAACTGTTCGTTTTTTTATAGTAGTTTAAAATTGAACAACAGGAAAATAAAAATGCGCTCGAAACTAAATAATTTTTATTTATAAAAACATTTTGTATGTGATTGTTTAATTGTAAAATTGATCGCATACAACTTGTACATTTACCAACTGTAAAACAAAATATTCAGTATGCAAAAATCAAAAATCCTTTTCAGCGCAACAAATTAACATTCGTAAAATCGGATCTACCTTTTTATTTTTTTTTTTTTTTTCGTGATTTTACATTATTAATCATTTCGAAAGTGTTTCCCAAATCAGATGCACACCATTATTTTATTTGAAATTTTACCGAAATTTCTTACAAAAATTTTCGATTCTTTTGTATTCGAATGAAATGGAAACAAATGAAATATGTAAATTGGAAAATCATAAATCGAATAAACTGCCATGACATTGGAAAATAATTATTAAAGACATTCCGTATACATATGTTAAATAAAAATAGTTGACAGAAGAAAATCGTTTCCGAACTTCACTGAAAAAAGTTCACTGATATCTATAAGTGGAAAGAAAAGAACGTATTTGTATAAATAGGTTTACCTGAAAATCGGGGTTTGGTCCTTCTGATAAATCATGTCCGAATTTCCCGATGGTCATTAAACCACCAAATTCTAAATGCGGACAGTTATTTAGTATATGACTTGCGAGTTTTACCGAATCCGAGGGTGATATTCCATTTTTTTCTGCGAGTGTAAAAAATGATAAAAATATAGAAATTATAAAAAAATTTCTACTTTTGGTTTAATATACAATAAATAATTTCTTAATATTAGCGAAGTTACAACAGATTTTTACGCGTTAAAAATATAAAATTCGCATAACGTGATACAAATTAAACATTTATAATATTTTTAAGAAATAGAAATAACATACTCGTTTGAAGCAGCTAGTACGAAAATTTAAAAAGAAAACTGGAAAACGAATAAAACGCGAAATTAAAAATTGCATAACTTAAATGCCACGTGAAGAAGGTAAAAAAAAAATGTATGTTTCAAACTTTATCATTATTTATAGAGTTGTATACTAATAATTTTATTCTACAGTGTACTTTTTTTCTAATTTTTAGTATAAATTATATCTTCCAAACTTTTTTTATTTAATCTCTTTCAATTATTTCGCTTACACACATAAGGTTTGTACAAGTAACAATTCAAATTTTTCCCTTGCTATTTTAGTCCATTAAGCGGGTAAAGTTATAATTTAATGGATATCAAGTATATCTCGAAATATACAATCTAAAGTGTGTTCACAGTTTTTTTTATACAAAAATGATACAAAATAGCGGTATCACAGCTGTTGGAAGTCGGGACCTTAAATTTGCGACGTACAGCCTACGGGTCTCAATTCTCAACTAGAATCAAACAAGTCGGTCAAGCATGGTGTTTCATGCGCTGAGAATTCGGTATGTAAGATTATAATTTAAGTTTACATAATACTAAATTCAAAACAAAGAAATCTGATTTTTGCGCGATAAAGAAGGAGAGATACGTCATTTTTCGCGCTTTTTTGAACTATTCGCCAGCATCGAACGTTTCGTTAAAGAAATGAAATACGGGTTCGTTCTCGATAAGCTTATTTCTTTCCAACCATATATCACATGCTCGGGAAAAAAATATTTTTTTTACAAATTTCGAGCTTTCGAACCCGAGGGCTTAATGTTAAAGTTGTAAACCCGGATGTTCCAAACTAGAGAAATACACGGAGATGCGCATTTCTTTTACCCTTTTCAAAATTTTTACCTATAATGCAAAAGGCGGAACACGTCATTCTTCGCGCTTTTTTGAACTTTTCGCGAACTTTGAAAGTTTCGTGAAGGAAATTAAATACGGTTTGGTTCCCGACAAATAACTCTCTTTCCATCGATATATCACATAACCGGAATAAAATATTTTTTTCAAAACTTTCGAGCTGTCGACATCTCGAGGGTCAAAATATAAAGTTGTAAGCTAAATTTTCCTATGAAGCGGTCCTTTACGCATATATTTGAGATAAGTTTTGGTTTTCTCAATTTTTTTACTCGGGCCATTGCTTACGTAAACATCCTTTTTCCCCCCTGTTTTTGGGTCCAAAGAAGGGTCTATATAATTTTTTGATTTTATGAAAGAGCTTCCGCATTTTGTTTTATATTTTGAATTTTACTTTTAAAGGGTTATCTGGTGATCAGTTATGATGTTTTAAGTGATTTCTGAGGTTGTTTTAAATTCCATATTATATATTCTTGACGTTTTTTTGGAGTTTTTTGCCGCCCAGGGTAATTGATTAGTTTGAAGTTACAGATTTTCTTAAAGAGAATTTTAATTGTAATTTGTGATCCAATTTTGAAGTTTATAAGTGAAACTATTCGTGAGTTATTGATTTTTTTTTATATTTTTGTCGTTTCTGAACCATCTTATTAGGATTATTCTGTACACTATATGTACAGAATCCTAAAAACCAAAATTATGTCATTAAAATGTGTCACTACGCTTTGCATGACGAAGTCCCCCCCCCCAAATTTAATTAAAATTCAGCGCCATTTTGAACAAAAACGCACATATTTTTATACAAACAATTGTTAAAAAAGAATGTTTTTCTTTTTTTTTTTTTAAAAACTCGAATGCCATGCAATAGCCAGTAAGTTGAAGAATGTTTCGGTTGAAGATTCATGCGAATAGATTGAAAATTCGCGGAGTGCGTGCGAAAAAACATATTTTGAGAAAATCGCGTTTAAAGATTTCGGTAGAAAAAAGTAGTGTTCAAGGGGACTCGTAGATTTCAACACTTAGTCTGCGATACCAGAGCCGTGTAATAAGCCTTCCTCTTCTGCAAATTCATTCATTTGAGCCGCTGCTTCCTTTTTAACTGCTACAGCTACGGCAATTTTGTCTTCGTGCTCGATCTGTCGTTTGCTCGTCAACGAATGTCCTGCAGTGATTGCCGATTTGCAATTCCAAGTCATTCATAATGTTTGAAATGAAGTTGTAGCCGTCGTTGAACATGCCTCCAGCCACAAAAGCAGCCATTTCGACGATTTTCCAGTCGCAGTTTAGATGTTTGGAAGTCGAGCGCTACACCGTTGCATTGAAAGATTCGTTTGCGTTATCTGCCTATCCTCCTAAACATCTTATAACCAAATCGTCACGGGACAAATCTTTGTATATTGGCAAGAGCGGCTTTTGTACGTCAGGATGCAGAGGAGGATGACCATAAGATTGTGTTGCATTGGAAACTTCAGTGACGCGTCAAACGCACCAGAAGTCGGCACCGAGGGGACAATATTGCTGCTGCAGTTGTTCGTTTGCTAATATCGTGCGGTACTAGTAATTGGCGAGTATAGCATTTTTCATATCATCCTTCGAGTTTGGATTCCTTCAAATAGCAAGCCCAATTAATCTACCTGTAAGATTTCCTTTTCCTCCGCCTTTTTGCTGTTTTCATTTATATTACGTTGTTTGTGATCGGTATAAAATCGTCGCCATATCAAAACTAACGTTTACACGAAAACCAATGATTACTATCATTTACTAGTATTGCTCTCTATTTTTCAATTAGTGAAATTTTATTGCCAAGAAAGCGAAAAGTAGTGCGTTCTCGCGCGCGTCGTTTACCAGCGTTCGGTAACATTTGAGCGCTACACTTATATGTCCTATAGAAATATCTATACTTCGAATTAGGATTTAAAAATTTAGAAGATTCTAAAGATGTTAAACTAAATTTTTAAGCAAAAAAAAAAAAAATTTGTCAAAAAATTTTGTTTTACTCAACGTTTCCCCTTAAAATGATCAATACGTTTATTTCACGATTACATTTCCAGTTGTTGCTCCATTTAAGGTATTCTCATTTTTACAATATCAGCAACTACTCTTTCATCTTTCGTATCGGTTATTTTTTTAAATTATGTTTATTCTAAACAGGGGCGTTGCCAGCCGGTTAGCTATTGAGGAGCAGGATGGTATTACGCGTGTGAATAAGTTCTCACCGTTTCTTGTAAAAATAAATTCTTTATTTAAATAAAATATAAATTGCAGATGAATTGTAAGTGAAATAAATGCGACTTTTAGAAGTTTATTATAATTTTAGAATTTCAAATTATTCGAAAATTTTAATTAAAACGTAATCTTCTAAGATTCATCGTAGGTTTTTCAATTACTTTGTTGATGAAATCTTCTAGGTCCCCGAAGATGATCTTTCGATGGACACTCATCGTTGCAAGACCATTAAGACTACTTTCTGTAATTGTACTTCTTAGCCAAGTTTTAATCTGCCTCAGGCTGCTGAATGACTTCTGTACAGTACATGCTGTGCACGGTAGAGCGACCAAAGTTTTCAGTGCTTTTCCCGGTTTAAGAATAAAGTCTTTTGCCTCTTTTATGACTTCGACAATGCCGAACATAGTTTCGTTCGTCTTGTCCTGCTACAATTATTGCAAAGTTCGATTCCATTTTTCGTGTTCGGCAAATTGTAAAAATTTGAAAAGGTTGCATAAGCTTTCTTAAGATTTTCCATAAACCTGTCCTGCATTTTGACCGGTTTAAATTTAGACAACGCGATTGACGTAGTGTTTTTCTTAGCAAACCACTCCTCACGAGAAGTAATAATTGAATCTAAGTATGGTATCATCAAAGATTTCCAGAACTCCCGAGAGGGTTTCCTGCTAGTCGATTGTTTGTGTACTGTTTACTTCGAATAATTTTGAGCCCGAGCTCTTCTGCAATAGCAGTGGCATCTGTAAAAATTTCATCCGTGATTAACTTTTTTCTCAAAACACTGAGTCTTGAGAAAATGTTATTATTTCTTTGGTTATTTCTACTGTGTTTCTGATTTCGGGTAGAACATTGAGATCATTTATTACCAAATTCAGTTTTTGTGAAGAACACTGAAAGAATAGAGCTTTAGTATATTTTTTGCGCAAGATTGCTTGTACACGATCGTTTATTCCGGACATTGTCGAGCAGCCGTCGAATGTCAAATCCCTCGCATTTATCTGCATCAAGTTCTTCTGCTGCTAAACAATCATCAATGACTTTTGCAATAGAATTTGCATTCAAACCTTTTAGCTTAACAAATATTTTAATTACTTCTTAGACTTCACTCTTTTCGACATCGAAATAACATATTCCAACGGATAAATGCTCTTTTCCGGAAATGTCAGCTGTTTCGTCGACCAAATACGTCTCTGCTTATTTTACTTTCGTCACAATATCTGCCTTAAGCACATCACTACAATCGCTGATAATTTCATCTTTTATATCAGCAGATCAATAACTTGAATTTTTTTTCCTACGTTCAAAATGTTTCTTCAAGACTACATCACCCGCATCAACTAATAGCTTATATAAGCTTTAAAGTATTTCATCGGAAGAGATTTTTTTCCTTGCAGCGCTACGTCATAGGAACACCGCAAAATATAATTCAAAATATAATCGACTTGATAACTTTTCTGTTTTTCTCAATAACGTTCTACGGCTATTTATTGAGTTGCACATCCACTGGCAAACATTCAAGAAATAAAATAGCGGCTTCCAGTGCTACTTTATAGAATTGTGTTTCCATATACTCTTTGTACTGCTCGCGTACACCCTTAAATCTGCAAAATGGATTCTTTATGAATGATCTCAATACCCCTCTAACGGAACTTATATTTCAAGAAAATATGGTACAATATTTACAAGAGGTGTCGCTTTTTGGAGTCTGGAGTATACCAGTCACGGTGAATATGTCTCTAACCATGATGAATAATTAAATTTCCTCTTCAGATGTTTTATGTGCTGGGCAAAGTCATATGTCTTGGAAGGCGTCCAACATTTTGCAATTATTTCTTTCTTATTTTCGGTCGATACATCGACACTGGATTAACGAACAGTGTCATTTCGGTTGTAGTCGTCCACTGTTGAATCATGATTCTGGTTAAAATATTGTGACGACGTCGGTCTCGCCACATTACCCACACAATCACTTTGATTCTGCGTTTCCAAAACAAAGGCGGTAGCTTGGGGCACGTCCTCAAATTGTCTTCTTTTTGCTCCTTCCTTCTTATCACTATCTCTGCTTGATTCGTCTTCATTCTTTCTCTTTGAGTTCACTAAAAACCAAATGTACACATGTTAATATGTAATATTTACAAACTAAAGAGAGAATGGAGGGGAATCTATAAGAATTGTCATAAATTAGTTATATCACAGAATAAGCATAAAAATAGTTTAAACTTGGACGCTTTTTTAAGAATTTCTTTTGGGAAAGAAATTTCGTCCATTCTTGGGGCAATTGGACCTTTAAATGCCCAAGACATTTCTAATAATGGAGTTTCGATTATTTCAAATTGTAAAATTTGGTTCTTTTTTAAAATGTTGCAAAATTAAATTCTTCACTTTTCGTTGCAATTAATATTGGAGGAAATTAATAATCAGTACACAGAAGGACTTAATTAATGAATTTAGAAACCAATCACAAATACGTATTTTAGCATTGTTATAATTAAAATAAAGTTAACTAATAAATAAAACAAAAAAACATAACTTCTTTACTTATTCATGACTGAAGGAGAATACAAAGTGCGACAATTAAATAACGAGACTTCACTTCGCACGTGGCTCTTTCTTCATTCTTAATATGTGAGAACACTATTAGTTTCTAGGGAGAGGCAGCTCTGCCTACCCTTGTCCTCCCTTGGCGACACCCATATGTATCTCAGTTCCTACAGATGCGCGATGTTTAGATGCTCACACACCCCCATATTCGCCGGATCTCGCGCACCCTGTGGCTTTAGTCTATCATCCACAATGGGGGGGAAAAAAAACGCGGAAGCACGATGAAATTTGATTCGGCAGCAGATGCTGGAAAAGGGGTTTCAGCATGTGTTTAAGAAGTGGCTGGAAAGGTGAAACAAGTGCGTTTGAATAAGAGGAGAGTTTATTAAACTGGAAAACGACCCAGAGTTACAAATATCTGTAAAATTTTTATAAAAACCGCCCGAGTCTTTACTGAACATCTCGCGTATATACATTTGTTATTGAAGTATTCTCAATTCTTTTTCACAAGTGGAAGTAGAAACTTTTCTGTGTTGAAATTTTAAAATATTCACGATTAAGAGACAGAACTGATATGTATCTTTATCTTCACTTACACGATTGTTTTACAATTTATGGCTCCGACCTTATCTGCGCTAGTTTAAATAATATTGCTCCTACGTGTTACACAAAGCAAAATGTTTTTTTCTTCACCGTTACAAATTTTAATCTTTAACAAACAGTAGGAAAGTTATTTTCTAGTTGTAATTAAGAATTACCATTATAAACCAGAAACGTACAAATAATAAAATCAAAATTTCATCACATTTTGTCCGGAAAAAAAAAAAAAGAAAAGAAAAAACATTAGACATTACTCAGTTGTACCGGAAATTAAAAAGGTGCACTTTCTTAAATCTCCCTCTATGTTCTCTACCCGTCTACTTTAATATCAAATAAAAAATAATAAACAATTCCCCCCCCCCACAATTTTATAGAAAATGAGAAGAAATTAATATCAAGGAGAAAGTTAGTAACCTACTTTTTATTTTCTTGATCTTATTCTCTTTTATATTGTAATTCACCTGCAGCCGACTAACGCTACTGACAAGTATCTCCTTTATCAATCAAATGTTACTGGGGATATTTGCTGAATATTTTTATTTGTAAATTGGTAACAGTCATTACCGAAACTCATTCGGATATCAGTCGCTCAATTTTTTTATACTACACAAAGATGTATTTTTATTTTTCTCTCACTGCTACATTCTTGAGTTAATTTTTACTCGAGACTTCAAAAATATTATTCTTTTCATTAACATTCTACAATTTTTAACATTTGCAAAATACTAAATTGTAAATGGTGTTCAAATTTTTGTTAAAAAGTGAATTTGTGTTACCCGATATTTGATCGTTCGATATATTTCCGATCTAAATTTATTTGTATAATAATTTTTAGCTATATTTAACTTCTTTCTCTTTTAAAGTGTTTCTAATATTGCTACAAATTTCTCCGTTGTATCCGGTTTGTTGTTACGTTTTATTAAGTGTCCGGCGTAAGCGTCATTATTTTAAAACTTTAAACGTTCGTTATATCTATTTGCAAGTTTGCCATCAGCTTGTCTAATGTAAGATCTGTCGCAACCTGAAGTGTTTATTTTGTAAACCCCATTATTTTCGTATGTATCTTTATGAAGTTGTTCTTGTTTATGGTAATTTGTTTTTTTAAATTATTATTTGCTTTAAATGTTTTATTGGTAATCCTTGTTTATTTTTTGAATATGTCGCTTAATTTGTTTATTTTATTATTAACCAAAGTGAATGCGATCCATTTTTTAGGAGTGCTGTTTGGTGGGTCATTATGTATTCCAGTTTTTGTTTAATTTTGTGTAATATTACATCAACGATGAAAGTCCTTTAAAAATAACGAACTTCAAAAATTTACTCACACCGAGTAAAACAAAAGCGTAATCATAAACTCAAGTCTCCTTTTGCTGTTACGTTAATCTTCAAAAAAAATTTCATCTGCACTAGTACGGTCAAGATGATATTGAATAGTGTAAACGCGATTTTCTTTTTGATCTTTAACCGAATGTAGAGACGCGATAAATTTTGAAGTTTCCATTAAAATTTTATGATATGATTAATCACCATGATTTCAACGGTGTTTTAGATAGCGGTCTTCCAAAAACGTAAAAAAAGTTTCCTTGATGTTAACATTGTTTATTATTGCAGCAGACGTTCATATAAGCGATGTGGGTTGACTACAATTTTATCCTCTTTAAAAAAATTTACCGAGTTGCACTGCATTTTGTTGAACAGAATGCGCTGGAGCATTTTAAATATTTTTCTAAAAGTTTTATTGAGTTCGAGGCAAAACTGATTATAAACATAGTGTTCTTCAACTTTTTTTGTTTAAAATTCAATTATCTATTCAACCTATTATGACTGAAAAACTAACAATATAATTACCATTATACACCAAACAGGGTTATATTCCTAATTCATGCTCTTAGCTTGGACCATTTTTTCATTAGCACGTTAATGCAAAGGTTCGTCATTTTTTTACACGTCTCGTATTTTATAAACTATTAATTTTAATTCAGTTTTCGTGATCTCCGTAAACATTCATGGCACACTTAATTTTCTTAATCTCATATATTATAAAGTGGTAGTAAATACGTGAATTTAAAAAGTATAATCCCGCATCACATAAAATTAAGAAAACCGCAGTAGTACTCATAATTGTTATTGTACTAGAAATACAGCGCATAATCATACGAAAAGTCTGTTTATATAAATTGTTTACATTAAATGTTTTAATTACACTTCGCAATTCAAAATATCTGTTATGAAAGCGTTTTGGTTAAAGACAATTGTTTAGATATTACCTCGTAAATTTTTTGATTTTGTAGTTGTTATTTAATTCTTGATTCATATATTTTCTTTTTTTTTTAAATATCGATTATTTAGAAAATTATGATTAAGAAATTATTTCTTCGTTGTACAGTTAAATTTAAATAAAACTACCAAAAAAAAAAAAAATCTCCTCAAATGATATAACTAAAGACATTTTGGCTTATTCTTTAAATTAATGTCAAGTTGTAAATTATAACAACGATATGAGTAATAAAAGAGATTGTTCGATTATTGAACGCTATAATATACAGTTACGCACAATATTATATACGTGCAAACTGAACTTGTAAGCCATACCCTATTGTTGAAACAAAGATCATTCAAAACTGGATGAAAAGGTGATATACATATTAAGATTCAATGATGAAAAATTAAAAATTTGAACAATTTGAATGTTTTTTTTTTTTGTTTATATTTGTATAGCTTGCAGTATTCATTTACTTTTTACTACAATAGCATGGATAAAGAATACTGACGACCTGAACATGGTAATGAAAAAGTAAAAAATTAAAAATTGAAAAAAGGAAAGAAACAGGCTTTAATGCAAATCAAATGAAAAATGAAGTTTGCCATATATTAATGTGTTACAAGAAGTCGATTGTACGTTTACTAAATGCAATTACACCATAAAAAAAACAACAAAAAACGCAAACATCCGCAAACTTAAAAGTAACTTATTTAATCGGCGCAGCACAGAACAATTAACGACAAAACTTGAAGTTTTTTTTTTTTTCGTTCCGGTATTTAATTTTACGTATTTTACTTTATCATTCCATTTAGATAATTAATTAAGTTAAATGCGACGGTTAATGTATAAATGTATTTTGTAATATTATTCTGTTTATTTTAATGAAGTTTTATACTTGACCTGTTAATTGAAAGATGCAAATGCTTCATGTAAAACATTAACAGTACAAAAATATGTTATAAATAGGTAATTTTGCGAAAAATTAATGAAAAAGCAAAATTTCCAATTAGATATAGCATATCATACGGAAAGTGAAATAATAAATGAGATATTGTTAGGAACTAATTTTGGCATCGACATGAAAAAAAACAACAAAAACATGTATTACTATTATCAGTTGGAACATTTTTTTAAATTCTTTTAATATACTTTATTTAATTCACCGGAAATAAACCGTTATAACGATTAAAACATACATTGAGAAAATACATACCGTCTTCCCTGCTAGTATTCACTTGAATGAGTACTTTTAATTTATAATCAGCGTTTAAATTTGTTAAAAACTTTTCTAGAGCGTTTGCTAATTTTTCTGAATGTACTGTTTCTATGATAAATAAACCAGGAACGTTTAGAATTTTTGAAACTTTATTTTTTTGCAAATGTCCGATAAAGTGCCATTTAATATCTTTGCATTCTTCCAAAATCTGTAACAGTTTTTTTTATTGTTGCTGTACTGAACGTTATAAACATTCTCTAATATCGATGCAAGTGTAGTATAACAAGTACAATACCTGTTTATCGGAAGCTTTGGTTATAAGTTCCTGTAAATAATTTTCTCCAAAATGTCTTTGTCCAAATTTATAAGCGGCAATTATATTATCAACCGGTTTTGTTTTACTAACTGCAACCAACCTCGGTTTAATATACTGCAAATTCTGCAATTAACATCATTAAATATATTTATTTTATTAACAAAATAAGTTAAATACTAAAAAGTAAAGCAGACTTGTGAACAGAACTTAACCATTTAATAGCTTAATCATTAATGATCATTTAAAATTATTCCGAATAAAATTACAAAATTTTACTACCTCCGGCCTTTTTGAACAAGCATCTTCTATAAGTTTTTGAACATGTTGAAGACCTTCTATTATATCTTCACCGGACATCTGCTTCAATTTATTTACGTACAATACTTTCATGGACTAAAACTTTTGATGATTTATTACAAAACAGTAATATCGCTTTTTTACTTACCTTATCACATTATAACTGTTAAGAGGCGAAACACCGCCGATGATAACAATTCCACTCTAATTGGTTAATTTAAGAATACGAGATTAAATTCGCCGCATTATTTGAAATGAAACCAGTCATGTAATAGTGTTTAAAAGGATTTTAATTTTTTTTATTCTTGAATAATACAGAAAAGAGAAAAAAGTGAAACAACGGAGTATTGTAATTAAAAATTAAAAATCGTAGTCCTTTGTAGAAGCAATACATCGTTAAAAGCGATGGCTATTTCAACTTTTTAATATTGCTTGCGATCGCGTTTATAGTTTCACACTTATTTTTAAGTTTATTTTTATAATAGTCGATTTTGCATTTGTAAATTGGGAAATTTTTTAATTCAAGTAAAATATTTTACAGAATGTATGTTAAGTGTAAAATCAAATAAGTACAGTGTACAAAGTAAACTGCTTTTACGGAGAAGATTATAAAGATTTTCATATTATTTAACGAACGCTTGTATGATATATTTGAAACATACATGTATATGCCATGCATGTTTTTTTTAAAAACGGGTACAGGCTATTTATAGATTTTCATTGCTACAGACTAAAGTACAATATATTTGATTCTACACATACAGTTTTCATACTTGCGATACAAAAAAAAAAAAAAAAAAAAACTGGTTTTAAAGTACATGAAATGTTAAATATTAATATATAGTGGGGTATTTAAAAAAAATGTCCAAGCCTCTTCAACCTGAAAAAATATAATAATTTTACAAAACTAGTGGCATAGTTGAAGGGAAATTTTAACCTCTAAGTTCTTCTCCCTTTGAAAAAGAAAAGCAGAAGTATTTTTTTTTTTTTTTTTTTAATTAAAATCTCGTGTAAACAATGACTTTATTTTTTATTGTATATTAAGACCAATAACGGTTACTGCTACCATGTTAAGAATTTGTTTCGTTTCATCACAGACTAGAGTTCGCTGTTCTATTAGTGTATGTCTGCGCGTGTAGGTCTACTAAAAAAAGAAGGAAATACAACGGCAATAATATAAATGTACTCTTGCTACCACTGACTAGTTCATAACGTGGTCAGCGTTTTTTCGTTGCACGCTAAATTCAAAAGAATTTATATGACAACAAATCTATTTGATCCACACTTATTTTATGATTTTTATTTGCACGTTTATTGTTAGGATTCTGCATTTTTAAATTAAAATTTTTAATTGTGTTGTGACAAACGTATTTAAGATTTTTGTTGCGTGAAATAAAAGAATAAAGATATACAAACTACTTATCGGTTTTTAAATGGAAGATTTGTAGAATTGAAACATGATGATGCAAGAATGTATTAGTAAAAATTGTTTCTGTATACAATACGTCGGCAGATGGCAATTACTTCAGATAAAAAAAATCTTTAGGAGATGCATTGGCGCACCCTTGATTTGTACCAGAAGGGGGGGGGGGCTAAAAGAGTAGCATACAGGAAAATGTAAAGGCGGAGGTTGAACATGTTTGGTATATCTATACATCTCTCTCTTCTCTCATTTATGTATATAATTATTTTCGTGTAAAATGTATTATTTAAAAACACTTTATATTTTTAAAATTTTGCCGATAAAAAATTTGACAATTATTAACAGTGTCCGTTTATTCTCCCTGGAGAGGCTGCAGCCCCATAGAACCCCCTTGGGTACGCCAATGAGGAAATTAGTGAATTGGAAGTTTGGAATGAACATCAATTATTCTAGAAAAACCGTTTAAGGACGACATAGTTTATTCAACATCAGGTGATAGTAGTACAAACAGCACAACTAGGAATTGCTAGCGTTCCGCCTGTCCCCACATACTAATCAAAGTGATAAATGACAAACAAAAAATATTATAATGCAGTAAAATTGCGATGGCGTCTTCAAGCAAGTTGAATAATTAACCCTTATGTGCCCGCCAGCGAACATTTTCTGAACGTTTTTTATGATCCCCTCAATATTTTTCCAAATTGTCCCGGATCCTCATGATTTGACCTCTTTTCTATCGGATGGCGATGTCAAAAAATTTTCTTTTAATTTTTAACGATAAGAATTTTAATTTTGAAAAAAACAGCGCGCTGTACACACCCAGATACCCGGGTATCCCCGTATGAAAATACATGGTTTTAGTGGAATTTCATTGTTATTACATAGATATCGTGCTATTAAATTATTCATTGTACAAATAATAAATATAAATAATTATTAAATAAATAATAAATTATTATGTTGTAAAATTTATTTATTTATACGCATACATTGAAAAAAGTAGATTATTGTTTATTTCGCATAAACTCTTTACATTTTGTTACTGTTATCACATGTTAATCGCATACGACCTTTTCACAATTAGCACAACTTTTTCCAGTTGCGTTCTTTATTTCTTGTTTATAACACGGATGACACGATCCAGTCATTATCATCCGGCCTGTTGGGTCTCGCGCCGGTTGAGGCCCAGCCGGAAATTCAGTCGGAGGTAAAATTTTCCTCTCTAAGATACTCTCTATGGTCAACTTCGATGAATGATTCCGCGTAACTTGTCTATTTTGAGATCTATCTTTCAACTAAACGCATAGTGAGCTCTTCACTCAGCTGTCTTATAAACAGCCTCCTTTCAAGAGTTTTTTTTTTTTATATCATTTTATTATTCTCGTAATAAATTATGTATGAAGTTAGACACAAGCTATATCCACAATACTGAAATAATAGCCAGTGGCCAGCGGTTAGTGCGTCGGTGACACATGTAGCGACCAATCACCTGGTCCGTTGTATCGATCCCAGCCTTATGCTTATTGTAAAATAAAATTACACCCGGTTGGTTTTTGTTTTTTTTTTTTTGCGTCATTGGCGACTGCTTTACCTTTTTTTGGTACGTACGAACATACAGTTACTTTTTCGTGGAATTCAAACAACTACGAAAATTCGTTTTCTGGATTTTAAAGGTGCGAATTCTTGTGGAATGTACGATTTATTTTTTTTTCAACGTGCCAACCATATGATTAAATTCCACGAGATTAGATGTTTATTAAGCGACAGAGAAGTAAAAAAAAGTTATCCCTCGAGAGATATTTCTCCCAGAGCCCTTGTACATTATCGCAAGATCCTTTACGACTCTTTCACCCTGATTTACTTCGTGAACATTCCCTGTTTCTCCGTGTACAAAATGCCTCGTAAAAGATAGGCGTTCTTCGCGTCGCATATCCACCATACTTTTATCGAATATTTCGCCGGCTTCGATGCAATATATTGCGTGAATTTGGTCCTACCACGAAAAGGAAAAAGCTGCTCGTTAATTGTCAGATTTTCGGTTGGTTTGCACATTGATGAGAGATTTTCATTGAGTATGTTCCATAGATCTCGAATAGGAGATGCTTTATCTTCGCGCAAGCGTTGTTGGCGCGTTAGAAAAGAGAGATTTTTCGGGTTAATCATAACCTCGTATACCTGGTCTAATTTTTTACCTGTATTCATTTTTGTACCTGAAAACATGCTAATTACATTTATAAATATCTAATATAAAATATAGATGTGAATAAAACCTCTTATTGTTGCTTAAAAATTAAAAGAACAATAAAATCCATAGTTGGATACCCGAGACCCTGGGTGTGCAATAGCGTAGGTAAATCCGTGTGTGCAGTACCATACCTTTTCGATATTTATTCTGCTCAGTTGTCGCATATCTAAATTTATGTTCAAATGATTACTTATCAGTTATTTATTTATTAACTTGCATAAAATTCTCTGGCTACAATTCTTTTTTCTAAAAACATATTTCCCGGTTAACAAGGCGAACTAGATAATTTGCTTAGTAAAAATTCTTATGAAACGTAATGAATCAGTTTGCGAAAATTTAAATATTTCTATTAACTCAATCAGTTCAGCAGCTCTGTAATAAATTTTTATATCATTTCACAACAAATAACCACAGTAACGTGTGTTATGATGAACTTGAAGAGGGGCAGTACTTGGAAAATTTAAAAGCAAGGAGAATATTATGGAATTTAATTAAATTCAAAAGTTAGAAATTAAAGTTCGTCTTTCGATCCGAACACGAATGCGTGAACTCTGGATCAAAATTCATTACATTCATTTCAAAAACAATCCAACCAACGTTATATAAAAAAAAAATTAAATAAAGGGTCTGTAGAACTTTTGTTTAATAAGGCGAGGCATTAATCACGGATACGTTGTCAGTGGCGAATGCTTTTTTTCTGAATTTTCCTAGTGCAACTTCATTCCTTGTCCTGTACATCTAAAATTTTTGCTCAGTACATCAAAACAGAAAGCAATTCTATTAGTTTTATTATAAATGGCAATGAATTGTTTACAATATCCGAATTGAAATATCAACTCCCTAATGATACGAAAAATGTAACATCTACTACTTAATCTACCCATGTAAGCTCAAACATTTTCCTTATTCAGTTAAAATTTTTATACTTCATATGATTACTCTGAACTCTAAAAAGTCATACTGATCTTTAAACTAAATAAAGATTATTTCTTTCCATAAAACTGGACGTACCCAATACCAGTAAGGAACGCGCGGAAGAACGTGTTAAAGCCGAGATGGGCGTTACATAATACAGGTAATATAAAAATCCTGCACTCTCGTGTAAAGCTAATTGTAACGTAAGTGATGGTGAACTAATAAAGAATTTACGTACTGATTAAACTGAATTAAATTACGTCTTAAGCATATAAGAAGCTTTTTCAACTTAATATTAATGTTAATCTTAAACGTGTTAATAATTTTGAATACGAGATAAATATGAGCGATACTCCGCCGATCTTCTCCAAAAATTGTAGACATCTAGCGCACCTAAGGAAGAAGTGAAAAGAAATAATAAATGATCTATTAGAGCAAGAAATTATATGATCGTCTAATAGCCCTTGGTCTTTTCCTTTTTGGATAGTTTCGAAGAAGAGAGATAGCTTGGAGAAGAGGCGGTGAAGAATCGTCATAGACTATAGAAAACTGAATAACGTAACAGTTAATTCCCACCGCCTAAACAGTGAAGAAATTTTAGATCAATTAGGTCGATCGAAATATTTTTCTACTTCGGATTTAACTTCTGGATTTTATTAGATTAATGTAAAGGATTCTGCTATATATAAAAAAAGAAAAAGATGCGAATTCAAACGTTTACGTTCGCACGACTTGCACTTTTAGCAGTCATGATTTCGTAGCCAGAGCTCAAACATCTTCAATCTGTTCAACTTTTTCGGACTGCTAGAGATTTAACTACCGTGTTTAAGTTTCCAGAGTTTTTAAAATAACGGCGAAAACCGAAATAAATAATGGTGAATCTTGTAAAATACCAGATTATTACGATACTGTATTAAAAGAAATAACGTGAGAATCGGAGCTATTTGAACATTTTATAGAGAAGATGTTCAACTTCCTTCGATGAACACGAATTATTTAAATTTTATCCGGAGAATGCTCAAATTAAACGCAACAATGCAGGATGTAGTTGCTGATGCCTGCGCTATACAAACTATAGTAACTGCTTTTAGCATCATTTTCAGTACACATGTGTGACTTTCGGATTAAAAACGCCCCCACCTTAATTCCAAAGGTTGATGAACTCATTTATTAATTATTATTATTATTATTACTTGAGTTCGTCAGCAAGGACATTAGCCCAAGAAATGGGAGTAAAGAAAAAATCAGATTTTTATGCGACGTGAAACATTCAACAATAATGTGTCAAGCTCTTGGACGTCAGAAAGAGAAGGAAGGGAAAGAATAAATGCAGCGCAATAGGGAGTAGGAATATTGCTTGATAAGAGAAAGGAGTACAAGGAAGATTGTTCAGATGAAAGTGATGAGCATTCGAACATTATCAAAGTGGTTGTTAGGAGAATGTAAAGGACAATATGGAGATGGCGCAAGAGAGAATTGAAAAAGCGACGAAGGAACAGGAAATCAATCTGGATTGCACAGAAAAGGAAGAAGTCATGGATCAAGGAACTTATAAAAAGGATTACGTAATCGGTAGAGTGGGAAGGTAGAGAAGATGCAATAGCCTGTGTTGAGAGTTTGATAGAATAAGGATATTACGAAAGACCTTCGAAAATCTGAAGAAGAAAAGTGCATGGAGGATAGCAATAGACTCACAACAGAAAGTTGAATAGGAGGAGGGAAGTTTAAAGGACTCAGAGTGATTTAAAGAAGGACAAAGAAAGGCTGCGCCAACTTCACTTGGGCTCTTAGAACCGTCCATGTAGATTACAACGTGGTTAGAAAAGCGAGAGTTTAAAGTTTGTAAAAATTCCGATCTAACGGCATGGTGCAGAACGGGTCTAGGGAGAACAGGAGAATAAAAGCAATTAATTGAATGAAGGAAGGAGGAAAAGTTGAAAGAAAAATATGGGAGCTTATCGTAAGTGTAAATGTATGGTATAAATCGAAGGAGTCGAGTGGAAATAAGAGACAGAATTGGTGTTGCTGATGAACTCGTTTCTTACTGGTTTACAGGATAATCAGTGCTTCGTATATATAGATGATGTCATTGTTCATTCTACTAGCTTAAAGAAATATCTCAATCTTATATCATCTGTTTATGGCAGACCAAAAAGTAATAACCTTCGATTGCTGTCCGATAAACGTAAATTCCCAAGAAAATAAGTCGAATATTTAGACCATGTAACTTTTGAAGATGATCTTCGCCCAAATTCCGCTAAAATTCAAGCTATTCTCGAATTTCCTAAACTTAAAACTTAGCGAGAAATTCATTTTTGGGACTAGTGGGCTATTGTAGAAGCTTTATAAGATATTTCGCAAAGACGGCTAAGCCACTAACTACTCTCTTAAGGAAGGACCAACTCTTCGATTGGGATTCTTGTCAGCGTAAACTTTCGACAACCTCAAGAAAGTACTTACTAGTGTTTCATCGATATCTCGATTTTTCAAAAGAATTCCTACTTACTGCAGACGCTAGGGCCTTTTTTCATAGGTACTCCTGGACAAGACCAACCTATTGTTTACGTAAAACGCCAAACGACCACAAAATAAACTATAACACTACGGAAAAGTTCACAATTATTACTGATCGTAATTCACGTGGCTATTGCGAGGATACGAGCTGTAAATTGTTACGTTGCAGGCTTAAACAAGTTGATTACCCATACGAAATTAACTATAAGTAAGGGAGGAAAAATAGTAATGCTGATGTATTATCGCGGAAACTTCCCCCGAACATAGTGATAATGAAAATAACACTAATTCGGTACTCCTTGTAGAAACTAATAATGCTAATGGAACTTATAATACTTTTTTAAAAATGTTATAAAAGGCGACGCCAACCAGTTTAGCTAGATGAAATTAATGGTAGATTAAACGGTAATAACGTTAACGAGTTTAAAAATGAAAATTTAATTCATGATAACGGTTAAAAGACATGGATAGTAGTTGCATTAAGTGTATTAAACGTAATAGTAATACCAGTTTTACTTTTGTTGTAATAAGGAGAACTATTTTGATAACGCAGAGTATCGTATATTACATAACGTATTGCAGACCTTATCGTATCTTTTAGAGAAGTTTAACGCAGCATAAGTTTTTATCGATCCCGGACACTCATTCTTTTATAAATTATGAAAAATTTAAAACTTTTGCGTATTATACTTCTACTTAAATATTAAAGCTATTAATCTCCGGGCAATATAAATAAAACTTTATATGAGGCTCATAGTTCAGCCGAAAGTGGACATCCTGGATTCTTCCATACACGCGTAAAGGTTCATGATTAGTGGAAGAATATGAAGAGCGACATACGTAAATTTATGAAAAAATTCCATTCCTGTCAAATTAATAAAACCAATTTTAGACCCACTAAGAATGCTATGGAAACAATTCGATCTCTTTTCCTTTTCAGATTAGCCATAGACATCGTGTAGAACCCCTGCTTATAACGGAAAAGGAAAACAGATTCATCCTATCTGTACAGTGCAATCTGATTGAACATTCGTATGCGATTCTAGTTCTTAATCACGAAACTTCTACGATATTCGATGAACTAGACAAATTGTTACTTATGTTTTTTTCTCACACAATACTAATGCACGCAAGACCACCAATTTCTGCCCATTCAAGCTACTTTTTGGCTACAAGCCCTATATTCCAAGTTTACCCACTGCGGAACCCGAATTTCACATGCGACGATATTACTTTAATAATCTCAAATTGAGATTAAATTAAGATTGCCAGCGAAAACATTACTGTGTCTAAGTTTTAAACTACGAAATATTGCGATAAGAAAATTAACTCACGCGAATTTAAAGCTGGTCAATTAATGTTAATGAATTAATATGTTAATGAATAAAGTACAAGATTCAACAAATTAACTTCTCTAATTTTAAAGGACCATTATTAAAATAATAAGTCAAAATGTGGTGTCATTATTAATCGGTAAAAAGCACGTAAAATTTAACACCAATCTTGTAAATACGTATTTTTCAGTTGATAATGATTGCTCGACAGCTTAATTCCTGTCATAACGCTATTCCTTCTAGTAGTGCTACTTAAAATCTCACCCTAACCTTTTACTCCTCATCCGACGTTCAATAAAGTCGCGAAAATCTCCGGTTGTTCTACGGGCATGTTTTGATTTCGCTAGGGCATCCAGCAGTTCGTTGTGGTCTTTCATTGCATTCACAAATATTTCCTTTATCGAATAAAAGTTACTTTTGTTAACCAGTCTCGCTGTTAAAATGACCTTTGTCATGGCGTTAACGGTAATTTTCAATCTTTAAATGCCATCAAATCTTAAAATTGATCGATAATAAAGTTATTAAATTAAAATTAAAAGATCAACTCGAAACGATCCATTACGTGGTTCACAAGCGTGGTATTTTCAACGAAGGATCACATTTAATAGCTATTCGGCACGCTGAATTCCGACTATAGCAAATATTATTCGAGATCTATTGATAAAGTAATGAACGACGGAAATATATTAAATGAATTTAATGAAGGAACAAGTTCAAAAGTAACTTCAGATAAAAAAATAAAAACAGAGTACAAAAAAAAAAAAACAACTTAAAAAACACATATACGAGTACATTATTTTTTAACATAAATCAACATATATTTTTTTTCAAAAGTTAGCTCATAAAAAAATTAAGAATAAAACACGTATTATAAATTAATGAACGGTGATATTTTTAGTACTACGAGCGTTTGTCAACGTCAGAAATCTGTATTTTACATTTTTTTGTTTAAAAATATTCGATGCGGAAGCGAAAAATATATTTAAATGAAGCGAATAATGAGACTGTAAGAAAATTATAAAAAAAATTAAATTCTATATTTAAAAAGCAACCTTTTGTTTTATAAATGTTTTATTCTTGTCTAGTTATTGATTTTTAAATATTCGCCTTTTTACAGGTTTGTCAGGCTTTGTTTCATTTGCAGGACCAAATATTAAACTGGAAACATGGACATTTGTACTTCCAGATACAATCTGCAAAACAAAAAGTTACAAGTAAATTTTTTTGATACCTAACAAAAATTATTTAACGCGAGGAGTTTTAAGGAAGGTCTAGAATGAAAAATTTGTAGTTCGTATTGTGTAAAAAGGATTTTTTTTTTTTTTTTTCTCGTTTCAGATTAAACACTCGCAACTTTATTGTATAAAAATTTCGCTAATATTTCAATTAACAGACATTGAAGTGTATGTCGCAAGTTTGACTTCAGCTGGTTTCTTTAGATATACATTAAGCGATATTAGATTAATGAAAATCTCTGCAGTAAGATACTTTTATAGTTGACGTTTTATGATTGGTAATACGTTTTTCGTAATACATGTAAGTTTTCAATTTATTAGAACCGGAAAACAACACCGCAGAATATGTAAAAATATTTAACATGCTACGTACGGCATCTTCGAAGTCGTCATTCATTCCCATTGAAAGTTCGATTTCCTTCTGCGGTAGATGCAGTTGTCTGCATATGTCTTCTTTGCACTTAACTAAAACCTGTTTCATAATATAGAGTGTTATTTCGCATTTACTATAAAATAATAATTCATTATTTTACACATTTTTGATTTCTCAGTTTAGTGTAAAAGTGACGGAAATGGGCAATGGCAATGGAAATTTGACATTTCACGACATTGTATAGAGAAATTGAATTAACGTGGAAACGAGTTTTGAGTCGGTTAAAAAATATTTACTACCATCGATCACCAAATGTTGTGTGTAAGCGAATAAAGCCGGAAAAACGACAAACTGAAAGAAATTAAATACGAGGTGCGCCAAAGAATTTTTACTTCTTTTTAAAATGGTAACACTGCTATGCGGAGTGTGTTGCCGCAAATCATTCGAAAGCCAGGCACATTTAGTCGGCAGTTATACCCCACATGGAATCGTGGAATGATGAATAGTGAGTTATTCGTATATTTTAGCCATTCGTGAATTTTTTCTAAGAAATGTAGGCAGTCACTAACGTGTTTCTCCGCGAAATGTGGCGAATATTTGGATATGAAATTTTCAAAGTGTACCGGTAGTGCACTAAAGAAACAAGCTGCATATTGTATAATATTATTTTTTTAAGAATTTCTTCATCTTTAATGTAATGCTATTAGAATTTGTCACTTTTTTTTTTTTTTTGTTTTCTAATTGTAAAGTAAAAATAGTTCCACGGAACCGCGCAATATTTTTCTTCGGAGAGGACAGAATTGAAAAATACATCTTGGTTGCAGAAAAGTTAAAACCGAAAAATTATTTTTTAAATAAATTTTGAAGAATTTTGAAATTTATAATGAACATATTAAAAATCGCATTAGTAGAATTGTAATTAAGGTGAAATAAGTTTCGAATAATTTTATTTCCGGCGAAAATCAATATTTGCGCTTTTTTATTTTATGAAAAGCTTTTAAAAAAAAATAAAAGATGTATTTTCTTCAAATTTTTCTGTTGTACAGATTTTCTTTTCTTTTTTAATAGTTTTCCGTTTTGATTACTTTTCTTCTTCGAATTGTCAACAGGGAAATGGCTGGTTCCCCTTTGTGGGCGTCATAATTTAACCTCCCTCTAGCTTTTAAATATTGAAGGTAGGATCAACTGTCATGCCTAATCGAAATTTAAGTATTAAAAATGGTCGCGCAATCGTACACTGTAATAAATTGTTAATTGTGCGTTTATTTAATTTCCAGTAAAACTAAGACTTCATGCCGCGGAAGTTGTTCTCCTTCTACAAAATTAAACTGCACACGCGCATCATCGTTGAAAGCAGGTTACTATAGACGGCAATTTCCAATAACTTTAACCTTTGTTGTAACCATCAATACGTAACCAGGGTGACCAAGGTTTGATCATATTGATCGTACGGGATGTATATAACCGATTCTCTTTCATTTATCCACAAGCAGCTGCTATCAACATGTGTCGGTCAGAAGTAGGTTTCTCAGAAAATTTAAAGCTCCGAAAAGGTTAAAAATATTATACGGAAAAAAGGTTTTTCTATAAAGTTGAATTAAATAAAAAAAAACAGACTAATCGCGTCCAAACCCATTTTTAATAGTTCATTTTTTTAAAACTATCAGGAGGTTGGAGATATTTAGTTTAGCAAAGACGTTGCCTTTCCACTTGCTACGTGTCTGTTTGGAGATGACAAAAAATGAAATAAAAGCGTATGATTTTTATCAAATTATAATGCAAATAAATTTAACTGGTTCGTATTGCCAACTATATTCATGGATTATTCTGGAGAAATGCTAAAATTTCCAAAAGTTTAAATTACGTATATTCCAGTTAAATTGATATGCATTATTTATATTTTTACATAATTTCAACTTCATACTTTTTCGATAGTAAAAGTGTTATAAAATAGAAATAGGTTTTTTGAATTAAACAGAAATATTAAAAAATAAGGATTAAAAAATACTAGAATATTAGAAGCAAGCGCAAACATTAGTATCCCTGCAATGACTCGTATTTAAGAGTAATGCGCTATATATGAACTGGTTCATTCTGTATACATATTAAATCGCAGAATAATTTTTCAATTTAAGCAGTTAATATTTTTTTTTTTTTTTTCGTGGTACATCTTTAAGATAGAAAATTATTGAAATTAAATTAACGGGATATACCAGTGCACGTACTACTGCAAAAACAAAACCAAATTGAGAAGCCATTTTTTTTTTTTCTGTAACTTGGAAAGATAAAAAATTAAATTTATGTAAAATAAAATTGATGTTTAAATTTCGATAAAGGAAGTAATTTATGTGAACAACAAAAACGAATAATTAAAAAGGAATTCAAAAAATAAATAATATCAAATATGAAGGAAAATCTATATATAGGGCGTTTGCTTATGATCATGAAAAATTGAAATATATTATTTAAAGGTAAATATGAGCACATTAAGAAATCGATTAAAATACGTCTGCTCACACTGACTTTGCTAAATTGCCATCTAATTTTACTGGTTCGCCGCACTATTGTTTCTGTACCGCTTTTCAGTTTTTCACAGTCGACAGTTTTTCGCTAGCAGGATATTTCTTTAAGCGAATTTATAAATTAGGAATGCGAATTTCGTTATAATAAAATAACAGCAGTGCAGTCACTTCTGGAGTGAAAAATAAGCAGTGCATTACATGCATGTAGTTCACTCAAAATGGTAAACTACCCGGTTCTCGTAATACGCTTAGTTTTGTCTGCCTGTATACGATTTCGTTTTATGTTTTTATGCTTTTCTTCATCATGATCATGATCATAAGTCCAATGTCCTACGTGAGGACGTGGTGATATCATGTTGCTTTTATGATTTTCTTCCATTTATCTCGGTCTATTGCCAGATGGAATGCCTTCAACGTGCCGTACCCAGTTAGTGCCTATACTCGATCAACCCATCATATCGGACATATTTCTCTAGGACGCTTTCCCTGCACTTTGCATAATAGTTCTTTCCATTGAGTTCGTTTTTCTTGCTATGTGACCGAAATATCTTATTATACCTTCATTAATTATAATTAACAAATTGTTATTGGTTTTCAGTTCACTTAGAACTAATTTGTTAGTTCGGCGGGCGGTCCGTGGTATTCGGAGCATTTTTCTGTATACTCCCATCTCAAAGTATTTATTCGATCCTTATCTACTTTACTGATGGTCCACGTTTCCGATGCATATGTTGCAGTTGGGAAGATCACTATGTATTAACTATTTTTAGCTTAGTGTTTTTCGTTATATTCGTGTCCATCTATATTTTCTTGAGCTTCATTTTTGCAACTCTCGCCATCACAAGAGATCTACGGATTTCTTTTTCACATCTTCCTGTATTTGTAATTACTGATCCGAGGTAATTAAACTCTCTTATTACTTCATATCTCGCAATTCCCTTAGTTTGTAGTTCTGATTTATTTTGTCTCTGTCAATTATCATTACCTTTGTCTTCGCCTGATTCACAAGCCGTAGTTTTCACTTACAGACTTCAGTTTATTTATGAAATCTACTAATTCGTCTTTCGATGATGCTAACAATACTGTATCGTCTGCATAACGAAGATTATTAATCTTACGTTCTCCTATTGTTATTCTTCCTTCCCAATCCTCAAATATTTCCTTCAACACCTATTCACTATATATATATATATATATATATATCGAATCGTTTGTGAGATAAAATACATCCCTGTCTAAGTATTGTAACTTTATTTATGAATAAACGATGATAAAAGTGTTGGGTACCCACAGACGGGCGATATGCCTTGTAGGACCCGCGACTTATTTTAAAAAAGAAAATAGAAGAAAAAAAAAAAACTCCCGCTTCGCGAACTGATATACTGTTGACTCTTATTGCGTTTATGTTATTCTTATACAGGTTTCTCTAATGATCTCCATGAAATATTCTGATGTTCATGTTTCTTGTAGTGTTTTCCTTAGTTTATTCTGTATTACAGAATCGAACGTCCTATAAAATTTTACAAAACATAAATTTGTTTCGAATTGAAATTTTCGAGCTTTTTTTATAATTTGTCAGATGTTCAGAATTTGCTCCCAGCTGTGTTACTTCTGACTTTAAAATTCCAGGTTCATCTTCAGTTTTGTTTACTTCCTTCTCTCCATTTGTTATTTCCCCGTTTCCTACATAGTTTTTTCACAGTTTCTTCTCCATGTTTCAGCTATGTGTACTGGATTTTTTTCAGTTTCCCCGTCTTCCTTTTCAATTTTCAGTTTGAATTCTCCCGTCAAGTATTTTACAGCGTTAAAATGTTTTTTAGGTTCGTTTTGCTCAACATGTTTTTGTAAATTAGCACAAGTCATACTTATATATATATATATTGTTACGGTTCACTAATAGTCTGTAGTTGACGAAGAAAAAATTATTTCAAAAAATTTTAAATGTCGGACGCCAGTGGCAACGTTACGGCTTGCCACTACCGATAACTCTCCCGAGCAGAGCTATTAGGCTTTTGTATGGCCGATCGGCGGCCCTCACGCGCGGATAATCGGCACCACGTGTCCGTAGATTATTTCGATTAAAAAAATTCCAATGACAAGAAAACTATATTCGGTTTACAACACATAAAACATAAAATCAACAAAACGTGGTAAGGACTAGAAAAGTTGTTGTAAATTATATGTACAAAAAATATCGACCATACGGTATAAAAATCGGCGCCGCGTTCTGCCGCAGCTCGTATCGACGAAAGTAAAACGGCGTGTGTCCGACTACGACGATTAGAAGATCGACTAGCCGAACACCGATCGAAAAACGTATTTTCCCTGAACGGCACGGTTTAAGGGAAGACAATGGGCTACGTAGAAGATTCTAGAAAAATCTTCTACGCAGACCCCCGCACTAACTACCCTGCCTGATCTCGGCGGGATTTCACCAAATTGTGCACTGCTCGATGTAGCTCGACATACGCGCGCTTTCGCCGCAGCCACTAGTCACTGCCTCTGCCTTCGACCACTACCACTCAGACACCTGTGCGTCTCTACCCCTGATGCCGATGCACTACCGTCCGGACTTATACCGTACACGGGGAATTTTGGTTTTGGCCGAATAAGCATCATCGGCAAGACAAAGCGGCGATGCAACCTAGAACGACGTTCGAGAAATCATGAATTAATGACGATAATCAAATGATAATTTCTAGCTCAAACGTCGTTAACTAGATAGCGCCAAAAGTACCGAATCCGTATCAATATATATATATATATAGTCGTTCTTATCTTTATTACACATACTTTTTTCTCCCTAATAAGATCCTAATTTTCACATTACTTGACTGAATTTGAGTTTTTAAAATTCTTCTTTCTTCTATTCGTTGCAGCGTTTCGAAACTCATCCAATGTTATTTCTTCTTTGTTGTTATATTGCCATTCGTTCTATCTAGTACATTTCTTTATTTTATTCCAAGTTTGTTCTGGATTTTTCGTAGGGTGTGGTATTCTATGTTTCAATAGTTGTAAACGAAAATCCTCAATGTTTCGCTTTAGCTGTTTTAGTTATTTTTATGTGTGTCTTTAACTTCAGTTTAAAACATTTTGTGATCCGAGCTATATTCTGTTCCTGGTTTTGCTGCCATATCAGTTATGCAGGATCTCCAGCGTCTTCGGACTAGTATGTAATCAATTTGATTTTTGTACTGACCGTCCGGTGAGGTTCATGTTGATAATTTCCTATTAAGTTTTATAAACATCGTGTTAACCATACTGAAATCGTTCTCTACAGCAAATTGAATTAATCGTTCTCCTCTATCATTACATTCTTTTAACCCAAAATGGGACTTTCCTTCCAGAAGATTTTCCTGTCTTTCGCACTTAGATCTCCCAATACGATTACCGGATCACTTTGTGGTATATTTGAAATAATTGCTTCTATTTCTCTTTGTATAGTTCTTCTATCTCTTCATCTGGTGAGTCTATAGTTGGCATATATACTTGCAGTAAATGTATTTCCATGCGATCAATGTTAAGTGTAACTCTCATCATGCGAGCATTAATTGGCACATATTCGTCTAAATATTTGGATAATTTCTTTTTTACTAGTATAGCTACTATGGCCTTGCCTCGTCATCGCCGTAGACGTACGTAACATATTCCGATGTTTCGAAATGCCCTTTACCTTTCCCGTGCGTTTCGGAAACTCTACAAACGGCAATATTCCATCTTAGAAGTTCTTGTTCAAGTATGCAAATAGCTTTGTAGTAAACCTCTTACATTCCATGTTCCTACATCGTGTTTTCCTACTCTTAATTTAAGTTGCTTTCCGGATGCCTGTTTCGCACATGTGTCGACCATCATCATCCCCGCCCGGTCACATATTTCACACTATCCGACTGGGACTCAGGATGTCGGTGTATATGGTTTCTCTTTTTTCTGATTTCTTCTTTCCCTGATGTTCTTTAGTAATCAGGTGGTTTTCCGCTCGCCTGCTTGATCGCAATACTATAGTCGTCTCTTTATGTATTTTTATAACGTCTACGGGTATCGCAATTTACAGCAACATTTACGTTGAATGCAGCTTATATGCCTGTAATCAGTACTGCTGAACCTGCTGGCGCCCAGCGGGGGACTTAGTTCGTCTGACTTCTTGGCTAAGAGCTGTTTGACTTGGGGGAGCTCCTTCTGGTTACTAGGCTACCGCCAACATAGCTCTTAGTGTTCATTAAAGTATTCAAGCCCCCCACCACGTCACAGTGATGTCTCCCGGAGGAGATGCTTCTCTTAGTGACTCGCTAATATCAAAAAACTGTTCGTAGCGCTTGGCGAACACGAAAGCGAGCAGATCAGCAAATTGGAATTCAACTTTTATTCGACACTAACAGGCGACTAGCGTTTTTCATTTTGAACTGTTTGTAATACTCGCGGCTACATAATTCAATTCCCGGCACCATCTTTAATAAGTTACCTTTACTCGTCAATTAAACCGCCACCGTGTGCCTCAATCGCATACCGACTATAATAATGCTTCGGTACGCGGCCACGGTGCGCTCACATATTAATAATAGTAAAAGCGACGGCAAGCTTTTCGAGGAATTTCCGGCACGCAAGATCATCTGTTTGCCCAAGGTTTTCCTCAGATGCTGCTGAAATTCGGCGGGCCATCTTCAGAGACTTTGTATTATCTGGTAATTCACCGCAAGACTAAAAGTGCTGGGGGATTTGCCATGTGCAGCATACATTATATTGCGGTGTTTTTAAGGCTAATGATTGTTCCGTATGTAGTTTTAGGGGAGTTTGATAGGGCCTTTGTTTGATTACGAACCGAGACAAATTGTACGGGAAGTATTAATTCGTTATTGCGGTTTCACGAATAAGTTTGAAACATCTAGAACAGAGAGGTACATTTCTTCATTTTAGAATTTCTAGAAAAATCCATGTGGTGGTCCATGAATTAATTAAACGTCAGACTTAAATAGGTTTTTTTCTTTATTGAGAAATGGCATGTAACGCTATGGTAAAATGCGACGGAACTTTCATGCTATATGCTGACGCTTGCAAACGAGAAGTCAAATCTTTTGACAGCGAAAATACCTTATCGCATATTGCCACATTTGTTTAAGGCGGACAACACCAACGTCATCTGTAATTTACGGTGACTTAGCGTTTTATTTTAGCGGTCTCTGTCGGTCACTTAACTATTTTTTTAGTTATATTGCCTTATTATAATCGATTATTCGCCGGACTCGCGACTATTAATCGTTGTGAAATTTTGAAAATGGCTGTTTCTACTGAATACTGATGCAGTTTAAGAGTCCATTTCTAGTTGCCATCATTTTTTGTTTGCCGGTGTGAATAACTTTTTGAATATTCGTATAACTTTAGCGTCTCGCGGAAGTTTATTTATATAAATAAGACATTTTTAATTCTGACGCTAACACATTTCAAAATGTTCAGCATTTTTATTCGCGTAGTTTTAATAATTTACATAATCGGACTACCGTAGTTAATAGAACATTTATATTAATTAAGGTGGCGCAAGGACAAAAAGTCGAATTATATAATAAGGGGCCTGTTATTGATTCGAGCTCTTCAACGTACTTTACAAAAGCGGCCTCGCATTGGCTTATGCAGGATATCCTACAGTAATATTGTGTCCGAAAAACTTTGTCGTTTGTAGTTTTTGCACTGAAGAGTTATTAAGTTTTAGCGTAAAAAAATCACCACCATCTAAAAAAATGTTCAAAAACTACTGTTTAGATTTTCTGCATTTGCATACAGGTAAAAGTATACTTTAAGCGTTAGTTGAAATTTGCAACCACAATGTTATCGGCATAGCGTTAATTTGAAACAAAACTCGAACAGTCCGGCAATAAAGCATATCTGGTTTCTTTCAAAATAGTGAACTTTGAGCAAGTACAAAAGTTTAAAAGTAAAGTAAAGTAAGTCCCATATATCCTTGATAACATGTCATGGATTGTGAAATTAAGCCTCTCATAATGTACTTAAGGATCTAACGGATCTGATGCGAATACTGGGGCTAGTTCCTTTGTCATGGGATCCGCCTTTACATCCACAGATTTCTCTTGTACTCAATTATTTCAGGCTGGATAAATTTGGCAGGGATGTGGATCTGGAACGAGACGAGTCTCGAACCCGTGACCACAAAAAAACTTTAATATCAAAATTTAAAAAAAAAAATAAATAAACAAATAAAAATATGTAGATGTTAAAGAAATCACATTGCAAAAATTGACGCGAAAAAGAAAATATAATATTTTAGATCAAACATATAGGGGGTTTTAAAGGAACAAAAATTTGTGATCTACTGAAATGTAACAAGAATGACCGTTTCATTTGGTTAAATTTGAAAATAAGCACGACCATAATTATAGAACGTAATGGTATAAACGAAAACTCTGTCCAGTTTTAAAATTTGGGAATTGGACAAATGTAATAATGGCGGCTACTTTGGTTTTACAATATAGTCGGAGAAGATAATGATGTCATCTAGTTTAAAATAGAACCGCAAGAAGACCGCACGATAAACTAAAATAAATATACTTACTGATCAAAAAATAAAGGTAGTAGCGTTTGTTTACGAACTAAAACGAGAAAGGTGCGGAAATTATGCCAAAGACAAGAAATCGGCCGATTAAAAAGTTTGAAAACCTTTGGTGAAATCATACACCAAATATACATATATATATTAAGGAGAATATAATTTTATAAAAGAGGCTTTTTTTTTTTTTTTTTTTTTTTTTTTTGGGCGCGCCAGCGGCATTGACCCAACAACAACAGAAATTAAGGAAGGGGTTAAATAAAAAGACGATTAGAAATAGAGCTTAGGAAAGATTGGAGTACAGGGATTATATCTGGAGATGGAAAGGAAAGGACAAAAGAAGAATTATACGGAGCAGGAAGACCCAGTGCCAAGATTTTCGAGTACAAAACAGAGCGCTCGGAATCAAGGGCAGGGCATTCAAAGAAGATGTGGTTTGCATCACATATGAGAGGAGAGATGGAATTATGAAGGGGACAATCGGGAGAAGGGGACAGGGAAAAACGAAAACGTGAAGAGGGCAGAAGTGAGTGATTAATACGCAGTCTGATTAAGGAAATGATCGCGGAGCGTTGATAAGAATAGGATTGAAACCACGGCTGGGAAGAGGGAACCGGTTGAATTTGAAGATAGTGAGAGGCGGGATTAGAAAATAGGGAAGGATAGATGTCCGACCATAGTCGGGAATGATTAGCTGAGGAAAGAAGGAGGATGTCCGAGGTAGGAATTTTGCAGAATAAAGGACCATCGCGGGCGGCCGAACGGGCTAAAAAGTCCGCTAACTCGTTGCCCTCGATGCCAGAGTGACTAGGAACCCACAAAAGGTCAATAGTAATGGAACGGGATGAAAGTAAATTGGATATAAGAAAACGAATTAAAAGAATGATAGAATTGGAGGAATGAGAAGGAGGCTTAAAAAAAATAAACAAAAAAAAAAACAAAAATTATTATATTATGATGATATCTTAAAAAATTATAAAAAAGAAGTGTCATCAGTGTTTTCCCGATTATGTAAACATCGGATCGATTTTCGATTACCGATGTACTATGGTACAGCATCCACTATCAGTCTTCTGAAAGTTTAGATACTGTCCAAAACTAGGGAATTCGAATATAGCTAGCGAGGGTTTATAATCAGAACGACTATTAAGTCTGTATATCGCGATTTAATGACACTACGGAAACATCCAAATTTTCATATGATTAATTCATCGAAAAACCAATTAACAACTTCGATAAAAAAATACTTATTCTGACATTTCACGAAGATTGCTTTTTTCTGAAATCCTCAGGACGCTAACACATGCGTTTTTCGGTTCGATAAACATATATTGTTATTAAGCCATCGGTCATATAGAGAGTAGAAATGGTCTGTAAAAGCTCCGTATGGACATCGTGGTATCAAACCATCATTGAAATTACGGGAAACATCATTATTAGCAAACCAGCGAGATAAAAAATTTATCGCCAGACCGCAGAGAACACGTCTATAACGCCATTTTTCGTAACAAAGGAAGAGTCTTCCATTTGCAGATATTGTAACTCTGAACTGTTCATCCATATACGCGAAATATTCTGCAAGAGATCTTCGGCGGATTTCGTTTTCCACTACTATCGGTGACTCGGGTAATGTAAATAAAATATTATTTTAATTTAAAATTCTGACGGTTTGTTTGTAATGCATCGTTAAAATTTTCGGTTAAAACCACATCGTAATTTACATTTGTTAACCTTTTCGCATGGCACTGCTCTATCCATAGGGAAATTAATATTTCCAACCGAGAGACAAATTTTAGTTTGTTCATTTTTAGTTATTTCAATTTTTCTTCACTTTAATCTTCTGTCGTTTGCGGTAATTATATAAGATTACGTCGTGAAAGATTTATTCAGCATGTTAGCTCATTCGAGATGAAAATTGTTTAAAAATTATTCAAAAATTAATTGTTGAACCGAATAAAAAACTGTTGTACACTATAACTTGTTCCCTTCATTCCAAAAAAAAAACAAACATTTTATAATTTTTACGTCAAAAACAAAACAAAAAAAACAAAACAGTACGAATTTATATTTTTGCTGTGAACGAAGATTGGAAAAATATGTCGCAAAGATATAAATTAACGGTAGATTTTGCGACGTAGTTCAAACTGATATAAAAATACCCAGGTAACCGGCTAATATAAAAAGAATTTATATTCTTCGACGATTAACTGCGAACACTAAACAATTTCTGAATTTCAGATCGTTTAATATTTCCGGAAAATTTTGCAGCATTGCGTTTGTAAACAATTACGGTTATTATTGTAAACAGATAAAGAATTCTCGAGAAGGAAGATAAAAGGTGGAGTAAGAGGTCGAATGGCGGCCATGATAACATATATAATGCGTGCGGAAATAAATTATGCATCCGTTATGGCTGTAGCAAATGAAACACGTTGACATTATTACTATATCTGTTTTTCATCAAACCGAAAGAACCTTAATTTTATACATGTTATTTATTGAGAACTTTTAATTTTTTTGCAGTAATTACCGTAAAGGTGTAAAATACGATTACGCTTATTTAAAAAAATGTCCGTTTCTCATCATTAGAAGAAAGACAATCTGTACAAGTGACGCAAAAAAATTTCACAGATACGTAATTTTTCGCATCTGACATTGAAGTTGAAATTCAATTTTTTCCGTTTTAAACTTTCACAAATAACGCGTACGAGGAAAATTTTTCGAAAAAAAAAAACGAAAATCGAAAAAAAAATAAAAATTTAAATAATCAAGAAAATAATGTTAAAAAGGAAACAAATATCATAGTGATAGTTGGAATTATAATTAAACTGGAATATGAAAAACGGAAGCAACCTAGTTAGAAGTTTTGGGAAATACTAAATAGGCTAGAAAATTTGCTAATTAATAACAAATGTTGAAAAGTGTAAAATTTCCCTTCAAAGTTTCTAGAAAAAGCCGATTTTCAGCAGATTAAAAATGATTGACCAACTTTTGATTACGTATTTTATTCTGATTAAAGTAAAAAATAATATTTCCCATTTTTAAAGGGAAAAAATTTCAGTTTTTGGAGTGATCGTTTTCGAAAACTTTCACATAAAAAGTATGATCACGGTAGATAGAACTATCTTTCTATTTTGACGGAAATACTTCGAAATCAGAATGACTACACTATCATTAGAAGGGGCCCACGTTGATAATGAGAAAGCATCTGGAATGCTTAAATTGTATTTCCAAGTTTTATTAAATGCGATATACCATCTTTAACGCTGATCTGATCGCCATCTTGCGTTCCATTGTCTATAAATATTCTCTTCGCTCTCTTTCCGACTATTTGATTATTTCCGATTTCATGAATGCCCTTCAAGCTGTTTCCTCATCCTTTCCCACTTATTCCTGTGATTTCGTCGTTTTTCGTATTTGATCCCCTATCTACAATCTTCCCGCTCTTCATTCCATCCATGTTGATTTAGTCATGTGAGTTCTTTGAAGGTAATCAGATGGCGGATTCCTTGGTTCTTCCTCATCTGTCTATTTAAATAAAATTCCAGCTTTCGATGCTACCCTTACGGTTAAATTTTTATGCTAGACATTCTAGTCAGACATTTATGCTTCTTCCTTTTCTAAGAACCGTTCCATCTCTCGATTTAGCTAAATTTTCCCATCCACTACCGCTTTCATGATTTTCCTGTTCTACGAAATTCCGTTGTAATCTCTATCTGGTTACTTTCCTCACGTTTTCGTTTTCATTTAACTCCCTTTCCTAACACTGTCATCTTCATGCGCATCACAAAGCGCTCTGCGATCCTAACTATGTCTTCTTCGAATATCCTTCCCTCTCGTCCGCACGTGCTATTCTTTATTCTAATTTGTTATCCCTTAGGTTTCCCGGTTCTTATTGCGCCTTTTACCTCCTTTCTCTTCCCTCCCAGTTCATTATCCCGCTCCTTCATTTTGGCTATTTCTGACCGAATTAGTATTTAATTGATCATCTCCTATTACGAGGTGAAGGTCCTTTGCTGACGTGCCCAAGAGGGGAAAAAAAAATTCAAACATTATAACGAATTAAGATTTGACGAAACAAAACTCATGTTTTCAGCAAAGTTCTGCTTTCGTTATTATAACATTAGACTGAAGATGATCTTTGTCTGAAAGCGTTCCTTTATTTTGCGTATATGTATATCGCTGGTTTTTCAGAAAATATCGAGCTCGTAAAAATTTGTTCGTGAGGCAATCTTAAATAAAACAAAACAAAATAGAGAAAGATAAAAAAGAAAGAAGTTTTGCAATTTTATTCGGAAGAAATTTTATAACGAGACAATAATAAAGTTAGATATCGAAAGAAGGGTAGTTTGCATTTCACAAAGCTTTTATAAGAACGCATAAAAATTTGATAAATTTTCTAGATTTAGATTAGCCGTTTTATGATTCAGATTGGAACTTTTAAGATTATTTGGAAGAAGTAAAAGAAGTAGGTTCGATTAGGTGCTTGAAATACATACGAGAGCCGCGCTCACGAATTCTTCTTCTAAGATACATCAAATCTGCGTATTATTATTCACTTTTTTGTTTATATTTTTTTTCGATAACGGAAAAAATAGCAACGTTGCTAAAATTGAAGAATTATTTGACTAACATGAAAAGCAGGATTCAATAATCCGTTTAAAGAACTATGATTTTGCTTGCCAAACGTCATAAATCCGCTGAATTCCAGGAATGGACAGTTCACTAAAATATGCGATACTATTTCTGCTGCATTTTCCGGATTCGCCCCGCCTAAAGAAAATAATTGCAATATTTAACGGCCGTAAATGGAACTTTCGTTAAAATTATTATACATCTATTTATATTCAACAAATTACTGCTTGTAGAATAAGAGCCAACTTGACTTTGAAGCGCCTTGTAATTTTAATACGGAATGGATATAATACACCCTAACGGGCGGAAAAATTTTCATACCAAAAAAAAATTACGGCCAGTTCGCCGCACGTCAGAGTAATTTGCATAAATTCTTTTTTTCTTTCTCTTCTTTTTTTTTTTTTTTTTTTAGTGGCCCAGCATATTAAGAAAAAATTGAGAGGTTAAATTTAACATATACGAAAACGGAGGAAATTAATTCTGATAGAGCTTGCGGCCTAGTGGTGTCGAGACTTCCTTTATTCTCCCCGATTTTAATTTTTACAAATTCTTTCATATTGTATTGTATTGCATTCATTAACGTGCCATGTACTGCAACATTGGTCAGACATGTTATTTAGGATATTGGATAGTCTCAGAAATCTGAAGAGCAGTTAGACTTTCTGTTCATCGTCTTCAAGAATTTCACAGAGGGAATTAGACAGGCATAATTGAGAGCAGAATAGGTTGATTTTTTTTTTTTTTTTTTTTAAATAAGTTGTGGGTCCCACAGGGCAAGTATGTGCCCGACACTCTTATTACCGTTTATTTAAGATACAAAAATTACAATTATTCTAGCTTATCCTATACATCATAATAATAGTCAACTAAGTTTATATAACTTATGACATAGTTCATACATACAAATACATACACACACCGCAAGTACTCATCTACATACCGATACATGAGCGTAGCAAAATATCTTCAGATACGAAGAAAAGCAAAGAAAAGAAAAGAAAAAAAGAGAAGAAGAAAAAGAAAATAAAGAAAGAAAGAAAAAGAAAGGAACAATAGGAGAAAATTATAAAATGTCATGATTCGAACCGTAACGTGGGTTTTACTCTTTACACCATTCTTTCAGCCATTTCCTTACTTCCCCTTTCCACACACCAAGTTTTTTTTCGTTTAGTATACGATGGGGTATTTTACTAATTAGTTTAATTAGAACTAAATCATCAGTATTATCAATTCGTAGATTTACGCCTCGGGTGTAGATGTAATATATATATTATTTTGGTTTCTTGTTAATCGAGTTTCTTGCCTGGATGGTAATTTTATATTATTGACATTAAATTTATAATAGAAATAGTACATCTTGGGGGACATTTCGTTGTTTTCTTTCCACCAAGTTGATCCAGAATCGTTTTGCTTCCAGTAGCGAAGTATAAGTTTCAAACACCTTTTCTGAAATTTGCTTATTTTATTTATTTCCCTTTTCTTAGCCTCAGCCCATATTTGAATTCCATATAAAATTCTAAATATTATTATTGAATCATGGGGCAACCCTAAGAAGTATGACGCGAATACATGATCACCAGAAATCACTGAGCCTCTCCACTTCTACCCCGCACTCGTCTTCACGTGGTGCCCCTGTTATGCTGAGCAACTTGGTGGAATGTCGTGGTACACAATCCCGGCGGGAAGCCAGGTCAGCTAACCAAAGAGTGTATGGGGGGTTCAGTCGGTGCAACTACCAGATCCAATCGGGGAAATGGACTGACTGAACCGGATAGGGACAGGGACAGGTTACCTATCCTAGAGACGGCGGCACAACGACTCAGGCAGTCAAGGGGCGACGTCTTCAGCTCCAGTCAGTAGAGCTACTGTCTTACGACTCTGGAAAGCAATGGGAAACTACCAGAACAAAACCTTCCCCAGGACAGTCACTGTCACCTCTTGTTTACATATGTCAGGAAACCATAAAGCCATGGCCCTCAGTCCGGGGCAGGTGTTAAGTCACTAGAGGGTGCGAAGAATACCCCCGCTTGGCATGAGTAAACACGAACTTAGGGTTGGAACGTGGAACGTCAGAAGTTTGCTTGCTGCGGGTAAACTGGCAAACGCAGTCAAGGAAATGAAGAGGATGAAAACGGACGTGCTTGGCCTCAGCAAAGTAAGATGGCCAGATAGTGGTACTTGCTTTCATGACGGAGCAACGATGTTCTATACTGGTGGAAACAGCAAAGATAGACACCCGAACGGCGTTGCAGTGATCGTCAGCGAGCAGGTGAAGAGAGCCGTCCGGAACATCACAGCAATATCCCATCGCATAATCTTAATTCAGATTGCAGGAAGACCAATCAACATGAATCTAATTCAAGTATACGCGCCTACCGCGGATAAATCAGACGAAGAAATCGAGACCTTTTACGATCAACTCTCCAAATGGTGCTCAAATCGCTCAAAGCGCACGATGTTAATTTGGTATGCGGAGACTTAAATGCTAAAGTTGGAAATATAAAGACCGAACTCGTAACCGGTGCTTTCGGACTAGGAGAACGGAACGAGCGGGGCGAACTATTAGTGTAATTCTGCTTGAGAAACCATCTCGCAGTCAAAAATACGTTTTTCAAGCTGCCTCCACGACAACTGTATCCATGGTCATCACCACGTGACAAGAACGAAAATATAATTCGAAATCAAATTGATTATATTATGATTAACCAACGATTCCAGAATTGCATCACAAGAGTAGCAGCATACCCAGGTGCGGACATAGGTTCTCACCATAACCCACTGATAGCTGACTGCTGCTTTAAGCCCAAAATTCTGAAAAGAGGCCGTAAAAAGCGGTATGAGATTCGGAAACTTACTAAAGCAGAAGCAAAAACTGCATTCGTCAAAGGAATCAAAGAAAAATTTGACGAAAATCCAATACCAACAGACGCAAATGCGGAAGAAACATGGGAGATAATTAGGTCAAACATAAAAGAGATGACGAAGAAGGTGGTCGGTGAATGCAGAGCTACAGGAGTCAAAGCATGGATGACTGATGAGATCTTGCAGCTGATGGAAAAAAGGAGAGTGGCAAAAATAGAGAAAGAAAGCGAAAAATACGCACAATTGCAACGGGAAATTCGAAGAAAAGTGAGACAGGCAAAGAATAATTGACTAATGGAGCAGTGTATGGAAGCTGAGGAATTGCACCGAAAACATGACTCTTTCAATTTCCATAAAAAAACTGAAACAAATTACCGGTAATTATAGGAAACCGAAGTTAACAAAAAGATGAGTTGGTGATCAATGAAGTGGAAATACGAGTTCTTTGGAGAACATATGCTGAGTCATTGTTTAGCGATGAAAGGGATGAAGCCATAAACGAAGATGATAGCACGGAAGAAATGACGGGTTCAGATATCTTACAGTCCGAAGTGGAAAATACACTACAGGCAATGAAAAATGGAAAGTCGCCTGGACATGATGAAATATATGCTGAAGCGCTGAGACTCATGGATCCAAAACTGGTCATGGACTTATTCAACAAGATATACAGAACTGGAAAAATACCAAAAGATTGGTTGAAGTCAACGTTTGTGGCAATATCGAAGAAAACTCATGCTAAAAGTTGCGGAGATTACAGGTTGATCAGCCTAATCAGTCATTGAAAATATTCCTAAGAGTCCTGCATAAGCGTTTGTTCCCTAAATGTGAAGAACTGAGCGGCGAGCCACAGTTCGGGTTCAGGAAAGGGCTAGGAACACGAGAAGCCCTGTTCTCCATGAAAATATTACTGCAAAAGGGGCTTATGACTACAGAAAAGACGTGTTTGTTTGCTTCATAGATTATCAGAAAGCATTTGACACCATACGGCACGATATCATGATAAGCCTTCTCCGAGAAGCAGGAGTTGATAATAAAGATATCAGAATAATTCAGAATCTTTATTGGGGACAAACGGCAGAGGTCCGTATCAGAGGCGATCAAACAATAGATGAATTCCGGGTGCGAAAAGTTGTATGCCAGGGGTGCATATTGTCATCGATGCTGTTCAACCTATACCTAGAGAACGTGTTCCGTATTGCTTTGGAAAATGTAGAACAGGGAATCAAGGTGAACGGGAAGCCCATTAACAATTTAAGATATGCGGACGATACGGCAAGTATCGCAGGCACCATCGAGGACCTACAGAGTTTAATAAATGCGATAAACGAAGCCGGAGTCCAGTATGGTTTGGCCCTAAATATAAAGAAAACCAAATCTATGGTCGTCAGCAGAGAAAAACACGAAGACGCAACTGTGAAAATAGATGGAAAACAGGTGCAGAGAGTACCGTCGTTCAAATACCTGGGTGCAATGATAAACGAAAAAGTCGACGACGACGAAGAAGTACGTGTCAGCATAGGGCAAGCAAAAAGCACATACGGAAAATTGCGCGCGTATTTAGCATGTAGAGACGTACCATTTAATCTGAAAATGAAAATAGTCAAATGCTACATGTGGCCGGTATTGCTATACGGGGCTGAGACTTGGTCGTTGAAAGTCAGGTCTATGAATCGTCTGGAGGCCTGCGAAATATGATTACTGCGGAGAATGCTGCGTATAAAATGGATAGAAAAGGTCTCGAACGTAGAAGTAATGAAACGTGCTGGAGTAGAAAGAGAAATCACGGAGACCATTAAATCCAGGAAAGCTGCCTATCTGGGACATATTTTGCGAGGACAGAAATATGTAATTCCAAAACTAGTGATAACTGGCAGAATGGAAGGAAAACGGGGAATTGGGCGGAAGCGGCACTCATGGCTCAGAAATCTGCGTCAATGGAATGGAATTGAAGACGCGGAGACCATTTTCCGACTGGCGGTGACCGGCGAACTACGTGGACAAATGGGATAGTGATCGCTAACGCGCTATGTAGCGTACGGCACCCGAAGAAGAAGAACATAGTATATACGTAATGTACGATATGCTAGAGGCTGCTGTTTTATTTTATATAAAGCTGGAATTGACTGTCTTATTTTCGAATTTAAACTTTGAATGTGTTTTTTCCAGTTCAAGGGTTTATCGATATATACGCCTAGATATTTAAAATTTTCTATGTTCTCAAGCGGTGGACAACAACACAAATGAGTGTTGTTATTTATATGCAGTTCATGTATGCAATCATTATTATGGAGGGTAATTCGCGGATCGTGTGTCATATGTTTGGTACTGTTCCGAATGTGCAGTAATTTAGATTTATTTATATTAATACATAACCTCCTATCATGTGCCCATTTACTAAAATTATCCATATCCTCTTGTAATAATCTTTCCACTAATTTTAAATTCTTGTGCCCCATTAATAAGGCAATATCATCGGCAAACTACCTTTGCATTTTTAATATGCTTATGTAACGAGTTACTGTAAATTAAGAAGAGAATAGGGGCCAATATGGTGCCCTGACCTACTCCGCAATGAATTGTTTTTTCATTACTTTTATTCCCTGCGATTTTTACTATACTTTTCCTATTTTCTATGTAATTCTTAAACCACTTTAGTTGATTATTTATAATTCCCAAATTTTTTAAGTCTTTAATTAGTAATTCATGGTCGACTAAGTCAAACGCTTTAGACAGGTCAATAAATATAATTAGAAATTAGTTTGCCTTCGACAATCCCATATTTATCTGATTTACAAGGGCAATCCACTAAAAGATGGTGAATGGATAAGGAGGAACAGAGCATACGTCACAAGTAGGGGGTCTGATTTATTTAGTAAAAAGGAATGAGAGATTTTTGCGTGGCTAATACGCAGACGGCATAATATAACTTCTTCTTTACGGCTGGATCTTGATGTAGTACTCCAAATTCCAGTATTTGAGCGGATTGAGCGGAATTTATTCGAAGTAGAAACTTCACGCCAGTTCTTTGACCATTTCTTTTTTTAGCGAGGATTTAATTATCGTGGAGAAGTCCGATGAAGGTACTGGTAATAGTATTTTAAGTGCTATATAGAATTAATGTAGTTTTATCTTTTCAAATAACAGTTGGTTTACATAGCTCTTCCGTACGACAAATTGTCAAGTGGGTTATACATGAAGAACCGGGATAAAGATCATCGCGATGTTATCACTCTCGTAAGGAAATAAAGATTTACGAAACGAGATTTATCGCCTCAAGCATTATAAACGACTGGAGAACCAAGTTGGAATTTTCTTGATCATTTTCATTTGGATTCTATCAATCCTCCGTTGTGCACATTTAACATGCAACAGCTTAACACCTATAAGATTTCGCTACTGATTTTACTCTTTCGCGTTGAAAATTGTTTTCCTTTTCTAAAACGTGAATAGCGATTAACCTCTCGAAGTGTGCCCGATTTTCGTGCCATCTCTCGGTTCAAACGGAGGAGTAAACAGTCTGCCGGCGTTGTCATAATCAAAAACACGGAATAATCGTTGACCGTGAACCAAAGACGAGCCGATGAAGTACTATGATGAAGAGAAAAGGAAAATTGAACGAACGTCCACCTCGCGCAATAGTATTGGAGACTCAACAATACTACCCTTAGAAGAACATTCGTCAGTTCGCTGTACTAAATCTGCTTGCTTACAGTTCGTAAATTAAAAGGATTGCTTTTATAGTACTCGGTGGTGATTTCAAATTGGATTCACGCTAGATGTAAGGAATAGAATTATTATAATTTCGACGAGAAAATTGGAATTTGGAAATGTGAATAATCCGAACGATTTAACCATAAGTAAATAGTAGCCAGTTCAATCGTCATGTTGACGCGTTGGATACTTACGAGTCATCAGCGCCTCTTACTTAGTATTAGAATGTTGCATATTTCGTTATGTTGTGCGCAAATACTTACGCTGAAGCAGATAAAGACGTATTTCCTATGTACTTTTGTACGGCCGAGGTAATTACCTATTTTTCAAATCCTCTTTTCTTATTTTTTCTTTTTCGTAATTGATGGAAATTAAATTTCAAATTAACCATTTCAAAAATGCTTTCCTTGCAATAGGTTTATGTAGACATTCCGGGTAGAACACCGATCTTGAGCTTTACTTGCTTAGTCTTGAGTCTAAGTGCATACGTAAATATTTTGCAGACAAACTTTGAGGAGAATCTGGATACCATTAAGAGTCTTACACGGTGTTCTAAATGTTTATCAATCAATTCGCGCAGGTTATGAACAAGTAAGAAGGAATAAGTTTTGAGAAAGAGGTATGAAGGTGTCTATAAGAAAACGAAAATCTCAACGCGGAAAAGGTTTAGCTTCAGCATGGATTGCAACGATGGGATAGTTGACTTAAGGGCTTCTCTTCATAGACGAAGGTTTAGCAATTTCGAACACGGTTTAGCTTGCAACGGAGAGATTTTTGGTTATCACGTGTAAAAATGAATTCGTATTACCGTCCTCGGCGCTATGAGTGTTGACGTGTACGAGAACTTTCAGCCTCTGATTCGTTTTTTCATTTTCAACTGCTAAATTTAAAAAATTAGCGTTTGCTTCTGAATCTACCGTCTCCACCATGAATATACCGGGGACCATCGCCAACCACGTCATCTCTTGTTTCACTAGCGGACCGAGAAAATGCCATTTTATATCCTTGCACTGCTCTACGATCTAGGTTAAAACAATCAGTGTATTATTTTCTAAAAAACATAAAAATAAAAATTATTCTAAACACGCGATCCGCGATAATAATAGTAAGAAAAGAGTTTTATATGTATAAATAAATAAATCCTTGCATTTATACTAAAAATAGTGCGTTAAGAGTGTTAAATAGATTCTTGAAACATACTAGTAGCGAGAAAGCGATTTTTCAGTAATAATTAGAATTACCTGAAGATATCGTATCCAAAATAGGAGAAAATTTCATTAATTGTAAAAAAAAAAAAACTTTTTTCTTTGTATTTGCTTAAAATACGGAATTTTCAATTTTTGTCGCGAAGCAGTCAGCCGTAAAGGATGCACACTTCGCAGTCTCACTACGGCGCTGCGAGGGTTTATCGTGTAACGTGTCTTTTTCCTATACGGAAAATAAATCAGTCCCCGGTTAGGTTTTTGTCGATTTCACGACATAATGCTAGAAATGCGATCGTAATTCACGACGATATTATGACGTAATTTTTTCGCGTGATTTTTAACATTTTGCGATTTCGATAACTTGAAGAAATTTCAAAGAAGTTCTTCGCGTTTTTCCCTATTGCTCGTGATCTATTTTCTCTTATGCGTAATACGATGTTTTCAATCCTATTACTTTTCTCAAAAACTTGACAAAAATTCCAGTAAACTTTTACACTAACGCTTTAATTGATCAATTTTTTATACTACAAATCGAACTAATCGTTTTTTATTTAAAAAAAAAAAAAAAAAAAAAATAGCAGATTTTTTTTTATTAAAACCACTTTCAACCAAGAAAGATGTTGCAACTGACTGTGTAAGAAATATTTAACTATTCGGTTAGGAGTTGATCCAAAAACTATTTTTTATTTTATTTATTTATTATATTTACAAGTCGCTTTTGGACTACAAGGTCATTAGCGACTACGGTTTTATAGATAATTATAAAATTTTATATTGAATATTTCAAAATGAGCGAAACAAAAAATAATCAAAAAATTAGCTGAAGGCTGGGGAAGTTAGATCAGTTGGAATACAGAGATGTCTTTGAGGAAGGCTACGATTTTTTTACACTTCTCGGCGTCCGAAAACATCTCTGGAAGGCCGTTGGTAATACCCGCTTGTTGTCTGGCCTGCTGGTAGTGATTACACTCGATCAAAAGATGCCTCACCGATATAGGCACGTTGCAGCGTTGACACAGGTGTTGGGCGGTTTTTTAGATATGTGGAACGAATGGGTCAAGTTTGTGTGTCCAATGCGGATACGAGTTAGGACACACTGCTCGTGTCTACTGAGAGTTGGCATGTTTTCGTAGGTATCTTTTCTAAACTCGTGGAGTTTGCTCGGCGTTTGGAGCCAAAGGGTGTTCCAGTAGTTTTTGACTGTGTTGCTTATCACCATTTTAGCTTCATGAGGTGTCATAAGTACTTCAGGCGGGCAATCTTGTGTCGTCGCGGTTCTTGCAGCTTGGTCCGCCAATTCATTTCCTTGGATTCCTGTATGCGCCGGTGTCCACACAAGGCTGACCTGTATATGCTTTGATTGGAGCTGGTCCAATTTTAGGTGGATGCGTTGTATGATAGGGTTTTCGTTAAACTGATTTTGGATGGCTCTTAAGCAGGACAACGAGTCAGTAAATATGGTACAGTTTGTTGCGTCTTGGCGCAGTAGGATTAGTTCTAGAGTATGGAGAATCGCCTTAGCCTCACAGGTGAAGATTGAATTATTTTTATTATTTCTAAATATAACTTGAGTCGAACAACTACCGCATTTTGTAATTTAATAATTTCTTCTTGAAGCGAAATATTAACATGTGTTGCATCTATTAGGGTTTTATTGGCCTACTGGAAAATCTACCTTCTCCTTCGACGTTATATATTATAATTAGTAGATGCAAAAATAAAAGCGGAATTCGGAGTGGATGTTGCAGAGAATTTTTTCGAAGAATTGTTAAGTCAACTATCGACCGTTGTTTCCGGATCACACCAGTAGGAAGAAATACTCAGTTCGAAATCGTCTTCGGACGGGTCATACCGTCTCACAATTATTTATATATCAACAATCGCCTATCTAGAAGGGGTTAGCTGCTGAACCAACTACGACAAAACTGATTTATAACTGTCTGAAGTTAACGAAAAAATGTCTTAATTTTATATAATGAAAGTTAAATGTTAGGATAGGATTTTTGTGATTATGTTATTTTCTTTTTGTGTGTTGATGCCAGTAAGAATTACGTTGTAAATTTTGATCATTTTATACAAAGTATAGAAGAGAAAGAGACAGAAATGAAAGCAAGTTTATATATATATATATATATATATATATATATATATATATATATATACTGTAAGAAAGGAGGGATCATCAGTGTTAAATGTTTATTTTGAAAATATACAAAACCGGTGTCCTCGTTTCAGCTTTTTTGCTGCTACTTTACTTTTTACTTATTTCACTTTAAGCAGACGATTAAACACGTCTAAGCATAGCCGAATAAAAGACCCTGCAGCGAAACGTAAGAAATACTTCTTCAACACTTTTAAAATTACTCAATCGGACAGATTTATTTTAGCTTGATAAATCCGAATTTATACGATACGAGAATTCTTATTAATCACAGGAATGAACTTGAAATTGCATTTGCGTTTCATTATAAGCGCCTCTGATTTTCAGTTTTCACGGTTTCCTTAAAAAATATATGCCCCGATGAAAATGACTGCTCTAAGCGAACGAAGAAAGCGGAAACATCGAACCTTTGACGAAGCGCTTGTACTATTAGGCTGGCGCAAACGTGGTTACAACATTTGAAGTTCAATAAATAAATTTTCGCCGAGATTAATCATTATTTTCACCGTATCACTCATAAGTCCCTAAACTTAATCATTCTACTCTTTTTTGTAGCGATGTATTCATTTTTTCACTTCCAATTCCTTCTTTTGATTTTGTTCCCATTGCAGACCGTATAAAAGTCTAAATAACTTACAGCGATTTTTTTTATCGAACATGGATCAATGCCTTTTATTGGTGAGCGCCCTCCTCCCCCCTCAAAAAAAAAATTAAAATTACTGACGCGCTTACTTGAACATTAAATAAATTAAAAAAGAAAATTCGTTTAATATACTCATTACGATTTATTTACACAAATTCTGTTTTTTAATTGATTTTTAGTGTTTGTAATATTTTGCGATCGTGAACATGTAACCCGTCGGAATTATTTTAATAAATGTTAATTTCAGTATTATTAATGAATAATGTAAACGCAACGAAATGCGTCTAGTGAAAAGTAAATTATCGGCTACGTAAGGAGATAGTCACTTTTTTTCATTTTAGTGTAACAATTTGCGACTACTACACCGAAGGAGCGTTCTCGTATTTTCTCTGATAGTAAATTTTTCATTTTCAATAATTTTAGGCGTAATCGTTTTATTCTATTCTACATTTTAACTTCGGTCCCTGTAAAATCAGTGCGCAATGTTTCTCGTACTATCCGAATTGATAACACGGATGACTGTCTAACCTCATTTAAAAAGTTTTATAATGCGCAGTAATTTACGCTTTTGATCGCAGTTGATATCAGAAAACTGCTCAGGAATATACTCGATTACAAAGCAAAACTAACTCGGGTATGCATACTAAATGTAACTATCGTTCGATTAAGCGTGATGATATCGACAGGTAATATTGATAACGTAAAAACCTGTCTTCTATAAAGTATACGTATTAAATATTCGTTAGCAATTGTTCGAAGGGAAGGAAAGTGATTTTAGCGAGAATTTCTAAATCCACCAGATACATCCGACGTGGACTGTTAAATTGATTTCCTTTGGAAAAATTAATTTTAAAAGAGGATACGATATTAAATACTTCATTTTTTTTATCTTTTGTTTTTTTGAAGTTTTCCTTATTTGTATTTATTCGATAACCCCCCCCCCCCCCGAGTGTTACTATTTAACTTTATTGACCGCTTTTTTTTCTTTTTTTTTTTTTTGCCTCCTTGATACCTTTCATTTGACCTCGTTTCACATCCTTTTCCACCAAAAACATATACTCTCGAAACTAATTTTCGATCCATATTTGTACGCCATTTTGTCCTGAAGTGTTCATTCGTTATTTCTCTAAGTTAAGTACAATGTTAGCGAATTATTTCCTTCGCTATTTCTTAATATTATATATTTTCATTTAAAACCGTTTCTATACGCGATGATTTTTTAAATTTATTCCGTCTCCATTTTTTTTATTTCCTTTGTTGTTTTTTTTTGTTAAAAATATTTGCAAATTTTCGTCTGAAACCAAACGTTCACTGATTCACTGATTTTCCTTTCTTTCATCTGCTACTTATCTTATTCTTTTTTTTTCCTTTCTTTCAGAAAAAAAAATACATGTTTTTCTCCAATTTACTCATTTCAAGAACTTCTTCCATCGAGAGTTAACGTGTTCCGAGTTAGACGTAGTTGTACGCGTATGCGAAACAGAGTTTTAACCTTATCTGATCTTCTACACTTTATCTCTAACATATTTATCGTTTTGTATTCGTGTTCCGATAAGTGTCAAGTAAATCGTAATCGCAACGTAAGACTTTGCCGGTCGCAGCCGACCTCGGCTGGTTTTTCGTAAATCAGACAATCAAAACGACATCCGGTACTGAGTACAGACCGAGCATGTCGTACGCAACTGCAATGAAAAAAGAAACCTTCCCGTCCGCCAACCAAGCTATAATTTTCCCACACGTCGATGGAGCTCCGCTGCCGTATTACGCTCGAAAAATGGTAAACATTATAGGTAATAATATACTGCATTGCGCCAAAATATCGAATAACCGCCTTCGAATGTATATCAGAAGCAGAGAAATCGCTGAAAATTTTTTCAAGTCAGGTGGAGAAATCGAGATTAATAGAAAACTAGTGAAAGCCAGATGGTACCGACAAGAAAAAAAATGATAAAAAAGTAATCATATCTAATGTACCCCCCCCCCACGTCCCCCATGCAGAAATAATTAAACTAATCGTCTCCCACGGAGTAGTACCTACTTCGGACATGAAATTCTTGCGACTTACGCAGGTAGAGGGTTTGACAAATATCCTTTCAGAAAGAAGATTTGTATATATCTCAGCAGAAACTTCGGAAAAATTGCCGAACTCAGAGTTTGTCAAATATGAAGACGACGAGTATCGAGTATTTTACAATGATGCTCAAATCAAATGTTTCATCTGCCATCAATTCGGTCACACAACGCAGTCATGTGAGTTTAACAGATCCGAAGAATATAACGAAACTCTGGAAAAATCCCAAAAATTAACGTCCAAAGAATCAGAAAAAAAATCCTATAAATCGAACGACGACGAAAAGGATGTCAACAACACAATTAAAATCGTCGAATCAACTGGAAATGAGAACACGGAGGCACCTTCTAACACCATCTGCCAAAGTGAAGACGTACTTCGTGGTAACGAAAATTGTACCCACGATGAAACGGACGTTGTTCAACAGACCATTAAAAGACCGCTATCAATCAGCACCCAATCTCACAGCGACCAAACAGTTGACGACCACTTCCCAACGCCCGCTAACGAAACAGATACACCACATATAAAAAAACAAAAACAAAAAAAGGCCAAAATCGAAAATCCGGCAACAAGTTCAACCGAAGAAACATTCTCAACAAAACAACTTTTGGAATCCATCGAAGAAAACTTTGAAAAAAATAAGCAAGATTATCCGATATCACTTTCCAACTTCAAATTACTCATGGATCTCGTAAAGGGGCAGCAAGATCCTACCCAATGCGTAGCTCAACTCACCACCGATTTCAACGGTATATAATAAAAATCCTAGCCGACAATTATCTGCATCTGGAACACCGATCAATGAAGAACCGCTTTACAAGACTGAAAAAAAAATTAGAAGAATCGATTTCAGAAAATACTAAAAGTCCAGACAATCCAGATAATATACAGAAGGAGCCCGACATGAACGACTGAATTCGAATGGTAATACGCAATCTACTTTGCTATTTGTAAAAATTTATCTAAATCGTATCAACAATAATTAATCTAATCCGTTATTCTTAATACCTAATCAAATACGTTATCCAATGGAATTGCAACGGCGTGAGAAGCCATAAAAATGAACTCCAACTTCTAATTCAAAAAACCTCTCCGCAGATCATCGCTCTACAAGAAACCCATTTACGGTCACAAATTTCGTTTCAAATTCCCTAGTATAAAATTTTTCGTAACGACTACCCTGGAGGCATTATTGCTTGTGGTGGAGTCGCAATTCTAGTGAATAAAGAAATAAAAGCAGTCCCAATCCCTTTAATCAGAAAAAAAAATAGAGCCCAAACTCGCTTAATCATTCGCCAAAAAAAAAAAACGAAAGTTGGGTAAAATTTATAAAATCAGTCGGCAACAAAATTTTAACAGATCAAACTGAAATTGCAAATAGTCTAGCCCAACATTTTTCCGATGTATCAGCATCCTCTAACTACAGCATGTTTTTTCAAGACCATAAGATTCAGAAAGAAAAAATTGAAATAAATTTTAATTCGGATAACTCAGAACCTCACAATGCACTGTTTTCTATTGATGAGCTCGAAATAGCGCTAAATCATAATATCCGAGACTCTTCACCAGGACCAGATGATATTCACCCTAAAATGATCAAAAAATTACCTCAATCAGGTTTAGAAGCCCTTCTTCAGATTTTCAATTCCATTTGGGTCTACGACACTTCCCCCACCAAATGGAGACACGCTATTGTCATTCCCATTTTAAAACCAAATAAAGACGCTAACCTACCAACTAGTTATCGACCTATTTCTTTAACGTGCGTCCCATGCAAAATAATGGAAAAAATGGTCAGTAAACGACTAATTTGGTATCTCGAATCGAATAATTTCTTAAGCAGTCTCCAAAGCGGTTTTCGAAAAAATCGTTCTACGTTAGATCAATTATTAGACCTCCAACAAGAAATAACATCTGCCTTCAAAAACAAGGAAAATCTATACTCCATATTCTTTGACCTTGAAAAAGCTTATGATAAAGCATGGAGATCCAAAATCCTACGTAGACTTCATTCACTCGGTATGAAAGGTCATCTAGCATATTTCGTACAGAATTTCCTAAAAGAACGAACTTTCCAAGTGAGACTAAATAACGAATCCTCCAAAATTTTTGGAATAGAAAATGGAGTACCCCAAGGTTCCGTTCTCAGCACAATCCTTTTCATAATTCTGATCGACGATATAACCGAAATAATCTCCCACCCGATATCGTTACGACTGTTCGCAGATGATATAAACATAGCCTTACGTTGCAATAGCCCGCAAATAGCATATCAACTTCTTCAACCAGCGTTAAACAAACTTCAAATCTGGGCCGAAGAAAACGGCCTTTCCTTTTCTAGCAGTAAAACACATATAGTTAATTTCAGCCACAAAAGAAAATCCCTAACAGAACCAACTCTCACTTTCTGTAATAAACCTCTTCAGTATAAAACCTCAACAAAGTTTCTAGGCCTAACTTTTGATCGAAAACTGACGTGGATTCCACATATTAAAGAAACGAAAGCCGAAATCCTCCGATCCTTGAATTTATTAAAAATAATCAGAAACCCTCGACACGACCCATCTCGATCCCTCCTGCTATTATTTTATCGTGCCCTAATTCGATCAAAAATCGAATACGGAGCACCCATATACTGTTCTGCAAAACAATCAGCTCTTTCCAGCCTAGACATTGTTAATAACGCAGCGATTCGACTATGCATAGGAGCTCTTCCATCTTCGCCTAATCTTAGCATTTACTGCGAAGCTGCAGAACTCCCTCCATCTTATCGTAGAAAATTACTAACAAACAAGTATCTAGCCAAAACAATGTCAAACACATCTCATCCAATATCTAAAAGAGTTATAGATTTTTTCTCAATTCCATCAATCTCAGTCCACGAACCAATCACTTCATTCACCGAAATAATCAAAAGTAAAACCATATTTTCCCACTACTTCAACAACAAATAAATCAACAATATCAGCCATGGCTTATATCCATTCCTCCAATAAATATCTCGCTTACAGCCTACCCAAAATCAGACTACACACCTTTCATAATTAAAAATCACTTCATTGATCAATTATCGAGATACAGTGGCCATATACACTGCTTCACAGACGGCTCAAAAAGAAAAACACACCATGTAGGATACGCCTATAGAACAATCATCATTTCACTTCTCTCTTCCCTCGTTCTCTTCAAACAACACAGCGGAATTAATGGACATCTACCATTGTATATTTCATATCAGCGAAACTTATCAGTCTGGCAACGATTTTTAATTATGACCGATTGCTTAAGTTCCTTAGTTTCTTTCCAAAACACTTTTAAAAACAATCCTCTTATTCAGAAAATACTCAACTTATACAACATCTTATTCCAATCACAAATAAAAATCAGCTTCATGTATATCCCGAGTCACATTGGCATCTCCGGTAACGAAAATGTTGATAATCTTGCGAAAACCGCACACCGTTCTTCTCTTCTCCTTCCCTTTATACCACAAGACCTCCAATCATATATATGTGTACAAACTCAAAACAAATGGCAATTAGAATGGTCCCAACAACATACCAACAAACTTCATACTTTCAAAAAATCAGTTGTCCCTTGGAAACATTTATCAAGCCTCAATAGAACCGACGAAATTATTATTACTAGAATTCGTATTGGTCACACCAAAATTACCCACGGTCACCTATATCAAGGAATTCGACAAAACCCCACTTGTACCTACTGTATCATGACAATAAAACACCTTCTTTTCTCCTGTCCTTCCTTCTCTGCCCAACGATTACAACATAAAATAACCCCTCAGTCAATATCTGATGACCCAGAACAACTAAATTCATTGATCACCTTTCTCAAAAAGACTCACCTTTACTCCCTAATCTAAAACCTATCCGATGGGCGAAATAATCCTGGCAATTAAAAGCGTCCAAGAAGAAAAAAAAAAAAGGAACTTCTTCGGTTATTAAATTTACGCAATTTGGTATTCTTTATACTTTTTTTTAGGAACAGATAAAAAAATGAAAATCTTAAAAGCTCCTCGTCAGATGTATCTTGTGGCGTAGTATTAACGGCTTTTATTTTTTTTCCGAGCATTCTAATACAAAATTTCATTGATAGAGTATTAAATATTACCCGTGTGTCCCCGACTATGCCTAATACTATCAGATTCACAACTGACGACCGATGTAATATTTACAATTCGACGAGTTCTTTTCGTACCGCTTATCTTTTGAAGAGATTGTATAAATATTATGCGCGATTGCTTAAGTATAATATATATATATAATGAATTGGTTCCGTACGTCTTCGTTTAAACCCTTACTGGTCAGTTGTTTGATAGAGTATTCCCCAAAATGCCTCAAACCGGTTTTATACGCTTCCGCTACATAACTAGCTGGCTTAGTGTCACTGACAGCAACTATCCGAGGTAGGACTCCTCGAAATTTCTGTAACAACGTAATGATTGCTAAATAAAAACGATATTAACATTTTACAATTATTTATGGAATTTTTAGAAATTAATTGAAAAAAATTAAACCGGCATCACTGCGATTAAAATTAATAGGAAAAAAATAAAAAAGGTCATTTGCAAAGAAAACGGATGATACAAAGAGTGCAAAAAAATTTAGAAAGTTGATGTGGTCTTGTATTTACGCGTGTTTTTTTTTTATACAAATATAAAGTAAGTCAACTATAGTTTATTATTTGGTTACGAAACCAGAGATGGCGTGTCCGAGACTTGCTTTATTCCGAAACCTACAAGTTCCCGCGTATATACTTGATCTGAAATAATTGGACAGCGGAAAAATCTAGGAAAGCAAAGACGGTCGAGAGAAAGGAACTGATCCCAATATTCTCTTCAGATTCATTATTCTTAGGATATTATGAGAAACTTAATTTCACAATCCATGATACCCTATTAAGTATCGATGCGTTACTTTTAAGTCAAAAATAATTTAAAATATTCCTGGTTTGTTTGTAATGTGCTTCATTAAAATTTTCGGGGCTAAAACCATGTCTTAGTCTATATTAATGTTTCGGATAGCACTATCCCATCCATCATCAGATCCTAAAATTGTATAAAATTGTGTTTCAGTTCTGATGATGGATAGAGCAATTTTCGCCGAAACATTAATGCAAACTACGATATGGTTTTAACTGAAAATTTTAGTGAAATATTACAAACAAACCGCGAATGTTTTAAATTGTCATACTAATTATCGATAAACTAAAAATAAACCGGAACAAAATCAACAATAGCGTTAATTGAACGCCGGCAAAGAATTTGCAAAGGGACGAGATAATAACGAAGGTATAGAGAAGAAAACAGTATTAACTGTATCTTTTTTTTTTTTCTTCTGGGGGCGTGCCAACATAGGACATTTATCCAACGCAAAAGACTAGCAGAATGAAATTGTACGAAGAATCTCAGTTACAACAGAGTAAAATAAAAAGGCGAGCTTTATTTGTATTGCTTCTCACGGTATACCTTAAACGTTATTTTTAGAAGAATAAGAGTCGAGCCATGGAATGGGTAACTTAAGAATAGAAGAACAATATTACGAGCCGAAAATGGGCCCAAAAATTTGAAATTGGAAACGGAAGAATGGGCTATTGAATAAGTACCGCAATTTACGAGTATTACACTGGAAGCTTAAATATAACCAGGAATCCGTAGAAGACCAATCTCGATCGAGTGTAGAAGTAAACGATCAATTACACGATCGGAAGAGAGACTCTCGCTTGCAAAACGCTTTTGCAATCCGAGATTATGAACACTTTATGGTAAACCAATGATCTGGAAACAAAAAGGACAGCGCATAGAATACAAATAGATTCCACATAGAAAATTGAACGAAAAAACCTAAAAGTCATTTTCTTTTGGATTCTGAATATGTATAGTGTTTTCGATATATTTGGGCTGCAGGAAAAAAGTTAAAAATTGCGACGAAGGTGATTTTGTTTGTGAATAAAAAGAGGGCAAACGACATCGAAAGAGAAACAACTAATAGTAGAAACTTACCTGCGGGCGAGTTTTCGTGGCATAATCGTAACGGCTGAACACATTCAGGTACGCTTTGGCTATGTCTTTCGATGATTTCACATTCACCGTCTGGTATTCATTTTCACTGAAGTCTACCGCTGCCGCTACGTTGTACGCGAAATAGAAGTAAAGAGAATACACTGGGCACATAGCAGTGACGATTAAGCGTGCATTATTTCAGATAGTAAGAGGCGGACTTTAACCAACTGATCGGTGACTGATATGTGCGATTTTTGAAATTAATTCGGCCACTATCTTAATTGTTACCCATAAAAGATAATATAAATGTCCACTTTCGGTATTAATTTTCACTTTCGATATTAAATCGTGTCTACTGTCTTATGCTGACGAGTGTATATTCAATTTTGTAATTTTTTACGTTAGGAGTCGATTTGTAAGATCGCATGGAATATAATGTTTTAGTAGTACACTTATTTGTTCGCCTTTAATCTATTATGAACATTCAGGAAAAGCTGTAAACAGCTTGCAACGTTCAAAGGTGCGGTGAACGTGTTCAGTGTCAGGAATTTCATGAACTCGAACGTAATTTAAAAGTTGCAAAAGTCCAAGTCTTTCGCGTGCTCCCGATAATGAAGTTTACAGTATGTTGTACTGCAGACCGATAAAAAGTAGCTCAATTATGAAAGGAACAAACAAACAAGACCGATTAATAAACATATTTCAGTAGCGCGGAATAAATCTTTTACAATACCGTTTAACAAGCTCATTAATCTTTATTTAACGTTGCCCCGGTGATTTCGCGAGTTTGTAGTTTCAATTAGCGAATTTCACGGTACATCACGTACGGACTAAATCACAACATTACCGTTTTTCTCTCTTTTTATTTCTGCTTGTTTTGAAGTTCTCACACGTTCACTAATTTACAAGCTATCCAACGTTGCTTCTAGACGTACTAAACCCCCTATGTTCAGACACGTCCCCATAACACATATTATTTCGAGGGTGCTGGGAAAGGTAGCGGCGCTGAGGGAGTAAATATTAAAGGGAGCAGAATTAAGACACGAACTTTGGGGAATGTTTTGAAATACTCTCCTTTCAGTAGGGTAGGCTGCGAAAGGAAGGTGTGTAGAACGATTTAGCATCGCGTTTGTGTTAAGATAGACAAAATGGAGAGGAATGTTAGCGGACAGCATCTTGTATTGTAAAATAGGGATGTGCATGTTGTCGAAAGTTATGTGGTAACGTCGGTAAAGGCGGCCAGCGTGAATTTTTTACCGATGAAGGATTTGTAAATATCCGAAAAAGAAAAAAAAAAAGGATTATACAGCTAGCAGAACCAACGTCGGAATCGTTTGAAAGAATGTCATTGTTTTCCAACCACCAAATGAGACACCTAATATAAAGGTTTTTTTCATAGAGGAAGGCAAGGAAACAGATTGGAAGATGAATTCTCTTTAGAAATTGGAACAATAATAAACGTGTTTTCCAAGCATGAGGAATACAGTGTATGTGTAACAGTCGTATTGCTCGAATTCGAGCGTCGTGACTACCTATTCGTTCATTCTAGTTGTACAGAATAGGTAGCGCTCATAGCAATTATTACATGCAACGCGCAGGTGTACACACGCAAGAAGACTACATTCGGAACTGATAGTAGCCGCTTATTATCGCGCCACTAGTGCAGTCCCGTGTGTGTCTGCTGTGTACTGAACTAGCGCGCATGTGATGTTGAACGTGGTGGTTTGCCATTGCCTGCCACGTGATTATTAGCGATTATTTATTTATTTATTTATTTAATTCTTGTAATAAGTTTGTCGTCGCTCGGAATCGAACCCGTGACCGCCATATCGGAAGTCAAGCGCTCTAGCAACTAGGCTATCGCGGGGAATACAGTAACAATTAATAAAAAAATTAAAAATATTTCGAAGGAGATTAGAGGTAGGTCAGAAAGATTTTGCAGAACTATGTATGTGTCGGAGATTATGTGACTTGGTGAAATGTTGTACAGTGTAATGAAGTTCGTTGATATGGATAGAGGTTAGGAAGTGGGGTGGGAAATATTTCGTGGTGGGTTGGAAGAAGACTATTCAAAATCAGGAACATATACGTGAGCATTGGAGTCTATAAAATGAAACAAATTATCCTTGATAAGGATATGGTTTTCGGTGAGTTTTCCGGCGTGAACGAGGAACAAAATTTCTTTCACGAGGCTTCGTTAGCGGTTTTTATTATGTACCTAGATTTAATATTAGCTCGCAACATTCAAGGAAGTTGTTTGGATTTTGATGAGAGCGGAAGATTCTAAACATTTGTACGCTATAATTGAATGCAACTTTGTACTCTGTATGCGCCATAGAGAGGTTGGGGGTTCAGGGTTTACTACATGTTGAATGTGGAAGAGGATGGCTAGACAAGGAGAAGAAGGCATTTGAATGAAAGAGTAGTACTGACAAATCGGATTAACTTCGGAGTGAATTAAAGGGATGGAAGAATCCACGACAGGTCAAAATTTAGACTAGCTGGAGTTGGACGGATTTCACTGAGGACTAAAGGGAAATTTAAAGCGGAATGTAATTTTGAAGACGGAAAAGGAAGTTGTAATAGGAAGATGGTCACTACTAAAAAGTTACTATTTAGTGTTTTCCAGTGTAATCTAATAAGGGGAGATCACGACGTTGGAGTTACTGATTTTGATGAAATTTTGCGGATCGATAGAAGACTATATGAATATATGAATCGTGTAAAATATTAGAAAGCACCTTTTTAATTTACGCGAAAAATATAAATTTTTATGTAATAAAATCCAGATTATGTTTATTTGCAAATGGTCTGGAAGACCGGTTATTCCAACATGAAGTATATTAAAGAAAAAGAATACTAAAAAACAATGAAAAAAATTAATTTTAAATTTAATAAAAATTGAAACACGTTATTTATATAGCACAAAAACACAAATCACACTGGCTATGTTTTGTAGTGCAATGAATTAATTAATTCGTGTAACGTAAATAGATAATAAGATTCTAATCCACTAATGTTATGTAAAGCTTTTGATCTTACATTTTTTATTATTAATTATTATTATCTAATTACTTTAATTCTTTATACATAACTATATATATATATATACATATATATATATATATATATATATACACATATATATACATATATATATATATATATATATATATATATATAAATATAATAAAAATGTTTAAACGTTTAAATTATTTAACGGTTGGTTTTTAATTTTTTTATCAATTACATGTGTAGTATATTTCCATTCGTGCAGCGTAGCGTATTTGTGGAATTTTGCAATAGTTATTGTAATTATTATAAATTAATTAATAAAGAATTATATAAATATACACACACACTTACAATAATAAAAAAAATATTTTAAAAACATTAGATTCAGTTGCGCTTTTTAGTATAAATTTGCTTTTCAAATAAAGAATTAAAAAAACTTTGCTCTTGTGGTAATAATTCTGGCACAATCGATTAGTCGTTTTATGATCTCCTTCGCAGTTTAGATATTTTACCTGAGTTTGTGTGACAGCACACTCATTAGATCTGTGTGGTTCGCTACATTTATCGTAGCGAGGTTTAAACGAAAGCCACCACGGCATCGAATAAGAGATTTCACGCTAGGTTTGACTGTGCTGCGCAGATAAGAAAGGTAGACTCGATATGCCCCATTAAGAAGATCACTTTTGGGAATGCCGATGGGCACATCCTAAAGTATACCGAATTAAAATAAAATTGCGTTAGGAATAAAAGCTTCGAAATGGTTCTTTTCCAAAAAAAAGCTGGTAGCAAGCGAAGATCTCTCTAAGAAAAAAGTCAGTTTTTTGCTTGCGCTGCGAATTCCTTTTTTATTATTTGAGTCAAATTGAAATGTTTTTTCTGAAAATGGGGTAATTCTAGTTTAGTAAATAAGTGAAAGTCACACGGAGTCATATTTAGCGAGATTTCGATCGGTGAATTTTATGTTTTTGTCAAAAAATACGCTACAAAGGTCACGTGTGTCATCATTATCGTGATGCAATTTACCTTCGCAAATACGTTTTCAATGAAAACTTTTACGTAAACGCCTTATAATAAATAATATTCTTTTTCCGTTCTATTCGCTCATTCAGAATGAATTTCGAATGAATGATACCGCGATAACTATCATAGCCGAATGGTGCACAACAACTTTGGTCTTCCACCAGAAAAAAAACAAAACAATAATAGCAAATTATATAAATTATCGAGATTACGGGCGACAAATCGCGCGTCAAAATGAATTTCGAACGTTAAGTGGAGATACTGTTGAGTTTATCCCGCGTAACCGAAAATGGACCTTGTAAAATTTGAAATAGAATAATTGAGAGGCTAAAATTTTTTTTTCCTATATCGAAAATTCTTTAGTGATTTTAATGATTCTATGTAATGCTGATAGATTATTTATAAGAATATTTCCAAAGATTTACGATGTGCTCAGAAACTGTTTGAATAGAAATTACGCTTAATAGAGTACCTAACGAAGATAATAGTCATCGAAAAAATTTCCAAAAATTCTAGACAGTATTCGCGTCATAAGCTGTTTTTACGGATTCTTCACCCTGCTTGTGCCTGTTGTGCTGCCAAAGTCATGGTAATGCGCCTCCAATGCTGTTTACACAAACTAGATGGTAAAACCGGATAAGCAATGTTCTTCATCTAAATGTCGTCAACTATTTTTCACATCGACCTGCTCACCACCCCACTTTTCTTGCAGCTAACGTAAATTTAACTGAAACATGTTTCATTTTTCGATTAGATAATTTTTAAGAAAGCGATTTTCCCGCGCACTCTTCATTAACTAAAATGTTATGGATTAATAGGAATAACTCTAAATGTGTAATTTCGTTCATTCGTGAATATAAAATGACTGGTTTAGAGGACATTTAATGAAAAAAAAATTCCTTATACTCATGGATTGCCCGACGAATTTTTCAAACAACCGACAGGCCGCGTAAATTCACATCGCACCGGAAATAACGTAAAATATAGGATTTTATACACACGATCTCCCACCGTTGTAATTGCCATTTTGGCTGCTGTCGAAAAAGGTAAATTCTAACAATTCGTTTAGCCTAATTTATTCCAAGAAGTCCGATGGAAACATAAAATTAATAAAAACAAAAAAAAAAAAAAGAAAAAAAGAAAAGATCAGCAATGTTCCATTAAAAAGGTAGATATTTTTAGTTTTTATTCATAATTTGTGCTCGATGAAAAACTTTTTCTAATACCTACTGTATTTTAGTTGAAACATTTTTTAGTATGATATTAATATTATTCGTTTTCGTTTAGTGTTTTTGCGATCAGTTTATACATATATTTCATTATATTCTCGTAGTCCCTCCCTATTGGTTCATCTCGACTACCTTAGTGTTATTATAATTTTTCGACTAATAGCGAAGATATGAAATTAATCATGGTTGGAGAAGAAACGTTTTTCAATTTTCCCCCTTACATACTGCATTGATAAGATTAATTTTAGTTAAGAGACACGGTAAATAATTTTTAATTACAAAGCGTTCCTCGGTAACAATGATATATTGAAATGTATTTTTAATTACGCATAATTCTAATTGTTCAAAGCGCATTAAGAAAGACGTGGAAATATTATGCCGCGTCATTTTAATAGACACAATTTGTAAGATTGACCGTGGCTAATTTGCAGACATTTTTAAAATTAGTTCCTGATATTATACAATTAACTGTCCTTGTATTCGTTAAAACTCGCGAAATATTAAAATCGCGCAAAACTGTACGTTAAGAATTCGTGCAATATCGCCTTTTTAGCAAATTGCTGAATATTTTAAGTGCATAGTTCACTTTGATTAGCAATTTTTCGTGATTATTATCGTTATGCAAGTGCGTATTTTGCGCCTGCTATTAAAATGCATACAAATACATACGAGTGTATATTAGAGAAATTTGAAAAAAAACATATTTTTGTAATATCGGTCTTTTTAAAGGATGATCGATGTTTGAATTAAAGATGGGTAGAGGATAAAAATAATATCTTCGACACGTTAAAACTACATAAAAAAGTAGTTAGCGGAGCGTTACATTCCTCTATTGACTGATTAGTCGGAGATTCGAACAAACTCGATTTATATTTAATAAACAATCCTTCTCAGGTCAAGCGGAGGAGCAGTTGAACACCGGTGATTATGTTTAATATCTACTCGGTTACCGGCAGACCGATCATTAATGTTGAAATGTTAATTATCATTGTGTTGTTGAGTAGTGTGATATGTTACGAATTTAAATGTACGACAATTTAAGATTAATTTGAAGCTGATTCGTACTTTACTGATGTTGTAACTTTAGCGTTGAAAATAAAATTTTATCTGCACCAATCATCGTGGAATTAACGTTTCGATATAAGAAATAGGAAATAGTGTTGATGTTTCTTCAATTCGAAAGTTTAATAATAACTTAGCCAATACGGTAAGATTCTTTTTTATCCATATACTATTAAAATAAGTTGTGGACCTCGCTGTGCAATATCAACACTTATTATTAAAGATTAATATTACATAAATATTCTTCAACTACGTTATTTGACCGTTAACCGCTAGTTCTATCATGACACAACATGCAAATATGGCGGTGAATTATTTTTTTTTTTTTTTACAAACAACCGTATAAATTAAAGAAATAATTACTTAATCGCTTCAAAAGAAAATGATGAAAGAAACAGAAGGAACATATACATTGTTTAATACTGATGCTTTGCATATTTTTCACACCACCCCATTATCCACGTTTTAACTTTACTCGTCCACACTCCTATCTTCTTTTCCTCATGTTTATTCTGAGGTATGACTTTCATTAGTTTCATAAATATCAACTTGTCGACATTTTCAATTTTATTATTTATTCCTGCGGGCCAGATGAAATACGCAATGTTAAGAAATTCTTGTTATCTGTTCTTTAGTTATGCTAGGATCGCTATTTTATGCATTTTGTATTCGTAAAGCCTATAATAGAAAAATATCATTTTCGGAGACAACTCCTTGTTTTCTCTTCACCAAGTATAGCCATTCTTACCCATTTTTCCGGTGGGGCAAAAATAGTTTTCGATATCTTCGCTGCTATTTGTTTATTTCCTTCAGCTCGTTATCTTTTGCTTCTCCGCGCACTTGTATTCAGTATACAATTCTTGCTAAAATTATAGAGTCAAAAAATAACGGCACAGTTTTATGAGGGGTAAAGTAAGTTTTAATCTATACACCGCCGGAATAGTTTATCTTACTTTATTTCCTCAATATGATTTTTCCGCGTCAGTACTTGATCTGTAAGCCGAAATATTTATTTTTAATGACAAATTCTGAGCGATCTGCAATTCCGCGTATTTTTATTGTTTATATGTGAACATTGTATGGAATGCGATACTATCATTTAACAAGTACCGGGAAAAGCCACGATGTACTGTTTCAAAATAATATTACTATTTCGGGATGGCATGGAAGTAAATAAATTAAGAGGCTTCTGAGAACGAAGAATGTGTTAACAAACTTTGTGAGTTTTTTACAGAGAAATTCAAATATTTTGTTTTTTTTTTTTTTTTAAATGGCAGCCTATAAGTCTTACAATAAATGCAGTGACATCTCGTGTTTTTTTTGTTTGGGCTAGTTCTGAAAAAAAAAAAAATCCAAGTCGAGGTAGTTGTCCTTAGTTGACTCTGAAGCCATAAAAATATATATAAAAAGTTTCATTTTAATAATAAAGACCTTTTCCCTTAGACAATCGCTTATTTAAAATAAAAATACACCCAATAAATTGGATATCACCTCAAAGTTTCGGGAAAAATATAAAAACCAGACATTTTAAGTGTACAGGAAATGTAATGGACTTGAATTAATATAATTACAGGAAGAAAAAAAAGAAAGACCGAATAAAAATGAGAAAAGAACATGTGTGACTGCGTAGTAGTGATGTTGATATTAATAGTACATGGATAAATAATTACAATTACATCGGTGAAGAGGGGGAGAAGCGATTAGTTGAGTAGTAGCACCATATTTAATAAACTGTCGATAAAGAAACTCACAGAGTCATCTTTCACCACCTGATCCTTTATTCCTAAACGACTTTATGATAAAGTTCATCAGAATGGTTCCGTAAGCTAGGCGGGATCTATTGGGTTTTCTTGCTTATATTCTACAGTCGTTTCGAAATGAATCACTTTACTCAGCGTTCGGGTTGGTGGTGCCGGTTGCTTTTTGTCTGGTTTTAGTTATGTTTTCATGCTGTAATTGTCTGTTCGGGACGTTTTTTTTTTACTTTTATAGAAATTATATTTATTTTTTTATAAAATTCCAGATGCAGTTACACTGTATAAAGAAGATAGCGAAAAGATTAGCAAGCCGTTAATGCGTATGATCTAGATATAGCAGTTACGGCGATAAAAGTGATCCTGAAAGAGTTGCTGTTGCGGAAGAAAATATTTTAGACACGCGGATGATGCTGGAATGATAGAGGATCAACAAAAATTTGTGCTAAATGTTTAAATTTTATTTATTCTTAGCATACAGCAGTTGTTATATATTGATAATTGTAAAAGAATTAATAAAAACTTTTATGAAGTTGTTTTTAACCAGAAACTTCAAAAAATTAATTTTAGCAAGTCGGAGTAAACTTTAATCTATCTTATTGTTAGTGCAAAAAACACGATTAGGAAAAATATTAATAACAACGTAAGTTTGAGCACATTTTTTTTTCTTCAGAAAACTTTACAAGATTTTTTTGTAGGCCTACCTAAATGTGTTATTAATCGCAAAATTCAATTAAAAAACAGAAAAAATATTATTCATCGTTTTTTCTTTTTTTCAAGTGGTGTGTAGAATATACAACGCGACTGCTTTTGTTAAGTACTAAATGCTACACCCGTAGTGTTAAGCTGCTAAATCCACTGTAAATTTAATGTTTTGCGAAAACGACAGACGTGGTCAATCAAGCAGTTTATCGACATTATGGCGTCCAGTTGGTTATAGTGTTTTTCCATAGTTTCTTTTTTTTTTTTTATACGTATATATAGCAACACATTTAATTTCAGCTGCCAAGGCTATTGCAGTGCGCGGACATGTGGCCAGTATTTAGAGGTATTTAGTTAATTTAATATTTCCAGTAAACTGAAGGACGGATCTAATCGAAAAATTAGCTAGAATATCAGTGCCGTTTGCAAGAAGTTCGGTGGGCTAAAAATGATATGGGTATTCGCAAAGTATGTGGCGAACAGAAAGGGTAATATTTTAGACGCAGAATAAGGAATACAAATCGTGGAACAAGGCTACATGTCTTGTACGCAGTCGACTAAGAACTCTTCTCGGGAAATGTTTTCCGTAAACATCACGGTTAAGTTGTAGGTTTAATGTATCCTTAAAAAAGTCTGGCATGAAGAACAGTGTTTTTTCTATGAGAACGAACATTCGACTATGAACAAAACCGACAAACATGATGGTGAAAAGGCGTTTTCAGGCTTGGGAGAGAGTAATGCTGAGCGAGCAGATACATCGACTCGCTCGTTTTCAGGAATTCCAGTATGACACTCCGTACCGTCATAATCTATCAAACGCCTTTTCCGTATCGAAAAGGAATGTTGCTGGCGTTGGTACGCTGTTAATATGTTTTTTTTTTTGTAGCCTTAGCAAATGGTTAGCAGTGATGCGCGTCTTTCGTTTTCCAACATGTGCTGAGGATAAACGATTATTCTGTTCAGGAAAGAAAAGGAGGCGTCGGATGACCACTTGTTTTAGAGTTTTGGCAAGAACACTTAGGAGAGGGATGTGGGTTTGTAATTATGCTGGAAGAAAAGCTTGGGAATAACGCCTGTTAATTTCCGTGGTCTTGAAATATAATCGGAAGATCGAATTTGATTGTAAATTTGCCCAAGACAAATTCTAGCAGAATCAGGTAAGCATTTCAACGTGAAGGGATGAATAGAATTAGGCCTGGGTGCTCCACTTGGAGCGTGATATTAATGATGATAATTTACCTGCGACATAGTGAAGAAGCAGTTATAGGGACAGGGTGGTCGGTACTATCAAGTTTTTCTTCATGAAAAAGGCATGTGTATATGCTGACGAGGATGGCGTAGTGAAAAATATTCTACAAAGATGTTTTGCAACCTTCACCGGATCAGATGTTACCAATTCATCTTTTCCTAGTGAGATGCGAGCAAGGTTGGTGTCGCTCAACGGTTTAATTTCGAGCGCGTTGTTGGTAGTACTTGTGGAGATGGAAGTCATAAGTTGCTGCCAGGAATTTTTGCGCCTAATGAAGACACTTACAGCTGCACGCGCTTCCTAAACTCTATTAAGTCATAGACTAAGCCTGTCGATTTAAATTTCCTCAACGCATATTTTCGTTGATGCGAAGCACTTCTTTGATTTCGCGACACTATCACGGAACCCGTCGAAGTTTTTACGACTTTCTTTTTATGCAATGTATGAAAGAGAAAAGAAAATAAGGTCGTTCTTGTTTAAAAATATTTTTCTTATTTGCAAATGTTCGGCCATGAAAAAGTTCAACATGTCCTGTATAGTGAACATAGCAGGAAGTCGTTTTCTATTATTTACAAAAAAAACAAAACAAAAAAAAAACAAAAAGGCTAGCCCGGGATAAAATAGAAACGAACGTTCATTCAAAACTTTAGCTCTACTATTCACGGTATGCGAAGAAAACGAAATACCTGTATCACGTGAAAAGCGAAACGCCACTGCGCCATCCCATTCGCACAGTTATTATTATATTAGCCTTGCTTTTTTACGATAGCCTAACAAACGAAAATGTCATTCTACATTTCGCTATTCCTAACGGTTTTAAGCGATAGAGACCCTATGAATTCTACAGAGTAAACCTAGAAAAATGAGTTTCTAACAACTGTTTATGCTAGAACAGCACGTACATTGCCCAACGCAAGTCTCAGAACGGTCAAAATTCGCTTGCATTATTTGTTAGTCATATTAAACAGTAACGCTGACTAAAGCGAAATAATACAAACGCGCCGATTCCCTTTATAAAGATATTTCCTGTTGGTCTGATTATCTATACGTATCACATTTTTAAGTAAACCTTGCAAAAGACGCTAGCTCATAATATTGTTCTTTTTTCCGTTCAGTTACCCCCCATTCTATGACTCAACTCCTATTCTTCTTCATTTTCCAATCTTGCCTCCTTTTACCTCTTTGTTCAGACATCTCTTCCTCTTCCCGTTAATGATTTTCTACGTACTTGCCCACTATTAAACGTTCTACAATCTCGGCTATTTGTCGCCCTTGCTTTAGCCATAGTCTCCTTCCCACTTTCATGGTTTTCATCTACTTCTACTCCAAAAAATAATAAAAAACAAATAAAACAAAACTTGTACATCCATCAGTTAATTTTTTTTTTTTTTTTTTTTTTTTTCGTGCCATTTACTGCTGCGTACGCTAGAGGCACGGTGAAGGATATAGGCTTTGATATTATGAGATTAGTGGTGGACAGGAAGTGAAGGAGTCGGTTTAGTGTCATGGGATCATCTTGAAGAATGGAGAGCAGAGTTGTTGGTAAATTACTTATGATTGAGCGTATAAAGGACTTTCAGTGAGAAAATGATTAACTGTTATTTGAGTAGAAAAGGTGCTATATATTGGTGGGGGAAGATGTCGAAAGAGGTGGCCGCGTGTTAGGATAGTGTGGCCTATGCGCAGTCTACAAATAATGGTTTGATGTCTACGTTGGCGAAGTTGGACTGCCCATGGTTTCGTCGTCGGTTTGACTGCTCGTAGCTTCACCGTGGTCGCAGTGTTCCACCACTGTTGCTGCCACTGCTTGTCGAGGGTTGCCTTGTCGTAAAGTTCTTTTGCGGTACTGGTATTGGTGGATATGGCGTCATCTTCGCCATCTTTTTCGCTGCCTGATCTGCTACTTGGTTTCCGATTATTCCAGAATGACTCGGTATCCATGTGAAATCGATCTGAGTGCTTGGTGTGTTTTGTAGGTCTATCAGTTAATGAAACAGCGCAGACGAATGGAATTCAAAACGAACAAAATTTGACTATACGGAGAAGAAAATAAAAATATGGTTGACAGAGAAAAGAATAGAACAAAAAGGAAAGGGATGAAACAGTTATCGCGGCAAGAACAGGAAACCAGCTGGTGATGTTCGTTTTAAATTTTGATTTTCCATTTTTTTCCTAGTAGAAAAATCGGCGAACGTTTACAACTATTATGCGATATATGTAAATAAAATCCGGAAGTAAAACGATGCGGATTAACCGAAGAAGTGAAAGGTTGCAGAAAGCAACTTTTCCGGTTAGTATGTTTGTACGTATTATTCTTTCTACGCTATTACTAGTTGAAGGGTACATTTTTTATTATTCTCGATAATAATGAAAATAACGATAAGGAGGGAAAAAATAAATTGTACGGTTAAATAAGACGTTTTAATTTTCCGATGTCGGACATGTTACACTCAGAAGATGATTGTGTACTATCGAACTCTTAAAAAATCAATTAGAGGTGATTTAGTATTCGATCTCTTCAGAATTTATGCTGTAGCGGCAGATATCGACGCGATCAGCGCTAGTGGTGGCGAAATCGGTGCACACTAGGCCATTTCATCGTTCGGAGGAAACGTTTGTCATTCGTAATCGCTGATCTGATCATAGTTCACGTATTGCAACATTGATTGCGTGTGTTTTGGCGAATCTATTCCAATCGTCTTGAGTTCATGTCAAATTATTCCATTTCTAAACTAGAATATTTACCGGTAAGATTGAACTTTTTCGATATATTTTATTGCTTAACACCTTGTGATATTACAATATTATTCATCGTTGCGATCAATGATCGATGATTAAATTTTCGAAAGTTTCCTCTTGCACGTAATGGAGAGTTAGTAGTTCGAATAATTTGAATTAGCAGAAAATAGTCTACAAAATAATTAAACCAAATTGACGAGAGAAAAATCGGATAACTATATCGATTGAAATAATTCGATAAATTACAAAATGCACGTAATGAACGTTTATTAAGATTTTCTACGCTAGTCTTAATTAATTCATTTTTTAAAATTTAATTTAGTTTAATTATTTTTAGTACTTTACGCGTCTTAGGGGCAATCTGTACGTTTATTTGAATGTCTCAAAAAATTAAAGCGTTTTTAAAAGACTCGATTAGAATATTAATTCGCCGTAAAATTAAATATTTTCAAATTTAAGAAACTGAAATCTAACGACGCGGAAATCGAAAGAAAACAAAATTCTAATTTTAGTATCTGAAATATACAATGTATTTTTTTTTTTCATTAAAAACAAATTGTAATCATTTTCTTAATTTTCTTTCGTTCCCTGTTCGACTGCGGTGTTTTAGACTTGTACATTTTATTCGACATTTTTTTTTTTTTTAGTGATTTAAAAAAATTTTCAGCGTTGAAAGACTTTATTTTTTTTTTTTTAAACATTCAAAACAACTTAATTTTCGTATTGAATTTCCTTAGAAATTTTTCGTTTTAATCATTTTCCAAATTCCGAATAGGAAAAGTGCCCCCTGTTTTCGCACATGCTGTGCGCGCTAAATTTCTAGATGGTAAAAATAAAAAATAACCGTACACCTCGTGCATCGAATGTAACTAACATTAGAAACTTTCTGGAATCACTTATAATTGAATTTTAAATTAGTTTTTGTTTTATGCGTCGACAAATATATTACATAATCGAATAAATTAAGCGATTTTTTAATTACATCGTAAAAAGTTCGGTTTCAGTAATTACTCCAATGCGAAATTTCAACAATCCTTAACATGCTTTTTATATCCGGGAGTTTTCCTGTTTTTTCTTCTTCTTTTTCGAGCTGTTCAGCCAGGGACTTTCACCCAGAAACAATTAGAAAAAACAAAAAAAAAAAAAAGAGTCAGTTATATTTTAAATCGAATATTGTTAATAGGGAGGCAAAGAAGGAAAAAAATTTGTAAGATGCGCAAAAAGGAGTAAAAAGCCAGAGTTCCGGCAAATCGGAATATAGAGCAGAATGCTCGCAAGAGGAGGCGAACACTCGAAGGACACGTGATTAGGCTGCCAAAAACTGTATTATTTGAATGGAAAGGACAATACGGGGAGCAGAAGCTAAGTAAAAATGTAAAAATAGGAGGTAGAGCAGTTGACTAAGAATAGAGAAGGGCTCGGAGGAAAGGTAAGATGATTCAAAGAAAGCATGATTGCCATCACACGGGATTAAGAAATAAATTTTGGAATGAAGGGCTGATAAGAGAGAAAAATGATCAGCGGACGAAGAGAGGAAGCCATAAGAAAAATTGCAAAATCAAGGAATAAGAGAACTGAATAACTTAATGAAAAAAGGAAGAATATAAGCAAAATTAAATAACTACGGAATCGTACAGCAAATAGTCTAAAAGGTTTTTCGGAATGTTCGTCTTCAGAGAACGACTCCATTCAATACGAGGATCACTTTTCGGACTTTACTTTTTTTTAGCACTATACATACTAAACATATAATTGTACAAAATGCAAATAAGAGAATCGCTAGTTATTAAATTGTCTGTATTTTTTTTTGTTTTAGCGCGATCGTTGCTTTAATAGCAGTTAATGTTTCTAAATTATTTCGAGGTATTCGGTTACTGTTCTGTTTAGTTAGATAAATAATCTGTGTTGCTTGTTTCAGATGTTTCAGTGTGAAAAAATTCTTAAAGATAAAATTATAGACGATAATTACAATTCATGTCATGCAGTTTTACTTAATGTTATATTTTTTCATTATACGAAATTCACGATTCACACACACATACGTGTATATAATATTTTTATTAAGTTATAAATTAACAACTACACATTGAAATTTCTAAAAATGATTAATAAATGATCAAAAATTAAATATTTAAAACACTGTCTGACCGTTTTCGTCTCAATTATTTAGACATATTCAAGGACTAATTTGACAGGACGATAGAGATTAAACACAATTTAAATATTTTCAATTCCGTTTAATAATAAAAATTCACACAATTTTATAACTATAACGACAGCACATCGACAACAAATCCAATGTATATATAATTGAAACGAACCCGGTTGGACAGTGTTTTAAATATTACATATTTTATACTTTTTTAATTATTTTTAGAAATTTCAATGTGTAATTTTTAATTAGATAACCCGATAGCCTGCTTAGCTACACAACCTGAGGTGTTTATCGAAACTTGTCTTGTTCCGAATTCAAGTTGCTCCCAGGTATTTACTTAATTTGAAATTGAATCGGGTATCGGAGAAATCTGAGGAAGTAGAGGCGGCCGAGAGAAAGGAATTGGCCTCCTTACTTTAATTAGTACCGTTCAGCTTAGTACACTGTGAACCTTAACTTCACGGTTCATGATACCCTATCAAGGATGTGTGGGACTTACTACAATTTTTAATTTATAACTTAACAAAAAGTTTTTTTTTTTATTTTATTTTTTTTTTGGGCTCGTCAACCAGGGTCCTCACCCAGAAACAATAGGAAAAAGAGTTAACTAATTAAAATTTAATTTGATCGGAAATTGCGTTATATACATATATGTATGTGTGAATCGTGAATTTCAGTTCGTATAACGAAAAAATATAACATTAAGTAACTGCATCGCATGGATTATTATTTATTTGTTTATTTTTAGTATGATAAAGCAGTTTACAGCAAGCTAAAACATTTATGATTACAGAGGATACTAATCTTCATTCATCATCTAGTATAGGAGGTTTTCAAATATTTCTTTTTAGATTTTTTACTGATAAACAACTTAGTTTCGGACTAATAATACAGCACTGTTTGCGTCAAGTGTGTGTTTCGAGTGTTTATTTACGTCAGAATCAGAAAAATTAAGTTTTAAGTAGGTTACAAAAAGAAATAACAAAAATTAAAATACGAATTGCGAAAACAAAAGTTAAGTCTGAAAAGTGATCCCGTGACTCTCGGCAACTGATTATCCTGCGGCTAATTTAAACTACGGTGAGTCGACCTATGATGAAACGAATAGTCCTTATATAAAGTAAAATAAGTCCCATACTCTTGACAGGAAGTTGGGATTGTGAAGTTAAGGTTTACAATGTACTAAGCCCAATGGCACTAATGAGAGTGGGGGGGCAGTTCCTTTCTCTCGACCGCCTTCACTTTCCCAGATTTCTCTGGTACCCAATTATTTTAGGCTGGGAAAACTTGGGAGCGACTTGATTCTGGCACGAGACAAGTCTCGAACCCGTGACCTCCGATTTGGTAGCCAAGCACCTTAACCACTAGGCTACTACGCTGCCTAGTATCTCTCTCTCTCTCTCTCTGTATATATATATATATATATATATATATATATATATATATATTGATAGATATTCATGGTGCTATTTCGTGATGATGTCGAATTAAAAATTATTCTTTAAAATCACTTTAATTTCCGATTTTTGGATGTTGTTGTATGTCGAAGAATTCGCGATCTAAGAAGCGGGACTCGATTATTGCGTTCTCTTCTGGAAGTAAGGGCTAACCATCCACCAATCTTGGTTAGTACAGATGAGAAGGCGACATAACTTTGTCGCATCACTTGCACGAGTGGGTAGTAATGTAGGAGCTGCTCGATAATTTCGCAGTAGAACTTTTTACTCGATCGTTTGTAAATCTGTGCCTGGCAAACGGGTGACAGTTGATGGAGGTCGCCAGTAAACACCGTGTTCATACCCGCGAAGGGACGCCCATGATCATGCATGATATGTTGAAGTCGATAATTTATTTGTCTGAAGAGAGCGAATCCGAGCATACTGCATTTGTCCACGAAGACGATGTAACATTTGCGAATGCTGTAACACGTTCCGTGCTTCCCTTTGGAGACCCGTCATCTTTTGCGAGTTCTTGATAAGAAAGATGGCGTGTACAGTGGATCTAATATAATGCATAAATAATACTCTTTTTGCGCTTCCATGGTAAAATTTTATGGTAAAATTGCGTGGGAAATTTTGTGTGACATTTTGTGGGACGGGCAAATTTTTGAAATGACCCTCAGCCATAAGATATATTCATGTTAGAAAAAAATAAATAACCAAAAAGAAAAATAAAAGGAATAAAAGTTTCATATTCCAAAAATCAAGTGGTGTCCGCTGATCATAAACCATTAAATAACCGAATTCGTATTGGCGCTGCGAACGATGGGACCCGTGAAGTTAAAAACTAACTAATTTTGTAATAAAAGAAAATTCAGACTCCGGCGAATGTATAGAGAATTACTGTAAAAATTTATATACAGTTCGCATCGGTGAGAGGAAATAATTTAAAATTGTCTCATAATTGGTTAAATGCGCTGCAGTTCCTGTTCCGGTGAATTTAATGTTTAGAATAAGTCCGGACAGTCTGTATTGCTATTTTAAATAACAGTCGAATTTAGATGATTGCTCGAATATAAATAACATTAATCTTCACAGTCAGCTACATTAATATTCGGTCACGGCGTTGCGGAACAAATGAACGCACCAAACAGATGAAAATAAAGCTTTATTTGTAACTTTTTAAAATGAAATAACACAAAGAAAAACTCCTAAATACATAAACGCAAAAAAAAAAAAAAAAGAAAAAATCATAAACGAAAAAATATCATAGCTCCGGTAACAGCGAACACAAAAAGTCGAAATTGGTACGTTACATTAATATTCGGTCAGTGGAAAAAGTTAGACTTACACATTATGTATATTCCTCCGATAGTGTAAACAAATGGGCGCATCAGTACTTTGTATGCCAACCCTTCGTCCGGATCACAACTTCTCAACCGACGTGGCATCGAGGAAATCAAGTTGCGGTAGTAATCTGGAGGAATTTTTCTCCATTCCTCCAGTAAGCGCTCTTTCAGCCGAGTAAGGCTGGTAATTGACTTCTCACGTGGTTTCCCGTCCAACTAAGGGTTCAAGTCCGGGACTGTGGTATGGCTGGCATGACAGAGTGGCAATTATAGAGCAGCCATAACCGAGTGTCGAATGCGGTCGGGTTATTGTCCCGATTCAGCTGAAGCGTGTTCTGTAGAATCACGTTCTCGGTGCTTGCACGCAAATTGGTTTTCAAAACCTTAATAAAAGAGGTCGTAGCCATGGTTCCTTTGATAAAACTCAAAGTCCCAATGCCGGTAGCCGCAAAGTTCACCCACGCTAGCACATTTCCCTTATTATGTTTGACCAACGCAGTCAAATTCATCTTCTTCAATGCTGTATTCTGTCTGCGCCACACTTTTTTTCCCCGTCAGCACTACAAACATTAAACTTCCATTCATCGCTAAATAACACGATATTATGAAGGGTTTACGCCTAGCGGTTCTCGAATTATATCCCATATTTTTGAACGCTTGGCGTAAGGGGTTTTAGCAGGAACCCCTTTCTCCGTTCGTTCGTGTTCGGCTGTTACTAATTTCGGAGCACTTACGTTTGGATTTGCTACTACTTGTCGCCGAATAAATATCAAGAGCGTCCATTTTTTTCGGCTTCCCTTTTTGCCGAATGGAATGAATTCGACTTGCCTTTAATACCGCCGATAAATGCCATTCACAATGTTTCTCGACATATTTAGTAACCAACTTATCTCCCTGCCCGGTACACCATTGTTTCTATGAAAAATTACGAGTTCGCGAGTCTCGATCGAGATATTTTTACTCTTACGCGACATTTCTCTTTTTTGCACAATTGCACTTGCGTTATTTTAAGTGCAACTTCGTATTCATTGGTGACTCACACGCAGGCAACGTACTTACCTAGCTGTACTAACGCTATTACTCATGTCGAGGATAACCCCAGGATTGCTGCTCATGCACCGGTCCGTCGTTGACCGAATATTAACGTGGCGAACCAATTTCGGTTTTTATGTTCACTGTTACCGTGTTTAAGATTTTTTTTTGTACGTACATATGTATTTAGGAGGTTGTTCTCTGTGTTATTTCATTAAGAAAATTACAAATAAAGCTTATTTCCATGCGCTCATTTGTTCCCGTAACCGCTGACTGTATATAATATATATATACATATATGTATATAAGATCTGTAATTATCCGGAACAAACGCGCTTATTATATTTTACGAACGGATTGCAGCTATTTGGGTGAGCCAGAAGATAACTAAAGTCTTTTTCTTTGTTTACAAGTTACCATTTATCTGGTAGAATACTTAATTTTCGTTTATTTTAATGTTTAAGTTGCATGATTAACACCGACTACTTGTTTACGATTTCAGTTTAAATACAATGATGAATATTTTTAAATCATTCAAATTCTTCGGCGAAATTATATGAAGTCGTTGTAGCGTCACAAAAATTCGCAACATTTTAACGGATTTTATTTTTGTTCCTTATGGTTATTAATAAATGTGGAAATCAAAAATGATATTGTGTAAGCTCGAGAATTTGAAATGAATTTATATGGGGAAATATTACGACTGATAGGCATATTTCAATGTAACATTGTGCACATAAATCGCACTAAAATGCTTTTTTAGTAAATCCCTAAGGATCGGACATGCTAACATTGCTAACTGTTGAGCTCGAGAAATCGCATAAAAACATCGAGAATATAAAATGCATCATAACGAATTTAAACTTACCTAAAAAATCACTTCGAAATTCATACTCTTCGCCCGATATTGATTTTGAAATTTTTTATAAGAGTATCTCACGTTAAACCGTGCACCGCGAAACATTAACGTTACTAATAACTCTATTTAATGAAAACTCCGTTTTTCGAGCGGCGAGAAGCAGCATAGGTGACTGTAGTAATCGATAATTTCGTTGTAGAAATTGAAGAAACCCAAAATACACCTCAGAAATGTGTTTACAAAGGAATACTTTAAAGAAAAATTTAACCGATGTTTTAACTTTTCAAATTTGAACTGACTTAGGGCGCCGGAAACCTTCAAACAAAAAAAGTATTCTTTTTTACAATATCGATGGAAAACGGGCCACTGGAAGTAACAAAATTATTTATTTACATCATTACTATCATTGTAAGTTTTACTACCGAAATTGCTTTAAATCGGATTTTATTATTTAAAATTTAAGTAGAATACAATTATTACTTAATAAATTTGCTTCTAACTCAAACGATAATTTACAACTAAGGTTGGGCACTATTTGGCGGTAAAATAATCGAAATTAGAATTTTTCCGAAACTCGATTCTTTCAAGCTGTAATTTGTTGTTGTAATAATAATAATAATAATATTCATAATCATCAATATACATTATAAAATTAAGTGTATAATGTGTGCGTGCCGCTAAAACTCAAAAACGAGTCCCAGTACGATCAAGGGAGTTATATGGTGTGGTGGTCCTCTATCCATTATCCATGAAGAAGGTTCCCGTTATTTCCTGAAAGGCGTGCTGCTGAAGATATAAGGGCTGGAAGTTTTGCCCTCTATATATCTTTGGAACCGTTAGATGCTAGATATACACAATAGAATGGCAAAAACGAGGACTGCCTCACTCGTACAATTTCCTATGGGGTTACACGACAGAATTCATCCCACAGATATCGACAAAATCATTGAAGCTGAATTTCCCAATCCTTAAGAAAAAGTATAAATTACGCAAAAACAAAAATTAGATGAACAGAATTAACTTACTGGGGTGCGTTTTAACGCAACAATGTAACTGATATTAATTTTAAATACAAAATACCTCGGAGTCATATTAGACAATAAACTCCCCTTTAAACAACACATATCTAAGTTGGACGCTAAATACTATCAATTACTAAAAGTGTGTAGAAACACATGGAGCTTTGATTACAGATACAGAGACTTGTACCGTACAAGTCACTTGTTGAGAACACAGTGTGTTACTGTAGTTCTGTGCTTTTCCAACACCTAAAAAAGAAAACCCTAAAGCAAAAAATCTACTCTACACAACGTAAATACTTGATAAACGCCTGTAGAGCTTATAGAACAATTTCTCACAGCGCCGCTGTTGCCCTTACTGGAGTCCTTCCCCTAGACCTAGAAATCAACTATAGATCAATCATTTTTACCATAAAAAACCATAAAAATTTTAAATATCATGTCTACCGAATAATGAACTTTCTACCACCAATAAATCCTCTTTAGAACAGTTCCTACATGTTAATCCAGCACGACTTACATATAAAAATATCACTAAAACAATTCAGAAGATACATTAAAAACTATTTCACGTCCATATGGCAAAATTCCTGGGAAAGAGATACACAGCAGGTCGGCATACCCACGAGCTAATCCCAAATATTAGAACAGGCTTACAGTTAACACCTGACTTTTATACTACCCAACTTCTCATTGACCACGGACATTTCGGAGCCTATTTAAAAAAATACGAAATCACTGAAGACGACAAATGTGACTGTAGGAAAATTGAAAATGCCAATCATGTAATCTTTCACCGCAGTAAGTATGATAGCATCAGATACTTCAACATAGAAAACCTCAATTTGAGCAATTCAACTTTGGCAACTAAATTTCAAAAATTCGCGTTCCTAGTTTTAAAACCAAAATTTACTGGCAAAAATAACAACCTACAGTGATTTACATTACTCATTTATATAAAAACATTACACTTAAAATCTACACATAACACGTATGTAATTTTCAATATTAATATCCGGACAAGACAATCGAGCCTAAATGGTAAATCAAACCGGAATCAATCACACTTGCGTCTTTCGGAGAAAAAAAATAAAAAAAAATAATAATAATAATAATAACAAAAAATTATTGTCTATTAAATAAGTACACAGTGCATAACCCATCAGATTATGTAGCATTAAGTTTATCAAGCTCGATATATATAAAAATAAAATTCTTAAAGCTTATTACTTAACATTTATTGTAAGAAGGTTCCGGGTCAAGATTAAGCCTAACGGCGGTGCTTGGTTTGGTGCCTTTGTACCCAATTTGTATTGTAAAAAAGCGCTATTGAAATACAGTTCTTAATCAAAAAAAAAAAAAAAAAAAAAAAAAAAAAAAATCATTATGCCGTTATTTAAGGATCCGCCATTATAAAAAGTGCGGAACTTGCTTTTCGTAACAGACCTTTGCAATAACCGTGGCCATCGTGAATCCCGCGGATGCTGAAATAAGATAAATGAAACTATAAACTGGCCATATCGTGACCAAAGTGCGACAAGCACTTGATCACGAATGAACAGCAAAACATTAGGAAATGAGCAAGAAAAAATGTAGCAGCATAATGTTATTTCGTGGCTCGGATCTAATAATACTTTATTTTGTTTACCTTATTTATTTGTTTCCTTTCCTTTTCTCTCCACAATTTTCTCCCTTCTTTAAATGTATATGATTATTATCACTATCATTATCATCACTACTAAAAATTGCATTCATTTTATAATCTGAAATTTCTTTGCGCTGTTACATCTAACTGCACCGATACTATCCATGATGGGCAAATGGCTTGATAGTTAACTGAAGCCGGGCCATAAAAACAAAAACAAAAAACAAAAAACTTGAAATAATGATCCCGCTCCTTCTAATAAACGTAAATATTATTATCAACGCACGATTACCTGAAGCGAGTAAGGGCCTTTAAATCCTCCAAAAGGAAGACTCTGTCTCCGGCTAGCGCCTCACAATTAAACAGCAGGTGATTAATTTCCTCACGATAAACTGTGTTAAAATGTTTATTACAGTTGGAATGTAGAGAGGGATTTCAACCCTAAAATTTAGTCGCACCCTGTTATGCCCCGTACGAAGTCTGCAGATAGTAGTTACAAAGAAGAAGAAGAAGAAACGTATATTTGCGTTTAATTTTTTAACAAATAACAATACATAACTTAAGCGGGTAATCTGTACCGGAAAAACATGATTTCCTTATCAGATTTAGTTACAAACCTTCGCACCAAACTATCCGGAACATTAGAAATATTGTAATACCAGGGGGTCTAACTGGCATAGTCGATTGAACCAATTCGTAAGACCTAATAATAGGAACAGTACGCTCTGTCAATGATAAATACATACTAGTGCCAGTGTTGAGCGTTCTGTATATGTAAACATCCATATGAGTCCGATAGGTACGCATCCGGGGTGCAGTAAACTTGCGATTCAGTTGCGTATCCGAAAACTTAACGAACTTAACCCCATCAGTTGTACCGAGTAATGCCAACCGATCGCTCTTCTTCTAGGCATTGCGCGATATTTCTATTAACTACATCTTCATAAAGCCACAACGTTTCAGTAATAATTATTTATTATTTTATTTTACATCTTATTGGGCCCTACATTTGATAACTGATTTTCGGCAGAGATTTAAATTGAGATTGTACAGCGCCAAACACATTCGATGAGAGTTACATTTGGCTAACAGAAATTTCATGCAGGACTAACAGCTGCAAAACCGGTACTGAATAATTAGATATTTGATTATTCACATACCTTTTTCTGATGATTGTTCAAAATTGTAAAAACCTTTAATTAAATTTTATCAGAAAATATTGATTGGAAATATTTAAATAAATACCGACGTGTTTCGGGAACATCGTTTTAATATATTTTTTGATAAAATCTAATTAAAAGTTTTTACAATTTCCGTACTGAATAATATGAAGTATATGCGGTAAACAATTTAATGGCGCATGCATGTACGGAAAAAGCCCCTAAAATAACACAGATTTTAGTAAGGCTTTTGATTAAGTAAATTACTCAGTGTCATTGTTAAAACTAACGATACTGGACGTTTCTGATAGCTTTCTTTTTTCTGTTATTAAATTTTCACTGTAAATTATGTAATTCATGATGGTGGTTATTTCTTCCGAGTCACGTAGACAATTCGAATTCCGTTTTTATGAAAACGTCGAAAAAAAGGTGATTTTCTCCCTTTTGAAATTTCTTTTCTCTGTCCGTTCTTTCCCTTTTTTTTTGTAGGAAAGGTCAACTAAAAAGGTTATTGGGGAAATACTTTTCGTGAAAGCGCTGAGAGCCAGAATGATGAAAGCCGTTGGAAATAGAAGGAAAAAGTAGCGTGCTACAAGTGTAGAATTTTAGGTTTAAATAATTATAATATTATAAAATATACTCAGGGGTACACTAAGGGCATTACTAGAAGTTTCGTAAAACTTCAACTGAAAAAAAACAACGCGATAAAGGGAATAGAATAAAATCAAAGCGAAGTTGTCCGTGGCGAGGAGATGGATTAACACAGTGGAAAAGTTTAGAACAGCGGCGAAGAAATAAAAGAAGTTGAACATAGAGAGAAATGTAGGAAATGCTGATTAAAAACAAATGCGAGATAAAAATCGGACCAAAATCTGAGATGGATTTTTTTGGACAGTATTCGTACGGTGTATTTATAAACAGGACTCCGTTAATAACTACATAAGAGAAGAGGAACTGATCGTCTTTGATCTTTTAAATGTTTTAAAGTAACCGTTTTCTGTTAGGCAGCATGAGAATTCACTGATGATACTTTAGTTTCACTTGAAATTTACTTCAGCGACCGAACTTACATGTAATTTACCGATTTAGTAAAAAATATTTCTTTCAAGATTTTTTTTTGCTTGGTTTTTTTGTTAGATTATACACCTGACTCGGTGTTACAACGTTTCAGGAATTTAATAAATAAAGGTAAATTCACGCGGAAGGAATCTTTGGTACACGTATTTATTTGATATTTTGTAAAAATGTATATTCGTAATCTATATGTGACGTTCGCTGAGAAAAGGGATCACCTGTGGTGTGAAAATATGGGTTTTGAGTTAAACACGGATTCTAGTGATACTTGGAAGAGCGTAAAATAAAATTCGATATGTAGTTTTTTCGCAAATGTTTATTTAACGTCTTAAAACGTACAAAACTGACTGAAGAATATTGGAAAAAACTGGAGAAAAATTAAAAATTAAAAAAAAAATCTTAAAACTATTTTGTTTTCCAGTTTTCCAGTTTTTTTTTTTTTTGCGTTTTTTAATAATTTTTCATTTGCTTCGGGTAATTTTTAGGCATTGGCCTTATTTATTTTTCGAAACTTTGGTTGATCGCAGTTTCAATTTTTTTTCTTTCTCTCTCGTGTCAATTTTGCTGCAGATACTAAACAGTTACATTCGCTGTATTCGAGTGTTTTCTCGGCTTAGGTTGGTCTGATCTAGCAGCTCCGAAATTGCGTTGTTTTTTTTTTTGGATCGTCACATAAAGAAGCAACATTATTGAACAGTGGTACCATTCTAACGATATAAATCAATAGACGTGATGCGGGGAGGTAAATCGTTTGCTGGTGGTACGTTTCGTTGTACATGTAGGTAAAACTTTTCCTCTTTTCAGAGTCGACAAATTTGTACAAGTGAAATCATTTTTTTACAACTGAAAATGGCGATACCTTGTCATACCTATCACGAAAACAATACCGAATTAATTAATAATGTGATAAAATTAAAATTTAAAAAAACAGAATATGCTGCTGTGGTAAATGTTGATAAAAATCTTGAAACTTTGTGTTCTACATTCGCCATTCGATTTTGCTCGCGTTCACTGTAGCATTAAATTTTTTATGATCGGCTCGATTAGCAACTTCTTCCAAATCTTCTTAGGCAATCGACGTTTAAGCGACCAAATGCTAATTTAACTAGGCCAAAATTTGGCAACGATGCCCTCTATTGAGCTTTAAGCACGCTACATACAGGCTGGCGCGGTACAGTATGTGCTATGTTATGGTGATATTATTTTGCACAAACTTTAAACGCGTTTTTCTCAAAAACTACGTTTCGCACCACGGGTCCCTTTTCTCGGCGAACGTCACATATTCTCTTTTTTTTCTTTCTTTCTTTCTTTCTTTCTTTTTTTTTTTTTTTTTTTGAGACCCAACGCAAAGGACTAGTAAAATGATGAAACGCAAGAATTGACAAGTTACATCAGGGAGCGATTACAGATAGAAGAAATGAAGGTAGCCAACACAAGCACAACAAAAGGAGATGGAAGAGTAAGAATGCCATGGGCACAGTAAAAAGTCGTAGTTAAGTAAATTGGAATAAAGGACTGTACGTTCCGAGGAAATGCAAGAGCATTCGAATAGAATGTGATTTACATCACAAGTCAAATTTAAGATAGAAGGATGAAAAGAACACAAAGGAGACTGAACAATATCAAAACGGAAGAGAGAAGGAGGAAACAGACTATGATTAAAACGAAGGCGAACATAACAGAACGGCTGTAGCAGGAAAAATGATTAAACCAGCAATGTAGAGCAAGGTAAAAAGAGTTAGGGTTGGAGAAAATAGACGATCAGACCAAAAGTCATGGTGAGAATAACAAGAGAGAGGGCAAACACTTTGGGAGGGGAATCTGTCTATGAAACGACCATTTACTGTAGCTAAACATTCCGAAAAGTCGGCAAGGTCGTTACCGGCAAGGTCACAGTGGCCGGAATTCAAAGCAGGTCAGTTAGGATAAAATGGAATGCTAATAAATCATAAATTAAAGAACAAATATAAAGAATTACAGGATCCGACGGGGGTTTAGGGAAAGGCGACGAGATGGCTAATAAAGCGCTCTTCGAGTCGGAGCATAGGAGGAATTTCGATAAATTGGATGTTAAGGATATAAAAAGGATAGCACGTAAAATTCGGCTAAAAAGATAGAAGAAGAGAAAGGGAGTTGAAACGGTTCGGAATAGTTAGGATCAGGAATAATAAAAGCGGCACCGACATTTCAAGTTGATTTTGAGCTATCCGTTAAAATTGTGCTATAAGCAGGAAATATAGTGAGGATAAAATTTGATTAAATTCGTTATGTAAATATTACGGGAAGTGGAAGAGATTTAATGTCAGACAGGAGGGAGAATAGCTTAGGGGAATACGACAGTTTTGAGAACTTGTAAGTGAAGTATGGAGATTTGTTATAGGAGAGGAAGAAGTGAGAAAGTAGGAGACAAGTCGAGAAGAGATGCGAGAAAAAATTTGAATTTTTCGTGGAGAGAAACGTCAATTGTTCAAAATATATTGATAGAAATTCATGAGTTTAGAATGAGCGATATGAAGACGTTTGATCATAAATCTTTCACCAAGATGAAGTTTTCGAATAAATAAAGAAAGGAAGCCAGTTTCGGCCAGAGCATCAATACAGAGGCGGAGACTTCTGGATGCGATCAAGTTTGGTAAGGAGTAATTTGGGACAGCGCTGACATAAAGAAAAGAACAATAGTCGAATTTAGAAAGAATAATGGATCTTTGTAAATCCGCTGTAAATATTAAAAAAGGTCGTTTTTTGCTGTCTGTTTATCTTTTTGGGCGCGTTAATATTAAAAACTGCCGACCCAATTTTGTTCCGTTTTTTACTGATAAATAGACTGATTCTTGAGGAAGGGTTTAGTGTATTTTTCATACATTTTTTCTGTGATTTAGTTGACCTATGAGGATTTTTATAATTGAAGTGGGAAACAAGAAGAGTAAAATACACTCGATGATAAAATTTAAAAAAATTGAAATAAAATATGTTTATTATAATTAATTTTAAATCTCGGATAAAGCAAAAGAAAGTGATTTCCATTTTATATATATAAAATAATAAGCGATTTTCGCAGTAATTTATTCACACTGTGTTTGGTTTGGAGATGCGAGAATTGTTTCAATATTAATCAAATGACGAGAAATAATTATAAATTGAAAATTTGAGAGCATTATACACGAGAAAAAGTGTTGGCAATAGAGAAATTTCTTTTAAACACACACATACATAACACATGCGCACGCACATATGTTTTTACACACACACACACACACCCACCCACACACACACATACGCACACACACACATACACACACACACACACACATATATATATATATATAAGTGAAAGTAAAAGCGGGCGGAGCTTAAGTTGTTCATGCAGGTAGAAATGAGAAAAAGTGCGAAAATACATTTATTCACTTGTCAGCACCTATTTGATAAGCTTCATTCGTTAGTGTTAACGAAACCGTCGTTAGGGAAAATATTTATATTTAGTTGAACGTTAAATTTACAGCATGAACAAAGCTGCATTACATTTCGAAAGAAAAGGAATAAAACGGGAGACTGTTGTAGCAACACTGTGTATCTGACAAAGGTTTGCTGTAAAATTTATTTGAAAATCTTATTTTTTATTTATTAGAACATGCTCTTACTTCAGTTAACCTTTCGATTTCTCCTCCCAAGTCTTCTTATGTTTTATTTATCATTCGACCTTATACCCTGCTTTTGTTAGTCTATCTTAAACAACACGTCTCTTTCTCTCTCGTTTTAATTTCTTCTGTCACCTTGGTATCTCTTCCTTGATAGTTGTCTGTACTTCTCCGAATAAATCAAACATCTTTCTCCCCCTTCTGTAAAAAGTTTGAACTCGCTGAAAGTTCTGCGTCCAATTAAATTGGGAGGTGATCCTTATATTCTTATTTATCTAAATAAGTCTATCATCCGTTTTAAAAGTGTGTTCTTTTATGTATGTCTGTGCATTCAAGTCCCAACTTTCTAAATTACATATAATCTAAAATTCTTGCCTTCGACTCTGTCTTAGCATTCTAAAATCTTCTCCAATTCCGGCAGTTTTTGCAGAATGGAATACGTACCCTTGTCTACTCGCAGATCTTATTTGAGCTTTCGCTTCCTTTCTAAACATCTTCCACTCATATCCTCTACTCTCATTCATTCCTACCTTTCAATTTCCAGAAATTTGCGTTTTGTGCCTAGAAAAATTCCCATTTTATCTGTTATTTTTCTCTGTCCTAATTAATTCTAGCTCTAGAAAATTTTCTTTATTTTTTATTTTTTTTTTAGCCTCAAATTTCATTATATGGCCAGTCTATCGCATTATCATACAATACTTCCTGTATCTCTTCTCTTTAACTAATCTCCACTTTACAAGATCTTACATAATCATATAAGTGTTTAGACAAAACAGCATACGGATTTATTACTACTTGCGAAATTAGCACCGGAAAAGAGTACCCGTATATGATCGAACTATAGCTTTATGAATTATAAAGTCTGAACTAGGGTGGGCCCCTCATTTATTACCAGAAATAGCCCGAAGTATATTTAAACTTTTTTCCTTTTGACTTACCAAGTATTTCGTTTCTTCGGAACAACTCATTTTTGAATCAAAAACTACACCAAGATATTTACACGAAGATTGGAATTTTATAGATCTATTGTTTATTTTAATTAATGGCGAGGACACTTTTCTAGTAAAAAAATTATACCGCGAGTTTGGTTTATAGATTGTCTGCTGAGCTTTTCTTGTAGCTACATTAAATATAGCTGCAGAGCCGTATACAGCTCATCTGCATATCGTATTATACGGGCAAACTTAGTACATTCTCCAACTTTGCTGAGTACAAACGGCTATTAATGGTCTATCATCGTAACAATTACGGATCCTCTTAATGTGTTTATAAGGAATCCCAAAATTTTTCATTTGCTTGGCTAATATAGTTAAGTTAACGTTGTCGTATGCTGATTTTAGATCTACGAGGATTGCTATAGCGTACCAATTTTTCGTTAACAAAGTAAAAATATGTAAGGCATCTCGTGTGCCTGCACCTTTTAAAATCCATATTGTATGTTTTTGGGAATTTATTGTATTTAAGGTCATATTAAATGAATTTTTTTATTAAGAATGTTTTACCCAAACGAAATAATAATAAGATTGGTTTGCATGATGAGTAAACCTCCGGGTTCTTCCCAAAGTTAAATATAGGGCTTATAAAGTGTTCTTTTGATTGCGGGGAACAATAACCGACATCTAAAATTTTATTAAAAAAGGTCAGAAAATATTGTTTAGAGCTACCTTAGGTAATAATTTAATAGCCCTATGGCCTAGTCGCTAGAGCGATCGACTTCTGATCCGGAGATCTCGGGTTCGATACCGGGCAGTGACAAAAATATGCGACACTAGTTCAGTACATAGCAGTTTAGACACAATTGGACACCGCATCTGTAGCGCGATAACAAGCGATTATAGTCAGTTCTAAGTGTAGTTGTGCGAGTGCGCTAGTGTCGCATAGAAATATTCAGCCGGCGAACAATCGCATCAACGTGAGTAAAGGCCAGTCGTCTTGACTTCGCCTCGCCATTGGTACCTTTCTCACGTTGTCGGCAGCGCGGAAGCTAGGTTGCGCTCCTGCTTACGTGATTCCAACTGCGCGACTACTTATCCTCTAATTCTCCTCTGAATTAAAAGATAACTCATCCTCGAAATTTCGAGTGAGCTAGATGATGGTGATAAGTGATATTATTAAATTCAAATACTAGTATTTTTATTGTGAATTATGTCGCTGAGGATTTTGTCAGAATTGCCATTAGACCGAAGAGGCGACATTGACACATCGATTGCACTTTCAAAGTGATTTATAAAGTTTTTTTATAAAGTTTTCAATGAATATCAGTTGTACAAAATATACTCTTCTCTTTATAAACCTGTACTATGGAATAATTCATTGGGATGCTGCACCATCTTACCAAAATCAAACAGCTAGGTCAGTTACAGGAATCTATTTTTAAGATTATAAAAAAAGAATAAAGGGGAATTTTACAGAAATAAGTTATTAAACATTAACAATCTTTATGAAGTTCGGTTGCTACATTACGTTCTTAAAAATCACAATCGAAAGTGGAGGGAATAACAAGAAGTGCAAATACTACGAAGGATGGAGTACCGCGTGTAAATATCATATTAAAATACAAGCCAATTATATGGGTCCGAAATTGTATAACAAACTACCCCAGCATATAAAAGTTCACCTAACAAACTATAAAAAAAGGCGTAAATTTTTAATTGATTATATTAACAAAGTTATTCAATTTAATTTTTATTTCGAGTTTATCTTATTTTGTTTAATAATTAGGATCATTTATGATTATATTTTTTCTGCGTATTTTATAGATTTATTTTTATTGTTTAACCACTAATGAAATATAATTGTGAAGAGACTTTTGTATTGCACGTTTGTTTTTTCCGTTGATTATGTATGTGTATGGATGTTTGTATCCAAGTCTATGTTATGTGTATATAAGTGCGTATGTATGTTGATGCTCGTTTGTATGTTTGCATGTATGATTTGAGTAGGTTGCGTGAAAGTATTTTTTTTTTTTTTTTTTTTCTTTAACCCCCCTTTAGGCATATCAACAAAGGATCTTCGCCCAGAAACGAAAGGAAGGAGAAGGATCAGTTAAATGTAGATTCGGTCAGCTATTGATAAGATAAAGGAACTGAGGATAGGAACAACTGAGATCGACGGAAACGATAGGATATACGAGGCACAATAAGGAGTAGGGAGTTTGAGTGACAGCAGATTGGAATACAAAGAGGTACGTTCGTTCACGAGGGATGGACATTCAAAGAGGATATGGTCAGGATCACAGACGGCTACGTCGTCAGGATGAAGAGGGCAATAAGGGGAAAGAGCGAGATGAAAACGAAAGCGTGAGGAAGGAAGAAGAGTATGATTCAGACGTAAACGGATAATAGGAACAATAACGGAGCGGTGAAGCGAAGGAAAATCGTAAAACCAAGGCCGCGTGGGAAGATTAGGTTGGATGGAAAAATAAAAGGAAGAATGATTAGAAAAGGAGGAAACGTAAAAATCTGACCAAAATCTAACATGAAACTTTTTGCACAATGGGAGTAAATTCGAAACGGGAATTTTAGAGAAAAAAAAGCGGGAGGATACAGCAATCTGAGCCAAAGAATCAGCCATTTCGTTACCCTCTATCCCCATATGACTGGGGACCCAGAGCATTTCAATGCGGATAGCGTGAAGTGAGAAGAGAGTGTGAATGAGAGAGCGAATACGGAGGATGAAAAGGTCAGAGTAGTGAGAGGGGAAATGAGAGGAAATAGCTTTAAGAGCACACATGGAGTCGGAGATAATTAAAAATTTAGAAGAAGAACGATGTGAGGAAATATGGATTATGGCACGTAAAATGGCCGTTAACTCGGCCGTAAAGATAGTACAAAAGCAAGGGAGACGAAAAGATTCAGAGAAATTAATGCTCGGAATGATGAAAGAAGCTCCAACTCCATTAGGCCTCTTCGAACCATCCGTAAAAATAGCAATATGGGAAGGAAAACGGGATTCGATATAACTATGGAATTCCTGTATAACTGTTGGATAGGAAAGGGATTTGGAGGAAAAAGGAAAGTAGAATACATTGGGAGGATTGGAGAGATCTGCAAAATTGAAAGAAAAGTAAGGGAGATTGTTATAAGAAATTGTGCAGGATAAAAAGGAATTTAGCCGCAAAGTAATGTGGGCTAGAATAGGAATTTTCTTGGGAGTAAAACGCCAGTTTTGCAGAATAGAAAGATATGAAGGAATAAGTTTGGAGGATGATAACGGTAGGCGTTTACACAAGAAACGATAACCTAAATAGGATCTGCGAATGAAAAGGGGAGGCGAGTTAGACTCAGCGAGAACTGCTGGTACTCGAGAAGATCTAAGAACACCAAGGCAAAGACGAATACAAGAATTTTGAATTATATCCAGCTTGGAAAGAAGTGATTTTGAGGCAGAGCCATAGATAAAGGAACAGTAGTCGAATTTGGAACGGATAATCGAATTGTACAAGGAAATAAGGAGAAAGGGATCGCCTCCCCATTTTGTTGGAGAAAGAGCTTTCAGTAAGTTTAGTCTTTTAAGGGCAGAAGAGGAAAGGAAATTAATATGTTCATAAAAGGAGAGACGACTATTGAGAAATACACCGAGATAGCAGAAGCATTCCCTACGAGGGATAAGATTGGAGTTTAAGGATACAGAGACTAAAGCGGGATTAAAAGGACGAAGAGAAAGGACAATACAAGAGGATTTTAAAGGGGAAATAGAAAGGTTCAAAGAGGAAAGAGATTGTTCCAAATTAGCTAGAGACGAATTAACACTTTCGTTAGCATCTACGATATCACGGGATGAGGAAAAGAGAAGAATGTCATCGGCAAAAAATAAGGAAGAGGAGTTCATAGAAAGAGAAGCAACAGAAATAGTATAAATATTAAAAAGAGTAGGACTAAGGCAGGATCCTTGTGGAAGACCACGTGAAACAACTCTTGTAACCTCGAACGAAGAAGAAGACAGGAGAATAGTACGATTTAACATCAAGTTAACAATGAGGGAACAAAAATGCGTCGGGATGTTAATTGCTATCATTCTATCTCGAAGAGTAGGGAGATGGACATTATCAAAAGCACTGGAAACATCGATAAAAGTAGCTAGAGTGTACTGTTTATCGATGAAAGATTTATAGATATAGGAAACAAACAGACTGACGCAGTCAGCAGGACCTAAGCCTGGACGGAAACTAAACATATTAGAAGGAAAAACATTATTGTGTTCGAGCCACCAGACCAGGCGCTTGTTAAGCATGCCCTCAAACAGTTTTCTGAGACACGATGCTAGGGAGATCGGACGAAGAGAGGAGTTTTTCTTAGGGATAGGAATGATAATAAAGGTGTTCCAGTCAGGAGGTGTGACTCCTCTGGACAAAAAGGAGTTGAATATACAAAGAAGGGTTCGAAGAGCAAGATCGGATAATGCGTGAAAGTATATGCAGTGTTGTATTAGTATATGTTTAGGTATGTGCACATATATAGATATGTATGTGGTATATACATGCGTGTGTGTAAATGAGTGCGGAGCGAGTAGTATCAAGCAATGTATATGGGTTTACATGTATAGATTTTTTGTTTTATATTTTGCATTTATTGATTTGATTTAATTATAATTTATCAGGAATAATTTGCATTATTTCAGCTTTGAATAATTTATCTTATTTATATTTATGTCTATTTCATAGTGTAAAAGCTAATTTTAATCTTTATTGTAATACGCATACTGCGCATTTGTGGGTTACTTACTTGTATAATATATATTTGAATAATATATATAATATTTTGAATAATAAAGCATTTTTGTATTATAAATTTTATTAGAAGAAGGCTTTTTAAACCATCTTATTCTGTGCCACATCTTTTTCGGACTTATTCTGGGTCCAATATCGTTGCACAATCTTCTCCACCCGTTTCTTTTAATATTTTTAAGGCTTTCTTAGTAATAGCCTGTTGTTTTTTATGGCTGATGTAATTCTGCATTGAAGAGTCCCTGTTACTTTTTCCAAACTCAGTCCTCCTTAATACAATCAGCTGATTACATTCTGTATTCTACCATGTTCGATGGTTTATATTTTCCTCTTTTTTTATTTCATTTGGTTTACTTTTTCTGGAGACAAGATAGCGAATATTTCTCTGTCTAGATTTTCAAATTAACGCTCAAAGAATTATATATATATATATATATATATATATTACACTCTATTTTGGAAAAATTTGAAACCCGATAGTCGCCCTTTCCCCTGTTCCTGTAATTATTAATTTTAACTATTATGAAGATATGATCGCTGCCCACTGGGTCTATCATAACGTCATACTTCGTATTAGTAGCTAGCGATAAGGATACTAAGATAAGATCCAAATTGTTGTTTTTTCTATCCGTTAGAGATATGTGCGTAGGTTAGCCTGTACTTACTGTATACAACTGATTTCGATTTATAAACTCCTTTAAATAGTTACCCTCGATATTGTTAGTGACACACCCCCAGGCAGAATATAAGGCATTTAGGTCACCAACAACTGTATACGGTTTATTTAAAGCTGAACTTAAATTTTCCCAAGTATAAGTATGTATTCTATGCCCTAGAGGTACATATATTAAGAGAATGTCTAATTTTAACTGTTTATAATTAATCACGGCCATAACATACTGTGCTTCGTGTGATTTAAGTGTACTGTGTGATTTGAATTTAACTTTTAACGAACAGATGAGTGGATTAATAATACTACAACTCCTTCCCTAGTAAGATCTCTGTCTGCCGATAGAATATCATACGGCTGTACGTTAAGGTGTCGAAAGGCGTTTAGCCACATCTCGCGCAGTGCGTAGATTTTTATATTTTGTTTTAATAAAAAACATTTCAGTTCAGAATATATACCTTTACAGTTCCACTCCGTGGTACTCAGTGTGTGCATAATTAAAAGGAAAAAAAAAAGGGGTAAATTGTATCTATTTTTTATTTCTTGTTTTAAAACTTTATTTTTTCCGTTTTTTGATTTATTAATATTTTTCACCTTAGCTTGACTATCTTTATTACTTTTTTAAGTTATAATACTCTGTACTGTACGAGAGTTAGTTTTATTATGGCATCTCCAATCATTTCAGTCTTAGATGTTTTATATAATTGGTAATTCACTTTAGATAGATGCGGGTTAGCATATTTTGTTACCATTATATCTCTTTGACTAGTTTCTTCATTAATAGGAGGAAATTATTCTTCGTTATCAAATAATAAATGTCTATTATTTGTTTTATTAAGATTATTTTTACTTGCATAATTATTATATTTAATTTTTTTGAATTTCACACACGCCGCAATCTGTGTTCTCATAAATTTTTTGTTCAATAATGTCAGTATCAACGTCTCTTTTAACCGCAGATCCAGTAAAAAAAAAACATCGGTATATATGCAATTAGATCTTTTCTCTTTAATCTTTCATCACTAACCATTTTACATATTCGCTGCATATTTACTTAAACGTGTGACCGTTAATTTATTTCTTCCAGTTTTTTGAATTATCTGTATACTATTAAGGTAATTAAGGTAATTAAGGTAATTAAATATTTTTCATGTTCCCGTCACTGACAGCGCAGAGATTTTTATTATTAGTCGTGATTATAATTAGCTTGAAGTTATATCATATTCATCGTACTCGCCAATAATAAACCTGGACTAAATTTATCAGAAACCTCCGCATTATTGTTCTTATTGCTACTATTATCACCACTATCAACATCATCACCACCATCACCGTCACTACTACTATTGCTACAGTAACTATTATTTTTGACTTGGTTTGTTTCAAGATTGTTATTATAATTATCAAAATCGACCATGTCTACGTTATTGCCAATTGTATCATCAGCAGCAGCCAATGATCTTGAAATTACTTTATTAGAACCGTACCAACTATTGTAGCCAATATCTGTGTCGTCATCAAAGCGAGGGAGAGGCGGCCACTGCCGCTCCGATCCTCAGACATAGTGGCAAAATTAGCATAAAAACGATATACCACTCTCGCTATGAAGTGCGTAGGTGTGTATCTACGTGTATTTATGTATGTATGTGTAGATGTACAACCGTGATAATGGCTTATCAACGAATATACCGCTTGAAACTGTATACTTATCCGACTTTGACTCATATATTTCAAGAGTTCGAAGGAATACGATCAGAGCAAAAATTAAATAACTAACGGACAATTAAATACAGCGCGAATAAACTTTACCACACGAGAGTTTATTTAGTCTCTTTTCTTTCATAATTTTCCCTATTTTCTCTTTAACTTCAATGGTCTTTGTCATCCCCCCCAAAGTATTTCTTTTACCCTCACTTTCAAAATCTTTCACTAATTAAATGGGAATTCTGCAGCGCTATCGATTCCTCCTCTCCTTCTCACGTAATCATTTTCACTGATGGTTCAACGGAATTTATTGATATTGATGCTTCTTTTTTTCTTCTAGATTTTAACTTTTTCAAATGTTTTTGTATTCCTTCTTTCTATTCCACATTTACAGCCGAGTCGATAGCTATGTTATATTTCGTTATCTTCATTTCCTCTAATCGTCTTTCTTACAAATTTTTTGATTACTTTTAACTCCAACAGGGCACTTCTTCTCCTTTTCCTGGTCATTTCTGTGACTTTATTATTCACCGTACCCGTTCATTCATTCATATGCTTGACATTGATTTGTTGGAGTTCCTGGCCACACTGGCATCTTTGGTAATGAGGCAGCTGATTCTTTGGCTCGCGCTGCTGCTTCTTCTTCCTTCTTCAAAAAAATCCCATCTTCTAACTTCCTATCGCTGTGCAACAATTTCATTTCAGAATTTGGTCGGATATAAATGCTTCTTCTTTTTATCTGTCTGTTTAACCTAGTCTTCCTTCCAACCCATGGTTCTTTCTGTGTCCCTCATTTCGACGCTCTGCTTTTGTCTCTATTATTCGCCTGCTTTTTAAGCATATATTATTCTTTCTCCCGTTTTTGTTTTATTAGTTTTCTTCACTCATTGTCCTCCCCGTTCAATCGATGCAGTTGTCTGAAAGTATTCTATCTCTCTTAGAGTAGAGTGGGATTCCTGTCTTTGACTGTGCCCGCTATATCCTGTCTTTCCTTCCCGATACATTTGCTATTGGTTTCTTCTTATTAATGATATCTGATCGGCACATTATATAACATTTTCTTTTCATTTTTAATTTTTTCTTGGTTGACGAGCCTAAAAAAAAAAAAAAAAATTGTAGAAGATTTTTTAACTTATATGGTTGGGACACCCACGAACAAAGTGAATGGTAGTGAGTCGGATGGTGTACGAGTGGGGGCTGCAGTCCTTCGTATATAAATAAGTATTAATAACCATGTTACTCTTGCCAGGGATAGTATTATAAAAATTTTACGGAAACACCCTTTCTACTACGTTTTGAAGTGAATTGCTGCGCAAATCCGAAGTTATTATTATCTTTTTTTAAATGACGCATAAGTATTTTAAAAACTAGGGATCGGAGGACTACGAGATCCGAAGGATCGAGTTTGTATATATATATATATACGTATGTGTATACATATATATATATATACGTATGTGTATACATATATATATATATACGTATGTGTATACATATATATATATATACGTATGTGTATACATATATATATATATATATATATATATATATTAGTACCTAGTGACCAAGCCTTGCTTGGATTTATTTAAAGTATATTCGTGAGTTTCACACTAATTTAAAAACAGCACAATGTATACACGTAATACGAAAGTTAAAATTGCATACGGTAGTCCATTTTTCAATTTTAAATATGTATTTATTTATTTTATCGTAAAATTTCAGTTTTCTATTTAATATGATAAATAAACAAATTATTCTTTGTTCACTGTTAAACCTGAAATTAAAAAAAATCGAAGTCCATAAATCAGAAGTATTATGACAGATCAGTACAATTTGTGTATTTTTAATAAATTTATTTTTATTTGTAACAATTTTCGAGAAATGATTACCTCAGAAACACGATAATTTGTAATAATATTTTTGGATTATTTAGATTACACCTAATTTAGATAGACCGGATTTAGAGAGGTACAGCCATTAAAATTGTACCGAATCCGTTCTTCTGTTGGTTTTCGTAATGTCTGATATATCGTTCGAAACTCATATGTATCATAATTACACAAAAAATTAGCAAATAGCCTGTACTTTTTCAGATACTAACGTTGGCCTTTCCGAATATTGATATGGGAAGAGCGAGAACTGACATAACAATGCTTGTTCAATTTCCGTTACGAACATTTTTTCTAGAGTTGCTTTCAAAGTTGAAGAGAAATTTTAGAATTTTGCAATAAATATAGAATTTCTCGAATTTTTTCTTAGTACGGAATTCCCGTTCTATTTTATATATAAAAAGTTCTTAAGTACCGGCAAGTTCAGTGGGGAGCGATCCTTAAAATTTAATTACTGTGTTTTGTAAATAATAATTTTACAGCATTCGTTGTTTTTTTTTAGTTCAATTTCTTACAACATTTATAATAAAATCACGCTCAATTGCAAAAGTAACTAGAGCCAGAACAACAGTGTACATTCAATAGTGTTACATCATCATCAATTTCAGGGTAATTAATAAAATAATCGGTATGTCTGAATTAGAAGAAACAAATAAAACGAATGATGAGGAAAGAAAAACACTGTACAGTTTTACGTTCAATTTATTCAGTATTTTTCACGTTTCTCAAATTTTACAACTTAATTTTGCAACATTTACTGTTTATTGTTAGAAAAGAAAAAACACAAAATTTTATTCACTCTAAAAGTTTTATCTTGCCTAATCCTTTTTGTTTCTGTCGTATTATAAAGCGAATTTCAAAAGAGTTTCTGTAAAATTTTTATGTATAGTACACGTTTTTTTGGAGGGGGCCTAAAAAACTAATCTACGATATAAAATAATTTATAACATAAAAAGAATTTTAATTTTGCTGTTTATGCGTCTGTTTGCAGTTTTTAATAAAGAGTCAATAAAAATAGTAGGGAGATTATGATTTTAGATACATATAATTACGTAGCATTAGAGATATTTCATTTTATGTAGAGATTAGATTTGTTGGCGCAAAAATTTAATTTCGGCGAAATTTAGAGATATGTTTTTTTTTCAAATGGCCAGATTATCATAACATATAGTAGGGGGCTATGAATTGTTTACGTACAATCTGATTTTCTAATTCGACTGTCGTACATTAATAGTGTAAGAAAGAAAGTCCATTTGCAATTTAGTATGCAATATGTAGAAAAACAAAAATGATACATCTTACGTATGATTATAGTAGTTCAAAAAATAATTACAATCAAAAGAGAAATAATAATTTTGCAAGAAAGGCACAAAAAAAAATCAATATAACTGAAAGTACGGAAAATTATCGCTGCGTCCGATTAATGTCTATAATTGAAGAATATGAAAAAACAACTTCTTTAAAATTTTATTTTTTTGAGAACTTCTCCCAGGGACAAGGAGGATTTTTTTTTTTGGAATTGTCAGCAGAGGGCACTAGCCAGCATTACATTATATTAGTGAGAGCGAGGGGGAGAAAGGGATTAGAAATATACAATACGTATCAGATACAGGAAGCTGATGTTTTTTTTTTTTTTTTTTTTTTTTTTTTTTGGCCTGGCGGCTAAGTAGCTTACCATTTGGCCACTTCCATATCAAAATAAGTCTAAATTATTCCACTTCTCTTCTCTTCTCCTCTTCTTTTTCTCTTTTCTTTTCTTTTTTTTTTCTCTTTTTCTTTTCTTTTCTCTTCTTTTTCTTCTTTTTTTCTTTTTTTTTCCTTTTTTCTCTTTTTTATATGAATAAAGAAAAACGTATTGGAAAAATGAGCAAATGAAAATCTAATGACAAGGACAATTCACCAGCCATCTATCCGGACCAACTGAGCAAGATAAATATATTTTTTTTGAATTTCCGGACAACTATGGCCGTAAATGAATTAACATTACCCACAGCCTGTCTGCCTGGAATCATTTGGACAATAACCTGACTGTTCTGGTCAGTAGCCGGGAACTTGAAATTCCAGACTCAATTGAACAGCCATAATATTTTGCTCGTTAGATTAAGATGGTACAAATTGCACCACATCTTCGTGGTCGGCGATGATCATATCTTCTGGTTGAACTCAATCAATATAGGACGCACTTGACAGAACTATTATTAACGGAAGACAATAAATACTTGTGAATAGTAAGGATAAACAAACTCCGGGAGAGAAGGTAAAAAAAAAAAAAAAAATAGTCCTCCATACAAATAAGTTAAATAACAATCTTGTTTTGAAAAATAAACTTAAAAATCAAAAATTGAGCCTTCTCTCCGCATCCTAGCAAATGATGCAGGGAATACGGTGGATACCTACCGAGGGATATCAATTTATTAAAAAAAGTATGTCTACTGTCTTCAAATTTCTCGCAATTAAACAAAAGATGATTTATGTCCTCCAAAAAGTTAACAGACGAATGGGGTTATTGCATTGTCCCTGGTTATCAGCATGCATAAAATTATGTGACCGACGAGAATGCCCCATACGCAGTCTACACAATATAGTAATATATCTGCGGAGGAGATGAGGAGGCATTGAAATTGACACGTGGAGATACCATGGGTGTGTCGGAATTAAAGGTTTTACGATATTAAAGTATGAACCCTTCCTGGCCAATCGCCAATGCTTATTCCAGGACATATAATGATTGCGGTTAATTACAGAATTTTGATGTTCCGGGACTTAATGAACACAATTATTATTGAAATATACCGAAATTTAGAGGTATAAGATTAAAGTTGCACTATCTAGAAAATTCTGTGGTCTAAATTAAAACATTTTTCAACCATTGATTAAAATTATCGATGCGATTAGGTTCTAAATCTATAGTTATACTTAAATTAGTACTTTTTTTTTTTTTTTTTTTGGCCTAGCGAGAAACTACTTGGCCACTGACGAAGATTTGTGCTATTCAAAACATAAATTGAGAAGCTTTTCTTCTTTATCAAGGTTAGATTATTTCCTGTTTTTTCGGGCATCCTATTATAAGCGCTATATGATATTTTTGAACTCAAAAAAAATAAGATAAAAAAGAAAAAAGAATCATCGAGTTATGTGTAAATTATGATAGGAATCTCCGAAATGGGTCACTTTTTTTAAACTACTCGTACTTGAGCAAACGGCGCTTGCTTCCAATTCCATCGTTTACCGTTGTTGTTTTGCATGCAACGCTACGAAAGTAACTATTTGAAAAAGCTCAGAACACAGTGTGTTTTTTACGTGATTTCCGATGTCTTCCATCAAAAAATGGCATTTTGGGTAGCTTAACAAGAATCTTAAAAAAATTGCTAAATTTTTTTTGAAAACGTCGAATAATTTCTAATCCCTAATATGTTTTTTTTTATTATTATTGTTTTTCATTCGTGCTTACATCATCATAAGCTACCAGCACGACGTTGAAAGGGGGGTTAAATTTGTTAGCATCATGGAGAAACTTGAAGAGGGCAGAAACAGAGTTGTCTGAGTTTTCTAGGAGTGATTTGGTGGAGAAGCTTTTGTATGCTTTTTGACTGTGTGAAAGTGTGCCTGAGCAGTCAATAGAAGGTGAAGAATAGGAATCGGAGCGGCTGAACAGTTTGGGTAGACTAGGCGAGGGCTACGAGTAAAGAGATGGCCATATGTGAGAAGAGTATGGCCGAGGCGGACGCGTGTGAGATCGACTTGGTGTCTTCTGTCAAATGAGATGTTTGATTTCGATTTTCTAACAAAGGGTTTTAAGGAGCGATGATGGTAGTGACCGAATTTATTGCACTGTTCCTGCCGTCGTTCTTTTAGTTGAAATTCAACGGTACGTAGGAAATTGGTTAAGGGAACTGGAAAGTTTGGGATTGGAAAGTTTATAGCACCTTGTTTTGCGGTTTTATCAGCCAAGTTGTTCGGTATGCCTTTGTGGCCATGCGAAAGTGACATACAAAGACGTAGTCCCTAAGTTTGAACTGCTCTTACTAGTATACGGTTATCCCTTGTCTCTCTCTTTAGTTGTATAGCTCAATTACAATCGTCGTGATTACCTATTTGTACGTTTTACTAGCTGTACAGAATAGTTAGCGCTCATGACAATTGTTCTATGCAACGTGGAGTGTACACGCAAGGCTACAACACTTGGAACTGACTGTAAATGTTTGGTTTATCGCAATTCAAATGCAGTCCCCTGTGTGTGTCTGCTGTATACTTTGATGATTTATGGAGTAGTGCTTGCTATTGCTTTTCAAGTGAAATTTCCTTTTTATAATAATTTCTTAGGTCACCTAGAGTCGAAGTCAAGACTTCCGTAACGGAAGCCAAGCGCTCTAGCAACTGGGCTATTGTAACGTTTGTATATGGTTACTATAGGTGCAGAATTTTATATTCTCTTGTATTACATGTGATAATGTAAGTTTGCAGAATTAAACAGTCCAATCAGCTTTTAAATTGTTAGGCAGTTACAGCCGCTCTTAAACCGTGAAGAAATTCCACTTAGGAACCGTGGACGTTTTTAAGAGGGTCGACTAATAAATGAATCAAATAAAAAATAAATAAAATTTTTACTTCAAATCTCAGTTTACAAAAGAAATACAAATAAAAATTATTCATATTGTGTTGTGTCTAATTACAAATATGTTTTCACCATTTATCTATATTGAGAAGGTAGTGCCATTTTTTACATCGTATTATCAGCGTAATATCCTCGAGTTATTCTACCAATCGCTCTCTTAAGATATTTAAATTCAATAATAGTTTCTAGGTAATTACGGCAACATACTTGTAAACACCGCATATCATCATCACGTAAGGTAATTTTGAGGAAGAATATTCCATTTCTCGAACATGCAATGGACGCAGAAGTTGTTCAAAGGTTGTCTAATAATAAATGCGCAGGAAAAAATTTATTTTTCTCTCCCTCCTCTGTCCCCAGCTTTTGCCATCTGGCCATTCAACATTTTTTTTTTCTTTATTAAGTTATTATTATTTATAAATTATTGAAATAAATTACATTTTATAAAATTATGTTACTGTGTTTTGTGTTGGTACAAAATGTAAGCATGTTCCTGGATTTCGCACCATCTGTAATAAGGTTATTGGCATGGTCTTTTTTTTTTATGGGTACGCTAACCAAGAGCAACAGCCCAATCAACCAAGAAATCAAAGTAATAGATCAAAAGGAGAATAACATATTAAATTTTAATCTGATGCGAGATTGAATGAATGAAAGAAGCTAGAATAGGAACAACTGGCAAAGGAAGGAAATGAGAGAACATAAGAGTCATTGTATGGAGTAGGAAGACCAAGATCCAAAAGCTGAGAATAGAAGAGAGAACATTCTGAAGAAAGTGAGGAACATTCGAAGAAGACGTGATTAATATCGCACAGAAAAAAGGAATCTTCTGGGTGAAGAGGGCACCGCGGGCAAGAGACGAGGGAAAAACGAAAAAGTGACGAATGGGGAAAGGTATGACCGAAACGAAAACGATATATGGCGGTGATCAGAAGACGACAAAGAGAAGGAAACATGTCAAACCATCTGGTCAAAGAAGGTAAGAGCTGAACGGAAAGATAAAAGGAATTCGGATTTGAGAAAGGAGAAAAATAAATATCCTTCCATAATCTGAGGTGAAACTGTTTGGAAATATGATTAATATTGTGAGCGGGAAATTTATGAAGAAGATGTCCGTTGGAAGCTCCTGAGCGAGCCAAGGAATCAGCCGGCTCATTACCCTCAATTCCAGCATGGCTAGGAATCCACAATAAATCAATTTCTTATAGAATGATATTTTTTTTTAAAAATCTGTTCTATGATCATATTATATTTCACATTGACAAATAATGTGTTCAATTGAACCAATCTCACCGCATTCGCATAAATTATTCGTTATTATACCCAGCTTATATAATATTTCCGGAGTTCTTATGTGACTTGTACCTTTTCGGCATATATAATTCTCCGCTCATTTTATTGTAAACCACGTCTTCTTCTGTATGGTTTTTTGTATTTCGAATTATTTCTTCCCAACATTCCCACTAGTTATTTTATATTGTGCTTGTTATTCATCATTTATCATCTGCTCAATATGAAGGGGTATATATTCCATCTGTAGTATTTTAACCTTTTCGGTTCCATTATTTCAGTTTATTTTTCTAGCTGATTTATCCGCTATTTCGTTTCCCCCGATACTGCTGTGTCCAGGTGTCCATTTGAAATATATTATATTTTTTTTTTAAGTTTACCAATAATATTTAATATATTGCATATTATGTTATCGGTGATAGATTTTTTTCCAATTATTTTTTGTATCGCTGATATGGATCTGTCAATATTCAATTGTTTTTATTTTATACCTTTCCGATTGTTCTTAATGTTTCTGAATAGCCATTATTTCCGCTGTACATGATGATTAAAGTTTTGGAAGTCGAAATGATTTTAAGTTATTTTTAGTTTATTATATACCACTGCGGCACATACTTGTCCGTCTTTTTTTATTGATCCATCCGTGTAAATAATTTCGGATTCACTATATTTGCTTTGTATTGTGCTATTTAATGTTCGTTTATATTATTATTGTTATGATATGTTCCTAAATCAACATTCGCAACTGTTGTTATCCAATTTGAATAAGGTGTATTATAGGGTGGAGCTTGTTGATATGTTAATATTATTTAATCTTTGATAGCTTTTAAGTAATAATGGGGTCTTTTTATTCTCCAAATATTTATTCTGCATCGAAATATTTGCCAGTGTTATTATTTATCTATTAATAGGGTGTTGTCTTTGTGCTTTATATTTTAAGAATTCTTTGTCCGAGCTTTTTTGTAAGAAAAACCTAACTGGTAGCTCAGCTCCTTCAACGGTCAGGTGAAGGTGGAATTGTTCCTAAGGCCAATTTGAACGCTTTGTTCTGTATCACCTCTATTGCTTTAAATTTTGTTATTACCATTGTAACACATATAATTCCTGAATATTCAATATGTGTTTTTATTAATGATTTATAGGTACTCAGGTTAGTTAGTGGATGACCGTCCCATTTTAATCCATTAATTTCCCTTAGTATCTTAATTTCTTTGTAGCATTTTTTTATTATTTTATATTTCTTGTATTTCCATGTTAGTTTAGTATTAAAGTAAATTCCTAAATATTTGTAAAGTTCAGTTATTTCTATCGTTTTATGGTTTATTCTTAAATATGGACTGGCATTAATTCTGTGCCTAGTAAATATGTATTACTCCTTTTGTTTTATCAACTGATAGAGTTAAATTTAAAGAATTCATTTTATTCATTACTTGATCCAGTGCTTCTTTGCTTTGTATTATTATAGTCGTTCTTAATGTGGCAGCTGTGGTATAGAAAACTATATCGTCTGCAAATTGTAAAATTCTTTTCTGGAATTTAATTTTATCCAGGCATATGGTGTTTATTGTGTACGGAATTAGACTTAATATCGATCCCTGCGGTGTCCCTTCATTGCATGTAGCTGCTGTATCCTTATATACCTTTTTCCCTGATGTTTAACGACCATCTTCCTGTTACTGTAATAGTTAAATCTACAGTAACAAACTGTGGATCTAATACCGATTTCTCTCATTATTCTACATAATGTTTTTAAATTTATTTTGTCGTATGCAGATTTTACGTCTTAAAAAACTGCTATTGTATAATAGCTCTTTGACGTATTAATTTGTAGATCTGTATTAAACATGTTTAGGTTGTTCCTTGCAGAGATGTTTTTTTTTTTAAAGCCATATTGAGTTTTTGGAAATATATTTCTATTAAATAACCGCCACTCCTTCGATTTTTAATTAGAAGTTCCATAGTTTTGCCTACACATGATAATAGTGTTATTGGCCTATATAATGTATGTACATTTTTTTCCTTATTACGTTTTAGAATTAGGTAAATGAATTGACTTTTCCAAGATTATGGGATATAATTTTGTTGTAATAAATGATTATACATTTCTAGTAATAATGTTAGTTACACTTTTGATAAATTTCTTATTACTGCATATGGGGGTATCTTATCCATTCCTACGCTAGTATTTTTATTATAGTTGATAGCTCTATTTTTAATTATTCCATTGTAAATGGAGTATTAAAAAATTCATAGCTTTCCGCAGTTTCTTGGTTATCTATATTCGGACGTTCTATATTTTCTTTTGATTAGTATTGATTGATGAATGGAATGATCCAGTTTGGTTTTGTTGAATTATTGTATATGTTGTTATATATTGTTTTTATACTTTTTCCTTTTTGCGCTGTTTTATGTATTTTTTACATTTTGCTACTTCTTTTTTATATATGTATAATATATTTATTCATTGTTGGAGTTTTATTAAATATATTTAGGCTAAGTCTCATTGAATTTGTCATATTGTTTATCTTTTTTTCCTTCTATTTTTTTTGGACTTGAGGAGTTCGTTATTTATAATATTCTGTAGCATTTTGTATTGGTTGGTTGCTGTTTCTCTGTAAAATTTTTGTTTATCTAAAAAGATTAAATTTTCCGTGCATTTTATTTGATATTTTCCCCAATTTATTGTTTTATTATTTTTTGGATTTGAGTTTCTTAAATTATTTTTGTCTTTGTGTGGGGTTTTTCCCCCCAATTTGTAATTTACCGAAATTAGAACTTAGGTTTCCTAAGTAATATTCGATAGTTTTAATCGATACTTTTTTATCATTTTCTTCCGGCGCATAACTCTGCATTTCAAAGCAGTTTTCTGCTTATCTATTGCTCCGAAATGAGACTTTTTTAGAAGAATCGTCGACCCTTTCACACCGATTATATATGTTTCCCGTTATTTTCCTCAAGTTAAAAATTATATGCTTTTCGATAATATTTATACCAAGTAAACGAGCTTCATTACGAACAATTTCTAACAGAGTTTTTTCATATCGTTTTGATTCTCCTCGCACGAGAACATAGCTATTTCATTTTTTAGTTCATAAGCACGCCCTCCAAGACCTTACCGCGCGTGACAATCATCTGCACAACGAGTAAAACAACAATGATTTTTTTCAGCTTCCATATTTTCACAAAGAGCAGCAAAAATTCTTTACTTTTTTTTTTTTTTTATTTATATTTTTATATACGCATATATATTATTAATAAATAATACACGGTATATTCATCTATAGATTTTACAAATTGTTATACATCGTCAAGCATTTGCTTGTGGACGAAATGTTACATAATGTTATTTATTTTAAATATTATTATTTAATTAATGTAGTAGAGTCTCGCTAATCCGGGCTTGTCCGGACCCGGACCTGTCCAAATCACCGAAAATCCAGATTAAACGGAATCAACTTTAAAATGTGTTAGAAACAAGTTTTATAGGTAAAAGACTTAATGATTAAAAATCAACGTTTCTTCAATTTCAAGTATGTATGTACTTAAGAAAGTTATTTACATATAAAACAATATGTACATATGTCTATGTATTGTACCTATGTGTGTAATTTACATCTGCCATACGTCCTGGACACCTGAGATTTTTTTTTCATTTTTATTTTTTCCAATTCGTCCGGATTACCGAGATTCTGCTGTAACTTTATTAATTGCTAAACGTTTTATACACACACATAAAAACACAAACGCACATTTTTATATACATATAGATGAATATATATGCATGTACTTTCATACACACAATATATGAAAAAACATCTTATTCTATATTAATTAAAATTATATATATATGTATATATATATATACAAACACAAACATACTTACACATACATCGCAAATATATTTATATATACACACGTAACCTTATATAAGACATATATATATATATATATATATACTTGTAAATATTTACATACACACACTCAAACACATACACAAAAGACGTATCTGCACAACCCGCACACAGGCATAAACATTCTACATACCCTCACACACTCCCATAAACACACCTTCACACGCTTACGCGTACAATTATATGCCTGCACACAGATATTAATAGATATATTTCTTAGCTATTTTTCAACATCAATCTCATTCAAATTTTCCACTAGCCTCATATAGCGGTCTCTTAAATAATTATCAGTATTGATGTAAATAATTTTTAATGTTTATCCTAATACTGAGCGTTTTTGACGCTAAAGCTTCTCAACGAATCGTGTAATCATTTATTTTATTAACTTTTAATGATATTAAATAAAATTTTTAAAAGAATTGAAAATTAATTTTTAAAATAATTTTTATCGTCTTATGAGCATATCTGATTTTACACAGCAGTTGTAAAAAGTGGAACGTACTAAAAATGAATAATTTTATAAATGCTGAAATGTGCACGTTCTACAATTTTGATAAATCTTTATTTAGACAAGGGGGCGTGAAATACGAACGTTTGGGAACTTTTGAACTTGCATCATTGCTCTACGGTTGATTTGTACGTTTTGCGATGGAGATAGAGAAAAGTTGCAATCGCACCTGCTTGAAGAGTTGGCTTACATATGATAAGAGAGGATATTAGATGAACTAATTGATATTATTGATAAGTTGGCCGATTTATGAGCATTTCTCAAAAACTCAATTAAATATCGCTTGGAAATGCCCGGTAAACTATTAACAAGGAAAAACCATTTCGCAAATGTTTTCTTTAGAAATACGGTTCAATGTTCCCCTTCCTTACCATTTCCTTTCATCAGCACGTTGAGCCTAATTTATTTGATATAATGGAGAAAATCAATTAGACCGAAAAATTTCTCACATTCTTAGCCGGCGTCCTAAGTCAACCTTGAAAATATTAAAATAGTAACAATATTTACCGGCAATTTCTTAATATTCCTTGTCAGGCTTCGTTCGCGAAGTTCTACATAAATTATATAGGTGCAGAGCGGTTATTGTTTGTTTCTTTTTCAGTCTTTGTATAGTCGTCTGAAATTTAGTCAGTGTGACGAAGCGCTTCATAGGAACAATCGAAATAAACTTAATAACTACGCATTTTAGTAATTTACAACGCCGGCCGGAAGATGTAATATGTTACTGTAATTAACAAAAGATAAATTTACAAATGCATATTTTCTACGCAGGCATGGTACAATAACGGGTTCATTAAAAGTATCTTTTCTTGCTAAATCGTATTTCACGCTTGTTCTATTTCGCACGAGAAATCGCAGTTCAGTGTAAATATTTTTAACTGTAGTTATAAATTGTCGCCGACAATTGCTCAATGTCTTTTTATGTATTCATTACAGCAATTATCAGTTGCTACCTTTTTTTTTTTCCCTTTTAACTGAAGTAGTGATAAGCAAAAACTAAATTACTGAACGGATGATGCAAGGTCATGTCGTTTTTCACAGTTCTTCGATTAACACGTTCCTGAAATAATAATAAAAATAATAATTATAATACTCGTAATAATAATAATAATTGCAAAAAAGACCTCCAGGAATTTCCATATTCTTTGTCTTCAACAACAATGATAATTAAATGGTAATTCAAATTTTAACCAGGTTTGTTTTTATTTTGCGGTTGGTGATTGATTTTTACCGATTGCTTTTCTAAATCTGTTCTTATTTCTGGGTTTTTTTTTCCTAGTTTTTATCGCCTTATAACAGGGAAATTATATATTCGTCGCTGACTTTTTTTATGTTTGTTCACGTATAGGTTTCGGCCATGAGGGTCGGTTTTAATGAATTTTTGTTTATTCGAAATCGCACCGACCAAAGGCGGCACCACATGAGTATTGGTGTGACTGAGTAGTCATTAAATAAAGTTTAAAAAATGCGAATCGTTTTAGAGAAGTTTTTATCCTGTTTTTTTTTTTTAACCTCTTGGGCTTATTAGCCAAGGACCTTCACTCAGAAACAAATAGAAAGGAAAGAAGTTGGTTATATTTTAATCCGATCAGAAATTTTGGAGATAAAAAGGAAGTCTGAAAACTAATTTTTATTCTAGTTATATGAAAAACTTAAAATATATTCAATGTTAATTCGAATAAAAAAAAAAAAAACGAATTTGAAACCCTTATAGCGCCACTTACAAGATCATCACCGACGAAAATATTACACATTTTCTCATTACTGCGTGTATAAAATTTTGACCATCCGGACTAACTGGAATGGATGATTCCATTCAGAGTTAGGTTCCATTTGTGTACCGATGAATATTATTAAATACTGATTAACTGGTCATCAGATAATATTAAAAAAAAAAAAAAGAATATACTTTTACTTAATATGGCTAGAAAATTTTCATTAGAATGTGGGGAAAATACGAGCCTACAAAATTTTAAAATTTAAGGCTAGAGTTTTGAAATTAATGGGGCGATTAATGCGGGTAACTTAAGATATTATCACGTTCATTTCCTGAGGGGATAGGTGTATGTGGATTCGAATAATTCATTCTTCGTGCATTTTATTATTTTCTATTATTCTTCACGCTCGCCTTATTTTAATTATTCTCTTATTTTGCATATTTCTTGTTTCCCTTCTCATTTGGCCAACTTAAAATATTAGAGCGAATAAAATTTCTTTTAAGAGCTTGTTAGATCAGTACAATATAAATATTGCGCTGCTCTCAAGGACTTGGCTAAAACATTCTTCTAATCTTAACATTCGCGTTTTTTTGTTTTTTTTTAAAACTAGTTCCGATCGCAGTGACAGATGTCACGGTTCAGTTATTTTAATCAGAAATCATATTCAATTTCTAATTCGCTCTTCTCCTAATCCATTGAATCCGTTTAATTCAAATGTTGCCCACATCTTAATTTCTAACAACTCCCCAAAACTATTTATTTATTTATTTATTTATTTAGATTTTTACTGCCTACGTAGGCTATAATCTACTTAGTCTACTTTGTAGTACGGTACATAGTTTTATAAAATTAAGTGTAGCATTGTACGTTTAACAAATTTGATAATGTTGTTGAGGTTCTTGATGTCCAAAAAAGCGTCGAGGTCCGTGGCAGTTGGTTGGTTGGCGGTGAACTTGGAGCAGCATAGTACCAGATGTTGTATGGTAATTCTTTCACCAGGGCATGTTTCACAAATCGGTGGCTCTTTCCTCTCGAGAATGAACTTATGCGTCAGCTGTGTATGACCCAGGTATAGCCTAATAATAGCTGATGTAAGCGATTTATTCTTTTTTGTTGCCTTGAATATTTTGTCCGTCCAGTCGCTATTGTTCAGTTTTATCGTGGTCAGGGTGCTTGGTGCTGTGACGCGTAAGTTTTCCAGCCACTGGTCGAGAATTTTGTTTCTTCTGTCGGCTAGTATATCATCTTCTGTAATACGTGCAGAACTTTTAATTTCGCGTATGTAGGTGGAGAGGAAGGTTTCATTGTTTGTGAGTACAGTGTAATTTGGATGATCGGGATTTGCTTCGACTTTGAGGCTATATCGGATAGCAGTTAATTTCCTCCGAGTGTTTAAAGGCGGTTCACCGCATAAGAGCTGCATGTTAGTTATTCGGCTTGTCGGAAAAGCATGCAGACTTATTCGGATCCCAGCATTATGTACTGGGTCAAGTATTTGGAGGCAAGTCTCCGACGCCGACAGATATGCCAGGCTGCCATATTCAAGCTTGGATCGGACAAGAGCCCTGTATAGCTGCAGCATCCTTTTGGGGCCAGGGCCGAAGGCCCTATTTCGGAGCATTTTCAGTATGTTCATTCTTTGGTGCGTTTCATGTCGAAGTTGCCTCAGATGTGTCGTCCATTTGAGACGATGATCGAAAGTAACTCCAAGGAAGGTGTGTTGGTCGGTTTTGGGTAGAAAGTTTTTATTTAGCCGGAGCTGTAAGTCTTGATATTTTTTCTTCCTGGTGAAGATCATATATTTGGTTTTTGTTGGTGAGAACTCCAATCCTACCGTGTTACTCCATGACTCGAGGTTATGAAGCGTTTGCTGGAGAAGAGATTGACTGCATGCGTGGTCGTTCGTGGTTAACGAGATGTTTAGGTCGTCTGCAAAAAGTCTACATTTGATTGGTCGTGGTATTACTTCTTCTATCGTGTTAATAGCCATTAGAAAACATAGGATGCTCAGGACTCCTCCCTGAGAGCACTCCGTTTTCGATGGTGGCTGTATCAGAGAGTGTGGTGCCTATACGGACCTTAATAGTTCGATTCGATAAGTAGTTTGCTATGAAGGTGAGCGATCTTCCGTTTATACCTGCGGAATGGAATTGTTGTAGCACATAATGACGCCAGGTGCGGTCGTACGCCTTTGTGATATCGAAGAATATGGAATACAGGTTCTTTTTATTGGTAAATGCGTCGTGTATGTTATTTGCTAAACCGACGATTTGGTCTTGAGTAGATCGGTTTCTGCGAAAACCACATTGTGCCGATGAAATTCTTTTGTCAAGAGCTGTCATTAATCTGTTGACGATTATTTTTTCGAGAATTTTACAAAGTATACAAGTTAGAGCTATAGGTCTATACGAATCCGCTTGCAATTTGTTTTATCCTGCTTTCAGGATTGGGATTAAAATGGCGGTGGACCATATATGTGGAAAGGTACCAGCGGTCCATAATCGGTTATAAATTGCAAGTAACTTTTTTTCTGATGCAGCACTCAACTGTGTGATGAATAGTAGCGGTATATTGTCCGGACCCGGTGATTTATTTTTTCGGAAGGCTTTTAGGACCTTTTGTAGCTCTGGAAGCGTGTAACTGTGGTTGTACCACTCTTCATTGCTATCATGTATGATGACAGGCTGCGTTGATTCGGTTTGGGACTTGAAGGTTTGGAATTCGTCAGAAAATTGCGATGTTGCAGAAGTTGAGGCAAAGTGTAAAGCAAAGATGTTGGCTATTTCGTCTTATTGTTGGTGTAATTTTCCATCATGGTAAATTTCTGTAATGGCAGCTGAGGTATTTGAGCCACCATTTAGTGCTTTAACTTTTTTCCACATTTCGGATGGGTTTTCTGAGTGTTCGATACTATTTGTAAATTTTTCCCAACTCTCTTTCTTTTTTTGGCGGATTTTACGTCGAGCTTCAGCTTTGCGTTTTCGAAATTCGATAAGATCTGCCAGGAGGCTAGTGTCGTGGAATTTCTTGAGCGCCGAGTTTCTTTTCCTGATTGCCTCCTTGATCTCCGGGCACCACCATGGAACCATTTTGCGTCTATATTTTCCAGTCGATTGGGGAACAGAATTGGTCGCTGCTGACAGAATATTGCTGTTAAGCTGTTCGATTATATCGTCAGCGTTAAGGTCTAGATTCAAGTTAGTAAGATCGCACTGCCGTTTATATGTTGTCCAATCAGCTTTGTCGCACAGCCATTTTCTATTAAAGCGTAGCTCTTCATGGTTTTTATTTTTATTGTTGAGATTGGTGATAATCAAATGATCGCTGTTGCATAAGTGTGGGAATGGCTTCCATTCGAGGGTGGTTGCCAGTGCAGAAGAGGCAAGTGTGAGGTCGATTGCAGAGGACGTTCCATTACTTATGTTGAATCGCGTTGACGACCCGTCATTTAGTAGGATCAGGTCATCCTCTTGAAACATTGCTTTCTCCATTAGTTTGCCGCGGTTGTTGTAGTTTCGGCTCCCCCAGATTGGATGGTGAGCGTTAAAGTCTCCTAGTGCGATGAATGGTTGTGGAAGCTGATGAAACAACCTTTGGAGCTCCTCATAGTCCGGTTCGTAATCTGGTGGGATATAGATGTTGCATACTGTAACTGTTGATTTGAAGAACTTTGGATGAAATATGCGTACTGTGGTATGTTGAATGGTACTAACTGTGTTCATATGGGTTTGCTGTAGGTAGGCGTCATTTTGGATTAGCGTAGCCACTCCGCCAGAGGCAATAAGGCCTGATGTGTAATCGCTTCTGTACATCTTGTAGTTTTTTAATGCAGCGTCTTTTTGCTTCGGTAAAAGGCGAGTTTCTTGCAGGCAGATTATAGACGGAGATAGCTTGTTTGTAAGTAGTTTTAATTCCTCAAGATTACTGTAAAAACCATTAATGTTCCATTGAAGGATCGTCATCTTGCAGGACTATTTTGTTCATTAATTTGGTGATGTGTATTTTCGTGCTTCTGTCTTGGATATTTTCGTAAATGTGTCTAAGCTGTATTTGTAGCGTGTCGATGTTTGTTAACGCTATCTTCGTTATCTGGGCGATGGCTTCTTTTGTGCTAGAACTTTTGCTAGCGCTTAGAAGCTGTGCGATTTCGTTTTGTGTGAAGGCATCGGGTAATGTTTTGTGTTGCTGCTTTATTGTTTCACTAAAGGGAGTTAGCAACTTGTTTATAGCAGCGGTATCAGTTTCGTTACCAGTACTTTTGAATTTTTTTGATTGCTTTTTATCTTTCGGATCAGTACCGGTATTCGTATCGGTGGCGGGTGGTGAAACAGACAGGTCCCGTTTTGTCGGCTGCGAGTTAGGTACATTTGCATGTGTATTAGTGTGCTCGTTGTCATTACTTTCTGGTAGAAATGTAAAATCTTGAATCGGTAGAGTGGTAGGACGGTGTGATGTAGCATTTTGTAATACATCGTCTAACCTATCATCGTTAGCGGGTTTTGGCAGAATTGGGTATTTTTTTCTCTTTTCTGCTGTGCATTTGGGGGACGAGTGTTCACGAGATTTACAATGAGTGCAGAATACGGTATCATCAGTGAGGAAAATACGAAAAGACTCACCTTCGTATTCTACGGTAATTGACTCTGGTATTTTGAAGTTGGTTTCGGGTTCGACCGCACAATAAACTTGGCGTTTGAAACTGCAAATATGGCTGTACTCTTCATTTGATACGTTATATTTGATCGGCGATATAGGTGAGGTTAATTTGAGATTTAAACTGATGAGCATCTCTTCAAGTACCGAATGGGGAATATGTGGTGACACATTGGACATAACTACCCGCTTTGCCGGTGCAATTAGTTTTCGTAGTTTGACTTTTTGATTGTTGATCATAATATCTGCGTGGCTTTCGACAAGGTTGTTTGCTATTTTGGATGACGTGAGGTAGATGCATATGCGGTTATGTGAGATTCTTGAAGCGGAGTGGATATTTTTCGGTTGAATAATGTTTCCTATGGCGTATAGGTATTCTTCGATTTTGGTGTTTTCCAAGGAAGGTAGTATGATAGCTTGTTCTCGCGTAGGGAAGTTTGCAGGCTTCGAAATATCGGCGTAGGATGGTTTATCAGCATGTGTTAAATTTGAGAGCGACATGGCTAAAAGCCTTGTCTGATACTGTTTGGCGACAATTTGTATACCAGTATTTTATTATCGCATACACGCAATTAAAAATGAACGCGCACGAATAAACTGATAAGAGGTAATAAAAATTTATACACGATAAGCAATTATAAAAATGAACGCACAGAACATACGTCTATTCAATCAAAGTTAGATTAGAACTCCCCCGAAACTATTTGATTTAATTTCTACTTATATTTGTCCTAACTATAATTTAAGCAACTTCCCTTTATAATTTTTCATTAATTTCCTCCTTTCTCCTTTTGTTGTAGACGGAGATTGGAATACCCACTCGCTTTTTGAGTACTGTAGTGAGTACAACAGTAATGGTTTTGTGTCGGAAAAGAATTATCTTATAGAATTATTTAATTCTTCTTAATAGAAGGTTTTCTTACTTTCTTTAAAGGTTATTTGCTCACCAGTTCTATTGATTCGTCATTCTTTTCACCTCAATCATAACTATTCGTGGTCAGCTGTAAACAAAAATTTTAGAAGTAACCGTACTGCTGTAATTATTTCAACGATTTTCCTTTTTCTGCGCTTTATAAAACTTTTCAATCGCCTAAACGGATCCTCTTTAAAGTGGATTAGTCCATCTTCTACTTTAACTTCTCGCTCACTTCGGTTCCTCCTAATTTAAACCCAAATTTCCAATATGACTTCTTTCTTGTGAATCAATCTCTTCTAGTTTAACTCATTCTTCGTTATTCAACCACTTTGAAATTTTTCAGTTTCCTCCATCCGATTAAATGTCCTTTTTAATCGATCCATTCTAAATCTCCTTAAAATGTCGTCAGAATTTCTAAATTTGCCAAATGCATTACCTTAAATTTTATTCCGATTTTTTTAAACTTCTCTCCTTCTAATCAGTTTTCTATGCGGAATCTGCTGTTATTTTCTACACTGTTCTCTTTGTTTCTTTATCTCTAGTTTTCCATCTAAAAGTGTTCTGCAAGCCACCGCGTCTTCTCTTCCTTTTCCTTCTTGCGACTATGTACTATTTCTCATGCCTCTCTCCTATCTATGGCCTTTTCCTCTTTTACTCGATCGAGATCAATCTTCCGTGAATTCCTGGTCATTTAGACATCGATGGCAATCAGATGATGGTTTCATTAGCCCATTCTTTTATTTCTAGTGTCAGATTTTTGAGCACACTTCAGCTCATAATATTGCTATTCTTTCCTCAATTCGAGACAATGGTTCAACTCTCGTTCTTCTTCATTTTCTAATTCTGGCTCCTTTTACCACTTTATTCAACCATCTCTTCCTATCTGTCCATGCCTTTCTAGATACTTGCCCTCTCTTAAACACTCCATATCTCGATTATTTGTCGTCTTCCTTTTATTCATAATTTTCCTCCTGCATTATTTTCTGGGTTTTCATTTACATCTACCCCATTCTGCCCTTTTCATTCCCTTCCCACGCATTTTCCATTATATTTTGTTTGAATGTTCAGCCTTTTCCACTGAACAAACGTCTTTTTATTCTTTTTTTAAATTAGGAGTTCATCACTGACGAAAATATTACTTTTAAACATTATATTCCTTAACAAATACGTAGTTTTGTAACCTATCAAACATACTTATACTTTTTCTTCTTCTTTAGCCTTATCCGCTTAGCGAACGTTGGTGACCATTCCTTATGTCATTGATGCTTATCCAGCTTTTTATGTTGTCTAGCCCGGATGTTCTCGGTTTGCACGTTTCCGTCTATTTTTCCTTGTAATATTAGTTGCAGCAGCTCGTATTTGTATCCTCGCATAATGTGGCCCAGGTAATTGATTTTTCGCTTTTTAACTAGGGTCAGTAGTTACTGAGTTTTTTTTTTGTAAACGTCGTAGTACCTCTTCATTAGTCACTTTCTGAGTCCAGCTGATGTTCAAAAACCGTCGATAAATTCATCTTTCGAATGTTTCAGTCTTTTTCGATTCGGCTGCCGTGAGCGTCCATGATTCAGCTGCGCATGATAATGTAGCCCATATATAGCATCTAATCAGGCGGAGCTTTAATTGCGTGTTAATATCATAACTGCACAATATACCTTTGAGTTTCATAAATGCGTTTCGTGCTATTTAATCTCCATATCCGAGTTTGCCTTGTCTGTGATCCAACTTTCTAAATATTTGAAGAATGCAACTTTTTCTATCTTTTCCCCTTTTATTATAATTTTTTTATCCTTCCCTCATTTTTTTTTTTCTGGATATCTTCATATACTTCGTTTTATTAAAATTTATTTTAATTCCGAAGTTCTTTTCATGTTTGTACACATCCTCGATTAGTCTTTGTAGGCCTTCTCGGGAACTAGCGATAACCGCAGTATCATCGGCGAATCTAATATTTTTGACGAGTACGGCATTTATAAGAGAATTCCTTCTACTGATTCGGCAGTAATCGATTCAAAAACTTGTTCCGAGTACACATTGAACAACATTGGCGACAGTATACCACCCTGTCTTACTCCACGTTCGATCTTAATATCGTGTGTTTCTTCATTTCCTATTCTAACTGCAGCTTTCTGTTGACAGTACAGATTCCTGATACATTTTAAATCGTTCGCATCTATTGTTCTTTTTCCTAAGACTTCAAACATTTTATTATGTTTCCCACCTTATCAAAGGTATTTTCGAAGTCTATGAAGCATACATATCTTGGCTCCGGTCGCAGCATTTTTGTGCTAATAACTGAACACAGAGGATTGCTTCACGGGTACTCATACTATTCCTGAATCCGAATTGAGTCTTCTCCATATCTCCAGCTTTTTATAAATCCTTCTTTGAATTATTCGCAAGAATATCTTTAGCGTATTACACATTAAGCTTATTAGTTTGTATTCAGCACATTTATTCGCTGCCGGCTTTTTGGGAATTGGTATGAAAGTGAAGTGGAGTCAGTCTACTGAAAAGTTGACTGTTTCGTAGATTGTGTTATATAATCGAAGCAATATTTTAACGATTTCCGGAGATAATGCTTTAATTATATCTGCTGGCATTCCGTCTGTGCCGGGAGCTTTTGGTTTTTAGCTTCCTGAATAGCGTCTTCTATTTCCGATTCAATAATCGTTGGTCTGTTCATCCAGCCGGTTTAGTTTTGGGCTTCTTTCTTTTCATTTGTTGTACTGAACAGTTCTTTTACATAGTCTTTTCATAACGTTTTTCTCAATTCAATATCACCCACTATCTTTGCAGTTTTATCAGCATTGACCATTGCCGTTTTTTATTTACTGGTTCCAGCTATTTCTTTTAATTCTTTGTTCAGATTGAAAGCATCATACTTTTCTTCTAGTTGTTCCAGTTCTCCACATTTTGCGCTCAGACGTTCGGCTTTCGCTTGCCGTAACTTCTTCCTTGTTATATTTTGATATTTTTCATTCTTCTGCTTTCTTCTTCCTATCATTAGCTCCGGTATTTCTTCCGTCGTCCAAGCTTTTCACTTTCGCTTTACTTGTACGGCCAGATATTTTCCTGTAGCTTCCTGAATGCTTTCCTTAATCATACGCCGTACCTTCGATGTCTTCTGAATTGTTATTATAAATCCCTCTTAATGTAAAGTCCGACATTTCACTTTCAGTACCAGTATCCAGCAGGTTATCTATATTATATCTCTTCTCTATTTGTGCTTTTTTACTTTTTTTTTGTGGTCAGTTTCATTTTTAGTGTTGCTTCTAACAAATTGTGATCGGATGGTACATCTGCTCCAGGTCGTGTAGTTGCCTTTTTGATTGAACTTTCAAAAATACAATTTATTAATGTATAATCAATTTGGTTTCTAACTAGTTGTCCAATTTTATCCATAGGAAATCGCCATGTGTATAGCCTACGTGGATGTAACTGTAAAAATGTGTTTGTTACAATATTATTCATTTCTTCGCAAAACTGAATCAATCTGTCCTCTCTTTCATTGCGCTCGCCCAATCCAAATTTGCCCGCTACACCTTGTACTTCAACTTTTCCTATTTTCGTCTGTTATTATATTGATTTTGTGTGTTTTAGTATACGACAATCGATTTCATTTTCATCCTTATCCGCAGTAGATGCATACATCTGAACTATATTCACTTTTATTCGTTTTTTGCCTAGTAATCTTACTATTATTATTCTATCATTGAGTGAGATGTAGTCAATTACATACTTCTCCATTTTTCTCGTCATAAATATTCCCGCTCCATTCTCATGTTTTGAGTTGTTATTTCCTGAGTAGTAGAAGACGCCTTTATCTGTATAACATTTTCCATATACAAGCCATCTGGTTTCACTTACACCTAATATGTTTATATTTAACCGCTTCATTTCCACAGCCATGTTTTTCAGCTTTCCAGCTTCGTATAGGCTTTGAACATTCCATGTGCCGATTTTAAACTCTTTCTTTGCTAAGTTCTTCCTTTTTTGTTGTTCTTGTTGGCTTATCTTCCAGACGGTTATTCTTCGCGCCTGATCTGGGACCCAGCATTGCGTGGCCAGTCACATGCTTCGCACTATCAAGCCTGGAATCCTGATAACGCCAGGCGCTAACCGGATCACATGACAGAACATTATTATACTTATTCAACACCGTTGGTTTCCACGAGAGAGTTACTGCAGTGGATTCGTCTTGCTCTCTGCAGGATTTTCTGTCAGGGTTAACTCCCTCAGCCGAAAGTACTGGTTTGAAGGCACCGGATTCTCGCCTACTCGTTCTAGATTGATTTTTATCAATCTAACTAGGGCACATCGTTTCGAACGAGTTGCTGATGGTATGCTGTTGTTAGTGCAGCGAAAAGTTTAACGGTATTTATTAATAAAAACACCTTTAGCAAGTGATCCTCGCTCCGTTTTCCCATCGGCTATTTGTTGCGAGTTCTCCTTTAGCTTTCCTAATCAGTGCTAAGCCTGCCAAAATAGGAAATTACCACTCTGCACGACGTGGACGTACAGAAATCACTTGGTTGTTGTTTTGTTTCTCGGTCGGTGGGACTAGCACCATATGACGGTCGAGCGACTACTTACTAGAGAAGGTAACTTTCTAGTTACAACAACCCGTGCTCTGGCAGGGTACACTTACACTAAGAATAAGAAAATAAAATTTTTTGAAAAAATACCGACTTCAACATTTACGCCAAAATTTTAACAGAAATACACTAAAATGTAAACACGACGGTTATTTGAAAACGGTTATTTCAGAGTAATAATAATATGATTAATCTTAATTAGACTAGTTTAAATTGATAATAAAAATTCCTGATATTTTCAATAATTGGCTTATCGAAATCGAGAGATTATGTGTTGTTATGCTCACTTTTTAATGTTTCTTAATTACTGTAATTTGAATTCGGTGTCAACTTTAATAAGTATTAACGCTGTTTAAGAATAATTGTAACATGCTCTTACTCGTAAATATACTATTCTGAAATATATTATTTTTCATCAAATAATTATTTTTTATTTTTTGGTGTATTTTCTTTAAATGTTTGAATTAAACCTTGAATTCGGTATTTTTTTTTAACGATTTTGTTAATACGTTCAGTCCGTGCGAAATGTGATTTCTAATTCGAACGCGGTTAATTTATTAATCGAGCTGACGAATACGATGCCAACGCAATTTTTTTTTTTTGCTATTCGAATTAATTGCGTAAATTTAATTAGCGATGGTGGAACAGAGCGAAAGATAAACATCGAAAATCGTAATTAAAATTAATATCGCGGTACAATAGGAAGCGCGCCGATTATATCAATTGTCTTTCGTTTATTTAAAATTTTTTAACTAATTGCTTTATGTTAAAAAATTTATCCATTTTTTTTTTTTTGATGCACTTTTTGTTTTTCAGTGAAAGTCTCTAGTTGACGTGTCCACAAAAAAAAAAAAAACAAAAAAAAACAAACAAAAAAGGATTTGTTATATTTTGATTGTATTTTTTTGGTTAAACCTTATTTGTATCTCCTTGATACCCTTTATCTATGATTTTAATCGTAAGGAATTTTTATCCGTTGGCTCCTTACTTTTTTTGTCCTAAGCAATTGATACATCAGTTTTTTTCTTAACTTCTAGTATCGTTAAGCTGGTTCGTCTCACTAGCCGTCATTTGTTTCGGAAAACTTTACACGATTATCCGGTATTCTTGGATCTCTTCTGGTAAGTACTTTTCTCTTAACCGGCCGATTCTCTTTTTTAAGTATTACTATTTTTGCGCGAATAATTAATAAGAAAACAATTTCCGGTACAGCAAAGCGAAATTAGGATTTAGGTTTTGACACGTATTTTGAAATTAAATGATGTTACTTGTTTCGGGCACAAAACAATATTTACCGTGCACACTGTTTATCCCGCTCTTTTCAGTGGAAAGCGAGTAAACTAAAATCTAAATTAAATTCACAGTGATCGTGTAAGAATTAGTTTAAAGTACAAGCCGAAAAAAAAAAAAAATCTAAGATGAAATATAAATACAAGGATTCTTCAGTAAGTAGCGCCTCCTCGCTCATAGTGCGCATAATTTTAATTCTCCGAAGAAAGAAAAAAATAGGGTGGTCATTGGAAAGAGCATTTTATTGCAATTTTAACGACATATTAAACTTCGACATAATCACCGTTTAACGTGATGCAACGAATCTAGCAGCCAACCAGTTTGTGAGTGCCGGTTTCGAAGAAGTCGACCGGCTGTAAATGTAGCCACGATGACGCACAGCGGTCTATAATTCCTCGTCCGGCGCACAGTAACTTCCCTTCAAATGTTTTTTGAGGTGGCGGAATAGGTAATAATCGCCTGACGCCAAATTGGAGCTGTATGAAGGGTGCGGAAGAACGTTGAAGCCGAGAAACAAAATCACCTCTGCTGTGGATGCTCTAGTGCGTGGCGTCGCATTGTCATGTTACGGAAAAAAAGACAGGGTGATGTGAACGGTGCACGTGATAAACATCTTCTTAATTTTCTCAGTGAATTTTCTTAGCCTTCCGAATTAATGGTGCAGCCTTTGGAGAGAAATTCGCGATGTACGACTCCTTCACAGTCTCAAAAGATTGTCAGCATCAGTTTACCACAAGCTCGTTCCGCCCGAATTTGTTTGTAACGTGGTGAAGTTCTGTGATGATATTCCATCGACACTGGTCCTTTAATTGTGGGTTATAATGGGCTATCTCATCACCGGTCACAATATTCTTTATGAACTTTTATCCTCTTGTGTCATTTCCTTCTTTTCGTCTTTCATTTCCTTCGCCAACAACTTCGAAAACCATTTGGCGCATATTCGGCGGTACCCTAATTCTGTTTAATGTTCCAAGAGCTGTCTTCACGGCTAATTCCCCCTTTGGGTGATATCCCGATTTTGTCTGATCTGCGCATCAATCATGTTCTTTACTTCATCTGACCTGCGCCGGTTTGGACGACCTGAACGTGGTTCATCGAACAGTTTTATGGTACCCGCACGAGCCAGGCGAGCTCAGTGTTGCACCTTACTCACATCAAGTGTAGCCGCAGCAAACACCGTTTGTAGACGTCGAAAAATCACGATAGGCGGCGGAACATTTTCTCATAATTGCTTTCTACTTGCACCGTTGCTCGGAAGTACGCTTCACGTTTTCACTCGTCCCGAAAAAACCCCGATCACCTACCGCGAAACAAAATATACCACACCGTATAGCTGTGTCTTTCTAACCAGCACAGATATGTACAATTATGTACGTTGTCTACAGAACGCGCTAGCAGTGAGAAGGAGTTACTTAATGAACAACCTATGAATATTTAAAAAAACACGCTCTACGTTTGAATAATCGTTGAATAAATTTCATTCATTACCTGGCCCACGTGTGTTTACTGTTATATATTACTGGACTGCACAGTCGTAAGCATTCAATATGCAATTTGTTTAAAAACATTATCATCCTAAGATGCGACTTGCAGATTTCTTTCTGATAAATGTCTCTCGCGGCACCGTAAAATTAGTATTTAGAAATGTCTTATCGGCTTTACGTATATACATATATATATATATATATTTACATAAAACTATCTGATACTTTTACAAATGTAATGAATTTTAAAAAGTATTATCGCGACTTTTTCTTTAGACGAATTAAGTAAATTTAATAATAAGTATAAAGAAATGAATGTAAAACTGGAAACAGTTCATCTCGATTATAGCAATATCGGCCGAGAGGAGCAGATAATTTTTAAAAAGTAATGAAAAAGGAGTAAAAAAAGAAAAGAATCTAGGCAGAAGTTTTATAAGAAGAATTTTAGAAAAATCTGATGGGCGTATTTTTAAACGACCACTGATCGGTTTAGAATAGACGATAAAGAACACGGCATCTACGGAATAGTACACGTGTACCTCTTCAGAAACGACATTCTCAGATTACCATGTGTGACGAAAGTCTAAAAGTTGCAGTAGGGATGCATTACGATCGAGCTAATGCTAAGAAAAGAGACGTTGTTTCTCTTTTTTCTTTTTTGTTTGTTTTTTAAAAACAGATAATAAATTCCTACACGTATTATCCAATAACCTATTAAACATAAAATTTAAAAATGCTTTTTTACAAAAAATAAATACCGATATTTGAAGATTTATTATAAAAATTTAAAAATGCACTAAAAAGTAAAAAATAATTACTCCCGATAAAATATATATATATCAGAGTGATATAACTTAAGGTAATATCGTAATTCTTATACAACATTAACTTTTTGGAGTTGGAATTAAATTCATGTTAGGAACAATTTAATCAACATTTAATGCAGTTTTTAATTATTCTTTTAATATGAATTTGATGCCAACTCCAAAAAATTAATGTTGTATAAGAATTACGTTATCACCTTAAGTTCTATCACTCCGATATACATATTTTATCGGGAGTAATTATTTTTTACTTTTTAGTGCATTTTTAAATTTTTATAATAAACCTTGAAGTCGGTATTTATTTTTTGTAAAAAAGCATTTTCAGTTTTACTTTTTAGTGCATTTTTATTCAATTAAATTAAAACATTTATTTCCACGGTAAAAACACCAAAAGCTACATTTCCATGGTAATTTGGCAAATTTATAGTATTTTAAGTCAAAAATCTAATCCGACGGTGAAAACAATCATGAATGAAAAGCATCCAAAAAGCTTCAATCTCCCGCATTATTAAGGATAACTCAAAAACTATCGGTCAGACCTTGATCAAATTTAAATGGGACCACATGACAAACACCACCTTTCAAATAAAAGAAGAATCATCAAAATCGGTTCATCTAGAAGAAAGTTCTGTGGTAACACACATAAAAAAAAATAAATAAAAAATAAAAAAAAAAAAAAAAAACACGGTCGAATTGAATACCTCCTCCTTTTTCGAAGTCGGTTAAAAATACGTAACAAAAATGAAATAACTTGCTGTAAAAAAATATAATTTTCGGAAACTAATAAATTTATCGCTAGCCGAAATAAAAATATAAAAATAAAATAGATAATTTTTTTTTCTTAAGGTAAATGTTTTTGTTCAAAATGCATTGAAATGAAAAATTACGTTTATACATTATAATTTCGTGCAAATGAAAAGCGAAACATAATCCTTTCGTTATAGTAGAAATATTTACGTTTTAACGAATGCGTATGTAATTTGGCAAAAAAAAAAAAAAAAAAAGGACACAAAAGCTGAAAAAAACTTATCCGATTGCAATAAAGTACGAGGTTTTTAATTAAAACATGGGTGCTTATATGTTATATCAAAATGACGGACCTTTCACGGTGTACATTTATTAGTTACAAAATACGGTATATTTTCTGTATACATCCTTAAACAAATGGAGTATTCTTTTTCTTTTTTATTATTATTACTTATTTATTTTGGGCGTGTCAATACGAACATTATTAATCCAGCGCAAGTGAAATTTTTTGGAACTTACAATATGTGGCAGCGGAAATCGAACCCTGTTTCCGCCGAACCAAACACCTCTGTTTAACCAACTACGCCACAGTAGCTAGCTGTGGAATATTCTTTAAAGAGCATGTGCCTATATTCGAATGCATTTTATTGTAATCGGAAAAATTATTTACAGTTTTTGCATTCACTTTTTTTATTGTCCATCGCTGTTGAGGTACTTTAATAAAATTAAAATTATATATGCTCGTCAGATTTTCGTTATAACGAAAGAATTATTTTTTACTTTTGAGTTCATTTTTATGAAAGTATAAGGTATTTATTTCAGATTCTACTTCTTAGAGACGTCTGACGAACGAATTTTAGCCATAGTTAACTTCACTGAATTCTCCAATGTAAAAGATATATTTTATCGTGTAGTTACGTTTTTAAACTGGTTTAATTACCATTAAATTATTTGGTACATAAGTTTCGGAACATTTTAAAAGTGCTTAAATTTATGCAGTCTATCAGTATTTCACAAGCGTATAATGAACTTCGAGTAATTGGCTTCACGCTGATCTCATCGGTTTTGTAATTCCATTGATACATCACTGTTGTGCACGGTTTCTTTCCGGTCAGTTTATACAATCCAATTCTTCGATCAATATCGAGCGATCATAGTCGACTGAGCGGCGGCACGTATGCTTACCATTCGGCGAAAAACGTCTTCGCAAGATTAGCGCCTGCGTAGTCAACGATGCTACATTTTGCGCACTTCTGAAGCCCATGGCAGGATTAACGGAAGAGCATGCTCCGTTCTGCTCTATTTGTTTGGAAATTAAGTTGTCTTTGACTGCATTAAAAATTAATTTCATTTTTACTAAAATCTACACGAACAGAGACTGCGTATTTGAGCTCGGCGAACTTGAGGTCAAACTGTTTCCGTGATAAATCCTATGGTGCCATCGACTAGACCTTTCGATACGTCGATGTTCGATCGCATTACTTTCGTTCCTGTGAATATCTCAAATTCTTTAGAGAGTTTATCAGTAACGTCGACGTAGATCATATTTTGCAAATCTGAATTTTTGCATTTTTCCTAGCGTCAATAAGCTACAGCTGCGCTTTGATTTTATACATTTCAGTATTGATTGACCTGAAATGACCCAGGATCCGCTCTCATTGTGACGTTTCGCTTGCTTGTTCGTCACATTGATACGTAACGTTTTGTTAATAGCAAATTGAGCTTCCGCGCGATCAGTGAATTTTTTTGCAGCAACATCGATCTGGTTAAATTTTAACGATTCTTAAAGCACTGAGAATTTCGATGAATATAGTTTTTGTTGTATATTTTAATTGCGCAAGACTGAAAAGTCATCACAAATGTGATACAGGAGTCAATCTGTCTGGCTGTTGGAATACTTGATATCAAACTGCATTAAATCACCAAACGGTAGCACATTGCCGAAAAAAATTTTTTGCTACTTTTTAACTGCTTCGGTCAAGAATCTATTTGGCGCAATATCTCGTAAAGTACCATGAATAATTCACCCGTGAAGAAGAGTTTAATGTCTTTTCATCGATTTCTCATTACTTGGAGATAATTAACGGTTAATAGAGGCATATAAAGTATTCTGACATCTTTTTAAACGGGCGACGTTAATGTACTATATAAAGTTGTCCCTCCTACTAATTTTATAGTAAAAGTAAAGCAAGATACTCGTAGCAGGGTATCATGGATTGTGAAATTAAGCTTTTCATAATATACAGTGGCCTAATGGATCTGACGAGAATACTGTGGCCAGCTTTTTTTTTCTCGTCCGCGTTCACTTTCCCAGATTTCCCTGGTACCTAATTATTTCAGGCTGGGTAAACTTGAGAGCGATTCGGATCCGGATCGAGACAAGTCTCGAACCCGTGCCAATTTAGTAGCCAAGCACCTTAACCACCAGACTACCGCACTGCCATTATTTCATAGTAACCCAGTTAATGTTCATACTTACTTAAATTCAACGTGTTCATAGTCTTGAAATATGTTAATACTATGTATTTTTCATTTTTGTAGACTGTATGTTCTTCATGTTTAACTATTGGAAATCTATTTAGAACATGTACATACAATGAAAACTCTATGTATTTACAGTATTTCTACCTCAAATTACTAGTTTGGTATTAAAATGACATTCATTAATTCATTTTTTCCTTCTTCAGTATATACTAAATAGGCATACACAGACGTACATTGATTGGTAAGCGCGGTTCTCGACTGCTGCATATGATAATTAGCTACTCTTCGTATAACCAGTATACGTTGTAAGTTGCCTTTGTTCATGTCATAATGATTCACGTGCATACTGAGAGCCCCCCATGAGAACTGAAATAATTATTATGAATACACAAAAATCTGAAAAAAATCACAAATTTAAAATAAATATTGATGATTTTTTAGGGTGTTCTTACCTACCTTTAAAAAAAAAAAAAAAATATGCTCTATATTTTTAGGTACTTCATTAATATCTTATGCAAAATTTTGTATGTAATTTTTATTAATATTCATATACGGGGTAATTCATTTATGTAAATTATTAATATATAAATCAAAATGATGGAAATTATTAATAGTACGAGTATTAGTGAAAAATGTATTGTTATTTATAAAATAAATATGGAAAGAAAATTTTCACCCCCCCCCCCCCCCCCAAAAAAAATTCTGGGCACGGGCCTGCTGAGAGCTCAATAATATAACAGTCGTGGACCTCTGTCAGTAATGTATTCAGAGCAATGTTTCATTATATAGAAAAAACATATACACTTATATATTCATACATTAGTTGTAAAATGTGTTTAACGTTTCTCTGCGAAAAAGTCGATTATTGTCTATCAAATTCCAAACCTTCAACTAAATAACATTTTGTACCGTATTTTCTTTCGCTGTAGCGTGCTGGGAGTTGGATAAGGTGTGTTGGGTTGTAGTTATCACGTACCAAGTTTGTTAATGTACCGGATGCCGCACTTCTAGTGCATTAGCCGCCGCTTATGGTTTGTTTTTTTTTTCTTTAGTTCAGACGAATTAGGCAAAAATGAGACTGTCTTCAGAACAATATACACCCTGTCAAGAAAGTATCGGGAATTGTTAAATAAAACGAACAATTTTTAATTTTCATCCAAATTTATTTTGTCACCTTCAAAATAACATCCATTCGAAGCGATGCACATATGCCAACGCTTTTTCCACTCGGCAAAGCACTTCTGATAGGCGGTTTCCGGGATGGCCTTTAGCTCTCGCGTCGCATTCGTCTTGATGTCATCAATCGATTCGAAGCGCATTCCCCGTAGCGGAAATTTGAGTTTTGAGAATAGGAAGAAGTCGCAGGGTGCTAAATCTGGTGAATACGGCGGTTGTTCGATGATATTTACCGAGTGTTTGGCCAAAAACTCATTCACAATTATGGCTTTGTGAGACGGCGCATTATCGTGATGGAGAATCCAAGAATTGTCGACCCACAAATCGTTACGTTTACGACGGATAGCCTCTCTCAAACGTCTCAAAACACTTAAGTAAAACTCTTTGGTGACTGTCTGTCCGGCTGGCACATATTCATAGTGTACCACGCCTCGAATATCGAAGAAAACAATCAACATGATCTTCACTTTCGATCGGCTTTGGCGAGGTTTTTTCGGCTTTGGCGCGCCAATTGGCCGCCATTCGGACGATTGCTGGTTCGTAAGCGTGTCGTACTCGTACACCCATGTCTCGTCACCAGTAATTATCTTTTCCAAGAAGGTAGGATCCAAATTGGCTCGATCCAGCATGTCTGCAGCTACCTGTTCTCGGTACTTTTTTTGAAAGAAATTCAGGTCTTTCGGAACAAGCCGAGCCGCAACGCGTTGCATACCCAATTTTTCGTGCACAATCGTACGTACGCTCTCGTGTGACATGCCAAATCCATGAGCCATCTCTCTCAAGCTCACATGACAATTTTCAGCAACGATTTCCTTGATTTTATCGACGTTATCATCGGTCACACTCGTTGAAGGCCGTCCAGAGCGAGGCATGTCTTCGACCGTCTCCCGACCATCCTTGAACGCTCTGTACCACTCGTAAACCCGCGTTTTTGATAAAGCAGATTCACCAAAAGCCTTCTGTAACATTTTCAGTGTATCGGCACAAGAAATTTCGTTCGAAACACAGAATTTAACACAAGTACGTTGTTCAATATTTTCACTCATTGTAAAACTTCGACAAAACACTTCAAGGTCGACTGATTTTAACAGCTGCTGTAAACACACTGGTTGACAGATCGCGCTAAAAATAGGCATCATAATACAAAACAGTTGTACCAACCTGGAAAAAAAAAATTATCTGCCTAGCTATTACCCGGGAGATTTAAATTGACAATTCCCGATACTTTCTTGACAGGGTGTACATCATCTACATTTAAATCATGTTTTGTAGAATTAACAAAAATTCCAAAATCTGCTAACCATTTAGAATTTGAAAGTTCAGGCATAAACTTCTCTTTGCTTTCGATATCAATTTAAGTAACCCATCTAATACATATTTTCCCTCAAGATAGCTATCAAACGTCAGAAAAAGATCTTCATATTCTGCATTAGTATCTAAAAGAAAAGTCTGATGTTCTACTAAATTTATTACAAATTTACGATCCTGATTATACAGAACTGTCGTAACATTTTCAAAATTCTTCAGTTTTGCACGAGAATTTTGCCGAAGTATGATATTTCATTAACCCTCCGTTAGGCGCGTGGTCTACAATCGTAGACCACACATTTTTAAAGTGCTGTAATTCAATACATCTTCTACCCACGCAGGTGTACCATTCAGTAGCTGTCAATAACACTTCAAACTTTATCATCAGTATGGTTTTTGTCGTATATGCCTCTATTTGCGAAAGATTTAAGTACATAAATACTGCTGGTCTACAATAGTAGACCACGCGCCTAATTACGTGATTTTTTTTTCGTAATTCCGCTGTTCTTTTAATTTGTTTATCTGACTTTTTTCAAGTTTATATTTATTCGCTTTACATTTTGTTTCATTGTTCTTGTATTTAAAAATATTTTAGTGTATAATTTAAATGAGATAATATGTCTGAAACAAAAAAAAGACGTACAGAGGTTAGCAGCGATTCTGAGGTTTGGAAGAAATGGTTATTTGAAGATGATTCTAGTAACAACGATTTTCCTCCTTCTACATAAATGTCAATATAATTAGTGATCTATCTATTTGATACAACTAAATACAATTTAGTACAAAACTTTACTGACTGTTTCGAAGTCATTTTATATATTATATTATGTAAAATATGAATGGTCTACAATTGTAGACCACGCGACTAAACTCGTAAGGAAAAATCACGCGCCTAACGGAGGGTTAAAGACGATAGTTCATTTTTATTTTTCTTCATTAAAGAAACAAGCCCTCGCGATGTTTTATCTGTTTTTATAACTGCTGATTAACTTTTTAATCACAGCCACGAGACGTGCTTTAATAATGTCACTAAACTTTCGAAAATATGTTCCATTCTTGATGGATGAAGACATGGCTCGTTTCTCCAGTAATTTCCAAATTATCATTACTACCGCGAATGGAAACTGGTAACTGGGCCGTATCGCACACGCCAGCGTTTTCACCAATAATAATCGAATAAAAAAAATAAATTTTTCCACGAAATTCTTTCTAAATCACCCGCAAGCTTCTAAGTTTTTCTAACAGTAGTGTTGTCCTAGATTAAATTAATTTTTGAAAAAAGATCTACATATACGTACTTCCGCGGTCAGTTCCATAAATGGTTTTTTAAATTCATGGCTATTTTTTCAGTTGTAACATAACTTACCTTGACACAGCACCATTATCAATTTTTTTTTCCCGAAGTAAATTGATAAAAATGTAATTTTTTTCTCAGTTCCGCTATTTTATCTGTGCCCAACTGACCTTTATGTTCACCACAATGGCTTTTTTCAGGTTATATTCTTTTATTATAAACATTGTGATCACTTATACTACACGTACTAATTTTTTTACACAAAATTCCGCAGAGAAATAAAACTCCGCCAATTTTTCTTGAAACAATCGCATTTTATCATTACTTTTCCTTTTCTTACTAGCCATCATAAACACTGTATACATAGAACAGAAAAACTTAATGAAATATTCAGGAGAATCTAAGCAACCAACGAATGAAAATTGTGCGTAGTTTGAGAACTGCGCGCAGAGTTAAAAGAAACAAAAAATAATGTCAACAGTTTCAAGAAATAATGTGACTCGAATAGAAAAAAACCAAAAGAAAACGGTGTTTCAAAGCCTGCGTACGAATGGACAGATGTAAAAAAAGCTTCACAAATTACGGACGACGAAGCGGAGAGAAAATTAAAAATCTGTTTAATTCAAAAAAAGTCTCATCGATAAAAAGGAATTCAGTTAAAACGCGTAGAACCAAATTTTAACCGATCAGATTCAAGTCAAAACTGCTTCGTTGCGCACGATTAAGACTCGAAAATAAAAAGAGTACTCCCACAGATCACCAAAATTAAAAAAACGCGGAAAAAAATTGAAATAATTTCTACCGTTTTCGGAATAAACAAGAGCTGTGATATCGGGGGCGAATAAAAATTAATTCAAACGACGTGAATAAAAGTTTTCATATATTCCGAGAAACGACGTAAAAAAAAAACACTTTTTCTCTTTTCCGTTGTTTATTTATTTTCGCGAGCACATTATTTATAAAACGATAGAGGACCATGGAAATAACGTTAGGCAGATTACCGGTATAAGATGACTACTTTCAGAGATTTTGACTAAAACCGTGTTAAGATCAGTTAAGACAAATTCACTTATTTTTGAGAAACCATTTTTCGAATTGATTAAATGGAATCAGGTTTCCCCACTAGATGTAACTTAGTTAACATGTAGAGAACCGTCATCGAATTGGTATATTTTTAAAACAACGGATTACGAACTGAAGTGAGATAACAATTATTGGAAGATTGTATACTTCGCACGGATTAATTTTTATTACACTATCGGTCAATATTTGGTAGTAACAAAGGCTAACAGGAATAATTTTAATTCGCTCGCGTGTTATTTACATAGCTTATCATAATGAAGATCGTATTCTACCGCCACAACGAGTAGTAATGAATACGTCTAGTCATGGTAAATGGAATAATATTCTTTGCCGCTACGTGAGGACATTGCTCTGCTAGTGAAATCGGGTTATTCCGATTTTGTTAATGCCGCAAACGAATATAAAAGAACGGTATCGTTTTAAAAAATCTCCGATGAACGTTAATCGAAATTAATTCATCGCGTCAATGATGAGTATAATGACATCTTCTATACGTTTTATAATGATGCGAGTGCGTTGTTATTGCCTATTTATCAATTTCTAACTTATCCCATACAGTAAACACCGTTAGAAACCAGTGCTTAGCCGTTTCCTTATGCTAAGGTAAACGGTTTTACTACTTCAACAGTCGGTATCATGTAAGCGATCTGTAACAATTTTACACACACTTTTTGTCCAACCTGCTGATTACTAATAGTTCAGTTTTATAGAGACATTTTATTCGTTCCACTAGTGCGGAATATAAAGCGACATTTTACTTTCGCGCGTCGAAATTACAGAAATACTTTTTTTCCTCAGTTATATTTCGTTTAGCGAATGAATTAGTTATGAATCCTTCCGCATGAAAACCGATTTTAGTCAGCAACGGATATTTGTCAATTTATTTAGATGTACAAAATTGTCCGTATTCCCGAAAGAGAGAAAAAATATTTTACGATTGTAATTTAAAAAATACTTGTTTTTTTTTGTTTTTGGCACGTCAGCAAAGGAAAACCCAGCAGCAACGAAAAAGGAGAAGACTAGCTAAATATTGATTTGGTCAGAAATAACCAGAATCAAGAAACCAAGCTCTGGGATGACGGAGTGGGAGGGAATGTATGAGGCGTAATAAGATCTAGGGAACCCAAGGGATAACAAATTAGAATAAAGAATAGCAGATTCAGACGAGATGGAAGGGCATTCTGCGAAGAAGATATGGTTGGGATCTCACACAGTTTCATGATTCGGATGAAAATGACAGTTAGGAAAGGGAGTTAAATGAAAATGAAAACGAAAACTTGAGGTAACCGAGTATGATTAAGGATAGAGATTACAACGGAATTTCGTAGAATAAAAAAGTCATAAAAGCAAAAGTTTGGCCGGATGAACAGATAGAAGGAATGGTTGTTAGAGGAGGAAGAAGCATAATAATCTGACCAAAATTTAGCATGAAATTTTAACCATAGGGGGAGAAGCAGGTTGGAAGCGGGTATTTTATTGAAAAAGCGAGCAACTAAGGAACTCGATATTTCATTACCCTCAAAATGCTTATATGGCTAGAGACCTAGAGCAAATTAGTGTGGATGAAATGAGAGCAAGAATACTGCAGGTAAGGGGTCGAATACAAGGAGGGACAAAATTGCAGGACTGAGTAAGAAAAAGAGAGGAAATAGCTTGGGGAGCGGGCACTTATGGAGTCGGAGATAATCAAAAAGTTGGGATGAGAAGATATATAGGCAATGGAACATAAGATGGCGATAAGTTCAGCAGTAAAGATAAGGAAGGAAGACGAAATAATGTCTTAATGTCAGGAAAAACGGGGGGCTACTTTGTAAAACTGAAATTTTCAAATTAGCAAAATCCGGGCCAAGTAATTTTGAAATACTGATTGCGATAATTTTAATCTGAGAGAAAAAAATGACAAATTGTGAGCTTTTATACAGCAAATAATGCGGCCGTTACGAGTTTACGACCTTACAAAAACGAAACAGAAAAGTAGGAAAAATTTCTGTAATCAGACTGCGATTTAATCAGTCTCTTCTCCCTTCTTCACGTTTTCGGTTTTGCCTGTCCTCCTCTTACGATTGTCCCCTTCACAGTTCTGTCTCTACTATCATACGCGATGCAAACCACATCTTCTTTAAATTCCCCACTCCTTCTCCTTCTGAAGGCAAATTGTCGGTCTTCCTGCTCCTTATAATTCTTCCATTATCCTTTCCCTCCCATCGCCAGCTATAATACCTGTACTTTAAACTTTCCTATGCTCTATAATCGCTTCTCGATTTAACCCTTTTTTTTTTTTAATTTTTCTAGTTGTTGCGTCAAAGCCGCTGACGCGCCCAAAAAATATAAAATAATATTATTATTATTATTTTATAATAAAAAATAAAAATAAAATATTACGAGCGGTAAGGAATATGGTAAATCGAGTAAAACTATAAGTGAAAAAGTTTAGAGTATTGTAAGATGGAAGAAAAAAAAACATAAACACGAAAAATGAAACTTGAAATTTTAGGTTAGCCAAGGTTAAGGCTAAAAAAATAAAAAGATCAGACAAAAACATACCTGGAAAGAGCATAAGCGTTTAAAATGATAAAGATGAAAATTGTCCGAAATTACGTTTTATTACATTTTTAAGTTTTTTACAAGGAGAAATAATTTGGAATTGTTTTTTTTTTACTAAAATTAGTATTAAACTTAAAAACTACTATTGTTAATAAATTGTTTCTGTTTACAATTTTCGAATAGTGCGGTTTTGTTTTACGCTTGTTTAACTCCCCCTATTAGAACCGAATAGAGAGTATTATGTAGGGAGTCGCCTCAAAAATTATCTGGAAGTGAATAAACGACAATTACACAAAAATCTGAAAAAAATCAAAAATTTAAAATAAATATTAATGATTTTTTAGAGTGTTCTTATATTTAAAAAAAAGAGGAAAAAATATGCTCCATATTTTTAGGTACTTCATTAAAATTTATTGCAAAATTTTTTATTACGGGTGTATAATCAATAGCGTATGTAATTTTTATTAATATATTTATATGGTAATTCATCTATGTAAATTATTAATATATAAATCAAAATGATGGAAGTTATTAATAGCACGAATATTAGTGAAAAATGTACTGTTATTTATAAAATAAATATGCCAAGGAAATCCCCCTTCCCCTTTTAAAATTCTGGGTACAGTCCTGGTGTTGGGTTATAAAGTTGATTCTGAAATTTGTTCAGCCGTTTGAGATACACTGTGATTGTGTGTAAAACAATTTAAAATTATTTGTAAGCATGGTTAAGTTAATATTCTAAAGTGATGAGTTTTAGTTAGGTCTTTTTTTAGTGAATTTTATGTGTAACAATTTTAAAATTCTGAACTGTTCACCCAAAAAAAAAAAAAAAAAAACGGAACGATCACGTTTTGTTGCAAATACCCTAAATCTGTATAACCGATGGACTCTAGCGTAAAATGAATACGATATCGATGCAAGTTTTACAATTTAGCAAAATTAAAAAATAGGTTTTTAATTTCTAAAAATAAGTGAAAATTTTTAAAAACCACTTCGTCACTGCAAGCGGATCATTTTAAATTGTCGCCTTTTTTTTAAAGTATTAAACTTTGTTTGTGTAATAGTTTAATTTTTTCCCGTCAAAAAATTGAATAAACAAATTAATTTTATCAACCTTTGTCGTAGTTTGAGTTGCAACATATTTATCACACCGTCAATAAAGTTTGATGCATGTAGGTGAAGCGGTACAGATCTTTTGAAGTTAAAATGAAGTAAATCGATTGTCACAGTAATATAATCGGGATATATCGAATATTGCTAATGTGATGTCGGTGTGTATTCGAAGCGGAACTTCAATTCGGATACTACTACACTTAATCTCCCGATACTATTATCGTTCAACTTCGTACTATCAGCAGAATTAATTATACCGTATTTTTATTTAAAGCTAACGAACAGTAATGGATATTAGTCGAGAAGGTCATCCCACTCATTGTTCCTAAAATGACTTCGGTATGTGAATGTTGCATTGCACTAGTTATGCAATTTGCGTACTTACGTAACGTTCTGTATTGCAATAGTTCCAGTTTAGTTATAGAAAAAGGTAACTCTACTGATAAACTCGTTTGTAAACCTTGCGTGATATATGAAAACGAAAATATCAACGCATACGTATATGTGGCAGAATTATGTCATAGCCAGACTATTTTCCGTCTAAGATGAAGAAAAAAAAATTACCACTAATTTATCGGCTTTATTTTGCTTCTGTTTTTTAACCTAAATTAATTGGAAAAAAAGCGTTTTTCCCTCCAAAATATACAATATTTATGAAGATTCTTTTTGTAAGGACAGAGATAAATTTTAAGAAAACAAGATAAAAACACTTTTAAAAAGTATTACTCCAAAAGTATGAAAAGTAAATATCGTACAGCTTACATTATCGTCATTTATTCTAATCTTCGTTTTGAAAAAAAAAACCAACCATCTAACGGATAGTTTGATCGCATTATTTATTTGTGACGGTAGTATATGTTAAACGCATCAACACTGCTAATTCCTCGAATTTTTTCCTGTTAAGACATGCCGATCGCAATCGCCGAATTAGTTCAAATTTGTAGCGTAATTTAGGTTGGCCCGCATTAATGTAAATAAATTGTTGACGCAAAATAACAGCAATTTTCTGCAAGACCGAATGACTACAAAAAAAATGTTTACTAACATTCAGTACCATTTGATGAAGCTGATCGCTGAAATTTTATTTGCAATTTATTACCAGGTATGAGCATTTTATTTTATCTGTAAATTTGAGCAAGTTATCAAAATTGAAATCATTTTATCAGCTTTTAGCGATTTTGCTTCTTGATGCATAACACTGATAAAGCTTTTTCGGCAGCAAATACAAACGAAACTTTTTTAATAACTGAACCTCAGTTCGCAACCTATCTGACCGGTCTGATTGCTCTTTTTGATTGTACAGATTAAGTTACAAGCCACCAGCTGTTTCATGTTCAATTAATTAATCGTACTACGTATTACGAAATAAGCTAAATTCCTTAAAATAGGTCTTAATATCAAACTTGAGGAATTGCAAAGGATCCAGATCCATATTAATATTAACTTTTTTACCACTGAAATGCAGCAAAAATAACTGTTTTTTTTAAGATTTTGACCTAGCTGATGATGTGAGATTTGGCTTACACGTCAAACGAAAGAATAGTTCATATCCGAGATACTTTTGAAAATCATTTATTGTATTGACTGATATATCAGCAGCATCTCCAGGAAACCCGATATGATATATATATATATATATTTCTTGTTTCCTGTAAAAGGAAATTATTAATCATTTTTTCAAAAACCTTAACTGAAACTGGCAAAATAAAATCATCTATATCAGATGATCTTTCTAATCACAAACTAAACGATTACAAGTCTCATAGAAAATGCAAATATCTTTTCAATAGCGCTCTTATATCATGTGATAAAATCGGTTTTATCAAGTGGCATTCTTTCCATTTAATATCTTTTAACCTTTTCCATGTGAATTTAAAATCTAAAATCGGTACACCGGAAATATTAATAAAAACTTCAAAAACTTGAAAAATCGGTCGGTGTGAGTAGTAAGCTTATTAGCTAAGGAACTGATTAGTTCGAGTTATAATTTAGTCTTCAATATGCTGTAGTTTAATGTAATAGTTACTTTGTACAAAAATGTCAACACGGATTTATTTATTGTTCCATATTTAAATCTAATTGTGCTAAACTTCAGCACTATTTATTTAATAAAATTCATACACTACATAAAACACAATTAAGTAATAAATTACAAATGTGCTGACTAGTTTTGATTACATAGAACCATAATCATCATGATCAATGATTATGGTTTTGCATAATCGAGACTACTACGGGTTGTCAGGCCAATCAAATTTTATTTGATGCAAAATAATTTACACGATGTACGTGAATGATTAGGCAATGTGGGAAACGGGGTCTCAATTTATCATAAATATAGTCCCGCTCTGATTCCTTAGGTTCCATTTTGCTACTTCTATACGTCTTTTTATTAATATGGTAAATTTAAATATTGACACTACGTTAGTTCAGAACATTACAGATGCAAATTTATCGATATCTGTATTGTGGTTCAATAATTTTATTAAAAATAGGTATCCAGATTGCATCAAAATATTTACAGATGATGTGCTACACAGGTCGCAATAATCTCACTGGTTTCGTTTTCATTGTATCCAATGTTAGAGTTCAAAAATTAAAGCTCCTTCCTGAAATATTTGTTTTTACCGCTGAGTTGTTGGCTATCGATAAGGCTCTTGATTTCATTTGAAATGTTCTTAACCCGGACAATAAATTCACAATTTTCTCCGATAGCCTAGGTGTTTTGATTACACTAGACTATAACACTTTTAATTATAAATGCTTTCCGCATATTTACGAGATCAAGACTAAATTTCTTCAAATTTTTAATAACAATGTCTGTTTGAACTTTTACCGGAATCCCAGTGATCGCAGGGTTGGGATAAATAATGAGGTTAACGTCGTAGCCAAATGCGCTGCTTCGAATGGAATCGTACTCCTGTTCATTTCTTCCTTAGACTTACATCAAAGGAGTCATGCCACTGCTTTGGAGGATTGAATATCTTATAGAGATAGGATACTGGTATACATTATGATATGGTTCAATCTGGTATCCATTCACTTCCTTGGCACTTGGATGTTCTACCGTCTATTTCCAGTCGTCTCATACGTAGGTATGTTACGATGGTATGTAAATTACGCATGGGCCACTCCCGTGTAACATTAAATTTCGTCGACTCCTTTGGGTGCAACAGTAATCACTTTAAGTCTACCTATATTAATGCCATTAACCACTTACCGTTCAGCTGCGACAGATACGAATACAATAGAAAAGGGTTTTATGAAGAATTGGTTTTATGCGTATTTTTCCTCCCATATGATGTCCATTATTTACTTTGTTCTGGTCATATTCCAATTTTTGCCATAGTCCGCTTTATAATTAATAGTAACATACTAATTTAATTTCGCAAGTATGATGGATGCTAAATGGATGACAGTTCAGACCATATAAAAAAGAAAAAAAAGTGTACTCCTCAAATTTAAAATTTATATCATTAAGTCGTAAGTAAAACCATTTATTACCACCATTGTTTTCTGGAATTTCAAAAAAAAAAAAGTTTAATTTAACATTTTACATGATATTTTATTTTCACTGTAACGGCCACATAGAGCACCATAAACAGCGTTAATGTTAATTTTGATACTTGTAAAGAAATGTAGTGATTTAAATCTGTTCAATGGGAGTTTTGATCTAGGATATCTCGCGGTAAATTGGTATAAAGATAATTACAATACATCGGCCGACAGGAAGAGGAATAATCGACAGCATACGTGGAACAAGAAATTAGGTACAATTTGAATGTATGTAACAGAGATGAGTATGATTTTTAGAGAAAATAATGGCAAACGACATTATCATTAAGTATGATTAAATGATACTCGTAAATTAAGTTTACGGGAAGGGAAGGAAATAATTTTTTAAAAAGAGAAAAATAGTAGTCGTTTATTGTGAAATTGTGATAGAGCGTTATCTGCAGGAAACTATTCTGGAATCTGCGGCATCACGACAGAAAATGCGGTAAACATATCCTTTAGAAGTCCAGTCTAAGATGTAATAAAAATATATGAAGACATCGTGGCAACCAATACAGTTAAGCTCCGTCGATAGATGTCAGGTTAAGTTTTAATAGTCAAACGCCATGGCAGCATATGCAATTTATAAGAGTCTAACCAGACTTCGAATGGTTTTAGTCGGGCCCTACTATTATCGTATAATAAAGAAATAAAGTTGTTAACAGAAAAAGAATGGTGAGGTGGAGCATCACAGTACCATTCTTCTATCGTTTTTAATCTTTTTGGATTATCCAGAATGATATTTATTTGGTCAAAATATCTGTCCCGTTTATATAATTCTGAACTGAAATGCTGACAGGGTACAATTACTTTTAGAAGGTAATATAGGTACGTTATCAACAAATATTGCTAAAATTGTCTGGTTTGATATAAACGGATCAGAATTGTATATAAATAGAATACAGAATCACGCCAGCTGGAAACTAAAATTCAGGCTGTTCCTTCCTTGAATAAGGAATCACAATCTTTGCAACGAACGCCCTATTTTCTAAGCAAAGCATAAAGAATAGATATAGATCCGATGGAAGAATCTGTCTATAGAACAGATCGGTTTGCCGAATTTGACAGAATGATTAAACTGCAATACTGTTTGTTTTCCTAAAGTTGACGGAATCTCATCTGCTGGTTTATGATACTGCTACATAGTAGAATGCTGTGATTGAAAGCTGAACTCATGATCAAATATACCGTTTTTTATTTACAAGTACTGGATATATTTTTTGTAGAACTAGTTTTTCCAGAACCACGAATGATGTATTTAATAGGCTGATACATCTCTAAGACAGCAACGAAACTCGGGGTTTTGTTGGTTTTAGGATCATCGGTATCGCCGATTTTTTTCGCATAGGAAATATAATATTTTTGTAGACTAGAATGACATTAAGTATGTAGCAAAGAGGGCGACCGATTTTTCGGCTATCTCCCAAGTTATTTCAGTTAGTCCGGGATTTTCTTTAACAGAGCCTTTTTAGACGAGTGTGTGTTTCGTTCAGGGAGAATGACCCGGTAAGATGATTTAGTTAGAATAGTTGCTTTGAGGAACGTTGAATGAAAGTTGTATGTCGTCAGTTTTGTTATTAGTGAAAGTTATCTTTGGGTTAAATGTGAATGCGTCTGCTTTTCGCTTGTCTGTTTTAATTCAACTGCCATCATCCATATGCTTTCCAAGATTATTGGAGAATTTTTTTAGTTTTATTTTGCCGTGTAGCATATTGAATGTTTAGTCTTTCTAGGTAGATTTTTTGAACGAATATTCTTTGTATTTTCCGACTTCCTTCCCTAATTTATGACAGAATCAGCTGCAGGTTATTTTTAATGAAGGATATCGGCTTTGTTGACATTTTTTTTTTTTCCCCCTGCTCTGGTGATACTTATTAGTTTTCTAATTAAATCTGTTTCCGTTTATACGTCTCATTTTATATTTGGTGACATTTTTACATACTGTCTGAATCATGAAGTTTCGATGTTTGTTTCTTTAAACCTACACTATTTTTAACGATAGTGATAATGCGTTCTCTATCGGTCGTATACAGTAGGAATAAAATAATTTTTATAATCCATGTATGTACCTATTGCATTCAAATGTCCGGAAGTAACAATCGATATAAGGTATATTTTAAACTGTTTCCATTTATGTAGGAATTTTAGTTAAATATGAAAAAACAAGTTCAGTCAAGCATGAGGGTTCATGCGCTGAGGATTCCGTATGTTAAGTTAAAGATAACCATAATTTACATTTACATAATACTAAATTCAAAACAACAATAATTCCAAAACAGGTATTTTTAGTCCAGTTCTTTTTCACACATCACGCAGTGTCATCATATTCTACGGAAAAAAAAAATAAATTCTAATAAATAAACGCTATTTAGTACTAGATTTTTGGAAGGATTAATTATCAATAAATATTTAAAAATTTGTAATTGTATTAGTTTGTTTTCCGAACTTCTATATAGTTATATTTGAATACTATTACTTAAACCACCTTCCTCGTTTGTCACTATTTATTAGATTACTATACTGAGAAGTTAATTTCTCAACTGTTCATCAAATAAAATCAATAATTTTCTTGATGTAATTTCAATAATTACGATTTTTAAATAAAATTTATTTAGATATATACGCAAAATTTTAAATAAACTACAGCAAACATGCCAGAATGAGCATATTTTAAACTCCATTCGAAATTTATAGCTATAATATTCGCGATGCAAACAGGGGGCTACATATTAGTTCTCGCGCTTTTTGAACTTTTCGGCAAATTCGAAAGTTTGGTTAAGAAAACAAAATACGGTTTCGTTCCCGACAAATAGTAATCTATCAAACGATATATCACATGCCCGGGAAAAAAAATATTTTTTTTAAAATTTCGAGCTTTCAGTGCCCCGAAGGTCCAGTTTTCAAGTTGGAAATCCGGATGTTCCAAACTAAAGAAATATACGGGGATGCGCGTATTTTCAGCCGTAATATTCGCGGCGCTAGAGAGGGAACACTTCATATTTCGCGATTTTTTGAACTTTACTGCAATTTTGAAAGTATCATTAAGGAAATAAAATACGGTTTCGTTCCCGACAAACAGCGATCTTTCGAACAATATATCACATGCCCGGGAAAAAAAATATTTTTTTCCAAAATTTCGAGTTTTCGGCGCCCCGAAGGTCCAGTTTTAAAGTTGGAAGGCCGGATGTTCCAAGCTAGAGAAATATACGAGGATGCGCATATTTTTAATCATGTTCAAAATTTTTAGCTATAATATTCGCGGCGCTTTGAGGGGGGACACGCCATTTTTTGCACTTTTTTGAACTTTTCGGCAACTTTACACAACTTTTGTAACATAATTTTCTGATTTTATGAAAGGATTCCTGCATTTTAGTTTATATTTTGAATTTCAGCTTTATAGATTTATCGGGTGATGAGTTATGATTTTTTAAGTGATTTTTGAGGTCGCTTTATGTACCGTATTATATATTCTTGACGGTTTTTTGTTTTTTTTTGCCGCCCAGGGTAATCGGTAATCTTTAAGTTATAGATCATTTTAAAGGGAATTTTAATTGTGATTTATGTTCCAAATTTGAAGTTTATAAGTCAAGCTGTTCGTGAGTTATTGATTTTTATTTGATATTTTTGTCATTTGTGTACCATCTTATTAGGATTCCGTAAGTTATTACGGAATCCTAATAAAATTAGATGTCAACTGTCTTCGTTGACAGACAGTTACTAAAGTCTATAATAATTTTAAAAATATATATAACAAACTTATCAACAATTTTAACGGACAAGTTTGACATGATAAATATGCCATAGTAATATATTTACATATTCAATACTACTTAATAACGTGTGTTGAAATTTCTTTGAATGAGAAGTTATTCGCGTTCTGGGATTTTATACTATTATGGAAATATTTTCGTTTAGTTTTCGTTTTCATTAGTTATAATTTCGTGGAAGTTTAAAATTTTAAATATTAATCGAACATGCGAGGTGATTAAGAAATATTTTTTATGCAACCTGATTATTAGTTTTGATTAGTATAGATATTCAGGTAATATGGCGTTTTTTTTTCTACACTTTTGTTTATTCAATACGATTATATTTAATTAAGCTTTAATAATACGTAATTTTTGATTTATTTATTCGCAGATTATATTTAGAATTAAAATTTATTAGAAAATTGTTATAATTTTTTTATTTCTTATCGTATCATAAACCTTTTTTTTTTGGTTCTTTCTTCAGCAACATCCTGTTCAAAAACTGGTAGCGATGAATGAAAATTATTAAAATAATCCACAAAACTGCCACTAATCATACCTCCACTTTACTGATCCTCCCTTTATATGCGACCACAACCATATTCTTTTTGAATGTCCTGCTCTTTTTCTCGAGTACTCTCATCTATACGCCGAACTCTTGGCGTTGGATCTTCCTACCCCTTTCAATGCTTCCTTTATCCTTTCCTTCCCATCTCTAGCCGTTATTCCCCTCCTACTCTCCTTTATACTCTCTATCACCAATCGCCTCAGAATCTGAGTAGGTGATCTAAAAGCTCATGTAGTTGGGTCAGTGCTGACACCGAACCCATTTAAAAAAATATATATATCAAATAAAAATCAATAGCTCACGAACGGCTTGACTTATAAACTTCAAATTTGGAACATAAATTACGATTAAAATTCTCTTTAAAACGATCTATAATTTCATTTATAATTATTATTATTACGATTATATTTATTTATTTCTTATTCTCCAACCGCCGATAACATTTGGTGATTGTCAGTTTCTCCGTTCTCACTACAAATTATCTATTCTTATTTTTACATTAGATCCCGCTTTATCGGCTCGGACGTTTTCCTCTACAATTAATGTTATATTCGTGTACCAAAGCACATCTCCTTTCGTTCTGACAATAGTCGCTGTGCCTTTTCGGGAAGTTTCTAAACATATGGGGTATCAGAGATTGATCTTTTCATGTTCGTAGGATGATTTTCTTTTTTTCTTTTTTTTAAATTTGTGTATTCTCCTTATATTGTTTGTTGCACGAAAATGGCTTTTGTTTGTTTCTTTCAGCTCACACCCTTAATGCCTTTTGTTTCGTGAAAAGTCCGTTTAGGTTGACGATAATCATTCTTTATCGTTATAGCCGCTATACAATCGGTTTTCACAGTCAACGTGCGGGAGCGTTGTTTTCCTTTGACCGGTTGCCCAGATCTCTTTTATCATTTCTGGCTAAGCAATAAATGGGAGCTGCACGCTATTAGTTCGCACCGATTGTCATTTTATAAATTGTTGACCGCTCAATTTACAGTCTTTTGCAATCAACTGTTTTAGTACGCATTTTATGGTTTTATATTTAGTCCTGGATTTTTGGAAGGATTAATATATCATCTAGACTAGAACATTTTAGTACCAATAAATATTTAAAAATTTGTAATTATTTTCATCCAAAATATTTTTTATAATTAATTTATTTTGTCCATGTCGTTGCTTTTTTAATTTCTCCGATGTTTAATTTTTTTCATTTTTGAATTTATTTCTCTTGCAGTACAGTATGACACTGAGTGAGGCGTGGAAAAGAACTTGACTGAAAATATTTGTTTTATAATTAATTATTGTATAAATGTAAAGTATAGTAATCCTTATTAAAACATACTTTATAGGAATAGAATGCTAAGTGAAAAATGCAGGATCAAACTTAAAATCAGATTTCTTTGTTTTGAATTTAGTATTATGTAAATGAAAATTATAGTTATCTTCAATTTAACATGCAGAATCCTCAGCGCATAAAACATCATGCTTCACTGAACTTGTTTTTAATATGCTATAAACAGTGACATACCAAGCGGGGCAACAGGCGCAGTCACCCCTTAGAAAAGAAACTGCAGGGACAACGCCCCCTCAGAAAAATGTATATTACACTAGTATAAATAACAGTTATTTAATAAAAATCCAAGAAAATTAAACTAAAAGTAGGTAAATAAAATTTATGTTCATTTCAAATACATTGATCACATTTCCTTTCATTTTTTTTTTTTTTATATTTTTATATGCCTTTTCATTATACATCAATTCTTACAATTTAAAATTTGTACATATAATATTTATTGTAACAAATATCATTAATAATGTAGATTTGGATAAAGCATTACTAGTAACTATGGTTTTTCAAACAATAGGCGTATGTGTGAATGTATTTAAACCATTTAAAAATTAACATTACCAGAATTATTCAAATAGAATAGTTTTATGGAGCTTTGGAAGATGTTTAAAAAATTTACAAAAATTGTTTTAAAATAAAAATAAATGTGCAGATGATATAGGCAAAGTAAGAGTACTAAAAAAATAATAATTATATGAGATAATTTGATCATTTTAGTATCTGTACCAATAAATTTTAAAAAATTTCAATATTTTAAATTTAAGATTAAAGTGTATAAACAACTGCATTTCTAAAAAAATGTAACAAAGTATAAATTAATATAAAAGATAAATCTCAAGTTCAAGGGGAGTTATATGTAAAAATATCCGATAGTTATTATAATTAGTAAATTTGAATCACCAATTTTGCAATTCAGCAATTTAATTAAATAGATATTTTAATCGCAACGAGTTTATTCAGAGATAAGTGAAAAAAGTGTCAGTCACTTTACTTGCATGAACCAGTAAGTGGCAACGGTGACAAATTAATCAGTTAAATGCATGTATTAACGTTTCTTTCAAAAAAAAAAAAAATTATTAGCATGATTAAGATTTTCAGTTGTTTTTAAAACTGAACAAACGATATCATTTTTAATCAATAAATTAATAAATTCTAAAAATATATATTTTTTTAATTGGTTCTCGAAATATTTTGATTATTTATATCAATTCAATGATTATCGATAATGTTTCAAATTCAAATGTCAGTAAACTGTTTATGTTTTCATTTGATAAGAATAGGACACCAGCTGATAGCATATTTTTACTTTGTAATAATTTATCAGTAATATAAAATAGGCCTTTCCACATAATTATTTTATTGATTTAATTATAAGTTTATATTAAGCCGTAAATATGGACGAAGAAAACGAAGAATGTGCTTATCTAATCGCTGTCTCTTCATCGTATATCGATGTGAGTAAAATTTTTAATTTTAATTATATTTGTATCTTCAAAGGAAGAAAAATTTGTGTCATAAATTACAAATATTTACACAACTACACCGTGCAAGACAAAAGATTTACTTAATAATGTAGGAAAACATATCTTCGCAGCGCTGTTCAAAGAAATAAACAAAAATATAAAAGGAGCAATGTAATTATATATCATAAAATTTTAATATTATCTTTTCTTTATAGGATAAAGATAATATGGGTGCTGGTGAAGTTAATGTCAGTCAACAAGTATTAGTACCAACAGGTTCTATGAATCGTTTTACACAGTACATTACAGCTATTATAGGTAAATCTTATTTAATTTCGGAAATAAATTTTCATAGAAATTTATATTAAGACGAGAACTTACTGTTATTAGATCTAATAAATATTTGATATTTGCCGGTTTTCAAATTTTTGAAATGCGGATCCGCTGGTATAAAAAAAAGGAAGAAAAGAAGATAGAAGTAAAGTATTTTACTTTAATGAAGTTCATAGATATCATATCCAGTATGCGTTTTGTCTTTTGAAAAAAATGTAAAATAAAAATAAAGAATTACTGTTTAATCACTACTAAATATATCAGGAATGGATCCCGAGAGACATTTTGGGGAGGGAAATTATATAATTACGTAATATCTTATATGGTAGACAGTAGATTTGTGAAATACTTTGTTTCATAAAGAAAATCAAATGACGACCTCTTTAGAAATTTAAAAATGTTTTAAAAATACATGATTATTACAATTTAATTTAAATTTTGTTTGATTTTTAGGTGAAAAATAAAAAAAATATAAAATGGTAGTTTAGAATTTAAATAGTAAATTACTAGAAAGAATAAAACGATAGTATTTTTATTAGACTTTACTTCTTTTTTATTTTTGTTAATAATCCGATTCAAATTCTTTGTCCGTGAGCAAGTAAAAAAAATAGACACATTTCTCATTGAACTATTTTCATTTACATTACAAAATAAAAATTAAAAATAAATTAAATGGGCAAAGATCGATAACACTTGTGTTAAAAATAAAAAAAAAAATGTAACATTAATGGTTTTACTAGAAAACAGTATTAAATATTAGTTATCATTAAATCAATAGGTAACATTTATACAAATCTTTTCTATAATATAAATTAAGTTTCTCTGTTATAACAAATTTTTTCATCGAGGTTTTTGGTACTTAGGGGGGAAATGCCCCCCCCCGTGGATCCTCTACTGAGTATAATAATTACTTACGCGCTCAATGAAAATACATTTGAATTTATTTTCGTGTAAATGTAGTTTATAAATATGACTCGTAATAATGTTCAAGTGGAAATTTTACGGAATCACAACAGTTTGACTAACAGTGGGGTTTTAGGTAAGTGAAATTTAATGATCAGTATGCCAGTTTTTGTTTATTCAATACATTATATATATATATAGTTTATATTATTTGTAGTTTTTTTATGTAAAATTATAAATAAATATCAATATGGATCTTTTAGACTTTATTGCAGAAAATCTGTATAATTTATCAAACGCGATTTTGTGGCTAATGAATGTATAATACATTTTAGTTTTGCTATTGCCTCCAGAAAAATTATTTTCCTATCATCTTGACCACTATTTTTTATTTAATTTATGGAAGAGTAGATTAATATTTGCGAATGTAACATTTGTAAAAAAAAAAAAAGGGTTTGAAGGTATCCTTTGTCAATGTTAATAGTTTATTGTATATTTAAATGAAAATTCAAAAATATGTGAAATGACGAAAACAGAAACTAATAAAAAATAAAAATATACACAGTAAAAAATAAACACTCCACCTCTGTGTATAGCTTCTTACGTCAGATATTATTAAAAGCCTAAATAAAAATTTTTTTAGTTGAATTGAGTAAATTTTAATAATGTATTAAAAGTATAAATTACTCGAGTTTCTTTTTAGGTAACATCATTTTTAGAGCTCTATTTGTCGCGATCATAGTTGGAAACTATTTCAGGCTCATATTTTTATTGACAGCTTTAATTTTTTATAGGGGCATAAATGTGTTAAATTTTGAAAAAATCGTGAATGGTTTGACGTAATATAGATAGTATTTTTTAAAAGTTGTAATAATTTTCAATGAACGCTAATTTTTGACTAATTTGTTATTATTTTTAGATTTTCAAATTTGTTTAAAAGAAAAAAAATGGAGCATGTTTACGGAATTTTTAATTTTGAAAAAAGGTTATGCACATATCCTCCCTCCCCAAAAATACAAAAACAAAAAAGAACAGAACATTACAATATACTTTATTGTCTAAAGTTGTATTTTGAAAAATAATTCCATTAAAAAATAAATTGATCGCGCTGGAAAAGTCCCCTTAGGTTGATATAATCTTATTCATTTAAGCACCTTTATAAAACATATTTTTTGTTTGAAATCCAAGTACTCAAATTGTGAGTAAGGTTAACTTCTCATAAATTTCTGGATCCCAATAACAATCTTTGTTTGATGTTTTATTTTTTGATCGTTCAATGATTTGAACTTTTTATTTAATAGAATAAGCAAGGCGTTGTATAATGGACAGCGGAAACAATTTGCAACAAAGAAACACCAAAAAAAATAACAGAACTTATTACAAAGAATTAAATTAAATACTCGTTAATAATCACGTGGAAGGCAATGGCAAACCATCACGTACAGCATCATATGCGCGCTAGTTAGTACACAGCAGACATACATGGGACTGCACTTGCAACGCGATAACAAGCGACTACAATCAGTTCCGAATGATGTCTTGCGTGTGTATATTCGCGTTGCATATAATAATTGCTTAGTACACTACCTATATCTGTATAGCTGAGATGTACGAATAGGTAGTCGCCGACGCTCAGGAATTAAGTATGGCGCTATAAAGAAAGAATGAATCTAGGAGAAGTAATGTCGCAAAAAAATCTCCAGAAGACAAAAGGAAACCACTGGAGTAATTTCCCATGAGAACATATGAAGTGTTGCCCAGTAGAATATAAATGTGTTGTTATGCGATCCGCTGGCGTCTTGAATCCCAGGCTTGAGATGTGAAATATGCTAACGGGCATTCTGGACTTTTTCTGGATTAGAATGTTAAATACGTGATTGGGGAAGCTAATTTCATCCTACGTCTAGTCAACAGAATAGGAACTTGGGACGTGCGACGTTTACTTGAAATTGGTAAATTAAAAATAGTGAATGATGAACCGGTCCGGGATAAAATATCAATCTGCGGTCTATCCGAGACATAATACAATCAAGTAGGACACACTTTGAGAGTTATGACTATTCTATATATTGTGAAAGTTATAAAAATAAGAAAAAAATAGTTATTTACTAAAGGGTTACGCAGCCATTAATAACCGCATAATTTTAATTAGATTGAAGACAGCGCTAAGTAATTTCAATTTGATACAACAATATGAGCCAACGGTGGTCTCGTTCAAAGATGATATTGACTTCTTTTGTGATGAACTCAAAGTATAACACTAAATAAATTTCAAGTTACTGTTATTGTTGGCGATTTCAGTGCAACAATAGTAAAACTTTAGCGAACAATCATCTAAAAGAAACAGTGTGAACTTTAGAATAGGAAATCGGTATGGAAGCGGCAAAAAGCTTATTCATTTCGCTCTTGACTTCCGGCTTCTATGGCTAATATAATTTTCAAGCACCTGGCGCGTAGATTAGTCTCATGGGTTTCGCCAGGGGATGAATCTAGAAATCATATCAGATGTGTCGATTCTCGTGCAAAAATGGCTCTTCCAGGTTCGGAGTGTGGCACTGATCAGCAATGATGGAACTGAAATTAAGGTCAAGAAGTCGAAAAAAATATAAATATCGCCGAAAGAATTATGAAACCGAAGAAGTATTTAGAAATGCTATAATTATGAGGATTAAAACGATGCCCGAGGTAATGAGAGTAGTTTGTCTCTAGCAAAAGTATGGAACAATTTTAAAGAACAGATAAAAAAAAACATACTAAATGTCTCGCAACAACACGAAACTACAGGTGCGATAAGAATGCGCAAAAGTCTGAATCAAGCTAGTAGGAAAATCTGGAGTAATAAAATAAAAAATGTTTTTCAAGAGAAACTAGAACAATTATATATCTTCTATATGTACTGAAATAGAACAGTACGCGGAAAAGGATCAAACAAAGACACTATTTAAAAATTTACCCTATATCACCTGAGAATTCAAACTAATGAGAGCCAAAGGAACAGGAGAGCACAACCTGAATATGAAACAATTAATTGAAAAAGCACGAGAGTACAATTTAGAAGTAATTTTATGCTTTGCAGACTTTCGAAGAGCTTTTGAGTGTGTGCAGTGGAGAAAATTATGGCCAGCCCTTACTTAATTGGGAGCTCCAAAATATTTAGTACTACTAATTAAAAGGCCGCATGACAAGAATACTGCAAGAATTAAAACAGGAAGGTGGGCGTTCTTAGATTAAGGTTGGTCGGATCATAAAGCAAAATTGTTTACTTTCACCGCTGCTTATTAATTGATACACCGAAGTTATCGTAAGAGAAACATTTTGTAGTGATGGTGGAACAGGAGCAACCGAATGCGATGTTGGATTTTCAAATAAGAGACAATGTAGATCGGAGCTACAGCATACAAAAGAACGTCTATCGCACATTTGGCGAGATCAAGCAATAAATAGAAAAATTAAAATGGGATTGGTGAAAATATTAATATTTTCGATTTTTCGGTACGGTGCTGAAACTTGAGCACTCGTGAAGTAGACTCTGGAAATGCAGTGCGGAGACGTATGCTACGTAAGAACAAAGTGCCAGTGTTGAAGGAAATTGGCGAACGAGAGCGGTTGACAGCAGAGATTCAATCTAGAGCGCGGCGATCTTCATTGAAGAAAGATGGTGTAATGGGGTAATCAAGATTACGAAGAGAGTTTCTTTAGTGAATGCGTTTACGAAGCTATAACCGGGTCGGGTGCTGAAATTACTGTCGAAGAGTGACATTTTGTTGTTACGGTGCAATTGTTAACGATGATGATGGTGATGATAATTATTTCCTTATTACTCTATTATTTATCATAAAGAACAAGAAATAATGATTAAACGAACGATTTTATTGTGTTTTGTTTTAACATATGTTAATACTAATGTTCTAACTGCAGAAAAAAAAAATACGCATATATATGTATATATATATCAAGAAATTGAGAAGTTTTCTTTTATCAAAGGTTAGCATGTTGTTGAATTTCTTGTTATTTTATTGTAACAACTTGAGTATTATGAAGACAATAAAACACAAAACGAAGTTTAAAATTTAGTTAAGAAGTAGGTACTGTATATGTTTTAGTTTTATTTATACTCGGGAATAATTTTCATATTTTTATCATTTATTTAAACAAATAAGTATCTTATATTTTTAAAAACGATTTAATCGAAAGTTTATTTTTTAAATATAAGTTTGCGATTAACCTTATAATGATCCGAATTGGGTTTAATTAAATTAAACGAATAGACAGTGTATGATTTATTATATTATTATTTCAGTAACAATCGGAGGTTTAATTTCCGGTACATCACTGGGATGGACATCTCCAGCTACAATTAAACTGCTAAATGGTACTTATGGATTTGCGGTGTCAGTTGACGATATATCGTGGATGGCTGGGGCAATGCCGTTGGGTGCAATTTTAGGATGTATACTAACAGGGATTTTCATTGACATTATCGGCAGAAAATCTTGGTTACTGGTATTAATATTACCGAATAGTGCTGGATGGGCTTTAATGATTTGGGCTCAATCGGTACGTGTTTTGCGATGTTAATATTACTTTTAAATTTCACTATTATTAAATACTTATTAGTTTCTTTTATACTCGTACTTATTTGAGTACCTTTCAAAAAACTTAAAAATATTAGTATATCTTATTTTTTAGTTATGAATTTACATATTCGGCGTATTTTCAAACATTTAATATCACGGAATATAAAAATAAAAATAATAAATATTTGAAGTTAGGAATTTATTTCAGTGCACAAGTGTCTTGGTTTTGGATTTTCAAATAACTTCACTGACTCGTTTTATCGTTAATAATAATCAGAGAAGTCAATATATAAATTTTATCTTATAGTACTATAAAAATGCATTGTATATTGTACAAAATACAAACAGAGCTAAATTTTCTTCATATTAATTACTGTTTTAGAAAATAATTTATTACATCTAAATAATATGCTAACTTATTTCTGTTATTTATGTCATATGTTTTATACAGTTGCGTGTTTTGAATATCTGTACACATTTTTTCATTGTAAAATGCATTACAAAATAACAAAAAAAAAAAAAAAAACAGATTTTAATGGTTGTGAATATGCGCAGTATTTTGGAACTTATTATATTATCAAGAAGTTTATCTTTGTTCGTTTTGTTTAATTAAATTATGGTGTAATGTATATATTTGTACATGAATTGTTTTGGTTATTGTTAAAAATGTTGAAAATAACGACATTACCATGAGAGCCAAGATGTAAAATTAAGATAAATATATTTAGCTACAACTTGGTGTGAATAGAATGCAAGCACAACGTAACATAACTAATAAGTAAATTTAAACAAGTTAAATTTTTTCAGAGTATTATTGCTTTCCAATGATTTTACTTACTAATTCGGCGGTATAGAAATATTTTCCGCAGTTTTCTAGGTATTAAATTTTAAATATATGTGGTTTCCTGAATTGCTATGATTGTATTACGAAAAAATCGTCATAACGTTTCATGTACCAAATTACTGAAAAATATCATTTAAACTACTACAAATTTTAATGAAACAATTGTTTTTATCATTAAAATAAGTTTATTTGGATTTCCGAATTGTACTGTTGTATTTTGTTGACTTACATATTATTCTGCTAAAAGAGTATAATTTGTTTTTGTTGTACGTAGCCAGCGATGTTTTGTTACGGGAGATTTTTAACTGGAATAGCAACTGGTAGTTTTTGTATGGCAGTTCCTATATATACCGCTGAAATTAGTGAAAAAGAAATAAGAGGCACCCTCGGTACCTACTTGCAGTTACAGATAAGTGCTGGAATATTGTCTATGTATATAATTGGATATTACGTAAGTTACTTTTTTTTTAATTGTATGGCTCTAATAATTTTGATTTTAGCAATCGTATATGCTTATTTATCTCCAGTGTCGTTAATTTTATTTAATATAAATAACAGTATTTTTAAAGGCTGTTTTAAATTGGGTTAGCAAAATGTTGTCAGTTATAAAATATATTTAGCATATTTGTAAAAAACTAGATTGTGATTAGCTATAAAAAACCTCGAAACGTAAATAAGTTTCGGTTGGAAAATATCGGTCTCATCACATTTCGGCCTCGTCTTATTTGGAAGTAGTTTCAGTTTAGCATCGACGAGGTTCATTTTTTTTATTTTTTTTCTATTTTGTATACCTACATAATATAAAGTAGCTATTACATTAAAAAATTATTTGCGGAATTAGTCATTAATTTCGTTATAAAATAGTGAATTATTTATGGTTTAGTAGTTTTCCCGTTAAATTAATAAAATTGAAAAATTCTTCTTTGGGTTTTACAATCCAATGCAAGGTAACCAATTTAACGAAATTTCGTATAAAAATTATACTGGCAACGAATAAAATTAACGAATATTAATGGTATTAAGGAATTTGTTATATTTGAAAAGAACAAGGAAATGGGTATATACTGAAAGCTAAATTGAAACCAAAGGATGAAACGAGACACGCGTGTCGGTTCTCAGAAATGACGTGTAGATAAGAAGTTGTAATGTGAAAAAAATTATTGTTTAATATTATCAGCTCATTATGTTTGGGTATAAATAGCTTACCTGATATTTATGATTTATTGTTCTTATTTTTAAAAATATGATTTCATTATCTCCAGTTTTATGGCTTTTATTAAAGTTGGTTTGCATATGTTTATGTTTTGTTTATATATTTAAAACGTGTCTAATTTATTCATATCTGTTAACAAATTTATTCTTAGTTTGTTTTATATTACAGTCACTGCAATTGTTATCAATTTAGTTAACACTATTTATTTGTTTATTCATCGATAATAATTCTTCATTAAAAAACTTTCTATGGTAACGCAATTAGTTAGCTGAGTTTCGCCGAGTAGAACGAGGGTTGAATTTTTCTGTTGGACATAGAAAATGTGTTTTTGCAAATTATGATCCTGCCTAAAAAAAATTAAAACTTTATTTGCTATATTTCAGTTACGTTTTAAATTTCATTGTCAGTATACAAATTTGTTGATTATTTTTCTTATTTAAATATTCTTTAAGTGCGTAAACATATCATATATAAATATGTGTATATATATATATCAGTAGTGAATCCTGATTTTTTTTTCTTGATACTTCACTAAGGCAGAAAAATGTTGAGCAGTGTATCATGACTATACAAACATAAACAGATTAGGAAGTCGTTTTTTTTTTTTTTAAATCTAATTTAATTAAGAGAAAATTGATATTTAAATTTAAATAAAGTGACTAGCGTCCTACTGATTTAAGCATTTTTCATCGCATGCTCAAGTACTTTTCAAATTTCTACTAGCAAACCAAAAACTTTCTCTACAGCCAAGGCGATCTGTGCTGCTAGAGAAATACTGGCAGATTTATTTCTTTTTCATATTTGTTTACGAATCCAAAGAATATTTAAATAAGAAAAAATCTGCAATATTCATTTTATAATCTAATATTCCGTAATGAAACTAAGTATTAAATTATAAATATAAAAAACATACAAACTGAAACAATTATCTTTGAAAAATGCCGACTAGTTTTGGTTAACTGGATTTATAATCGTAGCAATGAAAAAACTTTTATAGGGTTTTTGTATAGCATTTGAAAACAAAGTAAGGCTTATTAAATTATTTTCATCTTCAAATAATGCAGTAATACGAATGCATTTAGTACAAAGAAAATAGCACTATTCTCTGTGTAAATGTACTTATTTTCTCTGCTTCATGAAAAATCATTGAATCATCGAATCTTTTTGGCAATTTGCGTGACTAAAATTTCCGTATATTTAATATTTTTCCGCGAACCTACGAAAATATAGGTACATTTACAATAGAGATTTTAACGAAAGCGATTCCTATTTTTTAATTTTTTTTCTTTTGTCGAAATGTTAGAATCTTTAGTAATTGTCAAATCGATATGTGAAAATTCAACCGTACTGGATCTTGTTACCTATATTAATAACATGTTCCTATTTCTTCGCTAAAATTACGAATTAACATGCTATTATAAAGAGTCTATGATGAGACAAGATTACGATGTACAGTTTACATATTATAGACTGTGATAAAATTATATTTCCTTTACAATAAATTTTACATCGATAAATAGAATTTTTTCTTTCAATTCATTTTTATAACTATTGCAATTACTGAAAATTAAATTATTACTTATAAATTATAATTTAGCCGTATTTGAAAATAATTTTAATTTGTTTTATATAAAATTCGTTAAAGAAAAATATACAATAAAAAAAGTTATTCTTAAGCAATTTAAACTTTTATATTACTTATGAATTACTTAAAATACATAGAATTTTCATCGTTTTCTGCATCACTTTTAAGCTCCCGCTTAAAAATATTTATTGTTAAAAAAAATTAAATCCTATTCACTTACCTTAAAAAAGACTGCTTTCATAATATGTTGTAAATAGTCTGTAAAATTAAAAATAAATTAAGTAATTTTTTTGTTTTTAAATATGTTCATCTTAAATAGTATGTATTAAAATTAATATAAATTATGTATAACTAGTTATGTGAAATGGAACTCGCAACTAATTCTTTTAATTAGATGCCAGCGTCACATATTTGTTTCTAAATCTAGTTTTATATTTAGAAAGTAATACAGTTTATCTAAAATAAAATTGAATTAAAATTGGCGGCTGTAAGTTTATAAATAATATTTTTTATTTTGCAAAAAATGTACAGAGAGTTTAAAATATTAAAACTACTTATACTTTAACCACAAAATTCGTAAAATCTTCAGAACGTTTTCAATTCTTCGGACAAGGATTAATGTTTAAATAAACTCAATTTAAACTCGGTAATTGCACGTATTCCGATGATGTTGAATTTTATTCTGGACGAAATAATAAATATCGCACTCCTTTTCCTGGTCTGAAGTTAAAAGAGGCATCGGATCAGGATTCTACTTTAATGTAAAAAGAAGAAATATATTTTATATAAATTTTGAAAATAAAAAAACCTACCTGGTAAAAGTTTCTTTAATAATTTTTTTCATTTCATTCATTGCTGATGAGCATAAAATGATTTTTCAATATAGAAGAATTTAAATAATAAAAAAGCGTAAAAACCGCAAGGTAAGAACACATGTGTAATTTTTATGAAATTACAAAATGAAGAAGAACGTTATCCAATTTAATTACACTTCCCATAATAAAGGATAAATACGTTTATTTTTTTTGAAATTTTCGATTTTTTTATTATTTAAAAAATGGCATTGTATAAATGGTGGACACTTATTTCCGGATCATACCTTTCATTTAACATACAACACATTGAGGAATTCAAATATTTTTTGTGGGGAAAACACGCCCCATCCATTTTAAATTTTATTTGTTTATGAAGTTCTTATATACTTGTTTCAGAGGTACGTTAATTTAAAAAAAAAGGAGGTGCCAAAATCTTTCGTTATTTTTATAAATAGCGGGTATTAAATAGTTACTAAGGAAATGCGTGAATATAAGTTTTTTAGCGGGGTTTGTGTGTTTTTTTTTAAACTCTTCTGGAAATAAAATTATATTAAAAAGTAGGAATTATAAAGATTAAGAGACAGTATAAAGTAATTAAGGAGCCACAAAAAAGTGAAATTAATAAATCAGAAATTTTCTCTTTTACGATTATTTAATTTTTACAAATAGGTCAAGTCAGAGATTCTGTTCTTTCCTTTACCGAATGTAGTAAATCAAATCTGCCATTTGAGGAAAATTATCTCCGTGTGGTATTCAAGACATTTCATTTGTGATTTAAGTAACTGAAGTAAGTAAAAAATTGAAATAAAATATATATTATTGAACCTTGTCCAGTAAGCATTTTTATTTGTAAAATTTTTATTGAGACCGAATACTTTTTTACAATTCGGAGCCTGATATGTTAGCTTCTGACTGTGATAGGGCGTGCGATGTTTGTTATTTTTTCAAAATAAAAAAGGTGACATGAAAATACTTGTCAAGTTACAGAATTCATAGAATTTTTCTTGGTCAGTTTAATTTTTATTTCCTAAATTCTCGATGGCTTTTTATAATTTTAAGCTCTCATGAAGTTCTTTTGGCGGTATTTTTGTAAATTAAAAATAAATTTATTTTCATGTGTACAGCAAGTTTCAAATATATACTTGTATATATGTGACCTGGTCTATGAAAGCCGGGCTAATGTGTCAAAAAATCAATTTTCACTTTTTTGGATGTTCTTATAGAAAAAAAAACACGCTCTTTTCAATGAAACAAACCCAAGATTTCTACCTTCATTACATTCTTCACAAATTGTGTTTTAAAAGAAAACAAGAACTTCAAAAAAAACATACAAGAAGTGAAAAACTACAATAGAAAAAAAAAAATTAATTTTTTAAAAAAAATAGTATAAACTACTTCTTGCGACTTATTTTATTTGGTATTGAGGTTTCTCGATAGGATTTATCGTATTTTTCATCGGTTTTCTTCCTTTTCTTTGCCACGGCCACTTCAGTCTTTTTTTTTTTGATTTTGCCAAGTTTTTATCCGGTTTCGGTTGTTTTGGTTTTATTTTTTCATCTTCCATTTTGATTTCGGTAAATTTTCATCTGCTTTCCGTTTCGGTTCTTTAATTAAGGGGTTTTCAGGTAATGACGCTACAATATCAGCTTTAGCGATATCAGAAATTAAACTTCTTATGTTATTGTAAAGGTACCATTGGCGTTCTAAATCTAAACCTTTTGGAGTGATTTTCTCAGGCATCTTATCATCAATAGGTTGTAGCAGTAATTGAAATTTTCTCATATCGTCACTGTTCGCATACATGTTTCCTGCTACGTCATCTCAGGAAATTTTGATGTGGTGGAAACTTGTGATTCCTACTAAAGGTTTATAAAACTGCTTCAGATAGGTGGTCCAATCATACCAGGTTTCGATTTCTTTTCTTTTTCCAAATTTTTTTCGTCCGCAGATCATCTCATAAACTTTATCTAAAACATTACTTGTTCTACCTGATTCAATTTGGCTCAATATGACTAAATCTTGCTGTTCTTTATCTAATTCTAAAAAAGTATTTTTCGATTTCTCGATCATATTTCGTAGTATTGAAACACTACATTTTCGATTACAACAAGGTTCATCAAAAAATTTTGAAACTACTTTTTTCTTCCTCTGCATCTAGGAGAGATAATTCAAAATTATTCGAAGAGTTGAGAATACGAATTTCATCTGGATTTTCTTCATCACTGTTATGAGCAAGTTGATGATCATCAAAGTTATCAAAGTAGAGTTTCTCTGCATTACTGAGCTCTTCTTCAACTTCTTCCAAACACATTTTTCACTTTATTGAAATTAAAACAACTTTATCAGGACTGTTAATTAATACTACCATTTCGCGTAATTAAAAACATCGCGATTTCAAAGTGATTTGATAACGAAGTACAAACAATATCATAATATTTTTTTCACGGATAAAGAAATTAGCAATACTAGAGGGAAATTTGTTCGATTTAGCTGTGGTAATATTTCTTATAAAAGCATCATTGCATACAGAAGGTCACAAAATATCTGGCACATGTGCTGAGAAACAACAAGTGGAAGAATAGTGCTGTCGTAGCAACTCGTAACACCGCGCTATCATCCTCAACTTTAAACGCGTTTATCTCGAAAACTTTTTTTCGCACACCAGCCCGGTTTTCGTAGACCTCGTCACATATATATATATATATATATATATATATACATATATATATGTAATTGTATGTACATAAAAAAGACGTTTCGCAATTTTGATTTGAAGCATTTTTTGTCAATAGAATTAATTTAAAGTTGTAGGTTATCCATATTAATTCTTGTTTTTATTTTTTTATTATTGCTTAAAAAAATTATATATCGAAAAAATGCAATAAATATTAAACTCGAATAATTATTTACAAATCAGTTGAATATGATATTTAAAAAAAACAGTAATGCTGCGAATGTAGGAAAATCGAGAATGTTCCGTTTAACGTTGTATTTTTTGTTGAACAAATTAAATAATAAAATAAGTGGATTTTTTTTTTTTTTTTTTTTTTTTTTTGAGAAATTACTCGTAGAGTAGAATAAATGTTTTTTAAACTGAACAATATATAATTCTGTAAGATACGTAGGGCAGAGTTAAAGTAATATAACAGGTAATTTGAACACTTTTTTGATAATAATTATGGCTAATGTGGAAATAATTCAAGGCAAAATGCGTACTACCTTCTGTTTCAGAACACTACTTTATGGCACACAAACATTACTATAAGTTATCGAAGATTTTTGCTGTTTTTAATTTCATAAAATTTTTCTATTTTGAGGTTTGGGAAATAAGTTTGTAGATTAATTTTTCTGTAGATGCGCTGTGAGATGCTTTTTCAATGTCTAATAATACCATTTCGAATGGTATGTTTAAGTTGAAGTTATCTAATATTTTACTACATTTAGTTATTTCAATTTTCGCCTACTGACCTTACTTATTTTTTAAACGCACAGATTTCATGAAGTAAACATAAATGTATGCTGGCAGAAAACGAGTGGAATGTGAGAAACTGGTTAGGGGACATTAGGTTCTCGAACTACAGCGAGTTTTGATAATCACAGTCAAATAGAGTATATAACTTTTACCTAAAACATAACCGAATTCTGTAAAATGCGCATATGGGGAAGAAACTGAAAACATTTTCTTATAGAAGTGAGAAAACGACGGTGGTCTATTTAGAAAAAAAAATGTATATTCAGATTAATAAGGAGACATGAAATTAATAATGGCTATACTGGTCGAGTTACTTGGCAGAGACATTTTTAACAAACTTGTAGACTTGAATTCACAAATCAAAGCATTTCGTTTTGTATATTAAGTAATTTTCAATTTATAGTCAAATAATGAATCTCAAAAAAAATAAAATAATAATAACGATGTAATTAAATGATGAACTTTTCTTTTTATATTCCAAAACTATTATTTCAAGAAAATGAATTTGAATTTAGTCTAAAAACAAAGTCTGAATGAAATCAAAGAAGATTATAAATTATTAATTACAAGTCTAACAAATCACTTTGCCAAAAATTTTAGTACGGCACACTAGATATTTAATTCTTTTTTTTTTTTAAATAAAAAATTATAAACTATCTTCAGAAAGATGGAAAATTAGTAAAAATGAACGATAATTCTATGGATTTATAAAAACATAATAGTTTTGTCACAGACAAGTAATGTATGTAATAAACGAATAACTGAATGCAGTTGATGACTATCATGAATAATAGTAAAAATGAACAACTAAAATTACAGCTATAATAACGAAAGTGCTCTTTTTCGTACAAAAAATATATAAGATACTTCATGTGACATTTAAACAGAATGCTATTCCAAAAGTTTTATTAAATGGCAGCATAAATATAAGTATAATTAAAGATTTATTTTAAAACAAATACGCGCATTTTTAAAATTCATGTTATTTAATATGAGGAATAGTTTATTATATAAATAATTTATAATAAAAAAAAAAAAATCCGGGATAAATAACTTTCTATTTATAATATGGTTTTAATTTAAGTAAAACGTTACGGTTGAAAATTTATAACATTCTTATTTTGAGAAAATTGTTGTTTTTTGGTTTCCATAAGGAGTGCACAGATTTCACATTATAATTTTTAATAAATTTCGCTTCGCTATTTTTAAATAAACTTATTACTTTACAAAGAATTTAGTGAATGTATTTCGTACAAATTCTAATATTAATTTTAGTCAAATAAATTATGAAAATTTAGCGTTTTAGAATAAAAATGCAAGTTTAATAGAATTATTTTCTCGTAATTTAAAAAAAGGCACATTAATCGTTTAACGTATTGAAGATGGGTTTTAAATGTAATTTTAATTTGATTTTAGATTTAAAATTATTATTGCGTCTGTTACAAGTAAATATTTGTAACGGCTTAACAGCGCATAATACTAGTCTGTATGATAAGGTCTACAGAAAGTTTTATTGTTTTTGTATGGTTTGAAACTGAAATTGTACTTCATTTTCTTAAAAAATATAAAGTAATTAAGTACGAAAAATGCAGACCAGACCGCGACGCTTTTTATACTAAATAAAAACGAATTATTGACACAGATATTCTAATATAAATGGAATCTTTCTGCGGTAAGCATCGCTATTGGTGACGTCATAGCTGTTGAAAATTAAGTGATATGACGAGTGTTCTCAGCGATATTGTTTAAGGTGAACGTCTCGTACTACGACATATCAAAAATAGTGCGAAAAAGAATGGGAATAATGAGAAAATTTTAGAATTAACGATAAAATTATATAAAATAAATATGGAGTCTAGTAATTTTAAAAATATGCCATAAATTGAATAAATACGTTTAACTGATCCTGTAATGTAAGCTGAATAAATTTTTTCGGCGATGTTAAAAAATTTTAAAAATCTTAAATATTCATACACACACACACACACAAAAAAGAAGAAAACAAACCTGTTCGTTAAAAAATTTAAAATTACTTTATTTAAAATTTAATTTTAATTTAAGAAATTAAACTAGGAATAGATATGAAGTAACAACGACTTGCAGTTGCTCAAAAAAGTATTTGCACACTGCCTATAAGTGGTAAGAATGGTAATAGGAAAAGAGGATGTGTTAGAAAGGGAATCACCTAAAATGCATACCTGCACTATTTGTTTACTCGCAACGGTGAATAACAGCGGCATTGGCAAAAAATCGGGGGGAAAACATTTGTACACGCATGAATTGGTGACTAATGCTTGTATGATAAGACGACGGACATGCGGTTTAGGGAATGTAAGTTATACGGCTTAGTGCAGTGGTTTGTATAATATGCGTAACTAGCGATAAAAGTAATTTTAGTACTACAAGGTGTGAAAGATGGCACCAAAAAATACCGAGATACCCGTAGCAGTACGGGCGCAAATTATAACGCTCCATGAAAGTGGTCTCAGTTACCGTAAAATTGCCGAAGAAGCAAGTTTCACATTTTCAGTAGTTCGGTATGTCGGTTTGCAACGGCGAGAAAATTGAAAATGAAGCGCAGGTGAGAGACGTCGGAGAACAAAACGAACTATTATCCGTTAATCGTTAAAGTCTTCATTACTGACGTCCTAAAGTTAGCCATTGAACTCGCAATAATGTCTGTAATCGTAGTGGACTATCTAACTATTAGAAATGTGCTCAATTCCGACAACATTCACTGTAGATCTCCAAGGAAGAAACCGTTAATTTCAGAAACTAACCGTCAAAAATGTTTAGTCCTTGTGGTGGAAGCACGTGCTACCAAACCGTCAACCTTTTAGTATTTAGTGATTTTTTCCGACGAAAGCAAATTTAATTTATTTAGCTCGGGTGGTTAACGCTATGTACGGTGCAAACTCAATACCGAGCTTCAAGCCAATCAGTTGAGAGTTACCATAAAGCATAGAGGAAAGAACTGTACGATGTCGGGGTGCACGACGGCTAGTGGAGTCGGAAATCTCGCATTTATTGATGGAAAAATGAAGCCACTGACTACATCGAGATATTGCGCGGTAATTTAAAGGAAAGCGCACGTAAATTAAGCTTGGAGTCATTTGTCTTTCAGTAAAATAATGACTCTAAACCTACTGCGATGTCAACTCGTGAATGACTCCTTTATAACACCCTCTGTAGGTTACATACACACCGCAGTCTCTTGATCTAAACGTTATTAAAAATTTGTAGAGTCGGCTTGATGTCGAAGTGTACACACTAAAAATTTTCTATGAAAACGGGTTTTACAAACTATATAGGTGACACTTTTCTCCCGATTTCACGCGATACCTGGTGGATTCCATCCAAAACGATTACAAGCCGTCATTGAAAAGAGTATTAGTATCTTTTTTTTTGTGTTACACGCACCTTTTTAACTTTTTTTTATAATATAAAGCTGTGATCTGTTTGTTTTGTCGGAATATATGTTTTCTTTTATCGTGATGCTTCTTATTCTACTGTATGCAACAAGTTTCAGCGTCATACGTTGTCCTCAATCCGTCCTATAGTATTTTTGGGCGGTGTACAAATACTTTTTGACCCACCGTAGGTATGAATATGAATTAAAAAATACCAAAATGAATTGGTGTGTTGGTTGTTTAAATTATTACCTACTTTAAAATCATATTTCATTACTACTTAGTCGAAATTTATTAACGATAATAAATAAATAATAGGAATAAAATTATTTATTTTTGAATAAGACAAAGACACAGAGACTGCGAAATATAACGGATAAGAAAATGCAATGTACAAAAATGTCAAAAAGAAATAGAATTACCAGAATGAGTGCCGTATCGTTTAAAAACCATAGCTCGAGGAGGTGGTGTTGCATATATAAATTGACATAAAAATAAGTTTGTTAATGAAAGAAACTAAAAGCAAATGGGTTCCTAGTTCATAAATCATATATATATATATATATATATATATATATATATATATATATATAATTGCTCGATCACTTTTTTTTCCTAAATAATTTTAGAAAACCCGCAAGGTAAACCTCGTTTGCCCTACTTATATAATATACTTATAAAAAAAATACAATGCTTCTTACTTTTTTAGAGCTTAAAAATAAACGAGTGCTTACATGTTTAGTTCTGATCTAATTACATAATAAATACAGAAATTAAAAAAAGAAAAAAAAATCAATAAACCTGTCACTCTTTAATATTTAAATGAGCATAATCACATAAAATTTAGTAACGTGTTTCTTCTTTCCATAATTTTAAATTATGTAACACCAAGATGTCCGCTGGAAATACCCCTAGAAATGCTGCAAGTATTGATTCTTTAATTTTGTTGATTTTATTGTTTTCACCTTTGGGTTATTTAAAATACGTGAGTTTTGTAGCCGCTCTTATATTTCTAACTTTCGTTTGTATCGATAGTTTTACAGAATTTAATTTATACCCTTTCAAAATTTCCGAATAATATATCAGTTTGCAGAAAGTTCATTAATTTCCTCTCAAAATCTATTTCAATAAACCTTAGGTTATAATCGTCATTTTTTTATGTTGATTTTATACTTTTTTAATGTTTAGCGTTTATTATATTGTGCATGGAACTATTCCCCATGCCACTGTCATGTATTCTAATTAGATGATATTTTTCGGAAGAATATTTTTAAAGCCTTAAATGAGAGTATGGGTTTCATCTATATATATATCACGGGTGTTGATCGTTTTATCTTTGTTATATTATCTTCCACATGCGTTTTCTTAATTAGCTTGTTATCTATCATTAACCTCAGATATTTTAATGTTTCCACTTACTATTACAAAAGACGTTATTTAGCATATGCCCACAGCTTGGACAATTCATACAAATTTGAGGCGCATGTTCCCTATACAAGTACTTCAATGGATTTTTTATATACACAAATTTACACTAGTGTTTATCGTAAAGCCGTTATCATGCGCCCAACGTATGACCGAATTTAAATCTTTGCATGATCTCTTCCGCTTATTAATATGCCCATTTTCAGTTACTATGGTCAAGTCGTCCGCGAAAGTGTAACTTTTCGAATATTTCATCAGTCTATATACCGTAATTATATAAACTAGGACTAGTAACAAGTGTTGGAATCCTGTTCAGCCCACGTTTCATTAATTCTTACTTTTGTTTTCCTATTCGATAGATGGCTTCTGAACCATTTGTTTAGTTTGTTAACGATGCCCATGACTTTTAGCTCTTTTTCAAAATTGCAGTAATCATTTATATTAATACTTTATTAACTTCGTTATATACATAATGCAGTAACGTATGGATTTTTTTTGTTTTTATTAGTCCATTATTAAGATGTTTGTCTCGTTTCGATTACGTTTACAGTGTTGTTTTATCAGTTTTTGTTTAAAATAAAAACGTGTACACACATAATTTTTCTGTTCTGCATAGGTCGATGTGTTCACATTAAGCGTAATATGCGGCATTTTACCGTTCGTGTTTTTCTTTTTAATGTTGTTTGTGGTACCGGAAACGCCTTATTTTTCCACGAAAATGGAAAACTATGAAAAAGCGAAAAAATCACTAACTTGGTTACGTGGATCGAATTTTGATGCGCAGTTCGAATTGAATATTATCCGAGAAGCCGTGGAAAAGGTAGAGTAGCAGATTATATTTTTTTATTTATCTTGTAGGGAAAAATGCGAGAATTGAATAATTGTTAAACGGTTTTCCTTTTATTTCACGGTTTGAAGTGTCTCATCTACTAATATACGCATTCTGCTATTACCGGGGAAAGTTTTTGAGGCTATTGTTTCTAAAAAATTATTCCCTTCAATAACGTAAATTTATTAAAGTACTTTTCGCAGTTACAAATGTAATGACGTACGCCATGATGGATAATTCATGTAATTTATACAGATTTTCAGAAAGCATTTGATGAAAGTAATCTTATAAATAAACTTTACGAATCAGATTACATTTATTTGTGAGTTACCTTTTTAGAAGGAAACAATATGTACAGGTTATTAATGTTAATTCGTCGCCGTACATTGATTGTTCTACAAAAGGTCACCACTTTTTTTTCTGTTATACGTTACTGATTTATCCCAGGTGATACATTATTCTAGTACATACGGAGATAAAATATTTCGAGGAAATAAAAAATATAAACGATGTACTATTATGACAAAACGTTTTAGACAATTGTGCATTTCGGAACATAAAAAATACATTATCGGTGTAGTAAATGAAAATGTTACCACATTTACATGGAAATTTAAAGCTACTAAATTAAATTGTGTTATTGCTGGAATCATCTTAAAAACCAAAATTGAAATTTGAGAATCAGAAGTAATTTTGAATTCTAAACGTACGTTTAATGTTCATATGCTGCATACGATCAATAAGGTAAGAGGAATGTTTAGTTTTATGTTCAGAAACTGGAAATTATATTAAAGAGGGGACATGAATAATTTTATACATCTGTTTAAAGGCCTCCCTTTTTTAGATTTTGCAGGGACTATTTGGAATCTGACATTAAAAATAACGACCAAAGAAATAGAAACAATTCATATGCAGTTTTTGAAGTATATATATTTTAAATGTTTTAGGTGCTTTCTGAGCGAGCTACTGTGTATAGATTTACTACAAGTATTTAATTTTAATATTCTAGGAAGGTATAGACGTGAGGGTTTATGCTTTGTGTATAAAATACTTCGTGATAACATACTTTTCCATCTTTATCAGAAGGAATAGTGGATAAAAGTACTGTTATTTAATCATCGTAAATTTGATTTGTTTTTCTTACGAAAAGGTAAACCAAAAACAAACAGGAATATTCCGTACTTAGCTTTTTTAGCTCTAGTATGTTTTAAGTACATAAATAGTTCGACGATTTTTTTTGTAGGATAAAAACGAGATCGTCTCATTCAAAGAAGCTTTTCAGAAGCGTGCAGTGAAACGAGCTTTGATGATTGGTTTTGGTATTATGTTTATTCAGCAGTTTTCTGGTTGCAACGCCATTATATTTTATACTGTTTCCATATTTCAGGTAAATACTGTAGTAATTTTTGTTTTGTTTAACGAACATGTGAAAATGTTATCTATCAATGATGTTAGTTCACTTCTGCAACACCTATATACTCGTATGTAAATGTAAATAATATTAAAACAAAAATGCGGAAATGTGATAATTCAAAATAATTAAAACAAAATGACATGTTTTGCAGTAACATATCAAGTTGTTTTAATTATCATTATATTTTTGTGTTTTTGTTTTAATATTATTTACATTATAATAATTGCATCCGGTTAAACATTAAATATGCAGCAGGTTTTCACTGATTGGCATTTGGTCAAACAAAGAAAGATACCAAACTGGCTAAATATTTGACAAAAAAATTTAACGTTTTCATAAAGGCATTTTTTTAATGGCGGAAATTACATAACTGTTCACCGAATAGTAGATTTCGGTGTAGAATATTCCGACTGTTAGATTTAATCCTTTTTTCGTTATACGGGGCGACCGAAAAGTACAAAACATCTTGAAGGAAAATACTACCTGTCGAAATGGATATAATCGTCATTCAAAGGGACTCTTTTCACTTAAATCTGATGGAATACAATCTAACGAGGAAAGTACACGAGTTGTCAGACGCCGATTTTGATATGTTGTAGAGTATAAAAAAATATTAGACACGTGTTTTTTTTTAATCGGCCTGTATGCAGTTTCAAGGGGTGAAAACCACCCCTAAATTTCACCCCCGAAAATCGTTTTTACTAAATATCTCGCCTTCAACTCTATATGTTTTTATGAAACAAAATGGAAATTATTTCTCGTGCGAAGGACAAATAATCCACAGTGATTTAAGATAGTGGAGTTGCATCCCCTATTTTCTAGGGGGTGAAAACACCTTTTTTTGGTCATAATTATGGAATAAGAAGTTATAAAATAGCATAAAAAAATAAGAAAAACATTTATTAACACGCAAAATTAAAAAATTAAGTTGACGTGTTTCGGAATTTTCACGAATTTCACCCGTAAAGGGGGTAAAGCACCCCTTACAAGAAACATCAATAAATACATGTATTAAGTAATCCAATTTCGTAAAAAAATTGTATGTAAGGGTTCTTGAGGTCGCTGATTACGAATCCGTCATCAGATTTTGTTAATTCAAAATGGCGGACAAAAAAGTTTTAATTTTAATGACAAATTGTATACAAGGATTTTTGAGGTCGCCGATTGCGAATCTGTTATCAATTTTTGAAAATTCAAATTATCTTGTGCTTTAAAACCATACAGCCTCAAACCGCTAAAACCCAGACAGGCATTCAGCCTGTATTTTTTTAAACCAACAAACCCCAAACTCCTAAACCCCAATCAGGCCGAAGGCCTGTGTTTTTAAACCGATAAACTTCAAACTCTATAAACCCCAGACAGACTATTTTGACTAATTATAATGAGCAAAATAAACACCACCTTCCTGAACGAGCCAACGTTAAAAGTTAAAGATATTTATTTTTAAAAATGTTGATTATTATATTTCAGATTCTCGCAGATTTATTGAGCATGATAGCAGTACGAATTATATCTATAATAGTATTAATATGCTGTTTACTCTTTATTGATTGTGAGAATTAGTAATAAATGTTTTGATTTAAGGGTTCATTCTAAAAAAAAAAATTATTTTATTGTTAATTAACTTTGGCCACTTCTTAATTCATTTTTGTTATTATTTTTGTAAGAAGAGAGTGATTCCCGTTAATAAATAGATAAAGAAATAAATAAATACATAAGTTGAACCGTACCGATAATTTTTTAAATAAGTAAATTATAAGAACGGGTTTCCAGTATACCACAATGAATAGGTTTTGCGTCTGCCTGCAGTTCAGGAGTTGTGCGGATTTCGTCGTAGGCCATCGGCCTGTGTGATGTTTAGAGGTCTGAAGCTGTATGGTTATAACGCACAGGACTTTGGCCTGTCTGAGATTTAGAAGTTTGGGGTTTGTTGGTTTAAAAAAATACAGGCTGAATGCCTGTCTGGGTTTTAGCGGTTTGGGGCTGTATGGTTTTAAAGCACAAGATAATTTGAATTTTCAAAAATTGATAACAGATTCGCAATCGGCGACCTCAAAAATCCTCGTATACAATTTGTCATTAAAATTAACTTTTTTGTCCGCCATTTTGAATTAACAAAATCTGATGACGGATTCGTAATCAGCGACCTCAAGAACCCTTACATACAAATTTTTTACGAAATTGGATTACTTAATACATGTATTTATTGATGTTTCTTGTAAGGGGTGCTTTACCCCCTTTACGGGTGAAATTCGTGAAAATTCCGAAACACGTCAACTTTATTTTTTAATTTTGCGTGTTAATAAATGTTTTTCTTATTTTTTTATGCTATTTTATAACTTCTTATTCCATAATTATGACCAAAAAAAGGTGTTTTCACCCCCTAGAAAATAGGGGATGCAACTCCACTATCTTAAATCACTGTGGATTATTTGTCCTTCGCACGAGAAATAATTTCCATTTTGTTTCATAAAAACATATAGAGTTGAAGGCGAGATATTTAGTAAAAACGATTTTCGGGGGTGAAATTTAGGGGTGGTTTTCACCCCTTGAAACTGCATACAGGCCGATTAAAAAAAAACACGTGTCTAATATTTTTTTATACTCTACAACATATCAAAATTTCATCAAAATTGGCGTCTGACAACTCGTGTACTTTCCTTGTAAGATAAATCAGGTACTTCTGAATAACTTTGAAGTAAAAATTGTAGTTTTAGTCGGGAATTTAGAAAATAAAAACATAGCTCATCTTCACTCGATATCTTTAGCTGAAATGTTTTATGAAAATGGTTAGCGGTTTATCCACAGTTACTCGTTCCAGAAAGAACTTGATTAAGCTTAACTTCTATTGTTGCATCTAATCAGTTTCCGCTTTCTGATAACATCCATAAAATACGATTATTTATTCCGTAATCATTTTATTTCGTTTTGGCATAGTTGGTGATATTCCAACTTATTTGTCCACAAGGAACTTCTCTTAAACTGTTCTCGTCAGGCGCCAATCGCGAGTATCCTAAGGTTATGGAAACGTATTTCTGAAAATTCTTTTATTCTCGTTATCAAAATTAAATTCTTAAACTCAACTCTTCTGTCTATTGTTCATTTTTATGATGCCTATCGCGTCAAAGTTGAGCCAGATATTCATAGACCTAAACTGTGTCGTGTTTTCAATTCGGCCCGTCAGTTTTCTTATGTCGGACCAAAAATACACGTTTCTTTTGTTCTAGTAGTTATTCCTTTTTTGAACGCATTATCATTTAATAGAATAATCCATCTAGTTTTCATTGCGTTCATTGCGGCGAAAATCATTCTGCCCTTGATCTTGCCAGCCAAGTATTTAAGGAGCAGATAAAAATACATAAAATCACGAATATCCAAAATGTTTCATACTGCGAAGCTAAGAATATCAGTCAACGGAAGCTGGTTTCCCCGGTTTTCACCTTTGCTGACATTTCTAATACAATTTCCTCATCTTACGGGACTCTTCTAATAGCACAAAAAGGAAACGGCAAAATTATTTCATTAGTTCCTCTTCTTCATATATTAGACTACTTTTCCAAACACATCATTCCCAAACGAAATCACAGGATTCTTTTAACAAATATTATTCAAAGTTAACAATTAATGCCGATTGTAAAGGTCTGCAGTCAGTAATTTCTGGCCATTCGAAAATTTCGTCTGGGATTCCATCTTCCTTCAAGTCAATGAATACATATCTCCGACGGTTAATAATTCTGTTTCATTAATAATGAGTAAATTATAATAAAACATAATCACATATAAATTAAAGTGAATGTGTTTATAATTAAAAATCGCCAACTGGTTTTGGATGACTCGATCTATAAACACGGTAAAAAATATTTAAAAATAAAGTAAAAGGAAATTATATGAAATGCTTCAAAATATTGCAGGTCGATATGTTTTAAATAAATAAAGCGAGTGAAAAATTAAATAATTTTAAAATTAAAAAAATTTAAAATATGAGATTAAACATTATATATTGAATAAGCGTAATTTCCTCCCCACACTGTCCCCTCCAACCTGATGATGCAGTTATTTGCGACGCCGATCATATGTTCTTCCAGTGTTCATCTTTTTCTGTGGAGCGTTCTGCTTTGTATTCCTATTTGTTGAGAATTGGGCTTTTTGCTCCTTATTGTGCTTCCTATATCCTGTCCTTTCCTTCTCCACTAGTTATTACTGCTATTTGTTCCTTTTTAGCAAAGATTTCTGATCGGATTAAAATATAACTGATTTCTTTCCTTATTATTTGTTTATGGGTGAAGATCCTTGGTTGACGAGCCCAAGAAAAAAAGAAAAACAAATCGTAAGAAACTTCATGACCTTGCTTAAGGTAAAGGCTATCGGGTAGGTACCATTGGATACTTCTCGCTTCATGCTCAATATTTCCCCAGTTGAGAATAATGGCCAGTTTGTAATACAATAAATGAAAAAAAATAAATATATATATTGAATAATATATTGTTTTGTATTTGATAAATAATAATTACGTTTATTTATTTATATAATATGTATTTGCAAAATTTAATGAATTTTTATTTATTTTTTAATTTTCATATCTGTTTCTTTTTTATTATTAGTAATATACTCTTTTTTTTTTTATTATACGTTTAGGAAATTTTGATTTTTTTATATATACATATTTCTCCAATACCGTATTTTACAAATAAATAAATAAATGAATGTTCAAAAGTTGCAGTTACTAACCTATAATTAACTGCAACTTTTGGACATTGATTTATTTATTTAATTATTATTTGGCAGTTTACAGTAAGTAAAATTATTATAACCGTATTTTAGATATGATCTTTTTGTCTGCATTATATAAATTTTATTATAACTCTTGCGTATTAGTTTATAAATTCCAGAATTATTATAGTTGTTAACGTTAATGGTTATTAAAGTATTAATGTTCACTGTTTTACTGAAAAAAATTTCTGAGATCAATATTCAAATTGCTGTATTTAAATAATTTTGTAACTATATATATTATTGGATGAATGTAGCGAATTTTGACTATTTCTTGTTAATATTTTTTATATTGAATTTTATTATAATTTTCATAAAACGTATTTTGTTTACATTTATGCTAAATGACGCCTTTGGAAGTGTGATCATATTTTTATCATCTTCTTTTTGAATAATTTGTTCCTTCTTCTGCTTCATAGAAACCTCTTTACTCCCCGTAAAGGTCTATCTTCCGCTCTCTCGTTGAATCCTAGCTCTATTAAATTTCTCCTGATTTATACCCAGATTTTGAATATGTATTCTTTGTTAAATCAATCTCTTCTAGTTTAATTTCTGACTAGCTCAACTCATAAAAATTCCAGAACGTCCTCCTCATTGTGGTGGAATGAGAACTACAAGGCAACCTTTAATTCAAGTATGTTCACTTATAGAACTTTTCGCTCCTTTTTTTTCCCTTTCCAACTTTCTGGTTCATGAGAATGCCAATGCTCTAAAGCCAGATCTGTTTTTAAAACAGCAAAGAAAATCTCATGGAGAAGCTTCTGCTACTGTTTTTAACGGCACGCTTCTATCTCTTCCATATGGAAATTGGCTAAGGCCTTTAAATACTCTCTTCTTCAACGCTCACCCAATTATATTTTTCCTGCTAAAAATTAATTCCGTTTACCGATTCCATAACTCCTAACTGCGTTCCTAGCTTCCAGAAATTCTGTCCATTCCCGTCTTCTCTTATTTCTTCACCTTTTCTTAACTCTCCTTTTACTATATCAGAATTCCATTCATCTTTAATCAATTCTTCTAATTTCTTTTTGAGTTTAGATGGGATCATTTTTTCTGTTCTTAAACTAATTTTTCCCTCAGAATATTTTTAAATACTTTCTTGTTTCCGGTCGTACTTCTCCTTCGTGGAACACTTTAGTATTGTTCCTATAAATTTTGTTCTTCCTCGCTTTGTCCTTTTTCTCTTGCTTCGAGTTTTTGGGAAGCTTTTGAAAGTTTAATTAACCGACGTCTTGTTTGATGGTTCGAGCAAAATAACCTGTTACCTAACAATATGTTTGGTTTCCGTCTTTGACGTGGACCACCAGATGGTTTCAGCTTGTTCCTATTAGATGTTTATGTGTCATTAATCAATAATAAATGCTTAAATGCTGCTTTCGTTTATATGTGAGCTGTATTTAATATCTTCTCACACTCTTTGACGTAATGTTTTCTCTTAACATTTTTGTCCGCCTAGATTTCTTTTTCAATGCAGAACTGTAATTCTTTCCTCTATTTTCTGCTCTGCTACAAGTTAATCTATCAAAATTTATTTTAAAGTTTTTGCCACAGTACTCTATGCTGTTTAATATTTACTTTAACAAAATTATCTCTTTTCCTCTTAACTCAATTTCGCTTTTACTTGTCGACTATGTGCTCATCTATGCCTCGGAATATCTCATTAAAACTTTCTAACGTTAATAGAAAATGCTGTGTTTAATATTCGTAACCCCTCTTTCCCAAATTCTCATCTGTTTTGTTTTTACTTTTCGTCCTTTGATCTTTCTTTGATTAGTCTTTCCTTAAATGGTGTTCCGATTTTCCTCGTAAACTCTTATCGTTATTTGGGAATCTTTCTTGTCAGCTATCTCTTCTTTCACACTCATCTGTATTTATCCTCTTTCAAAAGACTTAACCTTTTAAAAACTGTGTATTTTACCGATGTGCTATAAATTCTTTTAGCCCTTCTTTCGTTTCCAGTAGCAAATTTTTGAATACATTTCTCAGTTGCTGATTCAATGGCCCAATTTCTATTCTTCTTTATTTTCCAATTCGGCTTTTTTTTACCTCTCTATTTAACCATTTCTTTCATTGACTTTCCCTCTCTTAAACGCTCCACAATCTCAGCTATTTTTCGCCTTAGTTTTAATCATAGTCTTCTTCCGGCATCACTTGCTTGGTTTTAATCTGCAACTACTCCGTTTTTTTCTTTTCATCCCCCTTTTGCATACTTCCCTTGTGATGTTGATAATATTTTTTTGAATATTTAGTTTTTCTGCTGAACAATTGGCCTTCTATTCTTTTCCATTAAAACTTAATAACCTCACTACTTATATGGAGCTTTTTATGTTGTCTCATTTCCTTCTGATACTGTTATTCCTGCCCTCGAATTATGTTTATCCTTTATCCTTAAACGTTTAAGAATATAACTTTAATTTCTCCTTCTTACAATTTGTTGTACTAATGTCTTCATTGACGAACCTATAAAAAAAAAAAAGAACAAAGCAGAATGGTGCGCGATTGTGTTTTTTACTTATTATAATTCCATAGTACGGGGGTTACCTTACAAAAATAGTGCACACATATTTTTGTAACATTTTGCTTCCATAACTGTATGTATTTTTTAGTCGGCATTTCTTCCAACGTACGCATTTCCGTTATCACAGGAAAACTAATTTTAATTTTTGCTGTTTTGTTTCGATAATGTCTAGTTTTATTGATAGTCTGCGTGATTTTTAGAAAGATTTTTAAACTTGCAAAGTTAAATTTAACTTCTTGTAGATTACTATGACAACATAATTTTATTTCCTTTTCTTTAAATAAAAGTATGGTACATAAATTTAAATTATGGTTGGTATTATTACTTATAAATATAGGGAGGGAGTCAGTTTCCATGAAAAAAATTATCGGAAAGAAACAGACAATACAAACAGTTTAATACGTTTTCGTTATCAGTTTAGTAATATATAAAAAATAACAATTAAAAAATTGAAATTTTTAGAATACGTCACGCTGTTGGCTTGCCGATTAATATTACATAATGTTAAAACCGTGCTATGTTCACTAATAGAAGGATCACCTTTGCTTATTGCTATGGGCAAAATTTTCTTTTATTATTTTTTCATTTGTTATATCAGTTTATTTTTTTCAGGTAAAAATCGACCTATTAAAAGATTTTGTTATTTAGTTCACTGATTTGTGTAATGCAATAATGTACGTATTTTTATTATGATAAACATGTTTTTGTTATATCGCATAGGCTTCCGGCAGTAATTTAAATTCCAGCTTGTGCACGATAATCATAGGTGGGTTGTGTTCAATTGTAACATGGATAGCCACTTTATTGGTGGATAAACTCGGACGTCGTATGTTGCTGTTGTTTTCTACAGCAGTGATGGGAATATGTTTGTTTTTCCTGGCGATCTACTTCTACCTTAAAAATGATCTGAAAATGGACGTGGTTAGTCTCGGATGGTTGCCGCTAACCAGTTTATCGGTTTATATGGCCGCACTTTCTATGGGAGTCGCGCCAATTCCTTGGATGTTGGTTGGAGAGATTTTCCCGACACAGGTGCGCGGTTGTGCTAGTTCGATCGTTTGTTTGTTTAACTGGTTTTGCGTATTTTTAGTGACGAAATTTTTCGCAGTTTTCGCTGACATGTTCGGAATGGAAAAAGTGTTCTTATTTTTTGTCCTGTGTTGTCTGTTGGGCGTGATATTCATTTACATTTTCGTGCCGGAGACTAATGGAAAAACTCTCGAAGAGATTCAAGATATATTAGGCGAAACGTCGGCGAATCGTGTGTATTTGTTAACGAACAACGATGGCGCTGGTTCTAAAGAAGTGCCGCAGATAAACGAAGGAATCACCAGCAAAACAAAATTTTAAAAGTTTGGGTCTTATTATTCGATTATTCGATTATTCGATTTCGGCAAAGTGTACATAATTTCGTAACACTGAATTAATTTCACTTTCCTAGTCGTATTAGAACTTATTTTGCATTAAACGATGCAATTTTTTATTATTCTATTTAATAAAATGTAAATGGTTCATATCATTTGTTACTGATCTAGTCGATTGAATTTTAAATAAAAAATCACTCAAATTCGTGCTGTGGCACAAATAAATTACCTTTACAAATCTCAGTTTATTAATAGTACCGTAAAGGCAATATTTATTATTAATTATCTATATATATATTTATATTATATGTTATTAAATTTGTATATTACTTACCTATATTTATATATTTTAATGTCAGGTTGATATGTATATATATATATATATATATATATACATACATACATTGTATATTGTATTGTTACATGCGCACTGATATAGGCTGTGTAAATAGTTTTTGTAGTTATTACTATTTTTAAAAACTATTAAAGTTACTATTTTTTGATTCCTTAATCAACATATAATTAAATGAATAACTTTAATTTAATAATAATGATAATTTGACACTTTTTATTTGAAGATGAAATTATTATCAGTATTGTTGATTAATAATATGTATCAAGAAACTTACGTAAAAAAAGTATAGCAGAACGATTTCAATTAAAAAAATTTACCAGAAAACATTGAATAGTAAAGTAATTTAATGTAAAATTGAAGTAAAATTATATGTAAAATTAAATTAGAATTATAAAAAAATAGTTTTTATATCGTTTATAAACTGTTTAAGTTTATGTATATAAAGGGATAGAGAAAAGTCAACAATGTTTTCTTATATTTCCGCATAAAAGTAACGTGATTTCGTTGCATTCTATGAAAATATTTTTAAAAACGATTTGTTGCATGTATTTATAATACTTTTTCAGCAAATTTGTTTAAACCGTCGAAATTAGGATTTCAGTAATAAATTTTTGTTTCCTTCTTTGTGTTTGAACATTTTTGTTTATTTTTGTATTGATATATAAGTTTGATTGGTTTATCTATAAATAAAATTTTCAATACAGATATTTTGCTTGCAGATTTTTAACGTACTTTAATGGTTCTTTATAGTTTAATTTATCGCCAAGAGTTATTTATTCATTTATTTTATTTACGTTTAAAAGTTATTTATTATTAACGACGATGTTTTCGGTACTTTTCAATTGTTTTATTGTGATCATTTTTCTTCTGTATTGTTTACCTCAACCTATGACCCATGCGATACGGAAGTTTAATAAAATAAAAATTATGTTCATGTAAAACTTTTTTAAAACCTTGACAAGTAGAATTGTATTATTTGATATTAGTTCCGTTTTATTTGGTTTATATTTTTTTCTATAAAAATTGAGCATTCGGGAATATTAATTAGGAAATAACGAGTAATATAGTTCAAATTTTCTTGTTTATTAAACAATTTAAAAATAAAAGAATACAAATTATTAACTGTTAGGTAAGAATAAATTTCCTTTATGTATTATAGATCGAAAAGAAGTGTGTGGAGGTGATCTAACTTACACTCAGCGCCTCTTTAATTGAATGTGAATTTAACAAATTAGACATTAAAAAAGTACCGTTTTATTTATATCAAACTTGAAAGAGAATTAAAAATAATAATTACGGTATGATAGAAATAATAAATAGACTAAATTTCATAGCGATAAAATAACGTGAGTTGCGAACTATATAATTATAAATTTTTAATTTTGGAATAAAAAAAAGTGAGTATTTGAATTAATTATGTACGCATATTTAATTGAAAATACTTGATATTATTGCTTTGAAATCGTAGAAAAGATATATATATATATATATATATATATATATATACATATATATATAAATACAAATTTTGTTCTTTTTCGAAATTGCTTGTTCTAAGACGACATTTAATACGAATATTCAGTCCCCGGTGCGAGGGGAGCATTTAATACGAACCTCTTTCTCGAAGATTGATTATTCCAAAGGACGAATCGTATCCCTGTTCTAAGGTGATATTTAATACTTATCTCATCGAGTTTGTTACGCTAATAAACTGTCCGTGTGACAGATTTAATAAGATAGCTCGATATTTCTCCACGAGAAATTCGAAGAAAGAAAAATACGGTTTATCTATTAATGGTTGTAGTATATAAAAGATAACTATTTATCCAAAAAGATTTATTGAGTCCAACAAATAACACAAATAAAAAATATATATGTCGGAATTAGCATTTTTATATCAAAAAAACGTTACATGTCGTAAGATGGGACTAGAATAAAGTGTATCAACTAATACAATACGCTATAACTTTTTAAATTGCTAGCGTTTGCTGGCTGTTCTTTATCGGCGTTGTTCGATCGTAAATCGCGAGTATCTTCTCACTACCACACATACATATGCACACTCACCTCCCGAAAAAGCTTCGTCAGTTGGTGTGCAATGTAAGTAGCGAGCGAAGTTATACTTTTATTATTCAAAAAAGTACGGCATATTTATTTTTTTTGTTTATTTAATAAAAGATAATGCCGCATTCCTTGATTGGTATCTGTATAGGATAGGGTGGTCCTTAGTTATAGATGACGGAAATTTTGTTTTCAAAAATTAGATGTCCTAATCCGTAGAATTGTTCTCTTATATGAAAAAACACTGATATTAAAATTTCAGCTCATTTGGTTGATTTGAAGACGTGCTGAAAAACGTTTCGATGAAAGGAGCGTACATGTGCGCGGCAAATACTGCTTTCCCTCGTTACAGTGCGTGGCGCTGTATATACCAGTAATGCAGTATAGTTTTGATGCAAAAGATTACATTAAGCAAAAGGTGCTTCGAAAAAATTGTGAATTGCAGTTAGCCATGTGAATAATTTATTCATTTCAGAGATGAAGGTAGAATTAGCTTCACCTAGTACGAGTACGTCAAGTAATGGTGGAGCAAACGGAAAAAATCTGGAGTCTGATGCGCAAGACCCAGGAGTTTCATCTCAGGAAACAATATCAAATCCAAGTGGGTGAAATCTGGAGAATAAAGATATTACCAAGAAACAGAGGAGAGCTCACGATAAATTCATGACACCACACCTAGCTTTTGCATTGGACAAATGCAAAGTTAGCGATCGGGATGCGGTACATTTTTTAATAGCTGCCGCTGAAGCTCTCAACGTTGATGTGAGTAATCTAATCATCAATCGAACTTCAATACAACGATCAAGAGAACAGTTCAGGAAGGAGAAGGCAGAAAAGATAAAAAAGGAATTTGAGGAACTAGAACTGAATTATGCTGTCTTACAGTAAATTACTCCCATCTCTTACAGGAAAGGAAGTAGTGAATCGGTTACCAATAATCATTACTTGCAGCGATCGGGAGCAAATTTTCGAAGTTCCATTTTAAGAATCGGGAACAGCAAAAGCTCAAGCGGATGCTATCTACGAAGTCCTCTGCGACTGGGGGCTAACTGATATTATTAAATGTATTTATTTTGACACAACTGCCGTTAATACTGGTAACAAAAGAGGGACTTGTGTTCGCTTGGAACGGTTCCTCGACCGAAAATTATTACATTTGACGTGTCGTCACCACATTTTTCAAATGATTGTAAGAACTGTTTTCAAACTGAAAATGTCTCGCACTTCTGGTCCAAATGTTGCTATTTTTAAAGAATTCCAAAGCAAGTGGTCAAAGATGAATAAAGACAATTCTCGCTCAGCATTAATGGAAGAAGAAATGAGATCAGTATTTAATGATGACAGACAATCCCAGTTGATTACACATTCCTGCAGCATACACTTGCTACACATCAGCCTCGTGACGATTACCAAGAATCTTTAGAATTATGGTTAGTATTTCTAGGAGAAACTCCAAATAATTTTTAATTTCAATATCCCGGAGCCATGCACCACGCAGAGTGGGTGACTAAGGTCATATACTCCTTGAAAATGTATTTATTTCGCTATGAATTTAAGCTGAACACTTCAGAAGTGAACGGTTTAGCTCACATTTGTATTTTTATTGTGACAACTTATGTGGAAGCGTGGTTTTCAGCTCCGGTTACTTTAAAAGCACCAAATTCAGGTTTTAATTTTCCAAAAAAAAAAGGAATTCTTACAAAGAAATAGACGAAGAAGTTTCAAAAGTGGCTGTAAATCAATTTATTCGTCATTTATGGTATCTAACTCCGGAAGCAATTGCCTTCGCTTTCTTTGATAACGATGTCAGTAATGAGGTGAAAGAAAGAATTAACAAAAACCTGGATCTCGACGCAATAGAAGATCACGACATGAACCGATTGCAGATTAAATTTTCTGACATGGAAAATTTATGTCGATGAGATCTAGATCAATTTGTCAATTCGCTGACCAAGAATTTTTTTGAGAGATTTCACATTAACACCGATTTTCTTCTCAGAAGTCCAAGTGAATGGGAGCAGGATGAAGATTATCCAAAAAGTAGAGAATTAATTTCTAAAACGAAAGTGGTCAATGATGCAGTTGGACGTGGCGTACAATTAATTGAACAATACAACAATAAACTGATCCGCAAAGAAGATCAAAAACAGTACCTGCTTCAAGTGGTAGCGGAATATCGAAAAAAATACTCCGATGCGAAAAAATCGACGCTCATTTCTGGCATTAATAATAGTTAACTTTCTTAGTCTATTCTGTGGCAAATTGTAAATGTGTTTTCAACGTTTTTTTTATTCTTATCAATAGAATTATTCACCTGAGAAAGAAGGCAAAGCAATAAAATTGTGATATTTCAAGTATAGTCTCAACGTTTTAAGCCTGTAATGAGAGTTCCTGTTTTACTGCCTAACACCCGCTAAACCATTCTGTCTAGTAGCCAGCGGAAGTGTACCTTCGCGCGCGCGCTGAGTTGCGCTATTGGCTCTATCTTCTTGGACATATCGGCGCGTCTTAAAGTTGACTAAATTAGCTAACATTTTAATGCTATGATTTTTTCATATAAGAGAACAAGACTACCAGTTGTGAAATTAAAAATTTTAGCCTTGAAAATAAGGGCCACCTTATATATATATATATATATATGTATATATATGTATGTATATATATATATAATTGAAATATGTGGAATACAATGTCTGTTCTAAAAAAGCGGCGAGTTCATTTAGATGTAGACAAAACTTACCAGTCCGCCGATGCCATTGGTTTGTAAAACAATCCGTTAGCTAGCCGTAGAGAGCTCACTCCCAGTATGACAATTTTTCGCTTCGCTACATGTTTCATACCCAATGTTACATCCTTCTTACAGCTCACATTTGGTTGGCCCTGAAAGAAACATTACCGAAGATTCGAATTGGATGCTGTGCTCAAGTTACTCAAGAGCTACAAGGCGAGTATGAAAAGCCGATAATAATAAAATGGGATGCTATTCTGAAGGTCTTTTTTGTAAAATAGAACTTTTTATAAAACTTACAGGGTGATAGATTGTTTTACTGACCCTACTTCTTTTTTCATCGTATCGTAACGAATTTTTAGTTCTTTTGGGACAGCTATTGCACGTGTAATTTTAAAATACATCTGTATTACAACACACATTATAAGAATGATGTACAATAGCTGCTAGATTCTTGTCTTATGGAAGTAAGAAGAAAAAAGGGAAAAAAGTTGTGTACAACTGCCATCCTGAAAAAGCCACTAAAATTAATTTAACAGTCTCTGTAAAAACCGTTACTATTTCGATGAGTTTACATGTCTGCCTGAACTCGACGTTTCACTTAACGTGTATATTGTATGTACACTGAAGTTCTTAAAGAGAAACGAGTTTAAAAAATAAATAGTTCTGTTAATTCGAACATTGTGCGTAACTTTTGAATGCATTTAATGAATTTACCTCTAGATTAATAAAATGTCTTGGAAATTTATTGTTTTTATACCGACTACATATTTATGAAACAATCTTAAAAAAGCACGTACGAATAATCAATTTTATGGCACGAATTTTCTGTTTTGTATGCAGTTCATTTTATTGCCGAATGGCTTGGAATAAATTAAAAAAAAAAAAAAAATTTAATTGGAAATTACGCATTCTTTAGGAACGTACGATTACCGAATAAAAGTGTGACTGTGTACTGTGATCTTTAGTAAGCTATTTAGTTGGAGAATATTAAAAACTTCTAATGAAACAGTTGGAAACAGAATGTTATTTATCTCGAGCGCTTATAAAATAAAAGGTGTCGTTAAGTGTTGCTGATGAAAAATTTTCTGCACCAAACACTAGAATCCACCTATAATTGGTTAAATATTCATTAAATAGTATATATGAATAATGTTTTTTTTTAAATTTTTTCTGAGTTTCTTTTTAAATTTACTGTTCAAAAATGTATAAAACGCTAAAGGAAATTTTACATATAATTAATAATTTTAATTTGGAAGTTGAAATTTTAATTAAGAGTTTTGTTTAAAAGTGATGTGTACGGTAAGAAATCTTTACATGTGTATTTATTTACCCTGTAGGCTACCTCAAGACATTTTTTTTTTTTTAGGTTTTATAAAACATTGAATGTAAATTAAATTTTGGAATGAAGCAGATAATAAACAATTTAATTTTTTCAATATTCCTGTAAATCTATCTAGTGATGTTTTAGTGTCAGATGTGGTAATTTGGGAGAAGGAGATGTAGGTTTTGACCACTATTAGTTTGATCGACTCTACCAGTAAAAGTAATCTGACCACGAACAGTACTAAATAAAAACCGACGATACACTAACATCAACACTATGTGTGCACGGATATGTAAAAATACCGTACATTCAAGAAATAATTATAGACAACACGCGGAAATTTTTTAAAACGTGCAGTGCATCTGACTCAATATTAATAAATAATATAGGTTGTTATTGTTCCTATGATTATCAAACCCTAAAGCATAGATATAAAGAATATAAATGTAGAAAGATAAAGCAGAGACTATAGACTTAAAATAAATAATTTTATAAAGTTCTTGCGCTTGGCGATTGTATAATGTCTAAGTTATACATGTTTGTATCTCGTATTAATGTTAAGCAAGTTGTGGACTTCGATTTTTCGGCGATTATGTAATATTCGTTATAAATTAAATTAGTATAAATCTCCCTATATTTTCTGGAAGGGTTATGATTTGCGCATGTATGCAGGTTTTTTTTTTTATTGTTTTTCCCGCAAACTTTAATTATGTACGACTAATAATAAATAAATTTATAAGAGACATGCTCCTATCTGGTAAGAAACACTTGCGCTTTCGATACAGATAAAACAAAATCTAAATATGTTATATTACTATATAGGAGTGTACAAATATATGGTTGTTTTTGTTTTTGTTTTTCTTTTCAAATTTTATTTAACCGATGTTCTTCATATTAAAGCATAAAAAAAGTACGTTAAAAAGCCTTTCATATGAAACACATGTTTGTAAACGTTTTAAAATTTTTTATTTGTTAGCAGAAGTTGGGATAGCATATCTCCAAAACGGCACGATGACTTGTTTGTGTATTAGCAGTTTGCTTTTAAGTCGGAGTTTACTTTTTGGGTGAAACAGCCAATCCAGTTTCTTCATTTTCTAACAACAATTGCGTAAGATAATTTTAATATGTTGTTGCCAATTAAGTCGCTTGTCCAAGTTCATGCCGAGGTAACAAACTTGACCCACTTGAGGAATGATTGTATCGTTCTAGTTGATATCTGCGCACGTACCTCTTCTCAGTGTAAATGGACATAAAAAAGATTTTTCCGGGTTTAATGATACCACATCTTGGCCTATAGGAAAAATTGGCCAAGATAGTCTGCATGCGAATTGATGTTATTGGTGCTTTATTCATTTGAAAGTGTATACAGTGCTGGTACTGTATATGAGTGTATCAGTGAATACAATACTCAGTAGTCACTAACAATAAGTAAACGTTAAAAAAGGGAAGTGCCTTTCAAGAACAGCTTGAAGAAAAATGAACATTTTCGAAGAGTTTAAAGCTAGCTGCACAATTTTTTTGATTAAAAATGTTAATAAGGGTAATTTTTTATGCCAGAATATTCCATATACATTTTATTTAAATTGTTAGGGAAAGAGTTTATATTAAAAATTGCTAAAAAAACAAGAGGTTTTAATATTTTTTTGATCTGGATCCCTATTTTCAAAAAATCTGAAAAAATTCAACACCGTGGAAAAAATCGAAATACCTAATATATGTAAATGTTTTTTTCTTCTTATTTTGATATTCCGTAAAATCGTAATTACGTTTAAAATGCACGAAAAACCGATTTTTTGATATGGTTCTGCCGTTTTAAAAATCTGAAAAATTGCATGTTAATTTTTAAAGCAAAAATATACAACTTAATTTTTTCATTATTTCAGTATTTTTTTTACGTTTGGGAAATTTAAAATGCTTATAAAATTTCCCGTACAATACCGCAAAATCTGAAAAAAATTACAACTGCGACATGGCGGATTATTCATAATTGAAAAAAAAGAAAAAATCAAAATCATTTCGAAACATTAAAAAAACAAAACAAAAAAACACAAAAACAGACCTTTAGTGATTTCCTAAGAGGCTAGAGAGTTGAAATACTCGTATTTAAAGCAGATTTCTTGAAACCCGTGGTAATAGTGGTTAGTCAGCGATTTATAATTAATTTAATAAATCAATGTTTTATTTTGTGTATAATTTGTCTATTTATTTTTATGTCAGCGAAGATTATAATAGTATTTTAATCGGAAGGAAACCATGGATCAGTGGTTAATTTTATATTTTTCAATAATCATTTAATCATCGTAGAATTGTGCATTAATTTTATAAAATAACACAATTGCTAAATTAGTACGAGCAGGGCTGACCTGGCCGCCAAGTCGACGCGTTGATTTTCACAGATTCTGGTGTGTTTCGGCCACTGCAAAAGCTTTACTGGGTATCTCTTGCATGCCGGGAGGCTGTTTTAAAGTGTAATTAACCATAAGTTTGAACGTATCGTTGTTATTTTTTGATGAAATAGCGTTCATCAGAGACTTTAGCGAATCGATTATTAAGCGTGTATGTTTCTATCAGTGCATTCTGTTCATGTATTAAGGCTACTGCATGTACCGCCCAATTTTCTTTCCGCATGGAACAATAGTCGTACAGGCGTATTAATGTAATTTCATTTGCCGATTTTATAGGAATATTTCAGATAAGCCAATGCGCGGCCCTGCTTTTGAAGTATCAGCCTATATTCGTACAGTGGTAATAGGACTGTTAATTTTCTTGTTGGCACAATAGGTTGCTTTATGCAGTTTGTTGCATTCAAGAAGGACAAGTTTATTTTTTTTTAAATAAATTCCCAGTGAGAAAGTTTATAGAAAGACGTATCAAGGTTCGGTTCTTGCAAATCGCCGTCGATTAATAATTGCTCTATTAAGTTAGGAATAGGATAATTTGGAAAACGCGAAATCGGAATATTTACAGAATTATTAGAAAAAGTTGTTTTTCCATGGTAAAGGTACCAGCGTGGATTAAATCACGAGCAGTACTGAAAGAATGAATTAGAGTAGGAGAGATTATTCCCGCAAGGAAATAAGTATCTGTTGAGAGATAAGTCCCCCATGTAGGGTAAAAATTTAGCGAAAAGATTTGCAGAGAATGAGGTCAAATATTTTAAGGAAATAGACTGGCTAGCCGGCGGAATGTATTTGGTACTTGTAATTTAGTCTGGAAAGAATTAAAGTTTTATAAACGATAACTAGTAGCTTGAGGTCTACATTGAATTTAGTACTGGATAAATATTTTATAATGGATAAGTTTTGTATGCATTTAGTTTCTGAGGTTAGTAATATGAGGAGCCCAGAATAGGGCTTACTTAAAAATGTCATAGTGTTAACTCTATGCAGACGATTCTTATGGAAGTTGACTCAGATAGATTTAGATGTGTACATAATCCATTATATACCGCGCCCAAGTACGTAGTTTATTTATTGTTGACTGCAGGATGAACTGAACATTGGATTGGCAACTGGATGGGATAGATATATTTAGGTCATCAATAAGTAATTTGGCTAAGACTGGCGGCTGAATATAGCTGGCGTGTAATTATTCGTAATAAATCTGCCCCTCGTTTATTTACATCTAGTTTCATTATAGTGCTACGAGTAATTTCAATTTTTTTCAATATTTCTGACCGATAGAGCAGGTCTAATATTTATTTTCTGTATTTTAGTTGAACTTTTTAGCACGATAAATGCTTTGGTGCTGGCTTACTAGCCGCAAAACGAAGTCACAAAATCACGTAATCAATAAAAAGTCGATAAATGCCGCGGCGCAGTACCACCGACTTAGACTTAGCCGTTTGCTTCTTTGACTGCGGAACAGGTGCGTTGAATTCAGACTTTAAGTATTTCAGACTCTTTCACGTGTTGCGAATCGATGAGCGTAGAGGTCGCAACTTTGAACGCTCGAACAATCGACTTTTGCAACAGTTCCATTTAAAATTAATGCTGATCTAAGCATCAGCCGACTGAATAATGAATTCTCATAACCAGGCAACGCAATGATATAGCGTGGAAGAGCATTTCGACCAGGTTCAACACCTTTAAACGTAGTCTGCAAATAATCGTCACGACTGAGTTTTGTTAAAATCTATCTATTTTTCAGTTTTTTCAGAATAGATTTTTGAAATAATCTCTGCGACTTTTGCTATATTTCCATTTTTTGTTGCACGTGTACAAAACATTCATTACACATTTTTGCTTTCTTCTTAATATTTCATACTGAAATTTTTGAAAAGCGTCAGGAATAAAATTCAACTAATAATTTCTATAAAGAGTGAAACAAAAAAAAAATTTACACGGAAATATAAATATATATATGTTTACTTTTTTTAAATATAAAACAATATAGTACGAATAATAAAATATAATTTGACCGTATTAATAATGGTAAATAATTATAAATAAACGTACGTTTACGCTACACAATTGATCGTAAATTATGTGAAAATTAAAACATCGTATTTCTGTGAATATTTAATATCGGCGTTGTTTCTATATTTATTCCGATAGTAGAAAGGCGGAAGCTCAGGAATTATCGGGCAGCGTTAACTCGGATTATAAGATTGAACATAGAAACGTTGTTATTTCGAATAATGTGCTACAGCAGCGAAATGGCTATTGTAATTTATTCGCATTATACGGCTCGCAAATGATAGCTCGTCATTCTATATTAATGTAATTAGTAAAGACCGGATCATACGCAACAAAAAAGAGATTAAATGCGAGTGTAATTTAAAAATAAGCGCAAAAGTTGTGCAAAATATATAAAAGAAAAACAATTCTTGCGAACCTTTTTATTAAATATATACCTATATAAAAAAAAAAAAAGAAATGTGAAGATTTACTAATTTGTATTTTTTTCGTAAGGGAACGTTAACATATATTTTTCCAAATTTTACGTAACAAAATTGTTCCACTGGTCACTTAAAATAGACTTGTAACTGGAGAAGATTGTTCTTCATTCGCAGATGTAAACAAGGTAGAGTTGAAGATAACATTTAAAAGGTACAACATAACGTTGTGCGATCACACGACCCGCTAATAAAACTATTTTTAATTTGCCGTAATCTCTTATGATCGGGCTTGAAAAACCTTTTTTTTATTCTAGCCTCTTCGAAATTATATCTGGTAACGGAGAATTCTTTTAGCGGATTTTTTTACAACTTCCGTCGGCTTCATTCCAGTGGCAAATCTTTTTTACTTCTAACTGTTTAATATATTTGACGTATGTGAAACGTGTATATTAATTGCAGCAGTTATTTCTTGTGTTGCAGAACCGATATTGCATCTGAATGTCAAGTTCATTGGAAATATTTTTAAAATTTTCAAAATATTCATCGTAAAATAAAACCGTTTCTCCAGTTCTGGTTGCAAATATTATTAGTTCGTTTGCACTTCCAAACGAGAGTTGAGTCCCTTCAGCCACGGACGGTGAATTTCATAAGCAAAATATGTTGCATGAATTAAATTACACTAAGGTAGAATTTTATCAAAGCCCCCCCCAAAAGGAAGAAAAACAAAATAAAATAGTACAAAATACTGGAACCATTTTCTATAACTTTAAACATATGTATATAGAATTGTGTCAAAAATAAAAATACAAATTTTTTTTTCGATACAGAATGTTTCACGTGCGATCTTACCACTACTAATATCGAAATTTGTATGGCAATTTGTATTATTCTAAATGTCAAAATACGTAAAATTACGGTAATTTTTTTTCGAAATTTCACAATGTACAAAAAAAATTGCTAAATGCGAAAATAATAAGCTTTTTAACGGAAGCACGTAAAAAATGAAAAATGTTCGGAATATACATACAATAAAATTTTAAAATATGCAAATGCATGAGCACGCAATTATGATCCGGTCTTTAGTAAAGAACAGTCTGCGAGAGAGTTCAATTTTAGTTTTCTAATTTTTGTTGGTTACCATTGCAAATTGGTTTATTCAATTCGGCAGTTGTGTATAAATAAAGAAATAAACTATTTTCTTTTCGGCTTGGCATCAAATAATCTAGCTGTATAACTTTTAGATTTATTCGCTTTGAAAAATGATTTGATTTGATTTTTTCGCATAGCGATTATCGTATTCGTCTGAAATAATATTTATAATTTGGTCTGAAATATTAACATAAAAAAAATTAGACGAGTAAGCGAAAACGATTAAAAACGTAAAAAGAACCACATTGTAGCGGGAAAAAAGCAGAATATGTTGTTCATCCGGCCGAGAGAAGGAGATGAGATTTTGGAATAGTATCGGTTTGATGGAAGTGTAATGTGGAAACATGAGCAAGTTGTGAAGACGGTAATTAAGCAAAGAGGGAATTAATTATTTTTTTAATTTTCGGTGTACGGCAGTAACATTCGTTTGAGCCTAAGCCGTTGTTCAATCAACCACGCTACAGCAGCTGTCAGAGGGCCATAAAACAGTTCTATGTGACTCAGGTTACATCTTAGATTCCGTAATCGGAGGAGAAGCGATAATGGAAAAGAGGAATAACACTTGGTAATTGAAAAATATAACTTGGAACAAAAAATGTGCTTTATAGGTTGAAAATTTCGCAACCAAAAACAATTATTAAAAGTTAATTGAATAAGTGAGCAAAATACCAATATTCGATGTTCATATTTAATTATTTGTTTGGATTATTATTAAATGTTTAATCGGTTTCAAAGAATTATTAAGCTTTAAAATACCTTCTTTGAATTCTAAATGTTTGTACGTCACCAAATGGTTAGAAACGATATGTTAATTTTTTAATTATAATGAGTGTGTGATGGTGTCATTACACTTTGTCCTTTTGAGCTCTCCTTAATTAATCTAATCTTTACGTTGAATATATTAACTAAAATATTATCCGTTTCTGTATTACGCATATAAATCGAACTACAGTAACACTATACAAAAATTACAATTATGTAATGTTAATATTTATAGAAGCAAACTATGATGATGTATTTTGCACTAAGAAATATGTCGGTGTTGTTTTTATAAATATTAACATTATACAACTGTAATTTTTGTGTAGCGTTATTGCAGTTCAAATTAATAATCTTATCTAACATAATTAAAGTTATTTTCATTTGTTTATATGCAATTTGTTTCTTTTTATTTGATTTAAATGTATCAAAGAATGTTATAATTTTAAGTTTAAAAGTTTATGTGAAACCTTTTTAGAATATTCTCTTCTCTTGCACATCTATTATACTCCACTGCTCGCGTGGAATTTTATAATAAAAATATTTGATTTGATTTTTCTGGATAGTCGTCTGCCTTTCCATAATCACATCAGTCATCTCTATGTACATGTTCTTTTTATTTTCTAATTGAAGATATTTCTTTGTGCTTTTCTTTTCTAGCTGAAGATAGTTAGGTCTTCTTCAGATTGGGTTAGTATCCTCACTAATACCTGTGTCCTTTCTCTTTTTCAATTAAATTAGGATATTTTCCAAAAAAAAAAAAAAAAAAAAAAAAGGTTCTGCTATATTTTAATTAATAAGTATTCTTAAGATGTTTATTTACTTTTAATAATTTTCTTTATTTTTATTCAATTAAATGAGACTATTAAAAACAAACATAATCCTGCTAAAATGTTGCAGAACGTAAACTTCAGTTTTTTTCTTTTTTTTCGAAACTGTTTTATTAAAAAAAATAAAATAAAAAAAAAATTGATAATATCAAATTTTCTTGACCGAAGGACTATGTGCAATTACTAGCACTATTGCAGATCTAAAGTTTACTTTAAATTATAGAAAGAACCTTAGGCCATTTTCCCTTATGCATAGCGGTGTTGCCTTTAGGTCCATTGCTGTATTTGAGGTAGTCGACTGTAAACTAGAAATGCTGAACAGATTTTTCGCCATTAATTCCATTATTTAAAAAAATACTAAACTCAGCACTCCTAGATGTTTTAACTGATTGTTTGCCAAATAACAAACGACTGTATTATTACATACTTGCAGATTAAATTAATTTTTTCAACGTTTTATTGCTGTTATAAAATTCAAAATAAATAGCCAAGAAGGTAAATAATAGTTTTAAATAGTGTCTTCTTTAAACTTAAATATTTCTTCAATTTTCATTCAATGAGGCTTAGCAATACCTTAATAGCCTCAGCGATTTTGAATAATTTTTTCCCCCTTTTTACTTGTAATGATTCTTATTATTTTAAGTGGACATGATTATTTTAATAATTTATTTATATATATGCATATACACATACCTATATCTATATCTATATATACACACACACATATATATATATATATATATATATATATATATATATATATATATATATATATATATATGTATATATGTATATAAATGTATATATGAACTTGGCCACTTTGGCTTCGTAAGGGGCTCTGCCCTTTGTCCTTGCTTACATTTCTATCTCTTTCTCTCCTATACTTTGTGTAAAATGATTAAAATTTACGTCATTCTTACCGGCATCGACACAAAAAAAAAAACATGATCACAAAAATCCTATCCTAACATTTAACTTTCGGTACATAAAATTGGTACATTTTTTCGTTAGAAAATCTAATGGCGGCCGGCCTAAGAATTACATTGTAATTAATATATTATATCTTTAAATAAATTGTACGGTGAAATTAATATTTTAAATGAATCCGTAGCATTATTTTAAGAAGATTATAATAGTTAAAAATGAAAAATGAACTCAAATTATTCAACTTTAAAGCCGTAGCGATTAGTTAGGAAAATTGACGTCATTTTAAAATTGTTATTCCTTTTTTGTCAGTTTGGCGTTCGATATTTTTGACGACCGTTACTGAAAGACATTTAAAGCGTAAAATGGGGGACGTTGTAGAATAAACTGAATTAACTTAACCCCCTCCGATACACTTGACAAGGTTAAAAAAAACCATGCACACGCACATTTTTTGTGTATCGTAACACGCTTCACACTGCAAATGTTGTACGGTATCATACAGATTTAGACGTTTGTGTTTTATTTTCATACGTTTATTTTGGATGATAAATTTGCTTTCGAATTTTATTAGAACACGTTGGGACATGACCATTTATTTCACATTTATAGACTATTTTAAAATTGCATATATGTTTTTCAACATTTCACCTGTAAAGGAAAGCTGTTAAGTATCTCGATAGGAGTTTTAACATTTTTAGTAGAAGAATATTATGCTCGGCTGGGTCGGATATTCTATTATTTTGACTAAGGGGATGATTACTGCGCTAAGTGACGTTTTCCTTACTACATTACATTTGAACAGGTTCAAATGTTTCTTCTCTAAATCACTGTCAGCGTTGCGATCACTTTCTGTAAACTTTTATCACCGTCAACGATGGTATAATTTTATTTTGACATTCTGTGCTTCTAAGAAATAAATACGTTACGAATAAATACCGAATAAACGTTTCATAAAGAAATTGTACAGAGCTAAGTGGGAGAATAGACTGTCTGAATACACCGAAATAGCTAACGGAAAACTACCTGCAGATTGAAACGTACATGATGTTAATGTTACCGAAATTGAGAAATAAAATCTTCCTACACATCGCAGTTAATACACGAATGCAAATTTCGAAACATACGTTCTTAATATACACGTTGCAAAATGACACTAGACGAAAAAAAAGTATTCAAATCAAAAAACTTTATAAACGATTAATGAATTTTAATTATTTAAAATAGATAGAAAATACAAAAACGATGATTAGTTTCGAACTAATTTGTTCATCCCTGTGATCACGAAATAGTTTGAAACTAGTAAGTGTTTTCTTTATTTTTTATGTATTTCAACTAATTTACTATATTAATGGTTTGGGAAGTTTCTATTTAATTGAGTAGAATACATTGTACGAATGACTGAAAATGATTACGATCGAAAAAAGGTATTTATTTCCTCAATAGCTAGACTGAACTGATTCTAAATGCGTAAATTTTTTCCAGATCGTTCTAAGACAAGCTACTGTACATTATTACAAATGAAACCGATTTTTCGAGTCTACAGAGAAAAAGGAGTTTTTCCCAAAAATTATTTCAGCCATGAACTGGATGGTCAAAAGGTGAAAAGTTCTTTGCTTTTTTTTCCTCCGCTACCAATCATTATTTTTCTCTAATCATTTTCCCGCGTCGAAAGTAATTCCAACCATATCGCTCCTACCGAAGTTAATAATGTAAACTCGATCCTTTGAACCTCCTTCCTATTCTTGGGGCTCTTGGGCTAATATCTAAGACGAACTCAAAATAAATAAAAAAAAAAGAAAAAAAAGAGAAGTGGTGTCCAGAGAGGGACACCCGGTAGGAACGAAGTTCCTTTCACCACTTTTTGATAGATATACAAGTATATAAAGTCATTCATAAAGTATGCGATAAAAAATGACACACAATATATAAATCCCGTATGAATTGAAACAAAAACAAAAAATACGAATCCCGCATGAATTAATTAAAACAAAAACAATAAATAAATCATCAGACTGGTTGTGAAGTGTGCTAACGTCGCACAAAAAAACCGCGCCAATTTTCAAATTCAATAAAATTTACACGTGTTTAGAATTGAACTTATACAGCTGACTGCGCACAATGCTTGCTGCTCGAATCTCGATACTCGCACGCACGCGCGTACACACACACACACACACATACACACACCCGTATATAATCGAAAGGGACAGAGTGAAAGAGAAAGAGAGTGAAGGTCGCCTGAAGGACGCATAACGCTTTTTCGTGACCTGACAATTTCTGCCAGTTTACTCCTACCGCCACAAGCCGCGTAAAAGAACTTGGTTCGAAAAAAAATTCTTCAGACCTTGCATGGGAAGAGCTCCTGCTGACCCCTAAATGCTAATCTTTTATAATTTTTATGTAGGATAATCGATTTTACTTGGCAAAGTCATTTTTCGCTTAAGAAAATAAATGTTTCATTATTCGTGACGCAAAAACGTTACGGATTTCGTTACTGAATTTTCATATTAGTCTAGTTGGAAAAATATTCATTAATACGTATTAAAATATTTGCAGTTTATCGTTATATAAGTTTAGGGGATGGTGAAAAGATTGTTTGAAAATAAGTGATTAGGATACATGTTTAATGGCAGGAAACTGGTGAATTGAAGTGACAAAGTTCAAATTTGACAAGGTTTTGGATCAGTTAGTTTTTGAACAATTTCGTCTGGTAGCTGGTAAATAATTCTGCATGTTGAATTTTTTGACAAATGATGATTAGTACACGGTTACTACTTAATCGATTGGTGAAATGTAAATAAATTAGTAGTTAATTGTGTGGACATGAAAAAGTTTAACGTTGATTACTTTTTACGCATGACAAGCGGAAAAGAGCGGTTTTTTGTAAGAGCAATGTTGCTATAGTGAAATCTATTAATTCTTGACTCAGCCATTCGGACTGAAGATTTCTCCAGCCGAAGAATGTGAAAGTCATCAATGAGTGTATAAGAGGTGAGGGGAAACAATGAAGAATATCATTATCGGGCGAATCGTTTGATAAGATGGAAGATGTCCAGCGTAAATTGATAAAAGGAACGCAATGGAAACAGTGACGATAATGTGTGTGTCGATGAGAAATTAATTTCGTGTCATTTCCATTATGAATGGTAAAATTCCAACAGCACAGCTTCGTCTGGATCGGACTGAAAATCGGTGTAATTTAATAGCCTGGAAATTTCTTTGCTTCCAGCTGAGTTTCCGGTATGAATAACGAGTAGTTTATATGTTACCATTATTAGTAGTTGTATATTTCTTCATTGTGGGTGTAGATTTTTTCCGAATTTTTAATTTGGTACGTTAGTTTTCTTTGTTTTTTTCAAACTCTCGTGTAAGTTGGTGGTAATTTGGTAGTTCAATGTTAAATTAATGCCAGCTGAAGGAACGAGATCAATCACTGTTGGCGGATGTAAACGTTCCGTGAGTGGATTTAATCGAAATCTTCGGCTTTACGAAATCGGAAGTGACATTTGAAGCGAGCGAATTCATTGATAGTAATAACGATTTTGTGGTAGGGTAAAAGAAAATCTGACTTGCTGTAGGCTTAACTTCAGAGTGTTTCAAACATCGAGTACATAATTCGGAATTAGAGGAGCGACATTTAAGGAGGTGAACTTTGTCGATGTAGGTTTTAATCGTCGGACACTTACCTATCTTTCACCTGAAAGATAACCAACTTCTAATAAAGAATGAAACTTTCGATACCGCTGTAATGGAATGTTAAGACTGAGTTTAATGCGCCGAGGTAAAAGTATTCAAAAATGGTAATTCGTATCTCGTTGGTTGGTGATGATTCCGCTGGGTGCTTTTCCGGCATAAGTTGTTTATAAGTTGTTTTTGCATTTGAGGAACTCTCATTGTTTCGGTTTGCGGAACTTGAATTCTTAAGAAGGTTCATAGCATTTTTATCGCGGTTCTCGAAGGTGGTTAAACCGTTTACGGTGACCGGTCGAATTGCGTTAACACATTAGCAATAGTTTATATTTCGAGAGATATTATAAAGAGATAAGAAAAGGTCGATATCACCGGTTTTCTGGTAGCCCGATTAGTAAACGATTAAACTGATGAAGGAAATGTGCACGCGAGTGATAAGTCGTAGCAGTTATCAACGAGTAAGTTACAACTGTTTATTTATTTCGTTATTTTCAGAGTGATCGTTTACAGAAAAAAATTAAAAAAAAAAGAAAAAAATTAAAACAATATGAGGTTGCTCGTTAGAAAAGACTACATTTACTAAATATATACATATCGAGCGACTTGGTAAACGACGAGATTCGAAAGCGCAGTTGTTAAAAAATGAAAAGTAATATAGGTGGAACGATGACTGTTGCTTTTACAAAAAAGCAACCAGATAGACGGACTAAATTTAGATAATGAATTAGAGTAACTTTCAACATCTCGTCAGATACCTCGTAAATCATTTCGATTGAGGTCTGCCCAAGAAGGAGGAAAAGGATGAGTGGTGGAATCAGATGTGTTTACACGATCTGATATGGAGGATAAAAAAAAGAACCAAGCGTTTGAATAACCGAAGACGACGCGGCAAGGAGAGAACAAAAGATGCACAATAAGGAGTTGGAAGACCAATTAATAGAAGCGAAGAATAGGACGTTCGTAAGCGATACAGGTGCACTCAGGTAAAATGCGATCGGCGTCACCTATAACGTTGCGAGAGGAAGAATGACGGTGATAGTGGAGAACTAGAGAGAAGCGACAAAGTGATACAGGAAGTAAACTGTATCCAAAACGTAAGCGATAGATTAAGTTTTGTAATAGTAGAAGAGGTGGCATTTCCTGGCAGTATTCTACAGGGCTGATTTTTTCTTGTGTCGCTATTTCGATATTATAACAGTTTGCAATCGAACAGATTCTACAATTTTGTTAAAACTGTACAATTTAGTCGAGAAAAATTTCGAAAAAACTTTAAGATAAATTTTAGATATTAAAGATAGGGACACTAATTCGTGTCCCTGATATTTAATATTCGCAGCCCAATTAAGTGGATTCGAAGGGTACCATGCCGATTGTTATCGACGTTTCACGGTATTGCCACAAAAATGTGGACACCCTATTTCTGCTAATTCGTCACATTTGGCAGATTTAAGTACAGACGCACACCACCGTGTCATAAATATCCGCCTGTGGCAACGATAAGCTTTGCTCGGCTTTCACATATATCTTGTGCCCCTCGCACGCAGAGTGGATATTGTTACGTAGCCCCATGTATATTAAGTTAACGAACTTTTCCTTTCTGACGTTTGACCGTTCGAGTCCATTTTTTCGATTTCGAATTGCAGTCCATCCGCGTCTCCCGTAAAAACTGTAAATATATTATTATTGCTTTACTTTTAATTATTTGACGCGCGTTTGCAATTTTTCTTTCGGAAAAATTTAACTGCGTAAAGCGGCAATTGTATTTTTTTTCAGCAAATATTTAAGTGTTTGACAAAATTCAAAGATACAAGATCATTTACAAAAAAATTTTTTTTCCCGCATTTTTAAGCAGATGACGCATATTCAGCAGTAAGCTAAATCGATTACACGTAGAATGCAAGAAAAGCTGTAGACTTGCAGTAGTTTTTATTTAATAGTATAATTCGGAAAAACCCGTAGTAGTGCAGTTATGAGTGTGAAAAGCATATTCGGTCTGTCGATACTTTAATGATGTTAAATTTTCGGCAAAAAAAACACTTTTTCGATTGTAATTTTATTAAATAAACTATCGGAGAAAAAATATCCAGCCGCGAAGAAATGAGTCCAAAACAATTTTGCTTCAGAAAGACTTCATGTGGGTGGTAGAGAGACCATTGATGGCAACGCTTCTGACCAGCATTTTCCCTCTGGGGCTGTACGTATTCTTTTTTTCAGCGTCTTCCAAGTCGGTTACGGTAACATTTTATTTTTACACTGATGCCGGCCAGGGTAGATTTTGTTTCCTTATAATATCCGAACGAGATAGAATCGCTTTTTTTCGGAATAATGTGAAAAAAGGGCTAACGTCGCCTTGCGGCCGCTAATGTTAATTCGGTATATAGTAAATTGAAGATTTAATGGAAAACGAACCGAAAACACAGACTAACTAGATCGGCGACAAATGACGTAAGTTTAATCCTAGAAAATGGTAGCTAGAAGTGTATTGGTATGTAGGAAGTTTCGATTTAAGAGCAAATAGAAAATTCAAATATAATAATATAATAAATTGTGTACGCGATTAAACGCGATTACGAATTTAATCGACTGCATAGCTCGGAAATCTAGATGGTATTTTAAGAGAACTGACGACTATTATAATATTTGGATATAGTTCAAAGTAAGCTGTCTCGAGGTGAAATGCAGTCTCTCCTCTCTTCGGAATTGATGACGACTAGTCGACCGGTTTTGTGCGAATTTCACCCAGCGAATTCTTAATTTATTTTTCAAACGAATTTATTTCCTTTAATTTCTTCGGTTATTTTTTAAAAGCTTAATTGTTCGACACATTGGAGAGTACTCAAAATCCCCTTTTCAGATTGCACCCCCTATTTGCATACGAATAATACGCACCATTTTCCCGGTACATTTTCCATTATCTTTTCGTTCTTTTTATTTTTCTCATTATATTTTATGTATGCTTTTTTCCCCCTATTTTTTCATTAAGAATTATCGCGATATAAAATACCGGCCAACCGTTTATTCGTGATATCTGAAGAAATTCACGAGCGTAAAATGGCGAGTTACGTGCGACTGGTTCTACGATGTTTAACTTTTTAGAATTAGGCGGCACTCTTAAAAAATACTATCCTTTTAACGACTTTTTGAAAAATTAATCGACATTTAATTATCTAGATAATTACACCGAAACTTAATTAAAATTCTACGCAGCATTGTTTTCAGTCTATTACGCGTATCGTCGATGAACTTTAGTGGAAAATGGAGTTTAGGGCGATGAAATTTAAAAAAAAAGATATGAAATTATTACGTTCTTTTTTTTTTCTCTCTCTCTTTTTTTTCATTATACACGACAAAATTTAAATACTAAAAAACGACGAGGATACAAAAAATACCTAATAAGAAATAATAAAAAATATTAATACTTTTAATAATTTAATATACTATGTCCCGGTTAATCTTCGTCCGGACTCATCTGATCGGCGAGCCAACTTTATAGGTTTACTTCGTTTATTTCAATATCCTGAAATCAGAACCGAAAAATCGTTTCAGTAAGCATTAGATGTGTTATAAACTCTGCTAATAATATACAACGAAAATCGATTATGTTATCTCCTGGTCGAAACGAATCTGAACTCCGGCAGATTATTATGTAAAATCGAACGTTAAAACCATATACGTTAAACTCCGATTATAATGAAAAATTGCCTGTTTTAGCCGTAAGTAGATAACAAATTAACCACACGAAAAAGAATCGTTTATGATAACAGAACCTAAAAATTTACAGCAACGAAACAGACATATATTGTCTTGTTAATTAATTATTAAGTTAAATGCTCATTTTGCAAATTTAACAAAACTAATGAAAACCTCCTCGGTGCTAAAGGTCGTCATTCCAGAAAACATTAGAATCCGATTTTATTGATCTCGTTGTAATCATAAGAATCAGAAATTACAAATCTCATCAGAAATAGGGGGAACCAATTACACTGCAGCTGTTTAGTAATCCTCCGCTTAAGTTTTATTTTTCTTATAATTGTGTATTTTTATTAATAAGGAAAAAAGTTTGCTATTTGTACTTCTGATGTATCGCCGTGATTTTAAGTTATCCCTTCTACTCTTCTCTTCTATTAATGTGCATCTTTTGTTCTTTCCTTGCCATCGCCCCTTCGCGGTCATTCCGTACTTGAGTCTTTTTTATCCTCCATATCTGATCGCATAAATATCCCGCTTCTCATCCTTTTCGCTTTTCTTGGGCCAAAGTCTTTTTTGACGAATCCAACATTATAAAATAATAATAATAATAATTTCTCCCGTATTTAATTAGCGGAAAAGACTCGTATTTCATGTGAGCTTTATAACGTCACTCTATCCATGTTGATCTGCTCCGGGTTTCTGGTCATAAAGGCCCATTCGATGGGTAACGAAATGGCGGATGCGTTAGCTCAGGTTATTGCTCGCTCCCGTTTTTACTTTTAAATAATCCCAAGAGTAACTATTATCCTTAAGTAAAAACTTCTTTACTAATAAAATCGTTCCTTCTACCTCTCAATTCAACCTAACCTTCCTGCTAATCCTTGGTTCTCAGAATTCCCTTCTCTTCCACGTTCTATTATTGCCCTTATTATTCGCCTACGCTTTAATCACACTTTATTGCTCATTTCCCACTACTGTCGTTTCTCTTTGGTTTCCTTTCCTTATTGTCCTCTACATTCTAATGAAGCAGTTGTCTGTGATGCTAATCACATTTTCTTTCATTGTTCTACTCTTCCCGCAGAACGTTCTTCCTTTTATTTACATCCTCCTGAAGTTAACGGAAGCCTAGTTTCTAGAGCGCTTGACTTCCGTTATGAAGGTCACGGGTTCGATCCCGGGCGACGACAGAACTTATTACGAAGAATTAAAATTTAAATATTCGCTAATAATCATATGGAAGGCAATGGCAAACCACCACGTATATGATATGCGCGCTAGGTCAGTACACAGCAGACACACACGGGACTGCACTTGTACAATCGATGTAAATCAAACGATTACTGTCAGTTCCGAATGTAGTCTTCTTACGTATGTACACATTCGTACTGTATATAACAATTGCCTAGTACACAACCTATATCTGTATAGCTGAAAAATGTACTAATAGGTTGCGCCAACGATGTAGCGTACGGCACCTAAAGAAGAAGTTGAGACTTTCTGCTCCCCGTTATACTTTTTATATCTTGTCCTTTCTCTCTCAGTGTCTATTGTTCCGGCCACTGGTTCCTGTACTTCAGCCATTTCCGATCGAATTAAGTTTTAATTAGTTGATCTTCTTTCTATTGTTTCTGGGTAGTGACAAACCCCCCCGACCCCAAAAAAAAAAACAATTTACAACGCCGAAATTACAATAACAGTAAATCTCAGACATTGAAAAATTGCAACAATTTCGATGCAGTAGCGAAAATTCTAATTTTCAAATATGAATCTGGAACTATCGTTATGCTTTTCGGTTTTTCTGTTTCAATGACGAACTTGATTTTCTAATAAAACTAAGGCAACAGTAAAATCATTTTACGTGAATCATCTTCTCGATAAGGACCACGTTAGAGTTTTCGAAATAGGAATATTATATATAAGTGGCACGATATGCTCGATGGTGGTGCTATTTTGGGAATTGCATTAGCGACCGTGCTCGGCGGCTAGCTAGAAGGACTGAAAATGCTATGCGAATATAGCCGGAACAGGATTGTTTAAATTTCAAAAACTGGCATTCGGAAGATTAGAGTATTTCATTCAATGGCTAGTTTTACGTCGTCGGACTATCGAACTGGAGATTTCATTTAGTTTCTTCTTAAGCTCGTTATCAATTTAAATATAGTTCTTAACTATTAAAATCTATTCCTGCCGTTTAATTCCGCGCTTTACGTACGATTTTCCATTTTCATTTTCAGATGGGTTCTTCAAACAGTTCGAACAGAAACTTTCTTTAGTTTTTTTTTTTTTTTAAATAAGTTGTGGGTCCCGCAAGGCATACTGCCCGTCTGCGGGTGCCCAACACGCTTATTATCGTTTATTCGACAAATATGTTACATACGTTATAATATTTCATTACAATTAGTTTTCACAGTTACACAAGGTGTAATGAAAGAAAATAATAATACTACTACTAATAATAATAATAAAAAGAAGTACAAACAAAAAAGAACTACTTATTGTTATACAACAATTCCACACTACATTTTTGACAACTGCGAATGGTCGATTCTACAGCCGGCTCCCATTTTGTCTATTTTAATGTCACTCATTAATATTTTCAACGTTACCATTGTTTTAATTATTACTTTCCAGGTTCCTATCTCTTTTTGAGATTCGTTAGAACTAGCTAATCAAGAGCACTGGGCGAAGCTAAGCGGCAATAAGCTACGTCAGATCAAACCTCAAATCGGAACCTGGACAACATCGTACCGTACAAATAGACGAGAGGAAGTTGCTCTAGCGAGGATACGAATCGGTCACACTAGGCTAACGCACGGCCCACTGATCAATGGAGAAACGCGAGCGTTGTGTCCTTTCTGCCAGCTCTTTGCTACAACGATAGGACATTTAATCACAGAGTGCCAACATTTCGATCGACAAAGGAACGAGGCGTCAATAACCGGTCTAAGCATAGAAGAAGTATTACAGGACAGTGAGGATATAATCCAGAAATTAATACATTTTTTAAAGATCGCAAATGTATTCAATTTAATATAATTAAAACGTACTAATATGTAATAATAGTTATTTTTGAATTGTTTTTATAATTTCCATTTTGTATCGTGGACGCAAATGACCACAGTAGTCGAGCGTCATTAAATAAATATATATATAATAATAATAATATCTCTTTTTGCATTATATTTTCTGGGATTCGTTTTAGCAGCTTAATCAAAACTATTTCATCCGTGTTGTCGATTTTACTATTTACGCCTTTTGGTCGAATGAAATATACCTCTCTATTATTCCTTGTTGTCCTGCTTTTTATCATTGTAGCTATTGATATGCTTGTGGTCTTATATTCAAGCAATCGGTGATAAAAATAGCGCATCCTTGGAGACATTTCATTTCTCTCTCTCCGCCAACTAAATTACTGTTAATCTGATCTTTATTAGGTAATATTCTCGAAATTTGTATTGTCAGCAAGCGCTAAATAAAATTTCGGGTATGTGTGTGTAGAAGACATAAATGGGTTGCACGTAGCCGCTCACAGCGGTATCAAATGTGCCCCTCCCCTGGGTTTGCTACCAGAGAGCATTAGCCCGGCAAAATGGAAGAGATGCATGAAACAGAATAGAAACTATATTTTTATTTTATCGACAATGGACAGTTTAGTAATGTGTTCTGTGCTACAAATATGGCCGAAGTAAGAATGGCGAAAATGGTTAAAAGAGGAAAATGATAAAAAAAATAAAGATATATACGTGATAAAGAATATTTTTAAAATCATCGATTATCAGCAAAAGCGCAAGATGTTTTCGTAATATTTCACGACAGAACGGTGCGTGTCTGGGGAAAGATAAAAAAAAAAGAAAAGAAAAGAAAAAGGTGATAGCTTCGAAATAATAGAGCTAGTAACTGTTTCGCATGTTCTCACTTTTAACGGCAAGAAAATTCTGTTCGAAGTTTTCGGAAGCTGCGAAGGTGATTAATTATTTGAAGTTTTGTGTCCGCAGCAATCAGGACCGCTTAAAAAGTTATTACGAGTGGTCAACAGTTCTTAGTGAGACGATTATATAGGAAAGTTTCGAGCGGGCCATTCGAGGTGTGCGTGACCAGCTTAAAGTTTTCTTAATGGAGCAAAATTCTCTCGTACACGCCGCCCCCATACATTTAAGTACCAAGATCTCGGCTACAAAACTCTGAAACCGCTCCGGCCACAAGAAAAAAAAATCGAAATTCGTTTTCGTAAAAGTCAGATTTTATAATTTTTTAACAGCGAAAGCATTAATATTCGAACCGATGTTGACCCAAGCTCGCGAGTATTTGGCGGATCCTTATTCCGTTCTCTTTCGATTAGAAATATATTATAAGGTAGAACACTGGAAACGGGCAGTGTATAATGTGATTTTAGGAACCGACTAATTAGATTAGTACTCAAATGGTCCGGTGTAGGAGCGCTTGTCGGCTGATGTTCGCTGATGTCGGCTGATGTTCGCTGATGTCGGCTGATGTTCGCTGATGTCGGCTGATGTTCGCTGATGTCGGCTGATGTTCGCTGATGTCGGCTGATGTTCGCTGATGTCGGCTGATGTTCGCTGATGTCGGCTGATGTTCGCTGATGTCGGCTGATGTTCGCTGATGTCGGCTGATGTTCGCTGATGTCGGCTAATGTCGGCTGATGTCGGCTAATGTCCGCTGAGGTCTGTCACGGAAGGGCGCGGTAAAAGTTCAAAGAAATAATACGCACGTAATAACTTATTTTCGTGAGAAACTTTTTAGATTACTTAATATTTCGCGGAGGTCGCGCGTGAAAATAATTTCAAGATAAAAGGGCGCCGTGGATCGGAAACGGTGTTGCAGGGGATGCGCTGTGATTTACAAAAGAGTGAATTAGGGACGTATCGTAACTTTGTTGTTCATTTTAGTAGTTTTCATTCGAAAATTTAATCGCTTATATGCAGAGATACAAAGCCAAAATTCGCTTCCCATATTCAAATGTGTTCACTACCGACCCCTTACGACCGGACGCGACTAGTAATTAAATTTACCGAAAGCATGTCAGGCCGGAAGATTGTAATTTAATTAAAAGATATTGCATTTTCTTGCGCCGGAATTAGGAGCGAACTAAAAGTAATGATCAAACGAAGGGGAAAGGTTTTAAAACGTCGGCGCTGTTTAACGCTCGTTGTACACGTTCCGAAATATTGCCAATTTGTAGCTTTCTGGCATATTTCAGAAGCTCGTATAGCCGCTAGCGGTCTAGTTCCGACGAACGGCCTTTCATCTTTTCACCGCTAATCTGGGCGAGAGATGAAAAATCATTTTCTTTTTACGTTCGTTTTTTTTTTAAATTTGGCTTTTCCTGGCCACTATCAAAGTTACACTAATAATAATAGTTCGTTAAATGTCAACACGGCGAAATGAATTAAAATAACGACGACGGCGCTAAATAATGGAATTTTTCCAGAAAGGTTTCAAGGATTGCACGAATGAACTCTCCGGTGCGCGGTTGAAAGTTTACTACCGCTCTTACGCAAGGGATCGGCCAATGAAGTTTAGACGAGCTGGTCACATAATATTCCGAAAGTTTTCTAGGTGGTTTTATTTTTATTCATATTATATCTAAATCGGTCATTGCGCGCGTAAACGAATTTTCAAACAGCGCGCATTGCGGTTATAGAACAACAGGATTGGCCGCAATCGTAATGATCCAATCGGATAACGAGAAGTATAACACGCGTAGCGCGCTCGACAAGAGAAGAAAAATCGTCCACAATAGGGTAAACGCGAAAAACGGATATCGCGCAAGAATCGTTGCGAAAGTTCTGATATTGCGCATCATTCCGGAAAAACTTGGCTTCCGTCTTTCGGCCATTGAGTACCTTTCGATATGCGCCGATGAAACAGGAAGGTATAAAGGATAACGACAAAAACAGGTGTGTGTGTGTGTGTGTGTGTGTGTGTGTGTGTGTGTGTGTGTACATTATCTTGCATGTATCGCCCCTATTCGAGAAGTATGTTTAAAAAAGCAACCGGTGCGGTTAGATTTTAATTAAATTTTCACCGCTGCCCTTTTATACTGATTTTTGGTTTTTTTAAATTAATTTATCGAAATATGAACGAGATTAATCGAAAAAGAAAAATATTGTTAGAAAAAACTGTTAGACGCGCGCTAGACTTCGTATTGCAGTATGTTCGTATCGAAAATGCGTTTAATGAATTCCGCGTAAAAAGGCAATTTGAAGGCGACGAACTTCGTTTATTAAAAATTCGTTAATGGCTGTGCCCCGCATAGAGGAGCTTCTTTCAAAGTGAAAACCGTCGTCTAAAATTTTTAACTTGTACAATGTTTTACTTTAATAAATAAAAAGAGTTCTCTCTTGATATTCTGAAGTATTTTACGTACTCGAATAACGAAAAAAAGGTTTGAGCAACATAAATCTTTAACCCCCCCCCCCTCCTTTGGGTACAAGTGTTATTACATGTTTACGTTGCCGTTTGACGAATTTTTCTTTAAAATTACGTACTATTTGAATATCACGAATGCGCAACAGGTTTTCCTGTACGATATCAAAGCATTTTATTTAGTAATGATAAAAAAACAAAAAAAAAAATAAAAATAAAACCGAAAGAAGCCAGAAAAGTTATTACCAAATGTAAAATAGTTGTACTAGCGAGAAAACGTTAAACCATGAGATTCGAGCAAATTTGACCAAAACTTTTCGGCAAGCCAAAATTGGAATTTTCCATTCCACACCGGCTCGTTTTTCTGTTCTAGCGATAAATTATATTTTCCGATGATGATAAATAAATTGCGGTTATTCGTATAATTTTCACTTTTCTCGAACAGTTAATAGCGCATTAAAATTAATAAAAGTCGGCACACATCGATCAGAAAGTTCAAGAGAATTCTGCGACACGGTACCATTTTAGCCAATTTTGGAAATGATTTGATGCCAGTGCGATGACATTCAAGAGGTACTATTAGGAAAAAAAACAAAAAGCGGCGTATTTCTTTTTGTATTCGACTCTTTCTGATCATATCTGTTTTCGAAACGAGAAAAAGTACGATTGCGCTATTTTACAGGCTTGCTTGCATGATACTGCGAGACGGCGTCTTGCGCCGTGAGTGAACGGAATCGACGAAATGTTAACATTTTCGGATCAGACGATGATTATAATTAGCGCGCACGTGCAACTGTCGACCGAGAATCAAGGTATTTTTTCGATATTTAAACGGGATTTAGTGGGGGGTTGATTTTAACCGCCTACCATAAAAACGACCGGTAGCGCCTACGCGGACATGGAACTTTTAATCAGTGCTCGATATGCACGGCAACGACGCAGGATAAATACAATCCGTCTGCATATTATGTTCACCGTGAGATGTTTTTTAAAATCATTAACGATCATTCGGAAGGAATTTTTTTGTGGTGTTTCCTAAAATAAATAAAAAAAAAAAAAATAACGATCCAACAGCGCCGGACGTAAATTTTACAGTTTCTACTGCAGGAGTGGAGGGTCAAAGTATAGTTTTCCTCGATTAAGGTGGAATAACTTAAGCGCCCCGCTTAAATACAAAAAAGTATTTCGAATAATTTCATTAATGCCGAGTGCCTGCGAATTTATGAGTATTATGAAAAGCACATACGTACCGCGGAAAAATTTATAAATTACAAGTATTATACCGAACATGTTTGTCGAATTTCAGCTCGTTCAACTGTTAAAACGTTTTGATATTTCTTAATAAATTATATACACCTTTTTCCGTGATTATCGTCTTAAAATTTGTAAACGACAAAAAGACCAACAAAAAAACAAAAAAAAAAAAAATGGTGATTTGCCGCAGTATGTGAAATTGTAATCGCGTAATGTCGAAAACAGAAAAAAAACCAGAAAGTTTTATATACTACTGTCGTTTACGAATTCATTCAACTGAAATACCACAATTGCCGGTTTATTTTCGATGTTGCGAAGCGAGTTAAAAAGTCGATTGAAGAAATATCGATAATTTTTTTTGTCCTGTCGCTGCGCTAGTCGACGCGTAACAGATTAACTGCACAGTTTTTGCACATTAAGTGAAATGAGCGATAGAGTCCATTTTCAGTATAGCGTACGTTCGTATTCGATTATTTATGACATCAGCTTTCGTTGAATAACCTCGAATTTCACTCGTTAACGTTGTCAACGAAATTTCAGCAACTTTTTCGCGGCGCTCGTCGGGCGATAGTGAGCGAATCAAAAACGAGAAGACATCGGTCCTCTAGGACGGACGGGAACGAGAAAACTAGAAGAAAGTGGCAATTAGGGAGGAGAATAGTAGTGGCCAGCGAGCGATGAAAAAGATATAGTCGAGTATGGGAGGAATGGTACTTAAGCTGTTGTAGCTACAGGCGAGGATCTCGCCGTTGTGACGGAAAAGGATCGTAAAGCCAGCTGAATCATTGTCATCAATTGAAGACAAAGTCTACACGGGCGGAATGTTTTTAATCGAACGAAAACGGTATCCGGTAGCGCATAGAACGTGTTTCACGCAAAAAACGGTTTCACGTTACTCGGTTTGCAAATTTTCGCCATCATCCCGAACGACTATCTTCGTTCCAATTATCTTACATCTCCAACGTTGACCGCTAATCGTTCGTGATTGAACGTGTCTTGTCCCGCCCCGCTACGCTAGATACCGGCTAACCGTACCGATTCTAACGATTGCGCACACCATCTTTATTTCGAATTCCGTTATCCCTCTAATTAGATAATAACATTTTGCACCTTTACAGCCGCCCCGCTTGCTTGAGCTAGACTCTCCACAAGAATACGTGTAAAAAAGTCGCTACGTAAGGTCGGCAGCATGCGACATCGTCCTAAATTCGGCAATTTGCTTGGTAAATCAAATCAACAAACCGGACCGTGCCGTAGAAACAAAACGAATAACAAAAAGTGAGCGAAGTGAACGAACCGGAATCCTGTTCTGACGTTTAGTCACCTGCTGGCGCGCGACTGTTAACGTGTTACCCGGGAAAAATATGATGCGCGACCATACCGCGCACGTGCCTATATCGAAAATGCGGGAATTGCTGCCCGATTTCAGAAAACGTTTTACGTGCTTTGTCCATGGGACTACGTATGAACAGTGTAGAGCGTTTGATCATGTTTCATTAACATAGTTTAGAAAAAGAGTTGGCTGCTTCAGTAGTCACCCTGGACGGCATTACCATCGGACCGATATTTCCAACAATATCGCAACCAACAAAGAACGGTCGTTATTTTGGAAACGAGTACGGCTGCAACAAGATCGGGTGGTACAGTTCCACAGAGGCGCCAAAGTCGACAGTTCTCTTTGAAGATAGACTCTGCCGGTTACGTAGCTTTTTCTAGTCACTTCGGTCAGCAGATATACCGTAAAACAAGAGTCTTTTCGAACTTGCCAATGTGTGGATTCAAACAATAAAGTGATTATAGAAAAAAAGATGAACAAGCGGAGATACGGCAGTCTTACATTACACAATTAGCCGAGCAGAAGATAGACGGTGCTGAGATACTAAAATCTGAATTGAAAACACCGATAGAACAATCGAAAAATGGTCGAGTTGAGCGATTAGACGTAGCCCCAGTGAAGAATTCATTAAACTTATTGACCTGAATAGAAATAATATATCGTGAAAAATTACGCAGTTAATGAAATATATATATATGACACCGGAAAAATTCCAAAGGATTGGTTGTCATCCACTTTCATTCGATTGTCGACGAATCTAAGAAATGTAGCGATCACAGACTCATAAGCTTAATGAGTCATATGCTGAAGATATTTTTGAAAATTATACTCGCTCGTATATGGTCTAAAATAGATAAGATGCTGGGAGAAACACAGTTTGGTTTCAGGAATCGGTTTGTAACTCACGAAGCGGCTATTCCGGTTCTTTTTAAAAACTGCCTACGAAATACCGGGTTTGCCTGTTTCATTGATTACGAAAAGGCATTTGATAATGTGAAGCATGAAATTTTGTTAGAACAATTATACAGCATACATGTAGGGCTAGACAGCAAGGATATAAATATTAATTGGAAGCAGTCAATAAGCTTTTGAAATACTGTCAGATCCTGAAAGTGTTTAGGATAGATTAAAAGGTTCCGAATGAAGCCATTCTAAAACATATGAATGAAACGCGCGAAGTCATGCGGGTCAGTAAGAAAACGGAAAGCAGCATACTTCGGACATATTATTATTAACATAATACAAGGTAAAATTGAAGGGGGCAAAGGTCAAGGAAGCAGAAGGAAATAATTTTAAAGACTGGTTAGATATTACTGACAGGGGGCTTTGTTTGTCCGTGTAGCACGACATAAAGAGAAATGTTCTCAGATGAAATTACCAACCTCCGATAGGAGACGGACTTAAAGAAGAAAAAGAATGAGAATGTACATTGAGCAGTTCGATGCGAATGATCATTTCGCTGTCCAGCGCATTCTCAACGTACGCCATTATTTCACAGCTGCCTGTACGTTCCATAGACTTTAGCCGACAATAATTCCGATGCTTACATGGAAAAGACTAAGTAGCGATTGCGTAATCGATGCACATTCCTCCATATTATTTTGGTTGGCCTATTCGTGGCATTTCGCGTCAACTGAATTCTTCTTTCTATCTCGTTCGTTAAACCGTCTTCATCTCATACGAATGATCCGAAATATCCCATACTGTTTCGTATCCGTATTTTTCGTTTGGAAAGATTAAATTTCTTTCGTCGATCACCGTTAATTTTTTATTATTAATTTCTAGGCCGTATTCGATATTTATTTCTAAGCGACTTTCCTCATCTCTTCAAAATTACTAGCTATGTCCACGGAAAGGTAAACTGGTGACTTTTCTGCAACTCTTCCATTCGAGTTTTCTGATAATTAAGTTTTCTAACGTATTCATCATAGAAATTGAACAGCATCAAAGACGGACCCGTTTCGATCCGTTGTACTTCGCGAATTATTTTCTCACTCCATGTCAATGCGTACCGTGTTTTATTACGTTCGTGTAACCGCTTAATTATGTACGTTCCAGATGTCCGCCAGTTCCTGTATTAGTGCGGGCCATATCTCTTTTCGCAAACCGACGATATCGAAAATAGTATCGATACTAGGTAAGTTTTAAGAGGAGGTTATCCAGCGACAGATTATGAAATTTTTCGGACACCTTATGTATAAATTTCATAAAACAATCAGTAATACGCAGTAGAGGGAAGTGGAAAGCGTTTTCGTGGAAAAATATTAGGCAAAATGGCAGGAAAATCGTTCAGGAATACGAAAGGCAAATTGTGGATCGGAAAAAGAGGCAAGCGGTAACACAAATTATATAATAAAAACATAACTATATGATAATGATGATGATGATGGATTTTGAGTAGAGCATTTTTACCATTTGCGATGTTAACAGGTATTTTGTAAAATTACACGTTATTTCATGAACCGTAGTATTCGATATGTTTGATTTGTCAGTTGAATTGTGATCGTACAGAGTTTGTTTTACTGGGAATAAGCTGGCTTGATGTAATTTATCGGGTATTTTTTAATTACTCCCAATTACTGGGTATGGGGGTTAAAAAACCTTTTTGGTTCCGATGAAAACCTGCATTATTCACACTCTCCGGAAGCTTTCATTAATATTCCTGCCGCTTTTGATAATGCTTGTTTCGTTAAAAGATGACGGTCTATGTAATTGTTAATTTCAATTTTTCTTCGCCAATATCGTTAGATCTGGCCGTTCGGGGGCCACGGTTAATGTTTGATTTACGAATGTCAAACAATTTATAATGTTGCATTTTTTCCTCTTTCTAAGGAAGAAAGTTTTCATTTTTGTTTCGTTCACTTTGAGAGTGAGAATAAAATGTGACGCGATTTTATTCTATTTTTTGTTAAATACACGCGTAGGAGTTAAAAAAGTGTGTTCTAGCAAGCAAGTCTGTAGTCTTTTAGAGGGTATAAGTTTAGTACACTTATTATTGACTCAAGTTTCGGCTCGAATCTCGTAAGGGTAAAATTTTTCATTTCATTTCGTCTTAATTGAACACGTTATGTATTTTAAATAAATTACCAAACTGTAGGCGATAACCGCGCGATTCCCCTAGTTTTACCCCGTATAAATTTCAGATCTGCCATAAACCAAACAAAATAGTTAATAAAATAAAATAACAAATAAAACTATGAACGTAAACTAATTAACAAAAAAGGTTCATACATGGGAGGAAAAAGTAGTCGTATTTATTTTCGGCCGCGATCTTTATGATTTTGTTGTAATCAGATATGCGAACAACAAGTAATAAGAAACATAGCAGTTGAAACATTATCATGTTCTCTTCGTGTTCTCTTAGTTTATTTTTTTACATATTAAAAAATTTGGTTATTTAATTATGCGGATGAAAGGGCTTTTCAAATTGTTCAAAAAAAACCGCGAGTGATTTCTTTTTTTCAAATTTTATTTTATTTTTGTATAAATAATTTTTAGTCGAAGAAGCATACAACGATTAGGAAACAGTGTTCTTGTGAAAGCGTAGAAAATGAAATAGATCGATGGAAACTGAAGTGGCCATAAGGGGCGGGGTCGTGTGGAATGTAGTTTGAAATGTAATTAGGAAATTCGCTTTGAACGTCAGATTCAGCTGCTGTCGACGTCAAAGGGAGACGACACATTGTGTGTGTATGACGTCTTTTTGATCTTTTTTTTTATTTATTTATTTTTTTTGACAGGTAAATATTACGCGGACCGCGGTTAGGCGCTGTCGTGCATACTGTGAAATGTAGAAAAATATGTAAATCTCAGTTGATGGGTGCCGGCAGCCAATAACTTTACCTCCTCTCCGGTCATGTATCGACACGCTGCTTATTTCAGCTTTCGCGCCAAAATATGGCACCTGTAATCGTAATAACATAATACCAGCGCAGCTGCCGTGAAAATATTCTCCGCTCGTATTTTCACATATCGAAATAAAGCTCTCGGCAAAAATTGGAACGATTTTGATTCTTTTTTCTTCCTACCACGAAAACTACTAGCGCAATATATGTATTACCGTGGCGCGAAAATAATGGATTTGCAAACAGATTTCCGCTCCACAAGTGGGATATCGCGCAGCTGCTTTGGCGAGTATTTCAAAACAGATTTCCGTTTTCGTACTACCAGCCGACCAGACTATTAAAAACGTATAACGTTCAAATGTGATCCAGCTAGGGTATCAACAGTGCCTCGTACTTGGAAGCTCACCAAGTTTTCATTTACTGTTTCATTTTTTAAAGTGCGCGCAGTTTAAAGTAGTGAGAGCAATGTAGCGGAAGTGCGAAAATAATCTACTTGGTAGGAGAAGATTCGTCAAATGGATTCGCTAAATGGATTCGCTAAATGGATTTGCAAAATGGACACGGAACTGGAAACGGTATAAACTCTTTAAGGTATACACACATTCTTCCGGCGGAAGATGAAAGTCATTAAGACGGGTTAATGAGGCAGAGAATTTCCTGCGAAAGCATCGTTATACATATTACGGGATTTGGGCCACTCTCGAGAGGACCTATTTCAATCGGAAGCGGGAACGTAGTTGCCACTACTTCCCCATCAGCTGGCACCGGGGGTTGATTCTTGCTCGAACGAAATTGATCTCAACCGCGGACGACGGTCTATGCACACCTTCGTCCAATCCTTCGGCGGGGACGTTATTAGTTTCACCGGAAGCCATTTTATTTACAACTATTTCGGTTAATTTAACGATTAAATTCGCGCGACACTAATCACGGTCAGCTGAGAAAAGGTCTTCTTACACATTAGATAAACGATTATAATCAATAAAATCGTTTAAACCTCATTTCCACAAATCTCCCCCGATTTGTGCTTAGTCATTCCGGTGCGACTGGCTAGACAAGTTGGTTTTATATAGACGTCACTCGTTCATGTTTTTGATTTAAATTGCTACCACTGTTATTCGAAATTGATGATAAACTGACTTTAGTATACTAGTGTGTCATCATGGTCGCGAATTTCTTAAATTTTTCAAAAGTTTCACGAAACTTATTGTCATACCGATGATCGATGGTATTTTACTATTACGTATGCGAGACACAAGTATAGCGCCGTTTTTAATGGATATTTTAAGCTGATAATGACGTGCGTGCGGTGCTTTTTATTTTTCCTGATAACCGCGTTTTTAGGAAGGGAACGAATTTAATACGTCATACTTAATAATGACGGTATCTGAACTATGATTCATTTTGAAACGGCAATAAAACAATCGAATATAAATAAAATTCGTACAAAAAACTAAATCATCACGCAGTGGAATAAGCTGTATTCGAAAGAGGGAAGGGGGGTAAAGATTTTAAAAATGGCGTTACACACATACGCTTTCAGCAGAGCTCGAAGTTACTCAAAATTTTTCCCTTTGCCTGCGAGTAGTTTATTTTCACAGTGAGTGACTCTTTTTAAAAGTTCTTACCATATTTGATTCGTTATTATTACACAGCTGTAGTGCCTTTTTTATGCTGTTTACGTTGAAACCCCGTGTAATGTTTAAATTAAAAAGGCCATAGGACGATAAGCATAGTGAATTGGCCCCAGAGGATCTCTGGATCATCTTTTGAGAGCATATTGGTACTATTAAGATACGTTGGTCCTGCGAGTTTCAGACCTATACTTATTTTGGTTTTTGAAGAAACCGAAAAAAAAGAATAATTTTTTTCTCGAAAATAGCTTAACCGATTTAAATGAAAATTGGACACACCATAAAGGTACGAGGTGTGACAATTAATTATCCGGAATGAATTTTTTTAACTTTAGACTCGCATTCTCCATTCTAGCAAGGAATAGGGGGTTTATTTCTTTTGTACAAGGACGATTTAAGCATGGAGCACTGTAACGCCGAAAGAACACCATCGTAAAATGTATAATATTTGTCTAAAGCGTTGTTCACAGAATTAATTATTACAAGATTTTGACCAACTAACTCACGAAATTTATTCCGGTTCTTTTCCATAAATTTCCAACGCAATATATTATTTTTAGATTGATCTTTCTATGGTTAGATGACGTTGAGTTGTTTGTATTTATAGTGATCATGATGGGGAAGTGATCACTACCTAAAGAGGTTGATAGAACTTCCTATGAGCAATCGAGCGCCATTGGGGGTGATGCTAAGATTAAATCAACAGCGTTATTAACACGAAGGAGATTTCCAAGTTTGGTTTTGGAACCATCATTCAGTAAGTGCAGATCTGAGTTAGAGTTCGAGTACAGCTACCCCTTTCGTATTGTTGTGGTCACAACCCCAGCCACCCACTCAGAGCGTTGAAATCTCCGACAACCAAAATGGGAACATTATTATATCCCCCTAACGCATTCAAAAATGTCAAGCAGTCTATGGAATGATTTGTGGGGTAGTAGTACGAAACAAATGTACCGGAAAAGGTGACCGATAGTAACAAGAATGCTGACTGCTTTGATTTGGTACCATTGTTACTAGTTGATAAATCGAGATTAATCACTTGATGCTTGATTCCATACTTAACTAAAATGATCGTATCCCCGTAACCGTATTCTCTGTCGTCTTGAAAACAGCGATAATTGGAAATATTGAGAGATCTATTGTTGAATAGGCAAGTTTCGGAAAGTAGGACAATACCAATATCCTCCTGAGACAGAAAGATTTCTAGGTCCCCTTAATTAGAATGAATGTGGGTCATTCCTGTTTATATAGCTATCTTGCTCTCTCTCTCTCTCTCTATCTATCTATATATACGTAACCATTAAATGTATCAAATACGTAAAAAGAAAAATATAATTAAATATGTAAAATATAGCAGGAAAATTAATTGTCGGCTGAATTAGGCTTATTAGCTTTTCTATTATTAGGAAGATTCCTCTGGGGTCGATTCACTATACTTATCGAGTGTATAGAAAATAATTTATTTATTCCAATACCCGGTAAAAATAAAATCGAAAACATCAATCCTTAAGTGTCTTCTTCGATCACCACTTCAGTCTTATCGGTGTTGAATAGCCGGTTAAGAATTTCAGCCGGTTTCAAAATTTCGGACCGATAATGGTTATATGCTAAACAATGAATTATGGCTACTGCTGATTGCTACATCCTCATCCGACGAGAAAACTTTGAAAGTACCTTTTGTTTTTCTTAAAAATTTATTACAGTTACAGTACTTTGCCAGGTATTGGAATAAAGAAATTCTTTTCCATTTATTAGACTTCTTGGAAGTGTGCATTTGTAGATTAAGGTTCAGGTTGAGATTTTCTAGAATCACACCGTTATGTTATTTAAGGGTCTAAAATGCATCTAAAAATTCCAGTTTGATTTTTTTACTCATATATTTTCATAGGTAAAAAACATGAACAATGTTAGGAAGTGTCAATTGAGGGGGTGAAATATGATGGGAGGTGGTTGTTAATTTATTTCTAAAATTCCCCTCCTATGTGTCTACAACATACTGAAAAATTAAGAAAACCGGTTAGCTTGCGATTGAGAAAAAAAAGTTAACCGTATTTCAGCAAAAAGGTAATTCCTCAAAAACTAGGGAGGTGAGAGATTTGAAACTTCTGTCACGAATGTATCTTAGTAGTACCCACTTATCACTGAAATATTAACGCAATCTTTACCGTTCTTATCCACCTATGTATACCTTTCATTTTACAATTTTTGGTGTAAACAATTTTGAGTGATAAAATAATGTTACTTTCAGTATTCTATAAAGAGCTGGGGATATTTAGGAATACAATGTTCAAATTCAGTCGGTGATAAGCTTATAAATTACGCCTCAATTTTAAATTACCTTTGTTCGAACCGACATTTGCATAAATTATTGTTGATGATATTTTAAACGTCAGCTGCGTTCGTCGTTCTTTTAAAATTTCAGCTGTTCATATTTTCCCTATATTTTAATGATAATTTTTTGCCCAATTTTTATCCCCACTTCACATTAGGCGAAAAAAGTATATCTCTAAACTTTCTTTTTAGCGCTTATTTTAATGACTCCTTAGTAAACGGTGCCGTCACTTACACAATTACTAATAAACAAAGAATATCATTGGAATCAGTCGACGTAGTCGGAAGGTACACGTAATAATATTAAAACGCTCAATATTTCCGTCAGTGATGAGAAATAGCGCCATGGCCGCTTCAATTTTCTTTATTCTTTTTTTTTTTTTTTTTTTTTTTTCGTGCCATTTACTGCTGAATAGATCAGAGGCAATGTGAAGGATATAGGCTTAAATATTATTTATGAGGTTAGTGATGGAAAGGAAGTGAAGGAGTCGGTTTAGCGACATGGGATCATCTTGAAGAATGGACAGCAGAGTTGTTGGTAAATTACTTATGATTCTATAGTGAGCGTACAAAGGACATCCAATGAGAAAGTGATTAACTGTTATTTGAGTAGAAAAGGTGCTACATATTGGTGGAGAAAGATTTCAAAAGAGGTGGCCGCGTGTTAGGATAGTGAGGTCTATGCGCAGTCTACAAATAATGGTTTAATGTCTACGTTGGCGAAGTTGGACTGCCCATGGTTTCGTCGTCGGTTTGACTGCTCGTAGCTTCACCGTAGTCGGAGTGTTTCACCACTGTTGCTGCTACTGCTTGTCGAGAGTTGCCTTGTCGTAAAGTTTTTTGCGGTACTGGTATTGGTGGATATGGCATCATCTTCGCTGTTTCTTTCGCTGCCTGGTCTGCTACTTGGTTTCCAATTATTTTAGAATAATTCGGTATCCATGTGAAATTGATCTGAGTGCTTGGTGTGATCTGTAGGATTTTAACCATGCTCTTGGCTATCGGATGTCGCGTTCTTTTCCGAGTATTATGAATGCTTGTGATCGCTGCCAAAGAATCCGAATCGATCTCAGTACTTTTAGAAGGTTTTTCGAAATATCTTCCTGGGTGGCCAATAATAAACTGTATAGCTCCGCCGATAATATTGAAAAGTGTGGAGGCAATGAGAAGTGAACGATCACATTTGATTCAGTAGTAACTGCACAGCCTACAAAGTTTAATTGTTTGGACCCATCTGTATATAAAATGTGATGATCAGAAAATTGCTTTAAGAGATCAGTATGCGCCTTAGACAAATGATCTATATTGTTTCGGTCCATGTTCGTAAATGTTAAATTCGTTCGGAATGAATTGTCAGACTACAGAGATATTGCAGGTAGAGAATCGCTAGACATTGGCTTGATGTGTTGCATGTTGAGGGACTGCGTGATGTTATTGGCTTGGTGATATAACATATGTTTTACATATAGCGATGAAATTTTGGTATTTGTTTGTACATGCCCTGGTTAATTTGGAACTGACTGTAAATGCGTGTGGAACTTCATGAGAATATATTTCCAGTGGAAACTTAATGGCCACATTAACGCTTCGCAGTGTAAGCTACTGGCGAAGTCCGTAATGCTTCTGTTGCTAGTCTGAGAACAGTATTTTGGATTGTGCCAAGAGTTGATCGTGTGCCTGAATTGGCTGATGCGTAGATCGGATAATCATAGTCACATTTTGAGCTTATTAACGCTCGGTAAATTTGAATTAAAGAGTGCCGATTGGCACCGTATGAGGTATGCGCCAGTTTCTTCATTATGTTCAGTTTTCGTGCACAGGATTTCTTAAGATAATTTATATGGTCTCTCCAATTCAGTTTGTCATCATATATGAGTCCCAAGTAACGGAACTGTACGAGCAGTTGGAATTAAAGAATTGTCCAATACAATTTTACATTTACGAATTCTACAGAAAGGTACAGCAGTGGTTTTAGTTGGTGAAAGTTTTAATCTATTGCGGGTGGACCATTCTTGTATTCGATTTGTGGTTTCTTGTAGTACTGACTGTCCAGCTGAGGGGTCATTACAATTTACGAATATAGTGAAGTCGTCAGAAAATAGCACGGATCTTACTGGAAGATCGATTATGTCAACTATGCTGTTTATAGCGATGTTAAAGAGTATTGGGCCAAGTACGAACTCCTGTGGAACTCCGTTGATCAGATCGTGAACAGGCGAGGTCGTACCATTGACGCGAACAAAGAATTTGCGATTCTGTAGAAAGTTGTTAATAAATATAGCTAGTCGACCTTTAATGTTCCATTTGTATAGGGTCTTCATGACTCGATCTTTCCATATTGTATTGAAAGCTTTGCTGAAGTCGAAGAAGACCGGCAGCACGTGTTGTTTTCGAGAAAAGGATTCTAGAATGGAGTTTTGTATGAACAATGCCTGATCGATTGCTGAGCGACATGGTCTGAAGCCGCACTGTTTATTTGTGAATAAATTGCGGGATTCTAGTTCCCAATGCAACCTGTAGTTCACGATTTTTTCAAATAACTTACAAAGGACTGATGTAAGCGCAATTGGGCGCTAACTGTCTCGTAATGTTGGATTCTTATTAGGTTTTAGGAAAGAAATAACTATCGCTAATCACCGGCTATCAGGAAAAGTTTCAGAATTCCAGATCTTGTTGAAAATATGTAGAAGTTGTTCGTGTATTTTAGAAGTGGAATTTACCAACATTGTGACGTGAAACCGTCATTACCGGCAGCAGTTGGTTTCATTTGTTTTATTCCGAACTGTAGTTCAGCAAGGGTTATGTCTCGGTTGAAGGGTTCACTGTTGGGCGAGTTGATGTTTAGCGTGGGAAGATCAGGTTGTACAATGGAGTTGTCAGATTGTGAGAAAAACTGAGCGCAAATGGAAACTATTTGTTGTTTATCAGTATACCGTGTCTGGTTGAACTGGATCGATGATGGAGCACTGTGTGAAGAAGAAGTTTGTTCTAACACATTGATTTTGTTCCACATTGCTCGTGATGGATTATTCTAATCTACATATTTATCTGCGGTTACGACTGATAATATTTTAATTTTTTAGTGTTCTTATTACTTTTTTGCAGTATTACTTCCGGTTCATGATTTTTCCCAGTTATTTCGTAACGTGAAACTCGTCATAAGTCAAAATTTTCTAATACGCTATCGTTTCGAAACACGTTGCAATTTAAATTACTATAAAATAAACACCTACTAAAACACTTTCTGCCTTTTGTAAAAGAACGAAAATAGAATAGCACAATTTTTTCGACCTTCTTTTTCTTTTCGAAAGGCAACTCTTTCAGTCTTTGATTTGGTAAAGATGTAATAGCTAAGATGCAGTGTTATATAGTGAGTGAGAACTTCTAATCGTTGAACAATTACTTGAATACGGTGACCAGTTGAATGCATTTTGAATAGAACTCTATTGCTGCCAAACGGAGTAGTCTGCACAATGGAAGAGGAGAATTGTGCTTGAAAAAGGATGTTTATCTCATTCAAAATTAAAAGGTAGAGTCTACAGACCCCGCTTGTTAATAAAATAATGAACCATTACGAATAAAAAACGTCCATTTATGGAAATTAAATGAAATCTTTAATAGGATCTCATCGTTGGTGCTGGAAAAGAAGCATAATAGTTTTCTTCTTTCCTTCCGTCTAGCATCGCCGAAAATGTCTCTATCTTATTATTCGAAATTTGTGATGTCTGACGAAGCTCTTTTAAAAAATGTTAACAACTTTTTCCCTTACTTATGAATAAATAATGTGCAACAGCGTAAAGTATTTTAGAAAGTGAATTTTGGATTACTATGCCTTTATTCGGAGATCTCTGTTGTTTGCAACCGTTTAAGTGATCTACATTGCGGGGAAACGGTTTAAATTTTTACCTGTTCGTTCAAGAATTACAAGGATGGTTTATTAAAATGCACCAAATTGAGGCCAGGTTTATGCGATTAAAACAGGGAAGTTTATCGATGCACCGTAATGACTTCATATCGTGTCGGCGGACTTACTTTGTAACATTAATGCCATTCACTGTTATATGGCCGGAAAGAAACGATAAATTCAATAACAATATTGGCAATGTTGGTATAGTTCAATTTTAGAAGTGACCGAATGTGCCGAAAAACATATTCAAACAGGTATAAAAAACAAATCCGAGAGTTATTTAGCGGGCGAATTGATGTTTCTAGACTAGCAAACATGCTCGTAGCTAAACCGCTATGTTTCCATAATCAAATTTCCATTTCGAAAATGTGGGCAACGAAGCAGCTGTTGCAAACGGTGTAGAGCTGTACACTACGTGCTTCGCTGCGCCTTACTCATTTTGGCCTTTTCACCTGGTACCTGTAAAGGCCCTAGATGTATATGCGCAGCGCTAATCGTTTTTATCATTGTCTAAAAAGTTTCACCGGCCACTTAAGACACACTTTTATTATTTACTGTTTTCTCTCTTTCTTTCATTTTCTTTCTTTGCTTCGACTTTTCTCTGTCTGAAAGGTATTACGGAAGAATTAACAGCAGCTTATTCGTTTATTAGTTTTTTTAAAAAAAATTTTAATGGATTTAAAAATAACCGTTTTGCTGTTACTCGTTTTTTAGTGTACATAATCTCTGGAACCGGTATAATTTAGTTTAAGTAAATAGAGATTTGCGTAGATAAACCGGATGATATTCCACAAAACATAAAAATGTGTTCTGTGCGGTATAAAAATGTTAAAAATTCGAACATAACCGTTGATGATACATTAATGCAATACGATATGAAAGAAATAGAACTCACGCAAAACTGTTTTTTTCTTTTTTTTTTTTAATTTTTTATCATTCACCCCGCGTGCAATTATTCCAGAGATTATGCAGAACCAATGAAAATTATGCTAAAGAAATTTTGACAATTAAAAAACAATTCAAATAAATCCGTTCTTCTTAATTATCACCTTTGCGAACTAAATTAAATTACAATTAAAATGCAATGAATCATCGGAGAAAATTTAGAACATAAACTTGGTTTTCGTACCCTTTTTACCATTACTTGAAATTTTCTTTTTCTTTTTTTTTTTTTTAATCGGTTTATCAACTGGGACATATTGGCCCAAGAAATGGGAAGAAGGAAAAAATAAAATTGTATTCTTAAACTTTTAAGGCTAGATGATAAGAATATTTTGAGAGCAAAAATAGCAGAAGCAGAAGGAAATGAGAGAAAATAAGAAGTATCGATAAGATGGTGTAAGATACCGAGTTGTAGTAGAGAAGAGTAGAGGGGCGATTGCTCAATAGGAAAGGTGGAACTTTAAAAAGAAAACATGATATCAATAAAGAAAGTACGTGAAAGAAGGGGATGTAAAGGGCAGAATGGAGCCAAACAAAACCTGAGAAAATGATGCAGGAAAGAAACCACGATTAAAACGAAGGCGACAAATAGCTGAGATTGTGGAGCGTTAAGAGAAGGCAGGTATCTAGAAGACCATAGACGAGGTAGAAGAAAGGGTTCAATAATGAAGTAAAAGGGGCCATAATTAAAAAAATGAAGAAGAATAGGAGTTGAGATATAATCTGGAATGGGTAACTTAAGGAAAGAAGGGCAATATTATGAGCTGAAAATGTGCCTAAAAATCTTTCACTGGAAACGGAAGAACGGACACTAATGAATATTCACCATTTTATTACGATCGATACCTAAATGACTTCAGGAATTCATTGGAGATCGATCTCGATCGAGTAAAGGAGGAACGGATTACGGATAAGAAAGCGTATGAGAAGGGTTGAATAATGAAAGAGGGAGAAGGAAGGGGAAGTTTTAGCTTGTAGAACACTTTTAGAATCCGAAATTATGAACACTTTATGGAAAACTTATAATTATGAAACATAGAGAACAACACGTAGAGTATAGCAGTAGATTCCGCATAGAAAATTGAGCAAAAGGAAGAAAGTTTAAAAGATTCAGAATGATTCAGGGTAGGCAAAAAAAAAAAGGCAGAACTGACTCCATTTGGCCATTTGGAACCATCAACATAGATAGCGACATGTGCAGGAAATAGATAGCTTAAAGCACTGGAAAATTCAATTCTGGCGACACTTTAAGAAACATATTTAGAGCCGAGCCGACTGCGGACAGGTTATACCGTAATCTCGCACGACCATCTTCTAAATGGGCCATTTTCTCCAACGCAGTGCCCTTTCTGTATGGGAAGTTTCATCCCAACCGTCCAGCACATATTAGTTGATTGCACAGTATTCGTATCAACACGGACGCTCCTACCACACAAAACACTCCCCCCCCCCCCCTGATATATTATCAAACTCCCAAACAACGACATACTCAATCATTAATTTTCTTAAAAAAAAAACAGAATAGCTAAAGTAATATAGTCGCACACCCCGCTCAGTATGTCGTGATGGTACGGCAAACTGTATTTTAGGGGATTAAACAAAAAAAAAACCGATCGGTAAAGAAAAACATTTAATAGGATGAAGCTGTAAATCTGAAAGAAAAATAAGGAGCATTATCATGATTATAAATACACGGTGAAAATTGAAGGAGACGAACAGAAGTAAGGGATAAAATTGAAGATTTATTAGAAGTAAATCGACATTTATGAAAGATAGAGGAGTAAGAAGAGGCAGATGAAGTGAAATATACAGGCAGGCGCTTAATCAAAAAGCGATAGCCTAATATTTATGCACGAAAAGAGGTGGAGTATGAGATTCAGCAAGGGTAGCCGGAATCAAGGTATATCTTGAGGCATACAGGCAAAGATGATAGGTATTTTGAATGTAATCAAATTTTGAAAGAAGAGACTTAGACGAACTACCTTTAAATAAAGAAACAGTAATACAGGATAGGATAACGGATTTATAGATACGAGTAATGTACAGGAGGACCTTCTTAATTAGTATGAGAGAGGGCTTTTAACATACTGAATTTTTTTTTAAGAGAGGATAAATCTAGATGATTGATCGCGAAAGGAGAGACAGCTGTCAAGAAAGATTCCTAAAAAAACAAAAACTGCTTACAAGGGGAATCGGAGCACAATTTAGGGTAAGACTAATTAAAGGAGTAAAAGAATGAAGAGTAAAAAAACTAGGATTTATGGGGGGGGGGGGATATACGAATATTAGAAAGAGCATTTTCTAGTAACATTTGGGAGTTTTGAAGATAGAAGTTGGCTAACGAGATATTCGGAGACCTAGATGAGGAGCACATCGTTTGCAAGGAAAAGCGAAGATGAGTTAAGAGCAAGAGAAACAAAGTAAATATTAAACAGCGTAGAGGTACTATGGCAAAAACCTTAAGATAAACCTCGATAGATTAACTTAATAATAAGATAAGCTAGATGGACAGGAATGTTAAATCAGAGCATTATGTCAAAGAGTGCGGGAAGATATTAAATACAGCTCACATGTGTTTTTTTTTTGTTTTTTTTTTTTAGGTTCGTCTACAAGGACATTGGCCCAAGAACAGAGGAAAAAACACGACGAAACTTAGATCTTTATACGATCAGAGATAGCCGACAAAAAGGAATCAAGAGCCTGAACAATAGAAAGAGAAGGAAGAGAGAGAATGAACGAAGCACTGTATGGAGTGGGAATACCAATCTGTAAAAGGGAGGAATAGAAAGTAGCTTGTTCGGTTACAAGAGATGCACATTCCAACATTACGTGATCGGGATCACACACAAATTGCATATTGGAGTGGTGCAATGGACAAAAAGGGGACGGCACAAGAGAGAAACGGAAATGCGAGGAAGGAAGCAAACTGTGCCCGAAGCGCAGGCAGAAAAACGCAGAGATGTTGGAGCGACGCATGGAAGGAAAGTCAAGAAACCAGGGGAAACGAGGAAGGGAAGGCTGAATAGATAAGAAAAAGGAATCCGGGTTGGAGAAAGAGGAGACGTAAGAGACAAACCATAGATTGGAATGAGCAGCAGAAGACAGAAGGGTAATATTGGACGAAGAGAAAACAGGAAGAAACCTACCGGAAGAGGAAGATAACCGAGCGAATGAATCAGCTAACTCATTACCCTCAATTCCGGCATGACCCAGTATCCAATAGAAGTCCGTTTGGATTAAGTGTGAAAGGAAAAGATTATGAACCAAGGAGCGAATACGAAGAATAACGTAATCGGCTGAGTGAGGAGATCATGAATGTAGATATATGGAGAAAACTGAACAAGACGGGCAGCGATAAGTGATAGAATGGGAGTTTTGTTGGCAGAAAAACGCCAGCTACGTAGGATGGAAGAATAAGAAGAAATCAGAGGAGACGAGGAAATCGGCAACCGTTTGATGAGGAAACGATAACCAAGGAAGGAACGTCGAAGAAAAAGAGGAGGAATGTGAGATTCCGCGTGCAGAGCTGAGATAGGAGTAGACTTTCGGGCTCCAAGGCAGAAACGGAGACATGCATTTTGGACCTGATCGCGCTTAGACAAAAGGGATCTAGAAGAATTTCCGTAAATGTAGGAACAGTAATCAAGAATAGAGCGGATGAAAGATTTGTAAAACATAAGCAGGATCACTGGATCACCACCCCAATCAGTATGAGAAAGGGATTTAATGAGGTTGAGTAATTTGCAGGCGGACACGAATAGGTGGTTGACATGATCATGAAATGAAAGTCGACTATCCAGGAAAACACTCAAATAACGAAAGGAGGAACAAAGAAGGATTGGGCCACTATTTAAAACAAGGTTGATTAAGGAAGAAATAAAAGGACGCAGAGTAAAGACAACAGTAGAAGATTTAATAAAGGAGATGAAAAGATGGATGTTGGATAAAGCGTCTTCCAATGAAATTGAGGAGTTTTGAAGTTGGGAGTTAGCCTGCGCGATATTGCGGTGAGAGGAATAAATAAGGATGTCGTCAGCAAAGAAAAGGGAAGAGGAACTCAGAGACAAAGAAGCAATTTTAATGAAATAGATATTGAACAAGGTTGGGCTGAGGCAGGAGCCCTGCGGCAATCCACGAAAGATTTGTCGAGTAGCTTCATGAAGGGGAACAGAAGGAGTGACTGTTCGGCAAAGGAAAAGATTCATAATAAGGGAAGCAAAATGAGCAGGAATGTTAAAGGAAAGCAATAAATCAAAAAGAGTAGGAAGGTGGACATTGTCGAAGGCTGCCGAGATATCAAGGAAGGAAGCGATAAGAAATTTTTTGTCGATGAACGACTTGTAGACGTCTGCCAGAAATACACTAATACAGTCGGGAGGGCCGCAACCAGGGCGGAAACGAAACATATTACTAGGCAACAAATTGTAATTTTCAAGCCACCAAAACAAGACGTCTGTTGATTAGGTTTTCGAAAAGCTTCCTGACACAAGACGCAAGAGAAATTGGACGAAGTGAGGAAGAGTTGGGTTTAGGGATAGGAATAACGATGAAGATATTCCAAGATAGAGGAGTATAACCAAAGCGAAGAAAGGAGTTAAACACGTTTAAGAGGAATCGAAGAGAAAAATCGGAAAGATTGTTAAGAATAGAGAATGTAATTCCATCCACTCCAGGAGCAGAGTCTGTAGTATTCCGTACGGAAGTTTCTAATTCCGTGAAGGTAAAAGGAGTGAGCAGAAAATGTGAGGAGGTGGAAGAGGATGGAATACGACATGATTCGTTAAAGTTAGGGACATAACAAGGAGCAATAGAGTCGAAAAAGGAGATTAACTTCTCATCAGGGAGATGACAGGCAAAAGAATGCGGGGAAAGAGAGGATTTGAAAGCCTTGGCCATTCCCCAAACCTGAGAGATAGGAGTAGAGCGAGAGAAGAAGGAACAGAATCTTTTCCATGCATTTTTCTTTGCCGATTTAAGGATAAATCTGGCCCTAGCGTTGGCTCTTTTATGAGAAAGATAGTTAGTGAAAGATGGGCTAGAGCGGAAAGCTCTAAAAGTAGTTGAACTCAGATCAAAAGCAGCCTTACAATCTTGATTCCACCACAAAGCAGAAGACGATTTCGCCTTCGCCTTTCTATGAGATGAATGATGGACAGGGGGAGAAGAACAAGTTAAGGAAAAAGAGATCGAATCAGTGAAGAATTCATATTAGGAAAAACAATTCAAGGAAGCAGGGATAGAAGAGAGTGCGAATCGACGGAAGAACGGAATTTAGTCCAATAAACTTTAGAAAGAACCCACTTCGGAGGATTAGGAGAAGAATGGAAAGACGAGGAAGATACTTCATTCATTGAGATCACAATAGGAACGTGGTCACTTCCAAACGTGCCGTTTAAAGTACACCATGAAACATTGAAGTCAAAATTAGGAGAGATAAGAGATAGATTAATGGAGCAGAAAGAGGAGTGGCTTCTGATGCACGTAGGAGAACCATCATTGAGAAGGAACAGATTATTTTGAAGGATGAAATTCTCTAAGACTGTGCCATTATTATTGTAATCAGAACAGCCCCAAAGAGGAGATGGGGCGTTCCAATCACCACCTATAAGAAAAGGAGGGGAAAGGGAGTTGATTAAAGTTAGAAAGGGGAAATCACGTAAATCAAAAGTAGGTGGAATGTAAGCGGAAATGAAATGAAAGGGCCTAGTAGAATAGTTGGGAATTGAGATATGTACTAAGCTGGGAAAAGGAGGATTAGGAGGAAACAAAGGCTGGGACGAATGAGCTGAAAACCGGACATCGTTCCTTACTAAAATCGCTGAATCACCGTAGCCATCGCTGCGATTGGAACAGATCAGCGAGAACCTATTAAAATTGATCTCAGAAGAGCTTAATAACCAAGTTTCCGAAAGAAGCGCGATACTAATATCATGTTCATCTAACAGACGTTCTAGGGAGTTTCTGTTGGCCTTAATGCTCCGGCAGTTCCATTGTAGGACCTTAAGCTGGGCGGGCATAATGAATTCTTAGATAGACGAAAGTTGAAAGAAAAAAAAGAACATGGGAAAGAAGAACACGCACACCAAGCCAAAGAAGGAAGGAAGGTGAAAAAGAAGAAAAGAAAATAAACATTAAACCATTTCCATATTCCAACAAAATGAAAAACGCAATACTGAGAAAAGAGGAAAAGGGGGAAAGGAACAAGAGAGGGAAAAAGACAAAATAATACAGCCCCCTCCGATCAGAAAAATCTTTGCGCAAAATAGTAGGATGTAGGAAGCAACAGAGAAGACGGTAGCGGGAGAAAAGGATTTTAAAGACATCTGGGAGAATAATCCGATGCCCGTTGCAGTTAGAGTGTAGAGCGAAGCGAGTTGAGTAAATACCGTAACACGTTGCAAAGGTCACACTAAAGTGAGAATAATAAATAACTTGTTCGCAGTGAATCTCCGACTCGAAAAAAACGAGACAAGAGTACACTGCTGAAAGACAACCATGAAATGTATGTAACTGAGCCCGCTAGTAGTTTTAGCTACACCAGCATCAGTACATACAATATTTAAGGAAATAATTACTGCAGTTGCAGTTATAGTGTTAAGCGCAACGAAAGGTATAAACATCGAAACTCGCTTCGTGAGTCTCACTGAAGTGAGATTTATATATAGCATATTGTAGTATAGCGTCGTAACCGAGTAACTCAGGCTCGAAACGAGCGAACGACAATATTGAAATAAATGTAACTGCGCCCGACAGTGGGAATAACCACTTCAGCGTCAGTACCTTCAATGATAAAGGAAACCATTACTGCAATAAACTCATTGGGCAGTTCATCAGAATGTCTCAAAATTCAAGGAAGGGGAAAAACTATAACAAATACCGGAAAGAGAGGAGAAATACCACAGTAAGTGGAAACGGGAACATAATAGGAACAAAAATAATTATAAACTAGCATAAAGCTACGAAAGGAAAAAGAAAAGAAACCGAGAGAAAGTAGAGAAAGAAGAAGAGGGCATTGAGTTTCTATTCTTTTACTATTTATTATTGGAGAAACGAGTGGTTAATTAAAATTGATGAAACTAGCTAGGAAAAGCGGCAAAGATTCAGCAAGAGAAGGAGAAGAAGCAATGTTTTTAGATGCCAAAAGCTCTAAGAAAATTTCGGATAGCGAGGCGACTAAAGAAAAGAGAAGAAGAGGGAGAAGGATTAGAAGAAGCTAAAGGAGAAGGATTAGAGGTGCTAAGTGCGTACTGACTACTTTTGATAGGGGAGAAATTGTCAGAGGAAGATACGAATCTATTAAGTGCCCACCCATTAGAAGGAGAGGGAAGACGATTAGAAGGGAGATTAGGAAATTGAGAAGGAGAATTGAAGTGGGGTTTAGGAGAAGAGAGTTTGTGAAAAGTGGGCGATTTAGGCGGAGGAGTGGATTTAGGCAGCGAGAGGGATGACGAAGGAGAAGAACTAGAGGATAAATTATTAGACCTGGAACGGGAAACATTTGGATTTAACTTCCTGTGGGCGATATCAGCGAAGGAAAACGCAGACGAAGTACGATTTTCCTTTTTTAATTGGCAGGCTTCACTAAAGGATATATTTTTAAATGCCATAATTTTTTTAAATTCAAGTTGTTCGAGAAAGACTGGGCATTGGCGGTTAGTTGAATCATGAGCGCCTTCACAGTTGAGACATTTTAATGGTAAAGGGGGACTAGAGCACTCATTAGCTCGGTGGGAGTCACCACACTTAACACATCTAGGTTTACTACGGCACATTTTTTCTGTGTGACCGAAACGGAAGCAAGAACGACACTGGATGGGAAGTCTGACACTAGGTTCAACCGGGCAACGAAGAGGACAAAATCGGGAATTTTGTTGGAAAGAAACTTGATTTCGATTAAAGGAATGGGGCAGAGTTTATCATCTTTCCTTTTTTTAAGACGCCGAATAGAAATAACGGGAACCAACGAAGAGACATCATTAAGGAGATCATCTTCAGAGAAATCAACCGGAATATCTCGAACAATACCAAAAGAAAAAAGAAGAGAACTAGGAATAAATGCTTTGAATTTATGATTATCCAAAAACGTTGAGTCTAACAGAAATTCGTTGGCGGCGGAGATATCGGTAAAAAATAACCGAAGTCTATTTCTGCCGGCTCGCACGATTTCCCTGATTGCAGTAGTCTTACGGAATAAAAATTTAGCAGCTGCAAAAGGATGGGACTACCGATGTTTTTATCGGAGAGAGATTCTAGCCTAACTTGAATAGAGAACCTGAGAAGCTGCTAGGGAAAAGATCGACACTACGCGCAGTTAAAACGTCACTAAAGTTACCTTCATCTCGTTGTTGTTGTTATTGTTATTTATATTATTAATCTCATTATTTTCAACTTTCGAGTCGTTAGAATTATTTTTATCGTCGTCTTTTATTTTAAAATTATTGATGGCGTTGTTTATAACGACGGAGTTCGCCGAATTGACCAAGTCAGTTTGCGAGAGACGAAACTCTTTAACGGGTAGATCTGATTTAGGAGAGACTAGGCTGGAGGGCTTTCGTTTATTGGACGTATCCACCTCCATTACATTGAGGGAGAGTGCGGGCTTGGAGGAGGCCGCCGTGCGACTTCCTTTTGACGAACTCATCCAGCTAATGTAACAGTAGGTAGTAAATAAGCTTACAGAAAATTATGAAAAAGAAAAAAAAACAAAACAAAAAAAACACGATACTAAAAGTGAAATTAGAAATAAAATATAAGAAACGTAAACCGTTACTAATAGTTAAATTAAAGAAATAAAAGGAACGAGCTCACCGAAATCGGATCATTATCAGTGTAATGGCAACGAGAACAATTAGCCGCGCTGAGTTCGCGAAAGCAGCATTTAAGAATTTATTATTGATTAATGAGATATAAACGTCAGATAGAAGCAAGATTATATAAACCGGTAGTCTACAATCAGAACAGAAACCAAACATATTGTTAGGTAACAGATTGTTTTGCTTGAACTACCAAATGAGACATCTATTAATTAAACTTTTGAAAACCTTTCTAACGCGCGAAGTAAGAGAAACAGGGCGAAACGAAAAAGAACAAGGTTCACAGGAACAATAATAAAAGTGTTCAAGGAAGAAGAAGTACAACCCAAACCGAGAAAGTATTTAAAAGTATCCTGAGGGAAAAATTAGTTTTAGAACAGAAAAAATGATCTCGTCTAAACTCAAAGGGGAATTAGAAGAATTGATTAAAGATGAATGGAATTTTGATACAGTAAAAGGAGAGTTAAGAAAAGGTGAAGAAATAAGAGAAGACGGGAACGGACAGAATTTCTGAAAGCTAGGAACGCAGTTAGGAGCAATGGAATCGATAAACGGAATTAATTCGTAGGCGGAAATGATGTGATATGAAGAACGTTGGGAAAGAGAGTATTTAAAAGCCTTAGAGTCAATTTCGATATGGAAGAGATAGAAGCGTGCCGATAAAAACAGGAGTAGAAGCTTCTCCATGAGATTTTCTTTGCTGTTTTAAAAACAGATCTGGCTTTAGAGCATTGACATTCTCATGAACCAGAAAGTTGGAAAGGGAAAGAAAATGAGCGAATAGTTCTATAAGTGAACATACTCGAATTAAAGGTTGCCTTGTAGTTCTCATTCCAACACAATGAGGAGGACGTTCTGGAATTTTTATGAGTTGAGCTAGTCAGATAAGAAGCGATAAATGAATTAAACTAGAAGAGATTGATTTAACAAAGAATACATATTCAAAATCTAGGTATAAATCAGGAGAAATTTAAGAGAGCTAGGATTCAACGAGAGAGCAGGAGATAGACCTTTACGGAGAGTAAAGAGGTTTCTATGAAGCAGAAGAGGGAACAAATTATTCAAAAAGAAGATGATAAAAATATGATCACACTTCCAAAGGCGCCATTTAGCATAAATGTAAACGAAATACGTTTTATGAAAATTATAATGAAATTCAATGTAAAAAATATTAACAAGAAATGGTTCAAATTCGCTTACATTCATCCAATAATATATATCGTTACAAAATTATTCAAATCCAACAATTTAAATATTGATCTCAGAAATTTTTTTCAATAGAACAGTAAAGATTAATACTTAAATAACCACTAACGTTAACAAATATAATAATCCTGAAAGTTATAAACTAATACGCAAGGGTTGTAATAAAATTTATATAGTGCAGACAAAAAGATCATATCCAAAACATGGTATTAGAGAGTATATTTATACGTTTATAAATATGAATATAATGGAGAAATTGAAATTTTTTGAGCATGCAATAAAAAATAAACATACTATGAAAATAATAAAGATAATTGAAGATCAGAATTTGTTGAATTTTACATATAAATTTTATTACAACTCTTGCATATTAGTTTATAAATTCCAGAAGAGAGAAAGTAAGTAGCGGTGTAGGGAGCGCAGAAATGTTAAAGTGGGGGAGACTCTATGCTCGTATACGAAGATCCGTACAAAAGAAAATTCGAGAATAGGCCTGCCGTAGTTAAGTCACCTTTATTAATATCAATATATTATTGATAAATATTAATATAGGAATATAATAATGTATTGTCATTTAGTTCTGAGCTATGTTCAAAGTTTCGAGTTTCACCGGAGAAGTTACATTAAAATTGACTGTAAAATTTCACTTGAACAGACAAGAACGAAAGTGAGTTTATAAAAACATGTTAAAAAGCTGCGCCATATTCGTCATTGCGATTAAGTTAAAGGAAAAATACGAATGTTAACGTTAAAGGAATCTTTTAGCCGAGTTTAGAGCGGCGCGATACTTATATTGATCTTACAAGTTTTCGCGAAGACTCTACGGTAATTCCACTGTGTAATATATTTTAAGTTGACAAGTCATGATAAAAGGAAAAACGAGAAATATATAGAAATGGAGGGAATGTGAATAAAAGGATTCGAACGCGAGCTAGCAGGACAATAGCGGAATAATGGAAAACTCCAGAGGTATGAATGTTGAATGTAAAGACTATGATGTAGACGTCCACACAGTCCAGTTTGAGTACAAACCAGGCAAGGAATACGTAAGGAAGAAAAAGTACTATTAACCGAGAGTTAATCATTGTTCTTTATAGTGCCATACTTAATTTCTGAGCGTCGGCGACTACCTATTCGTACATCTCCTCAGCTGTACACACATAAGTATTAGTGTTCATAGCAATTGTTTATATGCAGTACGAATATGTGTAGAAGACTACATTCGGAACAGATTACTAAATCGTTTGATTTACATCGTTTTACAAATGCAGTTCCTCGCGTGTGTCTGCTTTGTGTACTGAACAAGCGCGCGTATGATGTTGTACGTGGTGGTTTGCCATTGCCTTCCACGTGATTATTACCAATTATTTATTTAATTCTTGTAATAAGTTCGGTCGTCGCCTGGGATCGAATCCGTGATCTCCGTAACGGAAGTCAAGCGCTCTAGCAACTAGGCTTTCGCGAAGCCGTAGTATGCTATGAACCAATCTGGTCAAAGGCGGCAAGCGACGCCAATCGAAATCGTTATAGAAAATATATCAACTAAATGACACAAAAGTAATCGTAAAATAAGTGAAACGTTACGATTTAATGCGGAACAGTGATACCCATCGCTCAAAAAAACAAAAAAAAAAAAAAAAAAGAACATTGAAAACTAGGTTTCTGAAATAGCTGATTGCAGCGGAAGGTACGAGAGTCCACCGTCAAATTTTTGAACTCAGCGGTTTCTTATTATTTGTACATTTTTTTTCGAAAAGGAACACTGCTTGCGATTTTATGTTTGTTTTGTAATAGTTTTTTTTTTTTTTTTTTTTTTATGTAATAGTTAATTTTGTTTATTTTACACCATGAATATGGAGTGATCGCTCCGAAACGTGCAGGTGGTATAATATTTCATTATGTACGAGAGGCGTTTCAAAAGTCTCCTCCACGCTTTCAGATCTTGTGGTAACGCTGGCGAGATAAACAATAAAACGTCATTATATATTCGAGAGACGGTTGTACGAGTAACTGGTAAAAATTTCAAGCTCCTAATAGCACACTGTCAGTGTTCATCTAAACCATGGAGCTAGCGCTATAACTTTTGTAACTAATTTATCAGGTTGTTCTTCAGTTCGTCATCATTGTTGAATCGTTCTGTACCGAAAAAACCGTTTCGACAAGAAGAAAAGATGAATATCATACGGCGCAAGGTCCGGGGAGTATGCTGGGTATTCGAAGACCAACCATTTCCGTTTTTCGATGTGTTGGAGTGCCGCACCAGGGATCAAGATTGGTTTTTTCGTCGAAAGACCCGGTCGATTATTTTTTTGTATGGCTTTTTTCAAATTATCCAACGTTTGGCAGTAACTATCGAAGTTTATGGTGGTACCCCGTCCAGGCATAAATTCGATCAAAAGAGGCCCGTAGAAGTCCCAAAAGTTCGTGGTCATAAGCTTCTTCGTAGACTTCTCTGCCTTACATTACCCGTTTCCACACCGTGGTATGGCTTTTCGTGGTTTAAAGTGCTGAATTCATATTCGCGAACGGGTCATCAGTTCGACATTGCATCATCATCATCATACGCGTATTTTTCAACTGGTCGTGTATTTTTTTACACGAGGTAAAATACTTGCATGTTGTTCACGAAAGTTGGACGCGCACCGTATGGTTAAACGAACACTGCCGATATGCTAATTAGGAGCTTGAAATTTTTACCAGTTACTCTCATAATTGTCTCTCGAATATAATAATAACGTTGTATTGTTTAAGATCTGAAAGCGTGGCGGAGACTTTTGAAACGTCCTTCGTATTGATATATTTCGTGTTCATTACTGGTTTCTTTCTGATGACTTTCACATTTCATCTATAGATGAGATGATGCGTTTGAATATTTTTCTACAAGTTCTCAATTGCTGTCCGGATCACGATATTTAAAACTTATTCTTCCCTTAATCGTCAGTTCGTACCTCTGTAATGATTTCAGAGTCGGCAAATTATTATTTTTCCGAAGGGCATCTCTGCAAGGAATTTGCCGAGATTATTCGATTGGAAATTTTTTACACGATTTAACGACTGCACTACTTCTACTGTACAGGCAGTTTTGTGAGATATCTGCTCGAAATGTATTTCCTTTGAATAAGGCTTTATCTTTTCGGTTCTTTTGAAAATGTTGTCAAAGGGCGTTGCAAACATTTTCTCTGCGTGGGGGAGGCTACTAGTGCTGATTTATAATCGAGGCATTTTCACTCTTAAAAATTTTACGAGGCAGGTCCAGGTCCGCATAGTGTTTATATAACGAACGGAGGGGTACTACGACGAATGCTGCAGCGAAACGGGAATGATAAATAGCTGCGCACGGAAATTTCAGTACTCTCCGCGGAAGACTTTATCGAAGTGTCTGCTTCGGGTGTATGTAAGTTTTGGAAGTATGCCCAGGATGTTATTTAGTAGAATTTGAATCTTGGGAAGTTTATAACGATTTCAGGGGGAAGATGAACTGTCTTAAAAATGGGACCGCCACTAGTTCGGAGTTGGTCTTGTCGGCATTTCGCTAGAGTGAGAAGAGAACAATAATAATGATAATAATGATAATAATGAAAATAATATACATCAGTTTTATACATTTTCATTGAATTTTTATTTATATTACCGACATAAAAATGACACGGTTGAAAGAATCGCGTGCGTTGTGAATAAGATGTTTGCCGTTTAAAAGTTCATAAAGATTTCATCAAAAAAAAAAAAAAAAAAGCAAAAAAAAACAAAACAAAAGAAAACGGAACTACTTTTAAAGTATCATCTTTTTCGAACGAGCGATGACCGTTTGCAATAAAAACCAGATGGCAACGTGTTTTATTTCAGTTCGGCAATATTACCGGTGACAGTTACTTTTCATCGTTGCGTCTAAGTGAACGGCTATTTCCAGTGCTAAAACTTAAAGACAACTCGTGACAGATTGAGCGAGCGAAATGATGAATGTAGCTGGAAATTCTGCGCTTAATAAAGACGTAAAATATCGGCGGAAAGATTTTACTGAAATTATTTACGACCGAGCGGCATCTCTCATTCTGCCTTCGAACAGAAGCCTACTTTAAACTACCGGTAGTTGTACTAGCGATGTAGTTACTTTCAGCCCCCCCCCCATTCTTTTCATTCGGCTCTGAAATCAGCCTACAAATAGAGTCCGTTTTAACGGATGTTCCCTGCTAATTTTTTATACCTGAATAAATGTATATTTTGGTTTTTTATTTTTTACCGACTTCCAAAAAGAGGGGGGTTAAGCGTTCGTCGCCTATGTTTTTCTTCTTCTTTTTATTCAATGTTTGTTCGCGCACAACTAACATTCTTATATTTTTATCATAATTAAAATGTTAACAATGTGTAACAACAACAAATACAGTGACATTCTTATATTTTATTGATCTTTTTTTTCCATTAGAAAGAGTACTATTCAACTTAGGTACTGTAGGAGTAGTGATGAAAACCGGTGAACATAAACTGAGTATTCGTTGAAAAACGTAAAAAAAAACGTGGTCCGTTTGGATAATATTTTTTCGAAGTGAAAATTTCTTTGGATGCGTTTAGCGATTTTCGGCAGGGGAAAAACTGATGGGTTCGCTTCACGGACGTGCTAGTGATGACAGTATCGATTAGTGCGAGAAATAAAATCGCTAACGTCTCTCCTCTACCTCTCGTTACGCTCACGGCCATGTAATCAGTGTATAGTAAACTAGAAAAAGAGAAATAAAAATTTAATTAATTATATTAGGACTACACTAATATGGGGTATAATAAAGGTTTATGATGCCAGTAAATTTATCATTGTGAACATTATTTAATAATGAACTATATATTGTAAAAATTCTGTAACTACTATATTACTATTTCCACGAAAAAAGTAATTCTTGTATTGACCAATGTGTAGTGTCTGTTTTTGTCGATATTGTTGTTTTCTATGATTAAAGCGGTTGCTTAGCAGTGAAAGTATTTATTATTTTAATTGTTTGTTGAAATTAATGATGATAATGATGCAAAAAATGAAAATAATGTTGAAAATTAAGTTAATTTAAATGTACGTAAGTATAAATACAATGTATAAACAATATTATAAGCGTGTAATAATTATTATTTCGATGAAGTTGTATTTATGTTTTTTATTACACTTGCGTTTGACTAATAAAGAAACCATATAAAAATGTACGTAATTGTTGTTCGATGTGATTAAAATTAATAATTTTAAGTTACAAATGATGACATTTTAAAATTTTCGATACTACAATTAATCTGGAGATTCAAAAAAAAAAAAAAAAGAAACACTGTTGTTTCATAGTTTTAAGTTTTCATTTCTGTCGGCAGTCTTCACGACTGCACCGTACTTCTCTTTTTTTTTCTTATTATTTTTTATTAGTATAACGGAGGCGATTGACTTAAAATACCATCGATTTGACAAATTATCACGTCATTACCGACTTCCAAAAAGAAGAAGGTTATATAGTATGTTTTTGTCGCGTTTTCGTTTTACACGCCGTGCCTCAGGTCAGTCACGCGTACGCTACCGCTGAATTCAGTGTATTATCATGTTTGTAAAATCGACTTTTGGCACATCGTTCAAATACCCGTATGTGCGGTGCCACGTTGATTTCGCTAAACGTGAAATACGCAACCAGGCACACATTAATAGGCGACTTGAACTGCAGAAATAAAATTCAGCTCATAAACACAGCCGCATAGAAATCTCGCAGTTTATTGGAACTCCATAAATTACATCTTAAAATTAAAGAGGACAACCCCCGAAAACGTATTAGAAAAATTAAACGTTACTTGTACGAAATATAAAATTAATCATTTCTTATAATTTATGACTAACTCTATGCCTTCAAAATATATCATCGATTATTAATATAAATTAATAAATTCGTATTTGCTATAATAATACTCCTTTTTTTTTTTATTCAGTAAGTGGTTTATTATTTAAGAATGAAATGATAAATTCAGAGTTTCATTATTTCCTTAGTGAACTTTTTTTTTTTTTTTTTTTTTTTTTAAATGGGCACGCCAGCACAGGACATTTATTCAACACAAAAGATTAAAAGAATAGAAGGACATATGGAGCGACAAGTTAAATCAAGAAACGATTAGAGACAGAGGAAATGAAGGCGGTTAACAAGGGAACAACAGAAGGAGATGGAAAAGTGAGAATATAGAGGGCACTGTAAGGAGTAGGGAGGCCAAGGCTATAAGCAAATTGGAATAAAGGATCGCGCGTTCTGTAGAAATAAAGGAACATTCAAATAGTACGTGGTTTGCATCACGCGTGCCATTTAAGGTAGGAGGATGTAAGGTACACAAAGGAAATTGAACCAGAGCAAAGCGGAAACGAGAAGCCGGGAGCAGACTATGATTAAAACGAAGGCGAACTATGGAAGAAATGACAGAACGGCTGATACTGGGAAAATTATTAAACCAAGAAGAAACGGATGGAGAAGGCTGTAAAGCAAGGTAAAAGGAGTCAGGGTTGGAGAAAAAGGACGGACAGAGATCAGTCCAAAAGTCACGGTGAGAACGAAAAGAGAGAGAGTAAAGACTTTGGGAAGGAAGTGACGTATTCCTCTACTTCACGATTTGTTATTTACGTATTTTTTCCTACCACCGTGATTATTTTAAGGGCCTTCGAGTTTTCCACCGTCCTGCGGGAGACCCCATTTTTGGAGCTTCAATTGCTCCTTTTTTTTTCATGTTTGTTCCTGCATAACTTACATTCATATAGATCGATTTTACTGATTCTTTATTAGAAATTGTACCACTCAGACCACATGAGTACCGATGAAAATCGATGAGTATAAACCGAGCATTTGTCAAAAAATGTGAAAAAACGTGGCCCCTTTAGATAATTATTTTTTCTTCATATGTTTTATTAGAATTACAGAGGCGAGTGATTTAAAATACGATAAATATTTACCAAATTACCAATGGAAATGTAGCTTTTGATGTTTTCCCGTGGAAAAGAAGTTTAACCCTTTTGTGTGACTAACCCCGGATACCCATCGGCGTATATTTTGTCATAGTATCGAAAAAAAAAAGATTTTAAATCCTCCCGGATCCCCACGATTTGACTGACTGTATTTTTTTTTTTATTATTTAATTTATCAAATTTTTCGGCACTTGAGCGTAAATTATTACGTAAAATGTCCACATACATTTCCTTATTCATCCGGTCGTCAATAAAGATGAGTGAACCTACCCCACATATGACGAGAAACAGCCCCAAACCATTACTCCTCCGTCTCCATGTTTCACAGTTACTATACGGTTCTTCGGATTTAATTCCATCTTCGATTTGCACCGTACTTTCTGTCGCCCACCTTCATCAAAAAGGTTAAATTTAGACTCATCGCTGAATATAACGTTTTTTCAGAAACTATCAGGGACTGTCTGATACTTTATCGCAAACTGATACCGCTTTTTCTTATTCTGTTCACTTATGAACGATTTCCTTCTGACGGTTCTACCATGATACCCAGCTACCCTTGTATAAACTCGTATCAATGACAGCTGATGGGGCTCCTGCGATGACAGGTATTCATAATGGTTTTATTCGTCTTTGTCACAAAGACGAAGACTTTCCAGACTTCATTAGCTACTACTACTGCATAATTCATCAACAACTACTGGCTAGTAAGAGACTAAACAGAAAACATGTAATGGATATTTCTTTCAAGATTGTAAATTTCATAAAAGGAAAATCTCTCTAAAGGCGGCTCTTTAAACAGCAATTAGATGAGAAGGAACCAGATTTGCCATTGCATACTGAAGTAAGGTGGTTGAGTCGAAGCAATTTTTTACAAAGATTTCAAGATCTATTGGACGAAATAATAAAATTTCTTGAAGAGAGGGGCAATAATTATCAGGAACTGCGTGATTTAGACTGGCAATGTGATTTAGCATTTTTAGCAGATTTTACCGGAAAATTGAACACATTAAATCTGGAACTACAGGGCAAGAATAAAACAGTAACAGAAATGATGAGTTCTATTGCAGCATTCCAAAGTCAAACCGCATTTATGATAGTTGTCATCGAAAAGAAAAGAAATTTCAACAATTTGCAAACATTAAGGATCATATGGAAAAACAATCTACCTACAATTTAATTCCTGACAAGTACATGGCCGAAATTAAGGCAGTGGTATCAGACTTAGAAATTCGCTTTAGTGATTTTAAAAAAATTAAGAAGTTGGTGGAATTCATCAGTTATCCGTTTAATAATTATTCCATTGATCATAATGATGTCTATGAAATGGCTAAACAATTTGCAGCTACATTTCAAATGGACCACATGATATTTCAAAACGAAATTATATTACTCTGCGCTGCGACATATTTCTAAAAGCAAGGTCATCCTCCGGTCTAGATTTCTGGGCATTGGTTTCCAACGAGATATATCCAAATTTGAAGCAATGTGTTGAACAACTGCATTCGTATTTTGGTTCAACATATTTATGTGAATCAGCATTTTCCTACTTAAAACAAATAAAAAATAAACACCGTTCTCGCTTGACAGAAGCTCATACATTGGGTTCTTTAAGGTTGGCAATTTCCAATTACAAACCTGATTTTGCTAATCTAGCGAAAGATGCTCAGACGTAATGCTCACACTAATATAAATAAGTAATTACTAAGAATAATTTTCAGTTTTATATTTTCCATCTTAATAAAATAAAAAATACTATATAATTGTATACTGAACTATTATACTGTTTCATTTAAAATTTCAAGAAGTATGTAATTGGTAGATCATCGCACAGGGTTTCGTCAGTAAACAGTAGATCTTGGGTCTAATCAAGTTGACCATCCCTGATCTAGAGCATAACGTTCAACAAAAAGTGATATGAACATTTAAAGAAGATATAATGAGCATTACAGATACCACTGGTTTCACTCGGATGGAGTTATAATCAGCCTTACAGATGCCACTGTTTCGTTCAGGTAGAGGAAAAACTCGGTTAAATGGTAGAGATCGGAAAAGTTGAAGGAAAAATGTGGTGATTATTAGATGAATTACGTAAGACCAAAATATAATAAAATGAAGAGAACCAGAAGTTAAAGTAGAAATCTTCTTAGGCGTAAAGAAGCAGCTTCTATAAACGGAAAGATAGGAGTGAATAAGAACAGAGGACGTAGGTTAAAGACATTTAGTGAAGAAGTCATGGCTTAAATAAGATCTGCAAAGAGACAGGAGTGATGTATTGGATTCAGTAAGAATTAACTAGAATTGGAGAGGAATTAAAAGCTTCGAGACCGAGACGAAGGCACAAATTTCGAATCACATCTAATTTAAACAGATAGTATTTGGAGACACAGCAAACAGATAAAAGAACAGTAGTCCAAATTGAAAGGAGTGATAGATTTAAAAAAGGAGGATCGAAATGTAGCGACCTCCACCCATTGCTTCGAAATGGAGCTATTAGTGAGTAATAGCAGGAGAAGGACGGCATTCAATGTATTCGAAAAATGTTAGTTGACTGTTAAGAAAAACTGCAAGATAACAGAAGTAATTAACGTCAGGAAGAGGCATATTGTTTACGAATGTATGTATGTATGTATATATATTTATTTAAAGACGCTCGACTTCTAGGTCATTTGCGTCTACCGTACATTACAATTTATAGATAATAATTACAAATAATTCTGCCATACGTAAACTAAATCATATCTTCCGAAATAGGTTGACAGCTTTTAGGAATCTAAAAGTACTTTGGACTGCAGCTTCATCATTTCCAAGCGCCTCTTTGACAGTAATTCTTCTTGTACATGCGGATGAAAAAGCTTCCTCGCGCTCCTTTTGGAGTTTTGGACATACGGAGATGACATGTTCGATGGACAGACTTTGAGTGTTACAAAGTGCACATGATGGTGGAGGTTCATTTTGTAGCAAGGATCCGTGTGTTAGTTTTGTGTGGCCGATGCGGATTCTGCTTAACACAATCTCTTCTCGCCTGTTTGCCCGGTGTGATGTTTCCCAATGTTCCAGTTCAACTTTTATTTGCCGTAACTTGTTATTCAATTGCCTATCCCATATGTTTTGGACACTATCCTTGATTGCGACCGTTATCTGTTTTTTTGCCTTTAGTAAGTCTTTTTCATGTGTTGTTACGGACCGTATTGTATTATCCCAGGGCGGATTTATAGGTTCGGATGGAGTGGCAGTAAGTCGATTGATATGTAGGTAACTGAGGTAGTCAGTACACCTAACTCCGAACGGTTTGTTTCTGTCGCGATAGATCTTAAGTAGATTCGGGGATGGAACGTTTTGTAGTAATTTATATGGCTCCTATTGCCGCTGATTTTCACATAATATTTCAGTGCCAATAACATTCGACGGTGTTTTAGTGACATCATGTTTGTTTCTATGTGCAAACTAATAATTGGACTCGTGTAAAACGCCCCGCTGCTTATTCTGAGTGCGTTATTCTGAACTGTATTCAGCTTCTTAAGCGTACTTTCCGCTGCTGTGGTGTATGCTATCGCACCGTAGTCCATTATTGATCTGACATGAGTTCCGTATAAACGTAAGAGCAAGCTTCTGTCCGATCCCCACGACTTGCCTTGTAGCATTTTTAACAGATTAAGAGCTTTTGTACACCTCCGTTTCGTATCTTCTATGTGTGGCTTCCAGCTTAATTTGTTATCGAATATGAGTCCCAAAAAAGTCGTTTTGATTTTATTAGATATGAATGTGTCTTTCAGTTTTAGTTTAATATCGCGTACTGGAGCTATCAATGGATTAGCTAAAGCAGGAACATACGGAGAAAGCGGAAAAACAATAGAAGAAAATTCAGAAGGAGAGATAGAAAGGCGAATTGAGGATATGGATTAGGTATAATGTTTCAGCTTTAACGGTGAATCAGTTTTACATCGCGTAGATATTAATGAAAAATAGAACTAAATGTTGGTCTCGTTTATTTACTTAAGCTGAAAGGTAGATAAAAAAAAAAATAATAAAATTATTATTATTTTGCTTGAAATCGCTTCAGCGTATTTTAATAAAATATGTGCACACACACACACACATATTGCGCAACAAAGAAAATTATCCTTTGAAGTAGTAACCGCGAAATTTGTCAACTAGTTTCTCAAAAGCGTGTAAACAATTTTGTTTCGAAACTTATTGTTCTTTTTGAAATTACCCGAGTGAAAAGCTGCAATGGTCTATTAAGAGCAGTTTTCTGTGTAATAGCATTAATTCTGAAATAAATTTTCTTACAATGTTAATCTAATAAATCGACCGCAAATGGGCCAGTGGATTGCTTAATAATCATGAAAGCGATCACTAAACTATAACAATGTTAATTTACTTTCGGCTCTTGTGACATACTGCTGAAATCTCATGGTTTTATTGATTAAAGTTACAAAGGAAACTCGGTCCGCGCCGATGAAACTCGTTTTGCTTTGCAAAATAAGCTCGCCAACTGCTAAATGTAATGGTTCTATTGTAAAACGGTTCTAGTTATTGAAGTTATGAAGCACGGCTACACTCGCGTATTGTGCTCTGTACAGCGAACGAGAAAAATCTTAGTTCTCTCTTTATGAATAGTTTATTTACGCGTGAAAATTACAAGAAATCAATTAATGTGTAAAAGGAAATTTAATTAACGTACAATACAATCGGTGTATGGATAGGGGTGCACGCAACATATTATGCTAAATCCGATATATCATATGTAAATTCCAAAAAAATGCAGTAAAAATCTTTGAAACGAGCAATAAACTTTCAACTTAATGTTTTGATAGAGATATCATATTTTAAACATTTTTACTAAATAGCTTTGAATTAAACGATATAATTAAATGAATTTCAAAGTAGAACTGTATTTTCTTTTAATTAAAAATGTTCTTATATACTGAAAACGACTGTTCAACCTTCACGGAAGTTACGGTATGTATGTGAAATTGAAAATGTACTGGGGATTAATTTCTTCATTTTTCATGTACTCTCAGTAACTCAATTTAGTATATATTTTGCGTTCTTCAGAAACTCCAAATTCGGATGTTTCTCCTTTAAAAATATAAGTTTTGAAATATAATTAATGTGGACTTTAAATAGTAATATAATTTTTCTAATTAATTTTATGAATGAAAAAATAAATAAATAAATAAATTCTATATACATTTGATAATAATTTACTTGACAGGTTTTTTAATTTCTTACGTAAATCCCCAAGCTTTTATCTTCCAGATTAGTTTGCTATCATTTCATCGATAATTCTTAATTGATGTCTAAGAGTATTTTTCTAGTTGTTATTATTTTTTCGGTGCTATTTAGTAGGAATGATAAATATGTTACCAGGTGATATTGAACTTTTCATTTTTCAGTGAGAATTTTGGTCTAAACGTGAACAATTAAAAATATAACAGAAACCGTTTTAAACACGCTTCAGTTTGGATAAAATAAATACTAATGTTATTTCATTTTCTTACAGATTTTGCATCATCCAAATTTTTCGAAATGATGTATATCAAAACAGAGCAGCTGATAGCCGTGTTTCCTAACTTGTTATTGATGGTTCTGATGGTACTCAGGCGTTTCTCGCATCTATCCGTTTATAAACTTCTACTATTACAATTAAAATTCTTTCTTCAAATAATTCGTTTCCAAAAAGTCTACTTAAATTCTCATTAACAAATCGATCAATCGCTTAATGATTTGTTTTTTGTAATTGCTTACAGGCTATTAAACGAGTTTCTGGAGGACAGTTCTTTTTTCAATCGGTCAACTAATAAATTCGCTTTATACAATTCTCGCGAATCTGTAGTTTAAGCTACACACACACATGTATATATATATTTTATAATTTCTATAAAATTTTTAGAAACATTCTTACAAACCGTTGGTGCACAATTTTCGGATGGTATAGTGTTTTGAGTGTATTTCTCTAAAAAATTATTGAATGGTATGGATGACGGTTTATTTAGTGAAATATTTGAAAAGTTATCATTACATAGTAAAGATCTTCAAAAAAAAGTGATTTTTTTGTTACGCTAATAGACTTTGTTTCTTCTTTTTCTTATTTATTTTTAAAGCCAAGAATCTCATACGAGAAATTTGGTCAAATTTAGGGATCTGATGAAACGAAATATTGGTAGTATTGAATCCGCGAACTTGCCTTTAGCGAAATATAGAGTTTTATGTACAGTTCTGAACCAGTCCTTAGATTTTTAAAATTTTTTTTTATGGCCCGGCTTCAGTTGGGGGGGGGGGGGGTAAAGTTTTTAAACTTTTTTTTTCACTTTTTTTTATTTACTTATATGAATGTACAACATTTCAAGATTATTGTGTCAAAATTTGAAATCGATCGCAACAAAACTAACGGACCTATAGAGTTTTGAGTGAGCGGTGCTCCGTTCCGGTTTTGAACACCTACTGGGCAGCTACGTAGCGCGGCTACCTGGAAGCTGTTTCGTGCTCTTTTGAACTTAGTATTTTCTAGTTTTGCTGTGATTGTGTATTTATTATTAGTAAAATGCCGAAGAAAATTAGCAGAGAAGATCGCAAGAATACCAGTTCCAGATTAGATCAATCAAAAAAAGTAATACCTCCACAGAAACGCAAGAAAGACGATGTCGAAGCAAAAGGTACATCGTCCAAAAAAAAAAAAGACTGAATACTTTTGTGCCATTTGGGCTACTTACTACCATTACTATTCGATGGACGAGAAACCGCAGTACGACAAATGCCCGAGCGGTCAAGACTCGTGGTATGAATGGCAGAAAGCTGCAGCTGCAAATGCCCTGAAGTAATTCAAACACAGTTATACTGCACTTCCAAGTGACGTTTCTGAAGAAATTAAGCCGATATATGAAGACTTGAGTAAGGGGGCACTTCTGCAGCGATATCTTGAAGGATTCACTCAAAACAACAGTGAGAATTTGAATCAACTTATTTGGAAAATTACCCCAAAATCACTGAGTGGTACCTCAACTGTTGTTGAAATTGTAGCTCATGTGGCTTCATGTATGTTCAATGAGGGCTGTTTTGCTTTGGTCTCATTTATGCAAGAGATAAACACCAGTACAGGGTCAAGTTCTCATGAATAGACGCGCGCAGTAGATTGAACGAGCATAAACAGAGTGGGGTAACAAGCTGCACTTGAAAGTAAAGAAGGCAGAATTCTACGTTGACAAGAGCAAAAAGCTGCCGTTAGATTTTACAGCTGAAAGCAGTGAGCTTTATAGGCTTAGCATCGATGACTCTGAATAAGTATATTAGAAGAAACACTCGCGTACCGATGTTTAAGTCAAATTTTTTTGTACACAAAACTTTAAAGCCTTCTTGACATTTTTAAAGCCCGTGGACACTGTAACTCGAAAACTAATGCACCGATTCTTTTGAAATTTTGTACAGTGTTTCTGCACATCAATTACGAGGTAACGCTGGGAGGATTTTTTTTTTTTTTTTTAATTATTATTTATTTTACAATAAAAAAGTTGTCGATTTTGTTTGGCGAAAATCGCGTTTTTGACTTCCAAGTGTTAACAAATATTAAAAAATCAAAAAAAAAAAAAATCCTCCCAGCGTTACCACAAGAAAATGATTAACTAGCAGTAGCATTTTGATTTTTTTGATTTCAGATAACCAGTGGTGAGATGTAGTGTCCATCGTAAAACAACTTTTTTTTTGAGGCTTCTTCGAAGATTTTCTGCTAACGGCTTGTTTTTTAATATTTCTTATTTAAAATTTCAGAAAATATTGTTCAAATGTTACTTTATTGTATTACACTTAATAAAATATGTTTGCATTCACTGGAGCATAAAGAAAAATTATTGAAAATGAGCCTTTTTTTTTTTACCGAAATTAACTTTACCCCCCCCCCCCTAACAATCAAGCCATTTGGCCGTTAGATAATTCTGTATTTTTTGCTCCTCTATGTGAGGGGAAGAAATATCCTTCTCGTTGGTGGAATAAAGGCTGTAGGAATAAGATTAATGAGCGTAACACTACCGTACGAGAATAGCTATTTAAATTATTCATTTTTTTCCGGCTGCCTTTATTTCTTTTTTCATGTCTACAATATGATTTATCGAATGCTTTTTTACTCCTAACTTCTTGAACTTAATATTCCTACACTTTCTTCATCCGTCCATTCCTTTTTATCATTCACTGTTGCTTCTCCCCTTGATTCCCCTACACTATTTCCATTACTAATAGCGTACGAATTTAAATAAATAATCGACGGCTATTTTTGTCAAATATGGATCAATGTTCTTTGTAGCGAATCTTCTTTCTCTCCCCCCCCCATTTAGCGAATCTTCCTTCTCCCCCCCCCAAAAAAAAACGTTTTATTAAGCTCGAAATTGGACATTTTTGTGTTGTTTAATTACAGAAAGAGATTGCCGAAATGGGTCTGTGGTATCCCGAGGATATACAAATTTTTTCTGTTTTGATAGTTTTTATTCAGCTGGAACACGTTTTACTTTCGTGTTTCGAAATGCCCAGGGCGTGAAATTGTGCATTTTAATGTGCGATATTTCCCATTTTGTAAGAAATTTTAGCACAACTGCAGTGATATATCGGCTAAATAATTCTTCGATATTTGCATAATGACCGAACGACTTAAAAAATGAAAAAAGCGATTTCGTGGACGCATGTGTTTCTTTTTTTGTTTCAGTTTTCGAACTTTTTTTACTTCTTCAATGCAGGGCCTATTAATTTCATCTTCAAGGCGCGGTGATAGTTGAAACGATCTTAAAAATAAAATGCGGTCGTCGGTAACATGGCTCGTCGAATGTAATAAAAACATTTACGCTCCGGTAAACGCTCATTAGTTTTATAGGAGAGCATTCGGTGAAATGTGCTCAGATCAAACGTAAAACTCTTTACGTCAAACTTTACGTAAAATTCATTAAATTTTCGGCCCTAGCCGGTTTTATTGGTACTAAAGGAATTCCGAATTGCCTCGCCTAACCGGTTCGAATTAAATTTCAAACTAACGATAATTTCTATTAAACCATAATTCAGTGGTGTAAAACGATAGAAGAGTACATTTCGCAAAAGTTCTTTTCTAATTGTTCAAGTGACCTTGAACTAGGATTGAACGTGCCCAATTAAAATCCATCGAACCGATAATTATTGTTATTGGGTTTCTCTGCTTCGAAAAATTTAAGAAATTTCTAGCATCTGCGTTTTACAATTGTTCTTTGCCAAATTTTGCAGATTAAATTTAAATTTAGGTATTTTTTCGAGTTGAAATTCATTTCAAAATTTGAAGGATTTAATTTGAAACTTATTTCGATGAAAAGACTGATCGCGTTTAAATTCAAATTAATTTCGACTTTAATCGGTACTAATTACAAAATACGCGTTTCGAGTTTTAAATTATATTTTTGGATTATAGGTATGAGTTTACTTTAATTTAATTTAATTTATTTATTGTCTTTTTTAAAGCAGTTCAACGAGTAAAATGGGGCTGATTTGCGGAAAAAAAGTAGAGTGGAAATTTAAGATTGATATGGGAAGCGGAAAGAAATAGATAAAGAAATTCATCGAATATTCGGGGAAATATTTTGAGCGCGTCTGTTATCAACGGAAGAATTATTTTTTTTCATTCCAGGCTAAATTGTGTTGGTTAAATATTGCAGATGCCGCTTTCAAATTCGTCAAATGCCATTCGGCTGGTCGGCTTTCAGGAAAAGTTTATCCTCATAATCGGTTTTAAGTTGCGCAAGTTCTAAAATACGGCTAATAATCGAATGTTTCAAGTACAATTTTAGACTAATTTCAAAAATATCAATTTTCATTGAACAAATTTCTTTTTGATTATTTCTGGCTTCTGTATGAATGTGTATATGTATACACACACATATATATATATATATATATATATATATACACGTACATACACATAATATGTTCACACATATTAGGCCTTTTTGCAATTATCGAAATAAAATTTAAAAGGAATCGAAAATAGATAATATCGCATTTGAAAAGCTTAACTAGTCAGGTTTCAGTAAACTGGACGATAAATAGTTGCCCAAATTTGAAACAAGGCGGCCCATCTGATTATTAAACTGCGCCGCTTAGGAGATGATACATTTATTGCCTATTTCTTATCACTAGATATTTAGAGTTATTATGGAATTGCATTATTGTGTATCTTATACACCCATGCCAGCAATTATACCTTCCTACTCATCCACGCACGTACTATTATGTATATAACTTGTTCCTCCGAATCTTGCCAAAATGAAAATTGTTAGTAGTCAGCTTCTTTTTTTTTTTTTTTTTCTTTCTGGGCACAATACCAAAGATTTTATGCCCAGAAGCAATATAGAGAAGGAAGAATCAACAGTTAAATAGTAATTTAGTCAAGAATAGGTAGTATAAAAGAACTAGATGGAGGAATGATGGATAAAGAAGTGTATGACAAGATATACGAAGCACAGTAATGAGCAGAGACGTCAAGCGATTAGAGTTGAGAGTAAAAAATTATAGATCGTTCATTTCAGAGGGATGAACAGTCGAAAAAGATGAGGTTCAAATCAGAAAAAGCTTCATCGTTCGGGTGAAGAGGGTAAAACGGAGAAGATGTTAAGGAAAAACGAAAAAACGAGAAGAAAGTAACAGTAAGTGGTTAAGACGTAAGCGAATAATGGTAACAATGATAGAACGCTGAAATAAGGGGAAATTAAAGAACACGGGCTGGAAGGACGCGTAGCAGTCAAGCAGTGAGATAGATTATTAAAAAGGGACGGAGCATAGATCTCAGACCAGTATTTGGAATGAAATTTTTTGAAAAGAGGTAGGAGATTCGAACCTGGAATGTTAGAGAAGAAGGTGGGCGAAGGAGCAGTAACTTGAGAGCTAGAGAATCCGCCAGTTTATTGTCTTCTACGCCTGCGTGACTCTAGGAACTCATAACACATCAATTCGGATTGAATGAAAAGAAAAAACATCGAGAATGAGAGAGCGTATTCGAAGAATGATAAAATCACAATATGGCCTGAAGGGCATCCACGGAATCAGTGACAATTAAATAGTTTGTGTAATAGCGATAGGAGAAAAACATAAATAACACACTAGAGATTTCGTAACCGTTCTTTTCACGCTAGCCCGGGTGGTAGCAGAATGACGCAGTCATTATAATGTACATAGACAAGCTTGAACTATACTCATATATGATGTAAAACGAAGCAAATGTTAAACGGATTACGTAGCAGATGGGTGTGGCGTTACAGATGTCACCGCTGCAATGAAACCAATTCAGCGAAGAAGAAAATTAGTAAAAATATAGTTTTGTGATACTTTTTTTTCTTCTTAAATGCATTTATTTAACTTGACTTTCTTGTTTGTATTCTTACAAATTTTGGAAAGCTAGGACTTCGAAAACAGTGAGGCTAATTTTTATGAAAATTGTCACTTAAATATCCTGTAGAAGGTTTGCGAAAAAAAAATGTCAACAAAACAGTGCTTCTGATCATTTTGTTACAGATGTGTAGGGTTTTCGGGGAAAACCCGTAAAAAATTTAAAATAAAAATTCAACCGATAATTTTAAAATCGTTATAAAAAATAATTTCATTCTCTTTTACTTTCTTATTCGTATAACATTCATACAGATTACTTTTTTTTCATTTCACTTTTACGCATAAAAGAAAATTTAAAGAAAGGCTTTTATTTATTAATGCGATAAAAGTAAAAAAAAAAAGTAATTTTTGCGAATTACATTTAATTAACGCTACCTTTTATACAGTCAGCTCCTGTCATTAGGTCTCCCTACTCCCTATAACTCTTCCTTTATCCTCTCCTTTCCTTCATCTTCTGTGGTGTCCGCACTGCTGTCCTTTGTTGCGTCCATTTCGGACCGCTTAGTTATTTAATTTATTAGCTTAGTTTTCTTGTTGTTGGGTCAATGCCGTTGGCGCGCCCAAAAAAAAAAAAAAAAAAAAAAACGAAATAAAAGTGATAGTCTAAAAAATAACATTTCATGTATCGCGACCAACGATTCTATCTCGATCCGATTCTTTAAGAAATATCCCGAATTAATTCGAATCACAAAAATTATTTGCCTTATTTTTGCTTCATTAATAGAGAAAAGCCTTTCTTTAAATTTTGTTGCCTTATTTTTCATTAAACTACGATAGCCAAGTCGCGGTATAAATTAAACCAATTTAAATCCGAGTCGCAAGTAATTATTAATTGCTGGCTGATTATTTATAATGGAATCGCTAAAATTACTAATTCTGTAAGCGTCTTCAGTAAATGAACACGCGAAAAGAAATCGTTCAATTAATCGATATACAAATTAATAAGCGAGTACTTGATAAGCTAATGTTATCCACCTTCCGTTAAAACCCTATGCGCAAGGATTACGTATGTGTCTCTATCAATAAGCGCTATTTTTTTATATAAAGGGGGCCCGTACCAAACAATGACTCAAACGCACAACATTTTGCAAATTTTTCGATTCAACCGATCCAAGGATCGAATAGAAATATTACTTTCGATAACTGGTTCTGCAGTGTACCGTTAGTTGAGAATTTATTGGCAGAAAAAAAACAACTAACTGCAGGTGGTACTATAAAAGGAAATAAACAATTAAAAAGAATTTACAGATATTCTCGTTATAAGAACCGAAAAGTAGAATCAACTTTCTTCTTATTTACTGAGTCATTGACAGCAATTTCTTATAAGGCCAGAGATAATAAACTCGTTTATTTGGTTTTTTCATCGACCCATTTTGATTCGGCCATAAATAATACAACTAAAAAACCAGAAATAGTCCATAATTGTAATTCAACAAATCAAATGTGTCGTGTATTATAAAAACAAAGTGACAGCCGCTTTGTTTTTTTTACAATATCATAAATATAGCAGTTATTATTCACTAAGCAATTTATATCCGCAATTTCTTTAGAAAGAATAAAAGTTCCAAGCCGTTATCACAGTTAAATTTTCTGCTGAAGTTACATGAGCAATTAGCAGAAAAATGGTTAATAAAAAAATTAAATACCACAACGTAAAGAACAAATATAAAAGAGATGATTTGAAGAATTCATCAAAACGAAGCGCCTACGGACACTTAAGTACTAGCGTGTCACATAAACAGAAAGGAGTTGCAGTTACTGCAATTATAACAAAAGAAGAAGAACGACAACATATTTTAGTAAATGTGATATGCTCACCAAAAAAGAATGCGCAAGGATTGTTCACTTTTAATATTATTTAGTTTTAAAATTACTTAGATATACAATTTTTATCTTTCGTTTTTTTCCCAGTATATTTTTCATGTTCACTTAAATTTGAGTAAATTAAATTAATTAACGGGGAGAAAACCATTTCATTGGTGAAAATAAACATAATAAAAATGTAAATATATAACAAAATGTATTGAAAATAGTATTAAAAAATGATATCACGAACTGGAATGAATTTAATCAAATAATGATATACGTAAAAATTACGTATGTCTACCAGTACAGAATGCTCCACGATGTCTACCGTTCTAGGGTTATGTAAACCCAATTCTCTACATCTACGCCTCGTCCACCTTTTTTCCATTGTTCTCGGTTTATCATGTTCTGGTCTATTTAGTTTTCTCCGCGATTCCGATGATGTCGTCTGCCAATCTCATAAATGGCTTTCCTTTACTTCTGCGATTTTGACCGCGCCGCTGTAATTATTTACGGCTGAACCATTTTCGAAAATACGGCCAGTATATCTCCACTTCAGTTTCGCTGGTCATCCCTCGTGTTTTCGTCTTCCTCTTGTGATCCTTCAACGATATTTCATTCTTTACCCGAAACATTTTCTTGTTTGTAAGTATCCAGACTCTGCCTGATGGGTCAACACTGGTAATAAATAAACGGTTTTTCACCTCTGCCCTTAACTTAACTGAAATCTTACGATTAAAGAGAATAAAACCTGTTCAGGATAACCTTCTGTGTCTCCCTCTTTCGCAGTATCGAATTTCTTCAGATAATTTTATTTTCCGGCCAAGCCCGCAGTTGTTTATTTTAATTGGCTTCTCTTCTAATTAATTTCGTTTTCTTATATTCAATTTCGAGTCAACTTTTGTCGCTTTCATTGATCATCTTTAATTTTTTTGTGGTTTTTAGTAATCTACAGCATATCGTCTGCATATCTCAGGCCATTCAGTTCCGTTAACATTATCACCCTTAATACATACTTCAATTAAATTCCTTAAATATACCTCCCATCACCAGTGCGAAAGGTTTAAGCGATGAGCCATCGCCTTGTCTTACTCCTCTTTAAAGGAGGACTAGATTGGTACCCTACTTGTATGTCAGGTTATCTTGATTGCTGATGCTTCTCGTAACTTCGCTGTAGTGAGAATCGATTCGGCAATTTCTTAAGACTCTTTTATACCAGTGACAGTTCCACCGCGTCAATCGGTTTCTCACAGTCAACGAAAGCCGACGGTATAATTATATTTCCTTTTCTAGTGAGTAACTTTTCATTAGTCGTCGCGATAGCCTAGTTGCTAGAGCGCTTGACTTCCGATATGGAGGTTACGGGTTCGATCCCGAGCGACGACGAACTTATTACAAGAATTAAATAAATAAATAAATAAATAATCGCTAGTAATCACGTGGAAGGCAATAGCAAACCACCACGTATAATATGCGCGCTAGGCCAGTACACAGCAGACACACACGGGACTGCGCACTGGTAGCGCGATAACAAGCGGCTGCTATCAGTTCCGAATGTAGTCTTGCGTGTGTATACCTGCGTTGCACGTATAATAATTTCTTAGTATACAACCTATATCTGTACATCTAAAAATGTGAGAATAGGTTGTCCACCAACCAAATGGTTGAGGGAGGATATAATGATGATGATGAACTTTTCATTGTACGCAAGTTTCCTATTGAAACTATTTCGATAACCAGTCGTTCTGACGGCTGATTGCATTTAATTTTGCAACTCGTTTTCCGATCAATTTTTTTTTGTACACACGTCCTCAGTTACCGTCTGCTCTTTTCAAGGTTCGGATTAATTCATTTTCCACGAATTTTGAGTATATCGAAAACAGTAAAAATTACGTCACACACACACACACACATTTCGAGGCAAAATATGTTAATGTTTTTTTTCTCGCGGAATCTACATTGCAAAACAGTACCAATTTCCTCGCATTACAATGAACGAAATTAGTGTTTCATGATGATGGTACTATTTGCCTATCTATTATTGTTATAATAAGAGTGATAGCAATCACAATCGTGACAATACGTGTATTATAATAACATAAAATGTACTTCTCAAACGCAAGCCACAAAACCGGATATAAAAAGTTTATCAGCAAATTCGCGAGGTTATACTAAATGAGAATAATAAATAACAAGTGTGTCTTAATTTCTTATGTCGACGATCTTTGTTTAGATTTTGAAGTCCATCGAAACTACCCATTCAAACAAATTGAAATCGTTTCGAAATATCTGGAGGAAGTTGTTGGTGACTTCGGTCTGGAGTTCTCTTCTCCGAAATGCAGTTTCTCGGTGTTTGGTGATCGTGGACTTGCTGGACAGATAGCTGACCTTCTGCTAGTTTCTGGATAACCCATCAGCCATACTTGTAACTTAAAGTATTTAGGAGTGATTGTAGATGAAAATCTCACCTTTATTCCCCATATTAACATGATTACTGCAAAGTGTGATGCTCTTTTTGATAAGTTAGCCAGAATTCAACCAAATGCCTGGAAATTGTCTTTCAGGGAGCGGTGCATACTCTATAAAGGTTTAATTCAAGCCTTGTAGGGGTATGGTGTCTATGTTAATAAAAGAATCCTTTCGAGGGTTAACCCTCAACAACGAAAATTCCTTTTACGTATTGCTTCGCTTTATAAAACTTTTCCAACATCTGCAGCCTGTATGATTTGTGGTGTCCCGCCAATGGATTTGTATCTCATTGGCAGGGCGATGATTAGTGAATACAGAGGATGGTTGGTGACCTAAACTCTATGAAACAATTGAAGCTTCTGGAAAATAATTTTTTAAGAATTCAGCAGCCCATTTCTAATAAACTTTTTAAGAAACTCGTTGTTGAGCTAATTATTTCCGAGTGGCAAAGACGATGGGACACCGACCCCACTGGCAGGAAAACTTATGAGTTCCCTGCCAGATGTTTCATTACGTATAAAAATTAAAGATATGAAGATCAACATTTTTCAATTCACAAGTATTATCTGGGCATGGCACAAGTTCCAATCCTATTTATTTAGGTTAAAGCTTGCTGATGCTCCCTCTTGTACTCTATGTTCATCGGGTGTTACTGGTGATGTTAAACATTTTTTGTTTGAATGTCCTGCCTTCTCCGGCATTCGTAAAGCTTGTAATATTTTAGCTTCATTCCGTGCATCCCCTACTCTTGATAAAAGTAAACATGCGGTCTTCCTGCAGTATGCTGAAATAGCTATGCGCCTTAAATTTACTCTATGTAGTCAGTAGCTTTCTCTACACACACCATAATGTATATACAATATGACATATATATGTATAAATTTCAGATAAAATAAAATTTTTTTTATTAATTTCCAAGTCCGGTTTAGAACGGGACGAAACCGTGGGTAACAGCTAGTAGTAATCTCTATACATGTAATTGTTGTACACAATTATTTCGATACACAGTACAAAATATCGAATAAAACAAACGCGGAACTAATAGAGTAAATGAAAAACGGTTAAATTTGGTGTTTTTCATTTAACATTTATCGAGTAGAGTTACAAATAGTCCCTCTGAGGCACCGCTTTAAGTGCGCCAGCATTATTTTAAGTTTCGAAATAATCGCTTTACATAACATTGTTTTACATTATCTGTATAAACGCGCATTCGGTACTTTGACGTTATTATTTTCTATATAACGTCAGTAATACTGGTACAAATACTTTTAAGACATTATTATTTTTCATACAACTCCATACGGATTTGGCTTAGTTTAAAGCGACATTTATTAAAATAAATCTTCATTTAATTGTAAAATTAAGACGATATCGATAAAAATAAAATAAAAAAAATAAAAAATCTGTAGTTTAGGGTTCGTAAATAGAAAAAAAAAAACTTTAAAATTCGGTTTGTTTACGTAATAAGCAATAAGGAATTCGTTTCTCATTTATATTTTAATGTTTTCAGAATTAATTAAACTTAGTAATAATTAATCTGTTAAAGGTTGTAAAAAAACGTTGTACAGAATAGTCGTGCTGAAGCTTGCCTGAATTCTAGATTGTCGTAATAACGGTATCAGCAATTGTGAAACTAAGAGAAAAAATATCGGATCAAGTTTGAACATTCTCATTAAGGATTTTAACAATTGCCAAGTGCCGTTGACAACGTTCTCTCGCTGGAAAAAGAAAAATTGTAGTTTGAGCGTCTATACAATATTATCCGCCTTTTTCGCCGTCCGTATAGACGATTCCCTTCCTGGCAAAAGAAATCGATGCATGCTAACTTACCAACTACGACTGTTCAATCAGAAAAACTTTAAACCCCTTTTGGACTAATAGTAGTAGTAGCTTTAGAACAATTGTTACGTCTAATCTACGATGATCGCTGGATGAGATTAATTTTCGAGATCTGGAAGAACCGGTGTCCCATGTATTTTCGGATGCGGTTCAAGTTTTTCGACAAAAGTATCGATCGTTTATCGAAGAGCACGAATGTGATTGGCAGATGAATGATAAAGTTTTCGTACAATTCGTTCTTCGGCGGTACGATTGACGGTAGGAGGTCCTCTTCGGAGTTTTGTAAGCCGTCTTGTTAGCCGCATGAAATGTTCTTTCAGAGGAATTTCGTTTATTTTTGTGATTCTCCCTTCTCCTCTCTTAATTGTAATAAGAGTTTTCTCTCGAGCTTCACCGTTTGTTTACCTAATGTCTCCGTAGATTTTTTACCGAAGTTTGCCGATCTTTTTACAAAAGTATTAACCGTTCGCAGTGTGTAAACAATTAATTTCATCGCGTCCAAATGTTTACACGAGCATCTTCTCACCGTGAGCAGGTTCGCTTTCAATTTCGAAAGCTACATTCCACTTATCGCGTTTATCGCTCAGCAGAGTGACGTCTCATTCGACGGGGCAGCGCGCGTACGCTAAAACACGCAATAGTCTATCGCAGGCAGATCGCTACTTCTCGATTCGCTCGGTAAATAAAACATCCGGGCTCGAGTTAAATTATCTGCCATTTTCCGATGTTGCCAATGACATTTATTAAGACTTTAATAAATTTGATGCGTTTTCGAATAATTTTTCTTAAGGAAAAAATCCGGCCTCCCCTTCCGTCGGTCACGCCCCCTTATCCTTCCGGTATTCGTTGACAATTTTTGCTGCCGACAAAGCATTTCGGTCGGATATTTAATTTGCGAAAGTGAACATTTCCTGCCCGTTCTAACATCGAGCTATTTATTATTTCTTTCCTCATTGTTTGCTCGCTGAAACAGTTATCCGCTTCACTTTTCACACTTTCCCTCGGCAAGCTGCTACTTTTTCGGGGTCTCGCATTGAAGCGCTTGCAATTTTTCAACACAATCCTAGCCGTCGACTGCAATATTTTTTTTTTCCCTTTCAAAACTTGTCCCGGTTTCGCTGAGTAATGCTTGCACTCATAGCCCCTCCCCCCCCCCTGCTGCAAAAAGTTAAAGTTGTTTATCCGAAAGTTTAGATCTCGGAACTGAATGGTTTTTTTAACGGGCTGCATTTTTTACTGAACGAAAAAGAGAAGTTATCGAGGGTAATAACTGAATTTCGAAGCTACTTTCCTGTCGTCTTTTGAGGTGACCAAAATCGTAGAATTAGAAAGTTTATTAGAATTCAAAATATTTTTCTCATTAGACACGTGTTAAAGTGGCGAAGCGTCATTTTTTACTTCTTGGAAACCCGCTGTACCACTAACGGGTTACCTATTGCGGAAGTTGAACGTTATATTTTTGGACAAATGGTGTTTTTGTTATCAGAATTTCATTAGTTTTTCAGTTTATCCGTGTCTTTCTCTACACATTCGTAAATTACTCGATAATTTCCTTTGTAATGTCGTCTCATATATGAAAATACAGAACTGGGTTCTCTTACCGAAATCTGAATTTATTCATAAACAACTCTTCGCGTTAGTTTAAAATCGTGTCAAAATGTGCAAATAGTTACGAAAACGCTGGTATGATAGAAAAATGTACAGTATGCGTAGTATTATTTCCGAATTAGAATAACAGACAGACTAATTTTTACTAAACTGCAGCCGTACCTACTACTGCTCTGCATATATTATAACATATATATAATATATATATATATATATATATATATGTAAAATCGGTGAGGAAACGCTTTTGAAAAGTTCGAAGAAATCCTAGTTTAATTTTCTTTTCCATAGTTTGGCAGTGAAAAAAAGCGTATAACTTTGCAGTAGCATCATTAGGGTCAATAAATGTTGGCTTTCATGCAAAAACAGTTATCCCAATAAAGCTATGCAAACCCGAAGGGCAAATCTAGCGCCATTACGACTTTCTTTGCGCTGGTGACTCTGAAACTGTCTGCGCTGGGATTGTGACGTTTTACACTAGTTTGAAAGTTCGGATCCTCGCGGATTAGTATGAAGAGAGACGTATTTATTTTTTCGTCTCGCTTAAAACATAATCATTGTATTCGCCAGAAAAAAATACGAATGTTTAAGAAGTATGAGTAAAGTAAGAAATAATACGCTTAAGTAAATATTCGAAAAGGGTACTTTCAATTCCTGAATATCACTAGGAAGATGTACGGCAAGAAGAGTCTTTAAGTGAAAAACAACAACACGAGGAAAGCGGGCAACAAAAGTAACTGACATAAGGGCAGCGTCGTAAAGAAGCAAATTATGGTACTAAGAATGAGGCGGCAGATAAAAAGACAAACAGAATATCGATTAGTGGAGGACAAAGGATATGGGTCTTTCCAATACTTTAAACGGAATTTCTTAAACGATCTTCTGTAGTGTACTTGCCAAAGGCAGTGCCGTTTAACAGCTACATTCCGAGACAAGGGGTCAATCCTTTCATTTCGTTCTACGCCAACATGGCACTGGAACATGTAAAAACCAGTCTGAATATGGTGAGTTTGGAAAACGTTATAATCGAACGAATGCGAAAATTATTGGAAAAGTGGAAATGAGATTGTAAAACATTTTTAGCAACGGAAATGATTGGAAAATTTTCTAGTAATCTACTCCGCTAGGGGAAAATGAAGCAAGCTGAAAAAAGTCTAAAACTCTCAAAGTGTAACTGCGAGTGAAATGTAAAAAGGATGCTATTTTTCGATTGATAAAAAAAAAAGGGAGCGAACGAAAATAAAGAATTAATTGAGCGATGGAATTTTTGAATTTGTAAAATATCATAGGATGGATTTAGCGTTGAAATAAGTAAATCGGATCGAAAACGGAAGTTTGTGATATCTAAAGAGCAGATGTGTTGTAATTTTCGGAGATTAAACATGCTAGCAGCGAAAAATATAACACAGCGGAACTGTAATACTACTGAAGAATAAGTTCGAAGAGAAAGAGCGTGCAAAGAAAAAACAAAAAAAGGCAGGATAATTATGCTTTTGTAACAAGTTTCATATACGCCACACATTTTTCCGCGAATTAAAAATTGAAATATAACATAAAAAAAAAAACAACTATAGAAGAAATGGAATACAAAAAGAAATATATATATGTTTATACGTATAAGTAATTGGCCCACCTGCTCTCTCATTAGTGTCTTTGGGCTTAGTACATTGTGAACCTTAACTTTCCCAACACCCTGCCAAGGGTTTGGGACTTACTTTATTTTACTCTTTAATGGCTATGCTATTTTTACGCCAGGGGTCATCAGGAAAAGTGTCCTGACACGAAATCTGTCCCGCCGCAAAATTTGTCCCATATATAAGAGACTTTAATGCGATATTGGCGCTCCCATATCCCCTGGTGGTGAAAATTGAAACTCATCAGCAAAAGTGTCCTGTCACGAAAACTGATAAAATGGTTTTAATACGATATGAACGCTCCTACATTCCCTGGTGGTGAAAATTGGAACTCTTCGGAATGTAATATTTTCCAGGTATATCGAACGAATAAAATTACTAATCGATAAAATAGAATCCAACAACAAAACTAGTAACCGCTCTAAAAGAGAGGATTTAATTATCTGTTTGATTCATCAGCAAAATTGATGTGCCCAGGTAGTAATTACAAAAACAATGAATTACTGCACTTTCGCATCGGAAATTTAAGGAGTTCCTGAAATAATTAGATTCTGAATATGGTGGCGTTGTATACTTCGACTCAAGTCAGATGGTTAAGTCGTGGAAGATGTTTACAGTTGTTTTATGAGTTACGAGAAGAAATTGACTTGTTTATGAATGACAAGCAAAGACCAGTGCCAGAATTAAGAAATGATAGTGGTTACATTGTGAACCTTAACTTCACAATCTCGACGCCCTGTCAAGGGTATGGAACTCACTTTACTTTACTTTATTGGATTTGGATATTGTCGAAAAAATCAATCAATTATTGATCATTGTAAGGAATAGACAAACTTATAATCGATACATTTAATTACATCAAAACATTTCAGAAGAAATTGTTGTAAATTTGAATCGCAATTGGAAAGTAATAACGTTCACCACTTTCCATCATTGAAAGAATTTAAGAAATCAAAATGTAGCAATTACATCAAATATGCAAAAGAAATAAGAAAACTTACAGTCGCTTCTTTTGAAAGCCGATTCGGTAATTTAGACAAATGCAACAAAATTTTCGAAATATATTCATCTCCTTTTCATGTTGAAATCGAGTCGGCCCCGGAATATCTCCAAATGGAACTCTGGTTGACATACACAGTGCAGTATCGAATTAAAACACATTTTTGAAACATCAGAATCAAAAATAGATTTTTATAACACTTACGTCACAAAAGAGAAATTTTCCAATTTGAGAAATCTGGCACAAAAGTTGTTAGCGCTTTTGGTTCAACTTACACCTGCGAGTCGTTTTTTTTTTTTTTTTGGAAAATGAAATTGACCAAACACAAAACACTCTCAAGCATAACGGACGCTAACCTGCCAGACCAATTACGATGTGAAAATACCCAAATTGGGATCGATTTGCAGAAGCTAAGTGGAAGAGTGGGGAGAAACAAATATCGCACTAGTAAAATAAATATTTTTTTAATAATTTCATTTTTTTTTTTAAAATTTCATTTATATATTTTTCTTATTTAATTTTTATTGTTACATATTTCTTTGCAATGCGAGTTCAGTATCATTATTATTATATTATCTACGTTGAAATGTAAGAATAATGGTAAACACAATAGTAATAACTCATTATGTTTCAATTTTTCACTAAAAAAAAAAAAAAAAAAAAAAAAAACAATGTCTATCGTGGATCTAAATCTAAAACGGGGATGTATGATTTTATATGCGGCCCGCAGAGTTATGAAGCATTTCCAAAGTGACCCGCAAGATCATTCGTGTTGGCCATCTCTGATCTAAATATTCACGGTCCTGTTATAAAATCCGTGCCTTATTTGTTCGATTCAGTAAGGGCTTACATTTTTGTTTTAAGTGGACTAGAAAATTCGCAAGAGTGAAGTCGGTATTTTTTTTGAAGAAAATAAGATTATTCATACGCGTGAACGGACCACCGGGCTCGTATAATTTGTAATAGTCGAAAACGGTATTCTCGCTAAATAAATCACGAAATGTACTTGTGCGTTTACGTAAGTGTGTCTAACCGTGTAAACAGCGAGCGTGCGGGTACGCGGCTATTTTATTACAACTGGCGGAAATGGAAGTATCTAAATTGAACGTTCCGCATATCGGCGAAGTGTTTTTGCGACGTTGAAATTTTCAAATCGACTCCGTTGATCGAGAAAATTCGAAATCTCTTCGATCCTGTACGGAACCTTTACGTTCTCTATATTCTATTGTTGGCTCTTTGCGGATATCATTGAAGGTACTGTTGGCAACAGAATGAGACATCGGCGCTTCCATGATTCACGTTTGCTCGCTTCCTTTTCGTTCCTTTTGATGATCGTCTTCTTCCAAACAGAATTCTCGATCAGCCGACGAAAGCGAAAGTTCAATCAGGAGAATTTCGAAATTCTTGTTCGAAACATGTTTCCATTCTCTATATTAAGTTTTGTTTTGTTTTTTTTGTGTTTCCGAGCGACGAATATTACTTCAGTACGCAGCGCTTTATTTACGAGTATGAATATTTAATACGGTTGAAGCGAAATAAGTGGAGGGAATTTTCAAACCCAAGTCCGTGGTCCGATTTTTAATAAGATCGCTGTTGACATTAGACGAAACGGTTATTGCGGCGAGAATTTTCGGAATTGAACTTTGGGAAATAGTGCGTAACAAGCGCGTTGATTATAAAAACCGTTTTTTCTTCTCGGCTAATTTTTTCCTTTTTTTTTTTTTCTTTTTTCGTTTATCGCTGTACGATTTTTTGGTCTTCAACAAAAATTATTAAGAAAACGGTGTAAAGCGAGCTGCGCGAATTTTCGAAACAAATTCGACTACCAAAAGTCAGACGTTCACTTAAACAGACGAAACGACAATAATCCGACAGGTTCGTGGGTTAAACTTTTACAGGGTGTCGGATGCGTGCTAGCAAAATAAATAACTGTAAATTCGTTCGGAAGAAATTCGACACGAGCTCGTCTTGTTAGCGAATTTCGTAAAATAAAAAAAAAAAAAAACCATCAATCAGATAATGATGAAAAAAGGTAAAAAAACTGTAAGCCGAGATGCATAGAAATACAATTGCGTAATTGATGGAGCCGATCTTGATCAGTTCACTCTCGCCGCAGCTTACCGAATATTGCCATCGCCATTTAGAACACGGATAATTTTTCATCGCTAAATAGCTCGCTAGTATTTGTACATATTGGTTCAATAAACTAATGTTATTTCAGTATTAAACGAAAAAAAAAACAAAAAAAAAAAGAAAGATTCATAAGAGGAGTGTAATAAGACTAATTTTAAAAAATTCAAAAATACGGTATACGCACGATTTTATTATAAACGTACAATTTGATATGCACTTTGCATAATTGATATAATTGTCTGTTTTTAAATTAAATGAATTCCTCCGTCGCATTAATATTTCTGTCTTTTAATAAATCTCTCGAAACTGCCCTTCGCTGCATTCAGTTCGCACGCGCGGAATAATTTTCGGCGGTTGGTAACCCGGATGATGCGATCCTTTTTTAATCGGAGTTTACGGCTAAATCAGTCGCGAATAAAAGAAGCCAGTTACACTATAACACGATTTCAAATGCAGACGTGGCCTTAAAAAGCTGTCTAGTCGTTTGCTGCATGATAAGCAATTTGGTTTTAGAGAAGGAAAATCACAACAGTCTCTTTGTTAAGAGTACTAACAAATCGGACTAATAAGGGGTTGGTAAACGGCAAACAATTTATTATAGTTTTTATAGACATTAGTAAGGAGCATTCGATGCGGTAAACCATCGAATGTTGTTGCGAGATATGAAAGGTATTGGTATTATAGGCAAACAAAATAAGTGGTTTGAAAGTTATTTGTATAATAGAAAGAGCGTAGTAAAAATCGATGAAGAATTAAGTAGAGAGGAAATCGCATCAACAGGGGTGGGACAAGAAACTATTTTGGCTCCGTTGTTATTTTTGATCTATACCAACTCCCTTCATAAATTCGTTAAAAACTCGGCAGTCTTTGCTTATGCGGATGATGATATAGCACGCTGGTTATCGAGCACCGCGACATCCATGAGGCCAAAAAACTCTTACAAGAGGATGTGAATAGTATGTGTAGGTAGGCGCATGATAAACATCTAACTATTAATATAAAAAAATCGAAAGCTCTGTATATAAGAACGTCCAGTAAATATAAAACCTATAAACTATCTATTACAGTGCATAACAATAATTGTTTACATAATTGCTTGACTTCTACTTCGAACTGTGTGTAAACACAGCTGGAAAGGACAAAAGAGATTTAATATTTAGCTTTAATCATCGACAGAACATTATTTCGGGATAAGCATGTTATAAATGTATCTAATAAAATCAGGTAAATGTTACTGGCACTTTATAAATTGGCTCTTTCAATACCATATGGTAGTTTGCTTGTGTACTATAACACTATAGTATTGTCTAGAATCATGTACGGGGTATCAATTTGAGGTGAAGCAAAAGGGTTTATAATCAAAAAGATTAGTAGTCAGCAAAAGAAATGTTTAAAGATAATATTCCCTAATAAAGATCAGCTTTAATATTAGCTGGTGGAGAGAAAGAAATGAAATGTCTCCAAGGATGTGCTACTTTTATCACCGATTGTTTGAATATAAGACCATGCATATATCTATAGCTACAATGACAAGAAGCAGGACAACGAAGAATAATAAGGAGATATATTTTATTCGACCGAAAGCCATAAACAGAGTAAGATTGATAATACGGATGAAATAGTTCTAATTAAGCCGCCAGAACGAATCCCAGAAGATATAATGCAAAAAGAACTAGAAATTCCGAAAGTATTAATTAAGCAATACTCATAGTTGGTTGATAACATTAATGAGTGACATTAAGTTAGATAAATTAGGAATTGGCTGTAGCGGAGAATCGACTTATTCGTCGAACATGTAGTATGAAATTGTCAGTATAATGATAAGTGTTCCTTTTTGTTTTTATAATTTTTATTTTTTATTTTTATTATTATTATGATTTTTTCTCACTTTTCATAATTATGAAAATTAATTGTATAATTGTAATGAAATATTGTCACAACGAGCAGTATTCCTTGTGGGACTCACAACTTATTTTTAATAAAAAAAAAAAATGAACAGAGTCTTCGGTAGTAATAGTTTTATTGACGCAGAGAAAATAATAGTTTTTTCTTTTGTCGCAGTTCCTTTTGTGTGTCTTTCCTGGAATATTTGGTAAGTTTTCATTGTGCGTAATGGAAAAAAGCGTAAAATTAGCCGGCGCGAAATGGTTATGGATGAGAAGACAACAGGTCTGCCGTCCACTGCGCAGGCTAGTGTTTTTGAACAATTTTGTAAGAAATCTCGAGGCACTCTGATCTTTTAGGCAATCTAGTGAAACACCGGATGTTAGCGATGAGATCGGTCTCCGGCTAAAATAGAATTACGTTCACTATGTCGCGCTCTTTGCGTTATTGTCGCTGCTGCGAGTTAGCGATTGAACGATTTCGAGTGAACTGTAGCGCGTCGAGGTGGCGGGTGCTCGGCAATAACAGTGTGAACGGCTGCAAAGCGTACAAGTGGAAAAGAGAAGAATAATTCTATACTTACAGAATGACGAACTGACGAATTCGGGGGACAGTTGTTGTTCTCCTTTGATCTATGTCGAATGCGTGCGGATGTTTTTAAGCGGCGTACAGTTCGATTCGGGTTCGTTCGATTTTGTTTTATATATTTACGGCAGGAACATCTTCTATCAGAAGAACAGAATTTCTAGACAGATTTAATCGGTCATTGGTGATGGTAGTGGTCGGTGAATTGCCAACGACGGCAGCGCCGGCAGGATATGCGACCAGCATTATCTCCACCGAATCGTGATGGTTTTTGTCCACCCACTTCGCCCCGCTATTCAGACTCACCTAGATAGAACGGAAAATTCGACAATTAGGAACAGACTGGAAACGTACAGATTTACTGATGAATTACATTTTACTAAGCTATTTTAGTTTCTGAGGCTCGTGCGAGAACTTAAAATCTTTCAAACTCGAGATGAGTTAATAAAATTAAAACAATCAATGTTACTGACGGGTAATACATCCATATACATATACATTTATATTATATATATGTATATTTTTCGTTATAAAATTTATGTTATATTTTAATATAATAACGAAAGAAAAAGAAAAAAAAGGTGAGATATTACTCGGGGTAGGTACCATTGCTTTCTGTATACTGCAACATAGCGGGTTCAAAAAGGCACGTACTTGAAGAAGTCTCAATGTTTACATGATTGCGCAAAAGAGTAAAAAAATAGGTAGGCGTCGGACCGGTAGATACGGCGGGAGATGTTAAAACATCTAGCTTTACAAAATATTTAATAAAAAAACAAAATTTTACCAGTAAAATGTTACGTTAAAGATTCATTTCCGTGTATTATTTATACCGGCGGCAGATTGCAATTTTTTGTTTTCCTCGTTCTCCGCTATATTAGAAGAAGCATGAACGCAATCGATAACATTTAAATACCGAAATAAAAATGATTGTGTTACATACTCGTAGCTTGTCCGACAAAACTACATTCAGAGTAGCGTTAGTGTACGAAATTTATATACCTCTATATATTGGCTGAGGAACAATGCAGGTGTAGAAAATTGTTTATCTTCCAATGATAAGTCGTAAAGTTCGATGGGCCAAAAATTCATTCGGCCATAGTAATTTTTCCCTGCGATAATTGAAAAAATATCGCATCAGAAAATTAATTTTCATCGGACTCACTATCAGAAATAGCGGCGTTCTCTTAGGCAGCGATCTTCACTACTATTTTCTCGAGTATTGTTTGCGAACGAAGTCACGTTGTTAATCTCGTCACCAAGTTCTCTCCTTGAGGGTCACTAAAGTGACGGAGCACCTACAGTCCGAACACTTCATACGATTATTGGCTTTTGCCGAATTTAAAAAAAGAATTACGCGGGTACCAGGTTTTTTAGATGAAGAAGTTGCGAATGCAGTGCATGATTTCCCCAGCCATACTGCTGAAGCTGAATTCCAGAAAACGAATGTATTCGTGTGTCCTACCTAGAAAAAAGCCTACCGGTTAGTGATAGCCAGTCGGATGGAAATTAACTTTTTTTTAACACGCTATATTCCATCGATAAACGAAGAGCAGCTTTTGATTTGCGACAGCGGTCAACGTTACTACGTTCAAAATATTACTTTAGCTGAATGAACTTTTGACCTATCGAGCTGTGTGACTTTTCGTTGAAAAGCCAGTAAACCGCTTTATACTCTTTTATATTGTTTCTCAGGAAAGCTGTGTATTGAAACATTTCTATTTTTTTTTTTTTTGCGAGCTCATTAATGCATATCCAACAAAAAAACAAAAAACAAAAAAAACATTAGATTATTTATTTAAATTCGTATTTGAACAGCTCTAAAGCGACTATGAAAGGACCAAGAGGGGGGTTACAACAGAAAACAATGTAAGTGAACTGATGTAGCACTATAAGGAGCGTAGGAGCATTAAGGAATTATGAGTAAAAAATGAAACGCTTTGACGACGGAGCGGATCATTCGAAAAAGATGCGATCAGGATTACATTCCTAATTATCACTGGTAGGGGATGCGGAGGGTAATGAGGAAAGTTTGTGAAAAACGAGTGAAGGAAGAAGACAGCTACTGAAAATCAATCGACTGATCGAATAACTTAGCACCGCGAAGAAAGTTATGAAAAATCAAAAGAATAAGATGGAAGAACCGGTTAAATAGAAAGAAAAACGGCAAGTTGATTAGAAAAGGAAAAAGGATACGAGAGTCTGACCAAAACTTAAAATGGTGTTCGATATCAGATGTTATTGACGGTGTGTTTGTCAGTGAAAAGTGTGTCCATTAACAGCTACATCCGACCGTTTCGTTTCTCGCTATAATGGCCTGGAATGCAAAAGAAGTCGATCTGAACACGGTGTGGGTTTGAAAAAGGATTATATACACGAATTCGAAGAATGATAAAAGTGAAGAGATTGTTTGCAAGAGACACCTTTTGCGTTTAACGATGATTAGAAATTTATTACTATCTCGAATGGAGGATATCTTAACATCGATTGCCGGAAGAAAATGACGAAAAACAGGCTGGAGGAAGTCGTAAAACTTTCAAATTAGCTACGTGCAGAATATATAGGAATGACGCTTAATGCAACTTCAAAAACTCTGCGCGTTTGTTAATGTCACCAGGATGAGCGTCTATATGAAATAATTTCGTCCATCCGGAATCCGGTTTACATGTAGGTTTTAGGAAACAAAAATTCATCCCTAAAACATCGGTAACCGACTCTGAAAGCTGGCGACAATCCGTTTACGTCTAGATGTTTTTTTCTTCGTTGTTTTCCCCCTTTTTCTCTTCGTCGATAAATATTTCAGATACTTTAAATGTTTTCACTTTTTTGCTGCGTTTCTTCGAGAAAAATTTCATAGACAATATGTATATATATATAAGTACCCTCTAATTTTTCGGTTGAAATGATAAAAATTTTTCACTTCCAGCGAAAAGGCTGGAATCTGCGCGCTGGTAAAAAACGTGCGTTCTAAAAAATGAAATAAAATGAAAACAGAATATTAGGGAGTGAAAAAGATTTCCGAAATCTCTAAACGAGCTGACGACACTCGTTTTTGTTTACAGCTTCGTGTTTGGGCCGATAATTTTACCCGCCGACGATGCGGCGACGGCAGCATTCTTCGAATAGCCATCATTCCATTTCTTTGCTTTCTTCTCTCGATAGCACCGAATTTCTTTAGAGATGATCTACCGCAAACTGCGCCGAATAAATAATGCGCGGCCTGTTTCTACAGACATGCGGAAATGTACAAGTTTCATTTGAGCGTTGTTAGCGGATCGAAATGGCGAACGACTTTTTCATTGTATCCTCCCTGGAATGCGAGCACAATCGACTGTTTATAATTTATAGGGCCGGCCGGTTGCTGGAATCATAACGGACGTCATCGTTTCTGTGGTTTGCTTCATTTGAAGTATTCGTGCAAGTCCGGGAAATCTAAAAGAGCTAAAGGTACCGTCGGATAAACAGGCTGTTGCGGAATATCTATAGAGAGAGCACCATGATCATCGGTACCGTTTTTAACGCGCATAAATATTTTTGTTTGAAGGTTATCAAAACAAGCAACAAGCTTTTGCGGTAGCTTCCCTTCCCGAACACGATATAGTTGCGACGATATACACGACGCGGCTCGGAATATAAAAAACGCCGTTGATTCGATTATAATTTTTCACCCTCTATTTTTCCGAAATTAATTTGCTTCCCTCGTTATTCTTATTTTTACAAATTAATCGGTTTCGTTGATTCGATAATTCACCATTTGACCCCTGAAAATTTACCCACTTCCTCCGGGAAAGAACTATTGAGGAATATTGTTAATTTTTTTGTTTTATTTTTGCCTCGTTCAAATGTTAATCAGCTTTTACTATTTCAATGAAAGAAAAAAGAAAAAAAAAACCATAAAAAAAAAAACGATTGAAAATTAACAATTTTTGAAGTTACTTCGAGTGAAAGTTGAAACTTTAATTTTTAAAGTTTTGCACGATTGAGCTCGACATCTACAGTTCGAATTTTCAACTGAATTCATCTCGATTGAAACTTTAATCGTCTACTGCTGGGATTAATTAATATAGAATATAGAAAATGTAAATCGTTAGGATTCCGAAAAATGGTAAAAAACTGTAACTATCTACGAAGGCTGATAAATGTCTAATTTCTTAAGTGTAATGGAGCTGCAGCGACATTTCGTGTTATGTAGCGAAAATATTTCGTAAAAGTAAATAAAAACTGCAACGAACGGTATTATTAATTTAGATCCTCCCCCCCCCCCCCCAGGGGGTAAAGTGTCAAATGAAACGTTGCCGGTTTAGTTTATCCCGCTCCAGCGTCAAAATTACGATTATTATTATTATTTTCAGCGAAAAGAATGTGTAATTATTTTTATGATACTCGTATTTATTACACACTTGTTTGCAGCAGTCTATCTTGACCGATGATCGGCCGCTGAAAATACACAATTAATCAATTGACAAAAGCTGATAGGGCAAATTTAATGAAGTATCATGTATCGCTCTGCTGCGGCTGCTCTATCGTCGGTTGCCAGCAGGCGGATGTACGCGGATGGTTCAATCCGGATTTAAACGCGAGGTAGAGACGCGGTAATCGAAATTATATATTTTACAATTACTTACGGACTTTACCAATTACAAAACCCGGATTTCGATGCACACAATCTGGTTACTAGGCCTTTTCTGGATATTATCTTCCGGTCGCGGGACGATCTAGTTATTCTTATCAAAAATTGTCGATATTCTTTCGCGACTTGACGAAGATTGTTTTTCAACTTGACTGATTTATTTTCAATTCGGTTTTCAATTTCCCCTTCCATGTCTTCGGGCCACCATAACTTGTATACCAATCAGTTCATTGGTTGCCCAATTACCGAGCGCACATCCCCCAAAGGTAAAATCGATCTGAATCCGACAAACCTTAGCCAGCTACTTCGGTTCACATTTACTCACATTGTCACTCTCTCAACACGCTCTAATTTTAATAAACATTTTTATTCATTTTATTTGTTATTATGATTTTTTATATGACCCCGTATAATGAACACACTACAGTAAGTAGCTGCGATTGAGTATTAAATATTATACGTATTTGTCCGATTTAAAAAAAAAAAATCTATCACTGTAATATATATATATTCATTCGTTGCCTTTTTAAATTGCTTTAATGTAAATAATTTATTCCCATTGATGAGATGCGGTTTTTCATGTATATTACGGTTAATAAAATCGTGTGTTATGTCAATTTTTATTTTAATCAATAACAGACTTACACGCTTTCTTAACTCCATTTCTAATGGTATGATATCTGCTATGACTAATAATGACTAATAACTAATTGTTCCATATGATTTAATTTTATTGCTAGTGTTTTTTGATAACTTTTTAAAATTTTCTGAAATCTTTTAATTTTGAGCATATCAATATAAATATAATACCGGCATCTAAAATGTTTGATAATATTACTGATTTATATTAATTGCCTTCTTATAGTATTGTTGTAAAGTTTCTTAAAATTACATGTAAATTTCGTTATGTTTCTTAAAATTTACTATCTAATATTATTTCCAAGTATTTAATCTCTTGCACACGTTTAGTATTCAGTTCATACTGATTTAAACTAAAAGTGCTATCTGTATTAGTTAAATACTATATAATTTGATTATTCTACGTCAATACGTAGGCTAAATTTATTCAGAAACTCTTCCATTACTTTATACGCTTGAATGACTTTATTTTTTCTAATAGGTCTAATGTTTTGTCAGCAATTATTATCGCTATATCGACTATATACGTTACTATGCTTACTTGCGTAAGTAATATTATGCTATAAATCATTGAAAAATCTACATTTCACAAATAAGGTCTCGGCACAGATCCTTCTAATATTCCTGTGACTGTAGGGGTCATTTTTTCTAAAAATTTCCTAATATAAGCATATATTATAATACCGGTTTGATATATTTAATAAATTATTGTCTAATAATCTTTAAGTAATTGCAACAATTTCTTTAAATTAATACACTATTAAACACTTCAGTATCGTGTGTTAACGAGCAAAATTTATGATTTTTCTTTTTTTTTTTGATTTTACCGTCAACGGTGAACTTGAAAATCTCGCCACGACAGTTTTCAATTATCTCTTTATTCGGATCTGCATTTCCGCACGGTAAGCAATATTAATATTTCAAGTTATTGCCGTTCAATCTCGTTCCCCATCATCCTGAAGAACTTTATAGTAGGGCAGGGATTCAAAAACAAGTTAATCAGGCTGGTTAACGCAGTGATTGGTAGTACCTTCGGCTAAGAAAAGGGATCTAATGAATCACGAGTAAAATCCTGTAGTGGAATATTAATGGTGTATTCTCGCACCTGGCTGAGTTACAAACGCTGATAACTCAACACCTATCACCAGTGTGATATGCATCCAAGACTCTCATTTGAAACCTAATCAGTGTTTTTCAATTCGTAGTTACAAACCATTCCGATTCGATGATACCTCTTATTCAATAACAGCTGGAGGAGTTTTAACCTTGATACATGATTCTATTCCAAAAGCGATTCCGCTTTCAATTACCTCCGATTATTCGTACAATAGCACTCCCAGCGATTCACCGCAAACCCATAACAATATGCAATATTTACATTCCACCAAACCAGCAGACCTCATTATACGACTTGGAAGACATTATAAATCAGCTATCAGAACCGTTTACTCTTCTCGGCGATTTCAATGCACATAGCTATATGTGGGGCTCCAGATATCAGAATTGCAGAGGAAACCAAATTAATAACCTACTTATCAATATAACATTGCTTTAATAAATAAATGGGATCAACCAACTCACATTGATGTAAAAACAGGGCGATTTTCGTCAATTGGTCTTACGCTATTCTCCGTCGATCTTATCGAATGGCCTCCCCCTTCCTTACCACAAGTCCTAGCTGCTTCTTTCTGTCATATCCGCAGTGTGTTCCAATTCCTTCATTTCTTTAACCTCCTAAGTATAATTTAGTATTCCTTCCGTGTTCCCCGGGTGTGCATAGCCCGTTTGAGCAGCCGGTGCCTGTATCTTCTAATTTAATAATAAAAATAATAATAACGCCGCTTTAATTTTAAAATTTTAACCTATTTATAATTTCATTTTATTTTAATGAAAATTTTTTGCCTAATTTTTGTCCGATTATATTAAACAATAAAAGTTTTTATCTTTAAAAATGTATTTTCAACGTTTATTTTAACGACTCTATTGATAGCGACATACACTAATGACCGGTACAATTTCTACTAAACAAAGAGGATATCATGGGAGAGATAGTCCGTATGGTCAAATATTACACGCAGGTATAGATCGTAATATTTTCCATCACTGGCGAGGATATAGCGCTATAGTGGTTTTAATTTTCTTCATCCGGGTCCATATTTACTCGTGAATTTTACAAAAAATGAATTTTCTTTCTAGTCACTGTTTTTGTGGTAAATAACATTGATAATATTTAAGCGTTTGTTATACTACTAAAAAATATATCTAAGGGGACTTTCTTTTTTCAGGTTATTCGATGACTGTTCAGCCAGTATTCGCTATTACTTGTTATCTCCTATCCATTAAAGGTAGAATCATTAAAACCGGTATACATAATTTGAAATATAAAAAATAAAAAAACCACATGTAACCTTGTTTTTTTAGAGTTGGAAAAAAGAAATCCATTCTTTTCATGAAAAAAAAAAATGGTGTACGCTAATAAATATCACAGCACTATCAATTTTGGTTTTGGTAGTTTTTTGTTTTTGTTTTCTAATGCGACCGTGATTTAATAGTTGGGAGTTATTTTAAAGTTTTTACTGTAAAAAAAGCATTCTCGTTTTTCTGAAATTTTGTAAATAGCTGCACGTTGGAATACTCACTACCGTTTTGTTTTTTTCCGTTTTTCCCCCTCTTTATTTTGTAATATCTAACAATTAGTTATGACTGTTGGATTCCTTGCTTAGGTTGTTATTTGAATCATGGTTGTCTATTTGAAATAGATTTTAAATTTAAATTTCAGTTAATATCATCCGGTAATTACGTTAAAATCATAAAGATCGATGGAAAACGAAAATTCGTCTATGTATATTGAATTTGAAATTGTTAATTTAAAGCTGGAATATGCCGGGGTTTCTTACAGTTTTTGTTATGTGAAGTGTCCAACACATTCAATTAGAAAGGAGTAAAGTAACAAAAAAAAAATTGTATTGAAAGTGTGAAATCGAAACAAACTATATACATATCGGACTAAAAGTAGAGGACTATTTAAGTGCTAGACTATGTGCGGGATGCTGGATTTTTCCCCTATTTTCCATCGAGAATGTTGAACACTGCTATACCAGCCGAGGGACTGGATGGATTCCTTCTCTTTTCTCTTCCATCGGACGTTTTAGGCACCGTTAACACCGATGCAGAATGCAGGGCTGGTCGGGCGAATTTTTCTTCTTTCACTGTCAAAGAAGCGGACATAGTGTTAACTAGATTTCGTTCTTTCCCCTTAGAGCATGCCGACTAGTACTATTAAAAGCGCTACAATAAAGTCGAATGGTGACCTTTTCTTGCACTCTCCATTGAAGACTGGGCACTATTTATTTTATTGAGGTTACAAGGTAAATAATGTAATTCCTTCGTTTTCTTTGAATGTAAATTGTAACTTGGATAGATATTTTTTTTCTTCATTCGCATTCTGGGACTGCAGATTTATTATCGATCCTTTGACATAAATATGTTTTAAACTAGGGAGCGTTTCTCAAAATTCGTGCATCAGGCATGCATCAGGCATGCATCAGGCACAAATTTTGACCATATTTATAACCACAAAAGTAAAAATTTTATTCGAATTGTGACTAGTAAGACGAAACACGTAGTCGTATCACACTTTACATTCCATCCGAAAGCATGTCCACATCACAATGTACTTTTGCCCAAAAACGATCCTAGTTGAATATTTTTATTACCGATTATATATACATACTTCGAACGAAAGTACCGAAACACGCTACATACACGCGTTGAGTCGCCTACTTTTCAGTCTATAATTTAAAGTTATTTAGAATTCAGAATTTAGCGATTTAAAATTCCTCTGAAGCTGTCTGTTTATTATGAAATATACAACCTGAGCGTTATCTATTTGTATTCTGGCATAGAGTTCCAATTTTCTCCGCCATGGGGGGGGGGGGGGCAGTATTGGATCCCACTGCCTTGTGCTATGGAGGCCATATAACGCTACTTCATCAGGTTTTCGCTGCCGTTTTTCGGCCAGTAGCTCATCGCAAAAGTATGTAAAATAGAGAAAAGTAAGTCCCATTTATCCTTGATAAAGTATCATGGATTGTGAAGTTAAACTTTTCATAATGTACTTAAGGGTCTAATAGATTTAAATGGAATATATTGGGGCTAGTTTTTTTCTCTCAGCCGTTATTTTATTTTCACAGAATCCTCCGGTATAAGCAATATTCAATTTCAGATTAGGTATATATCGCTGGGATAGCGACTTGGATCCGGAACGAGATAAGTCTCGAAAACCTACGACACCTCTGGTTTGGTAGCCAAGCACCTTAACCACTATGCACCATGCTGAAATAAAATTGAAGAAGCAAAACATCACATTCCAAATCGAAACTTAGCAATTAATTTTTTCATTGTAATTTTTATTTGGTTTTTTGATTTTTTACCAATTAACACAGAAAACTTTCCTATCACAGTTGTAAGAATTATAAATTAGCTGCATCTTTTTCTCTTTACCTGTATCGAGTTCTTAAAAAAAAAAATGTACCGTTCCGACCAGTCAATTGAAGTGATACAACGATTAAAGCTAACCGCTTTTAATAAGCTTTATGTAAAGAGCTTTTCGCTTTCAATCCACGATGATTTTTGTGTTTTACCTTTGCGCTTTTTCTTATTGTGTTATGTTTTAATTCGGTATTAATTGTTCGGTGGTCTATGGTTTGTTCGTAGTGGTTTTTTTTGTTTAAGAAAAACGCTTGTTCATTATTAAAAATAAAGAAAAAATGTTTAAGCAAATAAAAACTAACACAATTCATTCGCATTCCGTTTAACGTTAAAACATGGGGTCCTCCGAAGGTCGTCGGATATACTTGTGCAACCTAAAAGAATTAAATCCAGGTAAACTTTTCGGAATCGTAGTTCGTTTTCTGTGAATCGATTTTTCGATTTCGCGATTACTATATTTTTTTCTTTTCGGTTATCGTGTAATACTTTTTATTCAAGTTATAAGAAAGGATAAATTACATAAACTTTTCAAAATGGTATTCCTTTTCGATAAATGGACTTTTCGATTTTGCGACTACTTCATGTTTTTCTTTTCAATGTAATAGCTATTATTCACGTCGGCAAAAAAAAAAAAAATCATATAGCCTAGTGGTTTCGGTTACGAAAATCTACGTAGTGATCGGAATTTTATGTCATTTATCTATAAATTAACTTCCTAGTTCACAGTTGTTTTGGCATTATAAAGAAAAAAGGAGCGCGTAGTTGTTCAATGTCAAAGAGAGGAGCGAACAACGATAAACTTTTTACAATGTCGCTTGCGTGCAGTGGAAACTTAAAAGTAAAATGAAGGAGAAAGCTACTGCGAACCTGCTTACGATTTATTTAGAAGCAGAATTTGAAGAACTTGAGAAGCTGCGATAATCCGTTATGGAAATTTATGATGAAATTTGGAAGGAATGCGACAGTTTAAAATAGTCCAGAGTAGCGAAAATTGAAGCTGAAATTGGTCAAGAATTTGATAATCTAAGAAGGAGAGTCAGCAACGATCTTTTATAGTTCAAGGTAAAAAGTTGTTTTTTTAAAAACCTCCATAAACGTCAAGCAGAGAATCTAGTGTACCTTCTGCTTTAGGTACTTTCAATGCTACACAGAATTTGTCCCCCTGCCACAGTTGCCTAAGATGAAAATACCCCGGAGTTTAGTGGTGATATCAGAAGTTGTGTATGGCTTTTAAAAGCTTATTTCGTAACTTGATTCATGACAATATAGAAATGTTAGGAGTGCAAAAGTTGTATTATTTACGTGAATCATTGAAAAATCAACCTGCTGAGCTCTTACGTGATTTCCCGTTAACTGATAATGCTTACGGGCAAGGCTGGGAGTTGTTGTGTCAAAAGTATGAAAATAAACGTGCTACTGTGACGTCTGATTTTCGTGAGCTGGTCAACATCCCTGCAGCTGAAATTAAAAAGGGTATTCGAGCTATACTTGATAGGGTAGACACAGAGTTGTACGTGGATTAAAATTCTGCCAAGTGCCAATTGTAGACAATGACTGTTTTTTCCTAGCTTATCTTGTGTCTACCAATGCGGATCCCGAGACTGGTAGGGATTAGCAAAAGAGTTTTATAGAAACTGCGCGTCACCTGAATTACGATGAATTTAGTAAGTTTCTGTCAAGCCGTACTTTCAGTGTAGAACATTACGAATCTCCAATCATGGCATCAACAGCAGCTGCTTATTCTTCAGATAATCCTACTTATCCGAAGACGACGAAAAATACGTTTGTTTCTTCTACTACACCAAATTGTTGACTTTGCAATGAGAATCATCTGTTAATTTCGTGACAAAAATTTATGAACCTTTCACCTTGTGATCGCTATAATCTTATTAAAAGAGCTAAATGATGCATAAACTGTTTTAGTTCTTTTCACCAAACGAATGAATGTCAAGCAAGGGGTTGTAAACATTGTATAATGATAAACATAATTCATTACTACACCGGGGCATGGGCGAGAAGATGTTAGGATGTGTTACATCTTCTCTGTCAGCCTCAACTGAGAATAGTACATCTTCAGCTTTATTTGAGCAGATTAAGAAGCATTGTTCTGTTTCAAGTAAACCAACTCTAACAAAAATATTCAAGTTAAAAGGTGCAACAATTTTACCTACAGCAGTTGTTTATGTAAGATTGCCAAATAGTAAATTTTGCTTGGCTCGGGTGCTCTTTGATTCAGGATCGAAATCGTCATTTACCTCTGAGGTCTTTGTTAAGAAACACAAAATTAGTGCTCATAATAATGGAGGAGTATCTGTCACTAGTGTGAACAATAGTTCAATTATCACTGACAATTCTCTATCCATTGAACTGCAGTCTAGAATTTCAGAATTTTCTATTGATGCTGAGGCTGATATGGTACCATGCTGTGTTATAAACCGTTCGACGATTGAATTTATTCACAGTCAATTAGTAAACTTTCAATTTGCAAATCGACAGCTCACAGCGGTCAGAAATAGACGTACTGCTCGGTGCTGACTACGCTGAATTGTGCTACCTCAATGAAGACAAATGCTATCAGTGAATAACTTTTCGTTGCAGCCGATTTGGATGGACTATATCTGGTGTAAATGAATCTCCAAATCTCCCTGATGAATACAGTGGAAACCCATGAAGTCAAATAATATTCAAACGTTGCCTTTTCTAACTTTATCACCAAGCAGATAGATGTGCACCTTCAAAGTGAATTCTATCATGAAGTGTGTGAAACGCTGTTTCAAAAAACCAAATAACGCAATGCTAAAGGTCGCTTTTTGTGGTAAAACAACTTCCATTTAAGTTTTATCGATGCCACCTTAATGAATCACACAGCAATGCCCCTAAGGGCACTATGACGATTAGAAAAAAACTCTCAAACCAGACATAAAGGAAAAGTATACTGAATTCCGGACCGAATATGAACAGCTAGGTCACATGAGATTGAGGTTGAGGACATTAAATCAGATGCACAAATTTATCACATTGCGCATAGGGCTGTTCTGCGTCCAGGCAGTTCAGCTAACAAACTAAGAGTTGTTTTTAATGCATCCGGTAAAACAACATCAAAATTGTCCTTAACTGCCGTGGCAAGGATAATTTTTTGCCTATTTACATCAACACGATGGAATTGTGTCCACGGGCGAGTTGATACGCGACGCTTTTGAAAATCGCTTTGAAAATTACCGACATAGATATATAATCGCTTGTAACATTGGACATTACCAACTGGCGAGTGCACACCGTGCCAACCAACTAAATTTTTGAAACAGTAATTTCGGCGAGTTAATGACTAGTGTACTGCTCGACTGCCAGTCCGATAGTCCGAATTTAATTCGGTAGCGAAGAAGAATTAATTAAAGAGAAGAAATTATACTGACACATGGGCTAGTCGGTACACATACTTTCTCCGTCTGTACCATTTTTGCGTTTACAACCGGAGTGTGAGTAATGCGTAGCCCGTACCATATTCTAGAAGGCAAAATAATAGAGTGAAATTAGATGAAAAAAGCACTGACCGTATCAAATAAAGAATAGAATGTAACGTTAACACTGCACAACTAAACTAGCCTGTTGACCAACTGTCTTACCGCACGATGTTAAGAGATACCGTTTTAATTATTGCAAATTTTAACTTAGTATCATAAGCTGTAGAAAAAAAAAAATTAAACAAAAAAAAACCCTACAAATAATTATAATGATTAGTTTAAAAATAAATCTGCGTTAAAAAATAAGGATCCAAGTACTACAGAACAAAAGAATAATAACAAAAAAAAAAAAAAAAATGGAAAAAGTCAGATTACAAAGATTCACTCTTTGCCAAAGAAAGCACGTAATTACGAAAACATGACAAATTAAGGGCATTATGCGTTGTAGAAATCGCGGTATAGCGGGATGCGTTTAGCGCGCACCTATGACATATCTGTTCTGCATGAGTTTTAATTAGTTTATAGCGCGATTTAATTATGGAGGAAGGCGATGCTTATGTTGAGATTGTCTAATGAGAAGTGTGCTTTGTATAGAATTAGTCATGAGTATTTAAAAAAGATCTATGATTGCGAACGATGGGCATAAATAGTACAGATAGCGCGATTAGTTTTAACGATGGTATATAATCGATGTGTTTATTAAAGTTTAGCCTAGTACTGCGCCGAGGTAGTTGATCGGATCAAGGAACGTCATTCATTAATGTGCACTTTCTTAGAGGTCATACCTGCGGCAGAAAAAATTGCTCCAGATTTAGCAGGATTTACAGAAATGCGCCATTTAAAAAAAAAAAAATTGAAGGACGCGGTGTCGTCGACAACAAGTTTTCTGTGTAAATGCGAGATGATACACAGGTAAATCGTAAAGAATATATTAAATAGAATTGGCCTCGGTACGTTACCCTACCGGACACCAGTTGAGCATGTTTCGGATGACGAAGAGGTACCAGAAATGTAAACTGCAAATGTTTACTTAAGTGTAGCTCTTGATTAAATTAGGCAATCGGGAAATTTGGTCTTGATCATTTTGAACATTATTCCATCATGCCAACTAGTGTTAAATGCTTTGGCTACATCTGGTAATATCACGGCACCGTATGATGTTTATTATAGTTAAAGTTGTGAGTTATGAATTCCTCGATTCTGACAACTTGCTGAGCTTTAGAGTGCTCGAGCCTGAACCTAAACTATTCCGGAGGGATGATATTTAACACGAGATGATTTAGTATAATTTTCTCCACTACGCTTAGAATTAAGAAAAATGCTAACGGAACAACGTTGTTTATGCACGAAAATTCTTTCCCAGGATTGGGAAGCGCGATAATTTTAGAAGATTTCCATCGTTGTGGAGGATAGTAGCTAAATTTAAACACGGCGTTTACTAAAGAAGTTTTACTTCAGTTAAGGCTATCAGTGAGAGATTTTTTAAAGCTACACTATAGGAGTATTGTCGAAACCAGTGGATTGTTTTAGGCTTTTTTGTGATGTGATGTATCTCGGCCGGAGTGACGTCGTTGAATTCTAGCGTCGTTGAATGTGCCTTTTAAGGTATGTACGGAGAGTAGAGTGGATTTGAGAAGTTTTTTGTTTAGGTAGCAGTTCTGAATTACGGGAGTAAATTTGAAAGCGATAACTAATAATAGTTCAGCTTTGCTAAAATCAGAATATGTATACGAGTTAGTATTGGGTTAAGAAGCGTCGGGAGCGATGGAACTTGATTATTGAAACTTTTATACGTGGTAAAATTAACTTACGTCTAAAAAGCTCATTTTTATTTTTAACCAGCAGTAAGCTAACGGCTTTGGTAAAGAAATTTAAACCGTGCTGTAAAGCGATGAATAACGTCTTCTGAGGTAATTCTTTCATTTTTATAATTTGAATTATATTATGGTACGGAATCTAGTGGCGAGGAAGTAAATTTCCGTTTAGGGGGCTGTCAGATAGCTGTGTTAACTATTTTCGGTAAAATCTTAATAAAGCATAATCTCCGAGATATAGTTAGACGTTTTATTCGCTTTATTTCATACAGTTGCTACGGATTTACGCGTGGTAAAAATGTTTTATGAAAATGCTGAAGGTGTAAAACGAAGCGCGCAACAGTTCAAAAACAATACGAGTTTTTATGCAGTTTCACGGATGCCGTGTTAACCTGATTATTAATTTTCAAGTTAAACAAGCGTCCGGTTGAAAATAAAAACTTCGGAAAATTCGATGAAAATAATCGAATGATGATTCAGAGGAAAATATTTTACGTATTAGTGTGTACATTATCATTTTAAAGTTCCGTTCTGAATAAACGTTGGACTCTCCGGTGCGTTTTATTAATATTCCTGACTGTTGCCTATGGGGCACTATATACGATAGAAATTAATACGAAATACTAATGGTAACGGTAAGAATAGTTACATCTGGTACAGTGATGATAATAATAAAACTAAACGGCAAAGCCGAATGAGCAGTTCCCTAATTGGAAGCCGAAAATGTATTATACGAAAGAGGACAGTTTTAGCGCTTTCGGCTATTCTATCAGAGAGTTGAAAATTCGTTCGCACACACACACATACACACACATATATATATATATATATACAGAAAATTTCAGCGTACGATTAAATTCTTCGAATATGCACGCACATATATACGTGTATACGAATATATATATACATATATATATATATATATTAGAATAAGTGTGGCAAATAACAGACGGTTGAGCTTGGTCGGGGAGTTAACTTTATAAACAAGTTAATGTAAAAACAGCATTTTCTCAAAGGGGACAATATTATTATAATCAGGTCGCACGTTTTAGCTGAGTATTTTATAACTACTCGCCGCGTTTGTACACACAAGCTTAGCTCTGAGGACTCTTATCCGCACATATATATTGTTTTTTGCTACGTTTAGGCTTACTAGTTAATTTATGTTTAAGAACTTTTCAAACCCTTTGTTTATTTTCTGCTCGCATTTTTCTTTTTATACCTTTTCATCCATCTTTTTTTCAGCGCTGCTGAAGAATTTGAAAATTTTTACAGAGTTCGTTTCTTTCATTACGTTCTAATAGTTAAGAGAAATCCTCTTAATTTGAATTTCAGCTGCTTCTGCGCTAGTTGTGAAATTTAATACTGTCATAATGGATTTCTCATTCGAGAGCCTACACGTTAGACTGTGACGAAGGCTTAAAATTAATCTGACGACGTTGTTAATTAGCAAGAACTTCGGATGCTTTTTGCTTTTGGAAAAACTATTCGTAAAAAGCCTGTGTTTCCAGATGTACTATAGAATAATAAGTATTTTTTTTTATTATAATTCAAAAGTTGAACGACCATTGGTTATGTGGCGAAAATAAACACTTCAGACTCAGCAAATATTACGACGATTACTTATTGGCCATCTCTTTTATTGGACGCACATTCGTCATTTTACGCAGAGATTACGACCGAAAAAATGCTTCAGTGCAGGATTATTGTGTTTTCTTGCTCTCTAGTTCGCATAAATAATGTATAATATCATCTGAAGAAGATGCAGTTAATCTGAATTCTTCTAGCCTATGGAATGATAAAATGAAATTTAGCTACGGTGCACATATATAGTAGCGCTATGAACCAATGTAATATTGTATCGAAGGATCGGTTTTCGCTATATTCAATGTAAGACGGCTGTTTTCAGTAGAGCCAGCGAGTTAAAAATATTTTATAGTAATGTGAACTAAAAAGTAAAAAATAATTTTTAAATATAAAGGTAATATTCAACAGTGATGAAAATCTCCTAAGCCAATATATTTTAAGTTTTTCTAATTGTAAGCTCAAAATGAGCACAACAAATTAACTTTAAGGCACAAAGTTTTTATTCTACCTTCGACGTGTAAACGTTGTACATTTATATATATGGACGCGTTATAGATAATGTAAAAAATTCGTGGCGTTTTGTTCAAAGTACGCAGGTAACGACAAAATGTGAAATTGATTACTGTTCCTATGTGCTGTGGAATTTGACGTAACATCTGCTGCGGTATTAAATGAAAATTGTAATCAGCGTAGAATCGTCGGAAAAACGGTTATCGTTTTTCCGTTCGTTCTTTTTAAACTGACATTAGAGACTAAATCGATTTTCTTAACTACTTTTCTTTGACATCGAAATGCGGCTTAACGAAATTAGTAAGAAGGTAAGTGGGCTTCTTTTTTTACAAGTTTAGCGAGCGTAAATTAATTAGGAAGTTAAAGCAACAGACGACTACCGGAAAAAATTGGTATGTCGACATTAATTGAAAAAAAATCCACCAACCGCTTTGTTCAAAACGTCTGATGTTTACTTTGCGTTTTACAAAAAAATGAACGACCATACGTGTTTCTTAAAACATGCCCCATTTAGCGTTATAATTATTTTAATTACACCTTTTAGTGTGAGAGATGCCTTGCACAAGGATATTAAAAGTGAAAAAAATTATCCCCCTGTTTTATTTTAAGAAAGGAAATGAATTCATTAAAATGTTATCAGTGTCAGTGAAACGTAAATTTGGAGAATACGGCTAACACATAATTTTAAACAGCGTTAGATTTTTTTTTTTTTTTCCTTCCATAAATTTATATGGTCCATGTGCTGTGTGTAATTGCCGGGATTATTACAGCACATGGATCAGTGCAGGATCAGAAGTGTTTTAATAGGTTAGCATGGTTTAGTATATCCTGGACCTGTTTTGGTTCGTTTGACAACGCAACCGTCGGTAAGTTGGGGGGCCCCCCTCAGGCAGGCAATGTTCCAGAACGTGTTCAGCGGTTGGTGAAATTGGGGAATTGCATATGGACAGGCAGACGGAGGAGATGTTCCTTCCAGCAAATAGTTGTGGGATATTGCTGTGCGCCCTATGCGGAGTCTAGTTAATGCTGCAAACTCTCTGCGGGACATGGATATCGGTGGCCACCAAGGCTCAGTGCTCACCTTAATGGATCGCAGCCATGATGTGTGAGCCGACCACATAATTTCCCATGTCTTTGCCTTATGTTGCTGAAAAAAGGGTGGTCCCAGCTGAGGCAGAGGGGCACCTTCGGGCATTGAACTATATGTTGCTGCCTTAGCAGCCAAGTTCACACGCTCATTCCCCGGCACACCGGTATGACCCGGGACCCACAAGAATTTTAAAATATTTCTTTCGCACATATCGCTTTGCTAGCCGTTTTAATACTCGAGATATTTTCATTCAAACCTTATTTCTTTAATCCATACGTTCGTATAATTTTCCATGACAAACATTACACGGGCACTACGGTAAAACCTTGTTATTTTAAAAAGTCACGAATTAAAACAGTGAAAGATTCAAAGTACTGGATCGGTCTTGGTTCTATAATACATAGACGGCAGGCAAGAAAAGTATTTTTATACAATCGAAAATTACTGAATAGCTGCATTGGGAGCAGATCGAACGCGGAAAAACTACAATAAATACTACTGACAAAAATGTATTAACTCTTTGCAATCAAAGAGTGTTTGCACCGGTACGAACAGATGATTAAAGAATGCAAAGTGCAGTAGCGAATGCACTAGTAGGTGACTGACGAAAAGTTGACGACGCTCTGGTTTAGTAAATTTAATATCTCTGAAAACTTCCGAAAAATACCGCTACTTGTACATTCGCGCATTGTTTCCATATACAAAAAGGCTGAAGGTCACCGAGAATTATTGAAGAAAGTAAAGTTTACATTTTCTACAGTATAATATGTAATTAAAGGATATCAGGCTGTAAAAACAATCGAAAATGAAGCGAAATACAGCGAGAAAAAACGATTCATTATACGGGAAAACGCAAAAGAATCCATTTAGGTACAGTAAAGTAAGTAAAGTAAGTGCCAAATCCCCTTGATAGGTCGTCGGGATTGTGAAGTTAGCGATCCAAAATTATTCGAAGATCCGCGTTAATAAAACGCCGTACCCGAAATGTAAGAAACGTGCTCAATGGGACCGGGTATTCATGGAAGGGCATACCGTTCATTTCAGAAGCTAGTCGTACCTGATATTTGGCATTTATAAAGGAATATATAAACAAACTGTTAACTAAACTTCTATCAGTCGATTTTATTTTCCGATAAAAGTAAAGTCAACCTATTCGGGGATGATGGGATTGACACAAATATGTACGGCGGAGAAAAGCAAATACCGAGCTGCAATTTGCAGCCTTCCGTCAAACACGGAACTGGAAAGATGCTTATGCGGGCTTGCATGGCCGTCAGTGGTATCGAGGACTAGTCTTCATTGAGGAGACAATAACAGACAATATGTGTATCGACATATTCCGCGAAAATTTAAAGGCTTAGAGGGGAGTCATTTGTTTTCGAACAAGGTAATGATTTTAAGCACATTATCCGTGAATGGTTGCTATAAAACATACTACACGGCGGTTAATCCCCCCCCCACACAATCTTCGGCTTTTAACGTCGTCGGATACCTGCGGAATTCTCTAGATATAGAAAAGTACGTAAAAAGAAAATATCTACGCTAATGATCTCAAAGAGGCTCTCAAAGCTACATGGGCAGACATTTTTTCTCCAGAACCACGCACAAGTTGGTGTCGAGTTGATTCTGCGACATCTCCATAAATGCGAACACACATCAAATATTAGTAACCTGTTTTTATTAGTGGTAAGCGTTTTGTTTCATTGTTTTTTATTCCTGGTTTTGTATAACTTGAAACTGTGATTGTTTCTTCCGAATTAATACATTTTATTTTATTTTATTTTATGTTATTAAATTTTATTTCTTCGTCTACTTTTGTCTAAAGAATGTTTCTAAATCCGCCCCCTCATGTAGCCTGTTCAGCCTTTTTTAACGGTGTGGGAAAACCTTTTTTTATCCACACTGTGTATAACGCTGTCCTTTAAAGCTCGCTAATTTTACGTTTTAAATATATTTCTGCTTTTCGGTATTGAATTACATGTAAAGTCGAAATTAACAAACTCGTGAAAAATAAACGAAGCCAATTGTCACACGCGAACGATAACTGCCGAAACAAAGAGAAGGGTGAGAATAAAAATTTACTTAAATTCGTTAAAATTAAACTCAGATAAAATGGCCGAGCTATTTTGTCTTAGTAAACTTGTTGATCATTTTCCGAAGTTTTTTCCGCGTTTCGATTAAAAAAATAACTTTATATACATACGTAGGTGCAAATAGCAGTAATTTATTGATTATAGCGCGCTATAACAAATACAAATATAACAAACAAATTTAAGAATAAAATGATTGCTTACTTAGAAACGAAAATCATTTTATTCTTAAATTTGTTACAATTGTATTTGTTATAACTTACTATAATATCTCGATTATTAACAAACAGGATGTTAAAAGATTCTTTAGTAATTTATTTGTACGAAACTGTTTTCAGTCAAAACGTTTATCGACGAACAAAATTTTTCCCGTTTTTATTTTATTCCTTTTTCTCAGGTTCACCATCACCGCTGACATAAGACCGCTGTTTTAGAGAGTGTAATACCGCGCAGTAATATTACAGAATATCCAGCATTGAATTGGAACTTCGTGGCTGACTATGGAAGATTAATTTCGTACTGAAGTAAAAGAGAAAGAAAAAACCTCTATTCTTTACCGGTGGAGAAAGTGGGGTGTGCGGCAAATGGGCAGCCGTACCTGGTCGAAAGAGGTCGAAATGTCGACGGCGATTAGAATTTTTTTTCTTTTAACGGGCGACATATACACTAATGCACAGTTCAATCTGCACCGCGCATGAACAGAGATTTTTGTTTGAGTTACTAGGCGAGACGTTTGTTGAAGAAATTTTCAGGAAGACTTATTGAAAAACAAAAATAAACTAGAACGAGAGAAAGTTCCGTTTCAGAAGGAATAATTGAAATGTTTCTCAAAAAGAACTTAACATTTTTCGGAAAACCGATGGGGAGCCTTTCGAAGATTGAAAAAAACAGACTTCGCTTACTTACTCTGTAATTCTCTTTGTGTCTAAAGCAGCGTGAAGCGATTCGGCATGGCTTTTATTGTATTTGTATATGTATATATTTTTTTTTTCCTTTCTCTGTGCCTAGCTTTCGCCGTCTAGCCATTCAATTGCGGTTCCCATGTCGCGATTCGAACCCGGTTATATTTATATTTCAATGACCAACAGGCGCTAATTGAGCGCAAGCATTATCCAGGGCCAATGCCTCTAGAGCACTTTCTTCCCCGTATCTATGTACGCATACATTATGCTCGTATGCAAACCGCGAACCGTTTTATCATAAATTTTATGGAAGTCTGTTTGTGATTTTCAAATAAATTCCGCCCGTGAAATATGTAAATTTTCACTCTAAATTCGCTTGAGTAGAACTTTCTATTCCAGGGGGGGGGGGGATAATCACTTTGAAAAATCCGTTTTTCTGAAAATTTTTCACATAAAAGCACAACTTGATAGGAATATTTTCCCAAAACCTAAGGTCATTTAGAGTAAAACTCATTAAGATAATAAGCTACGCGCTCCACCACTTTTGAACCGGCCGAGAGCGGCAGACAGGTAACCGGAGCAGATGATTCTTTCTCTTTTAAAGGGCCTAGGCAGTGACATGTGCCTGCGGCGTAGGTATAGTTGTGCTGTATGCCGTGCAACCTTGAGTTGATAGAAGATTGTACAAAATCCCGCAAAAATCAGGCAGGGCAGCTAGTGCAATGATCTACGTACAGGTGTTCTAGAACATTCTAGGTAGTCTGTTGTCGTTTCGTTACAAACACACGTTGTTCTTGTAAAAAACGCAACAGTAGAGACCGAAATAAAAGCCGGATACAAACTAGAAGAAGCAGAAGTCTCTCCGGAAAAGGAAAACTCACTGGTAAAACAATTGATAAATTAACGGTGTATTATGGATTAGCGATTAGAAGAAATTGTGATTTAGTGAAAAAAATGAAAGATGCGATTTGGGCGACTTTTTTCCATTATAAATTAACGAACAAAAATTCGCAGCACCGTAAATGTCCGGCCGGCGCTAACTCGTGGTGCCCTTATCAAAAATCTTTGGCCGCCACCGGAATAGAAAATTTCCAGCACGATTATGAACCTTTTCCGGATGATGTAACAAAAGCAATCGAGCTAATTTATGAAGATTTAAGCAAGGGCGAGCTTTTAGAGCGTTGTGTTGGTGGATTTACCCGAAACAGTAACGAAAGCCTAAATTAACTTATTTGGTAGATCACTCAAAAAGTTTTTGTCCGGCAGCCTTATTCTAGTAGAAATTGCAGCAAATGCAGCTGGTTGCATTTTCAATGAAGGCAATTTTGCATTACTATCCTTCCTACAAGAGATGAAAATCAGCATTGGCTCCCAAGTGCTTATCAGTACGTTCAAACAGCCGATGAAACGCGAATCTAAAAAAGCTGCGCTTCGGACAAAAGAGTCTAGAATAATGGAAAGAATGGAGCAAAAGGAAGCCTTGGACATTGCAAGTACAGGAGGTACCTTGCTTTATGGTGCTCTGGCATCGACGATTTAGTGTAAGTGTGAAAAAAAAAGTTTTTCTTCCAATTTTCACAGTTTAAAAAACGCGTTTTTCTCGAAACGACTTTTTTGAAGTCGGTGGAGACGATATCTCAAAAACTTCTCTACCGATCCGATTCATGTTGAACATAGCTTTACAATACATGTTTTACTAGGTCAGAATGTTCTTCTTTTTTTTTTCTTTTTTTTTCGCTTGAGACCGATTTTACAGCTACAAAATGGCGCCATTTTTAAGGTAAATATCGTGGTTTTGACTTCAACTGACCGTCAAAAATTGAAAAAAAATCAAAAAAATAAAAGGACAATGTTGCCGCCCAGATTTACTTCTAAATTAAACATTTTTTCCAACTATTTGTGTTTCAGATGGTTTTGTAACGAGTTATCGTGGACATCGCGAAACGATTTTTTTTGAAATGGCCTCCGCCAATTCGCTCTCACTGGCTTGTTTATGAATATTTTTTGACGAAAAAATTACTGAATATTCTTGAAATATCATATAACTACGTGCAAAAAACTTTAATAAAGCAATTTCAGCTTTAAAAAAATTCTCAAAAAAGTGCTTTTTTTGACCCGTTATCCCATACAACCCCTCAAATAGCATCTCATCTGTTCACTACTACTCCTCGTAGTTTACTATAATTGCCATTTTAAATTTCTACAAACCTAAAACCGAGGCGTAGCAGGAAACTCAAATAACACGGTCCTGATGAAAATAGTATGTTCAACTACTTAATACCGGTTCTGTAAATTATTTTCAATTTTCGAATATCGATTTTGTTTCGTTATTAAATTAATTTTATACACAAAACTGAGAACAATAGAATAAAACCAAAAAAAAAAAAAAAAAAAAAAAGAGTAAAAAATAAAAACACGTATTTGGTTGGGATATTAAATAAAAACTGATGCCAATAGAAATTAAATACATTAATTAATAAAGCTTTATCGATAGTTTGTATAAAGTTTAAAAAATAGAATATATGCATACATGTAGCAGGCAGCGGTGTACGTTGGATGACGAAATCAAAGTTTCCTATAGAGAAAAATCCAATTCATTAAACTTGCTGAGCGAACCGATGTAGGAATTTATTTAACCCTTCTGCGCAATTTAGTTATTGAACTAATTTCAGTATTATCGTCTATATGCAGAACGTAAGCAATAAAAAAGAAAAACGGTTATAAAATATAATTTCTGTTTTGTTGCATTGTTTACGTTTTATATATTATAATTAAATATGTATAAATAGGCATTATAAAATTACTTATTTTAACTTCAAAAGTATCATTATCGAAAATCGGTAAAAGATGAAATACTTTTTTCAAGTAACCGAATTGAAAAAGTTCATCGTTTTTCGATAATGATATTGTAATTAGTTCTATTACTGCGCACTGTGAGAAGAGCCCTAATTATTACATAATTTCCTGCATAAGTTTACACAGCAGTCCTTGTTACTTTTTTCCTATCTTTCATTCTTCTACATACATTTTCTTTCTTTTACTTTTTCACCTATGTTTTCATAACAACATGAACTGGTTTTTTCTTTAAAGGAACTTTGTTTTCATCATCGAACGTGCACACTGTTCCATGCATATTCGGGTTTTTAAACAGGATACGAACCATCAATAAAGCTTAATTAATCGATTAATTACTTAATGTATTTATTTATTTATTTGCTATCGAGCATTTCTATATTTGAATCAATTTTTTTTTAATACCCTAACTTTGCTAAGTAGATTACGTATTTTTAATGTATTTTTTTCTTCTTTGTTTTTTTTTTTTTTTTTCTATTACGAGTATTTGCAGTTTGGAGTATAATATTAATTTAAAAAAAGTAGAAAGTCCATTACCGTTGACAGGGTGTCAGGGATTGTGAAGTTAAACGGTTCACAATGCACTAAGCCCAGCGGATTAATTTAGAACGAAAAAAAAAATCAGAAAACAAAAATAATTTAAAAACGGGTATAGGTGATAAATTGTTGAAAATGTTTTTATTATGTTTAAGTGCGTTTGTGTCGAGCACTTGGTCCTCCACTTTTGTATTTGTAGAAAAAATTTGAAGTAGTAATCATAGCAAATTACGAGAAGTAGCGGGCAAACGAGATTCGATTTAAGAAGAAACGAAAATTCCAGCCAAGCTGTTTAGAGAATTTACATATTTTACGGCGGAATCTGTTTAATTTTTTACGAGGGGAGGGGGGCAGAAAAGACGATACTGAATTGCGTTTAAATTAAAATTAAACGCTCTTTTCGCGTAATTAAAACGATTATTTCCATCAAAGCAAGAGGTTACTACTTCACCGCTCGAACTCACAACGCCAGAGGTTTTTCACAGTTTTACGCCGCTCATAAATTTCATCAGTTTTTCCTTTGTTTACTTTCGTTTGGTAGAAATTTAATTTTTGTGTTAAAATTTTATCTCTTCTACCATGCATGTTTACAGATGTAATCGGACACACTGTTTTATTGCAGGTACGCGTTTTTACCAAAGGTAAAAAACTGCAGTTTTGCTTTTAGAACCTTTTCCGTATTAGGAATGTGTGTTTTTTTTCCTTTCTTTTATTAACTTTACTTTTAAAAATCGGGACTGAGATCAGTACTACAATCACCCTAGTCCCGCATGCTAGGGGCAAAGATTTATCTTTATAGAAGGAATAAACGAATTAATAAATACGGTAGAAATATTTCAGTTGTTTTTTCGCAAAAGCTGTAAAAGGATTTTTGATTGCTTTTTTTGTGGGGCGCATCAACTACGGACATCAACTTAGCGCTAGTTAAATTTTTGAGCATTCAAACCGGCTACTACTCGAATGAAACACCACTGACTAACCAACCAAGCCATGGTAGCTGGTTTTTAGTTAAAAGTTCCCCAAGGCATTTTCGGGGCATTAAAACTTGACTATGATAAAGCCAAGGAAACAAAAAAAAAAAAGGAAAAAAAAGTGTTCCAGCTGCAGCAACCTTTTTAAGGATGTACGGAATCCTAACAAGATGGTTGAGAAACGACAAAAATATAAAATTTGTCTGTGATGCTGATTACATTTTCTTTGAGTGTGTTGCTCTTTCTGCGGAACGGTCTCCTCTTTATTTACTCTTCTTAAAGTTAAGGCTTCCTGCTCCCTACTGTGCTTCCTATATCCTGTCCTTTCCTTTACGGTCTGTTGTTTCTGCTATATATTGGTTCCTTTATTTCTGTCATTTTCGATCGAATTAAGTTTTTATTAGTTAACACTTTTCTTCCTATTGTTTCTTTAGAGGTCCCTGATTGACGAGTCCAAAAAAAAAAAAAAAAAAAAAAATCAAAAATTATTTACAAACTTTAGAACTGGATCATAAATTACAATTAAAATTCTCTTTAAAATCATATCTATAACTTGTTATAGATAACCGATTACCCTGGGTGGCAAAAGTTCCGAAAAACCGTCAAGAATATATAATACGGAATTTAAAACAATCTCAAAAATCACCCCCGTAAAAATTCATAACTCATCACATTAGAGATAACCTTTTAAAAGTGAAATTCAAAATATAAAATAAAATGCAAAAGTCCTTTTATAAAATCAAGAAATTACGGTTAAAAAATTATTTAAAAAAAGGATGTTCATACAAGCAAGCCCCAGCAAAAACGTTGAGGTAACTAAAATATGTACCTCAAACGGATGCATAAAGGACCGCTTAATAGAAAAACTATAGTCGAGCTTGTACAATTTTATATTGAGGCCCTCAAAAAACGTCCAAAGTTCGAAAGTTTTGAATTTTTATTTTTTTTCTCGGGCGTGCGATACGTCGATGTAAAGATCGCTATTTACCGCGAACGAGAATCCGTATTTCATTCCTTAACGAAACTTTTGAAGTTGGCGAAATGTTTAAAAAAGTACGAAAAATGACATCTCCCTCTTTGCGAAGCGAAAAATCAGATTTCTCCAGCTGCAGTTTACTATGAACTAAATGTAAATTATAATTTTCTTTTGTTAACGTACGGAATCCTCAGCGCATGAAACGTCATTTCAAATTGTACCCCGGGGCATGAAAAGACTAGCAAATAAACATGTCACCCGACTTAGCACTCATATAAGAATCCACTTGCCACCAATTTGCTGGATAATTCCGGTGAAATGGCGAAGTAAGCCTTTAAACCTTGTCCAACCATTATACAATTTATAGGAAGTACTACCGAGTACACTACTACCCTTCCAGAAAACATTCTTTATTACATTAAATTAATCTCCGAATGACCACTAAAACTGGTTAATTGCGGTGAAAAAAATATAATAAAAAAAAAGAAGTTATTATTACCGCGCAAAAAGGACGATAAAAAAAAAATAAAGAGAAAGAAAGATTTAATAAAAAAACTTAAAATTTTACAACAGGAAATAATTTGTTCGCCATAGAACCTAAATTATTTTTTACCGCCATTTTGAATTATAGATAAACTGGAAGCAAGTCATTTTGGTAAGGATCTAAATTTAATTCGATTGCACGAAGTTTTCGCCCGCAAAGCGCGTGTGTATTTAATAGTGTTTTTTTGTTTGTTTTTTTCGACATGCAACATCTGCTAATAAAATTTTTATCGGTTCTCATATTCAGTTCCGTACTGAACGTCAATACAAAGTACTGCAATAATCTACGATACCAACGTGACGTATTCCATGCTGTTCGAAATAACTTCTGTTACTATCGTCCTCGAGGCTGTTAGAAATATGAAACAACCTTTTTTTTTTTTTTTTTTTTTTGGTATAATAAAATAAAAAACAATACAACTGACAGAAATTTTATAAAGTATTAAAACACCAAAACGGCGACAATGTAACAATTTTTTATTTTATTGCGGACTGAAATGGTTATGGATACTGAATAATCATAATTTTTTACCAGTCTTATTTTTTATAGCAGACTCTGGTTTCTTATTGCCCAAAACCATTGCAACATTAACATAAGATTATTTTATTTTGAAAAGGTGCGCCGCATATTTATCTACTGACATTTTCTTCGCTTCGAGTATAGCTTAATTGTTTCGTGAAAAGGTTTTTGACAAAAATCGCAGTCGATCTCTCGAAGCCGTTTCCGTTTGACAAACTTCCCGTGTTGAATTCCTTAATAATTTAACGCCTGAAATTTTCGGCCAGTGCTGCAGAGTCGGCTGGTGAATAACGAAAATACGTAAAAGCAGCAAGCCTATAATGCCGTATTCAGCGGAATGAAACTCGACGGATACCTTTTCCACCATTTTCACTTTACATTCCACTACCTTAATTTTATACGCGTGGGTAAGTTACATAACCGGAAGTTTTTCGTTTATTATACGACGTAATGAAAAAGACAAAATCTGGAATTCTACGATATAACACGTACCACAAAGGAGAGAGGCCACACATTTTCAGATCTGACTGAAACAGAAAATGCTTTTAAACCTACAGTCCGATAAATGACGGCACGTTTTTGTTCGAAAGTATAGATCGGAGTCTGACGAAATCGGAAAGCGTGTATTTAGGGTGATCAGATGACTTTGTTGACCACTTTAGTCAATAAAAATTAAAGTAAACTAGTGTTCGCTCATCGGTTAAAATTCCATCATAATTATTACTGAAAATTTGTGGAAAATAATATGAATTTTTGCATATTTCCAAAACTTTTTTTTCTACAGATTAACATATTCGTTCGTTTCATATCTCAGGACATACACTTTTATATGTACTTACAATATGAAACTGTTCAGTACCATTATAATTGAATAAAAAATAAATTCAATAAAATAACGGTAAATCACAATTTAAAACCGCTTAATTATTGATATTAAATAACATCTTAAGATTTAGTACACTGTAAAAATGCCAATAATGATGATTATCAAGACAAATTAAAACATTTTAATAAGAATTACCGGCTATAGCGAATTTATTTTTTCATTTTTTGTATTAATTTTTTATTTAAATAAGAGAAAAAAAACTGTTTCCAAAATTTTATGTACTGATAAAGCAATAAAAAAAAGGAAAAATTAATAAACAGAGAAGAAAAAGGTACTGAATTTTGCCTATTTGTGTGTAGATTTATGGAATCCGCCGAGTTAATTTTTCCCACGGAATTATACCTATTTTAAAAGATTTTATTAGGAACATTTGAATAGGAATGTAAATTGCGTTTTTTATTTTTATTTTTTTTATTGTTTTGTTAAGTTTTCGTACTACTCATCTGTAAAAACCCGGTAACCAATATGAACTGAGCGGGGATAAGTACGAGACAAAAATAATGTTAATAAATGGAATGCGCCCAATTCAAAACTTACCAAAACAGTTGCCAATTTTGTGTACCCCGGATCGATTGCCACACGTCGGCGAGATAGTTTAATAAGAAACCACGCAACGATTAAACTTGTCCAAGTGCTCATATTTTCTACTGCAGTTACGCAACGGAAACCTGGACATTGAAGAGAGCTGATAAAATGGACAATTTCGAGATGTGGTGGTGGTGCCGGAGAAGATTATTTTTTTCGGTATTGTGAGAAATCGGTGTTACAAGGAAGACTATCGATGCTAACGAGTGCGATGAAACTTTTTTTTCGTCTAATGAGGAAACAGAGAGGAATGGAATATGATCATGGGATAGAGCGACCCTCGCGGGTGGTCGCACACAAATCTGTTATTAGACAGGTGTGAAAGGGATAGGGATGCCATTCGCGGAATGATTAGGTTGTTCGGAGAATAGAGACGAATGGTGCAAAATGATAGAACCGTTAGCGCGCACTTAATCACGGTCTAGCCCTAATACATCCGGAGTGACGATTACAGAAGAAGAATGCGATTGTAACACTGTTAATAGATCGATATAGTAAAAGTAGTGCCTCGCGATATCCGATTTAGTCCTCCGGCATACCTCTTACCGACCAAATCGGAAAGCGCTCAATAACTGTTTAATTTTTATAGTACTAAACAATATTTACGACATAAAAATGCCGGAATTATTGACGAAATATTCGCAGAATTAGTTTACTGTTTGATTTTGAAATTTCCCGATTCATCAATTTATAACCATAAAATGTCAGGTCACCATGATGTCACGTCTATTTCATCATAATTGTCGAACAAAGAGCTGCACAATTTTTTTTTGATTTAAAATTTAATTCAAAATTCTTTCTTCCTCTATTTACCTATTGAAAAAGATAATGACTGTGTGTAAAAAAGTAGACAAAAAATCCAACACTAGCATACATATATTACATATATCAAAGGAAAGTTATTAAAATTTAATCAAATCTACTTTTCAAAGTGGGATCAAACGGAGGTTGCATTCTAGACGGTACCCTGAAAGCAGCTCATAATTTTTTTTGATAAAATACTTTTTCATTTTTCGCTAATGAATTAACTAGGTCAATGGGAAATATTAGAGAAGGCTTTAGCGCGGGCTTTTAGGGTTTCCTTAACGGTGACCGAACTGGTACCGACATCTCCAAACCGCTTTGTTAATTTTAATAGGCCCACATTTATTTTTATTTTTAGCCGACAACCTAAGAAAGAAATTTTGCTCCAGAGTAAACGCTAAAGCAGCGTCGCTCAAAAAGATTTATTTGAACGAACCAGCAGCGACGTGTTAGATAATTTAAAAGTATTTCTCAAATAGGTTTTCCGTTCGTGAACAAAATGAACTTTTACGGTCGGGCACCTTATACGGGTTTTTAAAATCGAGGTCTCCCCACCCCACCCCATTTTTTTCAATTTAATAAATGTTCGATTCACAATAACCAAGAGACACTTACCGACCCTAAAAATTAAGGTTTCTCTAAAAGTTGTGTGGTAAATGCTCGTCATTTACCGGTGTTTCTTTTCTTTTTTTTTAAGTCTAAACCAAAACTAACATTCTTATTCTTATACTTGTATAAAAAAAAAAAAAAAAAAGACAACTCCAAGATACCACAATCTACAGTTGCGATCGACTATGAATTTAACTAAGCCAACCAAGATATGTTCACAGTATTGTAACTATTGTACATTATAAGAAAACTGATGAGGGAATCAGATCTCGCTGAAAAATCTATCTCTGCGACTATTAGATTTTATACAATGAAACATGATTGATGTGTTTCGTGTAATTAGTCGTCTCGTGGCTATTAAAAATCTGATGGGGCCTTTGAAAATTTTGTGAAACTCGTGTATTTCCGGTACGAAACCGACCAATCAAATTAAAACAAAATTTTCGTACAGGGCACTCGGATGAGTAAATGACACATAAGACACAATACACGGAGATTCACTCACAACTGGCGGTCTCCTGAGTAAACTAATGCAGGTAGTAACCTGAAATTTTCGTCGTCTCTTCTCATAACATTTAAGTATAAGTACTCTGAATTTCGGACAGGTTGCTCAACTAGTACGGATTTTATAGCGGTAGTCCGGGAACTTTTTCTACCAACCGTATATATATATATATATATATATATATGGTGTCGTGTTCAGAGCGACCGTGTTCACAACGACCCACCAATAGTGGTGTTCAAAGCAACCATCGGATCTTTATTATTATTATTATATTCGACTTGGACGACCGTGTTCAAAACGACCCACAGACATTTTTATTACTTTAAAACTACCAGAAATGATAATACATGATTAGAAGCGTACTTATAGTCAGTTTAATCAATGATATTTTATTTTTAACTAAAAATATATCATTTACACAGCAGTGTGTTCGGTTAGAAAAATTAAACTGGATGTGAGTACGTTTTCATTCGTCTATTATAATTTTACATTAACAAAAATTATATACATTTTGCATTAAATTACGTTATTATAATATTGTAATATAGAAATATTAAGTTTAAAGTAAATAATAACGAATTTAGAAATTAAATAACTTATAAGAGAACCGTAATAGAATATGATCGTAGTTCATTGTAGTAGTATATCAGAGATTTCCAGGAAATTACCCTACCTGCCCCTTTTAAATGTCGGCTTTAAATATGGTTGCTCGGAACACGGTCGCTCCCAACACGTAACCACGTATATGTATGTATATACTATCTTCATCTTTACTACAATGATCCGCTGCTTTACGCTCTTTTCTTAATTAGAAGATGGGATTCAGTTTCCTTCCGGATATTCAAAGTGTATGCTATGCTATACTAATCTCTTTATGAATAAATGCATTTCTTTTACACCTTCCCGGGGGGGGGGGACTATAAGCGCAAATTTTATTTAATATCTAATCTTAAAATGTTTGTTACTTATAATTTCTCATAATTTCATCTCACTAATTAAACAGGATGTATTCTTTTTTTCTCAAGTCATACTGCTCGGTGCCAAGCATCATTTGTATATATTTTTTCAATTGTACGGATCTATATGCAGCGCGAGTGTACACAAAAGACTTCATGCTAATTATGTAAATGATTTATCGCCATACAAAAATCTAGTTGCCCAAGTATGTCCATCTGTATACTAACTAGCACACGCATATAACGGTATGCATGTATTTCATTGTCTTTCACATGCGTGGGCCGATCAGCGGTTATTTACGTAATTATTTGTAACAATTTCTGTCGTCGGCTGAGATCGAATTCAGGACCTCGCGATGAAAATCGAGTGCTCTTGCAAACAAGATGTGTATAGGTACGCTATATTTAATATTAAAAATTTTGCGTAATCGGGAAGTTATACCTGAATTATATTCCTGCTCTGCAAAAACAAAAAAAGGTTAAATGATAAAAAATTGGCTCGCAGCACTTCATATATGATATCGAAATTAGGAATAATATAAACGCAACAGAAAAAAAAAAAGGAAAAAAAAAAGGAAAAAAAAAAAGTAAATGATCACGTATTATTACATAAAATATCTGGTCTTAAAGGATTTACATAGCTCCGGACTGTAAGAGAAAGTTTACTGATTAAATATAATCGAGTTAAGAGGTAAATTTTGGCTCGTTTTTTTTTTTTTTTTTTATTTCAATATCAATGTAATACACTTTCTTTGACGATCTCATATCAAAAGTAGCCGTACTTCATGTAAATTCAAACAAGAAAATAACATTCTGATAAATATTATTATTACCTCATAGGATTATCTATAACTATTTTCCATTTATTTTTGAATTTAATTATATAAATGATTCGACCGAATTCATTTTAATCGACAAAATTCTTTGGCCACTTGCACCCACTTGGTTTATTTATTTATTTTTGTATCAACATCGCGTTTCCCTAGTGTTGTTTTATTCGTTACTTTTTTCGGTTTTTTGCTCTTCAATTCTTCAAATTTATTTACACATAATTTGCTTTTTAACAGATTAAGAACCCGTGGTACCTTCAAGTGAATGAGAACCTACCTAGCAACTACATAAAGCAAATCATCCGGCTTAGAACAGGGCATACCAGAACAGCAGATCGTTTAAAAAAATTGAACATTATCGAATCGGATAAATGTCAGTACTGTAATAAAGACTATGAAGAAAATATTAACCATCTCCTATGGCAATGTGTTCAGTTCCAAAAACAACGAGAAGAACTTACAAATAGATTAACTCAAGTATATCACACGTTACCGATAAACACAGTAACCATACTCACAAATCCACTAGGTCAGGCATGTAAACAACTTTATCAATACCTCAAAAAATGCAATATTGAAATTTAAGACTTGAATATTATATTACATGTTTAACATATAAACTGGCTAAAAGGTTAAAAGATAAACCAAGCCAAAAAAAAAAAAAAAAATTTGCTTTTTCCCCTATTTTTCAAGCTGGATTTTATCTCTAATCGCAATTAAGCTCTCATTTCTCCGGTATATTAAAAAGGAAAAAATGAAATATATCTGATATTTATCTTAAAGGTAAACAAATAAAACAAAAATCACAATATTATTAAATGTATTAAAAATCGCTGACTAGTTTCGGCTACAACAGAGCCATAATCGTAGTTTCAGATCGTCGCACACAAGAAGTTGATCTTTTTTTATGGTATGGCACTCTGTATACATACACTTATAAATATAGCTTCAGTGTCAGAAAAGAGTGTGTTTTTGATGGTTTCTCTTATAATTACGGAAACCGAAATAAAACATGTAATTATAATGGAACAATATACGGGTGGGGGGGCACTTGAATATTTTTTTTTTTTTCGAATAGCACTGGACTATCCGGTACGATAATATTTCTTTTTTCGCAACTTTGAAATTAGTTATCGCACCGGGTTCTCACATCTGCATCAGTTTAGAAAAATGAAAAATTTCTTCTTCGCAAAAACTTAAACTGCCTAAAGAAATGAAAAGAAAAGAAAGTTTTGAATTAGGGAACGAGTGCCCGCTACAATAAACGAGAGAACGCTGAAGTGACGGCAGTCGAAAGTTTAATTAAAGGGAAGAAGAAACATTTGCAAACGCCGAGTAAGCAGCATTTTTCATTATGACAGTGCACAGTTAAGTTTAAAAATGGCGACGATTCGTAATGGCTGAGACTTTTCGCGGCTTTCGGTAAAAACTGGTTCGAGAAAAAATTCGACTTCGAGTTTACGAAGGGTCCCTAATTTAGAGTTGTTAATCTCTCCGCTCTCCGTTAATCTAGGCGGCGCTCGAGGAAATTTTCTCGCCGAAATTGTGAACTCGACGTTTTCGTATTATTAGTATTATTCAAGCGCACTGTGAAAGGCTCGAAATCTCGCAGCAGCCTCAACCGGTTCCATCCGATTCAACTTTTAGCCAACCAGCGATCAATTTAAAGCGTTCGTCCGGTTTATTTTGCACCGCGGAAAACCCGGTCCGAAGCCTGTCTGTAAAAATCGTTAAACGATTATTAAACTGTAAAGACGAACGTGCTCTTTGACACTTACTATAAATGCCTGCCCTCGTAAACTCTGGCAAATGTTTAGTTTCGCGTCGCTGTTCTTTTACCCGATAAATTTATTGTGCCAGTCGGCGGTGTCGCAGCAGTTTCGTAATTTGTTCTATTTGTGCGATGAAAAAATGTGTTTACTAATGTCGCGCAATAACGAAGAAAGTACGAGTTTTCTTAAATGTTCCCATTGCGCTGGTCACTTTGAATATTCAGCACCGGTAATTACGTTCCCGGCTGTCGTGCTACATCGGTTGAAAGCAAATGTGGAACTGCGTTGCAACATTAGACCTCTAAATTATCATTATCAACTTGAATTCGTGACGTAATCGATAAGAGGTTCGAATATTACGAGCGGCTAGAAATTATGGCGATCGATTAGTGACGTCGAAATATTCATTTCTCCTGTGCTTATTTTAACGATTCAGCCTTTGGCGTGTTCTTGTCTATTTTAAGACTCTGTTAAGCGTCCTTTTATTTGAGACTCGGTTCAGAACTGGTAGATAGCTACAACGGCAAACCGGTCTGAATGACCAAGCTGACAGGTGTATCGATTCCGGAAGACTACGTCAAATAATTGACGAATTGGAAATGAAAAGAGTATAATTAACCTGAGCTCGGAATAAGCGATAGTTATGAGAAAATAAAAACAACTCACTTATCAATAAAAACCTCTTAAAATTAATAAAATGATAAAAAAAGGAAAGATTTTAGTGATCATAGGTTAAAAAACAAGCTATTTTCTCTGCTGAAATCATGAAAAAAGCCAAGATTAGGCACTATTTTATCTAATTATTTGAAGGGGTAGTTGATTGAATATATAATAAAAAATTTTAATTCCTTATCCCGAATAATCAAAGAAATACGGGCGATGAAAGAATTTTCTCAACTGTTCTGTCTGCGACGATGCATGTGAAAACCCGAAAAGCCGACAAGAATTGCTGACCAAAATAGCTAAACCGAAGAACTGATGAATCTGCAGAAACGAGGAGATGCTGCTTAACAGGAACTGGAAACCAGACAACTGACTAGAATTATGATAAAAATAAATTTCAACACTTTTTTTAACAATTATATATATAATTTTTAAAAAAAGTGTTGAAATTTATTTTTATCATAATTCTAATGTTAACAATGTGTATCAACAACAAATACAACTAAACAACAAATACAACTGACTAGAATTATCAATTCGTAATGTCCAAGCAATAACCAAGCTGTTGAAAAGAGCGCGCTGTTAGCCACTAATGCTGGCGCTCACCTTGGTGACACATAGGTCTCGAAAGGGCTGTTGATCTGCAACACGCTGGTGCTGCTCAAACAGGAACTGAAGCACTGAATAAACCGTCGACCAATGCTGCAATGGAGGAGCGACTGATGCCTATTCAAAAAGTAAACGTTTCGAGCAATGAAAATACCGCTGTATAAATACCAGCTACTAGGGCGCTCTGTCGCGTGATTAGTTGTCGGCTGTGGCCGCAAGCAGCCAATAAAAACCAGTTTAGTATTTCACGTTCGCGTCGCATTTTTTTTCTTTCTTTCTTTTTTTTTTTCTTTTTTTTTTTAGTCCTCAATTCGTAATAGGATGGGGTAAATATATTTAGAGAATTGATACCAATAATCTATATAAATAACAGGTCTGCCCTGAGGCTGTCCATTTAAGTTTATGGAACCCTAAGAGACTGTTTTAGAGTATTAAAATTTAATATTGATGTATGTGTATTTTACGGTGATTTATTTCGGCTATCGTAAAACAATTGAACATATTTTAAATAGCTTAGTTACAATTTGATCGGTGTTAATATTGCTAAAATCTGTATTACTATGGTTACAGCCGGAAAGGATATGCTTAATATTATCAGGAAAGTTACCACCTCACACAGTTATTTGAGTGTGCAATTTTATGTTTACGTAAATAATCTTTAAATAGGCTGTGTCCAGTAAAATATTAGACATTAAAAAAAATTTGGCGTAAATACTATATTATGTAGTCTATCGTTTACGGTTGGGAAGTTTTTTTTAGCTATACCGTTATATTCGCTCCATTGTGCCTGGAATTGATTATTATAATACTTATCTAATATAAATTTAAACCGTTTAAGCGTTAACAATTTTTGTTTGTGTATGAAGTAAGGTTGTTGATACTGTACGATATATGATTTAAATTTAAATGATTTTTTATTAAAAATATGTTAATATGTTTCTGTATTTCGTTAGTTAATGGTTTATCACCTGCAATGGCAGTGCTTGCCATGTGGCTGGTAGTTCTATAAGCTTTAATAAGTTTTATTGCAATAGTTCTCTGAAAACTTTTTAATATATTTTGAAATCTTTTAATTTTTAAAATGTCTATATATATATATATATATATATATATGTATATATATATTACACTACCATAAAGTATGTTAGGCAATATTACACTTTTATATAATGTTATTTCTTTCTTTTTTATTTTTTCATTGATATAGTGAAAATGATTATAAAATTTTAAATTATTGTCTACTAATACACCTAAGTATTTGATTTAACTAGTCATACCAATATTTAGTCCGTATTGCATAAAATTTAATTTTTTATCCTTTAAGTTTTTGTTAAACAACATGTAAGTTGACTTAGATTCGTTAATATTTAAATTAAATCGTTCTAACCATTTCACGATTTCTGTATAAACCTGATGAAATTTATTTTCCAATACACATTCGCGTCGTATTCGGAATAAAAATAAACTTTAATTTACACAAAAATCGAACTATTTGTATTCGATATCGATATGTTCGACATGCGCATTAGTCGACACGAGATAGTGTTCACCTACTAACGTCTGGCATTTTCAAAAAAAGTTCACTTGGGCTAATAATTGATTTTCCAAAAAAAAAGAAAGAAAAAAAAAGTTACACCTATTTTCCGCCGTCTTATTTACTGCCCATTTGCACGGTGATGTCACAGCTCAACTAACATGCACTCTTCTGTCAGCCAAATAGAACGCTGGTACACACAGAGATACACTTGCATCTGCCATCCCCGATTACTTTCAATCGGATTCTACCAATCGACATCATGACAACTTACACAAAACAAGAAGTGCCTTTGCCATGTATTTAACTTCATAATCATGATTAAAATCCGCGCCACTGATATTTGACACGTGGACATTAATTCTCTCTTTTAATTATCCGAGAGACAGCGCTACATCATAAACAACCAATAATTCTGAATTTCGACTAACTACGTTAGCTCACATCAATAATATATGTTTTGCATAATACATAATACATATAGCTAAAAGTTCAACAGAACATTTCAGACTATCACAAAAACTGGATTAATCACACTAATTCGTTTGAAATAATAGATTATAAATGTATGTAGTAAAAATGTTACTAGAATAAAGGATAAAACATATCCCACGCCCTCTAGAAGATTTATTCGTACGCGTTAAATCTCCTTAAATCTATATCTCTAAAGCGTTAATAGATTTCGCTGTCTCAACGTATCGGCTGTCGCGGTTAAGCGCGGTCGAGTAAATTTGTTGTTGCAGCATATTCTGCGCCCTACAATTTCTGTCTACTCTATTTGTGCTGCTTATCGTTATTGTAATATCTGATCATTAATTCATTCTTTCTTTCTTTCTTCTTTCTTTCCCTTTTTCATTTATTCTTACTGTCTTTCTTTCCCCTGTTTTTTTATCATCTGCCGGATCAAATATACTTTTTGGCGATTTCAGAAAAAGAGAGTAAAGAAAGAAAAAATGTTAAACGATCGAATCTCAACACAGTTTAAAGAAAATATACAATAAAACGGATATCATTGTGCAAGTTGTTTCGCGTGAACAATTTAAATTACTTTTGTAGCAAATGAGCGCATTTCAAATTTCTTTGTGCTCAACTAATTGCCTCCTATTCGCTTCACTGCGCAGCTCTTCCCCGCACTCTTGTTTTTTGTTTATATGATAAAATCTGAATACACATATATATATATATATATATATATATGTATATACACAAAGGGTGGGCCAAAGCAGCTGTAACTACTTTCCGTGTACGGAGTATGGACGTTATCTAGCGGTCCAAAAACGAGTGAAACATGAAGTTCATTTTTCTTCCGACCCAGCAGAACAAGCGCAGAGCGAGCGCCAGTATAGCAATACGAACCGAGATACAGCTGTATGAACGAAGTGTAGTTAGAGTTCGCATACAGAATATAATATACGTGTATTGCGCATTTATCAGTTGATAATCAAAACCGAACAAAGATGTGCAATCCGTTATTACATTCGAAGTTCGAGAAATCTCGATTGCGTATGGTACAGAAAGTTTGAACGAGGTCACAATATTGCGATGGCATTAGGTTTACCAATGGTAGTCGTGAAACAGCTGTATTGATCCCTTTTACGAAGTGTGGCCTGAAAGGATGCGCAAGTGTATTGCGAAGAACGGCCGATACTTTGAGAAGGAGCCTACAGACGACGAATCAGACAGCGAATAAACAATTTTTGTACGAAATTTCTTAGTCTGTATGCGAATTTTAACTACACTTCGTTTACACAGCTGTATCTCGGTTTGTATTGCTATAATGGCGCTCGCTCTTCGCTTGTTCTGCTGTCAGAAAAAGATTGAACTACAACTTTCACTGGTTTTTTGACCGCCAAATAACATCCATACTCCGTACAAGGAGTAGTTGCAGTTGTTTAAACTCACCCTTTGCATATACTTAATAATAATAATCATAATAATAATAATAATAATAGCTGAAACTGAATATTGGGTGTATCAGAGAATTTATCTGAATGGAAGAAAACGGAACCAGGAGAAAGGTATTTAGTATCATAATTAGTCCTCAAATGCATTACGTGATGCTGAATTATCCACTTTGTTTTATTTGTTTTGTTTTTTGTTTTTGTATCGCAGTATAGCGAACATACACGTTTCAGTTGTACAAACGTTTGGGTTGTTATTTTAGTGAAATTAATTTGATATACGAAATTCATTTACAGAAATATCATAAAAACACTAAAAAAAAGCACGCGTTTCGTTATTAGAGATGATTTCAGGAATGATGTAGTAACGGTTGATTTTTAATCATAACATAATAAGTTCAGTCTAAGCAGACTTCAGTGATCGATCACGATCCAGCCGTATACGATGCAATGCACATTTTCATTGCCTTCACCACGCAGCTGTATTGATCAATCTTTCAGCGGCGCTTCTTTGTCTCGGTCGATTTATGAAAAAGTTCGATAAAGAGAAAGGTGCTTTAGAAAAATGAAATTTTTTACTCTACTAAACATCGCTTTAAAGTGGAAAATACTAATTGCAACGCGCGCATAGGCCGGTATGCCTTATGTTAGAAAGGCGAACTCACTTTTTATAGTTGTTGCAAATGTAAACGCGACATTTTTTATACAATATGTCAAAGATATATTAACCGGCCCAGGCGTGTTTTTTATGTTGGCAAAATGGAGAAAGGCGCAAACGGAATGAAATTTTCGTGAAATGTCGATTTATGCTTTTCGTAATTATTGTCAATGGAGCTACTTTTTTTTTCTTTTCGACCAAAATATAAAAATCCCGCAACGAAAGGAGTTTAATATAAGAAACAAATTCTTAAATAAAATTTCGGTTTTTTTAACAGAAACTCGGAGAAAATTTCTTACTTTAATAAATTCAAATAAGAGATATTTTATTCTTTCGCTGAATTCCTCTTAGCGAAAACATTTTTTGGTTTAGGAAAGTTCGCAAATTTTATGTATTCGGTGAAATAGAATATTTTTCGGATCTACGCGTTTTTTTTTTCCGTTTTACTTTTTTTCCCTAAACTGAACAACTTTTAGAGAATACTTTCAAAATTTAAGTATACCGCTGCTCAAAAAAGCGCATTCCTGAACACAACAACGTTCTGATGATTTTGATATTGTTGCAAACTATGAGCGAGAATGCTAGTTCAATGAAAAAAATACATCAGTAGCTAATAAATGGCGGACCTGGGAAGTCCCGCTAATCCGAACCCCAATTTCCGTCAATGTCGTCAAATTTCACCTCAAGTCCCGTCCAAGTGTCCAAAATTCACCAAAGTTACCCCGACTCCTTCAAGTTTCCTCCGATTTCCCTAGACAGTTCCGTTAACCTGAACCATATTTCCTGTCGAAGTGCTTAAAATTCACCTCAATCCCCGTCCAGATTGTCAAAATTAACCCCAATTAGTGTCCAGGTACTGAAAGTTCACTGAACTTTCCCCGGTTCTCCTGTCCCGTTCCCAGTGGTCCACGTAATCATAATATGTTCTATAGCAACCCCAACCCTCAGAATATTACGCTCCGGTAATCCGAACACCCCATAGTCCCGGAGAAGGACCCCAACCCCAATTCTTGTGGCATAGTCATAAAGTAACCTATATTTTAATATTTTTGGGGTTATAAATTAAATATATACAAGTGAATATTAAATTATATGTGGAGGATCCTTTTCAGTCAGTCAGCGTTCAGTTTATTGGACTGTAACGGTCTAGGAAAACTTGAGTTAGGTCTCCTTTCTCAGGGCAGGTGTTAGGATTATTGGATTTTACTGCTTTGGGATTATACTTAAGTGTACTCTGGATCCCTTGACGGGAAATTGGGTTATAATTTAATTATATACAAGTAAATATTAAAATATAGGTTACTTTATGGCTATGCCACAAGAATTGGGGTTGGGGTCCTTCTCCGGGACTATGAGGTGTTCGGATTACCGGAGCGTAATATTCTGAGGGTTGGGGTTGCTATAGAACATATTATGAGTACGTGGACCACTGGGAACGGGACAGGAGAACCGGGGAAAGTTCAGTGAACTTTCAGTACCTGGACACTAATTGGGGTTAATTTTGACAATCTGGACGGGGATTGAGGTGAATTTTAAGCACTTCGACAGGAAATATGGTTCAGGTTAGCGGAACTGTCTAGGGAAATCGGAGGAAACTTGAAGGAGTCGGGGTAACTTTGGTGAATTTTGGACACTTGGACGGGACTTGAGGTGAAATTTGACGACATTGACGGAAATTGGGGTGAATTTTGACTAGCTGTACGGGGATTGGGGTGAATTTTGACTAGCTGTACGGGGATTGGGGTGAATTTTGACTAGCTGTACGGGGATTGAGGTGAATTTTACTACCTGGACGGGAATTTGGGTGAATTTTGACTACCTGGACAGGAATTATTGTTCGGATTAGCGGAACTGTCCGGGGAAATCGGAGGAAACTTGGAGGAATCGGGGGAACTTTGGTGAATTTTGGACACTTGGACGGGACTTGAGGTGAAATTTGACGACATGGACATAAATTGGGGTTCGGATTAGAGGGACTTCCCAGGTCCGCCATTTATTAGCTACTTACATCGACGAAAGACTTCATGATAATTTTCTATAAAAAAACTGTATTAAAACATCCTGGATTGTGTATAGTGTATACGATCAACTACAGTGAAGCTACTCTTGGATGGAACACGTGGTTTTACGTTATTAAATTTTTCGAATGAACATGTATATATTACGAGTATTTTAATAAAACCAAAACTGACGCTATAGAATATAACGGGTAAATTTTAAACTTTATCGATTTATTTGCGCGTTGCTGGTAGAATGTGTTTAGGAAGGGTAAATAATAAAAAAAGCCGAAATGCTTCCCTACATTTAATTCTAAATTCGGTCGCGCTAATGCAACTCTAATCTAGTTTTAGTCGGATTTTAAGCGGCAACTTTGGCGTAGCCACTGACACAATGAAAGTGAAATAATCGTGCTGGGAGACGGTGCTTACATATTACGTAATCTCTCGTCTTTGCACAATTTCAGTTGATTAAAAATATACGAGGAAAATATGCACGAATGAAATTTCCAACAACGTTAACGTGACACACGGAAGAACCGTTTTTCTTGTTTTTTTTTAGTGTTTTAAATTTTGTTTGAACTGTTATAGAACGTTTTTTTCCATTTTTATTTGCTGACAAATTGGAAAGCGGCCAAACACGCTCCATGTAGAAAAATTTCAGAAGATAAAGTTCGAAAACGATAGCAATTTAAGTGACATTAGACAGTTGACCAGTTACAAACAGATGAATTCGAAGAGCAAATCGAATTTGGTGTGGATGGTAGGAGACGTTCCAGCACGTGTGCAAAGAGACCCGGTCGAGATTCCCAGTGTAAAAAAGATGAAGACAATCACGGTAAAAAATTTATCATCTCCGCGGGATGTCTTACAAAGCGTGCACAAGGGGATGAAAATTCCAGTCGGAACGATAAGGTTCTTCACAAAAAAAAAAAATTCACCTCAGTGTACCGGGGTGCAATACTAATCAAATGAACCGGAAGAGTACTTTAATTTCCATTATTTCCGGATGCTATCAAGAATACGAATGGAGCCAGACGAAACTTCAGGAGTCGACGTAAATGAACCGTTGAAAAAGTCGGTCTTCCGTATAAAAGTGGGTTAACTGTGTCAACTGTTTTTTTTTTATATAAAATATAAATAATATATTATTATTAATTTTTTTGGGTGCGTCAGCGACTTTGATCCAACAATTAGAAAAGTTAAAACAAAGGGTTAAATCGAGAGACGATTATAGAGAATATGAAAGCTTGAAGTACAGGCATTATAGCTAGAGATGAGAAGAAATGGATAAAGGAAGAATTGTAAGGAGCAGAAAGGCTCAGTACTACAATTTTGGAGTACAAAACAGAACGTTCAGAAGCAATTTATTCAATGAAGGTGATTTGCAATATATAGAGGAGTAGTGATAGAACTGTGGGAGAGGAGGACAGGGAAAACATGAAAACGTGAAGAGGGGAGAAGAGAGTGATTAAATAATAGTTTAATTAAAGAAACGATCGCTGAGCGCTGATGTGAAATGAAACCCCGAGGCAGGAAAATTGCAGAGTAAAGAACCATCGCGAGCGGTCGAATGGGCTAGAAAATCCGCTGACTCATTGGCCTCGATGCCAGAATGACTGGGAACCTACAAGAGTTCTCTATAGTAATAGAGCGAGATGAGAGCAGATTTAAGATGAGAGAATAGTAGAGTTGGAAAAATGAGAAGGAGGAGATGACAATTCGGCAACTCCAGTTATTACTGGAATTCTGCCTATTGACTTAAGTCTTTCTAAGTTGGATTTGATTTCCGAATTTAGTATGTATAGCAATAAATTTATTTTCGTAAAAATTAACGTAATAGATTCATTCAATTCTCGATTTAGTGTTAAGTTACAATTTATTTAATTGTAAATATGTTTTTATTAAGGAAATTAACGTAATTATAAATGATATATGGCAGAATAGATTTGCATGGTAGAACAACTTTCAAATTCTTCCATAGCGTAGAAAATAGATTGAATGCCAAAGATTAGTTGGATGTAAATTTCTATATATGAGTCGAGTGCTGTTTGGTCATGGCAATTTCGGATCGCATTTGAAACGTTTAATCATAAGAGACCATTAGACACTTGTTTATTTTCCAACTCCTGCATCGATTCGGTTGAACATTTTCTATTTGAGTGTTCTTTTACTGCAGGTATTCGCAAAATTAGCAATTTCAGTGATTCAGTTATAAATAATTAATTCGTTATTAATAATTACATAGGATTAAATACTAGTATCTATAATGTCAATTAATCAATATGTCAATATCGCTGTGCGCATGCGAAATAATTAAATTTAATATGTTTTAATTTATATTGCAACTAGGATTTTGTATTGCGGTTAATAAAAAAAATAATAAATAAATAAATAAAAATAAGAGTTAGAAGAGAGCTGTTTTTCTTTTTTTCTGTCATTTCAATTCCGTATCGAAAAGAACGGGCTATTTTTAAATACGCAATCATGTGTGAGAGACTGTTGTATATACGAGGTACTTCAAAAGAAATCTTTGACAGAGACAGAGATTATCGGACAGACGGACATCTACAGAAGATTCGAATTTAACTGGACGTGGAACGCAAAAATGCGGGAATTTTGTTAATTATTTTGACGTCGCGATCACCGGGTTGCAGGAATGATTGGACTCCGAATCATCGGAAAGCGCAGAGTTAATTAGCAAGGAGATGCGTAAAAGTGATTAAAAACGAAATAACCGCTTTAAATAATTGCTTTAATTTGCGCTTGGAAGGCAACGGAAATACCATCATACTAATATTAGACTGCACCAGTATATCGCTATGTTAAATATTCAAAATCAGTTTTGAATGTAACTTTGCTGTTGCATATGGAATCAATGAATTATAAACAGTTTTCAGTATTTTTTTTTTTTTTTTTTGAGTGCCGTGTCTATTATGACACTATCACGGTGAGAAAGCTAAATGACTCGAAACAAACCAGTGTCTGCGATATTCAAGGACGAGCTAGCCAGAGATGACTGCAGAGACACTGTGCGGAAAAGAAGGTCACTTCATTGAAGGAGTGGGGGCAAGGGAACAAAAGCGGTATTTAAAAAGAGGCTCGCAGTTGAGTAAAAGATGGTCGCGCGTCGGAGAAATATGTCCGATGTATAGCGACAAAATGGGTCCAAGGAAGATCGGAAGGAGGAACCAGGGGTTAATACCGTGTTTTTCCTTCCTCAGAAAGCAAGCTTGCTTGAAGAGCAAATCTTGCTTCCACTAGGATTGCACAAATATTTTTATGGACTTTATGATGTCAGGCGGGGGGGGGGGCACAACAGGGTTGACCTAGCAGCAGTGTCAGCTAATAAATTACCCATGCCATGAGTCCAGTGTGGTGAACCACCCCAAACGGCGACCTTGTGAGAGGAAGTATCACTAGGATTTTCGTGAGTAAAAAAGATTTATATATTAGAGCCGATTAGGTCCGAGATGGCGTACAATTTTTACCGATTAAGATAAGTAATACGACTTGCAATGCAGTATCCGAGGTTCCATTTCACAGTTTGTTTCCTTTGAACGCGGTTTCAGCATCCCACAGAGCGTAGAATATCCTAAAGGTATTACTTACTTATTCGTGCTGAGGCGAATTAACTATGTGCAAAAATAATTTGAAAAGGGAAAATATTTCGGAGTTAAAAACTAGTTGGTTTTTATTATTTTGTTGTTGTAGTACATGTTTGTACACTGCGATTATTTAAATATGAACATTAACAATACTAATGCCGTTAAAATTAATTTTTTCTGATAATCATAAATAAAATTGTTGTTCAAATAGTTGATTGGAAAGAATGTTTTTTTTTTTTTTTTTTTTTTTGTGTATAGGGAAATTACATGAAGATGGATGAATTGTCATCAAGGAGGATGTGTAATGAAGTAAATGGAACAAATAATCTTTTATTCGGAAAAATATATAAATTTAAAAATTTTAAGTTTAGGGATTTTTCCGAATAAAAGGTTTATTTTTTCCATTTACTTTAATACCGAATTTTCGGTAAAAGGAAAACAGAAAAATGATCGATATAAAATCTAATGACAGAACTGATACGTTGAATACAGACCGCTTGCCAGAGAAACGTAGTGACCGCAGCCGATCCGAGAAAGTATGGAATAGAATGCGGCCTGGTAGAAAGGTCATGTTTGTTTTTTGCGAAGCTCCAAACACTTCTGCTACCGTCTGAAATCACTAGATGTTATCTTGTTGACTGCGTCTACAGAACTTTATTCAGCTAGAGTATCGGTCGGAATATTGCCGCGAAGTGAAATCAAAATGTTTGACCCCGTCTTGCATGTTCAGAAGTGTAATTTATTTTAGCATAGTTGAAATTATAAAAAGTTGGTGCAGCTGTCAGTTTCAGCATGCATCTCAAATTATAACCTTGTTGTATTTGTTATAAAATTTTCCGAATACATACTTGCCTTTAGTCTTCACTTTCTTGCCCTTTGACTGTACGTAATTCTTTAACTACTTTCCTGTCTCTTTTTTTTTTTATCAATTTTTAATCTACAAATAGTATTCACGTGTCCATTTTATTTGGTTCGGCCGATACAATACGGTGTGTTTAAAAAATGAAAAAAGAACTTAAAAAATGCTTCCACTAAACCGTTACTCTGAGAAATTTCGAAAAACACGACCAAGAAAACCAATACACTTCATACAGTTTTCGCATTTAATAGTCAATAAGAATGACCCGCTAAAAAAAATCGAATATTCGCGATTGAAAAATAATTTCTTTTTGAAATAAATCGTATAAATAAAAGATAAAGACAACTTTCCATTTTTGGAACTTCTGCTACATATTTGTTAGCCTATTCAACAGCATCTGTGTAAATTGATTCACATTGGTCTTTTGTTCGTGTGCTTATCTCTTACCGCGTTTATTTATTTATTTTTTATTTTTTTTTCATACGTGCTTACAGCATCATAGGCTAGCAGCACGACGTTGAGAAGCGGGCTTAAATTTGGACTGATAGCTGACAAAGGAATTATTCGGTAAGTTTGTTCCGTTTATCTATTGTTCCGCTGTTGTGTGTTTATTGTTTATTTGCGACAGTCTTTTACCTTCATCATCTTTTCGTTTTCTTTTCACTTCCCCCCAAAGCTATCCTCTTCATCTTACTTACGAGGCTATTTATGATTCTAATAATAGCTTTTTTGAGTATCCATCCCTGTTGGTGGAACGTGCTATCCTTTATTCTAATTTACTATTTCTCAGGCTTCCTACTCCTTATGGTGCCTCTTATATCCTGCCATTTCTTCCGTTGTTTTTTGTTTCAGTTCTTTCTACATTCATTCTGTCAATTTTTGATTGTATCCGTGTCTAATTAACCATTCTTCCTTTTTATTGTTTCTGAGCAGAGATCCTTTGCCAATGTGTTCAATAGAAAAAAATAAATAAAAAAAATAGCATTAGTTTGATATTGTTGATAAATATTAGTTTAATTAAAGCTCCCTCAAAAAGAAAAAGAAAACAAAAAAATACTGCTCTATTGGCGGGTAAATTCTTCTATTCTAAGAATGTTAAATTTTTTTCGTAAAGCCCTTAAAATTTCGAATAGCTGAAAAGCCACTGTAAAATGAGATGAAAAAAGTTCAAACGAATTTTTCTCTGAACTGAAAAGCAAAAAAAAAACAAAAAACATCGGTTACGAGAAATTCTTCATAAATATGCAATGTGTTTTTTTGTTGTTTTTCTTTTTACATTGTATCAGCATGTACCACAGCAGCGGTACGTATATTATAATTTAAAGACCAACATAAAAGTGTAACCCAATCTATCTATTGTGAGACTTGAGTATGGCAAAACAGTTATTATCTCTCTATTGAAAATAATTTTTTTCTTTTTCCTCGCATATTACGTTCCCTTAAAAAGGTTAGATAATCGCGATAGCATCTTTGTATTACTTTTTTTACTCTATTTGTTAGATTTTTTACTAGGGTGCTTCTCATACATTTTATCGATATTTCTGTAGTTTATTGCGTATTAATCTTTACAGATGAACTCTTAGATTATTGTGTAAAGTCTCATTAGACACATACTTCCGATAATGTAAGCAACATCTTGAACTGTTTTGCCACTACTGTAAGGCTTAATTTCGTAACGCTATATCGGTGCAATAAAAATGAATGAATATTTTTGTCTTTTTAGCCTTAAACTGAATGTGATATGTGGCGTCCTAGAAGTCAGTACAATGTCCTGGCGCGAGCCATTATCTTCATTATGTGGTATTGCCGTGTGAAACGTTTGTTCAACGTGGTTCATCAGTTCTTCTGACTGTTGCACTTTTACACTGGTGACTTTTACTCTGGCCTGCACTACCCATCTATTTGCGAATGTATCCTGTTTGCATTTCTGCTCGTTAAATCGAATATGTCAGATCCCCTGGCCCATTTTCGAATCTTGACCATGTTTGTTCCTGTACTACTGTAATCGCGAACGTCGCATTAATATCAGAAGGAGAGACAGTCACGTCGTTAGAAAATGTAACTCTAATATTGTTTAATTTGATGTAAGCGTATCGGTTCTGTGTGGATGTTGTACAGTACAGCACCAAACAGGCTGTTCTGCGGAACGGATGCGCAAATTATTCTTTCCCTAAAATCTGGATCATTGACAAACATTCGATTTTATTTAGATACGGGATAAAAAATAAGTACAGACTCAGCGGGGGAATTAGTTTTACTTTAAAAAGAAATCCTGACACGATCGAACTGATACAACCAGATTGTATCTGTATCGTTTGGTTGAGTTTTGGCAGGCCGTGCGTAGTCTGTTGCAAAATAACGGAACTTAGTTAAAGGATACTTGATCATATGTTTTTCCTCTTTCCGATAAATTCAATTTTAAGGGACTTTAAAAATGCAACTTTTATTCAAAAATCTTTTTATAAATATAATATTAAACTATACCGACATGTTTCGGTAACACAGTCCCCTATATTCATGATCTGTGTTTAGAAAATTAAAAATGTAAACTGCGACATACTAGTTATAAAACATAGTAAAAGTCGAAATAATAAAAATTCGATATATAAAAAAATTAATTTAAAAATTGAAATATTAATAAAAGTTCCGGTAACACAATTGACTTCATAAATTATAAGATTATTAATGTAAAATAAATGAAATTTAAAAAATGTCAAAGTCATAAAATATGTAGTAACAAAAATAATCAAGAATTTTTTTATTTGTTAATATTTAACAAAGGATTATTACGCGGAGCATTATTATTAAAAAAAAGAGAAATGGTGTCTAGAGGGGGACACCCGGTAGGAACAATGTTCCTATCACCACTTTTTGGTAGATATACAAGTATAAAGTCGTTCATAAAGTATATGATAAAAAATGACACACAATATATAAATCCCGTATGAATTAAAACAAAAACAACAAACCGTCAGCGTAGCTCTTAACTTCCTAGGAATACTCAAGCCCTTCCCCCACTTAATAATTGAAATTTATTGAAATGTTATCATTTATTAACTAAGCATAATTTGGTTATTTTTGAAAAATGAAATTAACAATATACAAATTCTGCGGAATGTGGCGGTGTTTGTTTTTTATGTTTTAATGTATTTAATTGTTTCTATCAGTTATAATTAATCTGAATTTTGTCATTGTTATTTATAACAATTTCAAGCAAAAACTAATCAAATTAAAATAAACGTTAAAATCACAATTTAATTTTAATTAATTCTGTTATTTGAACTTCCTACGATTTAAATAAACATTTAATTTTGACTTAAAACTATAATCACTATTGGCAACACCTTAGCATTTTTTGTTGGTGGGGGGCTAAGTGGATAATAACTATCGATTTATATCGATTTTTTTCCATCGACACATTTTCGTTGAACCGAGTATAATAGTTATACGCTCAGCTAAAATATTTATAGACAGTAGCTCCTCACAATTTGAAATACACCAAAAATCAACACAGACAGACTTAGTAATTAATAATTATTCTAAAAAGCAAGTCCTATGCCCTTGATAGAGAGTCGAGATTGTGAAATTAAGCTTTTTAAAATGTACTAAGCCTAATGGATTTGATGAGAATACTAGGACCAGTTCCTTTCTTTTGGCCGTCTTTACTGTTCCCCGGATTTCTCTGGTATCCAATTATTTCAGGCTGGGTAAACCTGGGAGCGATTTGAATCCAACCATCCAAATATACAAAAACATTCGCCTTTTTTTTAGCTTATTTACATTGATTGAATAACACATGTATCCATAACAGAGAAATAAAGAAACATATACGTTACAACATATCGCTGTTAACGATAATTATACAGCGAACATTATTAATTACTTAAACAAAAAATGTAAAAAAACCTATATTTTAAAAAACAAAAAATAAATGCAGTGAATGGTAAAATTATGGATGAAGTTTACATACATTAATCCTCAAATTTAAAATATAACTAACATTTTTCGAAAAACACATAAGATAGCGTTTTATCCAAATAGTAAACTTGATAATAAATTATAAATTTTAACAACAACCCAAACGAAAATAATAATAATAACAATGATATATATGAAAAATCCGGTATATATAAGATAATTTGTAACACTTGTAATAAAGTATATATCTACAGGTAAAACTTGTAGAAAATTTAAAATTCGTTATTCCGAACATTTGTACGCCATTAACAATAAATGAATTGATAAATCAACTTTAGCTGAGCATATAACTATTTACAAATTAACTGAAAACATCGAACAGGATATGAAAATATTAAAAATAATTACTGAATATAACACCTTAAATTTTACAGAAGCGTACTATATAAATAAATATAAAAATAATATTACTAATAATAACACTCCGGGTAATAATCCTTTATTAAATATTACCGTATGAAATTTTTTTAAATTATTAATTTTGTGATTTCGAAATTTTTTGTATTGCATATATTTTACATTAATAATCTCATAATTTTTGAAGTCAATTGTGTTACCGGAATTTTTAATTTTTTAATTAATTTTTTTATATATCGACTTATTATTTTGATTTTTACTGTTTTATGACTGATATGTCGTAGTTTATAATTTTAATTTTGTAAAAACACTATGATGAATATGAGACTGAGTTCCTGCAACTATTTAGAAAAAGTTTTTCGAATAAAAGTTGTATTTATAAAGTTCCTTAAAATTGGAACCTAGATGAAAATTGATAAATTCTTTATCACGAGCGATTATAAACTCGGATGCTAAAAATGAGGACCGAAATGGAGTATATTTTTCGTCGATTTAATTACAATTAAAAGCTACGTAACGAACGTTGCAGTTTATACTTGAAGTCGTAAAATTTTTTATTTATTTTCGCCGACATCAAAGTGAACGTAGAATTTTTATGCACTGCTCGGGATTTTTATTTCGTTTGCACTTTAAACATTTCATTAAAGCGCATCGTCCGGATTGGTTAATAGTGTGGCTAATTTTTGTAATTTATTGATTTTTAAAGAGTAAAAAAAAGGAGTAATTTAGCAATTGAATCTGTCAAATTTTCAGAGAATCAAATTCTGGACCATGCCAGTTAATTTTTTTATTTTAAATTAATTTATTTAACATAGAATGCTATGCCATTCGTCTTAAAGAATCGGTTAGTTTTAAATTCAACTTCATTTATTTAATCTCATTGGATAATTTTTGTTAGTTTAATTTTAAAACGTCTTTAGAACATTTAGAATATTTCCCATAAACATTATAAACATATTTATGCATTTTTATTTAAAAGCAATGTAAATATTTTGATAAATTTAAAACTTCCAACACGACCAGGACCGTGCTCAGAGTTTTAAAAGGGGGGGGGGGGGATTTTCTTTGCATATTTGTTTTATAAATAACAATACATTTTTCACTAATATTCATACTATTAATAATTTCCATCAATTTGGTTTATATATTAATAATTTACATAAATGAATTACCGTATAAACATTAATAAAAATTACATATGTTATTGATTATACTCGTAATAAAAAATTTTGCATAAAATATTAATGAAATATCTAAAAATATGGAGCATACTTTTTCTTTTTTTTTTTTTTTTTTTTTTAATGTAAGAACACCCTAAAAAATTATCAATATTTATTTTAAATTTTTGATTTTTTTTTCAAATTTTTGTATATTTATAATAACTATTTCAGTTCCGATGGGAGGGGGTAACACATGACTATAATTCGTTTTCATAACTAACTTATTTATCAACAAATTCCACTTAAGAGCACAATCGTTATATTTTTTTCAACAGTATTATTATTAATATTATGTGTGTATAACTATTATTAATAGCTGCTACATGTGCGGGTATTCGTATGTGTATATGAGCGTGTTTTTGTGTTCATATATGTATATGTGTGTTTGTATGAATGTGATTATAAACATTTCCATTTCTTTTATTTCTTTTATTTTTCTTTTTTGTTTTTTCCCCCATTTATTACATCCGTCTTGTTATATTTTACATATGATTTACATATATTACAAATTATTTCAGTTTGAAAAATTACCTTACTACAAACCACTAATTCATATGCTCTCATTTAATTTACTTTACTTTGTTTCTGGGGAATATTTTTATTTTAGGTTTTAAGAAGTATCATCTAAAAAGTATTTTATACTTTGTTTCCATACATATACTCATATATATATTTATTGTCATAACACTACTCGCGCTATTATGAGCATCTGTGGTAATATAGAAATGAATCGAATTTAATTATTAATATTAATATTATTCTTTTCAACTAACCAAACAACTCAACACAGTGAGAAATCTTCAAAATGCTGTCGTTACTAATAGCGATATTAAATTTTCGTAGTTTGTAGTTTTTTGATTAAAAATGCTTGTTTATTATTGCGTGAAGGGCTATTAAATGGGGACAGAAAATTATTTGTAGAAAACTTTCACACTACTTACAATTCAGCATCAGGTTGTTCCAAAATATATCTAGTCTTGCTATACAGTTTTAATGATAAAATTGTTTTTTTTTTTTTGTTTTTTTTCATTAATTTCACACTGTATTATATCTAAACATTACAGAAATATTTTATAAGAATCATTTAATATATTGTTTTTGTTGAATTCTAAAAATATAGTAAATTGGAACAAATACAAATATTGGTTTGTTATATTTATATTTGTTTCAATGTACTAAAAAAATAATTTTTGTTATTATTTACCTTTTTTTGTCAGAATGAATCCAGTACAATGTGTAACGAATATATTGAATTTCCGCGGTCTGCGGGTAAAGTTTTATAAAAGCCTAGCAACTTTAACTTACATATTTTTGGTTTTCCATGTAAATGGTATATAAGTTTTACATATAACCTAATTTGCATTTTCTTTATATGGAAATACATAAAAACCTAAAAAATTTTTGAAAAAACAAAAAAATTAAATATTACTTAAAAACCGACGACCACAAAGAATAGAAAAATGCAGATCAATATATACATAAATGAATTACTACTGTGATCTACGCTACTCAGAACTAAATAGCGTCAGCGTGCCGACAACTTTTTTCCCCACGAAATGGTGTAAATGCTGAATCATAAAGTGGAAGAAGCCGATTTCAAGTATGTAAACAAAAGTCTCGGTGTGTATAGTATTTATTTCGTTCGTTGTGTGTAGTACTCAAGGCCGCTGGCGTGCCCAAGGTAGGGAAAAAAAAAGTTTCAAATCTGTTGTCACTTCGGACAAGTTTAGTTGGAACCGAAAAATCCGTTTACAAGACGGATTCCACTACAGAAAAATTTATATAACTTTTGTGTTTAAAATCATGCCCATATATTATTGTAAATATCAAACAATTATTAAATTCGTTTGAACAGTACAATACCGGTGTTATCATAGTGTGTAATAACACAAACGTTACCGTTTGATCAGTTGAGGCTAGAGAGACGCTTCTATCAAAATGAAGTGATTTCGAATTTAAGGCACGAGCTAACCCAGCTCCTACTCGATTAAGAGATCTTATTAATCGACCTTTTATGAAAATAATTTTTTTCAACTCGTCAAGTGTACGAGTGTAGATGTTTTAAGATTTGCTGTTGAAGAAAATTATACGATAATAATAATAATAATAATTGTTATAAATATTTTACTAATAAGAAAGTTGTACTTTTATTAAACGAGTAAATAAAAATTTAGCGACTACAATCAGTTCCGAATGAAGTCTTGCGTGTGTACATCTGCGTTGCATATAACAATTGCCTAGTACACTATGCCTGTGTCTGTACAGCTGAGATGTACCTATAGGTAGTCGCCGACGCTCAGTCGCACCGACAAGGCTAAAGAAGAAATAAAAATTTAAAATTTGCGCACTTTTTCTTTTTTATATGCTATATACAAAAAATTTAGAACTTTTTGCGGGTTTTCTAAGGATGCATGACGACAAAGTGCACAGTATTATTGAATGTGAAATGTTTGCTTTCATTTTGTTCTAGAAAAATGGTACAAATCTTGGAAAATTAAAATTAATGAACAAAAAAGTATACATATTATATTTACGCTGAAGAGAGGGGACAGGTATCCTCTAATAAAATTAAACGAAAAAACGATCCCTACATCGAGTAGCGTAAAATATCTCGGCTTACACCTCGACGAAAGATTAACATGGAGAAAGCACATAGATGCTAAACGGAAGCAGATAAATGTTAAGTTTCGAAAAATGTATTGGATAATCGGAAAGAATTCAGTACTATCCATAGAAAATAAAGTGCTGCTTTATAACATAATGTTGAAGCCTATATGGTCGTATGGAATCATACTGTGGGGAACTGCGAGCAAGTCTAATATAGCGATCATCCAAAGAACGCAATCCGAAATTCTGCGAACGATAGCCGGTGCGCCATGGTATGTGCGCAATGATGAGATACATAAAGATCTGCGAATGCCTACGGTTAAAGAAGAGATCGAGGCAGCCAGCACACGATATATAGAACGGCTACAAAATCATTGCAATCAGTTGGCACACAGTCTCATCGAAGACGGTACCCGATTCAAACGGCTGAATCGGTCGAATATAATTGTGTAAATTGTATAATACCTCATCAGCAACAGGGAATCGCGACCGCTGGGAAGCATTCCATACTTATTAACTAATTCCCCCTTAACACTGCCGCTTATTGTTTATTAGACAGATTGCGTGCAATAATAAATGAAAAAAAAAAAATTCGTCTACGCGTGCTAGCGTTTAGAAAGCTGATATAATACTGAACGGATGTGAAATTTCGGTAGAATTTTATTGAATAGTGACGGAGGTGCAAAAATAATTTTAGCGAGTTTTTCTACTTAAAAAACGGTTTGATGAATGTTCAGTCGGATTTCTAGTACGCAGCAAAAGCGTATACATAGAGACGGACGATTAAATATTCTTTTTTTTCACGAACAATTTTTTATAACGTTGTTCTCGACACAGTTGTGTAAGACGCTTGTCGCAACAGTTTTTCAAATTGAATTTTAGCAAATAAAAAAGTGGCTCGTTACTGCGTAGTGATTAAATCTTTTCGGAACAATTTGTCAGAAATCAGTGTATGTCAGAACACATTCATTGATAAAGAGCTCTCAGAAATAATTGTCATCAATGGCATTCCTTTGACGGAGAACGGATCTTGTTCTAGTGAATTCGAAGAACGGGCTTGTTCAAGAATAAGAATGAGGAAGGTAAATTTCGATTTAGCAATTCCTGACAAAATAGTGTTTTTAATGTCCCCTTGTTTCTACTGAAGGATGGTTGCTCTGCAGTAAGGAAGGAAATAATATTAGTCGGCCGTGAATTCTTCTGCGAAAGATTATCATGGAGGTCAATAAAATGTTCCGAATGCCCTTAATAAATTTATCGGTGCAGAAAGAAATGATTCGGAACGTACGCATCCGTGCCGAAAATTTTTTGGAAAAAATATATAATAGTTTCTTCCTTCAGCGGCATTACCGTAAGTTTATTTTCCCTCCTATCAAAGATTTGACAGGTTGTATCCACGCCGCATTTCACATTTCCGAAACTGGTGAAATCTCTTACATTTTTTTGACACCTCGTAGTGTGCTGGTCTGGAAACAGTATTGCACATAATATTAAAAACAAGCGTAGGCCCATGTCTTTTTTGTTTGTTTTTTTTTTTTTTTGATTTCAGAAATTTTAGGCCGAAAAATAAAAATAAATAATACACCGTCTCTATTTAAAATACCGCTTTTGCTATGAAAAGTTTCGTAAGGATATGTCTTAAATACGACGTGGAATATTACAGGAGAAGAAGGTTTTTATCGACGATGTACGCCAAAATAACTTACGTGTAAACGTATTTGGAATGCGCGGTAAATTGTTAAACACAATACTTCGAAAAACAGGTAAGGATAGTTAAAAAACAATTTTTTTTTTTTTTAAAATAAGTTGTGGGTCTTACAGGGCAAGTATGCCCGTTGTGTGAGTGCCCGACACTCTTATTACCATTTATTTAAGATACAAAATTACAATTATTCTAGCTTATCCTATACATCATAATAATAGTCAACTAAGTTTATATAACTTATGACATAGTACACACATACAAATACATACACACACCGCAAGTACTTATCTACATACCGATACATGAGGGTAGCAAAATATCTTCCGATACGAAGAAAAGCAAAGAAAAGAAGAGAAGAAGAAAAAGATAATAAAGAAAGAAAAAAAAAGAAAGGAACAATGGGAGAAAATTATAAAATGTCACGATTCGAACCGTAACGTGGGTTTTACTCTTTACACCATTCTTTCAGCCATTTCCTTACTTCCCCTTTCCACACACCAAGTTTTTTTTCGTTTAGTATATGATGGGGTATTTTACTAATTAGTTTAATTAGTACTAAATCATCGGTATTATCAATTCGTAGATTTACGCCCCGGGGGTAGGTGTAATATATAATTAGCATAAGAGGTGCAGAATAAATTTAATTAAAATAGCTTTACACACCTATCTATACTATAAATGATAATTCGAAAATTATCGCAAGTGATGAAAATTTAGAAACCGGTAAAAATACATCTCCTTCGATTTTTCCGGTAACTTTTTCCGGTAACTTTTTCCGAAAAAATAAGTCAGCGTTATTAGCCTGTTCGTAATTACGATATAAAATTGAACAATTTATAATGCAGATCTGTCACCGGCGGATCGGGCTGAAAGTTTGAACATTTTGGCGAGAGACGAGTTTATTTAAACATGCGCAAGTATCTGAATGGCTTTCTCGTAAGGTAAAACCTAGAATATCGTAGCTTTTTTGCTACGCTTAAAATCAATCAGTCAAGCAGGTTGCTGAAAGTTTAAGCTGGGCGCACTCTTTTTCAAAAATCTGCATTTTCAAAAATCTGCATTTTCAACTGGTTCTTCTTACCGGTGGTCCCCCCGCCTTTTCTGATACTCTCTGTATTCAACGTGAAACGGTTTTCCAGGAAAATATTCAAAATTTCCTCCAGTATCGTACCGTGTTACTGATTTGTGTTTTGCGAAGCGGTCTACAATTATCACTTGTATCCTAATGGGCATATTGCTTCGCGCTTCTTCGTGCTTTTCGTACGGAAACATTGACATTTTTCGCTCTCTAGTTTTTTTAATAAGAATAAGGATAACAGGCGTGCTTATATTTTCAACGATTCCGGTGTAAAAATATTTCTATAGAAAGAGCTTATCGGACATAACGATAAACGCATTAACGCGACCACGACACCGTTACAGCGTAGATAAATATTATTTTTACGTAATAATGGATCGTCGCATTGAAGAGAAGATATTGAAACAATTGATAAAGCAAGTGGAAGAAGATATCGGCATTGAGAAGAAAGTAACTACTAGCGAGCAGCGACCGAGTAAACGTTACAGTGCAAGCTGTCGAAGCTGTCAACAGAATGGTTTATGCCACGGCAATCAACAGCAGCAGCAGCAACATTTCTTTTTTCCAGCGTGCGATCTTGCTCAGTCATCGGCAGCAGTTTGCCGTTCGTTCGACCGACATTATTATTCATTGAACAACAATTGTTACTGGCGACAAACGGCAACATCTTTTTCCAGTGCGGCACAGTCTGAGACGACGAAACGCAATCAAACCTTTTCTTGCTTGCCGCCGGTCGATCAACAAGCCGGTCGAGACAAAGCGGGCGCCACTACGAGGAAGATTAGCGCGCGAACAAATCGCGCGGATGACAGCGGACATGATCATAGAGTCGACGACAAGCAATGGCGAATCGTACGGCTAACCGACCCGGATAAGAAACCGGTGGTGAAGTTGACGAAGAAGGACTTTTTTAAACTGTCCAATTGGGTTAGACTGAGAGGTGACAGTATTGTGGACGCGATTTGTCGACTTTCGAAAGTGCATCGAGTGATCAAGAACAAAAAGAGCTCGAACGACTGGACAGTCGGAGGGAAAATTAATTTGATCAGCCAGTGGGTACCGGTTGAGGGTGGCAAGAGTAGAGGCGTGTTGTTGAATTATCTCCACTCGCCAACCGATAATAATGATAAGACGGACGAGAACGATGAGGACGAAAGTTCTAGCAGCGGTGAACCGGTTGCTACATCGTCGCAAGAGGATGATAACGGATCCGGAAAAATAATGTTTACCGTTTAAACACATTCAGCGATTTCAAGTTTTCTCGGTGATTTTCCTGTCGACTTAGTTTTCGAAATTTCCGCCTAATTACTTTTCGATTATCGTCAAGTTCAAGTATATACGAGAAATGTGCCACTGTACCCGCCGTTCCTAATATAGTAATTTTATCGGATCGCGCGCGCTATTATTACAATGATAATGGGAGGCTTAAAAAAAAAAAACAAAAGTAAAAAAAAAAAACAAAAGTAAAAAGAAAAAACAAAAGTAAAAAAAAAAAAAAAGTAAAAAAAAAACATTCGGGGTAAAGTTTATCGCGTTTTAGGCCGATTTTCCGGAATACCGAAAATAATGGCGAAAAGGTCCGCCGCCGATTCATTGGCCAAAAGAGGGGTTTTTTTCTTTTGAAAATTCCTTTTTTATTAATACCCGCTCCGAAAATTTCCCCATTCGTCGCTAGGCTCATTGAGACCGATTTTAACTGATTTTTCCACTTTCTTTCCTCCAATCTCGCGTCCTGTACTAGATCATTTTGCGACGTTTTTAGGCATATACACAGATACGGGAGAGTTGTGAAAATCCGATTTTTCGCTAGTAGATAATTTTAAATGAAACCTTATAATTCGGCGTTAATAAATATCGCGGTAGTAAATTGGAAATAACGGATTATTGTAACGTTTAGATGAAATAATAGAGAGGAGTATTCTTTGCATTAAAATTCTGAGCCCTTAACGTGTGTATGTATTCTCGTTGATTAAAAGAATTCTACGACCGTATTAAAATTCTAACGAAAGTTTTGGCACAAGTTGGTATCATTGAAAGGCTTCTTTGTGCATTATATATATATATATATATATATATATATATATATATATATATATATATGTATCTATATGTACGTTATTTTTATCGGAAGGCGCAATGAATTAGGAAAAGTAATATCGTGCGCTATACAGACTCTTGTATTAGCGGAGAACCGATCGGTGAATAACGCAGTAAAGCTTTTAGATAGTCGATAGGAAGCAGAAGGAATGGTTTCGTTTTTCCAAAGACGTTTTTAAAAGCTAACAATGTGTAGCTATCAAGGCACATTAATCAAATAACTCGAAGATGTATAAAGGCTGCAACCCTTGTCCAAGCTATTTTTTAATGAAAATTCGCGGACGGCTCTTTTCCCCTACATTAGTATTGTTTCGAATAATATGAACATGTTTTACAAGCGATAATATCCTCTTTTTCACCTGCCATTTCATCTGATCGCTGTACCTGAAAACCATAAGATATAGCTTTATACGTTTTTGTCTTTCCATTTGTTTCCGCAGCTATCGGTTTGGTTTGAAGAAGTTTCTTCATGCTGGAACTGGACCGTCAGCAGGAACGCGCTCAGCGACTGATCGAAAAATTAAAAACACATTTTATTTTCGAACATTTTCGTGTTAAATGAAATTAGTTTCAGATTCTCCTGGTGTTTAGCTTTAGCTAATACCATTTTTTCTTCTTCTCTTTTTCACTTATTTATTTTTTTATACCATCTATGTGCCGCGTGTAATTGCCGAGATTATTAACATAGTTCAGTGCGAGGGTCGGACGGTATTTTACTTAGCCACTCTTATTTAGCCTAGAATATCCAGGACACTTATTTTGACTCGTTTGACAATTGAAGAGTGCCCGTGTGCTTGCACGAAAACGGTATACCGAGATGTGTTCATTAGTTGCCCGGACGGGCGAATTACGTAAGGGGCATCTAACTAAAATAGTTACTTAACGCGTGTCCTAAATTTAGACAGCGCTGCAAATTCTCAGTGGGACATACCGGTGGCTAGCACGACACTTACAATTAGTATTAACCTTTTTGTGGAGAAAGAATGGTCCTAGTTGGAGAAGAAATGCGTTTCTTCAGCTATACATTGCTGCCTTCTTCGCAGCCAAATTTACGTGTTTGTTCCCAGACACACGCCAGCATGACCCAGAACCCACAGGAACGTTACATGCGAGTCAGTCCGGAAAAGCAAGTTAATAACGCGTTTAATTTCTCGGGACAGCGTGTTTGTAGTTTCCGGTGTCTGGAGTGTTCCAATAGTTGCAACGAATCTGTGGCCAGAAATGTATTTCGACGTTGCGGGTAAGATTGCAGATATTAACTGAAGCGAAAGAAAACTCCATACAGTTCCTCTTCCAACACTGAACAGAAATCGTGGAGCCGAACTAAGCTATTAGCGAGAATTACTTCAGAAGGTTTACTTTGACACTTTCCGTGTACAGATGACGACACCCTACAGCTGGGAAAAAGTTGCATCTTTTCTGCCACGTATTGAGATGTTAGTGTGACATCCTGGTCAGAGTGGCCGTTCATCAGAGTTAGGTCAGGCAAAAGCAATCGGCGTATTTTTCCAGAGGAGTTTATTATACCGATGTATAAGGTCAGCGAGTTAATTCCCTTTTTACCTTAAGGCGAGATAGTGCGTTGGAGAGGGGGTCATTCGAACGCCACGGTAATGAAACTATTAAATTATCGCTGCGAAGTAGATTAGAGATCGGCACCAATGTAACAAATCTCTGAATACATAGGAGTCTACAGGATTTGTACACAAAGCTGGAACGGGTTTAGGATCTAAGCTGTATTCTAGACTTGAAAGACATTTTAGTATATTTAAGAATGTTATGCAATTATTCTTAAGATGAGTTGGAAGGAATATAAAATCATCAATATGTAGGCGTATTGTTGTAACTGGCGTATACGATCTGCCATGTCATTTAGTATATACTCGTAGTGTAAATGTTACGCTCAGCGCTGAGTCTTTCGGTATACCATTTTCGATTAGGAAGGAGTAAAGTAAAGTAAGTCCTAAGATAGTTTAAAGTCAACCTTTACTTAGATCGCCCTATCTGAAAGAAAGTTTTGGAAATAATTGCCCATGCTTCCGCTAATGCCGTCGTTCTTCAGCTTAGTAAGTACATCGTATTTTCTAGGTCAAAAAAGACCAAATACAAGTACTTCTTTCTATTTGAGGATTACAAGTATCTTCCTTTGTAGGCTCAGTCGGAGTGCATAGTTGTTTTTAATGTTCAGCCCCCGACCGGAATTACAGATAGGATCTTCTGAGATTCTAGGACGGAGTAGCGAAGTCCATTCACCATTTTCTCCAAAGTTTTGGAAAAGGCCGAGATTAGAGAAATTAGTCTATAAAACTATGAGGGGAAAAGGAATTTTTGATTTAAAAACAGGGATTATCAAAGCAGTTTTCCGGGAGTTAGGAATGAATGATGAGAGACTTGATTTTACAAATATGCAGTCCCGTAATGTTTTTAGTCTTATTTAGTTGGAAGTCCAATTCATCTATTGAGAATGGAAAGTTGTTAAACGCTTCATCTTTCTCGGAAAGGGAAGATATTTAGGTTTTTTACCCATTGATTCTTTTGCGCAAGGAAATTAGGAGCGTACGAGGCAGATGAGGAAACATTTGTGAAATGGAGCGCAAAAGCCCTTCACTACCTCGGATTCATCTGTCACCGGCGTGCAAAGGTAGGGATCGAAGTGGAACGGGAAGTACCGCTCGGTGCCTTCATCTCCTTCCACATTATAGCACTCGGTGTGGTCCTTTGAGATCGAGGAAACTAAAATCACCCGAGATTCCGCTTTTTTTTTTTTATCGTATAAGCCTTTAATTCTGTATTTTTAAAAATCAATTAAGTCTCGTTGTCACCTCGCAGCCTCGAACTTTTTTTAAGAGCTGTTTTCCGTCGGCCTATTGCATACTGAAATCGTTTCTCGGGCTGCATCGCATGGGTGGTAATGACTTAACTTAGTGGTGTAAGGTGACAAAGTATTGTAATTTTATTGTCAGCCTTCTGGAAAGCGAATCGTGCCTGAACTTGGCAGGGCAATGCATGCATGACCAAATAAAGCAATGAATAAAAATCACTGGAAGTCCTTAATTTTTTATTGAAATTTTCTTCAATGCTCCTTTTCTTCTTCGTTACTAATTCTGATCTTAAATGTTCCCCTTATTTATTCTTCGTAAGGTTTATATTCATATATAGTCTTAACAGAAAGCGGAGAAACGAAACTCAGAAAAAGTAAATGTAATTAGCTCGAAAATTTTTAGAAAACCATTGTTGAAGAATTAACCCAAATTTCAAACCAATTGTCACCGATTAAAGTGTGCCCTATATATTTTTTAAACAGTTTTTAAGTGAATTAAAAAAAAAAATGTAAAAAATCTTTTTACCTTACAAATTGGTTGAAACGCTTTTTTTTTTTTTCGTCACGGCAATTTGACAATGAATGTTTTAATCATTACCAGAATCGTATAACAAAAATTAACGCTATAAAGTTGTAGCTTTTTAGAAGAATATTATCGGAAATTTATCAGCGTTGTAGGCTTCGCATCATCCAACTTAACGGAGTTGAGCTTTAGATCGAAGCATGAAATACGGTTTATAAAGTAATGCAGTCTCTATTGAAAACCTATTAATAGAGATAGCAATAATTTTTTATTTACCTTTTTTCCATACGTTCTAGTTTAACATTAAGGCAAGTGAATCGATTGCTCAAAACATATCGGATAAACAATCTCATCTACTAGCCGCATAATTTCTACACTGTACCTAATAAGATTCCATAAATGTAGCCGTCGTGACTGTTTATCTCGACTGTGCAGAATTTGCTTTTAAATAGTCGCTTCGAAATATCGCAATTAAAAATAAAATATTCTCGTTCAGACGTCTATAGAGTATCTGACAAAGATTAATGTTGTATTCGAATTTTATTCAACATTGTCGTAAATGAAGTCACCATCTCTATACGAAACACCTTCAGTACGCTGCCTGTGAAAAAGATTTGTTCTACCCAACTGCAACCGTTGTTGTTCCGCAAATTCCAATTAAGAAACAGCAGAATGCGATGGAGACCTGCTCATTAACGCTTTCAATTCAAATTACTCCGAAAAAAATAAAGTATTCCTAACAAGATTTCTCAGCGGCTTTTTTCGACAGCATTCGGCCAGATCTTTTTAGGTCTGAATTCATTTCGTTAAAGAATTTTAATTAAAATATTTCTCGGATTTCGTATTACGCTACGTTCTCCGGAACCCTTTTATTTCTTTATTTTATTTAATTCCGACTCGGCTAACAACAGGGTTTTCGTTGTTCACTTATTAGTCGCCAACCTTTTATCGTCCGCGCGTTTATTAACTAAATTTAAAGTCGTTTCCTAAATGGTGAGATGGTCGCAGTAGTTGATCGCGCATTTTTATTATTTTTCCTTTTTCTTAAAAAAACAAATCTCTTATTTAACTTCGAAGGCTATTGCAATTTTAGTTGAACATTTTTTCAGATTCTTCAATTAATATTAATAACAATATACTTCTGTTTTTGAGCAATAAACGTAAAATAAGCACAAAAAGCAGAATAAATGTTTCGAAGTTATCGTAACTAATTACCGCTCCGAATGAGTTTTCTTTTTTATCGCACGTGCGCGTTGGAATAAAAATGAAATCATTTTTGTCAAATTTGAAATGAATTAGCGACGCGTCGAATTTTTTTTTTTTTAAATTTTGTTATATTTTTACGTTGCCATATTCATATATCACTCGGATGATGTTTCTTCTTTAATAAGTTCCAATTCTAGATTTATTTATAATTGATTTTAACGCGAGACTTCTTTTCATTTTTTCTATCACACCGGTGTTAACTCGATCGCTATACAACTGTGTCGTTATTTTGACTAAATATATACGAATTAACTCCTGTATATAAAGATCACGTTCGAATCGAGAATACTTAACGATCAAAAAAAAAAAAAAAAAATATTCGAAAATACCGTAATCTGTTTTGCAAATTTAGAAAATGACGCGTGAATTATAAAAATTTTGCTTCAAAATAAAAAAGGTACTGAACGATTCATACGAAAATGATAGCCGGCATTATTTATCTGTTAAGCGAATAAAAAAGTAATAAGGTTTCCAAAGGGGGTTGATTTAGAATAACATTTTTCATAATAATTATAATTTAGTATGCTCCTAAATGTACTTTTATATGCCGATTAACTACATTTTCATCGATAGCTTAAAGATTTAATTGAAATGCTGCAAAACTACATAAGTAATTGAATATACATAAGAAATTGCACAACTAGTGTCATTGACTTTTCTTTTTTTTTCTTTTTTTTTTTTTTAATATTTATTAGTAAATGCTACGCGTCAAAAATTTTCGAAAAAGTCACATACTTCATAATGAAAGTGTAGTTTACATTTAAAAAGAAGAACTTCAAAACGATTTTTTTCAGTAAAGAAAAAAGGCCAACATTCGAAAATTAATTAACATTTACGTCGAGTCAAATCAAAAACAATCATATAATCAGTTCGTTCCAACTCGTTTACTTCTTGATCTAAAAAAAAATTCTTCCCCAGAGATCCTGACCACGAGTAAAATCACTAGTTGTAACAACTTCATCAAATACAAAAAGGCTTGCCGATCAATATAAAATGAAAAAAAAAAAATAAATAAATAAACGGTGGAAGGATGATGCAAATAATTACGAAGTTTCCTTTTTGTTAACTTCTCGTACATTTTAACTTTTTTCTACGATAAATTGTTAATTAATAAAATATATTTCTACTATATTATGTACCGCTGGTACAAATGCGTTAGCGCTTATAAATTTTTGCTTAAATATTGAACTCTAAATCAATAAACGTAAAATAGTGTATGATAAACATGTACGCAGTGTCATTGTTAAAAAAAATAAATAAAATTTCGGTTTTATATTTTAAATAAACAATTGTGAAAAGACGCCGACCTAGAAGTACATTATAAGCTACTGATTTACCAGAATTTAGCGTATTTTAATTGAATTTTTCGCAACGTTTCTGGGAATAAATTCACATCGAAAATTTACGATTGAGACGGTAGTAGGGCGTTAACTTGGCTCCATGTGGGATTAATAATAGATTAATACTGATTATTTGATAATTTGATTAAAGCGGTCTCGATAATTTAGATCGGTATTTTTTTTTTTTTTTCTTCTTTAAATAACATATGGAGAATTTACAAGGCGATTTCGCCCGTCTCTGTAGGTTCTCATTACAGTTACAACGTTTATTTGTAATAAAGTTACAATCGATCATATACAATTAACCGCTTAACTAACAAATGTGTCACTAAACAAAGTAAAAACAAACGTAATATAAATTTCCACTAAAAATAACAGCATAACGCATAATTCAAAATCTAAACAAAACAAGGCAGAAACATAATAGAAACCCAATGCAAGAAAAATGTAAAATAAAAAAAAAAAAAAATATATATATATATATATATATATATATATATATATAATTAACTGAGAAAAGATAAGGAGAAAAAAAAATTAAAAAAAAAAATCACTTATCACATACTCCTTCCACCTCTTTCAGTTGCAGTCATTGTAGCTGCTCAACAGCCAATTTTTAATTTCTAAGAGGCAATTTTTTGTTTACTCTTTATTTTTATAATATCCGTCGGAATTTTCCCTAACAAGTCAATCAGTACAGCCTCCTTTGTTTTATCGATATAATTATTCATACCTTTATGCTTAATATATATAATTTGAAATAGGCCTAATTTTAACGCGCGCACGAATTTTCTATAACCATATAATAAAATAAACTTTAATAACAAACAATATAGATCAATAAATTAGATAAATACCTAGTTAGAAACGTTTTCGGGCATAACCCATCATCAGCTAACACTAACTTAAAGGAAACTTAAAACATGGTCAAACAGGGCGAAAAATCAATTGCAGATATAAAGAACATATGAAAGCATTTAATAATAATGAAATAGAAAAATCAACCTATGCAGAACATCTAATTAAAAATAAACATAAACCTAATTCAATAGAAAATACTGTAACCATCCTGGCCACTTGTCACAAAGGTAATAATATGAACATTGCAGAAAATTATTATATAAATAAATATAAAAATAATATTTTAAATGACCAAACACCTAATAATAATAATCCACTGTTTAGTATAAAAATTTAACTTTTTGTCTTCTTGTTTTATTTTATATTTTATATTAATTATTAGCATTTTCAACCTATAGATTTTTATACCTGCCATGTTTATTCCTCTTTACATCTACTATATATACACATGTATTCCCTTTATTCACTTCAGTATGTTTTAAGTTTCCTTTAAGTTAGTGTTAGCTGATGATGGGTTATGCCCGAAAACGTTTCTAAATAAGGGGTATTTATCTAATTTATTGATCTATATTGTTTGTTATTAAAGTTTATTTTATTATACCATTTTAACAAACAGGATGTATTCACCTACATTTCTATAACCAGTTTTTTCTTTTGTTTCCCACTTGCTCGAACGACCGAGGCAGAATGAGAAGTGAAGGTGTTTATTTGCATTCCCGATGTTAGGTAGTAGCTGATTTTAGCTCCGAGGCTTCCGCCAAACAAAACTAACTTTAATTTTTTTGAAGTGCCCCGTTTGATTTAAAATATATTCCTTTTTATTTATTCATTTTACATACTAATTTAGGACAGTTAGAATGGCTTGTAATTAAAAAAAAAAAAATGGAATAATTAATACCGATTCTTCTAAAAGAATTATACCTGAGGTTCCAGGTGGTGTTTGGCTACCTGCATGAATTACCAAAGATAACATTTAAGAATACAGTTCATGCGAAATGGATTCCACGGCGTAAAGTTCTTGTTCTAACACAAACTGTCTTTTGATGTTTTCCTTTCGTGAAAAGTTCATGAAAAGAAAAAAAAAGTGCATAAATCAAAACAAAAATACGCATCCGTTTCATTCGCAAATAGAAAACCAAAACCGAACTGCAATCGGATCTAAAGGCGATAAAACATCGTGCTCAATGCATAAAGGTTGCTCGAAATATATTCACCGAGGTCTTCGTTAGCAGTTTATTGAGCGAATGATTAAGGACGTACAATTATACATGAGAAGCTACCGTTCACTCCTCGTATATATATATACATACATACATATATACATACATATATATATATATATATATACATATATATACATACATATATATATATACATATATATATATGTATATATATATATATATATATATGTATATATATATATATATATATATATATATATATATATATATATATATATACGTATGTATTATTATAGAAATTAGAGGTCCGCTGGGTAGGATAAATCGTGGCCAGATAACTTTTGAATAGCTTTTATGCGAGGGACATGGATCAACCATCAGCGTCGTACAATTTGACGTACCGCTAATTTTTAAGTAGTAGTCCTATTAATTCCCGGTAAACCTAACCAGAGCACTTTATGAGTATCATAGATGTTCCATAAAAATACTCGCAGAGCCGTGCGGATGACACAACTCAAAATATTTCCAAATTTAATTTTTACTATACAATTAAAATGAAGAAAAAAGTCCATTCTGCATATTAGAAAATAATGAAAAAAAAAAAAAAAAACAAAAAAACTTCATAAATTGCACACATCTTCCGCAACGTGTTTAGAAATTTCTCAAGAAATGTACACTGCCATACAAAAAATATGTCAAAAATACTTTAATATAAAATTTGAAGCACTATCGCATTTCCTTGTTGCCTGTTATGTCGAAGGTAATGGAGAAATTGGTATTAAATAGATTGCAGTCATGCCTGTATAATATAATTCCACAACATCAATTCGGTTTCTTAAAAGAGCACTCCACGGTGGATCAGCTGCACAGAGTGGTAAGTGTAATAGAAAAAAGTTTAGAAACAAAATATATGTGTATAGCGGCATTTTTCGATGTCCAACAGGCTTTTGATAAAGTTTGGCATAATGGTCTATTGTATAAATTAAAAATTCTGTTACCAACTAGGTTATATCTCTTGTTGAGTTCATATCTGCATAACCGATATTTCCAGGTGCGCTATGAACACACGTTTTCAGAACTATATCCAGTTCAAGCAGGAGTGCCCCAGGGATCAGTTCTGGGACCCACGCTGTACTTGATATATACAGCAGACTTTCCTGTACCGGAAAATGTTCAGGTAGCTACATTTGCTGACGACACGGCATTACTTGCTTCACATTCAGATCCGAAGATAGCAAGCGACAATCTTCAGAAGGCCCTTATCGAAGCAGAAAGCTGGTTTAAAAAGTGGAAAGTTCAGATCAACGAAAGTAAATCGGTAAACGTTCATTTCACGAATAGAAAAGTCGTAACTCCAACTGTTAGGATAAATGTACTGGAATTGCCTGTGAGAACAACAGTTAAGTTCTTGGGATTACACCGAGATAGTCGTTTAACATGGAAGCAGCACATTCAGACAAAGAAAAGAGAAATAGATATTCGTGTTAAAAAAATGTCCTGGCTTCTAGGAAGAAATAGCGTTTTAAGTATTGATAATCATTACGAGTTTCTATTGTTATCAGTCTGTTCATTGTTGCGCGTTAACTGTATAATAGTACGAGTATATTAAAGTAAACTTCGCTTATCGTCGGTCCTGTTAGCATCATGTCGCTAGCAGCCGACAAAAATCTATCAACATCATTACCATCATCTACGTTAGTACCAACATCCTTATCAGCCGAAACAACAACAACAATGATACCTGCATCAACTACCGGTATAATCAATCCGTTATTACATAAAACTAACAATAATATTAATTTAAACTCTAATACTAAAAATAGTCCGTTAAATTTGTCTCTACCGTTTTCTGAGCAAAATATCACTAACAATACAACATACGCTAATATGGTTAAACAAAGAATAACGCCGATAAAAGATTTTAAATACCCTACTGAATCTGAAGGAATCATATTTAATCATTACGATGGTTTGAAAATAAGCACTTAAAGATCGTATCGGAGGACCAAAATATATTACTGCAGCTTCTAGGGTTAGTAATAACCGAGTAATCGTCTTTTTGTCAAATGAAGAAATAGCAAAAAAACTTTCTAACCAAATATGGAGGAATTAAAATCGGAAATAACTTCATTAAGGCTAAACCGCTTACAAAACCGTCAACAAAAATTATTCTTTCACACGTCTCTCCCGTAATACCAAATAGTGTTTTAGAAGATTACCTTAAAAATGAACTTTTACTGGATGTAGCGTCATCGATATCTATATTAAGAGTCAATCCAAGTGACAGTTTATTTTCACATGTTGTTAGCTGGCGTCGACAAATTTACGTCCGAAATAATATGTCTGATATAAAGCTCCCAAACTCTTTTAATATTACACATAATGAGAGAACATACAGAATTTTTCTAACTTTCGATCAGTTAGCATGCTTCAAATGTCATAAAACGGGACATAAAATCGAAGATTGCCCATATTTGGACGACACTCCATTTCCTGATGTAGAAGATCAGCTAGAAACTAGAGACGACAATAAAGAACACAGAAACATAATAAATGAATCAATACAACATATACTGCACAGGGAAGATGTTATGGATACCCCTGTAAATCTAAGCAACGACAATTCAAAAATACCTTCCAATACTAATTATTCGTCAGCGCCTAAAGATCAATCATACATAACCTCGGATATGATGGCACCCAAAAAGACAATTAACAACCATAAGCGACCACTATCCCACGCATCATCGACTCCAAGTGAGACCAGCAGACCGATAATGCAAGATGTCGGAGCCAACAAAAAACCGGTAAAGAAAAAACTGAAAAAATACCAGCAAAAATCCTTCTCTCCAAAAACAAGAGGAAAGTGATTCATCAAACGACGAGAAAGAAATTCAGCACCAACCAACAGTACTATCGATAAAAGACGCCTTACAACCCATTAAAGAAAATTTCGAAACAAAGAAACATATGTACCCTATACCAGCTTATTCAAATTTTTTACTGTTTATCGATATGTGCAGAAATAACGGCCAAATCCCTACTACGGCTGCTGAGTTTACATCGGATCTCGCAGGATTGATCAACATGATCGAAGAAAACCGGCCTTTCCTCCAAGACCGTAGCATGAAAATATGGTTTACGAAAATCAAAAAAACCCTCATTGAACATCTCAATCAGCAAAGAAACGAGACAAACTCCCAACACGAGTCACAACAAAATAAGAATACGGATAGCGAATTCGATGGAGAACTAAAGTACACCATCTCACAGATGTTCCATGAATCGCCTCAAGTTATCCCTGCAGGAAGTACGGAAAACGATATGTTCGAACTCCTTATGGAGATATTAAAAACCAAAACAAAAATGGCCGATAGAGTCATTGCCAATTACTATCAAAATCCGGAAGAAATCTTTCCTTTCATCGTTCAGCTGCGGCCTAATGTGAAGCACCGCGGCCTCAAAAACCGATTGACTAGAATTTTAAGTCACCATGATACACCGACGTCTGACGCGACACAAGAATTAGACTCAAATGAATCAAACTTGTCAACTTAAGCGATCATCTATTTTTAATATTACTTAATATAAGTACTAACATATATAGTGTAATTATATATAAGTTAAACTTCGTTGCTATATACAATGACAGACTGTCTACAGTGGAATGTAAACGGTTACTTTCAAAGAGTAGCTGAACTCAAACAATTAATCTATAAACATAAACCATACATAATTGCAATCCAAGAGACACACCTTAAACCACAATCCCAAGTAAACCTACCAAACTATACCGTTTTTAGACACGATAATCCTACCAGTTCCTATGCTAAGGGCGGAACTGCGTTATTTACATCAAATTCATTCCAAGCGACTAGCATACAAACACCAACAGAAATCCAAAACATTGCTGTCTCTATCTCTATCCCACAGATATCCCAAAAACCAATTACAGTTTGCTCGGTTTACATTCCACCAACTCAAAATATATCTACTAGGTCTCTAACAGAACTTCTAGCCTACCTCCCAGAACCGCTCATTCTGTGTGGTGATTTCAATGCCCACAATTCACTTTGGGGCAGTAAATTCTCTAACACTAAAGGCAATATAGTTGAGCATGTGCTGGCTAATTATTCGAAACTAATCCTCTTAAATAACAAACACTCCCCAACCCACATAAATTCAAGTTACGGATGTTTTTCATCTATTGATCTAACAATATGCTCAAACTTTCTAGCACCTAAACTCCAATGGGCCGCATACACAGATCCTTGTGATAGTGACCATTATCCCATAGTGGTCTCTTTAGAACACCACAAACCATGTCAAGTAGGATCTATACCGAAATGGAACATTCCCAAAGCAAATTGGTCTTCGTTTTATGATGTTACAGCCAACATAGATCAACTTCCGTGTCCTACAATCATTGCAGATTCGGTTGATGCTTTCACTAATCTATTGATTCGTGCAGCTGAGAACTCCATACCCAGATCTTTTAACTCAATTAAATCTCGAAAAGTACCTTGGTGGTCCGAAGAAATCAAATTGGCCATAAAAAATCGCAACAAAGCCCTGCGTAAATTTCGAAATAGCATGTGTCAACAAGACTTTATACAATATAAAAAACTTAGAGCAAAAGCCAGAATACTCATCCGCTACTCCAAAAAGCAGAATTGGATAAATTTTGTATCTAGTATAAACCAGCCTGTATCTTCTGCAGCCATGTGGAATAGTATAAAAAGATTAACAGGCAATAAAACAACTTTTGCTATCACCCAACTCCAACACAACAACCAAATCTATGTAGACCCCCTTAATATTGCTAATACTCTAGCGAATCATTTTTAATCTGTGTCATCAGATAAAAATTATGATAAATCGTTTATCACTATTAAAGAGAAAGCTGAATTAATACCCATAAATTTCCACTATCACTCTGGTAATTATTACTACAACCAACCTATATCAAGCCAAGAAGTAAATTACATTATCCATAAATTCAAAAATACGGCTCCAGGCCCAGATCAAATTCATCCTGCTATGCTAAAAAATCTTCACCCTAAAGCTATATCATATCTCACTCAAGTGTTTAACGAAATTTTTACAACAGGCCAGTATCCACCTCAATGGAAAACAGCTACTGTCATCCCAATTTTAAAACCCAACTCAAACCCATCTAACCCACAATCATATCGCCCTATATCTTTAACCAGCGTTATTGGGAAAACTCTGGAAAAAATAGTCAACAAACGCTTAGTTATGGTACCTTGAATCTAATAATATTATCACTAACTATCAATATGGCTTCAGGAAAAATCGATCTCCAATTCAAGCGGTTTGTGACCTCGAAAGTGAAATACAAAAGGCCTTCACCAATAAATCCTGTTTATATGGACTATTTTTTGATATTGAAAAAGCATATGATCGGATATGGAGATATTACCTATGTCAACTATTACACCAATGTGGCCTTCGTGGTCACCTTCCTATTCCACTCCAAAGTTTTTTAAATAACCGTTCCCTTACTGTCAGGATAAATGGTGTTTTATCTACGCCATATGAAGTCCAAAACGGAGTCCCCCAAGGCTCAGTTCTAAGTGTAACACTTTTTCTACTTGCCATAAACAATATTGTGACTAATGTTCACTTCCCACTTACACAACGGTTATTTGCCGATGACTACAGTATTAGTATCATAAGTTCAAACCCTCAAAGAGCGCATAGACTATTACAAGAAACCCTAAATCGCCTATCTCAGTGGACACATAATCTTGGATTCCGATTTTCTAGCACAAAAACACATTTAGTAATCTTTCGAAAAAGAAAGCCAGCGCCCAAGTTCCATACCCTGCTTTTATATGGAAAACCAATATTAATTCAAGATAATACAAAATTTTTAGGTATACACTTTGATCAGAAATTAACCTGGCTTCCACACATAAAAAATTTGAAAGCAAAATGCCAACGGGCAATTAATGCGATGAAATATTTAGCTAACCCAATAACTGGCTGCAATAGAGGTAGACTACTACAACTATATAAATCTCTTGTGCTAGCCAGAATCGATTATGGAGCACCTATATATGGCCAAGCTAATAAGTCAGCATTAAAACTTTTAGACACAATCCAGACAACAGCTCTCCGAATCGCTACAGCAGCGTTCCGCACTACTCCAATAGACAGTCTATGTGCGGAAACAGCTATTCCCCCACTCCACTACCGTCGATTACTCTCTACCTTTAATTTTGTTATCTCAGCTGCCCAAAACCCCAGTATACCTATATATGACTATCTCTTTAACCCAAACAATTCACCAAATCATATAATGATCAGGCACCAAAAATTGACCTGTCAAAAGTACAACACCCACCCTCCTCTCTTAACCATATTTTCTGAACCTCCATCGTGGGTCTCTCAAATCCCTGAGATCCGATTGGATTTATCAAAACTTCTTAGACCAGCTGATAAAAATATAATCTTGGGAAAATTACAACTAATCCTCCAAGAATACCCTAACCACATCCAATGCTACACCGATGGCTCTAAAACCCAAAAAAAGAGTGGCTTGTGCGTACTCTGTAAATAAAAAAATATTCTCACATCGCTTAAGCAACCGTCTATCTATCCTATCTGCAGAACTAACAGCTATCTTATTATGTCTCCAATATTTCGTACGCCACTTTCAACAAAACCTGATAATCCTGTCTGATTCTCTTACGTCACTCCAACTACTACAAGATCCATTTCCATCAAACCCAATTGCTCAGCGCATTAAAGTGATTCTAAACACTATGCATCTACAGTCTATTTCAACAAAATTCATCTGGATCCCAGGCCATGTAGGAATTCCTGGACATGATATGGTGGATTTGGCTGCCAAATCTGCCAAACTCAACAGTTAAATTTCTATGCTTATTCGTCCTACTGCCGAAGACCTCAAACAACATCATAAAGAGCTAATACTCTCTATGTGGAAGCAGTATTGGCATAACATAGAAAGTAATAAGCTTCGAGACCTCAAAGAAAAGCCGATACCGTGGAACTCCTCAAACCGAAAGTCACGTCAAGAAGAGATAGTGATTACTCGGCTACGTACTGGACACACCCGACTTACTCACTCCCATCTCTTATCAAATCTTTTCTCTCCCGACTGTCCTCATTGTGGCAAAGAGGGCTTAACGGTTGATCATATTTTCACATGCTTAAAGACAGCTCCTCTCCGACTCTCTCTCCATGTTCCTTCAAGCCGTACTCTAGCTCTTAATGATTCCTCCAACTCCATAGATAAAACAATAAATTTCATTAAACAAGTCAAACTTTTCCATCTCATCTAATCTCATTCCCTTCCTAATTGAGCCGTGAAGCCCTCTGTGTAGCTATGTGGCTCATTAATTGAATAATAAAAAAAAAAAAAAAAAAAAAAGTATTGATAATAAACGTTTGATATACACAAGTATCTTGAAGCCTATTTGGATCTACGGAGTACAGCTTTCGGGGTTGTGCTAAACCTACAAATCTGAAGATAATACAGACCGCGCAGAATAAAATCCTTAGGCTCGTAACCAAGGCGCCATGGTATGTATCAAATCAAACGTTGCATCAAGATTTAGGGATAGAGTATGTGACAGATGTTATTAATACTCATGCCCGAAGACACGCAGAAAGACTTGAAAGTCATCCGAATAAACTTGCTATTGGGCTGCTACATACTGCTAATGATAGGAGGCGGCTGAAGCGTAAGAAACCTCATGACCTTGTTTAAGGTAAAGTTTATCGGGTAGGTACTATTGGGTACTTCTCCCTTCATGCTAAATATTCCCCTGTTAAGAATATTGCTAAATGGCCTAGATGGCCAGTTTGTAATACAATAACAATTAAAAAAAAAAAAAAAAACAAAAAAAAATACTATTCCGAAAAAAAAAACTAACTTAACTTGATCGTTATGAAGAATTTCAAAAATCTTACGGTAACGAATTGAGATGTTTTTTTTTTTTTCATTCAAACTAGTTGCTTCGAGTGTAAAAAAGTTCGCTGCGGTGATCGATCAAAGAGTTTTGTAAAACGATTAATTTAGGCTTCTTTCGGCAGCGGTGGTAATCGTATAGGCGGATTTGTCAATAGCTCGTCGGGCAAAGGAGATATTACCGAGTCATCTGAAACTGTTGAAAAGCGAATTGAAGGAGAGCGAAAAATAAATCTGACGGTCAAAAGAGCAATTAAGGCCAACTTTAAAATTGATTTTACAGACAAAGGGCGGTAGAAAGCAAAAAGAAAAAACAAGCGTACACATTAAAAGGAACTTTAATTGAAAACCGGTGTTGCTCGAACGATGCCTTATTAAACTGGAAGCGCCCTTTACCGTTTAACGTACGGCACAGATAATTAAGAATTCAATTAAAATTTAATTTTTCCGTTATTTTTTCTTCCGAGCAGATTTTCGACTTTCAGACAATTTTTAGAGTTCTTTATTAACGCGTTGTTTGCCTTCGTATTCCCAAATGCGAGCTAGCCTTTGTGAGGACACTTCTTAATTTTGCCGCTTATGAAGTAGAGTTTATTTACTCTGAATTTTGCGCTAGTCGAACAGTTATCGTCGCTGCTTGTTTTCCTACTTGCAAGAAGCGGCCGATTTAATACTGGGACGAATGAAATTCAAGTTAAACGGCAGAAAACAATTAAATATTTCCTTTACTAATCTGAAAAAGGCAAGCACGCTTCAACGACTCAGCACACGCACCTGGTTAGTTATAAAATTCTCGGCGCCTCGTTTATATCGATAGAAGTCTGCTGACTTGCAGTTTTTAATTAAGCGCAAAAGTTTAGCATGTACCTTCTGTAAGCACGTTCGAAATTAAAACGGCTTCAAAGTTCCCGCACAACAGGCTATTGAAATGTCGCTGTATCGGTAAAAAAGTAAAAGATAGTGTATATATTCGGAATCAAACTGGTAAATATTCATATTCCCGATGTTTTGTTTTTTGTTTTTTTTTTAATGGGTTTGTCAACGTCGACATTGGTCGAAGAGTAGGGAAAAAGGGGGAAGGAAAGTCAAATCTTTATCGATGTTGCGTGCGATTTATTTATTCTTTTTCAAGAATACCGTCCATTAGTCATAATCTCTTCTTCTGATACATTATTAAATGGTTATTGTTGCCGCTAATATTATAAGTAAAGTCTTATACTTGTTAGTTTAATGAATAAACATGACTAAACATCTTGAGACGTTACAGAAAATATGTGCAATAGCATTTTTTGTTTGTTTTTGTTTGTTTTTTGTTTGTTTTTAGTTGGTTTTTTTTGGTTGATTTTTTGTTTGTTTTTCGTTTGTTTTTTAGTTGTGTTTTTTGGGAGGAGAGGAAGAATATGCTTCATTTTTTGCACTAATAAAAAGAAATTTAAAGATTAACGACACACTTTAAAAAAGATATGCACAATATTCGAAAATCTGAAGGAAAAATTTTGGTCCGTTTCAGATTTTCAAACCATATTTCGTCTTTGTACTTCATCTTTTTCAAAATTAATTAAGTTCGGACCATTCATAGGGTCAAAGGTGTGGGGGGTAATTGAAAAAAAATTACTAGCGCATCCGCTTCTAATCATTTTAAATGTCTGTCATTCATGATAACTCATTATTTCAGATTATCTTGTATTACTTCTTTTTAATAAAATAATTTACAAGCCAGCAAGTGTTCAATTAAGGATGTGTTCGCCATTGTTTTTTCTACGTCTCCATAAAAAGTGAATGTAAGACACGTTGCAGCCGCTACAACCGTTAGTCCCTATTTTAACTCTAGCTGAAAGTATTTCGTTTGTTTTTCTTTCTTTTTTTTCCCCTTTTTCGAACGATATTTTCCACGGATTTCTGTTTTATTTTTGATGTTGTCTTCCGTTTGTTTCTTTGTTTTCTTGACTATTTAATTTTTTATCTATAATGAAAATTCTACTTTATTAATCTTATCGATTGATTTCACCTTCATTATTATTCTGATTATTTTTACACGTCCCTTCGAAGTCGCCCTATCAAAGTCATACAAGAGATGTTCGCTCATTCCGTTCGCCTACAGAACATGAGGATCGAATCAATAATGATGAAATTGAAATATATTTGAAGAAATTTATATTTCGACATCCTAGCAGTTGTAAATTTCACAATATAATTCAGTCGAAAATTTTCGAAAGCTATTAATTTGTTATCTCGACTTTCGTCACATTTGTGAAACCTCTTTTTTAAGAAAGTCAGCAGGCGCTAATTATCCCTCATAAAAATGACTAGTAAAGGGCGCGTCTTAGATCAGCGTAACCGCTAGAGAGAGATATTTTACTTGAAATTTTTGCGCTTTTTTCTTTCTCGTTATTATTATCGCGCGATATCCGTAATTAGTCTATTTCTTCTCTGGATTCTCAGACGGGTTTCTAAGTTTGCTTCTAGAATTGAAAAATTTGATTAATATCATTAGATCGATGAAAACCGATAATTCTTCCATTTGTTACTCCGGCGTCAGAAAGAAGCAGGTGTTATTTTTATACGTCCGCAGCGTCCGTTTTTTTTTGTTGTGCTTGTTAGCGTAAGTTCCCATGTGGTTCTATTTTAACGATTCTTTGTTCGTTCGAAAATGTCAACGGCGGTACCGTGTACCTTGTTGTCCCCTATATGTATGTATCTTTCCGTCGAATTTGTTTCTCTCGCCATGTGACCGAAATATAATACCTTCATTTATTCTAATTAGCAATCTGTTATCAATTTTCACAGTAAGTCTAGAACCGATTTGTTAGTTCGGCGTACCCCCCATCGTCCACGGTGTCCGCAGCATTTTTCTGTATATTCCCATCTCAGAGGCATTTATCCGATTTTGATCCATTTCTTCGGCTGCCTTCCGATCCACATGTTGCAATTGGAAATTAAAACTATTTTTAGTTTAATGTTTTTCGTTCTATATTTTTCTGAGTTTCATTGTTGCAACTCACGTCATTACAAGACGTCTGCGGTTATATCTTTCACGTCCTCCTACGTTTATAAGTAATGGCCCAATGCAATTACGTTCGTTTGCTACTTCGTATTACATGGAAATTTCCTTAGTTTACGGTTAATCCCGTCGATTTTACCTTTGCCTTGGACTGATTCACTTTTAAGCCATAGTTTTCACACGTGTACGGTCTTCAGTCTATTTATAAAATCTACTATTTTTTTTTAGATGATGCTAACAATACTATATTGTTCGCGTAACGAAGACTGTCTTAACCTTACGTGTTCCTATCGTTATTTCCGCTTCCCAATCATCAAGTGTTTCCTGCATCACGTATTCACCATATATAGATACATCCCTGTGTAACTCCTGCTCTCAGTTTAAGAGGCTCCGTCGAATTGATGATGATTCATGTAGAAGTTTCTACTGATCTCTATCAGATTTTTTGGCATTTCTATTTGTTGTAGTGTTTATCATAGATTATTTAGTTTGAAAAACATAAATACACGTTTCAAGTTGAAATCCTCGCGGTTTTTCTATAATTTGCCGGATGTTTCGGATTTACTTCATGATTCCCCGTCGTAGCATGTGAATTCGTCTTTCGATATTTGTGGTAGTAAGTGTTTTTTAGAAGCCTTTCACTGATTATATTAAGTAGTATTTTACCGGTACATACGTTATAAGCTGTATTATGATTCTGTAACTGTTACAGTTTAATGGTGATCTGTTTTTGTCCTAGAATAAAAGTCAATCTGTACCAATCTCCCTAGTATTCCATATTTTTTCACATAATACGCTGCGCCTCAAATTCAATTTGTTGTCCCCTATCTATTCCACGGGACTTTCGCTAAAATATTCCATCATAGCTGTCGCTTTTTTTCCTCTTTTCTTCAGTTTCTTTTTTTACTCTTCTGACTTTAAAATTTTAGCTTCAGTTTAGTTTGTTATTTCTTCCTCCATAATTAATTTACTATGGAACGGTAATTTGCTAATTTTTAATTAGACAAAAACTTAAATTATTATCAATATTCTAATTACTACGGATACAAACATAGACAGGCTACCGATAGAAATATTACGCGTTCAAAACATTTTCAATGATACGTTTTGTTTATTAGTAATTGTACCGGTCAGTGAGATGGTACGTGTATGTTAAGTGTGATCCATTTACTAGGGAGCCATTAATTCCCTCAGCGAAATACTTTCTTTGCTCAATATAACTAGACAAAAGTTAGCCAAAAAAAAATTATCGTCATTAGAATATAGGAAAAATTAGAACACCAAAAATTTAAAAATTAAATGGCCGTTGAACGACTTCAGTTATTACCAACGTTGGTTTATACAAATGTGTTAAAAGTTATCAGTAGTTGTAACAAAACGTCCCACCACAGTAGACTATTTACTAGAATTTATTTAACGTATGTCAGTAGCCAAATGGTTTCTCGCTAGGCTGAAAAAAAAAAAAAAAACAAAAAAACTTTTTAGCGTATGTATTTTTAATGTTTTGTGAAAAAAAACAAAAAAAAAAAAAAAGCGAAAAAACCTAAATTTCAACCTACAGAATTCTGGGGTTAGGGTCTACCCCCTCCGCACTACAGCAACAAATCCATCATTTTCGTACTACTCTCGATCATAGTGAAAAATTTACAGCGTTGTCAGACAATTTCTCGTTTCTCCCGCCTAATTGAATCAGAAATTTCTGATGAAAATTTTTAGCCACTGCTAGGAGAATGCAGGAAAGCGGAAGCCCGTCAAAGTGTTTAATAGTGTAGCTGGTTAAGAAAGAAATCAACCTCGGAATTCAATGGCCAGTAATGACGGAGAGAATGGGAAAAAAAAGAAAACGAGAAAAAGGCCGAAAGGGAACTAAGGTTAATTGAAAACGGGAAAAGGCAAAGGGAAAAGGCAAAGGGAAAACGCTGCCGCGTTTTATAGCTGAATAAGTTTTTCATTTCAATTATAGACTAGCGTTCTAAAGTGAAGAAAAATTACAGTTGATCGCTATGTCTGAAGGTTCGTGCCCGGTAAAAGAAAACTATGAATAAACATGTAGAGACTCGGTAAAAAACGTTCTGCACGGCCGGGACATTTCGAGGACAATCGAGCAGCGGGACGCGGAATTTAAACGTTGTCACTTGCAAAAAGAGCGCGGAAGGACGACGTTAAAAACGGGAAACGAACGGAATGAATGGAGAACGATGAAAAATCGACGTGAGTTCCGCTGCGGGAATCGTCTGAGTTCCGGTGACGAGTCCTGGGTCGGAATTGCGTTTACGGTTCGCATTGATGCCGTTAACGTGTAGCGTCCGGGTACGCAGGTCGGTGCACAGCTAGTCGCGTCCCGGTCGGCGAAAGGTACGAACGGCTAATAAAATAAACGGATGCGGCTTTCGATGCAGTCGCAAAGGCTTTTAATAAAACAGTGTGCCGTTCGTTCGTTCTTTTTTGGGGTTTTTTTTTTTTTTTATTCTGTCGTCCTCTCTTTTTACCTTTGCGAAAGATCTATCAACGCTGAACTGTATCTGTCCGTGCGACGACGGCTGGTGGTAGGACGCTGTAAGCTGATAGACAGATTGCGTCTCTTTTATTTCCCCGAAAATTCGACCACTTTACGAGTCCTCCCGGTGCCGCCGCTCTCGTCGTACCCGTTCGTTGAGGCACTTTATGACTCGTTCGCCGGTCGACGGTCACTCCTGCACCCCGAACGGAACGATTTTATCAGCATCCCGACCTCGTTCTTTTAATAACGTTCTCGCTTTGACGACTGAGCCATATACCGTCGGCTGAATTCATTATTGCTATTACTCATCACGCGGCCGCGTTCTCCGTCTACGAAAATAACAACTCTGCGATGGCCGTATGGGGTCCCGTTTATTATTTTTACCGAAATATCATTTATTGCTTTTGTAATAACAAGACGAGTTGCCGTTGACTGATGTGTCGCTTTATTCCTCAACAGGGAAAGGGCTGTTCTATACAAATTTAGCCCAGAACAGCACGTGTCTTTCTATCGCGGCTGTTTGAAATTTTTTATTGTTTTCTGCCCGCGCGGCGCAGGTAAATGCGATAAAAACGTAAATACCTCTCTGCATAGGGTACGAGATAACGAGAAATATAATAAAATTTACCGTACGTAGGAAAATAAATAAAAAATTTGTCGAAGAGGCGATTAATCCCCTCCCGCCGATATTCGACAATTCCGGCGTTCCCGAGGGGAGACGGTTTCCGCCTTGGTTAAAACTACTTTTACCTCGTAGAAAAGTTTTCGCGATAAAGGAAGTTCTCCTGGAAAATCATAAAAAATTACCGAAGAAAAGTAGCAACAGTTTACGTCTTTCCATGCGGCTTCCTTCAAGTATGTTACGAGAGGCGGATGGGGGTCGCAGACAACTGAAGGTGCATTTATACTGTTGAAAAAAATGGTCGGTAATTTTCGGCATTAAATTAATACGCAATATTTAAAGCTAAACCGTTTTAAGTGAACTCTAGAATGAACATTTTAATAACTATGAATTTCTTTGTCGGTTTTTTGCTTAATAGTGCAAAAAATTGTCCAAAAAACTGATAACATCGGATGCAATGTTTATGCTCAGTGTTTAGTCGTAATTGTAAAACGTACCGACGCTCACATAAACGACAAGTGTTTATGAAATTACAAGTGCATAATGCACGAGTGTGTCTGTAACTATATTTAATTATACCGAAATTTCGTTTAGCAAAAATATGTAATTGTCTTATTAAATGATTTCACCGACATTTTTTGAGGATAAACACTAAAAGGCAGAAATGGTAATTAGCCGACAGAATTCGGAGTCGCGTACTTCACAAATATATGCTTTTTTTGTTTTCTTCTTTTTGCTTTTTTTTTTACAGTTATTAACATTCGGCATTTTAATTACAGCGATCGTAAAGAGGGGAGTGTAATAGAAAAATATAAACTCATATTTATGCCTATCAAGGTAACGAGAATAAACAATTCGCGTACAGATGATAACGCTCTAGATCTCTCTTTTTGGTATCCCCCCCCTGATGTATATTCAGGTTGTATTTAGAAACTGGTTCACTGATTTCTGGGCAGCGATCACCTCTCACCGTATTAATAGAAATCAGTAATGACGTAGTTTTTTTTTTTTTTTTTTTTTTTTTGTTTTCCGGCTTAGCCTTAGCCAGTTTTTCCTTTAACCCTTTATAGGGTATTTTATAAAACTTTCTTATTTGTTATTTCCATATTTCTATGTTGTGGCATTTTATAAATGTATAATGTAGCTAAATTAAACGTTAGATCTGCCACTATCGGTGTTGCTGAAACCTGCATCTCTGATGGGATTTCAAAGTTTGTCCCTACCGACGTAGTAGGGAACAGCGTAATTTCAATTATACATATTTAAAAAAATGGAAACTCGATGAATGTGATTAGGCCAGTGTACCAGTTATGTAAAGATCTGTAATGTGTGAAGAGTGATAGAATTCTTTTCTTTTTTTTTTTTTTTTTTTTTTTCTGAAGCCGACTTGTCATGACAATGTTAATACAGATTTTTTGTCGCGAGTGATGCGAATGGACGAATTCGGCTCCGAATTTAATGTTCCAGGCATGAAAATTCTCGATCGTCGGCATCAACGCTGATTATATTATGTACACGATTTTCGCTTATGAAGCTCTAATTTTTGAAAAAATTCGTTATTATAAATATTCCGGTAGTACTCGTACCTGGTGTAATAATAGGTGACCAAGATTATTCAACGAGAAAATTCCACTTGTTTATTAACAAAATATTTCCTAGCTTCACTTTTTTTGTATAAAATTTAAAATTAATAGCGTGAAAATTCTTCCTCTTTTTTTATATGTTTTTTTTTTTATTTATTTTATTTTGGGCGTGCCAACTACATTATTAACCCGCTGCGAGTGAAATTTTTGGAAGTTATGATGTGCAGCAGCGAGATTTTAACCCGGGGTTCTAAACGAACGAATCACAATTAACTAATCAACTACGCTACGGTAGCTGGCCAGCATGAAGCGGGCTTCTATTTTGACATGCAACATACACTTTTTTGCGTCTGATGTAATATGTCGATTTTTAAAGTTATTTTAGCAACACGCTGTAAAGGAGAATTTCAACCGTGGCACGGAAATTGCAATTTCTTTTTTCCATATTATCGGATACGATTTGTTTGCCTCGAAATAACTTTAAAAAAAATCAACAATGATGGTTTATCGGTAAATTAAGGAGAAGGGGGAACGACTTTTTGAAAAATCTTTAGCAGACGAAAAATCTTTAATTAATGCATTCGGAGAAGTAACTTAATATTTTGCAGGGATAAAAATACTTTTCTCGCACACTATGTTACGACAGTCTCGCTGTAAAACGATGCCACCGACAAAGTAAAATAATCATAATTTTCCCAAAGAAACGAGTATTTTCAAAAGACACGAAGAGGTGAGAAGGAAATTTTTTAATCACTTTTCCGCTTCTCTTGTTCGATGTACACGTTTTCGCTTTGCGTGAGATTTCAAAGTAAATTTAAAAATAAAAGAAGTCATTACTTGTAAAAAAATATAGCTGACCATCAGCAAACAGGAAGAAAAAAAAAAAGGAAAATATTCTACAAGCAAATTGGACAAAAAATTCAAATTCAGTTGCAAACTTCAGATGTCAATATTATTCATAGAATTGATGAAGGTTTCGAGACAAAACAAATCGGCGAAACTCGGGGAAATTCATCGATATCGAGCATTCTGTGTTCGCGTAACTACAGTGTCTATTACAACGTCTTCTCACGGGTAATCATCGATCTTACATTATTTTTCAGGTAGCTTTCCCCGGCTGATTTCTCCGGCGTTCGATATACATATAGCGTATATCGATTATTTCGAATTAACGGAAAAATTACTAAAAAATACTACAAAGAAATTTTAAAAATCGATAAAGATTATAACTTTTTTCGTTCGATGGAGTTCGCTGTATAAAATTTCCCGGAATACGAGAAACGAGCTGATTAGTTCGATAAAGTTACTTATCCAAAATCTTCTATAGAATAAAACGCTGAACTGAAACGTTACCCACCGGTTAAATTACATAGTGAGCATTTGAAAACGTGAACAACTCTAATGCACGCAGAGTGACGACGGCGCATAAAGCAGAGGAAACATCTACACGTAAAGGTCTAACACTGTCGAAGTTTAGACGGAGGCTTGATAGGCTTGATAATTTAGGAACGACGAAAAACCACGCTCGTCTGTTTTTAAACATGTTCAGGAGCCGTGTGCATATGGCACGGGCCAATCGCCAACTTGTACAAGAACAATTAGCAGGCCTTCGGTATTAACGATTTTTCCGTCATTAATAAGCTTCTTTTAAAATTCCAAGTTACAAGGGAAAGAAAAACCTAAACGAATCCATCTTTCAGGATGTCATAATCGGCGGCAATCGCTATTAATGTGGGTAACTGACCTTTCGGAGATCAGAATTACCGCTAAACTACACAATTGATCGTATAATTTCAGTTGTAGAACTGTCAATTTTGGAATTCTTAATAAGAAACCAAACTATTCGTACGTGCATGACTCCGCCATTTTCCGTAGTTTAAATAATTTCCCGGTTTTTAACTGAAATACAGACATAATCGCTTGTCGTCACACTGTAAGTCAAGTCTATTCGTGACAACGCTGAAGATTATAAAAAAATCTTCCACAAACGCAACCGGGTTTTCTAAAATTTACTCCCTCATCATGCTGTAGCACTAATTCGTGTCGTTCTCCTGAATTCAGTGCACGAAATGCTAATGAAAAACTGGTTCCGTAAATTCCTTCACGCTACAAAATCCATTATGGTGTCCATTTATAATTACCATTTAATTTTCCACAGATATCTGCTACATTCTAAAAATCGTTATATCAGTACTGTTACAAAATTCTTACAAGGTTCGTTAAATCCGTCGTGTCCCCTTCTCCGAAGTCTATTTGTTATATACTTACTTGTTTGATGATGAAAATGCTCTTTTTACCGAGGAATGTCGTCAAAAGCAAAAAAACAAATCGCGATAGCTATTCTTCATAAGGGGGACCCGGGTTCGAGCGAGAAATTCGGTGAAAATCCATTTTCTGTTTATTCGCGAAACTTCAGTTTTAATAAAACAACGCAATCAGGAATAACAACGGCTAACTCTGGTCACCATACCGAACGAACAAAATTTAATGCTTCGATCCGATTTTTCTCTCTCTCTTACGTCGTATTGCCCGTTTGTGGACGTTGTGATCAACCATCACGATCCAGTGAATCGATAACCTGTCAATATTTTTCTCTGTTCTTAATAGTTCCGATAAGGGCAGTTTTATGACAGATTCGAAGAGCCTCATCGGTGTCGACTCCTTTTGCCGTTAATATTTCCTCGCATGAGAATTCTTTCTAATCCGTTCCGTCTCATTACATGGCTAAAGAACTTTAAGCTTCGCCTCATTATCGTGGGCAATAATCGTTGGCCATGTACACAGTTGTTTTGAGATTGAACGATTGGTTTTCTGTCCATGTTATTCTTAGCATGCGCCTATAGTAAATCATTTCAAATGCTTCGATTTTCCGGCGTGACGCTTACGTTCAAAGACTCTGAACCGTAACGAAATATTTAGTGTACTAGCGTTTGTTTTCTTCACTTGGCATGTTACACTTGTCGGTCTTTTCATATTTTTGTAAGTTTTTGCCAATAGCCATGCCTATTGTTCGCTTTATCTCCATGTTGCAGTTCCCATTATTGGGGTTATATAAGCGCCGACGTATGTGCTTTCAGATTTTTTACCAATGTTGGTTATTAAGTTTCTCTGGTAATTCGCGCGCCCTATTAACCGTTCTTATTGTTTGCATTTTGATCATCGGTTTAATGCAAGATTAGCCTTCCGGCTGAACTATTTACCAGTCCTTTTTAGTCGGCGGCGATTGCAATTATGTCATCGGCGTAACCGGAATTATCTATTTTCTTAACAGACCTTGTGAAGGATGTGGGACTTACTTTTCTTCACCAGCGATGTTGACTCCTGCTTTCCCCCAATTTTCAGTTAGCTGGCACATAATCCATTCTCGCTGTACTTATTGAATAATATAGGGAATAGGGTAGGATGCATTCTCCCGATACAATACTTAATTCTCCGATGTGATACAAAACTAGCCCGATGATAATTTTGCATCAACTGAATATCGGCGGTGCGTCGGCGTTCCTAATACGATGATCGAAAACACGTAGAATAATTCTTGTTCACTACAGAGCAGCACCGATCTTCATTAAGCCCGAAAAGCAATCTGACGAAATCAAAATATTTCGGTCGCGTTACTTTCATTCAGTAAGACTTCGCACAACGCCATCGTCATTGAAAGAGACATCTTCTTTTATAGGAACTAGATATTTACAGCGGAAATTAAAAGACGGAGAAAAAATCTACGGAATATTCCGGGGATTAAATGTGAAGTCGAAGAAAAAAGAAATCCATTTATCAGATTAAAAATCGGTTATACCGAACGGGATTAATTTCGGCTAGCCAATCATGGTCCAGAGTATATTGAAAAAAAAAAAAAAAAAAAAAAAAAAAGAATATGAAAAATATGTTTCGAAGCAAAGAATGAGACGGTTTCAATGTTAACAAAAAAACATACTAAATACGAGTAAATCAATTTATCGCAGGATTGTATATTATCCTAGAATTGGTAAGAATTTATTCGTACTCGCGATGTTAACAGAGTAATACCGCTTAAATTGAATAAACTATCGCGCAAGACCGCGATGTCGGGTAACGAAAAATAAATTTAAAGAAAAAGAAAAAAATGTAAAATTACGTCGCAATCTCTTTTTTACCGCGAGGAAATTTAAGGGGGTTTCCCGGTTAAGATTTTGCATTTTTTTTTTTTTTCAACAAACCGGTGTTAAAAGGCTCAAGTTGGGCCAAAAGGGAAAAATTAAATTTGTTTCCGCATAAATTACAAATATTTTTACGACATCTCTAAAACGAGAGGCATATAAAAAAGGTTTCGAACCGAGGAACCAGTAAGTTTTATATGCGTGACAAATTCTCTCCGTGTCGCTGGAGTTTTTATTAGTTTTCCAGATAATTGCCTGACGGCGATAGGTAGGCAACCAAGAGCTCATCTGTAAGCACAGCTCAATGTGTAAGCGCAGAAAAACTTTAAAGTGGCAATGATTTTTCATCCTTTTTTTTTCCCCTTTTTCTGCTTCTCTTTCCAAGTCTAAGAACAGTTTCCACTTGGAGAAACAAAACTGTCCTTATCATCGGCAAAAATTAGAATCATCAAAAATCTCGGATTACTCGGATCGCCGTGAATAAATAATTTTTCATCCTTGTTAGTGGGACAGACGGAAAAAAACTTTCTAAAGGCGAATTGTTTTTTTTTTCTTTCCGTGGAACCATCCCTGTACAATATTTTCCGAAATTTTTAATATCTATCTCGCTTAACCGGATTCGTAACAACTTACACAGTTAACAATAGCTGTACAGAATTCAAAGTGATTTCCATCTGCTAGGAATTCTAACTCGCAGCATTTAACGGCGTAATAATAGCGGTTTAGCGTAATTTTCTGGAAATGATTGATCTTTTAGAAATGTCTCGGTACAGAAGAACAGGAAGTTGAACATCGAGAAAGACCTTCGCACCTTCGTCTTCTAGTATTTTGTTATTCGAGTTTACCGGTCCACTTTCCAAGTACCCGAGCCGAACTTAATTATTTCCAGTCACTTTAACGGGAGGAACTCATTAAAACCGTTACATGTGTGAGAGATATTACGACGGTGTTAACTGACCGGAATTTCCATACAGTTAGAACGGTACTTCTGGAGTTTTGATGTTGGTTTCTTTTTTTTTTTGTCTATGAAATTTATAAAATTGTCGCGTACAAGATGGAATGAGAAATTTTTTGATAAGTCATTTAATTACTTCGAAATCATTCCGTGAACGCCTTTTACACGTATATCATCTCTTTTTCGCATTTTCAAATTTTGAATTCCCGAGGAAAATTGCAGATTAGCCCCTACTTAAAGTATAATTGTACCGCTGAAAACTATATCATTCCCAATCAATGAACACTCTCGCATTATATTACAATTTGTACAGGTGAACCGCAAAATGAGTAGAGAACTCATGTTTTATAAAACATCTTTTGTCGCGAAATAAATATCGCAGCCGACTTGCGAGTTGATTATGTAATATTCTCGTACGGAAGTCATTTAGCGAATAAAAGGAAGTAAAGGAAGCCGCTCATACTACATTAATAATGCCACTTTGAGTTTGAAAACTGATACAACTACAAATACATCGAGTTAGAAATAGATTATGCCGGTGAAAATACCGCGCAACCAACTGCCGTCTAGGTATTGGTCATACAAATTTCACGTCTATCTTTTCGAAAAAAAAAAAAGTAAGTAAAACTTCGTGTACCGTGCTGAACCCACAGTATGTTCCTACGAACTAGAGGCAACTTATTCCGATCTAGACTAATGTTGTACTCGTTAAATTTGAAGATTAAATTCAGCTGCCTACTATACGCTCCGTTAAATCTAGCAACTTCAGTGATATCACTTGAACACAAACTGTGCCTCTAGGCGATACGGAGGGGGACATTAATTCTTCGGGACCGTGACAGAGGATATTTTAAACAATTTCTACCAGGTGACAATACGATTTATACTCAAATTATAATGCGAATATCGAATTAAACATGTTGTTATTTCCTCTATCCGAAAATACGCGCACTTTACAGTGAGCTATAATTTTTGTAAGGCAGCAAAGTCATAAATACGGTATAATAAGAGACTACCCTCCTGCACTCCTTGCATATAAAACGCGCAGAAACTCGATGAGCTTTTTGTATAGTAATTGTGCACGAAAAACAGACGAATATGAAATAATTGAGATTTGTTAGTTCGTTGCTTAGTAACGTATTCGCTGCTATTTCATTGGTAGTATTTTTTTACTGATAATGCTGCCGGCAAATCGCTATTTACTAGACGAGACATTAAGTTTCGATTAAGTTGTATTACTATCGTCTATTTTATGTCTTAATGCATTTTCAATACGTTTTTAATGCTCGACGAATTCATTTTTTAACCTCCTTCCGAATATGAAATGGAACGAACTGCACCGATGGGTACGTTTATCTTTTTCTTTCAAAAAACATTCAGTGACACTATAATGTGGTTGTTACTTTTAAAACATTTAATAACACTATATATAATTACCGCAACTGATAATTGTTAGAATAGTTAACGTGTAAAATTTTTAAAAATTTTACATACAAATAAGCGGTTACGGAGGAAATCACACATAAAAAATAGTTAACAACGTAGTATTTTTTTTTAAAGCTAAAATTGTATTATGCAATGTTTATTCTGAAAAAAAGAAACAATTCTCCCGTTTTTGTCTTTTTCTTTGTACATGTTTTCAATTTTCCGAATAGAGAATGAGAGAAAGAAAAAAAAAAATTTGCGATAAAATACACATATTTTTATGTTACACGGTTATTGGTTGTACCGCGAATTGGATCTGTTCGACTAGAGCCGTAGCATGTAATATTAGGAATTTTAATTTTTCACTCGAAGAAGTGATAATTTAGGAGCTAATAGCTGCCGTATAGTAAGGTAATAATGCCGAATTTTCAGTTCTTTTTTGCCGTTCAACGATTTTTGAACTTTTATATAGTCTAATTGTGAAACACTTGTTCATTAGAAAGTAATTAATGGACTGCGTGGCGGTTATAAAATTGTTTTCGGGGATCGAGTTAATTTTCGTTTTCATTATCTTACAACTTTTGAAGGGCTACAAGAATTAGTCGAAGTTAATGATCTTATCTGCCAGCGGTTTTAACGGGAGGGGAAAAAAAGCTCGTAAAAGAAAAAAAGAGCGATGATTTTAAAGTAGTTTCAATTGTGAAACAGGTTCGTGGAGAACGCAGCCATTATTAAGAAGTACAAAGTGAAACAAGTTGTTAAATAAAGAAGTGGGCAGTGCGAGATTTTCAACAAGCAGAAAAACTGACTCATGAGAAATCGTTTAACGATGCGTAACGAGAAAAAAAGGTTAGAAGATTAATGTGCGCAGACGTTGTGCGGATCAGTTAAATACTTTGCGAACGAAATAATAAAAGAAAAATGACGATCAGAAAAAAAGAGAGAGCTGAAAGATTGATTGATGCGCATGGAGATGAACAAAAAAATAACTAAAATATAGAAGCGGCTGAAATAACGTACTAAACTACTGTAGGCCGAGTGCAGAGTTTAACTATAATTCGAAACTCAAAAGTAGCGATGGTTTAATTGTTATTTGTTTTGTTTTTGTGGTTTTTTTGGTGTTTCTTTTTTTTTTTGTTCTCGTTTATTTTAGGAGGGTTTCATTTGATAATTTCGTTAATTTCGATGTAGCAGCGGGTGAAATTTAAATATTTTGGCACTTGATATAGAAGCAGAAAAGCGGGGAGAAATTGGAATTTTCTTCTTCTTTTTTTTTTTTTTTTTTTTATCAGTATGTTATACAGACCCCGTTAAATCACGTCTGACTAGAACGACGAATGGTACTGACGTTAAATGGTCAATAGCCATACAGTAGACTTAAAAAATTAATGGCGTATACATTCTATAGAAAACGGAAAATTTTCAACGCATCACTTCAGTTCGAAGTAAAAAATTAACTAAATGTTCAAAACTTATACAATGATTACTCTACTCATTTTAAATGATTTAGTTTAATTATTACAAAGTGAAAGAGAGAAAGTAATTTTAATATTTCTCTCATGTTTCATAAATGTTGAATACGATCAAAAATTAAAAATTAACCACCATTGTAGTAGTAAATTATTATTGTGAAAAAAAAATTATTAAATTTAAATGTTAAAATAATTTACATTTTTAAGTGTACTAAAAAAAGCTACGTACAATTAAAGTATGAATAATTTTCAATTATCTAACAGACATTTCATTTATGTACTAAAAATTATACAACATACATGCAACATAAAAGAAAAATATCTGTTGTGGTCACAAGCATGATACTTCCTTGTATGAGTATGTGAAGGCGCCCCCAAGCCTTAAAATTACAAAAACATTAGAAAATAAACAACAAGTATTTTAAAGGGTAAATCATAAAATATATTTAAAGTATATGCGTGATAAACTGGTACAGCTGCAGCCTTATATAGTGGAAGGACCACTTCCGCTCAACTGATTCTAACCAAAAAGGGAGTTGCACAACTTTTAGATACCAGGATGGTCCTACCTACAAAATTTCAACCTTTTACGACCAGCCGTTTTTGAGTTCTGCGTGAGAAACACATACGTGTACATACGTCATGAAAAAAACGACTTAAAATTGATATTTTTGTTGAAAGGCGAGATTCAAAATACTCCTGAAATACAATACTTCCTTTCATCATCCGCATAAGGGGAAGTAATCAGAGATGGTCGATATATCCGTTGAAATATTAAACATTTTCCCGGATTACAATACTTCCTTTACTTCGTGCGAAGAAGTAAAAATGTATTGAAATAGAGAAACAATTTCAAATTAATACTACATTTTTTCAGTAGAAATTTTAACCGAAACGTTTTAATACAAATAAAAAAAAAAAAAAATTAAAATTAACCTTATAGCAGTGACTGATTATAATTAGTTTTGAAAATTATTCACTATTTGGTCTTTTTATTCGGTTTCGTTCATAATTTCTTTGTCAACTTTCTCTTTGTACTGGAAATTTTTAATAGTTTATAAAATTTTGCTACGTGAATTTCGACAGATATAATGAAAACAAGGAGCACGCAAACATTCTGTATTCGTCATTTTTTCAATTTCCGATGTATGATTTTATTTTTATTATTGTGTCACATTTCAGTTCTTGTAGGCCGAAACGGTCTCTTGACTTCAATTTCAGCTGCTCTTTTAAAAATCGGTTCTTCGCGTTTTGACTGATTCGTTTATTGATGAAATTTGTTTCGAATTAAATTGGTTTTTCTTTTACCCTCCATTTTGGTCCTTAATTTGGAAACGCCTCTTTAAATATATTTTAATAGCGTTTCGGTTGTGTCCTTTATTCGTGCATCAATTTGTTGTCGTTTAGAAATCGTTTTATTTCTTCTCTTTTTTCCTATTCGAATCACGTTTATTTCTTGAATAGCAATATTTTCTTTCGATCGCGTAATTTTTAAGCCAGGCGCAATTTTCATTCGGCGATTGCCTTAGGTTTTGAATATTTCATTAATTTTTTCCGATCTATGTATTTATCTTTACGATGGCTAGTAGAAAACGTAAAATTAATGATGAAATTCGGGAATTCCAAGAAAAATGGTCGGAGGTACATTTTGTTGCAGAATTTTGTCAAAAGTCTCGGTGTTCAGTGTGCAACGTAGCGGTATTTGTAATGAAAGAATGTAATAATGTTAAAAGGCGTTACGAAACTAAGCGTGATGTTAAATTAGGAGAATACAAAGATCAGTTATGCACAGATAGCTGATCTGAGTAAAAAGAATGCACTATCAACGGTTCACACTCTTAAAAAATAAAATTTGCCTAATGAATTTAGCGTTCGGACAAGTTACGTTATGACATCTCAGAGAGCCATAAAGTTACAATCTTTTGCGAAAGGTAAATTCGCGAATCAGTGTGTATGGGATCAGCCGCTGAAATACTAGTACCCCATTTCATACACCTTTTTTTTTTCCTTTTTTTTTTTTTTTTTGAAAAATTGACTTAACATAGATTAACTGTTGATAGACAAATTGAGAAATTAGCGAGAGATTTATAACATCCCTCAAAAAAACCGCGTCAAAGTTTTATTCGGTTGCTATCGATGACAGGACTGACATATCTGATACCGCGCAACTAGCAGCTTTTTCTTCGCGGTATTGGTTATAAGTTTGAAATTACTGAAGAAATGATAGGTCTTCGCTCAATGAACCGGAGCTACAAAAGGATATGATTGATGACATCATTGAAACAGATTTAGTTTCTCGGATTTGCCTTCTTATCGAGAGTAATTGCTTTTTTTATTTTTTATCGTATCGTTATTAATTTTTATAGTAAATCTTCAAGTTTCAGTATTCTTTTTTTTTTTTTTTTAATATTTTACGGTTTTTAGCATAATAAATAGTTTATCATGCTAAAAAAACAACTTTTTTAAAAGTGAAAAGCTATTTAATTTGCGCTATGTTTTAAATCCGTTTTCTATATTTGATCGAATTTATACTTTAAGTTTTTCAAAAATTACGTTTCCATATTTAATTATAGTAATAAAAAATTATCTGAAGAGACCCCCCTTTTTATTAATGTTTCTTCAATGACTCTACTGAGTATCTCTGTGTACATACATACTCAACGTTGGGTATCCCAACAATGACTAGTACACTTTCGAATGAAGAGAGTAGCATTGGAATCGGTCCACATGAGTACAAGTTATGAACGAGCAAATAAAAAAAAAAAAAAAAAAAAACATACGCGGCCAACGTATAATTTTTTTTCTTTCGGAAATACCTATAATTAATACAGCATCGGTTAAAAATGCGAAAAACGTTTTTTCATTCCCAAAAATATTTATGAACGCATATAAAGGAAAAATTCAATGAAAAGTTAAATAGTGAAATTCTTAATTTTCATAAATTATCTATTATGTTCGTCGGTTTTATCGGATGTCGTCGAAATATAAACTGGAAGGACCAAATTATTCCTTATATTCATCGAATTCCGTACAAAAAGAAATCTCGCTAAATTAATATTGCACGAAGGCTTATACAAAAGTTTCGTAGCGATAAAAGAAACTGAAATATGTATCATAATTCTTTACATAATTATAGAGTTTCTGATGTTTCAAACAAAAATTCATCAATTTTTTTTTTGCACAGTGTTCTCTGTACTAATTTGTTTTCTAAAAATTGTCTCAACTGGTCTAAATTGGTTTTGGAACATTTCGAATTTTTGCATAAAAACCCGAAAACCTTTCTTACTGTAGCTAAAATATCCGTGAGATCGTTTGGCACTTATGTCGTCTTGCTATTTATTGTCTTCGTCCCATTATTGTCCATTTTGAATTTTGCTCGCTTACACTTCCATCGTGAGTTCGCTATCGATTAAGACAACGAAATATTTTCGTTGATGTTAAGGTATATTTGCTCGGTTAAAAAATTTGCATCATGAGTAGTCCGATTTCATGAAAAACGTAAAATTTTTTTTGTGTTCCGAAAAACATTTTCGTATTAAGCGAACTTTGCCCGTCTCCGTATTATCCAAATTAGCGTGTAATATATCGATTTAATTCCGGATCGAATTCGCATTAACCGATATTTCCCGTTAAAAATTGTACGGATAAAAGAATTCATCGGATTTTAAGAAAGAGCACATTAATTTTAACGTATGAAAAATTAGATTTTAAACGTAATTTTAAATTCAATTTTACGTGTAATATAATTACCGCATTCGTTGCCAGTAAATATTTACAACGGCTTAATAGTATAATGTGACCTACACAACAACGTCTGTATAAAGCTTTTCTATTGAATAATTCAAAAAAAAAAACATTACACTTCAGTTTCTTTAAAGTACATGGTAATAATGGACGATTAAACTCACCGAAAACAAATTATTACTACCAGAATTCCCTTCTCTTTCACGTTCTATTATTATCCGTTATTCGCCTACGCTTCAATCACACTTTATCGCTCTTTTACAGCTATCGTCTCTCTTTGGTTTCCTCTCCTTATTGTCCTCTTCTTTCTAGTGAAACAGTTGTCTGTGATGCTAATCACATTTTCGTTGAGTGTTCTGCTTTTTCTGCGGAACGTTCTTTTCTTTATTTATAACTCTTAAAGTTAAGACTTCTCCTTATGGTGCTTCCTATATCCTGTCCTTTCCTTTTCGGTCTGTTTTCACTACCATTGGTTCCTTTATTTCACCTATTTCCGATCGAATTAAGTTTTAATTAGTTAACTCTTCTTCCTATCGTTTTTAGGTGAGATCCTTGGCTGACGAGACTAAAAAGAAAAAAAAAATTACCATGTCAGCTTTTGAATAGAAATACCATCTTCTAACGGTACCCGACGAGTAACGTAACAACTTCCGAAAATTGCAATCCCGAGAAATTACCTTTAGCAAACGTTCCGCATTTCGAGCACGTTTAGACATTGAGGTTTTCGACTTTCTAGTTCGCTAAATTATTATTCGTGATTTTTTCTTTTCCAATTAAAATATTTCATCCTGATTTTCATTCTTTAGCGTACATAAAAGGCGTGATAATTTTTTCAGTGTTTCAATTAAAAAAAGGATAACTTTTTCTTTCTGTGTGTGTGTGTGTAATGAAAAAGTAATTTTAATTCGCCTATTTACACAATATTTAAGAAACAGAATTATTTACTTCAGTTTTTCATACGAAATTTATTATCGAGCCAACTGAGACTGAATAGAATAGCGCATCTTTTTCTTCTCATTCTTTTTATTTTTTATTTTTAATTTGAAATTTCGCAATTAGTTAATTTAAAAAAATTTCAAAATCAATTTTAATACTTCGTGTTTTTAAATTTTTTAAACTTTTTTGCTCAGTGCGTACATCAGCACCGCGTACGTAATACTGAAAGTAAACTAGAGAAAAGTGTTTGATATCCCTTCGGAAGAAAATGGAAGGGAAAAAAAATAACCGCTAGGGGTTCTATACACTTATTTCATTAATGTTACTTTTAAAAAGTTAACGAAAATACTTCACACGATATTACAATGAACTCCTTCTTGCAGTTGGTATAGTAAATAAACGGGAATAAATTTGAAAAGATTCTCAGACCTTTGGTACCATCCGGAAAATTGAACTTTATTCATTCTAATCTTTTCTAAATTCAACTTAAAGAAATAAGAACGAAATAAAAAAATTCGACAGTTCGATGTGCTGTTGACAATTTTAAGTAAATAAAATAACCGCGTTATTTAATTCTAAATTGAATCGTTTAACCGATGTATAGTTTTTTTGGAAACCGATACAAAAAAGAAACGAGAAGGTATTAAACGTCAATAGAATCGATTAATCGGAGAGTAAAGTCTTGATCAGGTTTTTGCGATTTTCACGATGTAATCGAGAAAACTTCTTTGCCTTTTACAACGTATCCTTGCATAATGGTTTAAACAAATACGGTAATAGAATATAGTCTCGTACTTCAAACAGGTAATGAGACAGTCGTGTAATTAAATTAATTTACAGATTTGGTTTTTTTTTAAAGAAAACGAAGAGATGGAAGAGACAGATGATACATTTTATCTTACAGATGGGAGATGTTTGGAGATCGAATTTAAAGCGATTGCTTATGGATCGGTCACATCGGAGAGATGAACGACCGGATTATAGTTGGAAGGAAAAAAGTTTTTAGCTAACGCGGAGGCAGAGAATGAAGCCAAATCTTCGAGATTTTACTCGATTAATATAAATTTCTATTCTTTTTTTTTTGTTTTACTATTTTTTATCTTTTTTGAAAATATCGAGTGTATTTTTGTCTCTGTTTCTAGTCAGTAATATAGGGTGTAATGTGAACTACTTGTATTAAATGCGAGTTTCAACGATTATAATGGGGTGCGGAACTTTCAGATATTACTGGAACTTTTATTTATTCTTATTTCAAAAATCACTCACAGAGGAAGTATTTTCAGTTACAATTAAATCTAACGAAATATTCAGTGGAGGTAAATAACGGCTGCGATCGAAGTAATTGAAATATTCGCGAGAGTGGTAAAGTCTATGAAAGATTTATTGACGTTATTTATTTACTTTTTTTACTTATTCATACAAATTTTAAGTTAAACTTATGCAACAAATTAATTTTCATATTTTCGAGAACTTACCCCTTTAGTACAGTTCATGAATCTCGGAAAAACATCAAATATCGATTTTATTCGTGTATATTTTTAATTCTGCTAAATTAGCTTCTCCACAGTTTCATCAAAGATCAGTAGTTTTTCCGATATGTTCAATAAATATTAAGAGTAAAAGTATAGTTAAATGTTCGATATTTAACTTTTTGACGTGTAATATCGTTTATATATTTCAATTACTTTACCGTGTTTTCGTTTTTATTATTCGTGATTACTTTTTTTCTCTTTTTTTTTTTTTTTTTTTTTTTTTTTAATTCTAATATCTCGGTAAAGTTTTTATTTTCGAATAACGCTTGTACCGGTGTACTATCTATTTTTCTTTTGTCGAATTTGTTCCGATTACCGGTCGTTTTCGTCTAAATTGTTTTAAATAATTACAATTCACGGAGATCTTGCAAGGGCTAAGTATTATATCATGTCACGGTTTTAAATGTTCTTCAGCAAACGTTTTCTTTTTAATATATTTCTGGTTATCTCATTCTAGAATGCAATATATTTCTAAGGGTTTTTACTTCAGCAGTTGCAACCGAACCATATTTCCAACAAACAAAGGGAAATTTTTTTCATTATTCAAATAATTAAAAATATAAAGCCGGAATTTGCTTACGAATAGGGGAGGTTTCACCAGTTTTTGTGCTCCTTCCATTAAAATATGATGTTTTTTCCAAACCTCTTGTCTTTGTCATCGCATACTATTAAGAATTTATGATTAGAAAGAAAAAGTAAAAATTATAAAGACGAAAGAAAAATTCTCATATACTCGTATAAAAAATGTAATAACTTGTAGAAAAATTTTACAACGCAACGAAAGTAGTAAAATCTTTTTAAACATTTACAAATTTCAGATAACTAATAAATATATTTCCTTCGGCAAATGGTAAGGCATATTTGATAAACTATTAATTGCAGTAATTAATTTTCTACTTTTAGCTTAGTGGTTAAGGTGCTTGGCTACCAAATCAGAGGTCACAGGTTCAAGACTTGCTTCATCTCAGATCCAAGTCGCTCCTAAGTTTACCCAGCTTGAAATAATTGGAGTAGGTAATAAATGTTACTTCTAGCACAGTGGACAGGGTAATACCAGAGGGTGTCAAAGAGGAAGGGGCGTGACGTCACCTTAGCACTTTGCTAATCATTTTGTGGCACTCGGCCATCTTTTTTTCTAGCACTTTGCTATCGTTTTTTTTAGTTACACCAGGTTTTCACACACTTAGTCAGCCAGCCCCATCTGTCACACTGCTGTTTGGCCAATTCTAAATTTGTACCATGTCTAGCTGTCTGGCTGTGTCCCAACCATTTCCCAATACCCTGCAGAACCCTAGTGATAGACGCTATCATATACACCAACATGAGCATTGTTCAATTATATATAACCAGTAGAGCTAAGTTCAACGGCTGCTGTCGATCTTCGTCCATGAGGGCCTTTTATTTTGTTTTCCATGCCACTTCTTCCACCTCTGCCTAGGTGTATCTCCAGCTTAGTAATCACTTGAGATGATGGATGACGAAGTAGCGTTTGACAAACGGTTGCGACAGGTCTTTGCTCCCACCAGCTTAAAAGGAGCGGTTACAGAAGCGCGTAAAGATATTCCTACTGTGACCACGCTGGACAGACGTCTGGTCAATGTCTTGGATGTGATCGATCTGCAGAATGCTTTTACTAAACGTCAGCACGATAGTCATGCAGAAGAAATCGAGCGGAGCCTCCTACAGTGGACGACCAAAGACAAAGACGGGGCGCTCAAAGATATGACTGATTCATCCAGTACACCTCATAGACAACTGGAGACCACCATGGAAGGCCTAAAACATTCTACATCTGAAGCGATTGCTAAATTGAAGATGTGACTGGCAGAGGCTTAGGGGCTGAAGGGAAAACTAGAGAAGGTTTTTGCAGATGACGATCAACATAATAAAGAGTTGAAAGCAACAAAAAAAACTGACAAAGATGGTGAAAAATTGAGGAAAACTGCGCGAAAGGCAACAAAAACATTGAGAAGTAGCAAAAATTGGTAAAAATAGTGTAAAAGTGCTAAAATGTAAGAAAATGGTGAGAAATAGTGGGCAATTAATTATAATTAGTTAAATATGAGGAAAACGGTGCAACAGTGTAAAACATAAGAATATGGAAAGGAAAAAAACATTTACTACATGTCGGTGCAGCGGTGATGGACGATGAAGAGGCGGTTGTGTGTGTGTGGGGGGGGGGGGGGGGGTCCCTTTCTCTCACTGGCTTAAAATGATCGGTTAAGGAGGTGCTTAAAGATAACATCAATCTACAGAACAGCTACAAAGCATAGTGGGTAAGCGTCTATTAAATGTCTGAGATGTGATCGACCCAAAGTATATTCTTACCAAACATCATCATGATAGCCATGTTGAAGATATCAAATGGGACCTCAAGAAACGGGTAGTTGAAGACAAAGTCCGGCTTAATGCGCTAGACTGGACGATCAAAGATGCAACTGATTCATGCAATGAACCCCATACTCACATTGAGACTGCCATGGACTACCTTTAATGTACTACAGCCGCACTGATCACTATACTGGAGGTGTGCCTAGTGGAAGCCTAGGGTCTGACAGGGAAAATAGAGAAAGTTATTGCAGAAGAACATCGACGCTGTAAAGAGTTGGATGTTAAAATACAAACGGTTCTCACAGAGTTAGAAGAAAAAGCATCAAAAGGTTAGCGTTGATGGAACTGTTCATTATAACCAAAATCAGACGTCATGCTTACTATTCAAGAGACTAATATCCCCAACTTACAGAAAAAGATACATCTTCTTAAAAATCTGATAAGGAAAACTGTATATTTAGTGGACATTTCTGATGCGGCTAGTTCTCCACTGCTCAAATCCTAGGTTAACTCATCCGCTTATGTATATTTTATCGATGGTGGTGTATCTGATGGAATGTACTAAGGCCAATTTTGATTATTATGTTGACGAAGACGTTTTATAATTTTTACAATAATTACTATGACGGCGGCGACGACGTAATAAACATGTGCATGCACACCCGCACATACTAGCATACACACGCACACTCACCTGCAGACACACACACACACACACATAGCCAAACACACATACACATGCGCATAAGAAACAACGTAGCATGGATTGGTTATAGATATAGCAGAGCACATCCCTGAAGTATGCACATGAAAAAATAGCAGATTTGGTATGGAGTTGGAAAAGTTTAAAGGTGGATGGTCAATAGTAATACATATTTTCCAAGTGTGCGCAAATATAAACAGATGGAATTGGTTAAGAAAGTATTAGATTGGCTAGGAAATCATAAACTCAACATCAATACTGTACAAACATGAAGGTGCACAAAACAGAAATTATTAACAGACAAACATGTGTATAAATTCGTCTTTAAGGCAGAAAGATGAACCAACACACTTCAGAGTGGAGATATACTTTAGCCAGTGTAGACCCCTAACTGGATTTATGCCATTACATGAGGAAAAAAATGTTTGTATGGATACTATAGCAAAAAATATGCAACATTGAGGAAATTGAAGGATTAGCACAAGAGACGTAGTAAAAATTAGATATGCAGTCACTTATAAGGTAAACCGAGTTACCCAGTAAACCCCATAGTCAAATGGGAGGTGTCATGGAATATGTAAATTGTTCTACAGCCATAGCGATTGCTAGGCTGCAGATGGGAATAATGGAGGAAGAAGGCCTGAAAGGAAAAATGAGAGTACGCTCTCATAGACAAAGATCAGCACTATAAAGAGCTGGACGTCAAACTACAAACAGTGATGGTGGAGAAGGCTAGGTATCTGAGGAAATTGGAAGAATGATTACAATTGACAATGGCAGAGAACTCTAGGTAGCTGAAGGAGTTTGAAGAAAAACTGCAAAAGGTTATCACTGATGAGGCTGCTTATTATAAAGCATATTCAAATACGTTGCACCTTACTGTACAGGATAGCTCTGTGAACGTGTTGTGAAAACATCTAGTAAATGTCTCAGAAATGATCAACCCACAGGATGCTCTTACCAAACATCAGCACGACAGCCATGTCGAAGATATCACTGCAGCAGCAGATGAACATAGACAATATCGTGTGTTTTTACTTAAATACATCTACACATGTACATTACCTCGTAAGGTTATTTATTTTTAATTATTCTGGATAGTGATTATTTGTTGAAAAAATCTAATTTTTGTTTAGTTTTTATTAATTTCTTACAGCCTTCAATAGGAGCTTTTTACAATTAAGAATTAAATTATATACGAAGTGTTAGACATATGTAATGAAATCCTTAAAACAACAAATAAACAGTTTTTGATTTCGTGATTTCTACCAAGTTAGTAACTCGGATTAGTTTAGTCTATTTTCATCAGTATTGCAGGTAAGACGATGTATGTTATATTCACATTTGCCATTAAACAATGCACATATACATAATTATACGGACATAAATCTTGAATTTACTTGTTTGTAATTTCTCGTAAACATGCATATACGATATAACTTTAATGTGGGTTAACATAAATGATTTAATTTAACTTCTATGATTCCTTATTCTATTTACGAACTCATGATTATTGGAAGTGATATTTCAGCTCAGTATTTTACTCGATCATATTTTTATATCTCTAAATTTTGTATCTGATAGTTGTAATCATTGATTTCCGTGGGAAAGCGATTTTTCTTAATTTAGTTATATTTAATTTAACCGTTATAATAATTATTATCGTTATTTTTACCTTTTCACTATTAATTACGATATCTTACCAAGTTTAAATATTAAATATGCAGTAACTCCGTTTTGTTAACACGTGTTCTCTACCTTGTCTCTATTAATCTAACTGAAAACTATCTCTCTTAAATTACTGATGAGAACACCGTTTTTGGCATGCTCAAGAACTGTTAATTGATCGTCTTTCATTATTATCCGTCCTTAGTAATTTAGTATTTCAATTATTACTTATTATTTATTTTTATTACATTTACTTTTGTATCGTGACAATATTCGCACATGCGTGACTTTAGTGTTATGCAAAGAAGTATAAAAGAAAATTGAAAAAAAACAAATAATAATAATTCTGTCAATACGTTTTCAGTAGTAGAAATTGACTTCGATAAAGTATAAAAAAAACAATTTTTATCGTGACCGTAGCGATATGGGAAGCAACTATTTGGGCATGCAAAGAAAATGGTGTAATGTGTAAGGTGTGCTCTATATGTTCGTTTTCATGTTATGTTAGCCAGGCGCTATGAGTACTTCTTTTATCTTGGTGGATCACTAAGAACGCACCGAGTAACATACACAGGTACTTAATCTGAATGTAAATAGCCGATCAGAGTTGAACGTTTAAACAATTAAGTGCTTCTTTACTTCAAGAGAATGACTAGTAGTGCGCTGTACCCTGCATGGTTTTTTTCCGGTCTAGACAGTGACTGGTTTGCCCATGCAACTGAGAATATCTTGTGCATGCATGTGTGCTCTATCATTAAAGTTTTTTTTTTTTTTTTTTAGCAGACAGAAGCAGGTGGGCTGTCAATATTGTTGTCCATAATCCATAATATCGTGTTTATTAAAAGTGAATTACGTTGTTTTAAAAATATACTGGTTCTTCTTCTCCACACAATCTCCTCGCCAAATTTACCCACTTCGAACCGGATTTTACGATCTCTCCAAGCAAACTTCTTTTCAAGCTCGCACTTTATCTTTTTGGCAGTCCTTACGTTAAACTCCCTATCGAGAATATACATACAATCAAATATAAGCACACCTTTAGGTCTCAAAATTGAAGAGCTGATACACGTGGAACGTTCCTCGAATCCGATCTTGCCGCCATGGTCCTGCTGGCTCGATAAATTTTTTTTTTTTTTTTTTTTTTTGAGTGCCGTGTACAGCTGCCGGGGCTATTACGACACTATGACAATCGGAAAGTTAAATGGTTCGAAATAAGTTGGTTGTATAAAGAAACCGAATAGTGTCTGCAAATGTTCAAAGGCGAGGTGGCCAAAGACGACTGCAAAGACGCTATGCGGAGCTTGGCGCGCTGGAGCGCGAAGGAGGGGCACTCCAGGAGCAGGTGTTTTACTGTAGGAGCGGGGGGAAGGGAGCAAAATGGGCATTCGGGTTCTGGGGAGGTCAGAAGGAGGGAACCAAGGGTCAATTCCGTGTTTTATCTCTCTTAGAAAGCAAGATTGTCTAGTGAGCCAATGTTGCTTCCATTGGGATTGCACAAGAATATTTATGGATTTTACTATGTCAGCGGGAAGAGGAGGAGAACAGGGCATGGGGCACGACAGTGTTGACTTAGCAGCGGTGTCAGCTAAGTAATTACCCCTAAGTCCGGTGTGGCTTGGCACCCACAAGAAAGTAATTTGGTGGGAGGATGATCTTAATTTTAGGATTAGGGATTGTATAGAGTTGGTTATGTAATTCGATGGGGATTGTCGGGGAAGGGACTCCAAAGCTGCTAGTGAATCAGATACAATCAAAATGCGGCTGTTGGGTGGAGGGGATTTAATTGTGGATTCGAGGGCTAGGAAAATAGCATAAAGTTAGGCATCGAGAGCGGAACAGTGGTCATGGAGGCGGGCGGACGACGAAACTAGGTTAGAGTGAAAGGAACAAGCAGTAGGAGACGATTCGGAAACAGGGCATGATTTCGCGCCGTCAGTGAAGTAGGCTTGGTGATTTTAATATTTTTTAAGGGTTGCGAAGATTCTGGTGCAGAGGAGGGAGGAAATGATTTTTCCCTGATTAAACACCGCACATCAAGATTTGACATTATATACAAGCTACTCTCAATGAGAAGGTTTCACATCTTTTACACCGATGCTTCAAAATCGCAGAACCACGCAGGATGTGCTGTTATCCAAAACTCCGTCGTGGTAGAGATAGCTGCTCACTACCGGCCACCTTTTCAGCAACATCTGCGGAGCTATACGGAATAAGGCTGACAATCGAATGTGCAATCACCGCGAACAAAAACAATATAGTAATCTGCACAGACTCTCTCGGGACCCTACAACGCATATAGAAAAGATCAACGCATCCAATTACTGATGATATTTATGGTCATTTACTACGTTCTCCTGCGCTGGTCGCGTCGTTCCTCTGGATACCTAGACATGCGGATATTCCGGGAAACAGACTAGCGGATGCGGAATCGAAGAAGGCTGCTAAAAATTGTCTCCCGTTGAACATCAAAACGTCGTTTGAAGACATGAAAAACTGGTTAAAAGAGCTTCTGCCGGAGTCATGGCAACAGGATTGGATAAATAAATCAGAGGAACCTTCCCATCTACACTCTAACAAAAAGGAAATGTGCGCATGGAATCACCAGCCAGATAGCCGCAGGGAGCAGGTCGTCTTGTGCCGCCTGCGTTTAGGACACACTAGTCTGACGCACAAGCACATCCTCGACAAAACTCAGCAAACGAAGTGGTCTCGTATGCAATGTGAACATGACCGTAAAACATCTCCTGCTAGAATGTCCTTCCTACTCCGTCCTTCGGCAAAAATTGAACATCAGCAGTAACATTGCTACCATCCTCCAGGATGACCCTAATACAATTTCCTCTATGTCCTCTTTCCTAAAATCTATTGCTTTCTTTCATTTCATATAACCCGTTATTAAATAAGCTTGTACGCTCCTAGCCTAGTTGCTGTACATGGCATGTATATAAAAAAAAAAAAAAAAAAAAAAAAAAAGGTTAAAATTATTTTTCAAATACTTCAATACTCGTAATTTTGTAACAAAAACTTTTCAAAATTTAAATCTGTGTTTAGGTGAAAATTATTCTGTTTCAAAATTTATTATATAGTTAGTGTATCGACGCAAATTTTTTGAGAAAAAGAAACGCAGTTAAATTTTTGAAAAAGACTTGTATATTAATGTTTAAATTTTTAAAGTATTGATCGTATTAAATAAAATTTGGAACAAAAGTTTGCATTGAAAAAAAAAGTTAGATCACTTCGGTTAATCAAACCAAGTAAGAATGAACAAAAATTATAGCTCCATTTATAAGTGAAGAGTTTCTTTGTAGTCGGATGGATTTATGCGGTGAATAATTTAAATTGCAAACATGCCGAGAATATATTAAGTACGTTAAAATTGGAGCGATTCTCATTTTAGGTGACATTCTAACGAGCAGTAATTGTAATTTAGAGATCAGCCTTAATTCCAGTCGCAGTCTGATGTAGTTTCTCCACTTTTACCGTCATCCATGGTTTGGTATTAGGTCTGATTTTTTTTTTTTTTTGTTAAAGGGTTCAGAAATGCGGACTCAGGAATGAACGCAAGTATCGAGTTAACAACAAAGTAGCGGATAAACGTCTCTCTTAAAATTACACGCATATTTTTCCGTTTATTTAATATGCTCCGCTTATATATTGCATAATAACAGCCATTCAGGCGGAATGTAGAACGTGCTATCCTTTCTCTTTGCTGAGTGCCTGCGCTTACACCTACAAATGCACTACTAGCTATGTGAGTGGGCGTGTATGGTGGTAGCATGCGTGCGGGACAACGTTGCTCGACCATACGCTATATGTACAGCAACAGTATTAGTCGAAAAGATGGTTATATTGTAGCATTAGTGGAAGAATTGTGATGATAAGTTTCGAACGCGTGTTTCGAATTGCGAATGCGTTTCGACATTCTTCGCCACTTTTCACTGTAGCAAAAGCAGTCATATTTCAGACATACATGTATAAGCATAGCGAGATTTGACAAGAATTCGGTGGTAACAATGGCGAATTAACGAACAGCCGCTAGTAACATTTTATTATCTAACGCTCTATTTATGTACACAAGTGCATATAATAAGTATAAAAGTACTCTATAGACTCGTCCGTAAAGCCGCGAAATCGAAACCGAATTAGGGATGATAATTTTAAAAGTATTCTGGACGAAAAATTATTGGTTCCACTATAAGCTTACATGGATAAAAGAGAACATGTTTATTTCACTACTGTGAAGCGAAATTGCCAAATGTTGTCCCCCCCTCCCCCTTAAATTTTCAGCACTCATTGTGCGTGATAGAACGCGTATTTTCTTAAATTACGATCGATTTTTTTTTGCTTTTGTGCCACGATACATCTCCTAAATAAGGGTGCTATGCGGACATTTGGTTCATTTATGCTTTATTCCGGCCGGAAATTCAGCTAGGTGTTCTTTTCGCAGCAAAAATAAAATTATGATATTCTATGAGAATTGCGCGTTAGTAGTTGATTTTTGGCAAAACTGAAATACCACTTCTATCCGTCAGTACTTATGAGCATCAGTCGTACTGTAAAATCTGAAACTTAAATTTCTTTTCTGCGACATTACCACTGACCTTGTCTCATACCACCTGTACCATCCAGTCCTGTTCTAACACCACTGGGCATTGCACATCCGCATATCTGATAAGTAACCCAATTTTCGCCTGTGCGCATGTTTCTCCAAGATAAACATGAAAAAACACTGATTCCAGCTGTAGAATATAAACTTTCCACTCAGAGGTGAACCCATCATGAACCCTGATCAGAAGCGCGGCATGTAAATACGAACTTCCAAACATAAACTCATTATAACCTATCAGTAAATTACTAACCTTCGGTTACCTATTGCGCTCATTTTTATTTTTCATAGTAAGCGACTGTTTTAGCGCCGTCCATTTTACCGTAATTCTAATTCATTCAATTTATCGCTGTTCACAACTCTGTAAATAACGTTTTTATTGTTTTGTAGACCATTCTCTAAAAAGAAAAAACCGATTCTTTTAAAATTTTAATGTACACTCCAAGTAATTTTATTAAATCGTTATTGTTTATCTTTTTTTTTTTCCTTTTCGAAGAAGCAGTCATTTCGATCCATCCTTCCACACCTGAAATGCACAGCGCGCACAAAAATACATTATTGTTTCTTTATGTTGAAAAATAGGCTGAAATTCGTAAGTGAAATTAAAAATAAATAACAAAATTTAAAAATACGTTTTTATTCCAAAAAAAAAAAGCTTAACAATTTTTGTTGAAAAAAAGGAAATCCCCTATTGATTCAGTATTAAATGAAGAAGATATCAACGTTTAAGAATCTGCGGCGACGACTTACATCGAGTCAAATATGTCGCAGATAATTTGAAATATCTTTTGCGATATATAGCAGGCGGGTTTGATAATTTTCTCTACGAAATTCATGGATAATAAAAGTGCGGAATGTAGGAACTTTTACTAATTGTATACGAAATGATTTTCTTTTCAAGCTTTTATTTCGTCCGTGGTATCAAATTGTGACGAATTTGGTAAATAGATTCATGCGATTTTGCTAGGCGGAGGTTTACCTAACAAATATTGATATTTGTACACACGAATGCCACGACCAACCTCATGTTTCCTTCGATGTAATGTACATTGTGAATTTTATTTCAAAAATTTCCATATACTGTTAATATCGTATTCGACATAGTGTATAAAAGCATATCTCACCCGGAAAATAAAATAATTCGAATATGTAACAAAGTTTTCTGTCAATCGTATTAATTTCGAGCGTCCTCTGAAATAATTGGGTACCAGAGAAATCTGGGAAAGTGAAGACGGCAGAGAATGGAACTGACCCCCCCTACTCTCATTAGTGCCGTCGAGCTTAGTACCATTACGGAAAGCTTAACTTTACAATCCATGATATCTTATCAAGGAAATACGGTTACTTAACTTTAATTGCTACATTTGCGTTATATGGATGTATATAGTATTCGTGGAATGCGAATGTATATTCAACATGCCTGAGATTAATCATAATAATTTCGAGTAGATTCCGGGTGCGCATGTAAATAGATATCATCTTTATACATGCGCATGTTCGCCGTTGCCTTCCAGTGACTATTTACATACGATTATGTCGTTTTTAATAATTTTTATTCATCGTCACCAAAACGCGATAGAATGGTTTTGTGATAAAACAGAAGTAACAGATATAATAGAAAGAATGAATAAAATAAAATAGCAACGGGCCAAACATACATTGAGAAGAATAGACCGAAGATGGACAACAAGAATTTTACATTGGTAACCACGAGGAATATAAAGACCCCGGAAATGACTGCACTTGAGGTGGGATTATGAATTTAGACGAAGGCTGGGGGTCACCTGGATCAGAATTGTCTAAGACCGACAGAAATGGCGAAGAATGGTGGATGAACAATAGACCACCCATTCTGGAATTCAATTCAAGAGAAGGCTACATCATGAAATACTGGTTGATCAGCTGACGAATAATAACAATAATATATATATATATATATATATATATATATATATATATATATATATATATATATATATACATATGTATACGTTTTATTATACGAATAGTTGATATTGAATAGTTCAATTTGACTAAAACTTAACGTAAACATCATTGAAAATATTCCAAAAAATAAACGACTTAGTATAAAATTTGAATATAATTAATAAAATAAATTTCAATTCTTTATACTAATTAATACTTAATTGTAAGTAAGAAATACCATTGTTAAACGATTAAAAGGTACCGTTATGTGTAATATATTGTAATAATTCACACGTAATAATAATAATAAAGGTAGCGTGGTAGCCTAGTGGTTAAGGTGCTCGGCTACCAAGTCAGAAGTCACAGGTTCAATAATTGTCTCGTCCCGGATCCAAGTCGCTCCCAAGTTTACTCATCCTGAAATAATTGGGTACCAGAGAAATCTGGGAAACTAAAAGCGGCCGAGAGAAAGGAACTGGCCCCCTCTTACTCTTATTAGTGCCGTTGGGCTTAGTGCATTGTGAACTTTAACTTCACAATCCATGATACTTTATCAAGGGTATGGGACTTAGTTTATTTTACTTTAATAATGATAACGATATAATATTCAGCGTATAAATATTTTTACAATTTCAACAGATAAAACTATTACACACTACTAGAAGTTTGCGACGAGGAATATATCATTAAAAATTGCGGTTTAAAAATGCGAACAAAAATAAAAACACTTACGTTAGACGCAACGTAGGAATGTCGAAATAAAAAATATTTTACCGCTCACGTTAATTTTCGATGCAGATACGTTTGAGTTTTTCAAAGATAGAGACAACTGTTCTGATAATTCCGTACAGACTGAGATAAGTATCTTCCTGTTTTATCATTCTATTTGAAGCCCAGAATAGTTAATGCTGTTGACTGCAGGAAATGAGTTTAAACGAATTAATGTTGCAAATTGAGCCAGTCAAACATCTCAAACATTTTCACATTCACATATACGAAATATGACTTAAGGTTAGATCGATGGTAAATTACACCGATTTAAGTGAATATTTAGAAATTAACCGGGCGAAGTTATATAAACAGTTTTGGCACTAACAAGGAGAGGTCACGATCTGCGGGTAACCGATTTTGATGAAACTTTGCAGATCGATAGAAGATCATGAGCATATAAACTGTGTAAAATATTAGAGTGCAACGTTTTGATTTACACGAGAAATTTAAATTTTTAAAAGCCGAATTTAACGGATGATATACATAGCCGTTTAGACAAAAATATGCAATAAATTCCAGATTATGTTTATATTTATTTTATGCAAATAATTCGGAAGACTGATTATTCCAAAATGAAGTATATTAAATAAAAATATTATTAAAAAACAATAAAATAATTTAAAAAATTCAATTTTTAATTTAATAAAAATTTAAACATGCCATTTATTACATTTATATACGATAAAAACACAAATTACAGTGTACGTGTTTTGTGGTGTAGCGGTAAAAGTGACATTTGTACATAATGGAACCAAGGTGTCTGGGTTCGAATCCCTCTGCGGTGTCGATGTAAAATTTTTGATTCCTATATTTTAAATTATTAATTGTTATTATCTAATTATTTCAATTCTTTATACATAACCTATATAAATATCAATTTTTAAACATTTAAATTTTTTAACGACTGTTTTTGTGCATGGCTTCCCTCGTAACATCCAGATAAACGTGAAATATTTTTAAATGTAAATAGAAATTTGTTGAAAAAAGAATTTTGCGCTTGTGGTAATGATTAATTTATATGTTGCAGTAAATGTCGCAAAAATTGCTGTTTTATTTGTTTCTATGATCTATGTCACCCCAAATTATGTAAATAAAAATTAAGTTTGTAGCATTTTAATTATAACTGATATTCATCAACTCTCTTATTTTATACGTAGATAAGTATATTTTTTTATTTATATTTATATACATATGTATATAATGAATTCGTTGTGTATAAAACATATTTATCTTTCGCTTTATTATATTTATGTAGTTGTGTATAAAGAATTGAAATAATTAGTTAAAAATTAGTAATTTAAAATACAAGAATCAAAAAAAATTTTACATTACACACTTGCACACCGTGGGGATTCGAACCCAAACACCCTAGTTCCAAGTAATGTGACGTCACTTTCGCCGCTACACCACAAAACACGTACACTGTAATTTGTGTTTTTATCGTATATAAATGTAATAAATGGCATGTTTAAATTTTTATTAAATTAAAAATTGAATTTTTTAAATTATTTTATTGTTTTTTAATAATATTTTTATTTAATATACTTCATTTTGGAATAATCAGTCTTCCGAATTATTTGCATAAAATAAATATAAACATAATCTGGAATTTATTGCATATTTTTGTCTAAACGGCTATGTATATCATCCGTTAAATTCGGCTTTTAAAAATTTTAATTTCTCGCGTAAATCAAAACGTTGCACTCTAATATTTTACACAGTTTATATACTCATGATCTTTTATCGATCTGCAAAGTTTCATCGAAATCGGTGACCCGCAGATCGTGACCTCTCCTTGCAAGATATTTTTAACAAATGCAATATTTCCACGAAATCGCGGAACGTACAAATGTAAAAAAATCATTTGATAGTTACATCAGACGCAAAGGAATTTTATGCTGCTAAAATTCAGACAATGTTTTTCACAGCAATCAATCTCTTCCATACGTGCTATTTGAAATGCAGTCGTATTTTCTGTTGAAAATAATCTAGTAATGATGCTTAGTATAGTTAAATATCAATAGGAACGTGCCACCGCTGTAAATCATTCAACTCTGCAGTCAGGCCGGATAAAACTCTTACCCTAAAAATTGTGGCCGTGCACCTCTAAGGTAGATTGTATTGTCACGCATTTTAAGTATGTCCATTATAAATTTCGGATCTTCATCTTACTTAGAAATAGAAGATTAGCCGCGCTTTTTAATTTGATAAAAACTTTCCCGTCTGTTGCATGATATTAATTGTTCTCTTTAAACGTAAATAAACTAGCGCGAAACGTTACGAAAGGCAAATGAATAAGAACATCCCGGTAAAAAATGTCCGACACGAACTAACTAAGAAAAGTTTTAATTTGCGAAATAGCGTGTTTAACGATAATCAGTCTTGCGCATTGTAGTATACCTTTAACGAGCACTATTTCATTTATGCAAATGTTTCAGATCTGTTTTATCAGACATTTCTCTTATGCCACCTTCAGTTTTGTATGAAAATGCGCTCTTTCTTTTGTCCTTTTATTACGTTTGGAATACCCTTCTAATTTGTTAGCCCTGACTCATCGTCTCGTGATATCTAATCGTTACAGTTCATTTTTCTTCGCCTTTCTATCCACTTATTTTGATTCTACTAATACAAGTGTTTTGCTTTTCTTTTTACCTTATATCCTTTTTTATCTTTCCGCTTGTCATTTTTTTCACTTCTAATTTTTCTTTTGCTTTCACAATGACGGCTTCGTTCAACATATTGCAATGGAATTTATTTGAGTCTTCAGAGCCAATAAAGATTCATCAGAGGGTTTATTAAATCTTCATAATATTAGCGTCGCTGTTATTTCAGAAACGTGGCCTCGGTCGGGCGAAAACTTCATCATTAAAGATTCCAGCTTGGTGACGGTTGCAGTGGTTCTGAAATTCTTGCTAGAAATTACGGTCTTTTTCACTCTGACGATGTTTTTCTCAACTTCCTTTTTTCCGTTCTACCCGTGTGCACACTGTAAACGTTGCCTCTGTGTTCTCCATAAGTACGACCTTCGCAGTTCTCTCTTTCTTTATTTTTCAATTCTATCTCGCAACTACTTATCATCAGTGAAGATTAGAAATTCACCGTTGTAGGGTTGCACAACCTGTAATATCGGCGGTTATTCCTTCTGATAACTTAGTTCTCCTTCGTGTTCTCAGTCCAGTCTAATTCAGGAACGGATTTTTCTCTGGTTCTATCGATTTCATATCGGTCTCAATTGGAATTGGAGGATGCTTGAGTGCGGTATTAGCTATGCGCCTATTTTTCTAACTCCAGCTAATATTTTTTCTTTCACTTATTTCAGGTTTCTCTGTTATCCTCGACTGAACCTCTCTCCGACACTAATTGGACGTTGTTCCGATCTGACTTTGATTCCGTACTTCTATAAAATTCCTTTTTAACTTCCATTAAGTTTGTTCTTTCTTTAATCATCATCCATTTACTACAGCAAGGGCTCATTCTTGGGTGAAATGATAAGTGCAATATCGCATCTGATCGCAGTTACACCATCTTTTGAACCTTTCGTCTAGATCCCATAACCGATAACTTTAGTGTTTATAGACGAGCTAACGTAAGAATTAGATATATATCTCAAAGCCTTGAAGAGATCCTATTGGAAAAATTTCTGTTCATTCTAGAAATACCCATCTTTCACATATTTGGAAAATGGCTAGGGTCTTAAATTCTCTTTCTCTGAAGTCCTTTAAATTTCAACAGCTTTGTAGGTAGTCTAATATCCTTTATTAATTCTGCTGCTCTTACTTTACGTTCCTAACATTGAAGAAGTGTGACCTACTTCGTTTCCACAAAATTCTCCTCAGCACTTTCTAGCTTACCCTGTGTTTTGATGATGTCCTACAGCAATTAACATCCCAGTTCAGCTTACTTCCCTTACTATTAAGTTACGATGAATCGGTTTGTCTACCACTCTTCTGCTTTTCTCTATATTATAAGAACAGTTTTTTGAGGACTTCCTCGGGTTTCCCTTTCAGTCCTACTCTTTTCAAAACTTATACTGTTAATGTGTGGCTTTTCTTTCTTTGAATTCTTCCTCTTTATTCTTTGCTGATGACATCCTGTTCTTTTCCTCATCTCGTGATATACTAGCGGCGACTCGTCTCTTACTGTATGAAACATTCACTCTTCTCGATTAATCTTTTTGTGTCCCCTACTAAATATTCTTATTAATCGTAAGAATTTTGGCAGATCTATATAAAAAGACGCAATATATTATGGTAATCGAAAAAAAAAATATATAAAAAATATAAAACACCGACTAATTTCGAACTACATCGTTCATGATCACAATTCACGAATGGTATAATTCGAAGCCAGTCGGTTTTTCATATTTTGTTTTTCGATTATCATAATATATTGTGTGTTTTTACGTCTATGTTAATACATAATTAAATCTTCCTGTGTATTATCTACTCTTCAATCTTGTCAATCTTGGTTTAAACAATACGTTTCTTTCTCATGTTAATTGTTTCGGTTACCGCCCTTTACTGGACGTCGTTTTTTTTTTCCAAATCAAATTGTATTTGCAATAGTAGATAATACAGAGTAGATAAAACAGATTGTAAATTTAAACTCGCTTATGGGCTAAGATATCGCGATCAGCGAAAACATTATCAGATAGACATAAGCCAAGTTTTGTTTTTAACCATCCAAGTAAAAATTTTTACAATTTTGGGAAATACTAATTGACCTGTGTTTACATATTTCTGATATTGAGTTCACCGTATGTTTACAACGATAAAACATTAATTAACTATTCAAACTAATATTAAGAACAGTATTATTTACAACTAACCTTAACTTCACTCATACCCCGAACTCATGTACTAGAAAAGCGAACTTCAGTCATAATGAGGAGAAGTTACTTATTAAACTAGAGCTAAAGTAGAATAAAAATACAAATAAATTACAATGTTGAAATACTAATAATAATATTTATAACAGTTTTCCTTCTTCGAACATATCAAATATCTTTCCTCTTTGTCTATCAAAAGGCTGAACTTTTTGTTGTAAAATATCTGGCAACAGTATTTCAGCTAAATAATATTCAATCATATGTAGATACAACTCCAGTCCATCAAATACAACAACCTATAAAGTTCATGTCTCCTACAAAGGTTTCTAAAATGATTGATAAAAGCATCGATCCTAAGAAAGCGACAGAAACTGATGGAATTGCTCCTATAATGCATAAGGAGTTGTCACAAAAAACACAGTACTTTTCATATCTGTTTAACAGTAGCCTACGTCTTCAACAAGTTCCTGCAATATTTAAAACGGCATAGATCGTCATGCTGAAAAAACCAGACAAGCCATCAGATGTAGAACGCCTTACATACCAATTTCCCCGTTATTATCTCTGGCCAAATTATACGAAATGCAGCTCTTAGGGCGACTTAAACCACATATATTGGATACGCGTCCAGATCATCAATTTGGGTTCTGTAGTTACCAGTCAACGATTGATCAGGTACATCGGGTAACAAGGCACATTATGCAAGCATTCGAAAAAAAAAGCTGTGCTGTGTCGTTGTATTCTTAAGTCGGCTTAATTTATAAATTAAACACAATCTTACCCGAGAACTTCTGCCAACTTCTTCAGTCATACCTAAAAAACCGCACATTCCGTGTTGTGCATAAAGATGCAAAGTCTGCATTTCAGTTCATATAAGCTGGTATACCACAGGGCAGTGTTCTTGGACTTGTCTTTCTAATATTCCACTCTCAGACGGTATCTTTACAGCCACCTACGCTGATGATACTATCAGCATGGCATCAGGACAAACACAAGCCGAAACAACAATGGTTTTCCAACATCATTTTGACCGAGTTGTACTGTGGATGCCGGATCGGAAGATAAAACTCAATAAGCAGAAGGCAGTCCACGTTGCATATACACACTTCGCCCAGTCGACTTACAGCATCAAGTTAGTATTAATGGCATCCGAATACCAAAATCTAGATCAACAAAGTATCTTGGATTGAATCTCGATTCGCGACTCACGTGGGAAACACATACCGAGCATAAAAAGTTAGCTTAATCAGATGTACTGGCTAATTAACAGAAAATCACTACTTAGTCTATGTAATAAACGCTTTTGGGCACGCACTTCTCGATCGAACAGAATATCATCGTCCGTAAATATTATCCTTCGTGCAATAACAAATGCTTGTTGGTTTTATTGTAACGAAGATATCCATTGCGATCTTGATGTGAAGCTAGTTTTGATGATGTTATTCGTGAATTTGCCGTCCAACACGTAACACCAAAAATGACATTAAGCGCCTCAAGCGCATGTATCTGCTCGATTTGGTTGTGTAACTATTGGGTAAAATATTTCCGCTTAATTAATAAGGAATATTTTTGTTAAATATTAGTGAGAACTTGTCACTAGGCTAGTTTCATAGCGCGTTATATAATAACAGTTTAGCAGTATTGATTATTTAAGTGGAAACTTATTTAAAAAAGAAAAAAAAAGAAAATTTAGTTGAACAACTCTTGATCACAGTGAAACAGAAGCCAGTTTCATCCAAAATAATAATAAAATGCCACTGCTCACACGTATTCCGTAATATTGAAGAAGAGGAAAATATTGCGACAGGCCAAACTCATCAAGGGCAATGAGTGAATTGCATTGTTTCTCCTAAATGGTAAAAATTTTATAATCTTAACGGGTATTACTGGGCGATTTTGCGAGAAGAGAAAATGTTAAAGCTACAAAAGCCCCGTTTCACCGAGAACGACCTGTGACTTAAGTCTTACGTTAATCAGTAAGAAAAATAACGAACATTAATAATGATTATTATCACAAATTGACTATGCCGCCGGATACCGCAAACAATCTAAACATGGTGCCGCAAATCCTTTTACAAAAATTGTAACAGTAAATCCAGCTATTGTGATTTACCCTTCTGGTGACTCTACACCCGCATACTGCAATAGTCGTTGTAGTTAAACACAATACGAAGATGTTACATATACACTCGTATATGTATATATATATATATATATATATATATATGTGTATATATAATAAAAAATGACGTTGTTTATCGATTTATTTTCGTATAAGTATGTTTTTCTCTCTCGATCAGAATATTTCGTTTTTTATATCTTTTTTGTAACGTTAATAATGAATTTGGTGCGTAAACATCGCGATATACATTTTTTAAATAAACGAAAGAAAACATTAAAGTAAACAACAACGACAATAATGATGCATTTTTTTAATAATAACTTTTTTCTATCTTTTGGTATAATTTTTTATTCGGGCACTTTCACGTTTTGTTTATCCGAATGTTTTTCTTTTTTTTGGACATTACGAGTCAGCAGGCCCGAAACAATGATGGATTACTTGTCCTGAGGCTAATTAATTAACAAAAACTAACGGTTACTAAAAATGTTTGATATTAGCTTATAGACACTTAAAGGTATACGGATGAATATTATAATGGTACAGTGTTGTGTTCATAATATTTTGCGCGACAGAATTAACTTTCGACGGTGAAATTATTTAAATTAACTTTTCTTTCGTTTATTATTGCTTTCCCACTATCCTCTTTATTTGCATTTTATCTTTAATCCGCATGTAGCAGACGCAGAGTGAAAACATCTTTTTGAATGTTTTCCCTCTCTTAAGATGGATAGGATATTATGCCGCCAATTTTTTAATTTCCAAAACGGTTTTACACGTATAGCGGGTGTTCCTAGTAAACTCTGTGAGCCGATTGGGAAGACACAAGTTGAATATTGGCAGAAAATTTTGAATCGTTAATTATTGATTTTTTTTTCTTTTTCTTTTTATTTTTCGTTAAAATTTTCACAATGAAAGTCCGGGAATGAACACGTTTTCCGAAAACTTGGTGTTACTTACAATTAGTAAAATGGAAGTAGAATTGCGTTGCATATCGGTCCGGCAGTGTGTGCATACAACGTTATGTACCTAGGATATTCCATTCGTCATTCTGCTTTAAGTTTCCAAAGTACGATTAAATAACACATTGCTCGGTCATTCCGAAAATTCTCTCTACCGGGCTCTTTATATTTTAATAAGCCTAGGTCAGCATCAGCGCCTGTTAATATTGTTCACTTAGAATTTTAACAAATTTAACGCGTAAAGATAAAATTATTTTTCGGAAAAATTAACTATATTTATATTAAAAGTATCGCTATTTACAGTTATTAAATAATAGGAATATTCATACGGATATCATTGTCATTCCTGCCCTAGTGTACTATGTAATCGTAGCTTAACTTCATAAAAAAAAAAAACAAGTGCCTGGCTATAAACTTTTTTCATTGAAACATACGTTAAATTTGTCGCCTTTCTGGCATCATCCGTATATCAACACGTTATCATATATTGAGCCGGGTTACTTACAATTAGTACGATAAATCTCTCTCGACTAGAGTACACAAGTAACCCCCGTAACTGTTTACGAAATTAATTAATTTCGTCGAACAGCTGTGTTTCACAATTAATACCGAAAAAAATTGCATAGAAAAGGAAGCTCTCTTATGAATTAAATGATAGGTTGGAAAAGAAAACAAAAAAATCGCTTATTACGGAATTAAAGAGCGAAAAAGTGAAGATAATAATGCAAAGATGGAAAATATAGACGAATCCCAATTAAGGATTTCGTAGGTTCGGGGATAAAAAGATGAAACGGAGAAAATGCAGCCAAATGTTCATAGGGAGCACGCGAGTTGGGTTCCCGGGTCGAATAATGAGACCCTTCAGTTGCGTTGCATGGTTGAATGAACTACCGGAAATTCCGAAGTCAGCGAATGCTTTGTATTTGATTTTATTTCCGTTCAACCGACAGATGCTAGAGTTGAAGAATTTTGTAATTATGGCGCCCGAAATGTGGACCGTATTTTCGTCGCTCGTAACACGTACTAAAAATAATAATTGTGACACTTTTCATTAAAAAATTAGTGCACAGATCAATTCCTCGAATCTGAATTATATTCAAATTTCTGAAAGTGACCCTTAGTGCGCTGTATATGTAAAAATGTGTTTCACTAACTAAAACTGTGCAAAAAAGTGCGATTTCTTCACGAAGAAATGCTTCTTTGGAAATGTGTTGATATTAATCGTCAGCAGTTGGTCATGGATGTGTCGTCGAAATTCTTAACAGCTTATTTTAAGCAGACAAAAATAAATAATTGGTTTTAATTTTTTTTGTTTTTTGCTGTTTTTTTGTTGTTTTTTTTTTTATTCCAGTTTATTTTTTCTTATACGGAGCTAAAACATTTATTGCTTAGGAAATCATTTATTTATATACATTTTTTAATTTTTTTGTTATTTTAATTCGAATTTTTTTCATTCCGAAATAATTTTTTGGTATCGCGTTTTTAAACGTGCTAGCTATTGTTTACAGTTCAGTTGCTAGTTCTAAGCACGCGTAGGTAAAATTAGCCTGCAGACGCAACTCGGGAGCATACCTAAGAAAAAAGTTACTTTCTTCAAGTATCGGACGGAAATCGAGATCAGCCTGTTCGTAATACTTGTCTGATACTTGAAAGGAATTATGGCAGGCGTATGCAAATTAAACTTTTCTTAAGTAATGTTGCATTAGAAATGATCACAAGTGTCGCGATGATACTCACGTTGACGGGATCAAAAAAGAAATTTCGATTACCCCTCCTTGAAAAAAAAAGAAGAGAAATAAGGGCGTTCGTAAGAATTCTTTAACTGATGGTGTATTTTTCTGGAAACACCTTCATATCAAAAGGGACAATTGCACGGGCGTTTCAGGAAGTCCCTATTTATTGAAGTGAAACTTTTTATGGGACACTGCGAGTTTTCTAGATAAAACTCGTCGAGCTAACAAAATCTGTTAAACTCTACTTGCGTCCATTTCTAATGCGCGTTCACTGGAACGTAGGGCGGGAGAGACAGAAAAATGTTATACGAAAAAAAATTAAATCAAATGTTTTCTTTTTTAAATCAAATGTTTACTGGCACAGGTCAGAAAAATAGTATCAGTTTTATAATAAGGTAACGATATTTGAATAAAACGTTTACTATGGGGTAAATATGAATTTTAGATAAAAACAACGCGATATGGAACTTGTTTGAAAGCCTGTTTTTTTAAGATACTTAAATTCATTAAAATCTGAAGTATTTGTTTCTTGTTTTAATCATTATAAACCAATTATTTCTATTTTCAAATAAAAGTTACAATGAAGTAAAGAAAAATTTATTTTATAACGGAAACGATTTATAATATCGATAATAATGCGAGCAGATAATCTCGAATTAAATACTACAGAGAAGTCTTGCATGTATCACGTATGTGTAACGAAATATGTAACAATAAATATCTGCATGCAAGACTTCTCTGTAGTGTTTGATTATCTGTATACTATTATTCGATATTATAAATCATTTCAGGTGAATTTTTCTTTACTTCAATATACCTTTTTTTCGTATCCTCCCCCTTTAAAATTTATTGCTTTCCATGAAAAGTTTCTCTTTTAACGCCGTTAGTTTTCGATTAGCGCATAGCTTCTTTTTTTTTTTTTTTTTTTATTTTCGACACAGGCGATTGTGTAATATTTAAGATGAAGCTCGCAGGAGGTAAACTGATAAATCAGCTCTATTTCGGCATATTCCAAATTCAAGCAAGCGAGTTAGCCGAGTTTCGCGGGTGGTACTGATTCAAAAAATATCGAATAAATCTGGGCGATATGGTATAAAAATTTTCACGTTAATCGGTCTAAAATTTAAATATACCGCTGAACTTAAAAATTTAGGAACATATTACAGCCCCGATGCGATACATGCAATTCTGGTAATTGATAAAACTGGTTTCAAAAAATAATAGAAATATAATCTTGCAACATAAATCTATGTTAATCAGAAAAACAAAAAAAAAAAAATGAAAAGAGAAAATTGACACATGTTGACACAATGCAAACATCTCGAACAGAAATATAGGGATAATTTTTGCCAAATAAAGCAGGTCAATAACTTCATCGATTTTGTATTGCACTGCCCGAAAAAAAAAATCTGTTATTATACATCACCGCAATAGGTAGCTTAAAATTTCAATTGTGAAACTACACTTTCTGTGCGTAGTAGTACTTATGTTAATAAAATAGAACCCTTTTTGGAAGAAAAAGAAATAAAAAAAACATATCAAAATTATAAGAAAATACAATAATATTGACACTGTTTTGTTTTGCAACTAAAAATCAAAAAGGTTGTACAAGTTAATTCTTCATTTTACTAATCAAGTGACCGTAGCAGTTTATGAAAACGATAAAAATTTCTCGACACTGAAAAAAATATTTCACTTTACCGCTTAATGAAACGTAAACAAAAAAGACTTGATAACTATAAATGACATTTTGCCTATCTGATAGACCTTGTGACGGTTTCGATGCTTTAATATATTTTTACAGAAATTAATCGAAACTGCCTTAAAAACTTCGATAAACAAATTTCAAATTTTAGTCTCTAATTCCGCGTCTTACTCAATTAGGAATTAAACGATTATTTTTCAACCAGAACGTTGTTATAAAATTAAGTGTTTAATTCTAAATCGAATTTATTTCCAGTGAAAATTCAAAGTTTAATTATTAATCAAAAAAACTGTTTCGATTGCGAATTTCTTTCTTTAATCAAAATGCGTTAAATTGCAAAGTTCCATTTTTTCATGGGACATACTTTGATTGAAAAATAATTTTTTTTAAAAAACGAAGAGTGAATTCAATTGAAAATTAAATAATTTATTTATTGCTTTTTTTTTTTTTTTTTTTTTTCGATTTCATTTGATCCACAACTTTTCCGAATTCCATAAAAATGAGTTCAAAATATTAAGCTGAATCAAAAGTATAATATGAGGAGCCACACAGTTGTTTGTCGATACGCTTGTGAACTAAACAAGCTACGAGGCGCTATCATAGAATTAAATAGCACCCCGGTAGAGATAGTTTGAAGCGCAAATACGAAATAGAAGCAATAACAGAGTTATAAAAGAAGATACACACCTTTGAAAGGTATCTTTCAATAGCTTTAAAGCCGTGCAAAAGTTATACGAAATGTCTTCCGTCACTTCTGAAATGTTGGAGCGAGACCGGCCGCTGCTAATAGAATGTATAGTTTTCGACCGAAATTTCTCTACTGCTGTAATTTACACTCGGAAAACGTTCCCGTTTCCGTTGAATCGAGAAAAGTTCTTCATCGATGATTCGCCAGTATTCTAGATATTTTCTAAGCGCGTATAGACTTTCATCTGTTTCAACTTTTGTATATCGCTGAATGGTTATGCGAGATGTTTCATTTGCACTTATTGCTGGATTATCTTTAACAATTCAGAACATTCTGGCTACAGCGATCTTCATGTTTAACGTCAGCATGCAGATATTTCGCGACCTATCGGAATCTATTCGCAATTTTAGGCAGTTTATCATCGGCCCTTTACTGTTGTGTTAGCAAACGCGCGATCTGATATATATCATTTACGCAACTAGACAGACAGTGAGCAGATTTCAATAAAACATCTTAAAAATTATATACAGTGATGGCATTTTAGTCGGAGAGTAAAATGAGCATGAGGAATGTAGTTAGAAAATCGTTAGATAATTTTCATGAGTATAATATGGAATAAAGAAAAGGCAAGTATCACAAAAAGAAAACAATGCGTTTTTTTTTCCTTTTTTTGCGAAAGCAACATTCTGTTGTGGTTATTACGGTACGAAGATGCGCAGTTTGTTTTTATAGATATCTGCTTATTCCGCTAGTTCTGATAAACTGTGTTACAGATAAGATTGCATTGAGGGAATTCTCAAGAATGTTGGTGACTGTTTAGAGTTATTAATAGACGGGGGCCGGTGGCGTGAGAGTGCTCGACAGTCGCACAGTATATGGGAAGTTGAAGGAGCAACACCTTGGCTACAGAAAGGGCAATTTATAGGAGGCGGGGTTCTTTGTAAAATAGAATTATGCGATATGGCTGTGTGGCCTGTGCGCAAGCGGCTAAGTGCACGTGAATCTCAACGGGAAATGTTTTTTTCTGGCCACCATGGTTGAGGGTTTAATTAACCTTGAGAAAGTCTGACACGAGGACCAATGGGCTTTCCACGAGGACGTGAGATTATTGAGGATTATGTTCGATAGATAAGGTGGAGGAGGGCTATTACTTGGCAAGGGGCAATATATTTCTGCTCGGGCGGATGTATCGACGCGTTAATTTCCAAGAATCCCATACGGAACACTGTCTCTTAATAAGTTCGCATAATACCTGCTGGGTTCGAATTGCTACAGGATGTTTAGTAAGGGGATTAGAGATTGTCAATAAAGCCGCGGATGAATTAGATACCGGCAGAGCTTTCTGTGATGTATGCTCTGTAGGTAGAAAATATTTCAAACAGAAAAATACTGCGTATATTTTAGCATCCAGTACCGAGCAATTGTCATTCAGTCGAACGCTTCGAATCACGTCGCAGACTTCAAAGAAACAGGCGGTTGGTGATGAAGTAGCCTCTCGGATAGCCTTGGCAGTATCCGTAAAGAAAATGAGGTGGTCGGGGTATTTTTGTATTGTTGCTGCTGTCAACTGAACGAAATTCGGGCGCAGGGGTTTATTATACTTCGTCGGGGAAAAATTAACTTCAATATTTAAAGGGGCCCACGGCGGGATCACGGCGTTAGGAGCTAGGTCAGGGGAGGTGATTACACTCACATTGTGCTGCGATAGGAGGGCCAGGAATTCTGGGAGAGGGTCCATTAGGGAACTCTGTGGTGTTGGGGGATCATTTATATGAATAGGCAAGGAACGTTTTCTAGAGAAAAGAGCGAGGGTCTCACGGTGGTAATAAAAGGTTCGGAAATACCTTAGTGGGGGAGCGCCTAACAAGGCACACAAACTTACAGACGGAGAAGTTCTATGTGCGCCAAGTATCGTGCGGAGCGCCGTGTGATGTACTGAATCTTTAAAAATCCGTTAAAAATGCGAAACAGTTTCGCTTATAAGAAGAAAAAAGTGTGACCAAAAAAAATTCGTTTCGAAAAGATATAGGCTGTCGAGTGTATAAAGGGTAAACGAATAAGTATAAAAAGAAAGGGAAAAAAAAGATGTTGATGTTTACGAAAAAAAGAGGAATTCAATAATTAAAAGAAAATAACAAACAAAATCAGTGTTCCGACGAGGAAGAAACGCGTTAATAAAATATTACGAAATAAATTACAAGAATAGAAAGCGAAAGACGTAATAAAATGTTTATTTTACCGGAAAAATGTTTTCTTTATAGCTCTATGTATTTTTACGATAGACGCTTAGCCGTATGTTACGAATATGAAGTTTTTAATTAGGTTACGCGGAATTATTAAAATGCAACAGCTTCCTCTTCTCAAAATTAAATAAACGTACTGCTCAAACGAGGGAAACATTCAGGAAGGGGACTATAATTAAAGCGAAGGCGATAAATTGCAGAGATTATAGAACGTTTTAGAGAGGGCAAGTATCAAGAAAATGATGTATGAAGTTGAAGAGATGGCTAAGTAGAGAGATAAAAGGAGGCAGGATTAGAAAATGAGGAAGGAGTTGAACCATAGCTTGGAATGAGCGACTGAAGAAAAAAGAGTAATACTATGGACTGAAAATGTGCTCAAAAATGTGCTCCTGGAAATGGAAAAGCGGGCTAAAAAATCCACCACTTCATTAGAACACATATTCTTCATTAAGAAAGTGTAGAGGGAAATGTGGAGAATTTACAAGTGGAAAAAAGATACCTTGTCGAAGGGAGTGAACTGTGATCATAATGTAGCCTGCATAAGGAAGATAATAGCGACGTAAAAAAGAAAAGTAAGAAAGTCAAAAGGAAGAAAAGAAACAGAGTGAATACCAGTATTTCCATATATTTTTATAATAAATGTATTCCCTAATTAGACCTCATATTATAAGCAATGGTTAAGATCTTACAGTACAATGAAAATCACTCTAGCGTAGCTAGAGATATTTTACTAACAAAAGTGATAACTAAAAATATAGAGATATTATATTTATTTGTGATAAGTGTAAAAGTAATTATGTACCTACAAATTTTAAGAACATAACACACAACAAGCTTATGATAATCTATCGATTAGGAATACCTTTAAAAACTAAATTTATACATAATAATTTTAACATTATTATTGTTGAAATTGAGGATATTACTTTTATTTTAACGTACATAGCGCCAAATGGCGTATCTACTCAATATTTTCAGTTTATCGATATGTATTTAAAGAATAATAAATTAACGAAATTTATATGGTTGGGAGACCTAAATTCTCGAAATTTACTATGGGATACAGTGAATAATATGAGAGGAAAGAAATTATTAAATATAATAGAATTACATGACTTACATATTTTAAATATTAAAAACAAACATACTTTTAAGAGAAGCAAGCAAAAAAGTGTAATAGACTTAACTTTGGTAACTAGAAATTTAACAAATCGAGTTCAAAATTAGAAAGTTAGTCACGAATTACATGCCAGTGATCATTTTTATATTACTTTTAACGTAATTTCGGCGACGAGCAACACAGAAGAAAGTGTTATTAAAGTTATTAACTACAATAAGTTAGCAGTTAACTTAAGAAAATACAGTTATATGATTGATGTACTTGTTATCTGCAATGATATACAACAAATTAAAAGTTGGTTGAATAGTTTTCAAGACTATGTCAACACAGTTCTAAATAGTTCATATTCCACCATCGACCGTCAACTGTCTATTGGTGGAATACTGAATTACAAATAAAGAAATTACTGGTAAATAATTTATACAAAAAGTATCGAAACTGTAAAAACATAAATGCAAAACATAACCATTACAATAATTATAAAGTAAATTTTAAGGAATATAAGTTTATGATTAAAAACGCTAAGTTGAAAGCCTGGAAAAAATTACTGGAAGACAAAAATGTCTTTGGATTAAAATACAGAATATTAACTAATAAAAAAAAAAAGTATTAATATACCAACATTAGATAATTATGCATGTACAGAAAAGGATAAAGTTGACTTATTGATGTCAAACCTTAACGTAAAACCATTTAAAGCAGAAGTACATGAACCTAACGTAACCATATCGATTACTAAAGAAGAAGTTAACGTAATTATTAAACAACTTAAAAATAAAGTGTCAGCAGGACTTGATGGAATATCAAATGGATTTATTAAAAGATTTCATAATTTGTTACCAGATGTAATACCGAAAGTTATTATTAACGTACTATTTAAATATAGTTATTATCCTCAAGAATGGAAATTAAGTAAAACAGTTATAATACCTAAAATTAATAAAAATCCAAACTCGTCTACCTCATATAGAGCTATATCTTTGTTATCTAATTTCAGTAAAATTTATGAAAAATGTATTCTTCATAAATTAAAAGAATTTGTAGAAAATAACGGAATAATAAATGATAACCAGTATGGCGCATTACCAGGTAGATCATCTGAATTGGCTATTGACAATATTTTACAAGCAATAAGAATATACAAAAATAAAAATTACCGTACATGCTTACTTACTCTTGATATAACAAAGGCTTTCGACAGTTTAGATTTAAATAGATTACTTGCATTATTAAAGGAACTAGGATTACATAATGGCATGTTGAACATTGTAAATCGATATTTCGAAAATCGCTACACTGTATTGCAAATCGGTAATTATTCAAAAAAAAACAAGAAACTGTTATGGGAGTACCCCAAGGGTCTGTTTTAGGACCGTACTTGTGGAACATAGTTTTCTCTCAAATGTATAACATTAGATTACACACTAATGTAAACATTTTCACTTTCAGTAATAGCCGATAAGAATGAAAATGTATTGGAAAATAAAGTTTACCAGGTTTATACAGAAATCGCGAAATGGTTAGAACAATACAATTTAAATATTAACGAATCTAAGTCAACTTACATGTTGTTTAACAAAAACTTAAAGGATAAAAGATTAAATTTGCTCCGCTACGGATTAAATATTAGCATGGTTAGTCAAACCAAATACTCTTAGGTATAATAATAGACAATAACTTAAAATTTTATAATCATTTTCACACTATATCACTAAAAAAATAAATACATTTTTAATTATATTTAACAAATTATATAATAATAATAACCGATTAAATTACAAGAAGGGACTAACCTTATATAAAAGTGTAATATTGCCTAACATACTTTATGGTAATGTAATATATATATAGACATTTTAAAAGTTAAACGATTTCAAAATATATTAAATAGTTTTCAGAGAACTATTGCAGTAAAAATGATTAAAGCTTATAGAACTACCAGCTACATGGCAAGCGCTGTCATTGCAGGTATTAAACCATTAACTTACGAAATACAGAAACATAATAACATATTTTTAATAAAAAATAATATAAATTTAAATCATGAATTTCATAACGTACAGTATCGTCAACCTTACTTCATACACGAACAAACCTCGTTAACGCTTAAACAGTTTAAACACTTATATATTAGATAAATATTATAATAATAAATTTCAGGCGCAGTGGGACCAATATAATAACGGTATAGCTAAAAATTGTTTTCCAACCATAGATGATAGACTACATAATCTAGTTTTTACGCCAAATTTTTTTTAATCTAAAATTTCTTACTGGACACGGTCTATTTAAAGATTATTTACATAAACATAAAATTGCACATTCAAATAACTGTGCAACGTGTAATTCTTTATTGATACTATTCAGCATATCCTTTCCGGCTGTTAGTAATGCAGATTTTAGCAATATTAGCCCTGATCAATTAGAGTAACTAAGCTATTTAAAATATGTTCAGTAGTTTTACGATAGCCGAAATAAATCACCGTAAAGTACATGTACACCTGTATTAATATTAATATTTAAGGAATACTAATTATTATTAACATTGTAAAACAGTCTGTCAGGGTTCCATAAACTTAAATGGACGGGCTCAGGACAGACCTGTTATTTATATAAATTTTCTAAATATATTTACCCCATCGTATTACGAATTGGGGGGGGGGGATAAGGAGACGATATAAAGGGCATAGATTAGAGAATAATTACGGTATCCGTCCGAAACTTTAAGTGAACTTTTTTTTAGATAGGAATAGGTTTTTCTAATAGGGAGCTACTTACTGAAGGCCGTAATACGACATAGCTGATCAACTCTTTCGTTTTCCTCAATAGTGGCTAGGAATCCAGAGGAAACCGATCAGAACACGACGGAACTAGAAGAGGTTAGAGATAAACGAAGACGATAGATAAATCCCAATAAGAAGGTTGAGGAAAGGGTTTTATTTTTAACTTAACTGCTAAATTGCGCCTAGCTGGTAATAACTATTTGACAATTTCGATGATGGATGTGAGTGACGTTGAGTGGCATTTTAAACAGCGATAGGGGAATTGAAACTGATTGCAATACACTTTCGACGTTGAACATAATTAACAATACAGTCCTGTATTGAGGATACAAAAAGAATAGCGTGAACAATTGCAACAGCTTCTGCAAAGAAAACTGAACAAGATCGAGAAAGGTTAAAGTTTTCAGAATGGTATTTGTAAAATATGCATTAAGGGGATAAGTTGAGAAAAAATACGGAGCGAGGCAATTCATTCTGGAGATCGGTTCATCTCATGGTTATATACGTAATAGTAATTGAAAAATTTTTGAGAATTTCATTAGCACGGTTTTTTAAAACTTTGCACAATCGCAAATGTAATAACGGTATAAATTTATATTGCTGGTAAATTTCGTATTTCAAAATTCGGTTGCAACAAATAAATTATGTCCATCAAAGATTTTTTAATTTAGCGAAAATTATAAATAAAGATTGGTATTGAATAAAATATACCAGATATATTTTTTCTGTAAAAATATCGACATCTTTAGTACTGGAAAGAGAGAAAAGAAAAACACAACTACTAGGAAATAGCATAAACAGAACCATTTGAATTATCACCCATTTTTAATTGCATCATAGAAAAATGTTCAAAGATACGATCTGAAACTGAAAGTGACACTTAATAAAGACGGGACTTTTCGAAAAACTTTTTTTAAAATGTTTTCAATTATATTTATTTTTCTAATTCTCATTATTAACTAATTAAAAAATCGGATATACATAAGTTAATATTATAATTCAAAATTGAAAGTTAAAAGAGACTATAATGGACTTTTCTAAAATTTTGCAATTCTGTTTTCGAACCAGCAGTTGTTAAACTGTAATTGTCGAGTCGAAATCTCCGATTTAATTCAATTATACTTATCGTATAAAAATTATCAGTAAATTTACGTAGTTATTCTGTAAACAACTCTGCTTTTGGTAAAATTTTTATGTTTTCAAAATATTCAATCAGTTCTTCTTTTTTTTTTTTTTTTTTTTTTTTTTTGCTGTGTTCAAAATAGTTTTACGTAATATACATTGGCAGCATCGATGGTGTTTAAACGTGAAAAATTATAAAATAATCTTTCACTACGACTAACTTATAATCACACGGATTAATATTTTACAGATCCGCGCGCAAAATTACGTATATTTAAAAAAAAAACAGGGCAAACACACAACAAACTAAAGAAAGGCGCATACCTTCCAGCGGTGAAACTTTTTAAAAATATTCCGAAGTTTATATATTGACCGTTGTTCGATAATGTTTAATGTGTTACGTTTAATTGTTGCCGAATTATATCGTTTCTTTTAAAATTCATATACTATTTCGCTACTTTTATCTTCGCTTATTTGAATTATCCCTATCTCTGTTTTTATCCTTATTATTATTATTTCGAATACCGTCACAGCTTCGTTTCGTTTAATCGATATTTCAATTTCCCTTCATTAATTAAGCTGTATGCCGGAACGTTTGTCGAGGGAGGTAAACTTAATTAACCTTACCTAATCTGAATAATCCTGATGGCGTAAATGAATCCAATATTATTACTACCTTTCCGAACAATTACGTAGGGCAAATCGTCGCGTTGTTCGAAAGGTTAGAAGACAAGGGTATCGCTAACCTTCATCCGATGTTTTTGGCAAAATTATTTTGTAAAAAAGTTACGGATTTTTCTTAAAACTACTCGATCGGAGAAAAATTTAATCAAATTAAATATTACATCTCTATGGGATGAGCCAATCAGTTTCTACTTGCAGATAAATTACGTAAAGAATATTTAAATTTCGATAATTTTTCGTTTCAGTACAATCCGAGACATACCTTCCGAATTATCCATCGATGCGCTCCTGTTAAACTGTGCTTCCGATGTATCGATCGTCAATATTCGAAGCCTGTAAAAACGTACCTCGGATAGCACTTTTATTCCCCTTCCCGTTGTTGAACTCATAATCTCTTAGAATTGTGCTGTTACCTTTCCATATGCTTTTATGATTTCTATCGCGTAAAGGTCAAACCAGTGATTCTATAACTATACCGCAACTGACTCCGTTTTGGTCACTTTAGTTCTTCCTGTCGTAGTTACGCTGTTTGCCGCTTATGCGCAGATAGTCATTCCTATTCAGAATACGCTATCAACCAGCAAAACAGTTCACCCTGCTTCGATTGTGTTCCTTGTGGCTGAAACTAGTCTGCTCTAGACTTTATTTGACAAGTTTATAATGATCATGTCGAAATTCATAAAATCACGAGTTTGCAAAATGTTTCCTTTTCCGAAGCAATCGGCATTAGCCGAGGCAAACTGGTCTTTCGTGCATTTTCTTTTGCAAATATTTCCAACTCAATCAATTTTTCCGCCTTCCAGAATCCTTATTCTACTTCTACAAAAAGGAAACGACAAAACTATTCTAGCAGTTTTCTTCCTCGTACATTCAGAATCGAAAAACATTATTCTAATTCAAAAACTCAAAATTCTCTGAATAAATTATATTTTGTAATCTAAGTGGCTGCTAAATTAGAGCACACGGGTTCGAGACTTCTCTCGTTCTCAATCGGAATCGCTCTCAGGTTTACCGAGCCTAAAATCTAGGAAAGTAAAGGTGGCCAAGAAAAAGGAACTGGCCCCAGTATTCTCATCAGATCCATTTGGTACGCTGTGAACCTTAACTTCACAATTCTCGACGCCCCTTTAAGGGTATAGGACTTACTTTACTTACTTAATCTAAGAATGATGGCGCTAAAGGTAATTGTTCCGGTTGCTTCTAAACGCACTGCATTCCCTTCAACAGAGTCATTTTCCTCGTGAGTACTGAATCGTCTTCAAATATTAATAATGTTTTTTTACGATAACTCATCTGAACTCCTTTCTCCTAATATCTTAAATCCCCAATTTAGGAGATAAAGTTCTGACTAAACGTCAAGAGTCTTAAAATCTTAGGCACGTTCCCTACTACTATAAGTTCTTCTTTTGTTCACTATTTTTCCTATTTGTCTTCCCCTGCCAATTTTTTTTAGGATATTGTCTAAATTTCATCTTAGTCACAACATAGATTTCATTGTTTCTCACTTTTGTTTTTATTGCGCATTTCATCGGTGCTTCTTGCTGCCTTTGACTAGGTTAGTCGATAGTATACAACCATATTTACATTTTGCATTCCTTCGGTGTTGCTTGCCTCCTCAGGTTAATTGATAGCATACGAGGGCCTAGATACGGTGACTGTTTTGAACAAAGGGAGCTTTTATTTTCCTTTTATCACTGTTTAATTTTATATTTTTATCCTTTCGGTTCAAACCGTTTTGTCGGTGTTGCTTGCTGCCTTCAAATAGGCTAGTTGATAGCATACGACAACCCGTGTTCAATAACTTATTTAAACAGTGGGAGCTTGTGTACACCACATCAGTTTTTTAATTTAAAATTTTTTTACTTGTTCCTCTCCATGCTCCTCTTCATGCTCGTCACCATTTATAAACTTTTCTTTCAGCGTGTTGTACTTCCGTGATAATACGGTGTTCGTCTTCGTGCTTACTTTATCTATCTTTATTCGCCTTCGGCCTTTTTCGATCCTTAACTACATTTTCGGTTTCTTTGCGCGTTCCCTCCACATTTCTCTTATCAAAGAAATTACTCTGACCTGTCAACTTAAACTATTTCAACGGAGCTGGCGCAATATAAAGGCCAATAAATACGCTCTAGAGTAGCTACTAGACCAGCATGACACAAATAGCTTTACACTTTCTGAAACCTGGATAAAAAGTTCTTCAGACATAAACATTCGATCTTTCTCCACCATTTGCTCTAATCATAGCGACGGCTATGTAACTCTACTATATTAATAAAGAACGACATCCAAATTATTGCCCATAACGTTTAAACCTTATTTTTCCATACTCCTTTTTATCTCAAATTAATTCTTACCTCTATTTATAACTATTCTTTCAGACTTTAAACTGCATATCTACTTATATTCCTTCGAATTATTATTTCGCCAATTTTCCTTTCCAGGCACTTATTAGCTCACTCTCTACCCCATTTTTCATAAGAGACGATTAGAATGCTTATTCATTTTTGTGACGTTGTAATATGTACAACAGAAACGGCACGATCTTAGGAAATTTTATCCTTCAAAATGGTCTGTTTCTCAATGATGGTTCCCCTACTTGCATCCGAAGTCACCCCTCTTTCAGCTCCATTGGACTGTCTTTTACACGACCTGAAATTGTCCTTAGTGAGTTACGGAGTACTATGGGCGGTACCTTTGGAAGTGATCAAATTCTTATAATTATTTTTTTTAATGAAATCCCTTTTTCATCTCTCTCCAATCCTCTTTATATTCCTAAATGGGTCCTTTTAATAGTTGATTAAATCCTTTCTCTCAATATTATTTCTTCATTGGCTCTATTTCTTGCGCCATAAGTCACTCTTCTAACCCTGTTCAAGTTTCAGCCCGCAAAAAAAAGTTAAACGTCTTCCTTTTTGCGGTGGAATCAGCGTTTTAATGCTGCTTTTGACGTGATCCTATCTGCATTCGGAACATTCCGCTCCTCTCTTACTTTTATCAACTTTTTCGCTCATAGAGGAGCCAATGCCAAAGCCAAAGCCAAATTTATTATGGGAATAGATAAAAAAAACTTATGGAAAAGCTTCTGTTCCTTCTTCTCACGTCATACTTTTGTTTCTCATATTTGGAGATGGCCAAGGCCGTTAAATTCCCTCTGTCCTCACGTCCTTCAAACCAAAATAATCCTACTAACAAATTAACTGACTTAATGGATTCTATAGCTTTTAGGTTTTTTTTTTTTTTTTATTTTTAAATAAGAAAGTTGTGGGTCTCACAAGGCAATTTTGCCCGTTTCGTGAGTTCCCGTCACCCTCATTATGGTTTATTTGACATAAATTTACAATTTATTAATAACATTTCAATACATCTAAAATAATATTTCTTATCGCTATAATAATTTAATTAATTTAGTACAGTAACTTCTTATGACTACACACTTAGCACCTATACATCACCAACCGGTCACACTCAAAATAATCATTCCCACTAATGTAAAAGAAAGAAGATCTGTTCCGCTACATTATTGAAAATCATCTACATGCCCCTGTTGTAGTTTCTGTGCTGAGCAAAGAGAAATTTAGAAACCTAATTTACGAAATAAAGACGAGTCACCGATATGGTAGTACAAATAGAAAAAACCTCGATAGTTTCTTAGATACGTTCCTAACTTCAAAGAATCATGTCGCATTTCGTGCTATTCCATCTCCTGGCATTTTTTTTGGTTTCTCCTTTTACCTTTACGGAACTGGAAGTATCCTTATGTAATTCTTCTAATTCTTCTTTGGAAGTAGATGGAATTCTCTTTCTCATTCTCAAAAGGCTAATATTTCGTGGGTTACCTCAAGGTTCTTGCCTTAGCTCAACTCTATGTATCGCATACTTCATCAACACCGCGTCCTTGACGTTAAACTTTTCCTTCTTATTCTTTGCCGATAACATTCTTATCTATTCCTCCCATTACAACATATCTTTCACCAACTCTTAGCTCCAAAATTTTTTAATATGACTGGAAAATTCTTTATCAACTATCCATCTTTCATCTCTCCTGTTGAATTCTTTGTCGTTGTTTTTACTCTTCGTCCTTTTGAGCCTTCTTTAGTTAACCGTAAATAACGATGCAATCCCTCTGTTCTCCTTTTTTTGGTATTTAGATATTTTTCTAGATAGTCGCCTCTTACTCACAGTCACATCTTTTTCTTTCTTCTTTGTCCCATTATCTTGCCTTCAAGTATTCTCTGCAATAGCTTATATCTTCGTTCATTTCTCATTATATGGCCCAAGTTTTCTGTATTTTACTGTGTTCAAGATTTCAAGTTTTTTGTTCATCTTCGGTAATACGTCTTTGTTAGTTTGCTTCTGTGTCCAGGGAATTTTCAAAATACGACGATATAACCACATCTCAAAAGTATTCAGCTTTTTCGACATGTTTTCCGTCAATGTCCACGATTCCACTCTATACAAAAGTATTGAAAGGACATAGCATCGGAGCAGTTTCATTTTTGTTTGTAGATTTAGGTCCTTACATGTGAATAGTGCTTTCATTCTATTAAATGCGTGTCTTGCTTTCTCTATTCTACTTTTTAATATATAGCCTGGTTATTTACTATGCATTTTCTATTGTTAAGCCAGATAAAGTCTCCCTCCCATGTTAATTGAGCGAGAGGTGCCGGTTACTTACTAATGCTTTACATATCCTTTATTATCTGTAATATCCTTGATTACTGTTGTTTCATCTATGAACATTCCTCCAGATTTTTGCTCGCCAAACTCAGTCGTGTCTAGAGAACACTTGCCTTCGTCTTTGTCTGGGAGCTATAAAATTGATTCTAATCCTCGCGCTCTACATGCCGAATCCCTTATTCCTCCTTGTTTCGTTTGAAGGTTTTATTTATTGTAAATGGTGTTTTTCTGCCAACAAAACTCCAACACTGTCTATCATTTATATTCGCTTCTTTCAGTTGTCACCATATACTGATTCTCACGAAAAGCCGTTATACTTTTCTTTCAGTTTTTTTTTTGACCTTCCTACAGTTTATTAATTGCAATTAACACAGTTATCCCAAGCTAATTATGTCCTTCAACACGTTGCTAAACAGAATTTGTAAACACCTTGGACTTTCTCTTTTCCCTGACCACGTTGTTATCTTTACTGACCGCTCCGGAGGACGCAATGGAGATCATTCGGCTCTCTGTTCTCCCCTAAATTACTCTCAAACATTCAAATTTCCCTCCTTCTGTTCAATTTTATATGTCGCGTCTACTGCTATCCTGCGTACTATCTTCTTTATTGCTTCCCCTTTGATTTTTTCTAAAGTCCTCATCATATCGGATTTCCACGGTAATCTAAAGGCCATCTCTCATCTTTTCTTCCCCCTTCCTCTACTGCGTATGAATTCCTCATACGTGCGCTCATCCGCAATATTTTCCTTTCTAATTCTCCCCAAATTTACCTAATACGGATTCTTGGACATACTGCATTCGTGGTGACGACTCATCCGTTATTCCGGTTCATTTGTTCCTTTTCACAATATTACTTTCCTCTCCGCAGCTGCTTACCTCAAATTGCGGTTAACTTCTTATTCCTCTTCATTCCTAAATCGTGATTGCTCTAATCTTTCGATTCATTCCTTCTTGCTGCGTTCAGTTTCTTCTGCAATTTGTCGTTTTGCAGATAGTTTGTTTCCTGCACATTTTTCCCTTTTGTCCCTTACTCCCCTTTTCCACTTACAATTTTTAGATGACACGGATCACAGTCTATTCCAGCGCTCCGGCACCGTTTCCGAATGTTCTTTTTTCTACTCTTCGCTCCTATCAATTGGTCATTCAACCCAGTCTCATGTGTCTTTTACTTTCTCTCGACCTTTTTCTTCAGTTATTCTTTGAGTCATTTCTATTCTCCCGTAAACAGCTGATACTAAACTTTCTCCTTTTCCTAGTTATTAGACCACTGACCATGTAGACGAGCCCAAAAATCAAAAATAATAATAATAATAAAAAAAAATCTTACAAAGCTAAAAAAAAGTTACAAAGACATTAAACACGAAAAATAAAAAGTGACCGTAATATTCGATATTTTATTAGATGTTAATGGATAAATTTCGGATTTTTTATAAACAATAATATATTTCAGTAAGTTATAAAATAATACGTCTCTTATAAATCAGAAGTTGGTTACACTCTCTTATATTAGTACTCCGTAAGATCGACATTAAAACTGACGAAAAAATACAATCTTACGAATTAGTAACTTTTAAGTTAGCTTTAAATGATAAGCATTTCAAACTCGCTAACTGTATGCAAAATCTCTCGATTCCGTAACAGTATATATATATATATATATATATATATATATATATATATATATATATATATATATATATATATGTGGAAAGCAAAATTTCGTCATCCATACACGACGCCTGTTTTAGTTTACGTTTTTTGCGGTAAATATATTAGTAGGTTGCCGCGAAGAATATTCCTCCCTTCTTCTCGCTTTCGATTTGCTCTATCGCCTTCTCCTGATTGTTCTCTCCACGATTGTGATCCTCCTCGTACATGTGATGCTAATCACATTTTCTTTGAGTGTCCTGCTCTTCGTAACGAACGCTACCTTTTATACAGTCAGCTCCTGTCATAACTCTTCCTTTATTCTCTTCTTTCCTTCATCTTTTGTGGTGTCCGCACTGCTGTCCTTTGTTGCGTCCATTTCGGACCGCTTAGTTATTTAGTTTATTAGCTTAGTTTTCTTGTTGTTGTGTCAATGCCGCTGGCGCGCCCAAAAAAAAAAAAAAAAAAAATATATATATATAAAATTCCGGGCTTTTTAGTGATAGTTTTTACCTGTTTGCTATCTTTTTCTCTTCTTCGGCTTTCTAAAGCGCTCGGAATTTTTCGCAAGCATTCTTATTTCATATGTCTTCGAACTACGAGTGTAAGGTTGAATTTTGAGTTTTAACGCGCTGTTGGTTTTTCGCCTTTGACGTAATCTTCAGTTTCAGTCGAAATAATGAGTTCAACCTGTTTTCACTTAAATTTTGAGCTTTGAAAAAGCTTTCGTATAATTTTAGTAGATCATCGCCTCCTACGTAAAATACCGTCTTAGAAAAACATTTAGCCCAGTTTTGAAGATATCAAATTTTTTTATAGTATTTTTTCTAGAACTATTTTCAATCACTTTCGCAATAGCGTTTGAATTTTGCAAAAAATCTTTCTGATTTTACGTTTTCATCATAAAGCGCTATTTCATAGCGAAGTTAGGTGATTTTCGTTTTTGGTTAAAAAATGATAAATCGTTTTTTACTCTCTTTTCCACGCCTTAGGAGCTTTTTTAGATTTTTCTATTTGCGCGTACTCGCACGTGACTTTTTAACTTCACACGATATCATATAAAGCGGTGAATACATACTTTTATTATTTAAAGGTGGGCTTTCGGCGTTCCTATTCAAATTTATGTACATGCATGTATTATATTATAGTTGAATATGTATGCAACGGGCGAACGGAGATTCGTGTCAGTGAATTACTCGTCGACGATATTAAAAATGAGTCTAATTTTGATTAAATCGCTTCGTAAAAAAATGAATATTATAGCATTTTATAATTTGTTTTACTCTAATTATTATGGAAAAGCTTAATACCAAACGGAGCGGGAACTTCTTCTGTGAGCATTTACTACATCGAATAAAATTTTGCAATTATACGTCTCAATATGTCGTACGATATGCATCAATATTGTGTAGCGAAAAACATCTGTTCCGATTTGTCGTTTCTAGTAATACGTGCGTGTTCACACACTGCTAATTACGATGTTCTTACGAGAGTGATCTCAATCTTCATATGTATTCGAGATAGTCTCAAGAAGAACAATTTCAGAACAATATATTCCTGCGTTCAGGCAGATGCTTTATACTGTCCTACATGCGACTGTTCTGTGTGACTCGTGCTCTTTAAAAATTACAGTCGCCGCAGCCTTTGAATGATTGCCCTTCTCAGAAGAAAGTCATCGTGCGAGCTGATCAGACGCAAAAATTACAGGAACACGAAAGAACGAAGAAAGCCACCGGACTGACCTACGCAATACCGGCGACCCGCACACGAGAAAGTAATACTTACAGCTGTTTCTATGTCTCACACATAACCTACCGAGTAGGACAGATGAGCCTCGAGCATTTGGCTCTAAATGCAGAATTCGCGTCTGCCTGCTCAGTCGAAATTTCCATATCTATCGATGTGTTCGTATTTTCCTCGTATTTCGAAGTATTTCTTTTAAATGATTTGCAATTCTCTTTTTTTCCCCGCTAAATCATTAGACCATAGACGCGTATACAATGAATTACACTAAAATTCCATGTTTCACGACAAATTGAAATGTCGTAAGTCAAATAGCATCTCCGGGACAAAGAATGTAATGTAAAAGCATTAGTAATGAATTAAAAAAAAAAAACAAAAAATCAGGTTACTCCTCCTCCTCCTATTTCGGGATATTATCAGATTTTCGATGATATTTCATTGACGTTACGTCATTATTAAACATCGAAAGGAGAGTAAAGCCGTCCATGGTTTTCTTGTTACGCCTACTGGACGAAAAAGTGTACGGTTTAATTCAACTTTTTACAGAAGGAAACCCGAACTGTCAGAGAGGACGCGGACGTCAAAGATTAACGTAGGTGGGCAACATGAAAAGAGGTGTGACCATATAAAGAATAGTCATTATCATCATCTGCATTAAGAGCTTGCTCTTGTCGTTGTAAACAAACCACTATATCCATTTCTATTATTTCCTATCTTGCGCCATGTATTTAATTTGTTTATATGTCATTTGCCTTTTCATTATTATTTAATCTATCCATGTGTAATCGTAGGTTTTCCTCGTTTCCTCTTCCCTTCTAATTTTCCCACAAATTATTGTAGTCATGTAAATCGGTCTCTTCTTTGTTGTACCTATTACCTTTTTTTCAGCCTCCTCTTTGTTTTCAGTACACAATATTGCTGTTGATTCGTCAGTTTCTTCTTCTGGGCCGTGGCTTAATTCCTATCCAATTTTTCAATTTTTCTAAAGTTGCTCCCAGGGTTTCCTGGATACAACTCTTTGGTGCTGTTCCCCAATTTCGGCTATTTGTCATCTTCTCTGCAGATACATCTTCGGGCGCCCCTTTCTCACCTGTATCCCTCGTATCCTTTTTCTCTTCTTATCACCCTTTTTTCGCTGATCTTATTTCATTTAAATGTTCGGCGGCTCTGCCGTCTTTTAAAAAAATCGCTATTCGCACTCAAAATGTTTTTTTCAAATGATCCTTACTTTCTCCTACATCTTTATTAACGGAGTAGTATTCGAACGAATTCGTTCCATGCTGACGACCGAATTAACCGTGCACACAGGTGTACAGGAAAGGGGAAAACGTTATTTTTCAGCTCGGTTCGTGCAAGGCTAGTTTTTTATCACGCAGATGAATAAACACGTACGCGGAGCAAATGATTTTTAACGGGCACAGCTCGTTCGACAGGAATTGAATTATTTTATTTCGCGACGAAGCATTCCGGACACGTAGCCGGAATAATAAAAATGACTCTCTGGTTTTCTCTTTCAGTCATTTTTGGCCGCTGGCGGTGAAACGGGAAAAGGATGAAGAAGCAGGAGCGGCTGATAAAAGGGGAAATTGTTGCTAGCGTATATAGTAGCGGATAACGATAAGAGCGTGCTGGTACTTACCGCTTCGGCGGGGGGCGGAGTTTCGCCCAGCTTTCCGGTGAGTACAACGGACGAGGTGGGCAGCAAAGTTTCTTGGCAAGTTTCGTTGCCGTTACAAGTCCTTTCCGATCGCCAGGCACCTACTCGGGCGCCCATTTGCGAGCCCTGGTACCTGCGATAGCCTTTGAAGCAGGGCAGCACTTGTTTAAATTCTTTGCGGAAGTTGTCGTTCAGCCAGGCGTACAGAAACGGGTTGTAGCAAGTCGAACTCATGGCTAGAGCGTGGGCCGAGAAGAACACCAGGTAGTAGTATTTCCAGTCGCCGGTGTGGCTGTATATATCATTCATCAGATTGATTGTGTTCAACGGCGACCAGCAAATTCCGAAGATGCCGACCATGGCGATTAACATGCGATTTGTCCGTCGTTTGCGTTCTCGATCGGCTTCTTCCTTCCGGGTCGTCTTTGAGCCCGGCTTGCTTCGAACCCGGTCGTTCAGCTTCAGCGAGACTCGGACGTAGCAAAACGTGATCACGATGAACGGCACGATAAACTGCATCGTCGCCGTCAGGCCACCGTACACCTAATAACAGACAATATCAGAATAAACGATTTTTCCGCGCTCTTTCTTCAAATTAAACAATAACGCCACTTATTTATTGTTGCGGTTCGTTTTATTCGCACTTATTTACCTTTTTTTATTCAACCGAACGACTATTTTTTTCCTACTCGGCTGAAGACCGCGATCGAGTCGCTCTGGTGTGAAAAAAAAAAAGTGGGAAAAGTTGAAGGACCGAAAATAGCAGCTCTAAAATTTCGTTACAATTCTACGCGTGTGAACTGATAATTTTTTCATTTTTTCACGCAGAAGCGCTACCGCGGGATTTTGCAATAATTTCCGGACGTCGTGTGATTTTTCTGGTTTTTTACATTTTCAATGCGAAATAATGAATGATTATTTAGAATAACTCGAAATAGTTAAGTTAAATAAAGTATACGCTGCGAATGTTTTATTTTTTTGGGGGGGGGATGTGCGCCACTTTTGCAGTGCCGGAAAATAGAAAATGCATTCAGATGAACGGACACTGTGTTAAAACCTGAATTATTATCGTCTAATTAGGAGAAAACCGAAGAACCGCATTGATAAAGGTGAATCGCACTAGATTTTTATATATTTCGTCGCGCTCCTGTTACAACAGAAACGATTATCAAATTAAACGGACGAATAGTGAAAAAAACAAAAAAAAAAAAAGATCGGTTACAAATTATTTACAGTTAACACAGCGAAGAAAAATTTCACGATTAGTTAAAGAATTTCGTCAGTGTGCAATCAAAGATTATTTAACACCGTTTTAAAGTAGAAGAAACATGTTAACTTTTAAAGCCATACGTATTATACGCATCGCCTATACCTGTTGTTCACAAAGTTCAAGCGACGACGCAGCTGAAGCTACTTTTAACCCCTATCGTGATACGATATAGATGGGGTAGGCGAGAAAATTGGAATTATTTAAATACAAATATGATGGAATAATTTAAAATACGCAAGAGAGAATATTTCTGAAATATATATATATAAAATAGAAATTCCATCAATATAGGTTATTCATAAGCATACAGCTGATCATCTGACGGCGTATCTAAAATGAAAAGGGAATTTCGCAAAAATGACTGTGTAAGATGATAAGAGACGGATGAATAGAGCGGAATCTGTTCGATCTCGGCGCACGGAAATTACTTTAATTATGCTAGCGGCTGTGTGAATCCGCTTTACGCGCAAACGTGTCCTCGTACGTACCTGCATTTTCTAGTCAGTTGTTTTAGTTATTTTATATAGTTATAATCGCGTTATATCGAAAGACATCATTCTAGTCACTACAAAAGCATATTGCTTTAAGAAGGAGGCGCAATAATCGAAGAAAATAAAAAAAAAAAAAGAATAAGGAACAGCTTCGAAATTGTGTAGCCGGAGATCAAAAACTTCGAAGACCGAGGGTGGACGAAAGCGCTCGAAAGTCATCAGTGCCTATACGGTAGCTACTGGAGGAGCTAAGAAGCCCAGCCTTCGCAGTCACTAGTCAACCAGACGGATAGATCGCAGTCAAGGAAAATACAGGCCAGATTTATATATTCATATTTTATATTATTTCATTGTTGTTGTTTAAAAATTTTGTGAGTTCTGCGATTGATTAAGTATATGTGTATGGTATATGTATTTTAATGAGTTGGATTGATTTGTGTTAATTTTTTATATATGCAGCTGCATCTCCCAATCGTTTAGTGTCTCGGTGTTGTGAAATATAGAAAAATTTTGTGTACGAAGTGTTGGATTATTGCTTGTGTGAGTGTGCAAAGTAATTTCCGGCAGACCGAGTAAAATATTAAAGACAGAGATAAAAGTAATAAAAAGTATAAATTAACTGCATTTAAAAGAAATATATATATTTTATCACAGAACTGGTTACCTCTGGTGACCGGTAACGTGATAAATTGGCGACCACGACGCGGGATTCACTAATTGTAATAAATTTTAGTTTTATTACAATTAGTGGAGCGGACAATAATGGCAGAGAGACGGGTTTTGAGAAGTGAGTTCAGGAGAACTTCCTTGGGAAGTACTCCTAACAGAGGAGAAGGTGTCACGACACGAGGAGTGAACGTAGAGGCGGAAAAAATATTTAATTAAACATAAACACATGAAATTTCGTTTATTTAACCCCTTAAATTAACTAGAACACCAAATTTCATAAATTCAACTCAAACGGCTATTGAAATATTAAAGTCTAAAAATCGGTATTGCTATCATTGACTGACATACATAGATCAAAAACCTAACCCACTTCCAGGCGACCTAGAAAGTTGAAATTTAACGTTCAGCTGGGGAATTGTGTGTAAACCAGTGAATTTTTACGATTTAAAATATTTTCCCAAGCAACCGATTTTTATTAACAGCTAGCCTACTTTACCTTTCGGAGTCACTTTTAACCCCATAATAACTCAAAATCTATTGAACATAAACGTATGAAATTTGGTTTATTTTTTAAACCCGTTAGTTCAACTAGAACCGTAAATTTCATAAATACAACAACTCAAATGGTTATTCAGATATTAATGTCTAAGAATCGGCATTTTTATCACTGACTGACATATACGAGGCACGTTCACAAAGTATGGTTTCTAGCCCTGTAAAACCAGTTAGAATAAACTTGCGGGAGCGGGCGTGGTCTCATGTTATAGCTACAACATTCAAGTTTAAACCAGGCTAAACCGTAATACTGTATGTCGAGTTACGCGAATTAATCATAAGTGAAATTCTGGAAGTCGCCGCCGACTACGAGGTGTGTTCAGTTATTCGATTTTTATTAAACCACATAAAAAATGTGCACCAATTTCAATCGACAAACAGTGGAAGTCTATGGTCCCCTGTGATGAGTGTTCAACATATTCGTAAATGGTGCAGTGAATTCCGAGGAGGTAGAACGAATGTAGAGGACGAGTAACGGAGTGGCAGATCATCCGTAATCTCAGACGAACTGGTGCGAAAAATCGAAGACCTTCTGCGATGCGATCGGCGCCAAATCATTTCCGATCTTCTCGACCAGTTTCGGAGTGTGTCACGAGGTACCATGCAAAACAAAATTGAGACCGACGAGGAGTTGAAAAATTTCGTTCTTACGTGGTTACAAAATTTGGCGGCAAGTTTCTACGAGGAGAGTATTTATAAGTTAATTTCTTGACTCGACAAATGCTTAAATTTATAAGGTAAATATGTGGAAACGTAAATAAAAGTATGATAAATTCAATGCCGGAATTTGTTTATTTCCAGCTTTACTGGTTTCGAAAATAAAAAATAGGGAACCATACTTTATGAACGTCCTTCGTAGATCAGAAACCTAATTTACTTCCAGGTGACCTAGAAAGTTGAAATTTGGCGTCCAGCTTAGTAATTGCGTGTGTACACAAAGAAAAAAGTTAGAAAACGGTGAATTTTTACGATTTGAAATATTTTCCAAGCAATCGATTTTTATTAACAGCTGGCGCACTCGTAAAAGGCTTTGTGCGCGTTTTTATAATAAAATTCCAACCGAGACACTGGACCTACCGGAAAGTAAATTTAATATTGCTGCGAAGCATGCTTGACAAAGCTTATTATAAAATACACGACTATCTTAATGATAAAGGCATATTATGGAGCAATGCGATTCCAGCACAGCACAGGAAATGAACATTGTATACTGATTTTAACATGTAAGGGTTTCTTGCCACTTCTTCCCTTCAGTCATACAGGTCCGAAGTGGTGGTAGTTTTAGAGTTAGGGGACAGTCGGACTTGATAATTTGACTTTCAATAAAGTGCTCACTTTGTAACGTCTATTATGAAGAATAAACAATTTGAATTTTAATTTGAACGTGTAATAATAATAACTTCTTTACAAAAAGTATATCCCATCAAAAACATTAATTTTAAAAATCGGAGCCAAGTGCAATATTAAGAATATGTGTACTTGTCGACTTGGCCGACAAAAGAATTGAGATCTAAATGGGTGCCGAGTTCTGTAGATAGTCCTCAAAATTTAATTATAACAACATACAACATTCTAAAATTAAAAGACAATTTTTTGTCTTTTTCATAGGCAATAATGTTTTTGCTATTTAAGAGTATATAATATTTTAAATTTGAATAGTCGAATTATTTACAGAAAGCAGATAATTTAGGGTAAATTAAAGGTCACGATTTGATTTGGTTAGTTGTTATCATCAAACCAAATTTTTAGAAGAGTAAGTACAATATAAAAACGGTAACTTGCGTATAACATAAAAACATAAAGAAGATAAAAGTTGATTAGCCAAATATAAGATAACACTTGTATGCGAAAACTAGCCAAGTGAAATTGTGAGCTTTAATTTTGTCGTAAATTATCTGCTTTATGTAAATAATTCGACACTGTTCAAATTTAAGATGTTATATATTTTTAAATAGCAAACATTGTTGTCTATGAAAAAAACAAAAAATTGTCTTTTAATTTTAGAATGTTGTATGTACTTATAAATAAATTTCAGGATTATCTACAGAACTTGGCACCCATTTAGATCTCAATTCTTTTGACAGCGAAGTCGACAAACACGCATATTCTTAATATTGAACTTGGCTCCCATTTTTACATATATATGTTTTTTTGATGCGATGTATTATACGCGTCGCATATGCATGTTGTCAACATCGATCAGTCGGCCATTGTTGTAGTTTATTACGTATTGTTATCGCACCGTTTACTTGCGTCGTTCCGAATTTTGTTTTTTTTTTTTTTTTTTTCGTTGTTATTAAGAAAAATTCCGCATTAATGTCATTAAATCTGTTAATTACGGAATCACTATTTTTCTCGTTTACTGTTTATTTCTCGGTTCGATCATTTGAACATCGAGAAATTAGAGAAACAAAACATATTATATAGCTTCTTTATGCCATGTTTTATATAACACCGCTGTAAAGTAGGAAGAATATATTGTTTTCCTTTTTCTTTTTTTTTATTCTTTTTATCTACCAGGAGATATTAGCCCGAAACCATTCTTCCAAACAGACGGTTTTCTCGAGTGTATGTTTGTCCGTGTTTCCAAGTTTTTTCATAGGGAACCAGCAAAACGCGTTATCAAAGAATAATGAGTGCGTTTGATGGCGCATAATTTCTAGTCCTGAAGACCAGAACGCGATCCATCAAATATTTAGCCAACTCTCCGTTCGCCGCCGTTTCTTTCGTATCGGTCTATTAGCGGAAAATTTAAGCAGAAAGCCTGCAAGAAGCATAGACGCTGCCGCTAAACGACGTTCGTATTACTCTTGAATTACCCCGCTAGACGACAGTTGGAATTCTGCCGGTAATGCATTACTTCGAAGCCCGACACATGGGCGATTGACGTCAAGCAGCTATTCCATCTACCGTTGCTTGCCAGTACAGTAGCATTGCGACTGCACTTGTTTCACACGGAAGAACTGCAGAAATTCGGGCATCGAGGCAAGCGTAGTGGAACTCCGCTTGCAGTGAAGTCCAAAAAAGAAAAAAAAACAAATTTACCTGTATATATTTTCCGCCCTACTATTGAAAGCACTTGTGGATTGTCTTTTCAAAAAACTTTACTACGAAAGCTTAAATCGTAGCAGGGAAACTTTAATTGCGTCGAATTCGAAATTGCGCAAACTGCAATCGCCTAAATCAAAGTACCACGCGACATCGTGATGCGCTTGTAAATTACTTGAATTAGTTAGAATTTTCACTGCGCTATTTAACGACACTTTTCACCGTCATCGTTCGAGAGATTAATATTTAAATTAGCGTCGTGGGTAATGATAGGAATTTTAACGGAATTCGTGTCGATCTATTTTAAAATGCGCCGCGAATGTCGAGTTACTCGAATTAGGTTATAGCGCCGATGTGTTCCGTTAGCGAAATTTATCGTGCACCATTTAAGGAAATATTTTACCGTCATTATTCGAGAGATTAATATTTAATTTTCCGTGATAGGAGTTTGAACGGAATTCGTGTCGATCTATTCTAAAATGTGCGTGTCGTCAAACATTAACATTAAAAAATTGATCAACTTAAATAAATTGCATGGAATTACTGATTATGTAATGTTATAGCGATGGGCAAAAATTAATAAGTTTCAAAATCTGTTTCAGGATGATTGCGAAAAAAACACATTTAACCGCTGCGGCAGGACACGAGTGAAAAGAAAGTTGCTGAAATTACACACGGGTGCGCACACCATCGAAGCGGCATACGGCAAGCAGATGCAGAGTAAGCCAACTGGTCAAATTAGAAATTTATAACCTAGCTACGATTATACCGAGCAGAATTCCTTTTGAATGGGAAAAAAAATCAGGATGATAACAAACCTACTCCTTCCGTAACTTATCTGTCGGACCGTCTGATCGCTGGATCTCTTCACGACCTATACAATATCCTTCGGTAATATCCGTATTGTGTCAGCTCATCAATGTAATCTTCTTTATAAACTGTTCTCGTCTTGATCGAATTTTTACATCTAATCTATTCTAATTTTTCAGAATATAGGAGTACTTTCTCCGTATTTTCGAGAAGGTGGCAGAATCGAGAGGCTATTCTACCCTTTTTTTATAGCAGCTAGAGCAGTTTCCGCAATGAAATATCAAATAGCTTTTATGAGTTCAAATTTTTTTTTCAGGATGGTTATATTTTTCGAAAAATGCCCTAGTTCCCCATTAACAAAATTCGTTTTAAATAAAGTGCTTTTTTTTTTTTTTTTTTTTGTACGTCGACACTTGCACCGGTACTTGTCATATACATATATATATATATGTAGTTGGGCCGTTCGTTCGAGAGACTGGTTTAAAATCTGTGAATTCCGTGCCAAATCTAACGAATATCTTTTATCATCTCATTCTACGAAACTACTCCAATTCCGAAGTTGCCAAATTACCGAAGGCGAAGTTGTAAACTTCCACTTCCAACTGCGCAAAAGTTGCTCTTATTTCACGATTAAGTTTCTTCAAATTATCGCAAAATGTTTCCAAACGTCACGAGTCATGTTTAAATAAATAAATCAGCGGAAACCGTGTGCCGTTCTGCGTTGAAAATGTGTTCTTCGTTGCAGCCACAAATTATAAAATGCGCCCTGATTGCCGCATCGCTAAAACTGGTCAATTTGCAACAGTTACTTGCCCGTAACGGATACTGTAATAAAGGCAACATTTCGGAACCTTCTTCTTTTCCTCGGGCTTGACCACCGTTTTTTAATTTTCTTTCCCCCTCCCTGTATTAACGTCGTTCACGTGTAACGCAAAATTATCTACTTAAGAATAGGAAATAAAAAAAAAAAAAATATATATATATATATATATATATATATATGTATATATATATATCAGCAGCAGATCGAGAAAAAGAATTAACTGACGAAAATGGCGTACGACTTCCTTCGTTGACTAATAATAAAATTTATCCGCATCCATTCGATAATGTAATAAATCTGCCGCTCTGTTTCAGAAATTCATTTTCCAGTCGATGTCTGGTTGTTAACGACGATGGAAGAAATCGACGCATTTCGCTTACTTTAAAAGCAGTTCGAGATTATCTATCGACATTGAAAGTGCAACATAGTCTCTGCAGTGCCGTCAGGCATGGCGAAAACCCAAACAAGCGCGATATATGTAAAATAACTGGAATATGTCGCAGTGTAATTTGCTGGAAACACTAACCGCGGATGATACATCCGGCGCAATATTTTACTATAACTTCGTTACCACGAAGAGAAAATTTCATCCATGTCGAATTTCCGATCGTTATGGAGATTTCTTTACCGTTTTCTCAAAATTTAATTTTTCCTTCATCTCACATTCGCGTCCACGATTCTTTCTTAATTGCATTTCGTTGCGTGTAATTCCCAGTTGAATTTTTCACGTGTATTCTCGATTGGTAAAGTCAATTTTTCTTTTTAAATAAAATTTTTTTACGTTCAACTTTTTTCTTTTTTTCTTTTTATGATACATTTAAATTTATGCGCTTATATTCTGAATTAATGAGAGGAGGTTTCATGCGGGAGTGCTACTCATATTTGTGCGCGAGAATCTACTGTTAAGTATGAAAGTTGCTAAAACGCGTTTCGCTCTAATTCGATGTTCCGTAATGAAAACTATATTAACAACTTAGGCCTCGCTTAAGGCCCGTTGATTGTGTCAGTCTTTTTGTCTCTCATATATATATATATACACATATATTCATATATATGTGTGTGTGTGTGTGTGTAAATATTTTATGAATAAACAGTACACCGTTGCTACTTTTATTGATGTTTGCTGCGCTTTTGATAATGTTTATCTTCCTATTCTTCGAGATAGCACGGTAAGTATTCGTATGAAATTCATTATCGTCAATCTAATGCAGTTACATCCGTTTCTCTTTTCAATTTCTCCGGGCTATTAGAGTTGTGTCTCGCGATCTAGAGTTTCCTGCCTTAGCCCTATTCTCTTCAATATTTATACCACCTCGGCTGCTTCTTTTTGTATGCTGCTATTCGTTCTTAGTCGATGGCAATTGAAGAGGCGAAGGATGAAGTTAATTCGTCTGTGCCCCCAACGTTGGACAATCTTTTTCCTCGTTATAATTTTCAATTGCTCCTTCAAAGTCGTCCTGAATTGTTTTTCCCTTCATAATCAAGCAAGTGTCCTCGTATCCTTAAACTCCACACTCATTCTTCCTAAAGACTGCTTCTACTATCTCGGTGTTTTCCTAAATAGTCGTCTGTCCTTCTGTGGGCATATTAATTTTCTTTAGACTGAACTTATTATTAAAAACTCTTTCTCCTACTAGATTTTCATTTTCTTTTAAAAAGAAATTATTCGCTCTAAATTTAATTATTACTCTCTTATATCCGTGTCTGTGCACCTAAATCGCTTCTTTACAGGTTGGATATCGTCCAGAATTCCTAGCTCCGGTCTCAGCCTTGGCTTAATCTTTCCTCAATACTTACAGTCCTTACTGAATTCAAAACGCCGCCCCTTTTCATTTGTAGGTTCTGTTTAGGCTATCGATTTCTTTCTCAACGTCTTTCGTTGATGTCGTCTAGACCTGTATTCCTCCCTACCTCTTCATTCTACAAAGCTTTACTCCTAAAAAAATTCCTATCCTAGCTTATGTTTCTTTGCGTCCTAGTTCTTTCTTGTTCTACACTATTTCTATTATTGATCTTACTTACTTTTCCTTCGACTTTGCCGCTCTTTCTCGTTTTCTTCCCGCTGTAATCTTCTTTCCTCTTTCTGTTAAATCTCTTTGCAAATCTCTGTAGTCAAGCAAGAATTCCACAGTACAGTCGGGATTTTCCCGGATAAGATTTCAGTGTGAAGGGAATGTGGTAGGACGGTTGTCCGGTACGTAAAGAGAAGCTGTGTATAAAAGAGCAGTTTCAAAAATTACTATTTCTGATGAAGAACGTTTATTTCACAACAATCAGAAACTAGCTGGTGACCAATGTTCACCACTAGTGTGATCTTTTTTAATTTTTATGTTACGAAACGTTCAAGAGATAGTCCGACAATTGCGATATCTGAATAACGGCTGATCTAGACTGCAACGGCGAGTTTGAAAACTGTTTTTCCTCACACATCGTATAAAAAGCAGGTGTCGCGTGACTCGGCGTTTAAAATATTCCTACTCGAGCATAGTCTCTTTTGCAGATTTAAATTTTAAACGATTTTGTAAATTTTTAGGTCGATCTCAGGTGCTCCAATGTAACCAAATAGGATGATTACAGTTTTAAACATTGAACATTTTTTCGTTCGCGAATGTAGAAAGCAGCACACATCTGCGTACGTTAAAAATACATTATGTAGCGTAGTTGTAAAGTGTTTTTTTAGATTTTTTTTTATCGCATTATTGCACGCTACATGTTTTGTGATTAGGTTTTAATTTTTTTTTAAATTAAACTTGCTCAAAATATGACGGTTACCTATCAAATGACTCGAATTAAAACTGAACAGCGTCGTTAAAATATTTTCTTTTAATACAAAAAAAACTATTGCGAAATTTTCAATTTTTGGCTGATATAGAAACTACCTCGGGAAGATAACAAAAATCAAAACTACAATTAAACCAATAAAAAAATAACAATGATTAAATGTGCGTAGAAGACGACATCTGCCCCCGTTTGTTGGCGTTTATAACTCTAAATCGCTGCTAGAGCTTTTATCAAAGAGGGATTTTTAGCCATTAAAAATCATTCTTAAATGTTGAAGATTTTAAAAGAGTTTTAAGATTGTGGAAATTAGTTAATTTTAAATCCCCGGAATTACCAGAAACAGTGTGTTTTCATAAACAAAAAGGTTCTCTCTAAATGGTTCGATAAAAAATTCTTCTAGGAAAATATTATTTTATTTTACCAAGCAGACGGTGCAATTCATTTTTCATTATTACATGTGTATAATAATTAGCGTTCTATTTTGTTGTTGAATAATTACGAAAATTATTTTTACATCGGATGAAAGTATTTTCGCAACCGACTGTTCGGGGTGTGAAAAAACGCAATTTTTCGAGCGTAACCAAACTGAATGAGGTTTTTGAATAAATTTCCTATTAGTTACAGTGGAAAAGTTTTATCGCGTATATTTCGGCTCCCGATAATTAAGATTGGAAAAGTGTTCTTTTCCATTTCGAGATTTAAAAGAGATGCGCAATTTTCATGCCTGTTAAAGTTAGCCGTCGTGCGTACATTTCCGTCGGAAATTACCCGGAACACAATTCGTATTAAACCGCACCATTCGTACAAGATTATAACAGCGTTCTTCATCATTAAAATAACTGACGAATTAAATTACAACGAACCGTCTGAATAATAATCAGCTGAAAGTACTGCTCGAAGCCTTACCGCGATAGTATTAAATGTAATTGAAAAGAGATGATATAGAGCTCAGCCTGGTCGACATAAAAATTAGCTATTAGAAATCACAACGGATTGGCGATGCCCGGACGACACAGTGATCATTTGTACGTCTGTCGCACTACTTCGTGTGATTTTTAAAGTGTAGCTTTTTATTTTCACGGCTGAGCCGTACTTTTATGACCGCTCACGTACTGACTATGACTAGGAAAGTAATTAGTTTAGAGTTTTGTAGCGGTAATTTTGTCTTTTGTGTGTGTCTTTGATGATAAACAGTTTAGTCTTGATGGGGGGGGGGGGGGGGGATCCAGTATGAATCGTTTCAAAGTGATTTCTAAATAACGAATATTATGATTAAAAGGTACGAGATATATATGTAATCAAGAAAAAAGAAAAAAAAACGTTCAAATATAGTTGCCAAATGAACCGGTAAACGATCGTATATTTTTTATACAAAAGTACGATAAACGAGATAGTCTCTCTATTAGTGACTATAGATTTATCGAAATGTATTGATTTCGCTTAAATTCATGATTTTAATGTAAAATAAAAAATTTTAATCCGACTCATATAAAAGAAAATGAAAAAAAGAAAATGAAAAAGAAAATTGAACCATAACCTAGTAACTATCGAGTTTTCTGCATTAGTTTCACGTTTGCACAATTAGCATCTCTTTTCGCACTCAATTATTCGCAAAATCTTTCTGCATAGAAACTACAGAGCCGATGGAGTATCTGTAGATGTATAAATATTAGACACGAACAAAACACTATTACTATTTAAAATAATCGGTCATATCGGTTACTACATATATTTGCTGTTTTAGTTGCAGACTGAATTCGTCAGTTCCTATATCGATATCGTTTATTTGCCATTCCGATCCTCGACATTAAAAAACAGATTTATTAAATGCGTAGAAAAACAGTTTTCTCTTATAACATGTAGTTCACGTGATAAAGTTCAAAGCTGTCCCCCTAAATCATATAATTCTGGTCACGTATTAACTGTGCAATAACGTGCGTCAGATCTACGAAAATTATTCGGAATAAATGCCGAGAATCGACTATATACATATATATGTATATATCAAATGTCGCCAATAGTAAAGATAACGCGATTAACAGTTTAAAATAACACGTTAAGAAACGTGTTAAAATATTATTTGAAAGTAACGATTAATTTTTAAAACTACAATTAAATGTTATATACTCGTAGGTAATTTAATGCCGTTTGCCTCGTTGATCACACTATACTTTAGCGCTTTGTGTTTCTGTGTACGTGACCGAAGTTAACCCCTGCAAACCCTGTGCTCTTACAAGTAGATTTTTTTGAATGGTCATTCTGTCAAACAATATTTTTAACCTATCGAAGTAAATGTGACAAATCTGCTTAAGAAAAATCTGAATATACGCGTGTTTATCTTTTCACTCAGCAGCTGCTTGGTTCAAAGCTCCGTACCTAAAAGCGGTTCCATCGTTCGTACTATAACATATTATAATGATAAGACTTGAAAACTTAAACGGACAACTTTAACTGATCCCACGGAGTTCAGGTGTGTAAATAAATCAAACGCTTTTCCAGACGATAAACAAACCAACTGCAATAATTCGCTTTTAGGGGAGAGAAGGAGGCTGGCTGGTCGGCTTTTTGAACGACATAAAACAGAGGAATGTTTCCTTCAGTTCGCGCAGTGCCTGCACAAAATGAATGCGAAGGAAATGAAATTCGAATGATTATTAAAAACGGCACAGCGAAAGTAGGGCGCGACGCCGTCTCATTATCAGCTAATGCAAAGAAGTGAGGCTATAGTTATTGCTTGACGAGGTTTCGAAGTGTATAAACACAAATGGCCAGGTTATAGTGCTCGAAAATAAAGTATCTTGCCGGGCACATCGAAGCTAGCGTAAACGGAATTTTTCTAATCGTATTTCTAGAAATAATAGTCGCTACTGATGTCTTTCGGTTGAAGGTAGCAGTAAAAAAAAGTTATTAGCGAAAGCTCGTAATCTGATTAATTTAGAAGTTCATTTCGTCTATACAGAGCAGGAAAAGATGAATTCAGCGTAAACGATAAAAGAAGAAAACATCGTAAAGTTCTAATATTTGTTTACGTTCGAAACATTTATATTTTTACACATCTGCTAATGTACGGAACAAATAGTTTCAGGTCTGCAGTGCGGGTGTGGGGGGGTACCGTGTTATGAAACGAAATAAGTTAAAAAACGTTCGCTCGACCCTTTCCCCGTTCGGGGCTGTTCTTTTGCTTTATTAAAAATTTGAACTGTGCGCTTCCTACGCACGTTGCGAACGCGAATACATTTCACGACACCGTTGACGTTAGCCCGGAAGGTTTTCCTTTCAGTTCGTGTACACCGTAATGTAAGGAATTTTCGGTAGTCTTTTAGTGTATCATCTTTTTTCCGTCAGTTAACTGACCACCTGCAACGTAGGCGATTTTAAAGAGATTAATCGCGAATAACTAATTACTTCTGTAACATTTAAAATTGACGCGTGCGTTGTGATAATTGAATAACAATTTTTTTCCCTTCGATTTACGTCATTAACGTCGAGCTGACGCATAAAAATAATCGATACACCACCAGGATTATATTTATACGAAATGCAGAAAAACCGTCTTCGATCCGCTTTTTGCGACAGTTCTAAACATAAAAATTGGTTCCATTCTTTCCAGATAGGTCTCTCTGTACGCGTGGTAATCTACGTCGCACTTTATTTCCCGAACACTCTCGGTTTAGTCGGATTTCGAATTTCACAATGACCTTCTTTTGTTGTATGCTAATTAATGTAAAGCGAAAAAAGTTAAGAAATGCATAATAAATTCGAATGGAAAATACAACACTGATTATAGTGCCCATTTCGATAGCGCATAAAGCGCTGCTGAATATGTATGAAGATACTTTTGCAAATTTTGAGCTTCATCTCGTCGTTTTTAATAGAGAGTACGTATTATGCACGTAAAACGAAAAATTCTGAGAAATATATCAAATCCAAATTAAAGTCGGCCGTGTTTTTCAATTAGGACTTAATGAAGGCTAATAAAAAAAAAAAAAAAAAAAGAAATCTAACGAAAATAATATTTAGACAAACGCAAATTTTAATAAATTTAACCGAATAAATTCAAACTAATCGCGTCGCTTGGGACAACCGTGGTATTATAATTCACTAACGGATGAGAACGATAATTTCATTGTACAACAATCAAATTAAATCGATTATAAGTAGTAAAATCGACATTATCGTATAATGAAAAACTTTGTGATCCGTTACTGTTTTTTCTCGGAAATCATTTACCTCATCCGTTGGTGAATTGTACTATGGATGTAGATAATTTTCGTATCATACCTGTATGCATCTATCAGCTTTTAAAGCGAGCTCACATTCTTCTTTTCGAGAAATGAATCCGGAAGATAAATTAAATTTAGCTTTCTTTTCCTCGTCTAAACTTTTTCCCAGACTGCGAAGCACGGGTCAGCCTAGTATGTGAAAAGCAAGTCGTAATAGAGGCGGGCAGCTACACTTTTTGACACAGGATAAGCTAAAAGCTAATGCTCGTACGTGTACTGTACGTTATTTTTTATTTGTCGGCTGCTCAAGTTTCTCGTGTGCACACTTATAAACCTCTTGTCGTTCATATTTAAGTTTTGGCTGCCCCGCGGGGCTGTGACCATTGCCAACTTTCCGGCTTCGGCAGTGTCTAAATATAATTGCTACATTAATGTACTGCAACAATTTTACTAGTAACGTGTGACGTGCAGAATTAAACTTTTCAACCGGTAATCCGAACGGCTAGAGCTCTGCTGTACGTTTCTCCTTATATGTGTCGTGACATGAATTTCGAATACGAAATACACCGACTATTTCTTTAATAAATCAAATCCTTTTCGGTTACGCAATTTTCCTATGAAGATGCTACTACTATTGGCTTTGTTCTGAAGCGCTATTTCGATACGACTTACGATTTCCAGTTCCTATTCAGAGCGCTATATTAATACAAACTTAAATTTTTATTGATTTTTCGGTTCTGAAGCCAGAGTAACGGCCTTATATTTAAGAACATTATCTATCTTCAGCTGCCTTTCCTCCCCGGTGTTGATATAAACTAGAACTAGCGGAACCCCTGACTTAGTTGAAATTATTCATTCTCCTACTCTTTTCGATTCTCCTTGATGAAATTTGTATAAAACTGGAATCTGCTCTATTTTGTCGTTGATTTCTCACTAACCAGTGTTATTCCTCTGATGCCCTATGTTTTTACAATTCCTTTCTTCGCTGTATTACTTCCGACCTCCGCTGTGTCCTCTTTTTTTGTTTCCGCTTACGAGTCTTCACTTTTTTTTTTTTTTTTTTCTTTTTGATGGAAGCTGCTTTTACAAGAAACGCCTTTTGCTCTCTTTACCTTCTCTCGATCCTTTCTTTTTATAAACTTCTCTTCTTTACGACGATAGCGGCCAATGGTAAGAGCTTATAATTCCTCTTTAAATTCTTCCCTATATATTCTTTCTTCTAAATCGTCTTGTACCGTTTTTTTTTATTCTTCGACTTCATAATTCCGTTGTTTCAGTTTGTCTATTTCCTTAAATTGCGCGCTGATACCTCGCGCTAATTACTTCTGCCATCTTGGTGTTTTCCTTAATGACCGGTTGACTTTTTTCGAACAACATGTCAGCTATGTTTCCTTTTCCGTCATTAAAAGACTAAACATTTGTTAAAATCCATATTACCGTGCAAATTCGTTTAGTGAACCGTATATACTCATCTTACGGTAAAAGTCCACCATTCGCTCAAAAGCTTAATATTTTTTTTATGATTGTGCGCTTTCGAGTCCTGTCTTTTTAAATTGAATACCAAACGCACAACTCATGTCTCCCTTCTCAGTAATAATAAAACCCCTATTTTAGCTTTTCTCTTTCTTTGTCTTCGCTCATTTTTGTATTATGTAATCTTTTGTAACGATAACTTTTCTTACATTTTACTTCCCCCATCTGATCTCTCCTTTTCTTTCCATTAATTCTTGAAAGTTTCTTTTACAAATTCTTACGAAATGAAAATTTTCACAGTACTTATTTCCCTATCGTGTGTCCCTTTTTCGGAGTTAGGGAGAACCTAATGTAATGGAACTTCTTCTATTCTTCCCGACTCTAATTTTTTTCTTTCGCTTTCCTTCCTTCGCCTTTATTATTACAGCCGAATATCCTAACTGCAATTATATTGACATTGCCCTCGCTGTTTTTCCACTTATTCCCTCCGAGTCTACGAGTACGCTTTAAGCTATCTGTACAACTTTTCCTCCGTACACTTGCGACTTTATCATTCATCGTATAGAATTTTTCATTCATGCTCTTTGTTCCCCACTTTATTTACATTGATTTGTTATACAGGTTCCTGGTCAGAAAGTCCTTGAGATTAAATGGCTGATGCCTTTTGCTCATTCCCGTTTCTATTTTAGGAAAATTCCAAGTTTTAATCTTCTGTCCTTACGTAAAACACTCCAGATTTTTTGGGGCCAAATAGTTACCTTTCCGCTTTTACAAAATAATCGCTGCTTCCATTTTTTCGTACACCCCAATCTTTCCTCTAATCCATCCTTCCATTACAGTTTCCTTTTCTTCGTCGTTCTGTTGTCTCTATCATTTGCTTACGTTTTAATCATAGACTGCTGCCTTTGACATATTATCTTTCAGTCGAACGTTCTATTCTTTATTCACGTTTGTTAAAGATTGGACTTCCTGCTCCGTACCGTGCTGTTTATATTTTTGCATCGTTTTCTTCTCTGTCCGTTTTCCCCGCTACTATTTTTTTTCTATATTAACAAAAAAAAAAAAAAAACAAAAAAAAAACCAGGTAATTTACACCATTTAATTTAATTGCCGCTGATAAAACTATATTTAAATAATGTTTCAAATGCTCCTCCTCGGTTTTAAAAGGCAGTCAAATAAAAGATGATGCAGATTACGTCAGGAACATCGCGTTTTCATTTAACTCTCAGGTGTTGGATAGAATAATGCACAGAGCAAGGAGTGGTGCTGGAAATCAGTATTATCTATAACAATTTTCCTATATAAAATCTATGAGCCATTCATTTCTACTCCTTGGACCATCCTTACCGGTTACATTTTTCAACGTCTTTTACCGTCAGCATGACTTTCTCTGTTTGGACATTTTTTTTTATTATTAAGGTGCCGTAGAAGGCATTAATATGTTTTTCTGACAAGGCTTGGCGCATATATTTAATTTGTATTTATCGAAACTAGTGCAATTTCTAATTTGACGAAGACTGTTCTTTGTCACTTACGGTCTCATAACATAATCTTTTATAATCTTATTAATAAAGCTTCTCCGTTTAGGAATTTTCGGCTGCTACTTTAGCAGATATAACAAGATTACCGTTGCTTGATGAAGACGTCCATCGTTTCTTTAATGAGTTTCTGCTATGCCTGTCACATTAAAATTTTCCACTTATTTCTCCGGCATTTGAGATTTTTCCGCTTGATTCAAAAACACATCTTTTCTTTCTTATATTTTGTTGCTTTCGTTTCGGTAGAATATATATATATATATATATTTTTTTTTTTATAGAAAACTCAGTTTCTTGTTCGTTAGTCGATTGTACAAGCCTAGATGGATCACAATCCAAATATGATTTATTGATGTATGTTTGCATGACGTCAACACCGCGATTGGATCCGCCTTCTTTTCATGGTACAGCGTCACCCACGATAAAATCGATAGCTAATTTCCGCCCGTGACTTTCTCTATTATCAAACGATTAATAAAGATCTGTGTTTGATTACACTGACACGACTACTGCCTTGGAGCAGAATTAACACAGGCTAAGATACGAAACTGGCACACTTCCGTATTTGATGTAACATGAGACACGCTTTGTCTCTTTTCTTCATTAAAATCTGTCTGGCCTCAGCTCTTAATTTCGAAGAAGCAAGCAAGTCCCTTCACCGTAACAAAATGCTGGTCTCCGGAGGGAATTATACTGTTGAATCTGAAATACGGAAATACGGAAAACGTTTGCCGTAAGATTGAGAGAAGACGGAATGGGCAACTGTTGAGAAAGTACAAATAATATATAGGGTAATAACGCAACTACGATCTCGTTGTATTTTCTAACATTTATTCGTTCATTTGTTACGTTCACGCGAGTCGAAAAAAAACATAAAAATCGTCTAAAATTTAAAGCTTCCTAGAAAACTTGCTGCCTTTAGAATTTATGTAAAAACGTTTTAAACGAAATGACCCGGAATTAATTTTGAATAATATCAAATACATATAACGGTAATTTAGAGTTAGTCAACATTTTTTAGTAGCTGTTAAAGTTAACTTTTTCCTTTTATTTAACTGAAATTATTACGAGAATAAAATTTTATCGCAAAAATATACCTGTGCCTTTTTCCGTTTTTTAGAAACCCCTACAACAGGTAAATACCAATTCTATTACGATCACATTTTATAAAAATTATTACTGGAAAAATCTTATTTTTCAGTGAACGCCTAATAGCATTTTAATTGTTTCATATGAAACAAGTTCAATCTAGCATGATGTTTCATGGACTCAGTGTTACTACTCCGTATGTTAAGTTGAAGAGATAATCATAATATTTATATTTAAATGATACCATAAAATGCAATACAAAGAAATCTGATTTCTGGAGAGATTTTTCGCGCCAACTTCAAAAACTTCTTTAAGAAAATGTAACACGATTTCGTTCCTGACAAATAGTGATCTTTCCACCGATATATCACCATGGCCGGAAAAAAAAATCCTTTTTCAAAAATTTCGAGATTTCGGCGCTCTCTAATCATTTTCATACATTGCTAATTCATTGCTAACATGGTTAAACCACTTGGTCCTAGCTTTCTTACTTAGCTTTATTTTCCCCCGGTGAGGTCTCGTATCGATTATGGTTTGTTTTTTTATATGGAAACAGCTGAATATGCAAAAAAAAAAATGAATCACGATACATAATTTTTTCCGTAGATTTTCAATCGATATTAAATGATGAATCATTTTCACGATGGACTTTAGAAAGTAATCTCAACCGTAGTCCATCAGACGAATCAGTATGTCCTCAGATTCCACTGGTATTTTCTTCTATTCATCAACGAAATACGCAGTCGATCTTACGAAATTTCGAGGCCATACGCAACAAACTTTCTTGCAATGTAGTATGTTTTGGTATGCAAAATTCTGCACATCTAACGGATTTTATTTTCGTTGTTTATGCGAACCTTGTCTCCCTTTTACTGCAGATTCTACGGTCGCCAACAGTTTAATATGATCGCTCGGTACTGTTGTATCCTTCGTTAAATATAATTTCGTGACTGGCTGTGGAGAGGGCAATTTAGGTTATTACATAATGTATAAGTGTATTATTGATATTAAGATAGCTACTCCATTTATTAACTTAAATTTCAAGTTACTGCACGTGTTGTTTTTCGGTTTATTTTTTGTATCTGGGTTAACCGGTTACAGTCGCAACCCTAATAATAATAATAATAATAATAATAATAATAATAATCGATAGTTTGTGTTATATTCGAATAATTCATTACTTTGTCGATTTTATGAGCTCACATACTGCACTCAGGTTATGTACATACATTACATGCATATATATATATTATATATATATATATATATATATATATATATATATATATATATATAGATATAAATAATTAGGGTTAATTTAAGAAGTATAAACATTCTATGGATAACTCTAATCGTCAAAAATGATACTTAAAAATATTCTTCTTCTTCGTTAGCCCGCGTGCATCCACTGTTGTATACTAGATTGAGTTACCATATCTTTCTATTCACTACTCGTAACCGCCAAATATTATCAGTCTTCTGTATGTTGTTTTGCCAGCATGTTCTTGGCCGTCCTCTTTCTCGTTTATTCTTATGGTTGCCAATTTCCTAATGGCCCATCTGTTAACTTCTAACCGGGCAACTTGCCCATATCTCCGTTTAGATTTTCATACGTTCCAGTTACAGGGTCTTTAATTATCGATCTTTTCGTTATTTCCTCTATTTTTACTCTGCCTTGTACAGTTATCCGAAACATTTTCGATTTTTCTTTGTATTGCGTTAGTTTTTTTCAATATTTGCTCCTCTTTGTGGATATATTCCGTATTTTTCCAGTATCTGATAGCAGTATACACTGGTTAAACACTTTTCTTCCGAAGCATATATTTTCCCTTTTTTCTAGGATCTCCTTAACTCTTCACTAGCGGTCAATATCGTTTATTTTTTATTTTTTCATATTAATTAGTTTTTAAACTATGACGTGCGCATATAAATATGCAGGTATTGTTTTTTTTTTTTTTTTTTTGATTATTTAATTTTTCATTTATGTTTTTTTAGCTTTTATGGCACAGATTTAATGTACATCATTCTTTATGTCATATTTTTGGCTTTCTATTTTTAGTCGGTTCATCATTGCCTCCAGTTTTTTCAATAGTAGTACTACATTATGAGCATATTCGAGTGTGTTAGTCGATCATTTCTTTAACCTTTTATGTTACCGTTCTTCATTATTTCCGGTAGCGCAGCGGTAAATAATGTCGAGAGGGAGATGCACAATCAATTTTCTTGAACTTTCTACGTATTGACTAGTTTTGGTTATATCTGCTCTAGAGTTAATATGTATGTTCTTAATGATTTGTATATTTCGTTTACTTTTAAAGCTTTCAGCGTATCTGGTACAGTGTCTATTTTTATCATCGCAGCCGATAGAGCAATTTAAAAATTCACGACATTTTTCTGTAACCTGTTTCATGCAATGTATTTGGATAGTGCGATGACCTCTTCTGAATCGTGCTTGCTCTGTTGGCTGATTTGCACCTAATGTTAACATTCTTGTAAATACATCATTGATACAGATAGTCTTATCGGTTTATAGTTTTTAAACTCATAGATGTCTCTATTTTTTTTTGAATTACGATTTTATAAACGTTGTTCCATTTGCTTGTTTTCCTTGTAGGCATTTATCGAATAGTTCGGTTACTCTTTTCTAGATTCCTATTTCTCCCAATTTCACAATCTCATTTTGTATTCTTTCGGAGCGCTTGATTTTTTTATTTTTATTTTTATTTTCATTTTCACCCACTGTTCTTCACACTTGTTTTTTCGTTCTGGGCAGGCTTTTATCATCTTGAATTCTTTAGGGGACTTGAACTTGTCCCCTACTTCATCACCGTAAACATATTTTCCAATTGTTTTGGAGATTTTGTGATAATATGCGATAACTTTCCTTTCATCTTTCATTTCGGTTATTCGGTAGTTTAATTCACGTTTTAAAACTTAAAAATATTATTCTTTAATATTTGTTTCTTGCACACTTACGATCTCGCATGCGCGTATTCATCATACGTATTATTAGAATTATATCCTTGATAACTGCACTATGTATGTGTTGCTAATATGTGTACGTTTGTGTGTCTTGCAGATGTTGTATATTGTTTTTTTTATTATCAATTTTATTTTTTAAATCACTTAAAAAACCTGCTTGTATATTATCAAAGTGTTGGGACACTGAAATTTCAATTTCATGTATTGTTAAATAGTCCGATATATTAATTATTACTGAAACGCGGTTACATCCAGATGTATTAAAAATAAATTATAAAAGATCTTTTATAAGCGTAGATTAATTGTTAAGAGGGACGATAACCTTGCTGTTCAAACCAGCTTACTGACAAAACAAATATCAATTTCTTTCAAATAAACCGAAGCGTTGCATAATAAATTATATAATTCGAATGGCCGTGCCTTGATCATTATTAGCGTGTATTTTTTTCCGCACACTGAGCCCCGAGTAAACGATTAATTTCCAAATGGCGGCAGTACTGCCATAAACTTATGATTTTTTTTTTGCAATCTTGCAACTAACTCTGGGCTATCTAGCAGTATGGATGATTTGTGGAGCTCCTTATCCAGCGACAAAGATTTCCGCTACCTGTATTTTAATACTTTTTAATTATCATTGTTCATTTATAATAAATCTGTCGGCTTTTTTAATTGTCTAAGTTCTGCCGAATTGTCTAGTAAACCAATGGCTAAGATATTTTTGTGATGATCTAGTTCAGTGCCATATTGGCGAGCTATTTCTTGTATTTTTTCTTTGACAGGTTCAACCGCCAAATCCGTGTGCAGTGTAAGATTGCTTACATACCACGGAGCGTCTGCAATTGTTCTTAGTGCTTTACTTTGGAAACGCTGTATTATCGCTATATTACTCTGTTTAGCACAGCTCCACAGTGGACTTCCGTATGCCCATATAGGTTTTAGAATTTGATTATACAATAGCAATTTTTTCTCCAGCGATAGTTCGGATTTTCTTCCTATAAGCCATAACACATATTCCTATGCTTTATATTCAATTCGTTCCGTTTTTTAATTATATGGCTTTTCCATGTTAAATGTTTGTCCAAATGGATTCCGAGATATTTTGCTGATTTCTTAACCGGAATTATCTGATTGTTAATATGAATATTTTTAACATTGCGGATTTTTTTATTTGTAAATATTGCACGGGCAGATTTTTTTTCATTGATTACTATTCGCCACCGCTTGAATCATATCGAGAGTGTATTAACAGCTGATTGTAAGTTTATTGCAAAATTTTCTAGCGACGAATCTGAACAAATCACTGCTGTATCGTCCGCGAAAGTGTTTACTACTTCCGCATTATTTGGCACGGGTATATCCGCTGTATAAGTTAAGTAAAGAACCGGTCCCAGTCTTGAGGTACACCAGCTTTTATCGGGTGCAATCGAGATTCTTCATTTCCATACTTAACCACGAAATATCGTTCACTAAGGTAAGATTTAAATAATTCGAAAAACTGATGTGATAGGTGGCACCGGATTTCATAGAGCAGCCCTTCGTGCCATACTCTATCAGACGCCTGTTTAACATTAAGAAAAACCGCGTCGCCTTTTTTTTTTTAGTCTCCAAGGACTATTCAATAATATTGACTATACGGTGTACCTGCTCTACAGTTCCATGACCAGCTCGAAATCCAAACTGATGTTCCACTATTAAATTTCCACCATCCAGGAATTGTTTCATTCTTTTTAATATTATCTTTTCGTATACTTTAGGAAGCGCCGGAAGAAGAGAGATTGGTCGATATGATGTTAGTTCCTCTGCAGTTTTTTGCGATTTCTTTACTATTATAATTTGTGAAAACTTCAGCTGAATAGGAAAATATCGTAATGGAAGTATAGCATTGAATATATAAGTTAGTAGGACAAGACCTTTGTGAGGTAATTCCTTTAATACCCTGGAAGTAATTAGATCGTATCCGGGTGATTTATTCGGATTCATGGTCTGAATTATTGACTTAATTTCTCCAGGAGACGTAAATTTAACGGGTTTTCCTCTGATCTATATCGTTTAGCGGTGTTGGTATCTGTTCCAGGATCTGTCTGGAAGACATCAGCAAAATAATTTCCAAATTATTTGGCCTTCTCGAGATCACTTCGAGCACATTTTCTAATTAACTTTCTAATTGGATGTAGTTTTTCTACCGGTCTTTTTAATGGTTTGGTTGCTTTCCAAAGGGAATAGTCGTATTGAGGAGTGGGTGACAAGTTATACAAGTATTCACTGAATGTTTTGTTTTTGTGATTCTGTAGCAGTTGTTTTACTCGCTTTGTTTGGTTATTTGATTTAGTTTTATCTATTGGATTTATATGTATTATTTTGCCATATCTTCCGTAGTTTCCTGTTTAAAGCAACTTCTCTACGTATTTCTGTCGGGTAATATTTGATTATTTTGTATTTCTTGTTACGTGGTGTAGCCGCCCGAGCTAATTCCTGGACAGTTTTTATAAAGTCCTCAATAGCTGTTTCTACGTCTTTTCTAGCTTTTAGTGAAATTTTTAAGTTGATTTTGTTACTCAGCATTTCTCAAAATGTATCCCGGTCAACCGTTGCCTACTGCACAATTTTGGCGTGCATAATTTCCATATAATTTTTCCACTAATAATAATTACTACTGGTGTATGATCAGATGAAAGAGTATTATCAGAGTGAACATCAATAAAGTTTGTTGATAAACCTTTGATTACAAAGAAGTCCAGTAAGTCTGAAATCTTTAATGGATCTGTAGGCCAGTAAGTTAGGGTTCCAGACGAGTGTTTTTCATTAACCGCCAGCTTTAATTGTTTGCCTCGAGGTAGCGTAATCCTCGATCCAAAATATATATTTTTTGCATTGAAATCCCCCCCAACTATATAAACATTACCTAAAGTTTAAAAGTAATTGTTTAATTTGAGTTTTAGTAATAGCATGCTTCGGAAGACAGTAAATAGCTGAAACTGTAATATTACTTCTTTGATCTCTATTTATTAGTACAGTAGAGTAGCTTGTAAATAATTACATTCGTATTTCTGTATTTCATGATGTTTTATACCTTTTTTAATTATAATACCTGTGCCACCATGCGCAGTTCCATCCGGATGATTTGTAAAGTAAGAATTGTACCCCGTAAAATGCACGTATTTATTGTCAGTTAAGTGAGTCTCTTATATTACAAATATATAAACGTTATTTTGCGCAATATACATTTCTATTTCGTTTATATACGTAGTTTAAAATTCCGTTAGCATTCCACGTAACAATTTTTAAGTCCGTCATTTATAACTGGTTACTGTTGACAATATGGTTTGAATTACACTATGAAATAATTGAAATTGTTGATTCATTATATCTTTGAGCAGATTTTTTATTTCTGACATAAATGTTTGGAGCATATCTTTAATCGGCGTGCTAGACACATATCACTGCTGGGTGGGTTATTTGTTTTCTGTCGTTTTAATGTCTCTGAATACGTGTTTGGTTTTGCGACGGTTTTTTTTATTGCATTCAATGACATTATGGTGTCTACCACACTTAACACATACATGTGCCCTGCTGCAATAATTTTTGGTATGACCATATGTTTTCCATCTGAAGCACTGAGGGATTATACTCTTCATTCGTGGTGCTTCCACTTTTATTCTCATTTGAAAGAGCGCCCGAAGTTTATGGATTGAGCCGAAACAACCTATGTTCCTATACATAAGAAGGGATCCCGCAAAAAAATGTGAGAAAATTGCACTGATAAATCATGCCAGCAAGGTTTTACTTCATCTCCTTCAAAATCTACTCAAACATTTCCCGCTTCCCAACATTTCAGAGGAACAAAATGGTTTTATCCAGCGAAAAGAAACAAGAGAACGGGCAAATGGTAGAAAAATTCAGAGAATATAACGTTCCAGCACTATTCTGCTTCCTTGACTATAACAAAGCCTTCGGCAATGTCAAGTGGTTCAAACGATGGCAGGCACTGAATTGCATTGATACATCGAAACATTTGATATTCTTGCTGCACAAGCTGTACATAAATAATAAGGCATATGTTACAATAGAAAATGAATTATCAGAACAATTTAAGGTGGACAAAGGCGTAAGACAGGGATCTCGCCTATATTATTCAATATACGTATGTGTACATATATATGGAGAGTACATAATAAACAAAGCAACACAAGGATGGGAAGACGGAATTTCCATAGGAGGAAGAAAACTATTTAATCTGAGATTTGCTGATGATCGGACACCTATTACGAAAACAGAAGAGGAAATGAATCAACTTCTGAACAAAATCGAAGATACCAGCAACGAAATGGGACTAAAGTTGAATAGGTCAAAATTCTCTCTTTTAATAAGACAATTATATTGCAAATATGAAATCTACTTAAAGACATCCCGATAAAAGAAGAAGTGATTCATCAGGGAGCCTGCATAACAATTCAAGGTGGCTCTGATCGATATATTAAAAGAAGAATAACTTTGGCAAGCGGGATAATGCGCAAATTAATTGAAGATACATAAGATGTAGAAATATACCAAAACAAGATTCCAAAAACCCTAGTGTTTTCGATTCTGTCATATGGATCGGAAGCATGGACTATAAATGTGGTATTGGAAAGGATGAAGTGCTTCCGGATACTACTACGCATACTATGGGCGGCGCATAGTGTATAGTCCGTTTTGAAGGAACTGCGAATTGTTGAAAATGACCGGTTGCTGCCCACAATTAGGAGAAGAACGTTATCATTTTTCGGTGGTCATATAATTCGGGCCAATAAGATGGAAAACTTAATTCGAAGAAAACAAGGCAGAAAATCGTTATGCTGATCAAATAGTAAAACTAACTGGCCTGCAGACATCTGAACGGATGCGGAAAATACGAGTACCGACGGCAGTGGCTTTTAATTGTTTAAAAATCAGGTCGCGACGTCCGGAATCGGACCACGATATAGAAGAACCGATATTAATTTCTGCTGATTTTAATTTAGCAGGTATAGAGATCAAGTTGTTTCGAGCAACACAAATAGAAGTGATCTGTGAACTTACTTCAGACATTTTTAGCGTTAACTTATCTGTGTTACCGGTAAACAGTGTGCAGAATTATCAAGGAGAAATTTCAGATTTCGAATATTGAAAGCCGATGTCAGAAAATCTGAATTTATAATTTTTAATTAAAGACTTTCTTATTCCTCTTTAGTTATGAATATTAAAAATGTCTAAAAATCGATAAGAGGAAATAATTAAAATCAGTAACATGTATAAGTGTCCGAAACTTCTCCACTATTGGTAAAGTCTGCGTTCAATAAATCAAGTTGGAATCGTCTGCGTCTAACTTAATGCGCTGTTGATTAGGTTGGTTCCATTTAGCTCAGCTCTATATCGCTTTTTATCAAGCCGTTATGAAATGGAAAAGAGCTTCGAAGGCTATTCGTCAAGGTATAATAGAGATACTATAAATATAAATTAAAAGGGGAAAAAAACAACCGAGATGCTATTCCTTTCTGATTTGCACAATAATCCAATTAAACAGACTGATTTGTTATGTAAAGTAAACTTTTTTATTTTTTCAGACATGAGAAACTTTTTTAATAAAACTAGCGCAAACGGAATAATACGCTGTTTTAAGATCCGCTCTAAAATACTTCCCATTTTGCACGATAGAAATTGGCAAAAATAATGATATTCAAATACATTAACATTATTATTTATCATTTTATTACTATCGTCATCTTTGTTTGTTACGTATAAAATTATTATTTTTTGTACCGCATTTATTCGTAGCACTGTTACTGCATCTGAAATATCGAATTTTAATTGCTATATTTAGAAAATTCGGCGACCTAATTTTTAGCGCTAGTAAATTTTACGTACATTGCAGCGCATTCCTTAAATTTAAATAGGTCGATTTTTAACTTTTTTTTGTTTGGACCACCATTGTCCCGGACCTTTTTTTTTTTTTTTTTCTTCATAGAGTGCTACAATAGATTTCATCGTATAAATTGATAAAATTTAAATCTGGCAGTTGCAAATCATTTCGTGAAAACTGTAATTTCTTAATAAAATCCTATAAGTCTAGAAGAATTATCAGAACTGCTAAAAAAATCTGCTACCTGGCATCTTTATAAATCCTTACGATATTCCGCGTACAATGCCGTTTTCTAAAGTTATTCAGCGGTTATTTTTGTTTTTTTCTCCCTTTATTGTCAGAGCATTAGAAATTCGCTGCTCAGCTTAAGAGAACTTAACGGAATAGCTTCGAAATTCGTAACCAGAGTACACAGAATAGTCTTACAAGCACTTTTTTCCTTCCACTTTTAGTTTATTCTCCAATTTTCCTGCGCTATCGGCCTCTCCGCTCTTTACTATAATGCTTCTTCTCGTTCACTATCGTCCATACCCCTCAGCCCCGAAAATTATCCTTTTCTGAAATGTCATATCGCTTTTTTTTTCGTTGCTCTAATATATTTCACAGCCGTCCTATCGAAATTACGTCATCAATTTTATAAGTGCGAAATTCGCGATAAGAAAACAAAAAAAACAACTAGCTGCTCGCATTTTCTAATCGTGAAAATTGAGTTTCCTATATATGCTTTTCATTTACAACATCTAAACAACAATTTTCCATATTCTTTTTTTTTTTTTCAATTTGTCTATATCTTTAATTACCCTTATCAGTTAACAACAGCCTGTTATCTTCATTCTAAAATAATTTTTATTTTTACGTATTAGCCTAAAACAAAGTTTTTGTAAATTATTTAACGAGTATTAGAAAATTTTTTGTACATATTACGCGTAAATTTTTAGGCTTTTTCAAGTTGATTCCGTTATTTTTTGTCGAAAATACTTCTTTAAAAACGCTCTTATACCTTGTGGTGAAATCCTGTATTCTCTTCTTTTCATCTTTTGTAACCCAAATGTATCGGAAAGTACTCTTATCTGTCTATATTTTATTGATAAAGACTACGTGTTACCCGTTTTACAATAAATTTTATTTTTTTTATGCTACTTTTTTATTTTTTCTCTTAATGCGTCTGAAATAGTTCTCTCTAGATAGTTTTGAGTGGTTACACAATTTTTTTGCTAATTCCTTTTGAATTACTCTCGGGAACCACACGAAAGTATAGAAATTAGGCGGCTATTGAAAATGTGACTTTTGCGGTAGGAAGTCAGAAGACCTCTTTTATAGCGTATGTTTCAGTGACCAAAAACTGGAAAAGTTACAGGACTAGTCCATATTATAATAAAAATCATTAATTCAATGGGAAAATAGTCATCGATATTATACACAAACTCTGTCGCGAAATATAGGGGACCGGGAGATGGTCGGAGGTGCCACTTTTATATTCATAACATAAACAGAACCTACAGTAGAGCAACGCAACGGCATTAATGTCCCGAGTAAAATTATGCTGATAATAATTACTGATAGGTTAAATAAGTATCGAAAGAAATTTCGCAAGAGCGAACATAGGTTTTTGCGCCGAGTAAAGATTCTAGATAGCAGTTAATCAATGCAAGGCTGCTCTAGTTTTAAAATATGTGAATTTAAATGAGATGACGTACGTGTGATTTATAACGAACCTTTTGACCCTATTAAACGAATAAAGCTATGGACTATTTTAGAAAATACGGTATCGCTTAAACGTCTTATATAGCCAATTGAATAATCATACGAAAAGGACAGGATTGTCGTCCCCTTTTACTTTCATTATTTAAAAGATGTATACAAAATTTATTACGAGGCAAATGTAAAAATGGAATCTAGATAGGAGGTAGACTAATCAACAACTTGTGATTAAGCAAAGCTACGAACTGTCATGCAACGATTGGAAAACAAATACAGAGAAGTGTGTTAGTAATAGTAAAACAAAGGACAATAGACACAGAAACAGAAGCGAAAAGTATAGAGAGAAGTTGGTGGTTTTGAAGCAGCTGATAGTCTTGTTTATTCGGCGGTTAGTAATAGGCAACAACGGAAGCTGCTTGGAGGGGTATAAAGCTCAGATCAGCCGTGGCGTATAGTGACGAAATCGTCAATAATTTGGAAATACACAAACGTTTCAATTAATACGAGATTAAATCTGCCGAATAGGTTGTGTGCTCTTTTCAGTTGCAACATGTGCAAGTGAAACGTGATCTCTCACTGTAGCAGACCTCGGCAGAATAGATGCGTTCGAAGTGTGGACATGCGGGAAAATGTTAGAAATATATATCCCGGACGAATTAAGACCGGAAATAATTATACAATCGGCAAATTACGCATACTGAGCCGTCTATCCGAAAAGGTAAGTGTAAACTTGTTCAGCTTCTTCGGCCGTATAGTAGCAGAAACGCTCGAACGTCAAATCTTACTTGATGAAATGAATAAGGAACTAAATAATTTATCGTAAAATGCACATTATTTTCCTCTTCAGTTGTTGCAGTATTTCTACTATTATAAGTTTTTTGCATTTTTTCATTTGCGTTTATTTTCATTTCGATTACGGAATTTTTAAATATTTAATATTTCATCAGGGAGATCTTCGTTAGACACAATCGGTCATTTGTTGTATCTGATTGTGACAGCGTATTTTCTCCGATTTTAATTCTGTCGTCTTTATCAATTTTAGCTAATAGCGAGGAAATGAGACTTTTTCAAAAACGTATTCCAATTCCATTAGGCGTTCCCCAGATTTCAACGTTCTAACGATCTTTGATATTTATAAATATGAAATAAATAAATACCTCGATAACGTATTCAATTTTTTTTTTAATAAATTAAAATAAATACCTTCATTTAAAGAAATGTTTTCGGGCTATATCATCAGCTAATGATACAGAGTACAACCGAATATAAATAAAAACACACTATGTCGATGGGTTGAATTTTCGACGCCCACAAAAAAAAAAAAAAAACAAAAAAAAAAACAAAAAAAAAACACTACCAATTTATCGTTCCTTAAGTTACCGCATTTGCCGTCAGTATTTTAGAACCGACTACGCGTATACGTAATATCCGCCTTAACTAGACTCGTGTTCTTACAGAGCGATGTTCGGTTCTAAGAATTAATCATTTTCCTAATTTTCAACTCTTTACCAAATCACTAGAGATTAGTGTAATATTGAATAAAAAGAAGAAGATGGAAGAAAATCAGTTAGATAAAGAAAAAAAACAAATAATAATAAATAATAAAAAAAAAAATAGAGCAACGGAAATCTCATTAAAGTGAATAAGATCGACGCAAATTAAAACACGACAGTAAATACACGAAATAGCTTCGTCGGTGTTGTACATTTTTCGGATTTCCGACTGCGGAACGAAAAATGATTATCCGGCGAAACGAAACGGTCAATAGAGATTTAATTTGTGACGGGAAGGAGGCGAATAAAACGGATTCGTTGAATTTCAGAAAATTATCGTTTTCCCTGTTAAGCGTAGCACCGAAAGGATTTATTATACTCTTGACTGGTTTTTCACGCGTTGATTTATAATTTTATTTCATCGTCGACAGAAAAATTTGCATATTTTCGGTAATTACCGCGAACGACCAACGACGCTATCGAATTTCGTACAGTTATCCATCGCGGTGCCTAATGAATTATTATCAGTTTATTATTTTATCAGTAGGAGAAATTACGCGACTCGAATAAATAATCGTATTAAGCGATCAGAATGATTAATTACGGGCGGGGTTATTGTGTTCGGCATTAAAGTTTTTTCGTGAATTTCTTCTCGGCGTTCGCTGTTCGTAAAATAAAAATACTACATCCTGCCGACATTCTCAATGACACGCGGCATGACAATCCATCTTGCATGTTTTATCTCGCACGGATCCGTTGTTGTTACAAATTCCGTCAACTCCATCAATTAAGTTCGCTGCAAGTTCTTTAAACTTGACATACTCATTCGTCATTGTTATTCGCAACTTTTAAAGTAGCATATTTTACCGAGACGTGCCGCCGCTGCCTTTCGTTAGCTTCTATACATTAGCGCGTCCGGACTAATACTTTTTTACTACGTTCAATCTTCCTATCGCGATTCGTGAGTTGTTTTTGTTTTTTTTTTTGTTTTTTTTGTTTTTTTTTCGCATCGGCAATAATTAATTCTGTTTCAACTTTGACGATCGCAAACGAGACATGAAATGACTAACCTCAGATCGCTTGGGAACTTCAGTTATTTCTACAACTGACGCTCCGACCGGGAAATGATTTATTTCCTAGGCGCGCAAACGATCTCAATGCTGTCGGTTTTTTTAATTAGTCGATCGTCGTTTTTCCTTAAATTAACTCTCGCTGGTACGCAGATTTAGGAAATTCCGGTAAGAATACGTTTAATGCGGTGGTAGCGACGCTACCGGTTAAAAAGTGATTTGTTTCGTTCAGATTTTTCTTATATGCGGGCACTGAAAAGCGTACGAAACTGCAGTGTTACGGAATTGCAGTGTTAAAAGGTAGTCCGAATCTCGCTAATGAGAAAATTCAAATGTCCTTACAGAATTGCAGCGTAACAACTACAAAAACTACCCGGATATTTTGCAATCGGAATTAACGAGTCCGATTAAAAATGAGCAAGATGATCTGTGAGAGTTGCACACGATGACAACAATTGCAATTAAGCCGATAGAATTCCGGTTGTTTAAGTTTTATAATTTTTGCACTAAGGCAGCGCACAGATGTAGATGCTCCGGTAAATTTTTTTAATGGGTTCGTCAACATGGACACTGGCTCAAGAACAGTGAAAAAAAGGTGTCGCCAACCTTTACTCGATCAGAGATAGCCGATAAAAAAGAATCAAGAGCTTGGATAACACAAGGAGATGGAAGGGAAAGTGGAGTAGAAATATTGCTTGATAAAAGGCGGGAGTGAAAGGAAATTTGAACTCAGTCGAAAGTGACGAACAGTCGAACATTATGCGATCGGCGTCGCAAATAAAATGGTTGTTTTGCAAAAGGAGACGGCACAAGAGAAAAAGACAAACGTAAAGAAGGGAATAAACTGCGTGCCCAAAACGTAGGATATCGCGGAGAGATTAGAGCGACGCATAGAAGAGAGTCGAGAAACCTAAGGAAAAGAAGTTTGAATAGACAAGAAAAAGTAATTCGAGTGCTAGAAAATGAGGTGGCGTAAGAGTTAAACCAAAGTTCGGAATAAGCAGCAGTGGCGACAGGGGGTAATATTGGCGGATGAGAAAACGCGAATAAACCTACCGGAGGAGGAAGATAACCGAACGAATGAGTCAACTAACTCATTTCCCTTGATTTCGACGTGACACCAAGAATCCAAAAGAGATCAGTTTAGATTAAGGTAGGAAGAGATTCGATCTTTTCAAGATGACAATCCATTTATGTTTTGCGTATCGTTCAAGACAGTGTTTTCATATCGGTACTATGGCTACCGAAAAGAGATGAATCTTTTTAAATTGAATACAGCAACTTTTTATCGGGGATAGAAGTCAGAAGATGCGCAGAGACCTTTTTTTACGAGTTATCGCGTAGAAAATAATCACGAAGCAAGGACCATGAACTGATCACTTAAGCAGGAGGAGATGTAATTTAAGTATGTTTATAAAACAATTAAAAAAAAAAACAGAATAGATTATTAAGTTACATTTTATTTTGTTAATTTTAATCGAGATGTTATCCGGATTTTCATGTATTACTAGAATAATGAAGAATTTACGATAGAATCACCTAAACAATTTACTAACGAGCGAAGAATGACGAACAATTTTTGAATACAGTCATTAATTATAATATTCATTTGCAAAAGTAAAAAAAGAAACCATAGGTCTATGCTTTAGTAAAAAGAAAAAAAAAAAAAAAAAAAAAAAACAGTACAGAGAACTGAATAATGGCAAGTATCTGCAAATAAATGAAAATCGGAATAAAATTTGTTTCGGTAACAAAATTTAAATTATCTTTCGACAATGTTATACAGCTAGCGGTTGAAAAGAAATCTGATATTTCTGCTGCTTGAGCACGCTTTTTATTTGTACGAATATTAAGTAACGTAAGACTGTTTTATCAATTCGCCGATATTCGATAATCTTAAACACGTTTTTAGTCGCTCCGTAAAGTAGAAAATACTCTCTCATTTGCGGTATGTACTTAAATGTTGCCATTATATTTAAAAGTGCGATCTCGCTACCGTAAATCGAGCAAATTTATATCATTTTTCAAGAAATTACAAAACCGTCTCTGTTAACTTTCAGGACTTATACTTTTGCAGAACCGAAAGGTTAACTGCTACAGGCTCAAGTTACATCTGTGGCAACTTGAGCCTGTAGCAGTTAACCTTTCGGTTCTGCAAAAGTATAAGTCCTACGGCATGTCAGAGCAACTTACCCAAGACGCGTGCGAAACAATAAGACAGTACAGCAACGCTATCCAATGTTATACAGATGCGGCCAAAGCAGCACCCGTCGAGGGGATGTCACCAACTGCGTGTGCTTTCGAAGTGAAGGGAGCAATAAATAACAACCATCCGTCTGAACGATTACTGCTCAATCCTAGATGCCGAATTATATGCAATACGCTTATGTCTGGAAATGATCCTGGCGTCCACAGAGCCAATCCATGACATCCTATTGATAACAGATTCATTAGTGGCGGCTAAGATGTTAGGAGGGGGAGCCCCGGGGAGGGGGTTAACAAACCACGTCTTGGCACTCATTATGGGGCTACAATCGAAGGGATATAATCTAGTAGTGTTGTGGGTCCCAAGTCACGCGGGAATCCCAGGAAATGAAAGGGTTAACACAGCAGCTCAATCAACCATTACAGTTCCCAGTCCGCAAAGCATACTTGGGCCCCCTCAAATATCAGAAGCTGTAAAAATACAAATAATGGAACAGTGGAAACAAGAACACATCTCCACCCCATCCCACCTCTAGAATATAAAGAAATCCGTAGAGCCATGGTGCCCCCCCCCCCCAGGGGACCATACGGATTTATCATCGCGCGTTCAACCGTTTACCCCTGGGCCACACGCGACTATCCCACGACTACCTGTTGGAAGGCGCTCACCCTCCAACCACGTGTCCTTTCTGTCGCGCACAAGAGCCACCGGCGGTTGAGCACATTCTCATAAACTGCCCTGCATTCCAATCCTCCAGAACGAGACACGGATTTGATAACCTCAGCCATGTTCTCTCAAACTCAGAAGCGAACCAAAGTGCAGTCTTCCAGTTTGTCAGGGACAGTGGATTAGGGGCATTCCTGTAACTGGAGACTCTCGGGCCGTAATAGTCTAGATATTATACACGGCCCGGGGTCTAACCACGGTTTGAAAATTTAAAAAAAAAAAAAACAAAACAAAAAACCCAATAAAACGGTCACTAGAGAACCCTCACAGCTGGTGGTACTTAGTAAATAATAGAATTTGTAGAAAAAACGGATTACTAAAACCAGCAAGATTTTATTTGGTTTTCGAGCAAACAGTTTATAATGCTATTTTGTAATGAAGCCGATTCAATAAATCATTTCAGGGAATTCAGGGAAGAGAGGGAATTCAGGGAATTCAGGGAAGAGAGGGCTATTTTTCTTCGCTTATACTTTTACCTTTCAATTTACCTGTTTATTTTTCTTACGAAAATTCTATGCTCAAACAATGCTGAAATTTTGTATTTCTTAATCGACAGTTTCGGTAGGTAAAATGAAAAGTATTAACGTTTAACGAATATTCCTAAGCAGCGTAATTTTAAAGCGCTTCAGAGGATCTGCCACGGAAATGCATTCGGAACGTGTGCAATTTTAATCTCGAGCGAAGCGCTGCCTCGTAACGATTTTGTCCGTATTTTATTTCGGCAAAATTAATTCAAAAAAAAAAACTAGTGCGCCTTACATAAAAATATTACGCGATTTCGATTAATTGTACGTGTCACCGATAAAATTTGAATTTATCGCATAACATTCTAGTGCATAAATAATGTTACTGGTTGATGTTAACATTTATTACACACGTTATATTTTTGTACTTTTTATACAAATAATAATTGAAGCTATCAGCATCACAACGTGTCGTCAGCGTGTGTAATAAATTAAATATATTATTATCGTTACTTTATAAAAAGTGTTTATTTTGATCATGTTTATTGACTACTTTATAACTGAAATTTTAAAATTTCAAAAAAAAAAATTACACTGATACACATCTTTTATAATTATATCGATTCGTTTTCGGTACGTTTTCGTTGGATACGAAAACAAGTCTGGATAGTCGTGATAATTTATAAATATAAAGGGGGATTGGCGAACTCGTAGATCGTTAGAGAATAATAAATTTGTAGCCGTACCACTGTGGAGATTGTACATGTTCCCTGCAGCAATTTTAGACGTGAAAATTAAAGTGCATGAATGTGCGCGGTATTTACATAAGATGAATGACCATTTACGGGGGATCGCCAGTAGGTCGCAAGCAGCGATACTGTCGGACAGAGACTCTCTTTGTTATTTGTTCCGCTCGACCGTTATTTTTTTGATTATTACTCAGATTCCCTCTTCCATTAATCGCCATTTTTAATAATTATTTCCTTTTTTTAAGAATTGCTAATTTAATTTCCTCGGGTCACCTTTTTCGTATTTGAAAAATGTAATTACAAAATGTTCAGATTTTAATATTAAAATATTTCTATTTCATGCCGATTAAAATTTTTCCTTTTTCTCGTTATACGAAATCATTTTCAATTTATTTTATTTTCGGGTAGGTTGTGATCCTACGACTTTGTCAAAAGCACGTAATTATAAATATATATATATATATATATATATATGTATATATATATAAACTTGGTCATTTTGGCCTCTTGCTTTCATTTATGTCTCTTTCTCTTCTATACTTTGTATAAAATGATCAAAATTTACAACGTAATTCTTACTGGCATCAACACAAGAATAAAAACAAAACATAATCACAAAAATCCTATCCTAACATTTAACTTTCATTATATAAAATTAAGATATTGTTTCATTACATTTTTCGTTACATATTTCGTTACATAAAATTGTGACATTTTTTAAATAACAATAACAAAAATCCTATAAAATATAAAATTGGGACATTTTTTGGGACATTTTTTGGGACATTTTTTCGAATGGGGGTAGCCTAAGGATTACGTTGTAATTAATAATGTATAGAGCACAAAACTGATCTCATTACCTGTTGCATTGAAACTGAGATTTTGAATTTTAGGGATGTAACATAATCGATGTTTAGTAATCGTGGCCGGTGAGATGATAACAAAGTTTGGCTCGTGTGTTAGGTATAAATAATATCAAAAAAACAAAAAAAAACTACAACTTTGGGTGATAGCCTATTCACAAAAAAATAAAACCGAATATGTAGCAACGAGCAGTAGCGGCTTTCTCTTTTTACGAATGAGGTAAAACCTTTCTAGTTACTGCTTGTTCGTGGTAACTTAACACATTTGTTTAGTTTATTCGGAAATAATGATGACTTAGTGGGAAGATTAATAGCAGTCGGTCTAGGGGAAGTTGTGAAACGTACGGGGATATTTTGGGCTGGAAATCTCCGAAATGTCGTTTCGTGAGAGCAAAATGAGCACACATCTTTATCTCCGTATATTATTTTAATTATCGCACTATGTACGTGTACGCGCAAATGCGGAAGTTTTAAAATCATTTTTTTTTTTAACAAGCAGTATTTTTTTTGTTGCGTCCACCTTGGTATTTATCTTGTCGGGTCAGCGAATTTTTACATGGAGATGTTAAAGGTAAATTTGAACGGCTATCAAAATCGTTGACAAATGGCAGCATGCATTTTTTCGGTTAAGAGGTAGGAGGTGTATATGTCGTTTACAGTTCTGCAAAGGTGATATTTGTCAATTTGCCGGGAGAAACTAACGCTGTTAAACGAAAAGAAAACCACCGTAATAGACAATTTAGCAAGGGCAACTAATGTTTTGCGAAACGAGCAGCGAATTCAATTTTCCACTTTGCAAAAGACGGCAGTTCGAAACAAACATTTCTCACCGAGTGTGCCGGTTCTCAAAACTGGGCATGTCAATTTGTCGCGGATACATGTTTTTCGTTTAATGTCCGTTTCAAACTTCCGAATAATTTATGGAACTTACTGTCTATGTAATATATAGTGAAAATCAGTTATAACGACATTGAAACAGACGTATAATCTAATCGTTATAATAATCGGTTCATTGTTATATCCCCGATAAAATACTTCCACTTTTTTAATGTCTAATTGGGAAAAAAATTACGATTTACCGAACAGTGCAGAATAATTTTTCACCGGTTAAATTAATAATCCCATTTCAGTGTTAGATTCGGCAGAGTACGAATATGATGTAATACTTCTGTTTAAATTTTGTAAACGGTTTCTTTTATAAGACTGAATTATTGGAGCGTAGAATTTTAAGTGACAACCGGAGGCTAAATGCATTCGAACCAATTTTCCGAAATTCCATCTTAACGCCAGCAGTTTCTCCACTGATCTTCGAAAAGACAATAAAATGTCGATTACGAAATCACTGTATCCATGACGGTGAAAGAACCACGTGTGCCAAGTATTTCGGCAAATTTATTTACTTGTTCTTTCAAAATTGGTCCACTGAGTATTATTTTATTATGATTTAAGCCATTTCAGGAGATTTTTTTCAAATTCATTCGTATTTATGTTAACAATTTTTTTTTTCAGTTTTGTTTCGTCTTTCTCAGAACGCTAACCGTTTTTTTTTTATAATTGTTTCATATTGCAGAACGATAAATCTTTATTGGACTCGCCATTTTCTAAACGTAAAATATGAGTTTTTCGTTTAATAAATCATCCCCTCTCTTAGGCGTATTGAAAACATTTTTGTTATGAAACACACTTAAAACACGTTGAATAGAATGCATGGGTTCAAACTAAATGTGTAGCCAAATGGTAAATCAGTATTATCGTAACGGACATGTAATCGAACCTGCAGATTCGGGACTAACAATGCAGCATTTCCAGCAGAAACGGAAGTGGCCGAAAGGGAACAGCAGTGTAAAACGCAAATTGAACAGTTCAAGAAGCAAGTACAGCTGTTAATTGTTTAGCATCGTCGCAGCAGATCAGAGTCATACAACGATCGCGTTCGAATAATGACTCTGCGATGTCATACCAGTTTAAAAACCTCGACAACGAAATATACCAAGATGGTTCAGAGAACGAACAGGATATGAAAAAACCGTATCTTACAACTTGTCAGCTCAAATCCCTACTGATTCAGAGCAATCAACTGTACAAAAGCAAGTGATAGGCAGCAACAATGCCAACAACGACTTAGTACGATATTTAAATCTAAACTTCCCAAAGTAACGTTGTTTTCCAAGCTTTAAATCATGATAAATCCTAGTGGCTGTTAAAACAGTAGATGGGCTGGAAAAAGCTATCATTGAGCATTATATTTACGGATTGAAAGGGGAGAAACCGTATCGTGTAGTAGTCAGAGGACTTCCGCCTACAATGTCAACTGAAATAATTGCTCAATAATTCATAAGTACGAAACCTCAACCCGTTAAAGTGGTAAATATATCTAAAACAATAAAGATAAGAAATAATGAGAATCAAATAGTCAACAGAGGAGGCAGAGAATTCTCTCTGTTTTATGTTGACTTGAAACCAAGGAGCAATAATAAACATGCATATTCGATATATCGAGCATTGTCGTGTAAAAATTGAACCTCGGCATAAAATTAGTTCAATGCCGCAATGTAAGCTTTATCAGTGTTGAAATCGTACAAAGGAGCGCATTGTTATCGTCCGTTTAGTTGTTTTAAATGCGACGAAAACCATGATTCAAAAGTGTACAAGGTTAAGAATCATAACAAATTCAAATGTGTAAACGGTAACAGTAACCATACAGCTAATTATCAAAGATGCGAATCTCGTATCAAAAGCTCAAACAATTGCTGAACAGGCAGAAAACAACTGCGGTTCAATACAACCAACAGCAGAGTATTTAGCACAATGAGCGACAAATGAAATCGACAACAGAAGTACTACCTGGTACATCATACGCTGCAATTACTAATTCACAATCAACCTCATCTAAGAAAGATCAGTCATAAGTAACTTCACTGGATGAAATAGCTTGTGCATTAGGCGAGTTAACGGAGAAAAACAATAAATTAAATGAACGGATAGATAAAATTGAAACCGTCTGAATAGAATTGCAATAACAAGTGCTCGATCAGCACCAAGTATTAAACGTGGCAAACGTAATCCTAATAAAAACTAATAAGATGACCGTCATTATGTATTATCATGTAGAGTGCCCACAGACTCAAAGAAAAGATAAGAGAACTTGAAACATTTTTTATCGTCAATCACACGGATATTGCGTTGATTTCGGAAACATGGTTTACCGTCGGGAATTGTTCAAAGATACGTGGATATGTTATATATCATACTCCGCATCATATGCGGGGAGGATTTGCTAGACCGGCAGTTGCTATTGAATAAAATATACGACTTCAGCTGGATGATGCGTATTGTGAAAAATACGCGCGCAGGCAACCTCACTGTTAGTTACGCAACATAACGCAAGGTTAAAAGTTCCACCCAAGGATAATCGGAAACGTCAGCAGCATGAACACTGCATTAAGTATATGCTGAAAAACGATTTATTATTATTGGTGGGGATTTCAAGGCCAAACATGAAGCCCGGGAATCGTCTCCGGCTAACCGTAAATATCCTAGCCCAGCACATACCAAGGGTAAGGTACAGACGATACATAGTACACAATGCTGCTTTGTGTCTGGTCGAAAACCGACGTACTGGAGTACGGATCGACGTAAAAACCCAGATCTTTTGGACTTCTTTATTGTCAAAGGTCTGTCCACGAATTATATAATTACTTGTCTTCAGAGCATAGCCCAGTCATGCTTACAATTTTAGCGCAACAATTATACAGAAGGAGAAAAATGCACTCACAAGTCGACATACAAACTGGGATAAATTTCGTGAAGAATTAGGCAAACGAATTGATCTAGTACGTCTTAAGATGACGGATGAGATCGAAACTCAAACTGGCAGTTTGATAAAAGCGATTCATGAACCGGCGTTGATTGCTACTCCGACAGCAAAAACACTTACTGGTCAAAAAATAAAATATCCGTTAATTATTCGGAATAAGATTGCTAAGAGGTGAAGAGTGTCGCGTGCATGGCATATTACGCGCAGTGCCCATGATAAGAATGTTTTTAACAACACCAGCAATCAACTATGTCGGCTGATTATAAACAATCGCCAAGTACTTTTCTTTTTTTTTTTTTTTTGCATTAAGTTACTACGTTGATGTGTATAAAATTATTTCCTAGTTAATAATGTAATTAACATAGTTCATGGGACTTAATATTCATTCTAAATTTAATTTAAATAATTTAAAAAGGGAAAACGATGCAACGGAACATAAATTATAATTTTATAAATGTTAAAATATTAAAAATATTACTAGCAGTCGGTGTTTACAAATAATTTTAATATTTCAACATTTACAAAATTATAATTTCTATTTCGTTGCATTGTTTTCGTTTTATGAATACGAAAATGTATAACTTCGTAATTTTCTCTTGAAAAGTTTCTAAATTTATTTATATAATAAGATTCGATGAAATTTAATAATTTTTAAGGGTTCATGTAATATTCTCTATGTCTAATAATTGTATGATTATTAACTGTAGCCGGTTCATACAGAGCGGAGTAATCGATTAAATTTTTTAATAGTACACAGTCTAAACCTTTTTTTTTTTTTTTTTTTTTTTTTTATTTTTTTTTTTTTTTTACCTTACACTATACCAGCACCGAGTGCCATAACCAGCGATGATGATTAGAAAGGAAGTAGAGGAGGAAAACAGGGAAGGGAAGGAAAGGAAGGAGAGAAGAGAGGAATAGAGGGAGATAAAAAGTTAATGCGTCTAAAAACTCCAATGAGTTTAAGTAGCAGCGATGAGGGTGAAAACATCTGGAGCAGTTGCCTTGAAATTGCATAATACCAATGTAGTGCCAACAGGCTGATTACGCCCATTTCATCAGGTGATCGGCAGGGCGTCCCGACACCACTTCCGTTTTTTAAATCTCCTGGGAGGATTTCCTGGTAGGCTGCGCGTGTGCATTCGATTTATATTTGGATTTGAACTGAACTGCAACTTGTCGAAAAACCGTTGGTATTGCTGGACGTACCCTTCTTTGACGTATGGTATTTGTAAGTCGGTATGAAGCGTTGAATTCGAGATGTATTTTGGAGCAGATGCGATAGAGCGCAGTATCTTGGACTGCTGCTGCTGCTGGATCCTTAGGAGGTTGCTTTTACACGTGCTACCGTATAATTCTATGCCATATTTCCAAATTGGCGCCACAATTAGATGTTCCGCTTAGATTTAAGGTGCAGTGTTGATTTTGCAGACAGCAGAGGGTAAAGTAGTCTAGTGCAAGCTATTATCTTTTTTCTAGTTTGAGCTACATGATAACGCCACGTCAGCCGTCTATCCATATATAAGCCGAGGTACTTGACAACATCTGTCTGCGGAATTTCCGCCTCGTGCAGTTTTAAACTAGGTCACGTAACCTGTTTGGTGGTGAACGTGATATGCTGACTTTTTGACGGGTTAAATACTATACGCCAGTTCTGAGCCCATTCCAATATTCTATTTAAATGAATCTGTGCTGCTAAATTGGCATGGAACGGGTTACTGTTAGCCGCGAGAATGGCTATGTCGTCCGCAAATGTCGTCAGGATGGTTTGACTCGATATGGGTATGTCGGCGGTGAAGATGGAGTAGAGCAACGGACCAACTATACTACCCTGCGGCACGGATGATGCGATACTGAACTCCTCCGACAGCGTCTCGTTTATTCTTACAAAATATGAACGACCGGACAAATACGCTTTAAAGAACGCATAGAGTTTTTCGGGGGGAAACTGACGTAACTTGAAGAGCAGACCTGGGTGCCAGACCCTGTCAAACGCTTGGGAGACGTCTAAGAAGACCGCAGAGCATATTTCTTCTTTTTCGAGTGCAGCAGATATCCCGTCGACCAGCCTGTGACACTGTTGTATTGTTGAGTGCGCATTACGAAACCCGAACTAGTGATTCGGGATCAGATTGATCTCTTGAATAAGCGATTCAACGCGTTTTGACACTAGCCTTTCCAGAGTTTTGAAAGCGAGAGAAGAAGACTGATCGGACGGTAGGAAGTTGTTGCAGTTGTTTGCGGCTTGCCTGATTTATGTAACATGATGATGACCGACTTTTTCCAATTCTTTGGAAAGTATCCCAGCCTCATTATGCTGTTAAAAATATAACACACGAGCACAATTGCCTTCTTTGGCAGGTGTGATAAGATATCTGTAGTTATCCCGTCCAGACATGGCGCCTTTTTTTGCGGGGCCGATAGAATAGATTGCAGTACTTCTTTCGGCGAGAAGTATTTTATGGTTCCCTGCGACGTTGGTTGTTTACGTAAAGCACCTTCCACAAATTCTGAGTGATCACTGTTTGCATCAGGATTGGGTTTGAATGTGTTGCTAAGACATAAGGCAAATGCATCAGCTTTCTGCTTGTCTGTCTTCGCCCACTGACCAGTGTTTAATTTAATATTGAACGGCTCAGGAGTTGGATGTAGCAACTTCCTCGTTTTGGCCCATAAGGATTTGTTGTTCCCATTCAGCGACTGTAGTTGATGATTGAATAAATGATTTTTATAGTCATTAATTTCTTTTTTTAATCTTCTTTGCAGCTCATTGTGTAAGTTCTTGGATGACGGGTAGCGATTGCGCTGCCATTTTTTCTAGCAGATCGGGTTTCTCTTATCAGTATTCTTAACCGTATGGGAACGTGCAGGTCCTCATTTCTTTGGCCGCTGCTTGTGCGAGTGGAACTTTTGCATGCGTTTTGAATTATTTCCGTTAGATTCTGCACCGCCCTATCTATGTCGTCTTCACACTTCAGCCTAATATTCAAGTTTACATCGTTTTCCACTAAGCTGGCGAAAGAGTTCCAATCTGTGTGTCTGCTACTAAGATGCCTCTGTTTGCAAAGTGATTTAGCCTTGGTGTCCAGTATGGCAATCACCGGAATGTGGTCCGAAGGAAGATCAATTACAGTTTTGCACTGTTTATTTTGATACTGGTGTAGTCACCGCGTTACAAAGAAATCTAGCACATCGGGTACTCTGTTAGCGTGATTTGGCCAATACGTGGGTGACATAGGTGTAAGAACGCCGAGCGAGTTGTTGCAGAGAACTCGAGCTAGTCGACATCCTGGCGCGTTAGTTGTTCTCGAACCCCACGTAGAGGATTTGGCATTGTAATCTTCACCGCATATGAATGCATTCCCGAGCTCTCTGAACATTGCATTGAAGTCCATTTGCGGTATGTAGAATCCAGGATGACAGTAGGTTGCAGCCACTGTGAGATTCTCGCGACCTGTCTGGATGGTGACTGCTACAATTTGGTACGCATAGTTACTTTTAGAAAATCTTTTATATTGACAATATGAGCTTTTTACCATGACCATGGTGCCTCCATGATCCGTACCGTCAGGATGATGCGCTGTATATACAGTATAGCCGTTCATCTTCATACTATGCGCGTGTATTAGGTGAGTTTCAGTGATCAAAGCGACATCAACCACATTCTGATGAAGGAAAATTTCCAAGTTGTTTTTCTTACCAGAGACACCGTTCGCATTCCACAGCATTACCACCAGGGAGTTTTGAGTGACTGTTTTTGCATTGTATATCATTTATGGGAGTAATCTGTCGATGACTTTTGTTAACGGCGATATTAGAGGGTTTATTAGTGTTTTAAATTCGCTTAAGAAAGAACTCAGCATTATGGAGATGTTTTCTATATTATTGTTCCTACCATAGTTGATGCTGAAGTTTTCCTGATCACGAGGTAGAGAGTTACTAACGGTAGGCGCTCCCTTAATACCTGCATTACCTATTGCAGTAGAGTTCGTACCACTATTGTTCGTGGCAGGTATTTCGTAGTTATTCGCGTTGCCCACTGCGGTGATATTTGCGTAGGTCGGACGAGTATTGTTAGTGTGCTGATGGTCGGGGTGTTGCATTTTATGTGGCGCTTCACTACCCACCCGATGCTGGGCAGTGGACATCCAGTTCTTGGGAAATTGCGACTGCTGTTTGTACACGGGGCAGCCTTTGAAGCTTGCCGGATGGTCGCCATCGCACAGTGCACATTTTGCCGGAACAGTGTTATTTTTAGTGCACGCTTTTGTGTCATGCCTGCCAGCACACTTGACACACCGTGTGGGCAGATTGCAGTAATTTGCGGTATGGCCGAGGAGTTGGCACCTTTTACATTGTTTTAAATTAGAGGCTCTCTTTGGTTCCTCAAAAACTACCATCGTGTTCAACAAGTGTCTGATGTTGAAGACCTCGGCGTTGTTTCCTGCTGTTGCAAGATCGACGAAGAACATGGGCAGCAGCGGTTCCTTGGTTGTGTGCCTTAGTACATTGGTTATTCTTATTACCTGAAAACCGAGCGGTTCTAAAGCATCTTTTATTTCACCTAACTCTGTGGTGGCGTGTAGATTTTTTAGAACTACTCTGAATGGTTTATCCTCGGATAAGGAGTAGGTATAATAGTAGTAGTTGTGTTCTTTCAAATTACGTATAATACTTCTATAGCTGGGCGCGTTATCTGGTTTAACGGTTACCCCCGTTAAAGTTGTTTTTAACATGAATTGCGTATCTGGGATTGCCGAAAGAAATTTTCTGAATTCATTATAGTTAGAAATGTTTTTGACCATGATTGGTGGGGGCTTTTTAATTTTATATGAATTATCTTTACTATTTTGAAAATTGCTTAGTTTACTAGTTAGGGCGTTCGTATTCGCCGCGGCTACAGATGTATTGTTAAGGCTATCTTCTGTTAGCACCATCTCTTAATCGTTAACGCTCTCCCCTTCATGATTTAAAAATTCGAAGATATTACGCTTAGAGGAGGTGTTTTGAAAAAGAGTTGGTTTCTTCGGTTGCTCACTAGTACGTTTAGGCAAGTACCAAGTAGTATCCTCACTATCAGTAGTGGTGGATGTATTAGACATTTGCCGTTTAATGGCGTACTGACCATCGCCCTCTTTACGTATTTTTAAGGGTTGGACGTAATGTCCGCCGTTGGTAGCTGCTTGAGCGACGACATTGTTGCTGCTAGGCAACTCCGATGCGGATGATGGCAAATGACGCTGGTCGCTGATTTCGGTAGTTTGCGGAGATAAATACCTGCGCTGAGGCGGAGGCGAACGGAACATAGTTGAAGCGTATATGCTCGCACGCGAAACGCGCGCTGATCGACAGTAACGACTAGTTTAGCGGTGCAGGCAGTATGCTGAACGCGGCTACCCCTACGGAATCGGAGGCGAGCGCACGCGCGCGTGTGCCGCAGATACAAGGTTGATAAGCAAGAAGATAAACAGTTAATAATGATACGTATAAATGGAACGAACTTACCGGCCGGTTTAACAGCGATCGCTGATAATGTTGTCCACTGATAGCTGATAAAAGAACACGGAAAATAAAACTTTACACAAGAAGTTACTAAACTTTCTAATAGACTGCTGTTGAAGAGATCGACTGATAATTACGGAGATACCATATGGAATCTTAAAAGACGCTGTAAAAGTTACTTATTAGTGTAAAATACAGTACTGAATGTGTACGAAAAACGTACAATCCGAACGAACGCCCCCCCCCCATTTGGATGTTATAAAAATAAAGTAAAAACTTAAAATAAGATTGAGCTGTTAAACTTTACACCGTAAATATATTTATTTTACGATTCGAAGCGTATGGCAATGTGGATTTGAAAATAATGGAATAGATGGCAGTTTCCTGTTACATAAAATGTATTGATTGCACATCAAAAGAAGGGTGAAATTATGCAAGGCATTGTTTAGGAAACGTCACAGTAATTGAATTTAAAATGAATATCGATCCTGATTAATTTCTCTTTTTGTTTCCTTTATTTCGAAGATTTCCTAATGATCTCTCGTTAATGACACTATCATGAGCTAACATTTTTACACCTATGTTTACCAGTTTATTTTAATAAATCGGTAAAGCCCTTAAAAAAAACAAAAAACAACTAATTATTAAACGGTTGCAATATACAAATAGGAGGAACTAGACAATTGTCCGTCACCAAATAAAGAGGATTATAATTTTTCTGTACTTTTTTCCGAAGTTATTGATTCGCAATAATATGCCGAACACGAATTATAAAATATACTATTCTAATTAAAAATATTTTTAAAATACATCGACTAGTTTCGACGAATTACCGTCATTATCTAGATGTTTGTAAACAACATCTTCCAAGCAAAGCCGTTTCCACGGCTGGGTTTTAGGGTTAAATACCCCCTCCCCCCGTATTAGAATTGAAATAATTTTTATAAATACACAAAAATTTGAAAAAAATCTGAAGAAAATCAAAAATTTAAAATAAATGTTGATGATTTTTTAGGGTGTTCTTACATAAAAAAAAAGAAAATGAAAAAATATGCCCCATATTTTTAGGTACTTCGTTAATATTTTACGCAAAATTTTTTATTACGAGCATAATCAATAACATATGTAATTTTTATTAATGTGTTTATATGGTAATTCATTTATGTAAATTATTCATATATTAATCAAAATGATGGAAATTAATAATAGTATGGGGGATATTAGTGAAAAATGTATTGTTATTTATAAAGTAATACGAAAAGAAAATCCCCCTCCCATCTTTTTAAAATTCTGGGCACCGCCCTGCCTCAAAGTGTCTGGATAAATACCATGCTAAATGTAAGCAAATTACTGCACTAGCCACTTTCGTCACGAAGAAAGCAAAGCGTTATCCACTAGTATTAATAATGAATCGTTAAATTCATACAGTCAAGTACTTAGGTATCGATAAAAAGCTAACGTGAGGAAGGCGTATACCGAATTCGAAAGAAAATAATTTAAAATTTTCGCGACCATGTCGACAGTTTGGAGGTCATTTTAAGCTTACAGTGTGCTCGAACTGCTACTATAGAATACCGAGGAAGCCATACCAATTGTGAGCTTGTGTTTCAGATTCGAACAAACCAGCGACGACGTAAAAAATTCCAGATTCAAGGCATATTTTGTACATGGGGCGTCTTGGTTGTCGCAACAAATGACATTATTCATCGGGATGTTACATTACTCGCGTCCATAGTTCGAATTAGCGAGCAACTTAAATTCTGTCAGTGCGATGACGATGTGCGCGCTCCGAAAAAACTTATGCGGCCAGACGCTCTTCTTAAATACTTTCTTTACGGAGTGCTAAATTTCCGCTCATATCAATTTCCGGAAACAATTACTTATTCTCGAGTTACATCGGAAAATATCGCCTACTCCTCCGGCTAAACTATGAATATTAGTTTACATCTCTTTCTCAGTCATCGTAGCTTAAGAAATTGCGGGATACTCGAGAAACAAAGAATTTTCACTTTTCATAGATATTTAAATACGTTTTAGTCTCTAATTAAGAACAACAAGAAGACCGAACGGAGAAAACAATAAGAGGCACGAAAATGCGTACGAAGATAAATTGAAGGGAGAGTAGAAGATGAATGAAAAAAAAACAAAAAACAAAATGAAACCAAGAAATGAACAAATAGTCTTACAAAACATTTTATGAAAGGGCTATAAATAAATTTAATTACGCGATGAAAGGGAAATCGAAACGGATGAACAAAAGCAGCTGTTACCAGTGTAATATGATGTAGCGGAATTTCTAAAAGAAACGGCGAAGAAGAAAAAACTAGTGAGAGAAGGAATGGCAAGAATAAAAAAAAAACGAAAGAAACTGACGTCGTAAATACTTGAAAATGAAAAAAAAATCGAAAATGGCACGTCAAAGAGACCTGTTGTCGAAATTAAATCAGGAAAAAGTTCATTTCGACAAGGCAAACATCCTAACACCGATGATAATGTTAGGCGCGTATCGAACGCGTTAAGCTCTTGTTGCAAAAATTCATTGTAAGTTTCGGACGGAACTATAGCTGTGTATAGAAAAGTGATCGATTAATTTTAATTAAAACTCGCGTAAAAAACATTGAAACTCGTTACGTAGAATGCATTTAACGGTGACAAATAACGAACTCCGGCAAAGTTTCATTCAGATATTGCTTCATTGTTAAATATTTTCATGCAGTGGTTTATAAGTAGTGTGCAGTTTTCCGTTTGGTACGCGGAAATAATATTCTCAAAAGCCAAATGAATCGAACAATGAAATCGGGCAGCGGTTTATCGATGTCCGCATCGTAAATTGTCCGCGAATGGAACGCCGGATTCTAAGACGTCTTTTTTTTTCTTTCAACTTCATATTTTACACGTTTCGAAAAACGAAATGCTCAACTCTCAAATCGCATTCTGTACGGGGGAATGTTCACAATTTCGATAATAGTTATAGCGGTCAATTTCTTTCTTAGCCCAAAGCGTCCAATGGTGGTTTCCAGTCTCTTTCATCGATGTTGACAGCTTCGATTAAAAATTAATGTGTATCGGCAATTATGTCGTACTTTTGTATCGAACAGAAAAACGTAACGTAAGAATATACAATTAATCCCTTCATGGGCGGGGTTTCGTAAACGGTTTTACCGTCCATTTTTTGTTAATGTATTTATTACTAAATATTTCAGTTTTCGCATCGTTCGGTCAATTCTTTTCGAAATGACTTTTAATACTTACACAGTTTTTTCATTTCAAACATGAGACATTTTTTTAAAGAGAAGCATTTTAAAAAACGTAAAACGTTCCAATTTATACGGCAGATGAATCGGAACGTTATATATATATATATATATATATATATATATATATATATGTATGTATGTATGTATGTATGTACGTATATATATGTATATTGCTAGAAATAAATTTATGTTTGGTAGTTACCATACACATGCTTGCGAACAAGCATTGGAAATGAAAAATGGCGTAGCAGTAGGAGAAATAAAGAATAGCGCGGTTTACAGGCTTAAGTAAAACACAGTTGCAAAATGGAATAAAGATAAGTTGTAGTGGCAGTTAAGAACGATGCAAATTGCTCGCGAACGTGAGTGCTTTGTTGAAACGACATCGGAAACAGACTAATCTCTCAGGCACGTTGAAATATGACAACGTAGGCAATAAAATAAATCTCAAGCAAGAAGTTCGGAATTAGTATGAGCTCCAAATTCCCCCTCTTTCCGGACAATTATTTTGCATAAACGTAACTTCAACGAAGATTGCAACTTTCCCCAAAAACCCATTCATCAATTAAGATTATTCCACCGCAGTATTAACCGATTATCGAATTAATAGAAAAATTAAGCAAACGCAATTATCAATTTTACCGGTTTTTTTCACTTTTTCTTTCCGTTTTTTTACCGTTTTATTTTATTTACCAGCCTATTCGGTCTAGATTATATGCTGGCTCTTCACTTCAACGTGTCGAAAGAAAAAGTTTCATTTGAGTAATACCCGCAGAGGAAAAGGCTGTGGAGACCGGAGATGACAGTCAAGAAAGACGCTAAACCAAAGGAATGCAATGAAAGAGAGTCGGTTTTATAGAGACGTGAATTTCTAGCATGCGTTACTACTAGGCTCGTCACACGATAATTACGGGGGAGAAAGAAAAGAAATTACAATATTCTACATTTGATAGAAGTAGGGAACCACTATTGAAGGCAATAATAAGGAATATCAGAAATGTTCTCTTTATCGATATTCGGAATTCACAGTGTTTCGGCGTCGATGTTAGATTGAAATTTCAATTTCTCTACTTTCCCAGTTTGGTACATTTAATACATCGGCTTCCGCAACAGGTAGATAAAGTAAATCGAAATTTCGCGGCAATTTCGAAGTTCTCAGAACAGAGAAATAAGAAATTACGTTGCCACCCGCGAATATCAGGCACCCCTCGTAGATTTGTTAGATTGGCACAGAAACGATGGAGGTAGTTTACGTTGGTTCACAGGGAGTACTTGTAAGTACATCGAAATTCTCCCACATATCTATTTAGAAAGCTGTCAGACAAGAAAAGAAGATAAAGTCTAGAGCCCGTTCTATGGCTGAGGGGTTGCTTTATTTATCAATCGGCGCATCACCCTCCCTCTATATATGAAGACCGTGAAACTTTTAAAATTTCAAATAGCGAAATTTTGCAAAAAACAACATATCCGATGTACGCGAAGGATTTTGAAAAAGTACACAGCAGGGCACAAGTTCTGCAGCAACTAAAGATTTCTTTTTTAATCGACTTATTTCGTTACAATAATAGAAAGAAAAATTCGGAAGAGGGTACGCACTACGAATCAGTACTTCTCATTGAACTGAAACGCGCCTGTTCATCATATTTTTTTCTTTCTTTCTTTCATTAAATATTAGGACATTTTAAAAAATCTCCTGTTCAGAGATGTTCGGATCAACATTTTTTTTCTTTCTTCGTTTAAATGTGCATTATTCCATTTTCGATCAATTTTATGTTCGCATAGTCCGTATTTGCTGTAACTATTCTGAATTACTCGGCTGTGTTAAAATTAGATTAATTTCACCAAATTATTTTGATTAATTTCTTATTTGTATAAGTGATTTCGCCTCCCGTTGCGCATAAATGTAATATGTATATTCAGAACTTTTTCCGATAAAATTATGAGAGCTTACAAATCACTACATGCTGCTAGAGTTTGATTTTTGAAGCAGGTGTACAATAATTGTTAAGTTTCCGTTTTATTCTCAGAAAGGAGAGGAATATTTTAAAATATTGTGTCACTGGAAAAAAATAAGTTTTTAGCATCTTCGCAAATTTTTTTTTTTTTGTGGACGCATCAGCAGCATTGACCCAACAACAGGAAAAGTTAAGCTAAAAAACTAAATAGCTGGGCGGTCCGAAATGTACGCAACAAAGGACAGCAGTGTCGGCGCAACAGAAGATGAAGGAAAGGAGAGGATAAAGGAAGCGTTATAGGGAGTAGGGAGACCTAATGTCAAGAGCTGGCCGTATAAAAGGGAGCGGTCATTAAGAAGAACAGGACACTCGAAGAAAATGTGATCAGTATCACATATACGAGGGGGACCACAATCGTGAAGAGAACAATAAGGAGGTGGCGCGACAGAGCAAATCGATAGCGAGAGGAGGGAAGAAGAGAATGATTGATCCAGAAATGAATTGGGGGACAATAGAAGAGCAACGACCGAAAGGAATAGAATGGAATCAAGATAGGAAACGAGGAGCTGAATAAAACGGTAATGCGAATGACGATTAGAAAATAGGGAGGGATAAATATCCCGCCAAAGACTGGCGTGATTAAAGCTGGATAAGGAAAGCATGTCTTAAGCAGGAAAATAGTTGAGGAATGAATCGAGACGACCAGCAGAACGAGCCAAAGAATCAGCTGCGTCATTGTCGTCAATTCTGGAATGACTGAGAATTTATAAAAAATCAATAAGAATAGAGCGGGATGATGGCATAGTGGAGGTAAGAGAACGAATTGAAAGAATAATACTATCAGCAGAATTCGAAGGAGGAGAGGATAATCTTCAAAAATTAGAGAGCTTTAAATTTAAAATGTTTCTCTCACACATGTTACCCTGCTAATTAGTATCCGAGATATTTGAATTCGAATTTTCGTTTCTTTTAATTATTGTATTTTTTGTAATCCTCTAAAAAAAACCAACACAAATTTAAAAAAAAAAAAGTAAATAAAAATTTAAAAACTTAAAAATGGGAACTTTTGGGCCGTCTTTAGACATCTGCTATGTATAAAAAATCTGTTTTATTTTTGTTTTTCCGTAGAATTAGAATTATATTCGAGTCACTGAAAAAAAACAAAAAAAAACAAAAACTTTTGTTATCATTCAAATTTTTTCATATAAATTACGAAAGGCACCGGGTACTAGTCGGGTAGTGGGTGTTACTATTTCTTTAGCTTAAAAAAAAAAAAAACAAAAAAGCAATGCTTAACTCAAAATAGAAAGTCCTTTTTTGATAAGCAGTCAGTGGCACCAAGGCCAAAACGGAAACCAAACATATTATCGGGAAGTACATTATTATATTCTAGCCACCAGGCGTTTATTAATCATGTGTTCAAAAAATGTTCTTAAACACGAGGCTAAAGCTTTTTTTTCGGAATAGGAATAATAATAAAGGAATTTCAAAGCAGTGAAGTTATGGATTGACAAAGGGGTTGTGAGTGCTAACTTAGAGAGGTTATTGAAGACGAGAAGAGGGATGCTGTCTATACCTGGGCTAGAATTAGAAAAGCTGATCAAGAAATCGTATAATTCATTGATGCAGAAGGGAGAAGAGAAAAAGTATGAAGAAGATGTAATAGGTAGGGAAGGAGACAATGATTCCTCGAGGGATGGTATATAGGAAGCAGTAACTGAATCAAAAAAAGTAGAGAGCTTCTCTGAAAGAAGGTTGGTAGTATGAGGTTCGTTCGGAGCTAGAAGAGTGAAAAACTTTAGCCATCCTCCAAAGATGGGAAGTAGAGGTAGATCTAGAAAATGATGAACAAAAATTTCTCCGTGAATTTCTTTTGGACGTTTTAAGGATGCATCTAGTCTTGGCGATAGCCCTTTTATGAGCCATGAAGTTAGAAAAGGAGGAGCAAGCCCGGAAGAGTCGGAAATAGTTCCGATCGTTAATAATCATACCCCACATTTACTTCAAATTATGTTAGTATTATATTTTTATTAAGAGGTATTTCAGATCTGGTTTATTTATTGTAATAATTCGATAAATAAGAAGCAGCGGGTTTTACGTTGTTTCACGCGAATGCATAAATATCTCAAACAGAATCTCTTCGGGAATTTCTGAATCTGCTGAGTTGTGTTAAAATGAAGAGACGAACTTTATATGCGAAACATGTAAAAATCGTGGACATGTTTTATGGTTATAAAAGCCACTCGCGATTACTTAACGAAAATTAGTGTCGTAACTGGGAAAACCAGGTTTATTCGTCGAATGTTAAGTTTTATTTTCAAAGTGAAATGTAAAGCTCTCATGTGTGAAGGGAGACCCAGTTTTTATTAAAAAATAAAATTACCCCCCCCCCCCCGAGGAAAATAATCAACAGTGTAGTACCTGAAGTAGAAAATGTTGTGCTTTTAACAGCATGAAATAAAATATCCATTCGCAGGGGGTGGGGGTTATTTTGAATATTATTCGTATCTACATTGAATTTTTCGCATGTAAACTCGATAAATTCCGGACCGCGAGGTGTGACGCTGAACTCAGCTGTGAGAATGATCAGAATTAACGGTGTCCCCATTTTTTTTCAAACAACTTCTTCGATTAGAAAATTCGTAAAATTCCCGTTCAAGACGTTAATATCCTTTGTCCAGTTTTATGTTTTGATTTATTATATTAATAAATTGAAACGTACACACTTCCAAACATAAAATAAATGGTCAAAATTAAAACTATAATAAAATCATAAAAATTATAAAAATAGCCAACTATAATTTTTATAATTTTATCACAGTTTTAATTTTGAACATATATTTTATGTTTAAAAGTGTGTAAGTTTCAATTTATTAATACAATATTCTTTGTATTATTGCTGTTTTTCAGCAACAAAATGAATGTTTGAGAACTCTTGAAAGAAGATAAGTTTGCAAGTTAAAGTCCCTGGAATATAATTTTTGGTAAGTGGTAGGAAAATTAAAGTTTGTTTGGTAACAATTGTTCGTGGAGGAACTTATTCAAAAAAGTGCCTGAAGAATGAGAGGTTTTTAAGTATATGCAAATTTTTGTTTCTCTGTATAAGGTTTTTTTTTTTTTTTTTTTATATTAAAAAGTTTGAACATTTTTTCTTTGAAAAAATTTGAGTCAACCCCAGTCGTGAAGCATATGAACATGTTAAAAAAAAATGAAAAAAGACTCAACGAACTAACGACGATGCCTAATTTTACGGTCTGATATCTTTTCCGTTTGTTCCATGTCCAAATACATTTTTTTAATCTCGACACCAAAACATAAAAAATAAAAATAAGCAGAGATTGCAAACGATTCCTTTTACGAATATGTGTTCTTTTAATATTTTGTCTTTTTTTTCGCCGAGATTAAAAAAAATCTAACTAACCTATTTCGATTACTTCTTATTTTTGCAAAATAATTGTTCTTTGATCTCTAAAATGAAATATGCGTTATTTTATCATTAAAAAAAAAAAAAAAGAAAATGCTAAAAGGGCGGGATATTTTTCAAAATGGTATATGGATTACGGTTAATATTATTTCGAAGTAACAATCGTTTCGCAGCTCACCTATTGAGTGGAATTTTAGATTCGATTTATCGATTTCGGTGTTGTTAAAGTTAAAGAGGAAAACGTACTATTTTTTATCGATATAACTTTTATAACTGTGTAGGATAAAAAACAGTCTGAATTTGTAATACATGCGGCCAGCAATGTGTTCTTCCAGTGTTCATCTCTTTCTGTGAAGCGTTCTGCTTTATATTCCAGTTTGTTGCGACTTGGTCTTCCTACTCCTTATTGTGCTTCCTATATCCTGTCTTTTCCTTCCCAAATTAATTATTCCCGCTATTTGTTCCTTTTTAGCGAAAGATTTCTGATCGGATTAAAATATAATCGACTTCTTTCCTTACTATTTGTTTCTGGGTGACGGTCCTTGGTTGACGAACCCAAAATAAAAAAATAAATAAATTAATATTTTACAGGTGAGCAGATAAGATTTGAGGGAACAAGCGGGGAAATTAGCGTTCGCTGTCGTGAAGTAAATTTCAGCTATAGCGTTATTATGTTAATTGAACGTGTTGGTATGACGCAGAAAGTTTTCTACGATGATGAACTCTAGCTATATTGAATTAACTTTTGGCGAATATGCTGCGAACTGACTTATTTGGCAGCGGCAAAGCAGGCCAAGTTAATTCATACGAATAATACCGACACCGTACGGTGACCGTATTATTCTAATTTCTGCGTTGAATTTGCTGAATTACGGCGATGTATTTTCGAATGCAGTCCCTTTCTTCGATAATGCATGTCACGCGATACGATGGAAAGTTTAAGCAATTGAAACTAGCGTTAATATATTCTTCGGAAGTTTAAGGGTTTTTTTCAAAACGATTAAGCTGTTTTTTAAATTGCTATAACTATTAACGAAAGCGATAAACGAATTGAAAAGACACGATTAATTCGTAATGGAATTTACAAAATTGGTCCAGATTTCGAAATCATCCTTTTAAGAGGTTTCACACTTCGTTCTAAATTCTGTTGATTACATTCTTTGAAACTGTTAACGACACTAATGTTGCGTGACTAAGAACTTGAATGTTAGTTGCGGCGACATGCGCACAGTTTGGCTTTGTTAGAATGATTAACCTCTTTGTATGTATACCCCGGGTGCCCCCCGACGGACATTTTTATAAACGGATAATTGTTTACGGACGCTAAACGCTGTGTTTTATACAGCTGTGGTGTTTGGTAGCTCTAACTGCTTTTAATCATCCCGAGTTTCTTCTTCCTTAATTATTTATAGCCAGATTCCTTTGTCCGTTGGTACTGTGGGCTCTGTAATTTCAGATGTGGCCATGGTACGGGACAGCTAACTCCTTTTGCTTTTACCTTCAGCAATGCCATTCCTTTTCTTTTCAGGATGCATATGTTTGGCATTTTTCGACGTTGATTGTCGTTGTTTCTCTATCCTTGGTATAGCGTTCTTTGTCAGATTCCATTCCTTATTACTCCTAATTGCTGCTATGTACACGTGTTGATGGGTAATCGTCCGTTGTTGACAAGTCCATAGAAAAACCCAAACAAGAAGGGAAAAGAAATAAATAATAAAAATTTTTGAAAATCTATTCACCTTTTTTCGATTAATTTATGTTATTTGATTTGATTTTTTTTTTGTATTTTTGTAACAGTAAAAATTTTAACTTTTGGTACCCCTATCTGTAAGTACAGTATTTTAAAAGAATGCCCTTATTACTATAAAACATTTATTATGAAATAAAAGTGTTTATTGATAAAATAATAGATACCGGGTTATTAAATAAACAATAGCAAACAATTCTGATATAAAAAAGTTCATTAATGGAGTGATTTATCAAAAATAAAAATTTTTATTCGTAGCATTCTTTTTTTTTTTTTTTTTTTTTTGGGCGCATCAACTATGGACCATTGCCCAGACACAATGGGAAGAAGAGACAACTAACTAGAACCTAATTCGATTGGAGACAGCTGAAATAAAGGAACCAAGGACAAGAACAACAGACTGGGAAGGAAGGGACAAGATGTAAGACGCACAGTAAGGAGTGGGAAGCCCCAGCTTTATAAGGTGAAGATACAAAAGAGAACACTCCGCAGAAAGAGCAGAGCACTCGAAGAAAATGTGATCAGCATCACAGACAACTGCTTCATCTGGATGCAACGGACAATGAGGAGAGGGAAGCAAAGAGAAACGATAGCGTGAAGAGGGCAGCAGTGTGTGATTAAAGCGCAGGCGGACAATAGAGGAAATTATAAATCGTGGAAGAGAGGGAAACTCCGAGAACCATGGATAAGAAGGAAATGTAGGTTGGATTGAAAGGTAGAAGGAACGATTGTTGGTAAAAGAAGAAGAGTACACATCCGACCAAAATCTGAAGTGAAGCTTCTTAATTAGGGGTAATAGATTAACAGCCGGGATTTTTTTTAAATAGAAGCGAGAACGAACAGCAACCTGAGCCAAAGCATCCGCCATTTCATTACCCTCGATGCCTCTGTGACCAGGAACCCACAGTAAGTCAATGTGTACAGAGTGATGGAAAGAAAGATTATAAATGAGAGATCGTATACGAAGAATGAAGAAGTCAGAAGAGGGAGGAGCAAGCGGTGAACTGATAGCCTGGAGAGCACCCATGGAGTCAGAAATGATTAGATAGTCGGAGGACGTACGATTGCACGAGATATGTATGATCGCACGAAGGATAGCCATCAATTCGGCCGTAAAAATAGAACAGAAAGATGGGAGGCGAAAGGATTCGGAGAAATTAGAGTCGGGAAGAATAAAAGACGATCCGACCCCACCGGCTCCTCTAGAGCCATCAGTAAAAACAAGTGCATGAGAAGGAAAAAGACAACTGACCGTACTGTGAAATTCCTGTTTAATGACGTTCTGAGGCATAAACTTGGAAAATTTAGGGAGAAAATGTACTTTGGGAGGGTGTAAGAGGTCGAAATAATTGAATGAGAAGTACGGAAGATTATTGCTGGATATAATATGGGAGGAGAAATGGCTAAGACGTTGAGAAATAGAGGCTAAGATAGGGATTTTATTAGAAACAAAACGCCAGTTCTTGGCAATGTAAATGTAGGAAGGAATAAGTTGAGACGAAGTGAAAGGTAAACGTTTGAAAAGGAATCGATAGCCCAAATAAGACCTTCGAACTGAGAGGGGAGGTATGTTAGATTCCGCGAGCATTGCTAAAATGGGAGAGGATTTGAGAGCACCGAGGCAAAGACGGAGACAGGAGTTTTGTATTATATCTAATTTGGAAAGAAGGGATCTGGAGGCACAACCATAGATAAAAGAGCAGTAATCAAACTTGGAGCGAATAATGGATGTATACAGGGAAATGAGCAGGTGAGGATCACCTCCCCATTTGGTTGGATTACATTTTATAAAAGGTACATTACGGGCTTCTCGTAAGCAGTACAGCTTTTGCGGGATTTTCTAAGGCGTTTAGTTGTTTGCTTGTAGTAAATATGACGAGAATCAGTGATTTTCACTCTCTCTGTTTGATCCCGCGCATGCTGAAGTGCAGCCGGAAACTGCGAAGTAACAAAACTTGGCGATCGAGAACAGCCTCTTTCATCTTCAGCTGGATCGAGTAATTTCTCGTGACTTGCATATTTCGGCATCTATCCTCGATCAATGGGGGAGCAAACTACTCGCTTAGCTAACTCATAAATAACCTCCGCTCGTGAGTTTTTTTACTTAATTATTTTAATAATCTCGTAATAAATCAAGTACGAAGCTAAGCATGCTATATCGAGAATGTTATAGAAACATGCAAGTGACCATCGAGTGGTGCGACGGTGAGTAGTGTATCTGCTCAAGATGGTCCATGGAGTCGACTCCAACTTTATACTTATTATAAAGAGTATTATATGTGTGCGTCATCAGCCACTGTAGCATGTGTGTGTATGCCGGAGAGCAGAATTACTGCCTTATTTTTTATTTTTTTTTGGCACGCACAAGCATAATGCCATCAAACACAATTGAATATTCTGCTCTTTTTTTTGATGGCGCAAAAGCTGAATTTGTTTTTCAATGTACCTTCTTCTTCTTCTTCGGGTGCCATGTTCGTTGTCGAACTTAGGCGATCATCTAGATGACATTTCTATAAACTTCCCTGTCGCCGGCGAGTCGGAAAAGTTCCTCAACGCTCCTATCGGTCCACTGCCGCATATTGCACAGCCATGATAATCTTTTACGGCCGATGCGGCGTTTCCCTTCAATTTTACCACCCTGTATGATCGTTTGCGCCATTCTGTACTTTGGTCCTCTCAGTATATGTCCAAAATATTCTAATTTTCGTTGCTTGATCGTTTTCAAGATTTCCCGGTTTTTTTTAAACTTTTGTAGTAGTGTTTCGTTGGTAATGTGCGCAGTATATGGGATTTTTAACATTCTTCATGAACACCACATCTCAAAGGCCTCTATACGGTTCATAGTTTTGACTTTGAGCGTCCAGGCTTCATAGGTCAGTACAGACCAGACGTAACAACGAAGCATCCTTAAGCTCAGTGTTTTGTTGAGATGATGACTGCATAGCGTTTTTTGAATTTTGATGAACGCGCTTCGTGCTATTTCAATTCGGGTTTTAGTTTCTCCGTCCGCATCTACTTCCTCGTTCAGCCAGGCTCCTAGTTATTTGAAGTGCGTTATTCTTTCTATTTCCTCACCTTGTATGTACAGTTTCGCTTGCCCGACATCCTCTCGGCTTACTACCATCAACTTTGTTTTTAATGTACCAACCAACGCCAAATTCCAAGACAATTTGTTGTCTTAGCGAGCGGCAATGACATGTAATAAAAAAATTTTCCGTGAAAATATTCCTTTCAGAGCTTTTGTACAAAATAGCTAGTTCTTAATCTCGCGAGTGTTTCCGGAATTCTTATTCCTTTTAACGGGTAGGGGCATTCTCCTTGTAACATATCTACCAGAATTCGATACGGTACCTTGCAGGTTTAGAAGGAATGCAGTGAGTAAATCTAGTTCTGGCTCGAAAAGGATGGAGTAGCTCATCGATTGTGAGATTTTCTGTTGGCGTGTATATTCTAGATAAATTCGTATTAAGTATGTTCCATACATCGGACATAGAAGCTACTTTGCCATTAAGCAAGCATTGTTTACGCGTGTTCAAATCATCAAAGCGTATAAAGAGCGTGATGGAACGAAATCGATTATTCCCCATAGCGGCGCGGTACAAAGGATATGACGAGGTTTTCCACATACCAGGTGCGTGATCTGTATTGAAATTGTTAATGCCAGCGCAAATCAGAACTCCTAAACATCCGTACGTCTCTTGCAACATAACATCTTTCCATACGCGCGGCTCATTTTCAGGATGGGGCTATTATAGTCAGCATATACCGTTGTCATTTTTTTATGTGCGCAGCGTACGTCATAGTTTTCTTGAATATGTCGCTGATTGATAAAGTCTCCGTACTTCTGTGAGGACTAGACCTTTGCCGTACAATATTTCTGACGGGCGTTTGGTGCATTGCATTAAAATTTACAATTCCAATAAATGAATATGCTGATGTAATTAATGAAATAATATGTTGCTGTAATACGCAATACACGTACAAGGCATAGGCACCGTCCAAGAGCACCAATGTAACAGCTGTGATGAAACGCCGAAATTGTTCTCAATCTTCTGTTGTTTGGGTACACATTGAGACACTCTGACGCACACATTCTCCCAGGTAGCTGTGAAAGCGTACCGCCTTCCTCTTTCCTCTCTTCTACATTTTGAAGTAGCTGTTCCAAGTTCTCTCTTTAATCCCTTTCTTGTTACCGCTAGCATCGGTTACGTATACATAATTTCAAAATAAAAACTATTTAAAGAGGCTAATTAAAATTGTCTACCGGCTTAAAATGTTAATACTCACGAATAAAGTATAAATATTTGGAAGATCGTTAATATCAGTCAAATTTGTTGGTGGGGGCACCCGGCTACCCTGAGTATGCAATAGTGTAGGTAATTTTAGAGTATGCACACGAGGGTTAAAATAATCGTGTCGTCCAGATTATGGCATATTTTTACTCTTTACCTGCACAGTTGCTGCGCTAACTCCACTTTCAATTGGTATGTGAAAACGAAGAGGTTCACAATAACGAAATATTAAAGAAGTTTTAATAACTATTGTAGTTTTATACTAAATTTTTTATTAAAATATCGAAAAATTTAGTCTTTTCAGGCGGCAGGAAAAATTATATAATAAAATTCCATATTTTTACCAGTAGCAATAATATTCGTTAGAAACTTTACAGAATTGTCCTTGATTTCGAAACAAATGCACACATTAAAATACAGCAGAAAGTATATTTTAAAATTCGATAAATAAATAAATGTACAAAAAACAAAAATCACCAAAAGTAAAAGGACAAGTCTAAAAGCGTAATATTATGTAATATTATTTACGCGAATTTATAACAAAACCGACCGTGACGTTTTTTTTTCTTTTTTCTTTTTTTTGTTATTTTGTGAAATATTATAAATACGTATAAAGTAAAGCGAATTCCATAGCCTTTAGAGGGTGTCGGGTATTGTGAAGTTAAGATTCGCAATGTACTAAGCCCATCGGCACTAATGAGAGTAGGGGGGGGGGGGGGCAGTTCCTTTCTCTCGGCCGTCTTTACTTTCCCAGATTTATCTGGTACCCAATTATTTCAGTTTTTTTTTTTCGGGCCCTGCGATAAGCCATTTAATCAAATTTTGACAAACAAATGTGTACCTTCTAGTGAGGTTATAGTTTATTTGCATTATCCGAGAGTTAGTCGGAATTTCACTGTAGGTAAAATCTCTTAATTCTCGACCAAATTTAATTCATTACGTGGTTTAAATATTACAAAATTGCGATGAAACGGTATTTCCTAGCATTAAAATAAGTTTTAAGCACGATGCATATTAAGTTCTAGTTAGTTGTCGCTTCTTCCTATCGTTTCTGAGTAGCGGTCGTCTCCGGTTGACGAATCCAAAAAAAAAATAATAAATTTTGTTTCCATCGAATTTTGCGATTTTAATGTAATTCTCGGAAATTAACTAAATTTTAATTTTAAAGCTATTAAAATAATAAACTAATTGCAGATATCGCGTGATAATGGAAAACACGGAAAAATAGTATTGCAATTCCACACATTGGCCACATGGAGGGTGTAAAAATTAAAAGGATGTAATGTTACATTTTAAATTAAGAAGATAAAATTATAATATTAACGGGCTTTCAAGTGATTTCTATAAATTCCGATTGAAATTTGTCTTCATAAAATAACGAATTTAATTTTTATATACAGTCAAACAACTGTTTCAAAAACGTAATACATTAGAATATTCGGAGATTTTCGGTTTTTTCACTTTACTATCTTCTTTCATCTGAGTTACCGAATAATTTTATTTCGATATAAATGAAATTTATATTTCGTAAGTACAGTAATTTCGAAACAGATTCTTAAACATTTCATTTTTCCTCGCAGTAAAAATCATCTGGCCACCATCGATTATTTCATGTGCGAATAATTCGATGTAATAAATAAATTTTATCTCACAACTACATTAGCAGTCTCCTTTAGCTTTAAATTCGACTATCCTTAAAGTAACATTATTTGGTTTCGTTTAAAAATACAATTTTAATTATTTCGTTTGAAAAGAGATATTGCTTAATTATCCATCGAATATGTTTTATTATTATTATTATTATTATTATTATTATTATTATTATTTATTTACTTATTTATTTATTATTTTTTGGTGAACAACAGTAATTTCTTTGAAAAAACATCTCATTTTCAAATCAGCTTTAAATACTGATATTCATTTTTCGCCCTGGAATTAGTAACTAGAAAAGAAAGCTATTTTACAGGAAGTATTAACATGGGGAGCACATCATCAGGAAGAGTTATATAATTTCCAAAAGCTATTTGATAGTGGAAAAGTAATTATAGTATTTACAGTTTGTCAGAGTTTACTCTGTAATTAGCATTTTTACGTTTTCGGCGGTACGCTAGTTGCACAGTCAGGTCTTCAGCATCACCGTGCAATAGATCACTTGTAATTCGAAGGGATGATGTAGTCATCACCGGCTCCTACACGGTTCACCCATGGACACTTACTAAATGGAATTAAAGCTTCTAATAATATTTGTACAACAAACTGGATTATTTTTACGAATTTTATTTATAAGTTATAACATTTTTTCGCGCGAAATAAATTGAAGTGCAGTATTTATTTTTAAAAGTGTTTTTCCCACCAGTCTAGAAATATTACTTTCTGCAGCCGTTTTAGCTGTTGATTCAGTTGCACAACTGAACTAAATTTATAAATTTTAGAGACTTTCTCAAAATAATTTCCTCGGTAACATTTGTTTTTCTTAAACTCTGTTTCTCATTACTACGTTTTTTTTTTTTTTGAAAGATGCACAGACTTTTTTTTAAATTTTATATTTCGATAATATATGAAGAGCTACACGTCTGTTTAAAATTAATTAAGCATATACATATATATGTATATATATATATATATATATATATATTAGATGAAACGATTAATTTTTAGGACTCCGTACACTATGCATTATTTTAACATAATTAACTGGAAGAATGCTTACGATGAAAATGTAACTACATTTGTTAATTCCAATTTTCCGTTTCGGTTTAATCTATTAGTTTAATTATACTTTTATTTTTTAGAATTTTAATTCAACCGTAATGAAAAAGTTACACACAAAACAGCTTAGCATGGAGTTTACTTTAGGTTCCGTACGCTACATAGCGCGTTGGCGCAACCTATTCGTACATTTTTAGCTCTACCGATATAGGTTGTGTACCAGGCAATTATTATATGCAACGCAGGTGTACACACGCAAGACTACATTCGGAACTGATTGTAGCCGCTTGTTATCGCGCTACAAGTGCAGTCCGTCTGGTGTGGGTCTGCTGTGTACTGATCTAGCGCGCATATGATGTTGTAAGTAGCAAAGTTATATTAGCATTGATTAGTGATAAGTGTAGTAAAGCGTATCCCTAAAGCATGCACACGCAAAAACAGCAGATTTGTAGGGGTTAGGAAAGTTTAAAGGTGGCTGGTCAACATTAAAACATATTCTCAAAGCATGTGCAGCCATAAACAGATGGTACTGGTTAGCATAGCATTACATCGGCTGGACAATCATAAATCTAACATTAATACACATGCAAACACATGGGCGCACAAAACAGCTTAGCGCGGGTTAGCAAGCTATATTAGCGTGGTTGGTTACATGAAGGCGGCTGGTCAACAATAGCACATATTCTCCGAGTGTACACAAACGTAAACAGATGGTACTGATTAGCAGAGTATTCAATAGTTGATGTATCATCAACACACATGCAAACACATAGGCAGACAAAACAGCTTAGCATGGGTTAGCAAAAATATAAGTGGCTAGTTAAAGTCCCCTTCTAATCTTATACTGGATGAGTGCTGTTATTGATGAATGGGTATTTCCAGTGGTTGTGTCGAAAGAGAGGGCATGCTGTTGCATTAGGGTGTGCTGGATGTTATGTGGTTTTAGTGTGTAATACTGAAGATAATTATATGCAGCCAGTGGGATGGTGTAGTTGGCATACAATATGGTGGTGTGGTTGTGGAATCTTATAGGTCGGGGCTAACATGAAGGGGTCATAGTCATTTGATGAAGTTCTTCTTCTTCTTGGGGTGCTCTACTAGGGCGTAAGCGATCACAATGCGTTCGATGTCTGGCTCCATGTATCAGGCCTTCAACAGAAGGGGTGCCGGTCCAGTCTTTAATATTCCGGATCCAATCTGTTCATCGTCTTTCCGCGCTCCTTTTCCCCTCAATTTTTCCCTGGATGTCCGAAATAACCAACTTTTCTTCTTATAATCCAGTCAGCCAGCATTCTCTCTGTTTTGGCCGTTTCCAGTAGTTTTTTATTAGATGTCTTGGTGATTCATGAGATCTCGAGCATTCTCCTGTGCAACCACATCTCCATAGCCTCAAAGCGCTCCATTTGTCGTTTGTTGAGTGTGGCTGCCTCTATGCCGTATAATAGAATGGGGTATTCATAGAATTGCACTATACGTGGTCAACTATTTCTTCTGCAGCGAGGAATAGACCAATTCGTTTATGGGACATTTTTGAAGCGTAACTGATGTGTTGTGGTCCAATCTTAGAGCCGACTGCTACAATATAATCTTTTAATGGGACATCATCAATTGCGGATAAAACTATTCCTTGCGTCCTTTTTGGGAAAACAGTGGACTAAAGTGAACTTGTTTATGATTGCTTATCTACAAGCATAAAACTCGTAATTTGCGAAAATAGCACTTGAACAAACGAACAAACAAAGGAAAGAAAAAAGGGGAAAAAAAAACGATTTAACAGATAAGCAATACCTGAAACAGGTAGCAGGTAGTTTTTAAGAATTAACAGATAAAAAATATAATAAAAACTAACACATGCACAAAATGAGCGGTGAAATAAACGCGGGAACGCACGACTTCATCGATCAAGAGAACTAACCTTTTCTTTTTTTTTCTTGTTTCATACTTATCTCTCGTGTTTTAGCTACATCTTTCGGCGTTCGCTTTCATGTGTAAAAACGTTTGTTTATTCGATAAACATTTTATTTTTTTATTACCCTTATGTATTAAATTTCGATAAAATTAAATATCGTTATATTTCAGCTTCCATGTTGTTTTTTAGGCTTGATTCTTCTCGTAATATTTATATTATTACTTTATTAAATCATACGCTAGCGCCTATATATAAAAGGTAGTCACTCTTTTTTAAGGGATGACTTTGGTCTTTGTTTGAAAACGGCATGGCTGACCACAGTTTGCAACATGTAGTCTAAACGTTGCGTGTGTGGAATATTGGCGTGCGCCATTGTGTGCATTTTGGAAAGACGTGAGCGCGTTTATCGTCTCGTATCTGTATACCTATATACTTTAATATTCATTATTGTTGTGCGGTATTATTATTATTATTATTTTTTTAATATATATATATATATATATATATATATATCTTGCTATTTTACACTTAGTCTTATCAACTATTTGGTAATCTATGGAATAAGTTAAAATAACATGAATAAGCAACCCAACCAGTGAAGGGTGCTAAAATTAACTTATATATGTATACGCAAAATGCATACATACATACTTTTGCATTCTCACGGACACATACATACCATCACACACGTACACGCACATACACCCTCACACATCAGCACACACACATATTATTTATACATTTTTAATTTATAAGAGATCTTGCGGTCGTTTCCTATTCAGCCTATGTCCCTCGCTTGGGTTGCTCAACAGTTCTTTTGCTGTACTATTAGGATGTTCTTTCAATCTGGCAGCATATCGTCGGGCAGCAGTTTCTATTTCATTTTTTACAAATTTAACTCCAAGATCTTCATGGATCGTGATGTTGGTTAGGTACCATGGAGCAGAGATGATCGTGCGTAGTAACTTATTCCGTACTCTTTGCATAATTGAGATATTGCTGTTTTTGGCGCAGCCCCATAATAACTGGCAGCCGTATTGCCAGACTGGTTTAAGAATTTGCTTATAAAGAAGCAACTTGTTTTCAAGAGATACTCTATTGATCTCTTACCCAACAGCCAGTACAGTTGCCGCAGCTTGATGTTCAACTCATTTCGCTATAATGTGCTTCCCCTCCAAGTCAAGCGTTTGTCGAGGTGAATACCAAGATACTTTACATCTTCTTTCTGAGGGATCTCCACCCCATTCATCATTATATTTCCGGATGAATCGATTCTTCGGTTAGTGAAAACTACTCGAGATGATTTACCTTCATTAATCTTTATCTTCCATAATTTGCACCAAGCTGTTACTTTATTGACTGCTGTCTGCAAGTTATTACGCGCAACTTTTGGACATTTATTTGAACACAAGATCGCTGTGTCATCAGCGAAAGTTGCTATATCAACGTGCGATGTAATAGGAATATCCGCTGTGTAGATACGGTAGAGAAGCGGTCCAAGTACACTCCGCTGAGGAACTCCTGCTCGAACCCGGATATATACTTGATTCGTCATCACCATATTTAATGTAGAAATATCTTTTGTTTAAATACGACCGGTATAATTCACCTAGTTGATAGGGAAAATGACGTCGAAGTTTTTGCAATAGACCATCGTGCCAAACTCGATCGAATGCTAGGCTTACATCTAAAAATACGGTATCGCAAACCATTTTTCCATCCAGGGATTTTTCAATTTGATGAACAATCTGATGCACCTGCTCTGTTGTACTATGTTTTGCTCGGAAGCCAAACTGCTGTTCAGGTATTATCTCTTTGCATTCAACTATTGACATTATTCTTTTTAACAGTAATTTTTCGTACATATATAATTTAGAAAGTACCGGTAAAATTGAAATTGGTCGATACGATGATGGTTCCGTTGGAGGTTTTTGTGGTTTTTGTGGTTTTTGAACTACAACAATTTGCGACAATTTTAGTTGTATTGGAAAATATGTTAACCGCAGTATTGCATTTAATATGTACGTTAATGACACCAGTCCGTTTTTTGGCAATTCCTTTAAAACTTTTGCTGTTATTAAATCATAACCTGGTCCTTTGTTAGGGTTCATTGTCCGTATTATACTGTTAATTTCACCTGGTGAGGTCAGTTTCATAGGTTTTGAGACATCTTGACAACAGGAATCAGAAATTAACGATGTATCAACAGGATGTGACTTAAATATATTGGAAAAATATTCGCCGAACAGTTCCGCTTTTTCAACATCGGCACGAGCCCAGCTACGATCCGGTTTCCTTATAGGGCAAACAGATGGTTTTGGTCCTTTAAGGTTCCGGGCAGCTTTCCACAAAGAGAAATTATGTTGCGCTAGAGGTGATAAATTGATCAGTTGCTTATCGAGTGATTTATTCTTTAAATCCTGCAACAAACGTTTAACGAGTTTCGTCTGTTTGTTTAATGCAGTTTTATGCGCAGGGTTTCTGAATACTTGCCACTGCTTCTTCAATTTTCTTCGTAGATTTACCTCTGTTTTGATGTGTTGGGGATAATAAAGCACCGGTTGAAATTTGCTAATTATTGTTGTAGCCTTCCAAGCCGACTGTTGAGTGACCTTAAAGAAGTAATCCACTGTATTATCGATATCACCGGTAGTCTTAAATGATATTCTTAAATTAATATCATATCCGAGATATTCTCTAAATAGTTCCCAGTTTGTAGATCTGTTGTATAATTTTGGTTTGGACACTTTTTTTACTATCTGCTCACTAATAGACAGTATAACACTAAGGAGTGATCTGATGGTAACTCATTATCTGCTCTAACATCAGTGAATATTGTTGGAATACCTTTAATAATAAAAAAGTCCAGTAAATCTGGAACTTTATTCGGATCTGTAGGCCAATAAGTTGACACTCCAGGAGAACAAACATCACTATGCGCTTCGTCGATGGCTGATTTGAGTTCTTTACCTCTTGTAACGGAAAGTCTTGAACCAAAGTAAATCTGCTGAGACAGTAGTCTTTTTGTTTGATTTCAGTTCAATTGCAACGTTGGTTGCCTGTAAGTGGTGTGATTCATATTTCCCTAGTATATAATGTTTTATGTTACTCTTTATTATCACACCAGTGCCCCCATGCGCTGTGCCATCAGGATGATTTGTAAAGTATGAGTTGTAACCGGAGAAAGTAGTATATCTTGTATTTGCTAAATGAGTTTCAGAAATTAAAAGTATGCCAATATTTTCCCGAATTAAATATAATTGCATCTCAGCGATATGGTTTAGAATGCCATTGGCATTCCAGGTTACAATTTTAAAATTAAAGCAGTCATAATTGTTTGTGTGACGCTTTTTTTTTGCAGGTGAAATTACCTTTTGAAAATTTTATTCTTTCGGTATATGTATTTCATTGTTCGGGTTTAATGATAAAATCATCTTTTCTTATGTTTTCACAGGTATATTATCGAGTTGCTGCGAAAATTATTAAAAAAATTAACGTTTTTTTAAGAAATTGAAATGTTTCGTGTTTCGCTTTATAACTTAAAGTTCGAAATATTTAAAACTACCCCTTATTCAGTTTACGAGATATATTTGTGTAAAAAATTTTTTAAATCTTAGCGCTTTCGGCTTCAGAATGATTTTCATTTTCAAATACAGTGCAAATAATTCTCATCATCTTACAGTTCGAATTTACAAAAAGTTTTAGCATTCATTTCGTGGATCGTCTCTTACTATAGTCACATCTTAAAATTACAAAGAATATTTCTTTCTGAATGTATCACACATTTTTTTTGGGCGTTTCTTCGAAATCGATTTCCAGCCGAGTAGAATTTTTTAAAAAGTTTTCTTATTTTACATCTTTCATCTATGAAATTGTTGGAAAATTTCGAAATCGTATGAAGTACAACTAAAAATTTTAAATTTTTTAGAAAAGCTTTGACCTAATTTCTATTATTTATTACAACATTGAAATGTATGGAAGCCGCTGTTTTCAAAAGCATAATATCCTCTGTGTGTTTTCGAAAATCCATTTCAACCTCTGAATTTTTGAAATTTTTTCTTCGATGAATTCCCTTAGCACATGAATAGTTTTCACATTAAAATTGTTAGTATTTTCCTTTCGTTGTTAATTTCGTATGTAGTTTAATTTCCATTGTTTTCTTTTTTTTTTTAAAAGTGAAACCAATTCTTAAACTTCGAATTTTCGAAAACCGTTTTTCTAAAATCGTTAACAGATCGTATTTCTTTTGGATTTTCGTGTGAAGTTCAAAGAATACAATCAGGATATCACATTTTTTACATATTTCTTTGTACCGCTTAACATCTAAATTTTTTAAGAAACATGCTTATTCGCATCTTGTTTATATCGAATTTTCATTACCCAGTGTGGCCAATGGTTTTGGATTTAAAGTGATTTTTCGTTTTATTAATAATTCGATTTGCGCCCTATTTTTCACCGCGGTAATTTTTTTTTTTTTTCAAGGTTCGTTATTCATGCGTCCTAAGATTATTGAATACGAACTTTCAGTTTTTCTAACGGCATACAAGGCAAATAGCGTTGGGGTAGTCGAGTATTCGTACATTTTCGATGTGAACGTGTGTTTACATAAAGATAAAATTCGCGGGGAATTTTGATTTTCAGCGTGCAATTAGAAACCAGGCGGTATGTGGGAAGCGTGAAATTTATTTGGAACGGGGCATTGTCTTTAACCGCTGAAGCGATTCTACGAACACTTCTGGCGAACCACGTGAGTGGGGTATCTCAGTAAGTTAATAATGTCACCGTAATTGTGTCGTTTCGTATGTTGTGGGTGTAGAAGTTATTTGACAAGCGATAGTGCGTGGGATCCAACTTCTCCCGGACAAGTTCATTATTGAAGAACGGGAGAAAGTGTTTTAGCAATGATAACGTTTATGTACGGGTTTTTATTAGCTTTGTCGCGCTTGTCGGAAGGCTACAACTCGATCATTTTGCAGCGATTTCAGTAAATATTTACTAAAAGCGAGTGTCTTTGTAGCATCACATATCATTTGCATAATAATATTGAGCTGTCATATATCTATGTACGTGTGTGTGTGTGTGTGTGTGTGTGTACAAGCTCGCATTTACATACATAGTGCCTAGTATTATATATATATATATATATATATATATATATATATATATATATATATATATATATATTAGAACAGTTTCCAATAGTTGCTAAACTTTTATCCGAAACGGTAGAGATTATTTCAGATAAAAAAAAAATATCTTTATTTTCCCCATCACTTGGAAAAAAAAAATTGATTACCGATCTGTTATTTTAGCAACATTAAAATTGTTGCCTATTTAAAATGATATAGAGCAGGTGTATCAATTACAGTTTTTTTTTTTTTTTTGAAATATTTGAAGAAATGTATTTACAATATTCTCCATCACTCCCGATTGTTTTTGCGTCGGAATCCCTGAAATTCTTTAAAATGCTGATAATTTCCTTTATCGATAATAGCTTTCATTTTCACGCTAAAACGCATCGTCTCAAAAAAAATGTATAATATATTGGTATAATATCGGTTGTAATATTATACGATGGAAGAAAGAATAGCCTAATTTTTAAATACTATGAACCGACTTATTGCACTCATGGGCGTCGCCAGCGGTGAAGCGGGGGGGGGGAGCTGCCCCCCCTGGAGCTTTGAAACTTTTTAATCAACTAGCCATGATGAGTATTCATAGGCGCGTAATCATGGACAATTTGGAAAACTTATGTTTTAATTAAGATTTTATTCTTATTTAATAAAATATTAAGCCTTTACAACTTATAAATTTTATTTTTCTTATAACTCATACACTTTTTCTATCATCTTGCCCCCTTTTCCTGGCGGCTGGCAACTCATCGTGCTCCCATGGCTCATCGACTGGCGACGCCCTCGGTTGCACTATTAGCTGCGAATACTTCTCGAAAAAAGCGACAAAAGACGTAATATCACACTTCCCGGGTCTCTGCTGTGAAATTCGTTTTTCGACACTTACAGACTGCGAATTCGATATTTCCCGCTACTATTCGTGAAAAGGAATTCGAAAATCCGTACTTTATTTTAATTTGTTTAGTTCAAAATTGCATTGCTTTTTTTGTTTTTTTTTGTTAAACGCTGTAATTCACTTTTGCCGCTGTGAATTTGCATGTCGTCCTCTAAATTTAACAGTTTACAACTGAATACTTAAGTATGCAACGTAATCTACTCCATCCGGAACTGAACGAAATACTAAGTTTCAGATTTCTCAACAATAAAATCGTAACAGTTTTTTAGTTTTCACCTGACTAAAGGTTGTGCGTTCATGTTCTGATTGTGAATACATAACCTATTTGGTTTTGGGAAACAGAACTGAACGAATACGAATTAATCAAAGAACACATATTTCGGTGTTCCGTTAGCCGACGATGTGATCGGAATCACGGTAAGCGAGGGAACTATGAAAAAGGGACGACTAAGAATGTAATTGGATGAAACATAATTAAATGTGGGTGAATACATGCCTGTTTGTTATAAACTGTATAATAAAAACCAACTTCAATAACAAACAAAATATAAGGGTAAAAATAATTTATAACAATAAATTAAATAAATATTTTATTTAGGAACATTTTCGGGTATAGCCCATCATCAGCTAAAACTAACTTAATCAAAACTCAAAACAAACTGGAAAGAATATAAGTAATACATGTGTATATATAGCAACTGCATAGGAGGAACAAGCATAGAAGGTATAATATATAGTAACTGCATAGGAGGAACAAGCGTAGTAATTTAAATGTTTATAATTATACGAATCGGGAGAATCACTTCTACAATAATTAGTGGAACTAAGCAAGAACTGGTAAATGGGCGATAGTTTTTATCGCAATGTAAATTATTTTATATCAATTAATTTTGTTTTCTTTTAGCCGGCTGTCGTCCGATATTCGATCAATTGTTCGAGAGATGGATGTTGATTTTTTGATTTTACGGTTATTTTAATTTCTGTTTAGGTCGTCATATTTATACATTCGGTAGCCAGATGTTTTCACGCGATGACGTGATTAGGAGGTAACAAAACTTGACGCATAATTTTTAGATGCTCAGCAGAAATCAAGATGATAATTGTACAGAAACATCAGCGCATGGAGAACTATATTAGTTGAAATTAAATGATAAGAAGAAAAGTTTTCGAGACAATTATTTATGACCGAGAACATTCACATCAAACATATCGCAACAAAAAAAATCAGACTATTTATTAAATGGTCAGAGGTAATTTTAAGATTATCATATACCAACTTAGAATGTACAAGAAAAATGGCTAAGGACAGAGAAATTATTGGAAAAAAGTTAATAGAGCAAACTGCTTTGTTTTTTTTTTTTTAAGTGTAACAGATTAAAATTTAATTTGTCGCGAAATAGAACGATTAAAGGAGGAAACAACAGAAGAAACGATAAGACATATCATATGAAGTAGGATGAAGTCCAAAAGCTGAGAATAGAGAAGAAAGCATTCGGAAGAAGGGAACGTTTAACGAAAACACGAATCGTTGAAATGAAGAGTACGCTGTGAAGAGGATAAGAGAGGAAAACGATAAAGAGACGAGGGGAGAAGAAACGACATATAACGGGGATCAGGGAACAACCACAAAGAGAAAAAAAAATTCGAAACAGGGAACAAAAGAAGATACAGGCTGAACAGTTAGATAAAACGAATTAAAGTTGGAAAAGAAACTCCATAGTTAGAAGTGAAAATGTTTAGTTAGTCAATACTGCGAACAGAGGATTTTCGAAGGTAGTAATCTCAGAAATTTATCAGAAAAGTAGAAAGGAGCAGAAAAGGAAAAAAATAACTGAATGAATAAAGAACCTCATTAGGCTAACGATCGGTAAAAATAATGGAATTCCCCCAAAAAAAAGGAGAACGAAAAAACAACTCTTCTTTAAGAATTATAAGCAACTATCGCCTGGTGGTTAGAATGTGCCCCCATATGATAGTGCTTTACAATACTTATAGAAGAGTGAATTTTGATTGACTACGTTGTTTTTTTTTTTAAATATATAGTAATAACTTGCAGTCAGCGTAGCAATTTCTGTTACAACTTCCTAACACAAAAGTTCACTGAAACAAAACATAGTGACTAACGAAGTTGGCTAACGTATTTACGAATACATTCTAATTAACACGATAAGAATGAAGTTTTGAAACTTTGCTCGCTAGAAAATTTACTGCTTAGTCAACTACGCTTCGCTTGCAACCGGTTAATTATGTTGCAAAGAAGGAGTTGATGAAAGTCAACAACAATTTTCGCTACATCTTGCTTTCCTTTTTTTTTAAATACTTTTCTTAATTATTTTTAAATAAAGTAGAATCGTAAAAAAAGTTAATTTTATAAGAAATACCGATAAATCGACACTCAATTATTATTTCACTTTATTACTTTTATTTTTCCATGAATTTTATTAAAGGTTACAATAATTGACAACAACAAGCTCTAAGGAAACTCTATTCATCCTGCACACTTTGAATACACTCTATTGTTAATTGTTAAATTATCAAGACATTCGGTGTTTATATTTCTATACACTGTGAAGGGCTAGAGTCGTACTTATATTTTTTTTTTTTTTTTTTTTTTTTTTTGAAATAACTGTAAAGGGTCCCACGAGGCTAATGCCTATATTGTGGGTGCCCAAACACTTATTATCGTTTATTGTATAAATATAACGTACAATATAATATCAACGTCCGACTATAAACTAAGCAATTACTAATAAAATAAAACAACAATCTTCTTAAATGAAGCAAATATCTTATCCTCCTAACAAAACGTATACACTTCCGATCTGGAAATTTATAACTAATAATATTATTACACAGTATCACCGCAAACATATTCCAACCCATACAAACAACCAGATATACAATCGGCAGAACAAATACAACACAGATGAAATAATCATAATGTAGCGCTATTAATGTTAAAAACCGAATAATATACGTCCAACGCAACATAGTTAACTACAATAAATACTCTATACAAATATCAAATAGGTAATTATGCTCTATTATGCCACATGCACTCAAGCCCGCATACCCTTTTATATTGTATTTGGGGGGAGACCAAGAAACCTGCAAATTATTACTCCTATCTCTGCAACCAAGCAATTAACCAAATTTTTATTTTTTCCTTCCAAACTGCTAAATGCTGTTCTATCCAGATTTCCTTCGGTACCTTTAATAATAAGTTCATCAATACATTTTCTTCGACATTATCTATTTTATGATTTACCCCCCGTCTGAATTGAAAGGAAAATTCTTTAGGTACTCTGGTATTTCGCTTCTTATCTATTAATGGCAGTTGCACGTCTTGCAACTTACTTTTTAGCAGCTTGTGATAACAATACATCGCTTTTGGAGGTAGTTCCTTATTTTCTATCCACCATACAGGTTCAGAAATATTCTTGTTTCCCAGATTTCTAGAGGGAGTTATTAATTTCAGACATCTTCTTATTAAATTGCTGATTTTGCTCATTTCCGATTTTTTTGCCTCACCCCATACTTGAACAGCATAATGTACTCTCGATGCTATTAAAGCCTTATAATACATCCTTATTACATCGTGGGGCATCAGAAATTTTAATCTATATAACGCTGGTATGGATTGCCTTATTTTTAGAGTGAGGTTATTTATGTGCATTTTCCATGTTAATGCGTTGTCAATCACTAACCCCAGATATTTGTAGCTCTTAACAACTTCAAGTAGCACACAATCGGAGCAATTATCGCAATGATTAGCATTCCCGTGTAACCAACCTGGACAGCGTAATATTATTTTCGGTATAATTTTTCTATGACGACTGGGGGTCCTTATGTACATTATTTGTGTTTTTGATTTATTGATAACTATACCTCTATCATGGGCCCACCTGGTTACATTATCCAAATCTTCCTGCAGTAATTTTTCAGCAACATGTATATTTTTGTGCTTTGTCACAATGGCGAAGTCATCTGCATAAGCAAATATAGTAGAATTTTTTACGGCAGCAAAAACCGAGTTCGTGTAGATAAGAAATAGTAATGGCGCTAAGACTGTTCCCTGCCCTAAACCCGTAGTAACGACTGCTTCTGCGCTTTGTATATTTTTGATTTTCACTATAATCTTCCGATTTGTCATGTAATTGTGAAACCATTCTTTTTGTTTACCTAATATCCCTATGTTTCCTAAATCCCGCATAAGTAAGTCATGATTCACCGAATCAAAGGCTTTGTTTAAGTCTAAAAAAGCTACTAGAAATATACTACCTTCAGCCATACCACAGTTAACTTGATTTACAAACGATTGCAGTAACATTGTAGTAGATTTCCCCTGCCGAAAACCAAACTGATTATCCGCAATAAGATAATTTCCTTCGAGAAATTGTCGCAAATGCGACGCAACATACTGTTCCAGAATCTTTGCAAATGCAGAAATTAACGTTATTGGCCTATAGTTTACAGTTTTTGAGCAATCCCCTCGTTTATATATCGGTTTAACGATACCTAGTTTTAAACCTTGTGGTATACAACTAGTTTTTATTGTGTAATTAATAATTTTGGCGAGGAGCGGTATAAAAATCTTAGAGTTACTCGTTACGTCTTTAACTCGTATTTTATCCCATCCTGGCGCTTTATTTTTGTTTAATTTCCTCAATATCATTTCTACAGATCCCTCCGTGGCTAGAGGTAAATAAAAGGATGTCAAGTGATTGCTTATTTCCTCCACTGTTGATAACTGCCTATTACAAACCGAAAAACACACATCGAGATCAGCCGTAAAAGTTTCCCGAAATTCCTCAACAGTTTCCGCTGGGTTAGTAAAAGTTTTAACTAACCGCTTGTCATTAGAAGTAGCCTTTGCCCCATGTAAAATATTGTTCACCAGTTTCCATGTACTTTTTATATCATATCCTGTTTCTTTTATTTTAGTGGTGTAAAAGTTGTACTTCGCTATCCTAATTTCCTGTATTATCCAATTTCTATACTTTTTGTAGTTTCTCCTGTAAAAGTGGTTAGTAGGATTGCCTTTGGCTCTCCTGAAATAAAAGTCTCTAATTTTTATTAGGTTCAGTATTTTTAAATTTATCCATTGTTTACTATCTTTCTCTTTTTGGTTTAGGCCTCGGCCAGGGTCGAATAAGCTAGTTCTATACAACTGATCAAAAGTTTTTTGTATGCTATTATATATCTTATCCGCTGACTCATCCTTCAACATTTTATCCCATTGGTAGGTGCGTATTTTACTGTTTAAGAGACTCCCCTAAATTATAAAATCGCGCGATTTTCTTTGACAAAAATAATTTAGTAGAGAAGCATAACATATTATATAATGATCAGCGATTTTCGTTGTAATAACCCCAGAACATATTGTTGTTTCTTTATGTCGTACGAATATGTTATCAATGCACGTCGAGGTTACCCTATCTCGATTAATTTCTTCCCGTGTAGGTAAATTTATTAATCTAACACACCCATAGCCATTAACGATGTTTAGGAACCGATCTCCGTTACTACTTTCTTTGAATAGATCAATATTAAAATCTCCACATACAATAATTTCTTTGTTACTTATTTTCCCTAATAAATCGTCAAGTAGCACTAAAAATTCGTTGATTGGTTTATTAGGCGATCTATATGTATATGGCCAGTAACATTATACTAACTTTACTATTTATCGATATTTCAATGTTAATATAATCGCAAGCTCTGTTCCCTGTACTAATTTGGGTACAATTATATTTTTCCGAAACAAAGATCAGTATGCCGCCATTAAACCTTTCTGATTTCTCAACGAAAAATTTACCATATCCCCTCAGATTATAGTATTTTGCTTCTAGTAAGCTTATGTTAATTTCTGTTAGTACCAATATGTCAATTTTTGTGTTGAGAGTAATTGTAACGAATTCATTCCAATATTTTTTTAGACTTCTAATATTAAGGTGGAGTAACTGTAAAGGGGTCGAACTATCATTCCCCAAATGGCTAAAGGTCCTCACCTGCTCCTCCCATTTACCTAAACTTTCAAAATTCTGACAATTTAATATATTGGGTATTTCGCACATACCTACTGAAATTAATACTTAAATTCTATTATCATAATGTTAACGTACGCAAATAACATAAACTATCTATTATACTACTATAAACTAGATTCTATTATACTATTTTATTGAGATCGTCCGAGGTTTTTATTTGAAAGGAACGCTCTTGCGGGGTTTTACGAACAAAAATTTTACCATTCTTCAGCCAAGTGAACTGGTAGTTTAGCAGCTTGGTTTTCTGCTTGGTTTCCCAAAACAAGGTCCGATAACATCTGGATAGATTTTCATTAACGAAGATTTTGAGCGTGGATGAAGTGTTGCCAGTTATGTCTTTATCCCAGATAACCTGCGCCTTTTTCTTTACCATCAGCTCATCTACGATTTTACGATTTGCTTTAACTATTACTGGGTTTGGGAAGTTTTTGTTCCTGGCCGGAAGCCGATGTACGGCCACGATATCCTCCTTTCGTATCTGACAGTTCACTTCCCCGCCAATTTTTATTACTAAATCTTGCAAGTCTTCATTTGGCATCTGCGATACTCCATGTAATTCGAAATTTTCCCGTCTTCCGTACTGCTCTAAGAGGTGAACAGTAGCTGTTAGTTCGATTATTTTTTCGTCCTTCTGTTTCGTTTCTAGCGTCAGTCTTGCAACTTGCTCCCTCAAGAATTTTAACTCTGCCATTATTGACTCATTTATTTTTAGTGTTTCATCATATTTATTAGATAAAAATTCCATCGTGCGCACCATTTCTGCAATGTTACTATCTATTTGCCTTAATCTGTCGGTCACATCTGCTCTTTGATGTTGCTCATCAATTTTACCGCTCTCTGTGGCTTGATTTTTTCGTTTCTTCTCATTCTCGTCAACACTATCGAGGCTTATTTGTCGCTTAGTTCTTCCCTTTGGCATGATTATTAATTTTATGTCTATATTGAAATACGAAAAACGAATAAAATCGGTTTTAACTTACTTCTTATCAGTTTGGTTCTTATCAGTTATTACGCTCGTATTTATACACCGAGACTCAATTAAACGATAACAATATTTCTAACACGTAACATACGTCTATTCAAATTAAACCTTTCAATTTATGACGCATTTTGTGGAAAAGTGACTGTAACAAATGTTGCCAAAAGGAACTAGAATATTACAGCCCCGAAAAAAGCCCTTCTCAGAGCTACAAGAACTCTCTATAGATATTTAAGTTTATATTTTAGCTCCACACGAACGAACGAACGAACTCCTACAGAATGTAAGTGATGATAAAAATACGCTCAGATAATCTTATACAATTATTTCTCTATAAAACAAATTATTTGTCGTTAAGGTACGATGAAGCGAATAGTGATTTTCAAATACCGTTCGAAAGTTTTCATTTTTTGCTCATTTCTGACTGATTAATATTGAAATCATTTTCAAATTTTTAAATAAAACATAAAAAGAAAAAATGGAACTATTTTTTGTCAATAAAAAACATATGCAGGATGGAGAAAAAGTCTGGAATCGCTACTGAAAAATCGGTTCAGTGGAGCACTCTTCATATGCATGTAAAAAGCGGTCCAGATCTTTATATTTCAATATTAATCAGTCAGAAATAAGCAAAAATTGAAAACTTTCGAACGATATTTGAAAATCACTATTCGCTTCATCACACCTTAATGACTATGCATTTGTTTTATACAGAAATAATTGTATAAGATTATCCGGGCTTATTTTTATCATAACTTACAATCTATAGGAGTTTGTTCGTTCGTGCGTGTGAAGCTAAAAAATAAACTTAACACTACAGTGGTCACGCGGAGTATTGTCGCATGAGTGGTCGCGCGGACTACTATTGTAGTCCATCACAATTATTAAATTTTTTTTAGTGATTTTAATGTAATTGTTATTAATTTTTTATGCCCATCATATTTTAGCAGTTTTTAACAATATAACCCGGTATTTACAAATATTACTAGTAATATTATAACATGAATAACAGATAAAATTAAAAAATAAAGTACACCAAGGTTTGGTGAAAATATACAAAAATTGAATAAACGTGAGAAAAATGATCTTACAATTTAGAGAAGAGATGTATGTATTACTACTTGGCAGTGGTCATTACATATACATTTTGAATATTTATGACACGATTTTCTGGTTGATTTATTTTTAGCTCGACTCCATAAATAACAACGACCTCTTTGCCTCAGGAGTAGTATATTCATCTTTATCAAGAGCTTTAGCAGTTGCTGACCGCGTTTCTTGATTTGCCTGGGTATCATATGCTGGTTAATTCGTTTTTCAAAAGCTGGTTTCATCAATTCGAAAGCTAACGTTTTCTCTTTCAAATTTATTTATAACTTTTTCTTGAATATAAATATTGGTGCATAATGTTATTGTACTTACTATAGCATCATAAAATAGACATTCAAAACATTGTATAGCAATATCAGCGTTCTTAGCATTTCCAGCTGGACCCGGTCGATGAAACACAATATTTTGCCATAGTGTCCAAGAAGTCGGGGCTATTACAGTTTTTAACCATTTCATCACGTTATTTTTTCCGACGTAAAAGTTGTTTTCATCACTTATTATTTCTTCATTTTCTTCATCTATGCTGCATACATCATTATAAAATATTTCTTTTTCTACAACATCCTCTTCAATTTCTTCCTCATCTGCTAAGCTAAGAATTTCTTCCGAATCAGAGTCAGATGGCACCTCTAACCACTTGCGTACTTTATGAAGTGTGTAACTCATATTTTGTATTAGAATAAAAAATAAAAAAACACAAAGAAAGCGTATTAAAGCAAAATAAGATCTACTCGTCACCGTGATCTGTGTCACTGTGTCTTTTGCAACGATTAAATAAAACAAAATTCAAGTACAAAAAATGACAAGAAAAAATACAAAATAACTCAAAAATTTAAATAATCTATTTGTACTAAGCGACTAGAAAAATAATAATATGATAAAACACATTTATAACTTCACACGGTTTTGAGTCAAAATTATGGTAACATTCGATGCGAATACGAAAATACTAGCAATATACGTTAACGACTAACTATCACGTTACTGGTCGCGCGGACTACTATTGTAGACCGTGGAAAAAAATGTAAAATAACTTACGAAATACGCGGAAATTGTTTCCAAAAAACCACGACATGTTATGCATTAAACTCTAACAGGAAGATAACAAAAACCTCATCAGCGAAATCCATGCAACTTTAAAATAGCTGACAAAACAAAAGTGCTCGACTACTATTCTAGTCCGCGCGATCACTGTAGTATTAAATATCTATGGAGAGTTCTTGTAGTCTTGTGAAGGGGTTTTCCGGGGTTGTGATATTTTAGCTCATTTTCCCGGCATTCGTTACAGTTACTTTTGCACAAAATGCGCTATATAGGTTGATAAATGTACTAAGATAATTGGTAAAATCCAGAACCAGTTTCTAAGGTACTTCTTGTATTGCTTGACTGGGAATTATCCTAAATATACAAATTATCTTGCATTGTGCAGTTACTTCAATGTTAAACCACTCTATATATGCTTAAGAAAATGTGTAAGTTCAAGTTTTTGCTTGATGTATGTACTGGGCAAGATGACAATTATTATAATACCTAGGACATGCTGATAGAAGTAGAGGCTGTTTTTATGAATTACGAGGACGTACGAATCTGAGGTTTAATGCTTCATTAACCTCTACTTTTAAGCTGTACAATTTTTTATTAAGTTGCTATCCCTGGTGAGATATTCATGTAGATAGTAAAAATAACTGTCATAATTTAACTTTAATTTGCGTATATCACTCCATTGTTGACTTATGCATGTGAGTATTACAGCAGGTAATATCGGGCGGTTTGTTATTTCACTATTTTCATAATTATTTATTCGGGCAATATATCTTGCATTTTAACGTACAGCTTGATATTATAATTGTTTTTCTTTTCCTGTTTCTTGTTATTGTATTCATAGTTGCAATTGTTATTATTCTTCTTTTTTCTTTTTATGCAAATTGTACCCTGTTTTTTTTGCTAATTTTGTACATCACGTTTCCGAATAGTTAATGTAATTAGTAAAAATTGCAGGGAATAAAAGTATTGAAAAAACAATTCATTGCGGAGTTGATCAGGGCACGTTATTGGTCCCTATTCTCTTCTTAATTTACTTTAACTCGTTACGTAAGCATATTAAAAATGTAAAAGTTATATGTTTCCCCATGATATTTCCTTATTAATGGAACATAAGAATTTAAAGATTGTATGGAATTCAAATATCGGGTAATGCTAAGAAAACGGACATAAATAAAATAAGCCAAATGCAGAAAAGGCGTTTGAAACTTTACTCTCCCTACTGGAAGCAAAGCGATTCGGGATCAACTTGGGGGAAAAGAAACAACGAAATGTTCTCCAAGATGTACTATTTTTATTAGCGATTATTACTAGAATTTAATGTCAATAATATAAAATTACCATCTAGACGAAACATTCGGTTAACAAGAAACCAAAATAATATATATTACATCCACCCCCGGGGTATAAATCCACGAATTGATAATACCGATGATTCAGTTCTAATTAAACTAATTAGTAAAATAACCCATCACATACTAAACAAAAACAAACTTGGTGCGTGGAAAAAGGAAGTAGAAAAATAGCTGAAAGAATGGTGTAAAGAGTAAAACCCATTTCGAATCATTCTATTTTATAATTTTCTCCTATTGTTTTTTTTTTTATTTATTTGTTTTCGTCCTTCTTTGTTTTTTTTTTCTTTATTTTCTTTCTCTTCTTTGTATTTGAAGATATTTATCTGCCCTCATGTATCGGTATGCAGATGAGTATTTACAGTGTGTGTACGTATTTGTATGTGTGTATTGTGTTATAATTTATAAAATATTAAGTTGACCAATATTATGACATGTAGGATAAGCAAAAATAGTTGTAATTTTATATTTTGAATAAATGTTAATAAGAGTTTCGGGCACTCACTACACGGGCATACTGGCCCTGTGAGACCCACAACTTGGTTTAAATAAATTTAAAAAGAAAAAAATTGTATTGCGGGTGACATGTTTCGAATAATAAGGTTAATGGCTGTTCGAAACATGTTCGAATTATTGCAAATAAATAAATACTATACTGGCTTACGTCGACATCAATAACGTAAGCATCGCTCCTGAACCCCCCTGCTCTTTTACTTATTTTTTCTTACATTGTAGACTTTGTTCAGTGTGGCTGTGACTACTTCCTTTTTCTCATAATGCATTGCGAGCATTGCCGGGCAACTGTGGTCATAATATGAGATAGAAATATTTATCTATTTATCTATTTTTTCTTTTGCTCCTTTTTCCAGAATGAAAAATCTTGTTTGTGTTTGTTTTGTTTCATTGAGCATTGTGGGCACTGTTAGCGGTTGCGGCCATACTGTAGAATGAAATTTCTCTTCCTGAATTTTCTATTATTAGTAATTTTTAATAGTGCTGGCCAAATGAACTGTTCTGTTCGGGCCAAAAAAAAACAAAAAAAAACCTCCCTGCTCCTGCTAATGAGAAGCACGACTAGAATTGATTTTTCGGTAGTGTTTCCTGACTGTTACTCTTCACCCTGTACATATCTCTATTATGTAAAGTTGAAAGAAAAAAAAATCGTACAGCCTGTTCTATTGTAGCTACAGAGTTAATATTTTTTCAATTGACGTATGTTCTTCGACAGATCATAAGAAAATTATAAAACCCTTAAATTTTAAAATTAAAGGGCCCAAAATTTTGAAAAATGTGAAAATCAAGTTTCCAGAAAAAATTTTTAAAAAAATTCCGCAGCCGGTTCTATATGAGTTATGGTGTTAATTTTCCGTTTAATCTACACACTAAGGTCTCCAGAATACAAGAAAAATAAAAAAAATCGAAAAATGTTGATATTTAAGAACTAAAATTTGTAAAAATACACGCTTAAAGCGGTAACCTCGGAAACTAAAAAAAACTTTCCATGATAGCTGGAGGGTCATTATTTTTTTTTAAATGATGTATTTTAGTCGCTAGAATATAGGAAAAATACGAAACTACAAAAATTTTAAAATTAAAGGACCCAAATTTTGAAAAATGTGGAAATCAAGTTTCATGGAAAAAATATTTTAGAAATTCCCCAGCCGGATCTCTATGAGTTACGGTATTGATTTTCGTTTTAACCTGCATTATAAGGTCTCCAAAATACAGAAAAAATATAAAACTCAAAAAATGTTGATATTTAAGGACCAAAATTTGAAAAAATACACGCTTAAAGTGGGAAGACTTGAAACTGAAAAAAAGAGTCCACAGCTCTTTCCATGGTAGCTGAAGGGTCATTATTTTTTTAAAATGATCTATTTCAACCGCTGGAATGTAGAAAAAATACGAAAGATCAAAAATTTTAAAATTAAAGGGCCCAAGTTTTAAAAAATGTGAAAATAAGGTACTAAGAAAAAAATTCCACAGCCGGTTCTATGTAAGTTACAGTTTTGATTTTTTTTTTTTTAACGTGCGTACGAAGATTTTGAGAATAGAGGAAAAATATGAAATTTGAATAATTTTGATATTTAGGGAACAAAATTTTTGAAAATACACGCTTAAAGTGGTAAAAAGAAAGTTCACAGGCCTTTACATAGTAGCTAGAAGGTCACTCTTTTAAAAAAATTATGCATATCAATCACTCAACATAGGAAAAATACGAGATCCCCAAAATTTTAAAATTATAGGGCCCGAAATTTTAAAAAAATGTGAAAATTAAGTTTTAAGCAAAAATTTTTTAAAAATTTCACAGCCGATTCTATATTAGTCGCGCTATTGATCTTCTTTTTAACTTGCATACAGAGGTCTCTAGAATACAGGAAAATAATAAAATTCGAAAAATTTTGATATTTAGGGAACAAAATTTGTGAAAATACTCGCTAAAGGCGGTAAGACTGGAAACTAAAATAATCTGTGATAGCTCGGGAATTCCTCTTTTCTTTAAATGATCTATTTCAATCGCTAGAATACAGGAAAAATACGATACCCCGGAAACTTTTAAATCAAAGAGCCCAAAATTTTAAAAAAAGGGAAAATTAAGTTTTAAGCAAAACATTTTCGAAAAATTCTATAGCCGGTTTTGTGTATGTTACGATATTGTTTGTTTTTTTTAACCTGCATACTAAGGTCTCTAAAAAGATTTTTTTTTATTTTTTTTTATTTTAATAAATTTACAAATATAAATCTAGGCGCCGTGTGTAACTTCCTGGTCTATTACGGCACCTAGACTCACTGGAAATTACAGAAGGCGGTGCAGTCTGTTCGATGCTGCAAAATTCAACACTGCCCGAACACAATCCGGGTAGTTCGACAACAGACGCTGGGGGTGAGCTATGACTAGAAGTACGGGAAGTATGCCGGCACCATTTCAGCAGATGCTCTATGGTTGGCGGGGCCATGAACCCGCACAGAGGACAAGTGAACGGAGGGGGAGCTCTTTCAAAGACGTAATTGTGTGACAGTGCAGTGTGCCCCAGACCAGTCTCGATAGGATCGAGAAATCCTTACGTGAGACAGGGAACGGCGGCCACCATGGGTCGGTGTCCGACTTTATGGACCTGAGCCAGGTCATATAGTTTGTTGCACTCTTCAGCGAAGTTCATCAGAAAAACTGATGACCCCAATCGAGGCAGTACAGCGTTAAACGGCATCGAGCTAGATAGAGTTGCCTTAGCAGCCAAGTCAACACACTCATTGCCGGGAACCCTAACATGACCAGGGACCCATAGGAATGTGACGTATACCTCAGATCGTGAAAGTTGGAGTAGGAGGTTTTTTATTTTAATTATTAGAGAGTTGCAACTGTCTGGGCTCTGAATGGCTTTGATAGATTGAAGTGAGTCTGTAATAAGAAGGGCATTTTGAGACGCTGGCAAGAAGAATATGTCTCAAGACAAAGAAGGATCCCAAACATTTCTGCCTCTAAAGTGGAGCAGTAGTCGTTTAGGCGCTCAATTAAATGCAATACATTCCTGTCACATATATTAATTACCCTGCTAGCGGTTTTAGTTTTTCTGATATTTTAATCTAAATCTCACTTTTTTAATTGACGTATTAGCGCACTTTCTTTTTTGTAAAAACAAAGCAAGTATATGTAAACGCTGCAGTCTTTATGAAAATTTACAAAGCAATACAATTTAGAGTCATATGGAACTTTTCCTCTTTTCTTCATCCTATTAACTGCTCTTATTCCCCGATTTCTCCTAAACTTATATTCATAATGTTGTTAGATCAGAATTTTTACTGAATCGAAGCTCTTCTTTTCCTAATCATTTTTTGACTTTCACCGATGGCTCCAAAGGACTCAATGGTGTTGGTGCAGATTTTTTCTGTCCTTCTCTAAATTATGTCGAGTCCTTTAAACTTCCTTCCTTTTGCTCAATCTTCTATGCGGAGTCCTTTGCTATTCTGCGTGCAATTCTTTTTATCAGATCCTCTCCTGTCTCTCGCAATATCCTTATTCTGTCGGATGCTCTAAAGTGTGCTGCAGACTATCGCATCTCCACTCTCTCCTCACCGAACCGATTACGTTATTCCTCTTAATCGCTCCTTGATTCCTGATCTTTTCTTTTCTCACTTAATCCAAACGGACTTCTTTTGGATACCGGGTCATGCCGGAATTGAGGGTAATGAGTTAGTTGACTCATTCGCTCGGTTATCTTCCTCTTCCGGTAGGTTTCTTCCTGTTTTCTCCTCTTCCAATATTACCCTTCTGTCTTCTGCTGCTCATTCCAATCTATGGTTTGACTCTTACGTTTCCTCTTTCTCCAACCCGGATTCCTTTTTATTGTTTATTTAGCCTTCCCTTCCTCATTTCCTCTGGTTTCTTGCTTTTCCTTCCAAGCGTCGCTCCAATATCTCTGCAATCTGCCGCCTGCGCTTTGAGCAAAGTTTGCTTCCTTCCTCGCTTTTCCATTATTCTCTTGTGCCGTCTCCTTTTTGTCCATTGCACAACTTCAATATTCAATTTTTGTGTGATCATGATCACATAATGTTCGGGTGTTCATCTCTTGTAACCGATCAAGCTACTTTCTACTCCTCCCTTTTACAAATTCGTATTCCCACTCCATACAGTACTTCGTTCATTCTCTCCCTTCCTTCTACTTCTGTTGTCCAGACTCTTGATTCCTTTTTGTCGGCTATCTCTGATCGTGTAAAGATCTGAGTCTCTTACGTCCTTTTTCCTTTGTTCTTGAGCCAATGTCCTTGTAGACGAACCCACAAAAAAAAAACAATAAAAAAAGAGTCCTATGGAGTAGGCCGCGAAGTGGCCAATGAGACCAGGCTCCCAGTATATTTTATACGCAAAAGTAACAATTTGTAAAAATCAACTACTGCGGAGGTTATTATTGTTTCTAATAGTTTATTACTTCACTGGAAAACTAAGTTGCAAATCCGAAGCCACACGCTGAGATCCGCAGAAATGAATTGGCTTATTTTCTGCATCGAAAATTACATGAAGGGAGGGTCAAATTGAATCGGAAGGAGACATAGTTCAGTAATAGTGCGCTGCGTAACACTTAACAATGCGACTAAAAATATGAGTGCCTGTCTCTTGGATGGAGGTAAAGTCTGATGTCTGGGAACTAATGGGTTCAAGGTCGTTAGCGTTTGTTTCCATTTGCGTATATTATTTGTGCCCGGAAATTCAATAAGAGCGCGGTTAAGCGTCATGTGACAGTTTAACTGAAATAGAGAACTTACACTGAAAATTGAATTGAGCCGTTGTAATATGATCGAATTGGGAGGTCTGAGCATGGAGTTTTTATACAGAAGCAAAAAAGCCCAGTAATTAAATATATTCTTGTCCGCTAAAAGTGTTAATTAACATGCGTGCTGATGCAGTCTGCTGGTAGTGGTGCAGCGTAGAGGCAACTAATTAACTTGGATACACTGTGATGTTTCATTTCAAAGCCGTTGCTGCATCGTTATTATTTCTTCAAAGTTAAATCATCGGCTGTAACTTTATCCGTCCATCTTTTGCGTTTTCTGCGTTTTCTTTTCGTGCATGGAAACTTTTTCGTCAGTTTTCGGAAGCGGCGTGTCCGGTCGCTACTACTCCGCAACTAATGTGCAGCGTATGTGCGCGTGGAGCTAGAGCATCTATGTGAACTGTTGTTAGAGGCTCAGAATTGATTAATTATATTATAAACACGTACCAGTCTCGAAGTTTCTGTCGGCCAGTATTCTTCGCAGTAGTAAATACCATTCTGAGGCTTCTGCAGCATAAATATACAATACGGGATGGTAACGCTGACTGAGAAGACCCAAATAAATACGATGATACCGAAACAGGTGGAAAGTTTCATACGTGGTCGGAATGGATAAATTATCACGAAAAATCTATCCACGGCTATCGAAGTTAGCGTTAATGTAGAAACGTAGACGCTGGTACCCTGCGCGAATGGCACCATATGACACAATATACTACCGAATGCCCATTGACCTGCATAGTAAACAAAAGAAAAAGAAAACATTACTAAGATACGCTACAAAAATAAGCAATATGAAAAAGCTACAAATAAAAAAACAAAAAAAAAAAAAAAAACAAGGCAAAAAACAAAACAAAAAATCCTTAAGTAACGTGAAGGGGGATGTAAAAAAAAAGTTTAATATGTAATCAATTACAGCAGGGGAGTGACTGTTACGAGTGTTACAATTCTGAAAAACGAAACAAAATTGTAAGCGTTCTGAGCATTTCATCGAGGACGTACATTTCAATTATAGAATACTTTGCAAAACATAAATTAGTGTAGAGTTCTAAGTCACGCATCGTGAAAATTGAATCTTAGAAACGTGTTTCATGTTAGAAAAAAGAAAAAGAAAAGATTGCTTCGAGCATAAAAGTACAGAAGCGTGAAACTGGTTTGCCAATGATAATTATAGACTGTTTTTCAAAGCACAGGTTAGTAGCGTTGTTACATCACGCGAGGTACTTTGTAAAAATTAAATATCTGCCCGCAGCCTGAAGGCGTGTTTCACGTTAAAAAAGAATTTGAGTGTTTTGGCGCGAAAAACGTAGCAGCGTGAATTTTAAAGATAACATAACGGACTGCATTACAGAACATAAACTGCTATTGTTATACATATATGACGTATTATGACGCATCACAGAAATTAAATATTTATTCTGACCTAAAAACATGTTTCACGTTAAAAAAAAGTAGTGAAAGAGAAAGCGAAACTACTAAGCGACCACATATGTACATATATACATACATACATGCATACAACATACATACATACATATGTATATAAGTATATGTAATTCTTTTTTTATCTGGATTTATGATATAAGTTGACTAGTATGTTTGTGCGCCACGTTAAATACATACGAGTGTTAGATATTGTTTACTATAGTCTCTGACGTTACTAATGATGGGGAATTTATTATTCTATTTAATGGCGCCCGAATACGGACAATTAGCAGTTGTATTCCGCTTTCCTCTTATCGCCGGGCGCAGTTTAATCGAGTTAGCCATGGAACAGGTCTCGTAAATTTCCATTAACTCAGTTAAAATACGATAAACTGAGACTAGTGAAATTATCGAATAGTATTGATAGCAATAGTCCAGAGGAGAAAAGCTGTTTTCCATTGCAGTTCGTTCCAACGTTTACACGACTAAATCTTTTGCGCCTTTTGGGTCTCTTTTATTCGTCTAAATTTTTATTTATCCTCTGTTTACCAACGGAATTTCTCCATCTACGCATCTATTTATCTATTTATAACTCGGAAGTTAGAATTACACGACACGGTTTATTTATGATTTTTACTTCGTTACTATTATTTCCTGGTTTTTAATTTGTTAATTTTTTTTTTTTTTTCATTTGGAGCGAAATTTGTTCGCCACGATGAACTAAACTGAAATCAAGTTCGGCTTATTGCAGCAAAGCAAAAATAAATGCTTCTACATTCGCTCGTTGGAACATTTTATCGAGCTACACTCCGATAGGAGCTTGCTTTTCAGGTGCAGACAATTCTTTCCTTGTTCATGCCGTTGTTATTGCACATTACTGTTTCAAACGTTATCTATTTCAACGTATAAAGGATCACACACCTAAAACCAAACGGAAAAAGTTATATAAGAAAAAAAGAGAAGTGGTGTCTAGAGGGGTTCCTTTCACCACTACTTTTTCGTAGATATACGAGTATAAAATCATTCATAAAGTATACGATAAAAAATGACACAATATATAAATCCCCCGTATGAATTAAAGCAAAAAATACGAATCCCGTATGAATTAATTAAAACGAAAACAATAAATAAATCATCAGACTCGTTGAAGTGTGGTAACGTCGCAACAAAAAAGCCGCACCAATTTTCAAATTCAGTAAAATTTACACGTGTTTAGATTTGAGTTTATTCGCTCACACGCGCGCGCGCGCACACACACACACACACACACACGCACACACCCGTATATAATTGAAAGGGACAGAGTGAAAGAGAACAATAGTGAAGATCGCCCCTGTCGGACGACGCATAACGCGATTTTCGTGACCGTCAGTTTACTGCTATCGGGACAAGCCGCGTAAAAGAACTTCGTTCCAAAAAATGCACAATACGCTGAAATACCCATTTTTTATATTTCAATGAATTTTCACTTTTAACAAGTTCCGCTTAAATATACATCACGTGGTAATCGATTTCCTTAGATTAAATTTTAATTTCGACTACGGGTCAATCACGTTTTCCATAAATCCAGAGTATTTGCCAGTCGTCGTGACTGACTGGGTTTTTATACCGTAGTTGCGGGCTTCAAAATTTCACAGCTCGTTCTATAGTTATTAATTTTTTTTCAATCGGCACATTACAATAGTTGAGAAAAAATTCGAAATCTGCGAGAATTTTAAATTGAAGGTACACGTAATTCTGAAAAAAATAGCCGCATTAAGTAGTAAGACAAAAAATTTTAAAAGAGACCCACAGCTCGTTCTGTATTAAGTGGAAAATTGTTTTTTTCTTCGGTCGACATATTTACGAAAACTGCGAAACGTTCCAAATTTTAAAATTCAAGGACCCAAATTTTGAAAAGTTTATATATCAACTACAAAATAAAAAATTTTGAAAAAAATCCCATGTTTCGCAGTAGTTCGAGTGTTGTTTTAATCGACTTATTATGTCACAAGAATATACAGCAAAAAATACGAAATCTTCAAAAAATTTAAATCTAACGAACAGAATTGACAAAGAAATATGCAATGTCAATATCGGTATTTCTTAAGAAAAAACTAACACGTCTGCTTACACGTTCTTTTTTATTCTTATCCTAATTAGTAGGCCATCTTCAAAAAAATCTCATTCCTTTTGTACATTATTTGTTTCTTTCGTGTGTGTAGAGGAGATGTTCATATTTCGTTTAAATGCGAATTACTTCAATATTAACGACTGTTTAAAAGCTCGTGTTTGCTATATAACTATTCGAAGTTACCTGACCGCGTAAAAACTGCTTTAATGATTTTACAGAATTATTTTTCTTAACTTCTTATCCGTATAAAACTTAATATTCCGTTAATTTTTGAATTTTAAATTTTCACTGAAACAGGACAGTGGAGATAGAGATGGTTCGAGTAATACGAAACGTAATTAAAAACAAATGTAAGAAATAAAAATATTCAAATTGTAGTGATCAATTAGTTTTTAACATCGAACAACAAATGAAAATCTGTCTATCTCTGGAAACAAATTTAACATATGTGTACAATTATTATATTACTTAAATATCTAAGAGAGAATCGATATGAAAAGCAATGAAATGTCAGTAAAAACGATATACTGTTTACCCAATCGCTTAGCTACTTTTTCATTTATTTTTTAATGGTTCATTATGAAATAAAAATGATAAAAAATTATATTCGTCACTAAACCGAAGTGATCAATTAGTTTTTAATATCGAACAACAAATAAAAACCTGTACTGCCTCTAAAGATAAATTTAGTATATATATATATATATACATATATATATATATATATATATATATATATATATATATATATATATATATATATATATTACTGAAATATTTAAGGGAGGATCGATATGAGAAGCAACAAAATGTCAGTAAAAGCGGTATGCCGTTTACCCTCTCACTTAGTCACTTTTTTATATATTTATTTACATTTTTTTTTGGAATTTATACAGATACGACAGTAAATGTCCGCGGTAGACCAGAGTTGCCTGGATTTTGAGATGGAAAAAGTTTGAAACGATCATTGATTGAGAAAATGAGAACTTCGCACGTCTCCTTTCTTAATATCGAAGTTAAGTTTTCAATTCTACAGTGCATGAAGTTCCGAACTTTCGCACGGGCAAAATTGATATGAACCGAAAGACTTGTGTGAAGAACTTTCAACAGGCGAAGAAATTTTAGTGTACAACAACGGGTGAACTAGAAAGGAAGAAAAAAAGCCAAAAAAAAGACGTTAAAGTGTACGAAATGAAGACATAATCCGATCCTTCGGACCTTGTTCATCCCGAACCCGGCATATATTAGCCTTATGTAAAGAAAAATTGGTTTTAATTAACCGGTTTTTATAGGAACTTCACAAAACGTTTCCGTTACATATGATTTTTCATTGTACATACAAATTAAAATGGCTTAGTCATCAAAAAACATATTATATATTTTACAATTACTCAAAGTGCCAAATCAGTTGTTTTTTTTTTGTTTTTTTTTTTTTTTTGTTTTTTTTTTTTTTTTAAGGTGCCATATACTACAACTTGGGTCAGAGGCACCGGGGCTATTTTGTTAAATTAATGGATATATGTTTGTTGTTTTCAGAAATTGTATGGTCTTTTTAAGTTCGTCTGGGCTGTCGGAGAGTGCTGTGCGTATTGATATGTTGTGATCCGGATGATATTTTCGAAGTGGAATGCACGTTGTTAGTATATGATCGATTGTTAAAGGCTCTTGTCCGCAGTGGTAACATGTGGGCTGGGGTTCATTTTTCAATATGTGGCCGTGAGTTAGTGCAGTGTGTCCGATTCTGAGCCGAGTTATTACCGCCTCCTCGCGTCGGGATGGGATGCATGTTTTCCACGGAGATGTGTTTGATTTGATGTTTCGGAGTTTGTTGACGGTAGAGATGCGCTTCCAGTTTGAGTCCCACGTATCGTGGAATACACTTTTGATGTTGCGTATTTGGTCTTGAATTGGAATCGGAATTGCTGGTACTGGGAATATCCTCGCTGCTTCCTTCGCGGCAGTGTCTGCTTCTTCGTTTTCCTTGATGTTAGAATGTGCTGGGATCCAGCATACGACGATTTCCTGTATATGACGGTGAGTTGACAAAAGAATATCCTGGGCAATCGGGTGGTTAACTTTTGTGTGATCAAGGTTAATGTTTTGAATGGCGCAAAGGGAGTCAGTAAAGATAACTATTTTCGGTAGGTTTAAATTAATAGCCAAATTGGTTGCCAAGTTTATTGCTGTTAGTTCTGCTGATAGTACGGAAAATTCAATTGGTAATGAATATCTTACGGTGACGTCTTGGTGTATTACGGAACAGCCGACGCCTTCGGCTGTTTTTGATGCATCGGTGTAGAATTTTTCGTATGGGTCAAGTGAGGCCATTAGTGTATCGTAGGTGCTTTGTTTTAGCATCATATTTTTGATGTGCAGTGCTAATGATGTGTCCGTTTTTAAGTTTATTGACACGTTTGGCGGTATCGACGATATTATGCGATGGTCGATTTGTTCCGATTGATTAAGGTTCAAGGAGCGGATGATGTTTGCGACATGGGATTGAAATAATCCAGCGGAGTGGCGAAGATAGCGTGATGAATTTGCTTTTTGTAACTGTAGTGGATGTTTTTTCCCTTTGAGATATGTGTCAAGTTTTATTGTTAAGTATTCTCTCCGCAGTTTTAACGACCATTCACCAGCCTCAGCCAAAATGCTGACCGTTGGGCTGGTGTGGAAGGCTCCGATTGCCAATCGAATGGCCGAATGATGAATGGAATCCAAGGTGCGCAGAATTGATGGTTTCGCCGTTCCATAGATTGGAGCACCATAGTCTAAGCAGGGAAGTTGTTGAACATACGGGAAGGTGTCGATTATATTAAAAAGAAGATAAGCGCTAATTTATTGTCGGGAAAATACTACTGCATCGATAAGTACGGCCGAAATTTTATAGGAAATCCGTTATCAACGGAAATTCTAGAATTTCATATAAATACATGAAAAGTTGTCAGTTGAACATCTAACTGAATAAACTGATGGGAAAGCATATTATAGCCTGGGCAGAATACTCCTCATAGCTTAGATCAGGCGGGGAGTAAAATCAAACACACCAAGTAACGTTAAAAATGATCTCATTGGTTTGGCGGTGGTGTCAGAGGCACACTGAAATTTCGTCGCTTGTTAAACTTGAGAGAGTGAAGGCGAGACAGAACGGGCGTGGAAAAGAGAATAAGAGAGTAATTTGCGCCTAGGAAAAGGGAAAAAGTATGAAAAGGAAAATGACCTCTTTTGACGAAACGATTATTATTATTATTATTACGTTTCTTTACAGTAAATTACTAGCGGTGTATAGAAAAAGATGAGCATCAGCAATTTACTTCTCAACGTCTTTGTACATACGGTATCAAGGTTTGCGAGAGAACGGTTTAGCGCGGCGTTATCTTTTATCTACGTAGAATTTTGCCAGTTTCAGTCGATCGATTTATCGATATTTTTTCTAGCAGTTTTTGTATGCGACAGTTCCGCAAGTTGAAAGCTTATACGCTGCGTGAACTTATTCATTCTTGAAAAATCCGATTTTCGATACGTTTACTTGTTTGCCGATGAACCGATACCCTTGTTTTGTCCGTAACTATATTTTCTTTTTCTCGGTCGTCTAGATGTCGACGCTGCTGTTAGTCTTGTTAAATAATCGTTGCGATCATTTTACCGAGATTTTACTCTTCTTTTTTTCTTTTTTTTTTGATTTTACATTCATCACAATCGAGCGAACGAGTTTCATAGAAAATTCCAGAAACTTTTTAAATTTTAAGTACTTATTTAAAATTAGAGACGGTGTCGTTGCTCAATCGGAGCGAGAAAATTTCGCAGTAAATTTTCAAACGTACAGCTGTTACGTTACATGTAGGAAAAAAAAAGGTCAATAAGTACAGATCAGTTCTTTTTAAAGATGAGTCTTGCGAAGAGCTAAAGTATGATTGTGCGAGCTCTTGGCACGCAACTTTTGCAAAAAACCACAAATCGTATTAAGTGTGTCGCCGCGAATTGAAAAAAGACTGCGCCATGCTTGAAGATAGATAGTCAAAGTTGAACCGGGGTGCTGAAGACTTTCTGGAGGTTTGAAAATTAACATTATCGTTATTTATTCTTTAGGCTTAAACAAAGTAATTTGAATTTACTTTTTTTCTATAGATTAGTACAAAAACGTAAAACTTTTTTGTTGAGACGCTGACAGAACTGTAGCATCGTGTCCATTTAACGATCGAATAACTTTTTAACCGGAGACCATTCGTTGACTTTTACATTTGCACAAACAAGTTCGTTCAGAAAACTTACCGGCAATACAGAAAATCGTCTCCCCGCTATTTTCGTAACATCTTGCATAGTTCGTCAGATACCGGTCGAATCTGTTCTGCAAGTTTGTTCGAACGTTGGCATTCACCGGCGTTTGTTCTCTTTTACTAACCTTCTTCTCCATTTCATATAGATTTGCGGGTTTATTGTTAAATTTCGTTTGTTCGGTTTTCTTCGTACTCTTCCGATTTCTATCGTGATCGCTATAAAGTTGAATTGCCCGGTAATTAATTAAGGACGCTTTCGTGTCTTATTATAATCTACGGCGGAATTACTGACTGTTTGTGTTTCTTTTTCCTTCTATTTTTGCTAATTGGCTTGGCATAAATAATTAGTTTGTTTGATTAGACGATTCAAGACGAATGCAAATCACTAAACGAGCAATGATAAGAAGAGGACAACAAAGCGGCAGAAATATTAGCTCGCTTCGGGGTAAAAACGGAACTCGCAAATCATTCGTTACGGCGACGGTGTGTATACATAGAAACTTCTTAGTTTTACAATTAACCCGGTTCCGATTTCTCGGTATTCGTCAATCGAGACTTGCTTCATTAATTCACCGTTGTTTTGCAAATTTTTTCCTTTCATCATTTAGGGTTTGAATTTTTTTTTTTCAATTTTTTTTATTATTCATCAAAAAGTCGAAATATCAGTAACATTAATATGTTTTTTGTTGTTCTTTTTTTTTTTATGTACACGTATGAAATTCGATTTAAACATCACACTGTGCCTTCAGTTTTTAAAATAATAATATGGAAGTTTTAAAAGTGAAGCAGTCAAAGGTAATTCTGACACATGTCAGCGGCTACGACATTTCACTTAATCATCGGCGTAATTTATTTATACTGAAAACGAAGCAGCTTCCGAACTTTAATTTTTCTGAATCTTTTCGCCTTTCTGATTTTTCTCTATTTTTACATTAGCGCCGACTTCACCAGTGCTCTTCAACCTGTTAGCCTCTTCCTTTTCATTTGCGCGACTTTTCCACATTCTTCGTATAGCTCTTATTCATAATCTTTACTTTTTATCACTTTATTCGCATTAATCTGCTGCGTGTTGATCTCCGACGGGCAATAAAATGACGCCGTTTCTGAAAAAATCTATCCCTACGTCTAAAAAATTTCACTTTCAACTATGTTGTGATGTTTCCCCCTTTACGAACAATCGCTCCGATTTCTTCGTTCAATCTGATCCCCTCATCTTTGCCAAAGGTTTCCTTCGCTCTTCATAGTTCTAATCGTTCGTCTACACTTTTAAGCAGCTATCTTCTTCTCGTTTCCCTCTTTCCTCTTAGTGTTTTGTGCAAACCATAAAATGTTACGATTATCTGCGATCTTATCATCATATTTTCTTTCGAATGCTCTTTTCATTCTATCGAATATTTAATCACAAAAGTTTGTCTTCCTACTCATTATTATATTTTTCATATCTTTAATCATTTCCATTTCCGATCTGTTGTTTCTTTTATATTAACAATTTCTAATGCTCAATTTAAAATTCAGTGAACTAGCTCTCTCTTCTGTCGTTTCGGGGCAAAACTTTCTGATTAACAAGCTCATTAAAAAAAAAAAAAAAAAAAACAGTAAACTTTCCCCCAAGTTCTTACCGCGCGCTTTATCGGGAAATAAATAAATTCAAAAACCTCGTTCGGAGGATTTCTAAAGAAATTATCGCTGTCATTCGGATATTCGTCGTGTGAAATCTGTACTTAAATTTTGAACTAAATTAGGTAGGCTTCGGTTAAATTCAAAAATTTCTTTCAAATACGCGTGGTACAGGTTTGTGCGCATGCTCGCGGTATGTTAATGGAGCGATTCTATCGATTCTTAAAACGTACGTTTATGAGGATTAAAACTGATTGGCCTGGTATTACTGAAATATACGCGTACAGAGCGATTACTTGTAATAGTTTAGTCACTAAAGCCGTAGCGCGATCGTTAATTAATTCCGCTTCAATTGGCACCTGATGATCACTATACAGTTCCACCTCTTCTTCGGTAGTATTAAAATACGCCAAAAATGTAAATGGTAAAACCATGGCTAGACACGGCCAATTTCAGTAATTTAAGCAAAGTAGCTGAAAAAAGAGTAGCATAGATTACGATAGTTTCCGACAACATACTTCTTAGAGAGACATTTGCTTCCAAACATGTGCCTATTGTTTTACACGCCAAGTCGCAACGATTACTGATCATATGTCACCCGTAACTTTAACATCTGTAAGAATGCGGGACAATTTTAGATTGAAAAGGCTTTCGGTGTACAACTTGGTGCGATAATTTGCAAAATGTTCAAATACTTTAATTTTCCTTGTACAACTAAGCTAGGTGCAAATTATCTGCGTGATATTTTATTACCGTGGCACTTAATGGTCCCGAACAGGTGCGGCTGGGGTCCCACAAAATTTCTGTTTTCCGTCTGTTTATCCGAGATTTTTCGACACAAATACTTTTTTATATGCAGATGTACTTCATTATATTGTGGCTCGTATAAGATTCTACACTATCTTTATAAATGTTTCCAATTAAACACAGATCTCGTTTCTTTAATTTTATTTTTGAAAATGAAAAATTGAAATTAACCCGATCAGAACTGCATTATTTCATTCCTTCGAGTCAAATGATTTTTAGAAGCACCCGGATTTGGTCAGATCTCGTACGTTAAACATTTAACTTCGATAAAACGAGCCTTTCCACGCTTATTAAGTAGAGAAACGTACAAAGCCAGAAGTATACATTAATCGAACATCACGCTTTAACGGTTTTATTTATCGTTTGCAAAAAGAAAAAAAATCATTTGCCCGATGTTTATTGCATCTGCGGTTTAGTCTCTAAACTTCAGCCGTAAAGAACTTCCTGCAAAATTGGGCGTTAAATGTCGCTCATTAAGTGACAATTGATAATGTCGTGATTGGTTACACGCTTAAAGGTTTTGTATACTGAACGGAGCAAGACATTTCTTGATTTGTATTCGTATCATAATAGTATACTGAAATAAAACAGGCGATTACAATTCCGATTCGGATGTATACTTAAGCCTTGTCGCAATGATGCCATTAGCTAATATTAATAAGCTCGTCTATTGTCGTGTTATTTAATCGGTTTAAATTATTTTTAATTCCAATCGCTTAGATTTTCTGTACATTCTCTTTATCCACGTTTCAGCATGTATAAAACATATAATTTCTTTACTAATTTTAAGACAGTAAGACACTGCAGACAAGGGTGACTTGCGCAACCATGAAGAATTTATTAGACAACAGTTAAAAATCGAACTGATGCTGAGGATTCTTCGCTGATACATATTCGTAATTTTGTATTTTATGGATACGAAGCATAGACATTATATTTTACAATAGAGAAACATTTAAAAGTCTTCAGGTTATGTGTAATATATATATTGAGACGGATCCGGCAGCTGAAGCGAGTTTATTACGCTTTATACGCCTTAGATAACGCTGTCCGAGGTAGAAATTATTATTTCGATTTAATTTCATTTATATGTCGGGTTTTTCTCGGGCAGCGGAAGACAACGGTGAATTGCGATCGGCGACGCGGTTTCGGCCGAGCTGTGTGGTAATCCCGATCGCAGCGGCTATCGGCTGTGCCCGCGGGGTAGCGAGCGTGGTCGAAAATCGCGGAGAAATAGCGTTTACCGTTGATAGGCATATAAGTACAAGTACATGTACAAGTATAGAGCGTAGAACTGCGAGAGTCGCGACCGAATTAATAAAAATCCCGGAAAGACAGGGATAGCTGCCGATTAAAAATACATAGAAATAGTAGAATGTTCTAGAACAGTCGGTGGCGTAATATACATATTTTAATTTAAAAGGTATCGGGTAATTTCGACGATGCGTATATGTCGATCGGCAAAAGCCCCGTCAGGTACCGAGATCTAGCTAGTCGCTTTCTTGGCTAATCGATAGCCAGTCGTTGTTTAATTGCTCGGCAATTAACTAGTCGCCTGTGAGTGTGTAATTACGCGTCGCTCTTTTGACGGACCACCGAACAGTCGTTTCCGACTGACCGATTTTCTGGTGGCCGCATTTTTTGGATTGTGCACATCGACACATGTTACGCCGTTTGGCAAATTTAGTCATTTCTTTTTATTAATTTTTTTGTCTAGTCGTTACATACGAATATTTGTTTTTTTGTTTCTTCCGCGTTTTGGTTAATATACAATTTTTTTCTTTTCAAGTTTTCGTCATTTGGACACGTGGTTACCCCGTGATATCTCCACCGGGAGAGATACCGCCATCGAACGGCGGATTTCGCGAGTCGTTTTTTTTTGTTATATTTATCTTTTTTTTATGATTAAAAGCCTAAAGCTCTGCTAGGCCGAGCTTTCCGGGAATAGCAAACCGGTAATTTTTGCTATTGGCGCCCGCAATAATAGTTTTCGATATATTTTTTTTTTATATTTTTTTTTGATAATATTTTAATCCATCCTCATCTGAAAATCTCCAAGAAGGAAGAAAATCAATTTATATCAACTGGCTCCCAAAACAGGGACAATATCGATTCATATCAATATATATTATTTCGAATTAGTCACTAATGGACTACGTTGTCAACTGGTCCTGCCATTCTTCTTCCCCTCTTTCCATCTTCGGTCCACAAAATGCCAGTTCTTCCTTTCGAGCATATTAGCGCAAATTCTTTAGAAAATGATAGCTTGCTTGCGTTGCACTCGGCAACCGTCGATTCTGGAGTAGTTAAATGAGTATCTTCCATCATGCTTTCTAGTCGAAAAAGAAAGCTATTGTGGTCAGTCACATTCTAGGTAAAAAACCAGTATACTGCCAAGATTGTTAGTCTTGGAGGGTCGTAGCTCTACTCACCAGAGCTGTGGAACGCCGCCATTGACCATTCACTAGAGTTCTTCTGCCGCCGTTCTAGAGTAGTAGATCTGCCTCATTTATACCCAATCTATGAAGGCCTTTCTACACTCTCTGTGTAGTTACTCTTCATAGACCCCCTTACACTCTTTTGTTCGTCAATCTGGACTTCTAGCAGGGTTGGTTACCTAATTTCCATCCAGCACTGATTTAACTGGGGCACCTCGAGTGAAGAGGCTAAAGCAAACTTCTTGAGCATTTGTATCATCACATTTCCATATATGTATATATTAATTACAACGTAATTCTTCGGCTGGTCCCTATCAGATTTTGTAACGAAAAAAAAAAAAAAAAAATATGATAAGAAAGTTCTGATTTTATTTCGTCCGTAGTTATCCAGGTAACGCTCGTAGGATTATTTTAATTTTTTTACTAAAGAAAATTTTATAGAAAGCAAACGGGTGTCCACGATTCACGCAGATACATTAATACACGAATATATCTTATGGGCAGCTCCGGCTTTCTTCCTTTATTCCTTCACTCGACAGGAATTATTTACGTTGTTTTGTTGAACCGTTATTAGGCTAGATTTATATCATAATTGCTTTCCACTCAACATGCGAATGTCTACTTTTTTTTTTGTTTAAGCCGTCGGTAGGCTGGCTTTATTTCGCGGGCCAAAATCTACAAAAATAAATGAGTGTGATTTATGCTTTTTATCGTACAAAAACGAGTCTTTGGAGACAGATTGAGTATTTACATTGACATCGTTACATTGACATCGGAGGTATGCGTCGTTATCAAAAGGAGAGTACGATGCGTACTACGGTAGATATAGTTGCGCGTTTCAAGTGCAACTATGTGTCGTGAAAAGATAGCGGCAATGCACGTGGAATTGCGTGATGTTGAAATGCTTGGTTCATTCTTCAGTTCAGTCCAAATTCTGCGCGCGCATAAATTCTATGAATGTGGAACCGTGCGACCCTCGTACATTCAAGTTAAGATCACCATTTGAGAACTATCGGATCGTTTGAATAGTGATACTATGCGGAAATCTGGTATTTCGATTGACCGATCATTTTCGAGTCACGTCTCCGATAGCGAGAGTTATTTGCAGCGCGACAGCATAAACTCTGAACCGATATCTGAAGAATGTGCGTTCAGCAATTGAGAAACGCTTCAAACTTTTCTACATGTGTCGTTTTCGAACCAAAAGGCGTGTCACCACGTACAAATGTGGCAAATTTTTCACTATTGCACAGTTCGTCGTTCCGTTTTCATTTCCACAATTCGCGTTTGCGCCGGTGGCGGTTATCGTTTTTGGAAACATGAATACACTTCTTATTACCATGCAGGTTGATGAATAAGAAGTCCCACCATAAGTTTAAACATGTAAAGATATATTGCTAATTTAATAATATCATGCAAATGTAAAAAAAAAAATATTTTTACATATGCGATAATGCCACGGTAACATTTTATGGTAACATATCGTGATACATTTTGTGTAACATATCTTGGTGTGACATTTTGTGGGACGGAAAAATGTTCGCAATGACCCCCAACCGTAAGACATATTCATGTTAAAATGTCCCAATTTTATGTAACAAAAGTTAAATGTTATGCCGGTAAAAATGACGTTGTAAATTTTGATCATTTTATCTGAGAGAAAAAGAGATAGAAATGTAAGCAAGAGGGGTCAATGTCAGAGCCCCTTGCAAGACCAGAACGCCCGAGTTTTTATATATATATATATTAATTACAACGTAATACTTAGGCTGGCCCTCAAATATCCAAGTTTTATGTAACGTTTGTAATACTTTAACTTTTATCGACTTCCAAAAAAGAAAGATGCTATATGTTCGTGGCGTATTTTATTTTTTTTTATGTTTGTGCATAACTCATATTTATATAATAATCACTGATTCTTTGCCCATTAGAAAGAGTACCATTCAACTTAGGTACCATATGAGTAATGATGAAAATCAGTGAACATAAATTGAGTATTCGTCAAAAAGCGTAAAAAAATTTGGTCCCTTTGGATAATTGCTTTTTTGCTTATTAATTTTCATTACTATAATAGAGGCAGTTGACTTAAAATGCTGTCAATTTGAAAAATTACAATGGAAATGTAGTTTTATCACCGAATTCCAAAAAGAAGTTTACACGATGGTCGTCCTGTTTTGTTTATTTTTACGTTTGTTTATATTCATATAGACCGATTTAGAATTACATTGTAAATTTTTATTATTTTATATAAAGTATAGAAGAGAAAGAGACAGAGCCGAGTTTATATATATATATATATATATATATATATATATATATATATATATATATGTACGAGTACGTATCGTCATATGTTGCCTATGTCATGAATAGAGACAATTATCAAAATAAGTAAGTGCTTGACAGATTAGACACGCACCCGGAAGTATTCACCAATATAAGAGAAAGGAAATATTACATTTAGAACATTCTATGCGAAGTCCAAAATACGAAATTCTGAGATTAATCGTTCAAGGAGAGATCATGATATCCGTTGACCGTAAACTTAAGGAAGAGGAGGGATTTACGCCGCTGGTTCGACGTCTCATCACTAGAACTATTCGACGTTTTAAGAAGCGGCCTGCGAATCATCAAGCTTCGACAAGAAAATGATGCATAAAGACGAGGAATGACACTATTATTATACGATTAGGTCTTACGTAAAACGAATTTTGAATATAAGTTATTTGCGAATGTAAAAATGAATCAGTTGAATATGATGTTCTGGCCGATTAGTGTTAAACCATTTGTAATAAACTTAGTTCCCTTGATTTTTCAATTGATCCTACTTTATGCAGATTCTGCCCCGGGAAAGCTAAAGTGATTTGTTGTCGTTTCTGAATTAAGTTCCCGTTTCGGATAGTTACTAAAACAAGTTCAAGATTAGCAGATCGATGTTGTTACCTTTAAAAGAAAAACGAAAAAAAAGAAAAAAGAAACAAGTTATCACGTATAGCGCATTAGGGTTTTTAAAATAAAATACATTTTTTCGTATTTTTCTTACTTCTTTTTCTAGTCCCACGCAAATGCGGGCTGCATAGTTCCGCTCGAAAATACAGCCTCCTAGCTGGCTGATAGATTGCCAGCAGTTGGCCGACGAATGAGGAAAAATAACCTACGAGGTTTGTTCGAGAATTGTACAGTTATTAAATTTTAAAAATTCATATGAAAAACGTAAAACTGACGCGATGGTAAGACTAGACAAATTAGATTCACAGCGATTCGGTACTGAGACCAGAGCAACGTGTGTTTCTGGGCGACAAATTAATTTACAACTAAACCGCAGGATGCGCTGTGATGCACGTAAGAAATTAATGACCGACCCGAAATATCCGTCGGAGGTAAAATTACCGCTCGAATCAGGGAATTACCTGCGCTCTTTTCTCGAGAATTACAAAATTAATTCCTGCCTCGCTTCTGTCGCTAAATGAGTGTGCGTGATTGTCACGCGCAGTACACGCGCTACTTCTCAGCGAACCTGAATGCCTGTAGCCGAATGTCGATCGTTTCAAAATTGACGCATACAGGCACACACATCGGTATCTTTCATCCCCTAGTATAGCGGAATTACCAGATTTTACCGAAAAAGCGCGATTTGATCGTAGCATCCGGATCGCGACAAGAAAAATCTGTTTACCGTCATTCGAGGCCTTTTATGAAACCGTAACTAAAATATTGCCGATATTCGGCTCGACTTTCTTCTTATAATCCATAGATAGTGTGCTAAACGTATAATTTTTGCTGACGAAGTAAAAAAGTTTAGAATTTTGATCAGCAACCGTTCCGGTTTACGGTCTTCATTTGAAGATACATACAATATCGGCATGATATTCCGAATGTGTACAATCTCGCTCGGGACTTTTCTGCAGTGGTTAACCGAGCAGATGTGTGTACATATATTTCCTTGTTGTATTCTTTAGACTTTCAACTTCGAATAAACTGGTGGCCGCGTTTCACATTCTTCGCTAAAATTCGATCAATTTTACCCGTGACAGTTGTAACGCAGCGTATGCGCAGTGAATAATTTTTGATTTGATACTTCTGCCCAATATTTTGAAACTTTTTAATTATTTACGTCGCTTCTTGTCTTCTATAATGGCCGTTTCCATTGTAGCGTTTGTAATGTTTACATCGTTTCCATTTTCGGTATCTCTTTTTCCTTGTACTTTGTTTTTGCCCTCATCGTTTTTACCGAAGTTCTAAGCGCACCGTTCCAGGGAACGATGCAAATCGGTCTGCAAATATTTGCCGGCCTATGTTTCGGCGATGGGAACACATACACTCACATTGCCGCTATCGTTAAAGAAAAAGTGCCGTATAATTCTTCTTCCACGTTCATAAAAACTGCACGAGTCAAAAAGAGGAAACCCCTATATTTCTTTTCTTCTCCATGTTGTCAAACGACAAATGTACTGCACCCGCGCTTTATAACCCTACATATACGATGCTCGCTAAAACGGATGACAATCTTCCATAAGGCTTCCCATTCAATGTAAACACATTAGTATGAACATCACTGCTTTAATCATCAGTTGTGTATAGCTTACCAAATTTTTAATTTCTTATTAATTCCACCATTCTCGAATTCGGTACGTTACTAAAATATCGTTGAGTTAATTAGTTCATAAGATGGTATTCAAAAAAAAAAAAAAAGAATCCACTTTTAAAAATTGAATTGCCAAGTTATATAATAAAAATAATTTGTTCATGTTAATTTCAATTCTTTTTTATTAAAATTTTTATACACATCATCCATTTTTATTTCATTAAATGTTTTTATTCGTTGTGTAAAACTTTTGTAATAAAGCTTGAGCGAACGTAATAATAAAAATCCAACATGATCGAGTTATATTTGAGTAACAAAATGGCGTTTTACTTTTTCGTTTTATTATCGTATTCACTAATTTTATTGTCAACTGAATATACATATGTGTAATGAAATAAAAATGAAAGTTGAAAAAGAAAATTAAAAGAATCGGACATTAATACGAACACGTGTTAAGGACATATAACTTGGATTTATTTAGAAATAATTCTGAGATTGTAATAATCGCACAATTCCCTTAAGGGGCTATTTTATAAAAAAAAAAAACAACAAAAAAACATAAATTATAATTAGCTCATTAAAAATCAAGATTTAATTGAAAGATATTGTTGTTTAATTTTTTAATTTATCCGTAAATCTTTGCACGAGTTAACAAGTGTACCCAATAAACGCAGAAACAACATTCAGATCACTAACTCGCAACGTCCTGAATTGTGAACAAGCAAACTTCTTTCATTAACTCGAAATCGGAACATTTGATCTGTAGAGGACTACAAAAATCCACCGATAAACATCGATAAGTTATCAAATTACTTCCGCATGAAAAAATGACGTCAATAAGTGTTTTGTATGTTTGGCTATTCAACTGCAGTTCGAAATTCTTCCGAAAATAAGAAAAATGTGCAATAATATATATATATATATATATATATATATATCGCTATCGGCTCGTACATCTGCTAATATGGATTTCCTACGCAAAAATAAAATAAGGTGTAACGTCACGACTAGCGGACGATCGTGTATATTAGGTCAACGGAAAAATAACAGTTTTCTTTCGTAGTAATTGTTGTTAATTATTTTTTTCGAACAATATGGTTTTTCAGCTTGTATAGTGCAAAAAGTTTTTCATTGTAACTGCTGCGTTTGCTTAGCCGTCCAAATATCGCGCACAACAAGAGAACATACGTTTAGATGGTAGCGATGTAACCGGAATTTTAAAATGAAAATACGTATTTATTCGCAAACAGGTACGCTGAAAAATCAATATGCGCTTTTTCTTGTTATATGTAAAAAACGCTCGGTAAATATTTTTTAAAACTGGCCCGGATAAATTTCAGAGTACATCATTGGTTCGGAATATTTAATAGATAAAATTATACGTTTTTGGTTGAAAAACCTCTTGAAATACAACTAACAACAACGAAGTAGATATATATATATATATATATATGTTACGAATATTATAATAAAATGTTTTTCGGAATTTTTTCGGATTTTTAGAACGGATGAAACAAGTTCAGAAAAGTGAAAACATGCATTTTTGGCTGAAAAACCTCTTGAAATTCAACTAATAACAAGTATAAAATGTAAGTTACATAATTTATCATTGTGTTCCCTAATTTGCTATCATGAGAATTTAAAATTCGTGCAGAATCTCTATATTATTTTAATTTCTCAAAAGCATTATTATTTGTCAGTTATAATACATTAGTTTAAATACATTTGTCATATTTAGAAGAAAGAAAAACCGTCAGTTTTTTTTTTACATTCTTTAAAAGTGAATAAAACGGGAAAAAAAAGTCGGAAGCCATCGTTTAGTCATTTTTTAATGATTTGTTAAAACTAAGCTAGCTCGGAAGTCCTGTGCAATAAGAATCACGGGAGAAACTCTTGTCGATTTTACACGTAACATTTCAACTAGAGACTTTAAAAATACATAAAAAAGTACATAGATACAAAAATATGTTAGCGTGTGAAATAAAGAGGCATGCTATTTTATATGCGTATGTGCCAGAGCTTATACGGGGGCCCGCGAGGGAGGCGACTCTCTTCAATTTTACGGTTTTCCTTTCTTCTAAATATGACAAATGTATTTAAACTAATGTATTATAACTGAAAAATACTTAATAATGCTTTAAAGAAATAAAAAAATATTGAGATTCTGTACGAATTTAAAATTCCCATAATAGCAAATTATTAGGTAATACATTTATAGTCTACTTCCAGTTGAAGTTTCAGAAGTTTTTCAGCCAAAAATGCATGTTCTCATTTTTTTGGACTTGTTTCATCTGTTCTAAAAATCCGAAAAAATTCAGAAAAACATTTTATTATAATATTCGTAACATATATATATATATATATATATATCTACTTCGTTGTTGTTAGTTGTATTTCAAGAGGTTTTTCAACCAAAAACGTATAATTTTATTTAATTTTTGACTTGTTCCACTCGTTCATCCGGCTCTAAAAATCTGAAAAAATTCAGCAAAACTTGTTATCTTACGTAACACATATCTATTCCTTTGTTATTAGTTGAATTTCAACAGATTTTTCAGTTAAAAATGCATGTTTTTATTTTTTTTGAACCTCTTCCAGCACTTTTAAAAATCTGAAAAAATGTCGGTAGATAGTTTATACTACAATACATGTTATATAAATTTATCCGTTGTTACTTCATTTTTAAAAAAAAAATTTTATGACATTATAAAAATTTTGAACGTTTCTAAAAGTTTGAATTTAGCGTCTAAAAATCTGGAAAAATTCACCGTTCGAGAACACTTTCCATTATCTTTAACCTCCAACAAGAATCTTTTAAAATCGATTGAAAAAACCCCGAAAATCACAAAATGATAACTACAGCAGCCCCCTGTGGGACTAGGAGTCTGAAACTTTCAGCATCAACTACTTTTCTCATGCCCTAGATTTATATATTTTTTTTACAAAGTTTTTTGGTGGATAGGCACTTTTACCCCCCTTAACCGGCTAGACACTTTGTATTAAAAAAAATACTGCGCGCCATGTACTTTATAAAAAGCCAGCTACCCTAGCTAATTAGTTAATGTTTGGTTTCGGTAGAAATATCTCGCTGCCCCGCCTTTAAATTTCCAAACATTTCACTTGCTCGCTCAGTTAACGTTCATAGATGACGCGCCCAAATCGAAAAAAGAAAATACTTAATGAAAAACGCAATTTTGTGAGAAACCTTTTTTTTTTTCCCCAATTTAACCAGTGCTACATATTAAAAAAAAAAAAAATTTGTCGAAAACCATTTACAATCGATTACACTATACTTTTCTGAAGGGTAAGTTCCAACAAGGGGGTAGCAAATAATCGGTGTTAATTTCAAAATTTACCGTTAATGAGGTTAGAGAAAACCGTGTAAAGGTAACTTTTGAACTTTTCCCATTTCCTATTTATTAACTATCAGATTTTTCTTGCTGGACGAATTAATAATAACGTTGTAATACATTTTAGTGCTACAGAAATTGAATTCCGCCGTTAGGCAAAAGACTTGTAAATGCGAAAAGTCCTAAAATTATTTCAGGCTCTCGTTGTCGGGTTTTGTTTTTCATTTTTTTTTAAATTAAAAATGAGATAATTATGAAATTGTTTCCAGATTGCTAATTATTTAATATAAATTTCGATTTCTCGTTATTAAGTTAAAATCAAATTACCAACCTCCTCATTATGAACGATTCGGAGGACACACTACATTTTTCCTTTCTACATAGTATTTCGGCGGCCTGAGTGAAATACTTAATTCTGTTCACACACGTACCGCGCACTATTTCGTCTTGTAAATTCACTATTTTTTTTTTTATTTTTCTTTCTACTGGTGCTGTTCTAGTTAATTTGATCGTAAGAATACTTTTTACACTTGAAATCAGTCATTTTTAGTCATTTAAGGGCTGTGTACTTTTCGCCACGAAGAGGCGATCTTCCTCTATATATTTTTGTTTAGGCGAAAAGAAAATTTTGAAACAGTATAGCCAAGTTCTGTCTAGAAATCAAGTGATAGCTCGTGGCGTTAAACTAAATTTTTTTTCATCAATTTCTTCAGGTACGTCGCCTACTTCGGGACAGAAAGTAAAGAAGGTGGTCTTAGCGAAAATAAGTTAATCCGTATTTTGTTACCCGATTATAAAAATTTTGGCCATGGTTAATGCATCGCGTGAATTTTGTACAATAATGATAAAAAGAGAAAAAGCCATCGCCAAATTTTAGTGCTAGATAATTAAAATCGGATCAATAATTTTACGGCAAATACGTACACGATCGAGTTATCGGTAATCATTAGTATACTTGTTTATTATTTATTTATTTTTTTTTTTGAGAAGGTTGCAAAGGATTGGTAAAAGTTATTTCGTATAGATTTCGTACCTTATAAACATGTTGACCGTGCAGATACGATTTGCAAATCTAGATGATATGGGTGTAGGAAACGTGTCTTGCCGAGTTTAACGATTTTTCACGCTTTCGTTGCTTCGGTACCTTCTGTGAATACGAACATATTGTAAAACGTTGTTACAAATGGGCGTTGCCAAATGGCAAACGGGTTATAATATCGTATGATGTCGGCTTATTGTGGCCCCACGAAAATGGGAAAAACGGCGAAACTTATTTCAGACTGCTTATAAAATATGCTGCGTACGAAGACGGTAAATAATAATAGTAACTGATCAGTTTTACATCAAGTTGGAGGTACAGAAAAGCTGTTAGCAGATTCGGTTATCGCCCGTATCCGGTGCAGAATAAAAACGCATGCACAGCCGCGCTATTTTGACTACCTCATTGTAAGCGCCTATAGGACTGTATTGAAAACGTACCGTATTATGACACCTTCTTTTTGTTCGTGTTCTGAAAGCCATTTCTGAGCACGATGCACGTGGATAAAATCCTTTCCGTCGGATATTGCGGATCGAATTGACAAGGGAACCGACGCGAAGTACATTGTGTAAAGAGAAAAGCGTTAAGATTTAATTATTTTATACGGCGTGAAAATAACATTAATAATAAATAAGACACAGTCGTCAGCAATGTCGTGAACGGAAAGAATGACCTTTGAGGAAAGTCGCGATTTTAAAATCCGAAAAGAAAAAAAATACATTGGACTTTCTTCTTTTTTTCGTTTATTCAAACAAATGCAAATCAGTCTTAGAAATACATTTACCCAGTTAATCAATTCGAATTTGTCTCCTTCTTCACTATCAATCAACTTCCCTAAAAATCCTGAGCGCTTCACCTGTTTCATAGCTATCTGCGGTGAAATAACGAATACAAAACGACGCTAAGCTAATTTTAAAACTTTTCGAGTTTATCTTTCAACCACTGAAGCAATGTAGCCTACAAAACAGGCTAATGCCAGAGCCAGATTGGTTTTTAAATTCCCGGAAAAAATTTTGTTCTTCCCCCTAAATTTGAAGAATGACTTTTTTCTAAGACTACATTTTTTTTTTTTTTTCTTTCGATGATGTCATTTCCACTTACGTACCTAACTTTGTGAAGAGCTTTCTATCTTTCTTCATTTTTCTGATGATTCCTTTTCGTCTTTTCTACACCCCACCTTACAATATTAATGAATTACGCTATTCATTAAATCGAATGATTCTTTTAACAAGAATAGAAAGTATCTTTTACCGCATTTTTACCATCTCATTAAATCCTTCTGGAGTAAATTTGGATTTTACTCTATCCGCCGGTTCTTTTTTACTCAAAAACGAAAAACTCCAACAATTCTTCATCAGTATTAAATAACTCTCTATTCTCACCGTCTCAGTCCGTTTGTATGAATTTTACTCATCGAATCTTCTCTTCCCTGTTATATTTATGTTTAAATAACATTCCTATTCCCTTAACAAAAGATTTTCGTTGTCTCGATTTCCAATAGCGCTACATTATTTTTCCCTTATTTCGTTTACAGACTTTCTCCTTATTCTTCATCTTTCTAGCGATAATCAGGAGTTCTGACCACATTCCTTCCGTACGTTCTGTTGTTTGAGAGTATTCCTTGCATTACACACTCGTAGTTCCTTAAACATAAAGTATAGTTCCTACTGCTTATAGTGCTGCATCCGTATTTGCATGTGCCTTCTCTTTTGATTTCATTATCATTATGTCTCCACTGCTGCTGATGGAATTTAAATTTATATTTGTCGTTGTTGGCGAACCAAAAAAAAAAAAAAAAAACAACAAAAAAAAACCATAAAATATTTGCATTGTTGACTAAAGGGCAGCTGTAATTTTTTTCTAATAATTTAATTAAAGAGGAAAAATTGCTGGGAGAAATTCAGCTGCAAAATCTAGCCTACGACCATGCACAATCTACGGGTTCCAAGCTCGTGCAAATTACCGTTTTTGATAGACGCAAGTGCGTTCACTAACGTCAGCTGCATGGCGGAAATTTCAGTTTGATCGCTGTGATTTTTCGAGAAAAGAGCCGAAAAATGAGTCTTCAGCCGCGGAACTATTAATTTTAATTATCATTTCCTAAGAATTGGCGCGGAAGAAAAATTAACTTTCGCACCGTTACATTCGGAAACGGTTGGCGGAGCTTTCCGTCAATCGTGGAAATTGCTTTCTTCGTATCGCGAAATTGTTATCATCATCTTCATTGTCATTGTTATCGTCATTATCATTCTACGCAGCGTTTCCATACGTTGCGTCCTTCTCTTTCCATCATTTTACGATCTTCTCTTAATTGTATCGCGCTACTTTTTCAACGTCACACATCAACTATACATGTACCTCCTTTGAGCGAGCCTGCAAACTAACCATATCGATCGATCTTCGTTAGAGCTTCTTTATTCGTGGCTATTTCATCTCTCATTTGATGAAGTATGCACGCGGAAAAATAGATAAACTTCCGTCTGTGTGTGTGTGTGTGTGTGTGTGTAGGTGTCATCGGTGAAGTCCGCTCTTGATCTTTTTCTCTTTCACCGATCGCGGTGAAATTAATTTCTTTTCATCTTTCCAGTTCTGACTTTGGCCTTTTTCTCGTCATTTTAAGAAGAAGAAGAAGGTTTGAAGAAAAAGTTAGAAAACCGGTTAAAAGCAGACGGAAACGTGACGAAGAATGCTGAATATTTTACCGGGGGAAAATCGGACCCTATTAAACACGTAGCAGCACAGCGTGTATCGTGTTGCTGATTAGTGCGATCATCGGACGAATAAGGAGCCCGATTGTAATACGAAAGAAATTATTTTTCTCCCTTATTACAGCGTGCATGGCAGCGCGGTAGCCTAGTGGCTAGGGTGCTCGGTTAGTAAATCAGAGGTTACTACATGTTTGAGACTTGTCTCGCTCCGGATCCGAATCGCTCCCCGGTTTATACCTAATCCGAAATAGAATTCGGTACCAAAGAAATCTGTGAAAGTAAAGGAGGATCCCAAGTAGAAAGGAACTGACCCCAGTATTATCATCAGATCCATTGGGCTAAAAGTACATTACGAAAGGCTTAATTACAAGATCCACGATACCTAATCAAGGATATATGGGACTTCCTTTACTTACAGTGTATGTAAGCAACATCGTGATGCAGTAATAAATTCTGTAAGATACGTAATTTAATCGCGCTACGTTTAACCGTAGAGTATCACGCGGGAAATTTCTAAGGCTACTACGTAATTATTCGAAAGCCGTCTACAGATTTTGAATAAAATCAACCTATATCGTCGATCCTATTTAATCTGCTCTTTCTCTGATACTCTAGCATAGAGGGAATTGCATTGTTCCGCAGCGATTGAATTTTGTTTAATTCGTATTTTTATCTTTTTTTCTTTCTTCTTTTTTTTTTTTTTCTGGCAATTTACGGAAGTTAAAATATTTTCTTTTTCTTCTTCTTCTTCCTCTTACGGGAAAACGAAAAAAAGTCGGGTCGAGCATTTTCTAAGTATGAATAGAAATAATTTTTTACGCGGAAAAAGTAAATTGGCAATCATACCGATGGCGAAGAATTTTCATTGTCACATTGGCTCGCATTATTTATAGCGAACCGAGATGGCAGCGACTAGAAAGGGCCGGTAACATTTTGGGGAGGGGGTGCCTATAGAGGAGCAACGAATGGAAGAGTTGCCGTCGAGGCGGCGGATAATGGTAATATGGTAATGTGTTCGATTTAAAAGTGCGCTTTATTTCGCAGTCGACGGAAAAGTTGTGTAATTTAAGACGAAATTGAAAAATGGATTAGTGCGGATTACACGCGGTAATAATGGCGGGCGGAGTTTGATTGAATTTCGTCCGGGAAATTCGTAGGAAATTTGTTCGCGCTCGGAGCGTGTGCCGTGTCGCTGTGGCGCACACGAACGCCGTACAGGTAAATATAAAAACGAACGACACAGAACAGGTCGCGCGGGCAAAGTATCGGTGGAGTATACCGCATGCGGAGCGACCGGGAAATCAGTTTATAAACGGTTGTTTACCTAAACGAGACCGACTCCGCCATCGAGTTTTCCGAAATTTCCCGCCAACTAGGCAGAATCCGAATTAAACGAGCGTAGACGCTTTCGGAAAATTTATTGAAGCAGAAATGGAAGTAGCTGATGTGACGAAAATACTCGATTTCGATAAGTAATATTGGCGGTATCGTTTCGGAGTATCTGCGATTAATTGCATAACCGACTTCGAATTGATGACTCGGCGGCAACGATGCCTTCTTATTCAGACGGTCCGGCGGTCAGGACTGGCAATACAAATTAAATGATCGGCCGAAGACTAGTTTCTACTGTTAACAGACTAGATTTGTGTCGGTATTTTATTTTTTTCTATTTTTTCGATTTTCTCGTTTGTTCGAAGGTGTACGGTACACCACCTCCCTGCATCATAATGATAATTCCGCCAGCTAAAAGGGGAAACTTCGTTCAGTTCATCCGTGTCTAGAGCTCGGTTTCGATATTAATTATTCTCGTTTCGAATGATTAAGGGGCGAAATGAATTTGAAAAAATAAAAAGCCAGAAAAAAGAATTAGATCCGTTACGTTAACTATTTTTCTGCAAAGTATAGAGTCTGTCAAGCGAAAGAAGTCCGTTCATAAAATAACCGAAACGCGCTGACGTCACGAAATCAGGGAACCTCGCATTTGGTCTATCGCGTATCAGATATAATATCCATTCTGTTAACACCTGCGTGTCTGAATCGGAACAGGTCAGAAAAAGGAATTGATGAACGCACGGGGATGAAACAAAAATGAGGTTACTGCTTCCGAAAAGCGGAGGAATGACAGGCAGAGTGGCAATATGATTTTGTTCGATCATATTGAAATACGCGTCAAGTATCCCCATAGGCTCTCTGTTGCCAGTAGTAGCAACTCAGCCACAAAACTCGAACGGATTTCTTTCGCTTGACAGACTATAGATAAAATGTGACTACGAAGACGACAAAACCGATTGGCCATGCATTGTAGATGCTGCAGAGTTCGCCAATAAAATCGTCCATTTAATTTCTGGTTACATTTGAAGTCGAGCCTGAATGCATTTTAAAAGACTGAAAAGACTCTGGAACGTTTTCATGGTAAAAGCGTAGCAGGCGGCTTTTAAGCTGCAAGTAAATATTTAATTTCGTGACAAAGCGTAGTGCCTTCGCAAAGCATAATTCGGTAGATACACTTAGGCTTCACTGCGCGTCCGCAGAATTAATTATCTGAAGCCTGAAAACGTGTTTCACAATTAATAAGTGCAAAATCTTTTTGACTCTTTCAGTGTGTGCCGCTACTGCGAAATAGTATTTCGTAGCAATATACTAGACAGTCAGTCCCGCCTCCCACATCACCTTCATTGGTGTAGTTACTTTTATTTTAGGTTATCTCTATACTAAAAAGAAAACATAACAGTTTTTTGACATATTTCTCTATTACATACAAAAAACATTTGAAATTTTTCGAATAACGATTTCAGTTCGAAACGTAATTTGCTTAATAGTCCGAAATAATCGGATGGTTTTTGTTGTTTTTTTTTTTTTGACTTATTGGGAATTTTTTTTTTTTACTCTAAGTTGTGTTGTTATTTGAAACAGGTAAACTCTTTTAATTGTGACCACTTCATTTAAATTATGATTTTTATAAACGATATTCAGGTGCGCGGTATTGAGCGAAGCGAGCGAAGGACGAACCCCCTTAGTATTCGTACACACTTGTATATATGTATTAATGACAAAGTGATTCTTAGCCCGACCACCATTACTTTTTCTGTTATAAAAATTTGTCCCCGAATATAACATTAAATGAAGATTTTTTTTTTTTTTATTTTTGTTGCGCAGTCGGAAAGAATGACGTTGTTACAAAGGGCGGAGCCCCTTGCGAGGCACGAAGATCCGAACATATATATATATATATATATATATTAATTACAACGTAATTCTTAGGCTACCCCCCATTCGAAAAAATGTCCCAATTTTATGTAACGTTTGTTATATTTTGTAGGATTTTTGTTATTGTTATTTAAAAAATGTCACAATTTTATGTAATGAAATATGTAACGAAAAATGTAACGAAAAAATGTCTTAATTTTATATAGCGAAAGTTAAATGTTAGAATAGGATTTTTGTGATTATGTTATTTTTTGTGTGTGTTGATGCCAGTAAGAATTACGTTGTAAATTTTGATCATTTTATACAAAGTATAGAAGAGAAAGAGACAGGAATGAAAGCAAGAGGGGTCAAGGGGCACAGCCCCTTGTGAGGCCAAAATGGCCGAGTTTTATATATATGTATACATATATAAAGATATAAAGATATAAAAATAAAAAGGTATACTTATTTATACTTTTATACTGATTTACTTAAAATATGGTTTATATGTTGCGTAGCGTTCGGGAGTGTGTAATAGAAATGAAAAATTCAGTAATTTTTATATTTATATTGTTTTATATTAGCTTTACTGGTAACTTTGTACGTTTGTAATGGAATTTTAGAATAGATTTTTCACCCACTTCCCGATGTTCGAATGATTTGAATTTTTTAATAATTATCAGAAACCGATGACAGTGCAATATTATGCAGGAAAAAAGCACCTAAGTACCTACACCCACAAATGAAGTAAGAAAATGTTAATATTTATAAACGGAATAATTTTTATTTCGCGCGAAAACACGGTGGCTTGACGGAAGCATCCTCAGCCTGTCTCATTATGTTTCCCCTCTACAATGTGGCGGTTCGACAAGAGCAACGGGTCTGTAGCCGGCCATTTTCTCCGAGGCACCACATCGTGGCGGGAAACATAATGAGACCGGCTGGGGATGCTTCCGTCAGGCCGCCGTGTTTTCGCGCGAAATGAAAATTATTCTGTTTATAAATATTTACATGTTTTAAATTTATTTGTAGTTATAGGTTTTTTTTTTTTTTTCTGCATAATATTTGTCATCGGGTTATATAACAATTAGTGAAAATTTCAAATCATTCGGACGTCGGGAAGTGGGTGAAAGTGGATTTAGGATTGCTATATTGTATTATTTAATTTACGGAAAGGGTGAACATGCAACGGAATTAAGTATAGCTTTAGTTAAACGCAGAAAATTATTATAATCAAATAAGGTAAGGTGGGGTAATCCCGATTTGGAGCAATTCCGATACCTCGTTTTAACAACTTTGACAAGTGCAGGTTGGCAACACTGATGGGCGCGAAGGGTTAGTAAGAAACAGTTCTTTTTATTTTCCTTTAGTTGTAATTTTGCCCCAAAACATATCTCACGAGAACACAATGCATTATGAAGAGGGGTATCAAAATTGCTCCAGAAGTAGGGTAATTTCGATTTTTCGTTCTTGAAAAAGTTTTTTTTAAATTATCAGAGAACCGTTCAATCAATCTTCTTCCTCCTAGTCTCAAATTGTAGAGCAGAGTTCCCTCTTCAAACATCGTTACGGTATATTTCCAAAATATTATTGATTTGGTCGCGTAAGCAAAAGATACAAAAATTTTGCATTTCGCTATCGGAATTACCTCATCTTACCTTACGATCCTTCTGTTACATTTCCTTCAAGACTAAAGAATTAAAAATAAAATTACAGTTTAAAAAATTAAAATCAGATGCTTTATATGTAAGATGCGCTGAAAGGCGTAAAATAATTTTAATTCTTTTACAATACTAAAGTGCAGAGATGGACATAAATAATTAATTTCAATTCGAAATAAAACATAGGATGGTTTTATTACCTTTACATCTGTTGAGGGACTGCATGACTACTGATGAAATCACAACATTATTTTGAATTGAAATTAATTACACTCTTCGGTTAGTATTGTAAAAGAATTGAAATTATTTTAGGTTTTTTAGCGCATCTTACATACAAAAGCATCTGTTTATAGTTTATTAAACGATAATTTTATTTAGTTCCAATTGGAACGGAAATGTAAAAGAGAGAGAACCGATTGAAAATATAAGGATGGCGCGATGGATTTAGATGCGAAAAGCGGGAAGGTGTTAAGTGTAAAATTGAGAACAGTTAACGATTGATGCATTCGTCATTTCGGTGCTCGGTTTTATATTTCAAAGCTGAGAATTAAAACACGGGTAATAAAAATCGAAGTGTGGGATTCCGGGGTGAAATGCCACAAGAGGACAGAGCGACATGCCGATTATAAAAAAAACTCGCTCGAAAACATCGGTTTTTTCGCGCAAAATAACAGGGAAAACGAAGCAACAAGCCCTGATCACGGAAAAACAAAACATTCTCCTTCCAAAGTTCATGTTTAATAACGAAATTGTAGTACAGGTGCGCGAGAAAACGAATCGAGCTATTTTCATAAATAACTAGATGCATATTCGTCTAAGCGATTAGTTCCATATATCATTGTCGAGAATGGTTTCTTTAATTTTCGGATTTTAGATTTAACGCTGAAATATTTTTGCGCAGCAATATACGATGCAAAGATTAAAAAACTATTACCATCATCATCCCGTTATTACCACATATTCGCATTAATCCTAATAAAGGCAAACCCTCGACCGGTCTACCTCTGAATTATGCTAACTATCAATCAACGATTAATAAAATATATACTAATTTCAAATCAATAGCCGTAGTTCTCATTTTTGTGATTACTTCAATAGGAATAACACTCTGGTTCAGAATCAGATTACACGTAATCTTGTTAATTAATTACGAAATGCTCAAATCTACCGATCTGCTAAGGAAATGTCACTTCTAAAGTGGACCTATTTTCAAGCAATACAGTAGTTTAAAAAAAAACAAAAAAAAAAAACAGCTCTCAGATCTTGTGCGGTGTGTGTATATATTTTCATTCTTTAGTTAAAAATCTCCACCGTCCATCTGCTCCGTGAGAATAACCAGAATTGTCACCAGCAGGTGTTTCTGAACAGTCTAATTAATTTCCAGCGCCGTCAGAAGACTTTAACTTCTAAATGTTCTTCAAATTCCTTCGGAAAATCCTTCAGAAATTTCTTCGGAAAATCCTTCAGAAATTTCTGCGGAAAGTCCTTCAGAAATTTCCTCGACAATTCCTTCGAAAATCATTCGGAAAATCATTCGGAAATCATTCGGAAAATCATTCGGAAATCATTCGGAAAATCATTCGGAAAATTCTTTAGACAATCTTTTAGAAAATCTGCTGGAAAATCCTTTAAAAACCCTTTCAGAAAATTCTTCGTAAAATACTACAAAAAATCCTACAGAAAATCTTTCGAAAAATTCTTTCGGTAAATCCTCCGGAAAAGTCTTTCAGACTGCAGTACGTATGTAGAGCTGATCAAACAAATCCTCAGAAAAATATTAATGCCGCTAACATTTCAGCTAGACGGTTCGACAACGAAACAGAGCGACCGTAAAAGCGCGTTAATAGCCATTCCGATCATTTTTAAATCGACGATCAATAGTGTTTTCCGATATCGGCCAGTTGAAATAATTGCCGAAGAATTTTCTATGGACGTATATCGCATGGTTTAAATGATGGTAAAACACAACTTTTTAGTATAACCGATCCGTTTTTGTGGTAACCGTTTTTTCCTGCTCCCTTCCATTGTTCTCATGAAACCTATAATGAATTCAGAACGTCCGCCAATTGCTAGTGCCGATAAAAAAGCGGAACATTTTCAAATTGAATCGTTCAATTAGGAGGCCACGGTTGCACAATTCCGATATATTGAGCACAGTTGGGAATTTCATTTGTTTGAACCGAGAGACGATGCAAAACCAATAAGAGCCGGATTAGAAGGGATTTTCTGTTCTTTCGGAGCGAACGTAAATAGGCACAAACATGAGCCGAGCAAAATCTTTTCAGCTTTGCCGATACACGCACTCCATTTCTTTATAGCACGTATTACTTTAACCGTATACATTTGTTCGTTGCACAATATACCGATTTGTTTGCAACCGTCCGCTTTTCACTATGAAAATCGAATCGAATTTCCTTCGAAATATCAAAGCTCTCTCTTTTAAACATCATTAATTATCTATCTGTTTATCTTTCTTGCATCTGTTTCCGCCCACCTAATCAAGTTTTTTAATTTTTCAATTTGACGAAAATAGATATCTATCAAAGCGAGAGTTACGTCGAAGCGTTAAAATTGTGCAGCTGTAACTATCGATAATGCATATAATGAAATAGCGTGTCAATCAGATGCTTGTAGTGTACCGATCGTGGTTACAAAAAAAACAAAAAAAAATACGAGAAACATAACGATACTTTTTGTAACGAGCAAGAAATAACGCGGACATCACTCGTCGTGTTCGAAAAAAGCTGCAAGGTTAACCAATCCGAAATCGAAATGAAAGGAAATACCGGAAAAGAAAAACCAGCATCGAGGAAAACAGAATTGGCCACAATTTTCTTCCGACTCCCTAAGCTTTATCCAAAATCGGAACTTATGTTTGCTGTGATACGCTTTTCCATTTGTTTAGAAATTGAATTGTATGGATAACATTATTAACCAGAACCAAATTTTAACAATTAATAACCAAACGATTAACATCCACCGCTCGATCAATTCAGCAAAACGTATTATCATCTTTCATGTTTATCCTAGTATCCCAACCTCGGCGATTGAAGACGAATTAACAAAACATAATGTAGTGCTCTCATCGCCCGCTACCACAATGCGAACGGGCTTCACATCAGCTGCCCTTGCCCATATTCTAATCAATAAAAAACAATATTTTTTGCCCCGGATTCAGCCACGCTTACAACCGACAGCTTATTTATTACACATGAGAATATCACATACAGGATATTTTTAACTGAATAAGGCTCCATATGCCACCGACGTAAGCACAGGGGCCACCTAGCAGCCCAGTGCCCACACCTATTAATGACGAAAATGGAGGATAAAAGAAACCAACTGGCCAATATTCACCGATGGAAGCGAAACTCACTCCTGCTACATCGATGATATAGAAGAAGATGTTCTAACCAAAGTAATCATTGAAGCTAGACTCTTAGCTATACCCTTGTCCTCGTTGCACTCCTCCTTCAAAAAAAGCGAGTTCCTCGGTGGAACAGTAATATTACATATAATTTTTGTAAAAAAAGTATTACGGATACTGAAAAAACACAATTCGTTAACAAACCGTATTGAATACCGTAAAAGACGAGCGTATGCACATATTCTCGTAAGAATATCGAAAAAGAAATTCTGACAGGATTTTACATCTTCCATCAACCAAGATGTGTCGATTTTCACTGTGTGGAAGAAAACTAATTAACGGCAAGCATTACAAATCAAGTATCTACGCTTTATTCAGAGAAAACACCCCCATTATTAACATCGACGAGATGACCGATCTGTTGGCTTCCCAATTTTCTGCCTTATCGTCTAATTCCAGCTGCGGTGAAAAATGTATACATCGTAAACAAACGACTGAAGTAATAGCCTTCAGTTCTTGCAGCGAGGAAAATTGCAATTGTTATCTTTAGATCCCATCCAAAACTCAACCATCCGAATAGCCCCTGGAGCCTTCTACACCAGTTCCACAATGGAAGTTCCTTTACATTTCCGAAAGAAAATGCCAGCAGCTAACTTTCTTATTTCCATCCTTGTTACTCCGAGTCTTCCGGCCACTGAACTTCTTTACAATTTTCCGAGCCACAATTAAACTTCCATACGCATTCTTAACTACACAATCAACATCAAAAACAATTTCGAATCTCTTTTTCCTCAATTTGACAAATTTATTCTCACCCCCCGCCCCGCCCCGTCGCAAATGTATATTAACCTCACTCATTGGATTTTCAAACTCACACATATCAGTCTGAACATAATTCCATCCAAATCTACATATTCATTCCATATCCTCTATCACCATGTCGTCCTCGAAAATGTCAAATATACTGACTCCGTATGTTGTTTTACGGACGGCCTAAAATCGAAAGGTTTTGTTGGGTCAGGCTTTTTTGTACTTCCCACCAATCACCGATTTCGGCTTTTTAAGCACTGTCCGGTATTACCAACGGAATCCTTTGCTATCTTCAAGTGTTTTGAGTTCCTTTCCTCTGTTCCGCTTCTTTCTAAATACCTTATCCTTATCAACTCACTCAGTGTTCTAAAATTTCTCCACAACTTGCATACAGATAACGCGATTTTATAACGCATTCTTTTTTGCCGTGATCTCCTTACTCGATCTCAAATTTCCATAGTTTTTATTTGGATTCCTAACCATAACATTTCAGTCGAACAGATGTAAGGGTAGTGTACTAGGCAATTGTTGTTTGCAACGTGAGTATACACTCGCAAGACCACTTTTGTAACTGATTGTAGTCACTTGTTATCGCGCTACAAATGCAATCCCATGTGGGTCTGCTGTGTACTAACTATCGCGCATATGATGGTATACGTGGTGGTTTGCTATTGCCTTCCGTGTGAAATAGCGAGTATTTAATTTAATTTTTCGTAATAATTTCTGTCGTCGATCGGAATCGATCTCGAGACTTCCGTAACGGAAGTCAAGTGCTCTAGCAAGTAAGATATCGCGACGATACAAAGTAAGGTAAGTCCCACACCCTTGACAGAGCGTCTGGGATTGTTAAGTTAAAGTTCACAATATATAGGCCTAACAGCACTAATGGGTTTTTACTTTCCCAGATTTTTTTTGGTCCCCAATTACTTCAGGTTAGATAAACCTAAGAACGATTTAGATCCGGAAGGAGACACGCCTCGAACCCGTGACCTCTGATTTGGTAGCCGAGCATCTTAACTGCACTTGTAGCGCGATAAATCAAGCATTTACAATTAGTTCCAGGTGTGGTCTTGCGTGAAAACTCGCGTTGCATATGATAATTGCCATGAACACTACCTGCAACTGTACTGCCGGTAGTCCCCACTGAGATGACCGATGTAGAAGAAGAACCAAATCAAAAAGTTCAAGTCGTTGCCTTCTAATTTCATTACCATTATTCAGCAGAAACTAGTGGACACTTTTGTCCTTTGGCTACTTTAACGATGACTCGAGCAACAGTATCTGTACAAGACATAGGCTTTTCCGATGTATCACACAGTTCGTTATCGTAAAATCTGGGTGAGCTGTATCAGATTTTTGTAAAGCCCCAAAACTGGTGCCTGAACATCCGCCGTGAACTACAGCAGAGTACATCAAACAGGTTTACATGCTGAGTTAGGATTTACATACGAACAACCGAGATACAAACTCTTCATTCAATGCTCCGCCTTCTTTCATTTTCACATGCGGCTTCCAAATTAAATTTGAATGTATATATTTCTAAACGTTTGGCATAGATAAACGCTGGAATCGGAAGATCGCTTACCAGTATTGTTATTCTTTGGCGCATCCTTCGCCATGTGGTATAACAAAGTTTAACTTTCCATCTCGTTGTCCGCAAGATTGTAAGCATTTTTTTTGCAGTGCCCCTTAGTGCAGTTATAGCTAGATCAATAACGATTAGTGTTGCAGAATTTTCGGTTGATGTCATATCCGATGTGTAAATAATATAGAAGCTATCAACTGCGTCCTATGCTTACTGCCGGCCGTATTCTTCAAAGTATACCATTCAGTTTTCGGAATAAATCTTCATGCCAAACTCTGGCAAAGGCCCTTGTTATCATCGAACTCCAATGTTTGCGGGAACATAGCTAGGAGCCAAAGAAGAATTAGTAAACGCAAATAGTTTTTTAGCATGTAAATTGTGATTAGAAGGATATTAGAGGAGAGGGGATTTAAAGGACTTGGCTATTTTCCTTACATGAGAAGTAGGAGTAGATTGAACAAAAAAGGAGCAGAAAAGCTTTCTAACAGTTTTTCTTAACCGAAAAACAAATTTGGCTTTAGCATCGGCATTCTTGTCAGTGAGAAAATTGGAAAGGAAATTGGCGAGTGACTAATAGTGGACATACTCAAAAGTTCTCATTTCATTGCAGTGAGGAACGGGTTAAACTTTTTATCGAATTCTGATTCGGCAGAAAGAGAAAATCGAGAGACGGATAGAATAAGAGGTCATATTTTTGCACTGGTAGTAATACTACGAACCTGAAACTCCGAAAGGTTAACCTTCTATTCCTCCCTTATAGCGATAAAGACAATTCGTGCGATCATTAGTTATCCAGTTGTGTATTGTTCAAGTGTCTGTTTATATATCGCTCGTTATGATTATGAAGCGGCGTGACTTAAAGCAACGCTGCACAATAAAGTTTTGCGTGAAACCCGGCGAGTCTGCAAAAGAAACATTAGGTAAAGTGGTTAAAGTATGTTCGATAATGAAATCTTGTTCAGGTATTCTGCTGTGTGTGACGTGAAGAGTTTAAAAAAAGATAGTTGGGAAAGTATCGAAGGTGAGCTGCAAACTGGAAGACCGTTTGGAGTTGAAACTGACAAGAACGTGCAGCGTGTTGTGCGCCAAGATCGGTGGCTAACTGTTTGAATAATAGCAGGCGAACTGAGCATTGACCGTGAACCAGTTAGAAAGATTTTGTTGAAGATTTATGTCCGTGAAAAAATTTTGCGCAGAGATGCGGCTCCAAAAAAAACTTTTCAGAATAACAAAAACATAATGTTTGTCACGCATGATTGTCTTAACAGGTTGAAAACGATCCAGTTGTTCTAGATCGCGTAATTGCTGCCGACCAAACTTCATCGGTATAATCGGAAAACAAAGCAACAAGGAGGTCAACAGTAGTTGACTCCTGATTCATCAAGACCAAAACATCAAACACGAGCGAGTTAAAAGTGAAAAGAATAATGATTTGCTTTTTTGATAGCAACGGAGCGGTACACATGGAATTTTTACTTCCTCGAAAGTCTATAAATCAACATTTCTACCGTAAATTACTCTAACCGTTGCGAAAAAAAACAGCGTCAGAGATCTCCTTCATGACGACAATGCGCCATATTATCGCGCCTTCAGAAATTTTTGACCCCGAAAAGCATTCCGGTGCTACCGCAGCCCCGGATTTTCCTGTTCGCTCAGGGAGTCGCACAAGTCATGAAAAGAACGCATTTGAGTCGATAGCTGACATGCAACAGTCCCCAAACGGGGATACTTAGAGAAGTACCAAGTTGAAGCTTTTCAGAAATGTTACGAAACTGGAAAAAGCGCTGGAATCAGCGTACAGCCACATAAAAAGTAAGTATTTGGACGGTGATTGCTGCATTGATGTACTTTGATTTTTAAGTATACTACGTATTTTTCGCAATCAGTCTCAATAATTGTCAGACTTTGTATGTCAAACGACGACCGTTCATAGATAACAAAGCCACCAAAATACATCCGGCTGCGATGATTTTAAATTAATATAATAAACTTACAATTATATAATCGGTTTTTATTATTTCGATCACTGTTGTTTCTTTATAATGTTTACTTCATTCTCGTTAAATGGGGACAGAAGTTTCATTCTGTCCAGCGTAATCGTCACTCCGGACAAGTATGGTCAGAACTGCCGTATTCAGCGGTCAATAAAAAATCCGTTTACGAGACTATAATCAATTCCTGACATTGTAGCGTGCTAATAAATAAGAAGCTGCGAATGTTGTTCAATCGCCGAAAAAACATCGACGACTGATTTTAGTTTAGCGAAATTTCGAAAAGTATTACTTCGTTCGCGTTATCGGGACTTATAACAATCGAAAAATGACAATTTACCGTGTAGCATCGGTAGCGCTTCATTGGACAGGTAGAAAAATTTCAGTGCACGGACAATTTTATAAAAATTTTCTAGCCGAAGGCGCATCAAATGATGCGCGCGATATTTTCCAGATTAGTATTCCGGAGCCGGCGATGTAGCTAAATTGACACGGCTAAAAACTGAAATTTGCCTTCAGGTCAGCAAGGTGAAAAAAGCAGATCCGTTTTTAACTGTTTGTTCGTGCGAAGTGTTATGGTGCGGGGCTGGACGCAGGGGGGAATTTAAAGGAAGCAAAATAGCCGGCGGTTACTCACCGTTTTCCTTTTAATAAGTTAAAGTATCTGCTCGGCGCTTACTTCGCATCATCTTAATTTCGGTGACTGTTTTTTTCAGGAACGTACGAATTAATTTTTCTATATGAACTGAAGCTTTACGATCCAGAATAATTTTCTAAAACTTTCGAGGGGTACGCTGAATTTAACGCTACCCGTCTTTTTACCATCGCTCTCACTAAACCTACACGTTTTTTACACTGTCACTTGCTATTAACAAAAACGTAAACAAAAAAACACAAAAGAAAACCCAGGTTTACCTAATAACGATTCTATTTCCAATCCGTTTAATTTTTTTTCTCTTTCGAAGGAATTTGTCTTTTTCTCTTTCATCATAATTATTAACAATAAATTAACGATTACAGCGAAATCACTATTGGTTCGATTAGTTTTAGACGTTGTATGTATTTTTAAAAACGAAAGGCTTCTATGACATTTTTTTTTTTCTTTTTAGATAATTAATGACGCTAATAACGACGGAAATTCCTTAAATCCGTTACATTTAGTAATGGAAATTTTTATTATTAGGTAACCATCTGGATTTTTATCATGCTATTTACAAATATGTCTTTAGAAAGTGATAATTAAAAAACCTTCCCGGTTCTTAAATGAACTAATTTCGAATGAAAATCGATATTTTTTAATCTTATCCAGGAGAAGAAGGAGAAAAATAGTAACAGTAATCTATATTCGTTACTGACTCTGATAGCGTAACCCCCCTAAAAAAAACAGAAAGATATGTAGTTGACGGGGAATGTCTTAGTAAAAATACGAATGTGAAAGTTGGGCATGGCTGAATAATCGGTTAAGAAGATTGTCAGCAGCTTTTTCTCCCGACTACTCTTCTGACAGCCAAACTTGCACTTACTAATCAACCAGAACAGTCGAGTCCAGTGGCATCTTTTTAATAGAAAACTTGCCTACTACGATTATTTGAATATATGTGTTATGGCAGCTACTACAGTTACGTAAGATCGGGTACTCTGAATAAAGGAATTCAAAATAAAACCGAATAGGACATGAAAAACTTAAAAGCTGAGATAGGTAGATTACTTTTATCACCTTCCGAGATCGACACAAGATTGCGACTGCGTTACAAGCTAGAAACGCTATCGCATTCGTTAGTCGGGCAGCTCTGTGTCCGTAGAACGCTGGTGGGCCGTCGATACGTTCGCAGTTTTTTGGAATTGTACAGTATAGGCAATTACTTTTATAATACCTGGACTCGACGCGATGATAATCTTTTTTTATTTCATTTGTTTATGCGCTATTTTTACGGACATACTGTCAGCCATGTACGGAATTAACGGATTAGCTGTTTTTGTGTTATAAGCGAACAGTTGAACAGAGATGTTGCATTTTATTAGCGGCGATATTATAACTAATCGAAGTGTTTCATCCTGTTATTTTTGCTAAATGTTATTATGGGTATATTTCGTTTTTTTTTGATTTGTTACTTCAGCATTTGAAGCGATTAGGGCTATATTGAAGTATTTATATAGGTTTTTATTAACGAAATCGGCAACGAGTTGAAACGACATGTCACAGACGAGTGGTATAGTTCCGAATGGATATCTGGTACACCAGTTGTGTATCGCTTGTCGTGTAAACCGTTGAATTGAATTTATTGAATTTGGTACGGCTATTGATTTTCATTCGATGCACGTTTTTCCTTTACAGCATAAAGAAGCGATCGTTAAAGGTCTTGTCTAGAAAGAATGATTCTTGCATATCTATACAGAGACTCGAGCCTGTAAACACTTTTAATTTTAGAGATTATTTTTACAATTCCTCCGACACACTACGAAAATTAAAATTATAAACGTTGAAGCGTGTATATCTTATTTGGCTTTTTTATTCTTATGTCACCAGGGATGCCACCGCGAGTTTTATTCCCGCGGACCTACTTTATTACACTGCTATTATGATGATTATCGCTTTTAATATGATATTTATTATTATTATTTTTATATATATATATATAGTTTTTATTCACGCACACAAGAATGTTAATTATGATTTAGTTATTTATTACCAACACGTACATAGATCTTTCGAGGAAGGTCGACCGTAAGAACATTTGAATATTCTTATTTAAAATCAAAAATAATAAAATACTATAATTTAAATGATAAAATTTCCACCGAATGGGGTGATTAATATAAACTTAAATAAATCATATACATATCTCGAATTCCGGAGGGGTCGATGCCGATGATATAGTGATGCTGATTTGTTGTTCCTCTTCGTTGATCCTGTTTATCTATTTTCCTGACGTAGGACTTCTCATATGCGAATCTTTTCTTTCGTTTTATTTTAACTAAATTAATTCATTGATACTTTTTCGAATAAACGCGATAAAATGATTATAATTTTATACGGCCGAATATAATAACGGAAAGCGTCTGGCCAATGTAGTGGGCCACCGGCGCAGACTCCCACTCAGCCTTTATTTTAACTGTCTTTTTCCGACTCCAAAATCTGACTGATTATTCGTGAACGTATTTCCGATCTCCAAACCAAATCGAAGTTCCCTCCACCGTCGGACGGCGTTTCCTCCAGCACTATTTCCATTACGTCAGACGTGACGTAACATCACTCCAGGCATCATCATCCCCGATCATTCGCCGAACTACACACACATTTACACTCACGCTCGCCTTAAATTCTATGTTAATTACTAATTTGTTTATTATATTTATTATTCATGTAATGTACACATTACAACGTAAAAGAAAGTATCCGATGGTTTTAAATAAAATTGTTACGATTAGTGCAAAAAAAAAAAAAAATAAATAAATACGAAGATGCGACTTCTGCAATAAATTCTAAACTTAAACATTTCAAACTTACACGATGAATGAAAAAAACATTCCCCCCGTAGAGATTCATAATTAAACATTTAAAACTAAACATTCTCTCCGTAGAGATTAATTTCTGATGATGGTAAGTGTAATCTTTCTGAAACGTTAAGTTTTAAGATGAATTTTTTAAACATCGCGTTTATCTACAGTAAATTGTTTTCCCAATTTTAAACTTATGTATTTCTCGCGCTTGCACTAATCTCTCGGTTTCGGTTTTTACATTAATACTCAAGCGTATATTCTAGTCCGCTTCTTTTCCGACTCATCGAAATACGCAACCTGACTATGATCCTATCGGTACAATTTTTACGCCGTATCTTTTCTTTATTCTGCTCGTCATCTACTATCTGATCATCGTCCATCTGTTTGGTAGACTGCGGAATGTAACACCACATTTAACTAAAGTCGCACCATTTCTGCAATTTTTCGGTTTTATTCCACGACAAAAATTTAGGCTAATGCAAGCGGAGACAGGTTTATGAAGCTGCAAAGAAATCCTTTTGGAAGAATTTATGTTACTTGAAAAATGACCGAATTCCCATCCTCTGAACGTAACTGCAATGTTCCTGATGATAGCCTAAATTCCTTTCACTGATTCTGTTGCTCCTGTCCATGTTTCGTCTTTCGATGAACTGTATTCCGCTCCGATTTTACGAAATTTCCCTTCTCATTTCCTAACTTTTGACTTCGATATTAATGTATTAAATATGTTCCCGTTAAAGTCTTCTAGCTCCACTCCGGGACTTGGACATTATTATACTTTATCTTGTCTTGAAAAACCTGACTGAATTTCCGTAATTAGCTGGAATTCTAGAGTACTATCAATAATCGTTTTTCCTTCCAATTATATGATTATCTTCGGCTTCGCACTTCAAGTCTTCTCCACTATCTGAACCAGAATGGTAACTTTATTATTCTGCGTATACGTTCACGATTCATAATTATTTTCCGCGGGTTCCTGTCTGCTCGAAAACATCTCAGTCGATGAAGCGGCGGATTTTTTAGCTCAGTTGCTGTGTTTCCTTTCTTAAGAAAAATTCTAACCTGTAATCTGCCGCTGTGTAAAAGTTTTAATTCCAAATTTCGATCGGACATGTACACTTTGTCTTTTCCGAGAATTTCACCTGCCTGCTGTACTACTTAGGCTTACTGCTAAAATCCGTGGTTCCTTTTGTTTCCCTCACTTTTCACCGTTTTCGCTTTTCGTTGTCTCATCGTCCTCTTCACTTAACCGATGCAGTTGTCTGAAACTTTCATCTTGTTCCGTGAAGCGCTCCATACTCCAGAGTTTGCTGAGACACATGCTCCTTGTAGTGTTTTTTTATATTCTGCTCTTTCCTTTCGTACGCACTATTTCTGCCACATCGATTATTTTTTATAAACGAAATCCGATTGGAATAAAATATGATTAAATTGTTTTTAGATAACTTTAGTTGACAAATCGGGGAAAAAAAAAAATCTTTTAAAAGTAGAATCGTTTTGCCGGATATTTCTGAAATTCTGGTTTTGTAACATTTCTGATTGGTAGGGAGATACCGGAAAACAATCATCTTCCGGTCTCGTTCACTTGCACTTTTTTTAGGGTTACATTTTAAATTTGTCCGTCAAAAAAGTGTCGACTTTTCGTTTTTTCTGTTGTTTTTCTTTCATGGCATCTAATATTTTGAGCACTTCAACGTCGATTTCAAAAAACTCAAAGACTCAATTTTTCTCGTAATAAAAATTTTTGAACGCACGCGTGTAATTCTTAACTCCTGGTGATCGATGTTTGCGCGATTTTTTCCCCATCTTTGGTTTCCATGACGGTCGGCTGCGTTTAACATTATCGTTCCATTCATCCTTTACGCTGAAAATCATAGACTAAGCCCATGTTCATGCGACCCCCCACGTCTATCGTTGCGTTGATTTTTTTCCCGTTTGCCGGTTTTCAATTTCAAGAGAAGTATCGTCGTCGCTATTTCGACTGTTACAAAAACCCGAATTTATTTCACACAACTCCGTCGCACGTTCGTTCGATGCGAATTTTCGATTGGCTCTTCCTTCGACGAATTCTTAACATATGCTGCGAAACGCTGGCGCCGCGGTCTGTAAACAAATACTCGAATAATAAATTCGATCGTTGAATAGAAAGAGGACGCGATTCGAGAAATTTCTTCGAGGAACAGGCGTGGAACGGTAAAATTATACACAGGTAGGCAGGCACATGAAAGAAGAGCGCCGGAACCGGTAAAAGTTGAAATTCAGTTGATCGCTTTAAAAATGTATCTCGTTCGCCGCTTATGTAACTACGACGATGACGTAAGATATACGCGGATGATGATCGCATTATTATTACGCGGCTGGCTGGCGCAGGTATTAGTCAAGCGCACTGTATCAAGGTGGAGCAGGTGAAAAATAACGACATAAAATATGTCCTTCTTTCGACGACTCTATTATAAAAATGTTTTCCCGCCAAATTTGTCCTCCTACTAGTCTACTGGCGGCGCTAGGGAACGCTGTATAAATTTTTATTTTCCGCCTTGTCCTATACGGCGCTGAACAATTCTACATCTGTAACGTTTCTATTTCGTTTCTGCTTATCCTTATTTATATTTACAACGATTTCCACTTCGCTCGCTGTCTTGGCATCGTTACATATTTTCCCGTTTTATCGCCCATCCTTTTCCGCTGTTCTTTTTCTTTTCCCATGCAGGACCCGCTTAGTTTTTCGTTCGCTCGCCATTCCGTAAATAGAGCGTGTGCTTCACGTCGGATCGTTTGGTAATTTCGCGAGGAGGTGTTATGTGGAGCAGAGCTCTTTATAAAAGTATCGTTTCGATATCGCAACTTCGCAATTCAACGCTAATATCCTCTATTTCCTACAACTGTAGATTTACCGTGTTGATAACGCAACGATATCGCAATATTGTACGGTGGTGAAATTTGACTTAAAAAACAACTGAAATTATTTGCTCCGTGCAAACGGCTGCATTTTACGACTTCGATCAGTGCGGAACAACAGTCATCGTTTGCGAAAATATTACGTTACGAATCATTGAACATCGAACTAAATGTACCGTAGTGCGGTAGAACATTGTTCACCGGATCAGTTTTCGAAAAACTGTTTTGCTTTTTGTGCCCCCCCCACTCCGATGGGTGTTTTAATCCCTTTATTATGTTTAAGCACCCTGTCTTTCGTTCTTTTTCAGGTCAAAAATAATGCCATCTGTTTTTTAACCGTACTTGCCGGCAATGGAAGCGTTACAGAAAAATATTCCTTTAACTTGAGTAGCATATGTTTATGTCAATTAATATTTAATACTGCTTTATTATTAAATGATTTCTTTTTATTTTTAGGAATAGAAGAATCGCAGGCTAACCTGGTCTGCCCACGTATCATATACTAAACAACGCATCCAATCAAGGAACAGGCTGCTCTCTCAATTAATCGGTAGGAAATCTAAACTAAATTTGCCATGTAAACGGCTAATATACTCCGCAATCCTGGCACCAATCTGGAGGTACGGTATTGAAGTCTATGGCGCTACAAGCAGGAGCCATTTCAACCAAATCCAGCAGATGCAGTCCAGGATACTCAGGCAGATAGCCGACGCTCCTTATTTTGTCTCAAATAGGACTCTCCATAGCGATCTGAGGATACCATACACGCATGAATATTATAAAGAGCAGTATAGGAAATTTTTCAATAAGCTGAGGGACAGTGAAAACATTGCAATTGCCAGCATGCATCATAGAAACATTCAAGCGAGAAGGCTTAAAAGAGTATGGACCAGAGACATCCTGGACCCAGGTTAAGAAGATCCTGATTACTCTTAGAGACACAGCATATATAAGCTGGCTATTTTCTCTTTTTGTCTTGTACTAGATTTTACTATTTGTTAATAAGCTGGCTATTTTCTCTTTTTGTTTTGTACTAGATTTTACTATTTGTTATCTTGGCTTATCTACTTATTTTACGTACTTTACGCACTTTAAGGTTGTAATACTATTATTTATGTCCTTTTTCAAGGGAAACAGGCATATAAAACTGTAATTATTACTTAAGTTTAACCTATAATTAAGCTGTTAGCCTCGCCAATTGTGGTCAACAGACCGGGGTGGCTTAGAAAAAAAAAAAAGAAAAAAAAAAAAAAAAAAAAAAAAAAGGAATAGAAGAGTGCGTTCGGGTTGTCCGAAAAATTGAATTACTTCTTCGCGGTCTTTTAATTAACGTCGCTTATCAGCAAACGCTCGTCGATAGATTAAAGTGGACGATGCATCACATTTCCCATAAGAAATTTCTCTTTTATTTCATTAAGGATTTGCGCTAATATATAATTATTTGTTTGTTTTTAGCATTTTAGTTTTGTCGGTAGTTTCCATTATCCTCTTATGCTTCAATTTAGGATATTCTTCCATTTTAATATTTTCTCCTGTAACATTCCCGTAGATCTATGCTACCGGATGTTCTTTGATATTGTTTTCAAAATTGTTATGTGTAATTTATCCGATTTTTCTGTGACCGATTTTCTCTCGTGTCCGCATTACTCTTGATTTTGCCGGTGTGTAATATGTGCTACTTTCGAAGTTTTTTTTTTTATTTGGGCGATTCTTAAAATTACAGCGGAAAGTTTAGAAACACTGTTCACCCGTGGAAAGGTCAATGGAAGGAGAGGTCGAGGTCGTGCGCCGACCAGGTGATCGGATGCGCGATCTACAAAGCGGCTGGCCATACTTTTCAGGATTGTGTACACATCGGACGGGACCGTATTTGTTGACGCAGCCTGATCTACCGGGTGAAAAATCATGGTCACGATAGCCCTGCTTGTGGGTTGATACGATTCAATGACGATGTGTATTTCTTTTTTTACGTAACGTACATCTTTAATAGTAAGTGTTTACAACTACCGAAGTCTTGTAATTTTGTACCATCTCTGTAATTTCACAATTCAATTTCTCACAACTCTCATCTGCTCCCATATGATGTACAGGTTCGTTTTTAGTTTTAGTAATATTTATTATTGGATTATTGTCCTGTGGGGCTTACCGGATCAGGTCGTATTCGGACTTTAACGTAAATTATTTTCGACCGCTAATATACACAGAGTTGTATTATCCGCAAATGCAAGCGTCTCATAACGTATTTCGTTGTTTTCTTAATTTGTATATGTTTATGTTATGCGTATAGGTAACGTAATACATTTCACGAATTGTATAATACCGCCGTGTATAGTTGCCAACTTCTTGAATAATCGGATTAAGTATAAACCCGGAGAAAACGAATGTTATGAAATACGGATAAAATGAAGAAAACGCACATAAATATAAATTTGGAATAAGGCGCTACAGAAAAAGCAGATAGCTATATATAATTAGGTAAGAAATTTACATCTGGACAAAACAACCCTACACATGAAGTTAAAAGAAGAATACTGCTCGGATGGATAGTTTTCGGTAGAATAAAAACGATTTTACAACGTAAGGTAGGTTAATAAAATCGAGCCGAACTGTTTAATCAGTGCACCATACCGGTGTTGATGTATGCAGCCGAAATCTGGCCTCTAACAAGAGAATTGATGAGTAAAGTCAGAAAGTTTGAAAAACAAATGGAATTACTGGGAATAAGATTAAATGACAAAATCAGAAATTCCGATATACGAAAGAATTGCAACAAACAAATAGGACTGGACATGTTGCAAGATTAACAGACTGAAGATGGACAGAGGAATTACTGAAGTGGCGGCCATACGCAAGAAAACGAAAACAAGGAAAGGTGGTCTGACGATGTAATAAAAAAAGCATGGATAAGGCTCATAACAGATAACTGTGGAAGAATCGGGAAGAGAGCTAGGTGAAATATTGGCGTCAGAAGGCTGTTTGAAAAAGAAGAGTCTTTGAACACTAAATTTAAATTACAACAAAAATTAAAAGCTTCCCAACACTAGGATTATAGAAAAAAAGAGACTGGGTTATTATTCTCATTAAATTGTTTCTGGATGTTATAGTTTTAATTTGGAAGTTTTTTTTTTTTTGTTTTTTTTGAGGGGGGAGCTAACTAGGAGCAACAGACGAATCGATCAAGATACCTGTGGATTAAATTAAAATGAACACCACATCTTAGATTTTAATCTAGTGCGAGATAGAACGAATAAAGGAAACTATAACAGGAACAACAGATAAGGAAGGGAATGAAAGAATGCAGGCAGCGTCGTGTAGAGTAGCTTGATTAAGATCTAAAAGTTGCGAATAAAAGAGTGAACGCTTTATTTTTCCGGAGTATAGTTTTGTAATACTTTGGCAGACTTTTCCGTTTCAATATTTTCCTATGCTGCTTGTAACAGTAATTTCGAAGTCCAGTATTATACTACCCTTCGTCTATTTTCGATTATCCAGTCAGCACTTTTCCTAAACACTTTCGCTATTATTGGTCTCGGCGCTTCGTTGCTTCGCGTCGGTAACTTCTGAGAGATTTCTTCTTCATCTATTTCAACAGAAATTACCTTTTCGTGATTGTCCTCATCATTTCGTTTGCGTTTCCATTCGCTGTTCGGCTCATAAAATTCGCAATACCTTCTCTTTTCCAACATTGTTTTAACTCGTGCGTTGGTGTATTTGTTAATCTGTCCTTCGAATACTTTCTGTTATTTCAATTAACATCTTTTTTTTTTATTTTTTATTTCCAGCGTTTGTTTTTCGTTACGTACTTTAACATCCTAATACTGATTGTTTTACTAGGGATATTTAATTTTTAAAAAACTTTATGCTCCGCATAATACTATTTCTGATTTAAACTTCCTATTCGTTTTTCCTGTAATTTCGCTACAAATAATATCGCTGAATTGTTCTTTTTTTTTTTGCGTCTCTAAAGGTTTTTGTTATTTTATTTTCCGCTTTCTTCCACGTTTAAAATAGAAATGGTCTATTAGAGTACAAAACTTTAACAATTATAAACGCTTATATATTTTTTTTAATGCGAAATCGTGGTAACTACTCGCTGTGTGGGAAAAGTTACTATAGCGTTAATATAATGACGACTTTTGATTGGGATTAAGCGTTGAATTTTCTCTTTGTTGCACTGATTTGTGTATTTACTTTTTTTTTGTATTCTTCTGTTCGACTGAAATCGCCTGTAATTATATTTTCAACGAGCGTATTTATTGTATTTATTTTATTCAATTTAACTTTTTCGAGATACCTGGTAAACTTCAGCTTCTATCGGGAGCTATGAATCGAAAATTTGCAATACTTCATCGTGCAGAGAATTCAAATACGCGTAATAATTATTGAAAACGAATAAACAGCGCTGTCCGCTGTTTTCGGTTGCATTCAAAATGTACAATTTAAATATCTTAATTTCTATGGACCCATTTCGTACTTTGAAGCGGAGTGCCCCCGTTAGTACAACCTTCCCGGACATTTACGATATATTTAATTACAACGTGTTTTCGATTAGTTTTATTTATAAAATACTATCATCGTTAGGCTTGTGTCACTATACAAATATTATAAATAAGAAAAACGAAGTGAATATTAATATAATACAAAAGCGATCCTTATTTTTCTTACTTAGCTAAGTCATCTTTCTCGGCGATTATAGCCTCGATTCGCCTTGACACGCTGTTGCTACATGATTTTACACAGTTTTTTTGTTCACGATGATTCTAGATTAAAATAATTATTTTATTTAACTGGGTTTTTTACGGGTATTACTGTTTTTTCAGAAATGTTCATACGTTCTCGATTGGATCCGTATGAATTTTTAGATCAAGGTGCAATAAAGAGGCATGTTTAAAGGTTTTTATAGTACACATGTCTATAGTAGGAGAGTCTGTCCCGCATATAAACATTAAATCATCCGTGTGAGAATTATAGCCTGTTTTGTAACACTTTATTGTACGAAAATACGATTAATTTCGTCGAGGACCGTAGTAGTTCTCTTGCTACTAACGACCGACGTATTATAATTTTGTTGGCAGTTTGAAACTATACAGTCTGGACAGTATTTTCACCGAAGCGTCTTCGGAAATGTTTTAAATCCGTTTTCATTTATCTGAAATAAAATACATTAACAAGTCGCCTAAAATTTGCTTCATTAACATACACTGAATAAATGAAATGAATAGATGACACTGATTTCCAGAATTGCAAATCTTTCACTGATGCTTTTTGTCGGCTTTTATATTCCATTACTACTGATAAGAGCCAATCTGCGTTTTTTGAAAGTGCACTTTACAAAGTCGGTGCTGCTGTCAGGGTCAGATTATATTTGCTTTACCGTGCTAAATCGTCTTTGAACTCAAACATTCAAAAAACGGGTATCCGACTAAGTTCCGACTTCCCCATTCAGCAGACAAAGTGCATCCTCGACTACAATTTTTTCCGCGATACATTTCACAGATAATTATCTGAGGCCTGTAATTTAATAGAAATTCCTCGGTTCGAGAAATTTTCCGGTTTAATCGATGCGCTCTCATCACTGCAAACTTTCTACCGGTTAAATCACTCATTACGGAACTTTATAATTTTATTCGCTTGTAATAGAAAACACACTTAATGCTATACAGACTAATATAACCGGAGAAATGAAAACGATAAAAAAACAACGTACACTGTCTCATCCGTATCATAAACGGTAACTGAAAAATGGCTTCGCACGCATTCATACACGTTTGGCGTCGTGCGATCAATTGACTTTGCTACAACGTGCTGTTAACCTACTATAAAGTCTTGCTATAGCAATGTAAGTGGTTTGATCTAAATACCTCTATTATATAAAGCTGCAAGAAAAAAAAATTTTACAAACCGTTCTATAGTAGCTAGAGAGTTCATTTTTTTTTTCAATCGACGTATTTTCTTCGTCACATCATAAGAAATTATAAGACCCTCAAAATTTTAAAATTAAAAAGGGCCTAAATTTCGAAATATGTGAAAATCAAGTTTTAAGAAAAAAATTGTTAAAAAATTCCGCAGCCGGTTCTATATGAGTTATGGTAATAATTTTCTTTTTAATCTGCAAACTAAGGTCTGCAGAATACAGGAAAAATGAAAAATTCGAAAAATTTTGATATTTAGAGAACAAAATTTGTGAAAATGCACGCTTGAAGCGGTAACCCCGGAAACTAAAAAAAAGTCCACAGCCCTTTCCATGGTAGCTGAAAGTTCAGTCTTTTTTTTAAATGATGTATTTCAATCGTTAGAATATAGGACGAATACGAAACCCCCGAAATTTTGAAATCGAAGGACCCAAATTTTGAGAAATGTAAAAATCAAGCTTTAAGCAAAAAGTGTTAAAAAATTCCGCAGCCGGTTCTATATGACTAATGGTATTGATTTTTGTTTTAACTTGCGTACTGAGGTCTCCAGAACACGGAGAAAATATATAATTAGAAAAATTTGGATATTTAGCGACCAAAATTTGGAAAAACGCATACTTACAGCGGTAAGACTGGAAACTAATAAAAAGTCCACAGCTCTTTCTATGATAGCTGCAGGGTCATTCCTTTTCTTAAATCATATATTTCAACAGCCAGAATATAGGAAAAATACAAAACCTCAAAAATTTTAAAATTAGAAGTCCCAAATTTTGAAACATGTGAAAACCAAATTTTAAGAAAAATTTTAAAAAAACACTCTACAGCCGGTTCTATATTAGTTACGGTATTGATTTGCTTTTTAACCTGCACTCTAAGGTCTCTAGAATAGAGGGAAAATATAAAATTCGAAAAATTTTGATATTAATGAACCAAAATTTTGGAAAATACGCGCTCAAATCGGTAAAAAATGTTTACAGCTCTTACCATGGTAGCTAGGTGATCACTTTTTTTTTTTTTAAATAAAATATTTCCATCGCTAAAATATAGGAAAAACAAGAAATCTCCAAAATTTCAAAATTAAAGTGCCCACATTTTGAAAAATGTGAAAATCAAGTTTTAAGAAAAAATATTTAAAAAAATTCCACAGCCGGTGCTATATGAGTTATAGTATTGATTTTCCTTTTAACTACACACTAAGGTCTGCAGAATACAGGAACAATAAAAACTCGAAAAATTTTGGTATTTAGAGACCAAAATTTGGAAAAACGCATGCTTAAAGCGGTAAGATTGGGAACTAATAAAAAGTCCACAGCTCTTTCTATGATAGCTGCAGGGTCATTCTTTTTCTTAAATCATGTATTTCAACAGCCAGAATATAGGAAAAATACAAAACCTCAAAAATTTTAAAATTAGAAGTCCCAAATGTTGAAAAATTTGAAAATCAAATTTTAAGAAAAATATAAAATAAAAATTCCACAGCCAGTTCTATATAAGTTACGGTATTGATTTTCATTTTAACCTGTACACTAAGCTAGAATAGAGGGAAAATATAAAATTCAAAAAATGTTGATATTAAGGAACCAAAATTTTGGAAAATACGCGCTTAAAGCGGTAAAAAAAAGTCCCAATTCCCTAGTAAATTATACATATACAAAAAACAGGATACATTTCATAATGTGACCGGAGACTGTGTACCTACGAGCGGACGTAGCGTAATAGTTTTATCATGGTTTTCACCAAGTAGTTAAAGTCGAGTGATGTTTCAGAAACTATTCTGTGATGTAACATCAACCGGAATGTATATACATCACAGCAAAACACTTCAAAACAATGCATCCACAAAAAAAAGTAAAAATCAGTCAAATTTATAATATTGATAATTGCACGGAACTGGTGTACTCTAACCGGAGCTAAACAGCCAGCGAATTCTCATTTTTCAATACAATTATGGGTGTGACTAGCGTTAGTTGCTAAACCGAAAAAATGGTCCTTTATGCCAACCTTTTCAGTCTCCTAGTGCCTTCCTAGTTCATACGAGTTAGGATATTATTAAAAATGGTATTCATTTTTTCTCACTATTATTTATTTTTCTCCTCTTCCCCTTAGCGTCTTAATATTGGGAACGGGTTACATTGAAAAGTGACGTCTTGAGCAACATTACTTTAATATTCCTGTTAATTATTAAACCTAAGTAAACTATTCACTTTTAGCAGCTCTGGTGACAGATTCTTTGGCGTGGAATTGATGATTACGAAAAAGTAGAAGTACAATTATCTTTCGGTCACCTTTACCTTCCTCTATTTCCTTTCGGTAATAATTACCCAGTTCAGTTCCGAATAGACCGGCGGCACACAACTTGATCCTCTTGGCAGCACACTGCACTACCTGTTCTGCAAATTCCTTACTCTTCCGGCTCATGATTATTCTGTATCTTCTCGTAGACTGTTTGCGTTCATCATTAGTCCGAAAAAAAAAATCCTCCGCATAATATCTTGTTTATGCTAATATGGGGTGAAACAAAATGCGGCAAGTGCCATTTCCTTGGCGTACAAAATGTTTCTTATCGATTTGGATGAAAAAAATTAAACTGTTTCCATAAGTGTTTCTTTTAGTAATTTTCATTCGGAGCACCTCCTGGTTTTTTGGTATTCGAGATTTCAGAATTAGGTTTTTTGAAGTTGATCGTTGCCCCATACCGGTTTTGTCGTCAGCAAATTCGGGATGCAAGCATTTGACCTTTTGCTTTTCCGGGAATGTTCGTTATTACCATTCGATTATAGAATGAATTTACCGTAATTTGTTTCTTGTTTTTTCTTTTAATCTTCTTCAAAACTTTTCGAAACATTGTAGAGATCCTTTTTTGCGTTATCTTCAATTACACGTTTGAACTTTATCTCGACCGAACCGTGCCTTTGTAACCTCATTTTAATTTGCATTATTCATTATAAGTATATTTTATATATAATATTTGCGTTGCATTGTCGTTTTTGAAAAAATATAATAAAGATAAACTAATAATTTTTTTTATTGGTTTTCGGGATTCACTAAAACTCCGAATAATTAAATATGTATTTTTTCAATATTTTCACTAACATCATGTTTCACTATTAACGAAATAACACTTATTAATGTATATATAATTCCGTCGCGTTTTGAAGCTCAAGTCTATTACGGAGTATCGTGAAGTTTTTGAATGTGGTAAATATTTTAATAAGCGTTTATTCCAGTTGTACAAATATTCTTTCAAACATAAACACGCCTGTGTACCTTTTATCAGTTACAATCCTTCGTAAACGGAATTGGACGAAAATCCGCGGAAATCCCCGGTTGTTCCTGATATCAACAGCAGACCATGAATTTCGAAAGCACTGAATAGTATTTACAATTCTATCGTGTTCTGACAGAGGAATTTTTGGATTACAATACACCTAATTATTTCGTATATGTTAGCTTCTACATACACACATTGTTGTAATATTTTTTAGCGATGCATATTAAATATTAAGAGCACCGTCTTCTTTCTTCTTTGTTCTAAAGGCTTAGCCTTGTCGGTGCGACTGATCGTCGGCGACTACCTATTCGTACATTTTTAGCTGTACAGATATCGGTAGGAGGGTACTAGGCAATTGTTATATGCAACGCAGGTGTACACACGCAAGGCTTTATTCGGAACTGATTAGTAATCGTTTGATTTATCGATATGCAAGTGCAGTCCCGTGTGGGTCTGCTGTGTACTGATCTAGCGCGCATATGATGTCGAACGTGGTGATTCCCATTGCCTTCCACGTGATTATTAGCGATTATTTATTTATTTATTTAATAATTCTTGTAATAAGTTCGTCGTCGCTTGGGATCGAACCCGTGACCTCCATATCGGAAGTCAAGCGCTCTTGCAACTAGGCTACCGCGACGACATAAGAGCACCGTATGTAATTTATTGTTTTACTCGTTTCGTTTCGTACTTAAAGCATTGTGTATCTAAAAAACCGTTATACTTATTTTTTTTCTATTTTACTTTATTAATGATTTTAAATTTTATTTGCAAAATTAAAAAGTTTTAAAATTGTTAAATGATACACATACTCTGAGGTTTTGCCTCCACTGTATACGACAGAAAGCATTGCCGATTTTACTTTAATGGGATATTGTTTCCAAACAGATTAAGCGTTTAGGAAAATTGATATTATTCTGATTATTTATATATATTTTTTTATATATATATATATGTATCCGTTGTAGATAATGCATTATAATAAATTTAATAAAATCTATAAAATATACACTTTGACGTTTTTTTGTTTAATTTATTAACTTTTTATGTGAATACTGTTTTAAAATTATAGGGTAACATTACTATATGATTTTTTATTTTAATGGTCTAATTATAGTAGGATTATTTTGACTCTAATGTTTTTCACGCTTTTATGAATTATTAAAAGACAATATAATTTCATCGGTTTTAGTCTGCATTAAGGTTTGTTCGAGATCAGAGGGCATATAAATCATGTTGTCTCCGTTTTCCGGATATGTTACTGCATACCCAGCTTTGTTCTGTATGCAAGTTTGTTGAACATCACTGGCTCCATGGAATTTTACTCGCCATATTGACTTCTTACATTTCATGTCCGTTTTACAAACTGATTGCCGCCGAACCGCAACAATGGTTAAAATATTTTCCACCTTACTCCAACTTCATTAGCGGAGAAGAAGTAGCGTTTGTCACGTAAAATGAGCGCGTGGATCTAGTCGTATGGTTGACCACGTGTCTCTTGGTCTTAACGGTCGCGTTTCTTTTTAAAATTTAAAAGGAGGTTGTATTTCTTTGGTGCACGTTTCTGCTAACGACAAACTCTTATATAAAAGCCGAGGTGGCTCTCGAATAAATGTCAAAACGAAGTGATTTCTCAGCAGATTAATTGCGTCTTAGGATAAAACATTCTGTTTTCCACACGACTTCCATCTTATGAAAACTATTCAATTAACGCAGAACATGCGTCGATTTTTCTAGTATACGATTAAATATCACCTACCGACATCTACTATAACGAAACTCTTAACATTCGTTTAATCCGAAAAGTCTAGTCTAATAAACTTAGGCTGAATGGAGTTACTCTGTCGAAAAAAAAAAAAAAAAAAAAAAAAAGATAAAAGTATATTTTTGTATTTCGGTATTCTTATTAGTTTACTGTAATTGCGTAAATTTAATTTTTTAATTTAAAAAAATTCGAGTCATTCCGATTTTAAAACTAACTTGTTGTTTCCGTTTCCTAAAATTATTAAATGTTTCTTTAAGCGATATTGGAGATGACCTGTAAATTGATACAAGATTACGAACACGAATTAACAGGAATACGGTAAAATTTTTCGGGCACATGACAACAAGAACGGGCTCACTCATATATACAGCACTGCAGGGAATACTAGGAGAGCGTAGAAATAGAGCAAGATGCCTCGTACGATGGACTGATGGAATAAAACAAACAACTGGACTCACAATGGTAATGGCTACTAGGATGGCGGGATGCTGCGAAAAATAGAATAAAGTACATATTTCGTAACAAGAAACTATATGTATTCACGGTATTTGTGATAATTAGTCTTTTTTCAGTTCAGTAAATTACTTTAAATTTTTGAAGTACCCATAACATTGAGCGTTAAGGGGAACAAAACTGGTCATTGTGATTGCAGTAGTGTTGTTCGATTAGTACGTATATTGACTACTGATCGGTTCTTTGAAGGTGTGGCTTGTCAGATGCGTTTCAATGAATCGAAACCTACACAATCACCACTGCTCAATTCCACACATCCAGAGCAGCGCGCTGTGATTCGTTTTTTGCTTTCTGAATAGGTTAAGCCTTGTGAAATATACCGGAAAATGTGCAGGCACAGTATGGTAGTTCATGCATGAATTTCTTAAGTTTATTCATGGGTCGAGCAATATAAAAAACGGTCTCAAAGTGTGCTGACAGAACACAGTGGACTGCCAGCTGGAGTTTCGGCACTGGTACTGATGATAAAAACGTCGAATGGCCGATTTTAGATAACAGACGGATTTCAGTCGAAGAAATATCATCTGAATTAGGTGGCAGCGCCTAATACATAAAACCATTCGCGAGACCCTAAATTTTCAAAAAACCCGCGCCAGATGTGTTTCCAAAATGTTGTCAGCCGTTCCCAAAGAATCCCGTTTAAAAATCTGTCTAGAACTCAAAAAAAGGTTCAACGAAAAAGGTAAGTGTCATTTTTCGGACCAGTGATGAAACGTGTGTGCAATATTGTGAACTAGAATCAGAAAAACGGAACGTGATTTGGAAATATCCCGAATCACCTGCGGAAAAGATATTCAAGTCGTGTCCATTTGCAAATAAAGTACTTTTGACTATTTTTTTTTTATTTTTTTTTCGGACATGCTCGATTTTTCGTCATTAATTCGGAAGATGGGCGTATTGTTAATGACCAATCACATGTCGAGTCCTGTACAAGCAATTAAGGCCAGCCGTCAGGCGAAAACGTCGAGGATTGATTACAAGAGAGGTCGTCTTCCATTAAGACAATGCCCCGTTCATATAATGTAGGACATTTTGGAAAAAATGGATTGCGACCTTTTCTCACACCCGTCATAAATTCCTCATTTTTTTCCTTTACGGGGGAAGAATTCCGCGGGAAACGAAGATGTTAAAAGGAATGTGGACAGCTGGCTCCGTAGCCAACCTGAAGTGGAAAAGCTGCACGCAATTGAATTGTATTTTCGTGTAAAGAGAGATTATTCAAGAAGTAAGATGTATTTTTTATAAAACATATATGAATTTTTACGATTTTTATACCACATTTTTTCCGTTTACTTTTTTAAAATGTATAGACTAATTTTTAAAAAAAAACATTTTCCTTTTTTTTGTTCAGTAAATACATAAAAATAACAACTTTTGATCGGCTTTTTCATCGGGCCTGCAGGCAGCTTTAATTTATTTGTTTTTAAAAATCCTTTTCATAAAATATTCGAACGAACTTTTTTTAAAAATTAAACATATAAATACATTAAAAAAATTCAATAATTAATTAAGTCTTCCGTCGACTAGCTTCGGATTTTAAAAATCCATAATCGCATTAATAATTGATACGAATGCGGATTTTTAAAATCCGAAACTAGTCGAAAATTTGATTAGTTAATATTAACTTTTTTTTTTTTTTTTTTGGTCTGTTTGTATGCTTGTTTATTTTAATATATTAAATGGTACAAAAAAGGTTAAGTAACAGAAATTCTTTACCAAGTATGTATGCTTTTTTTTGTTTTACTTCAATTTAAAATCTAGGTTCCGCGACTATTACGATATTTACCGAAGAAGATCACTTAGTAACACGTTGTAAAATTTAAATAAAATCTAGTTTATCTGACGAAAGTTGGCGCAGTCTTTACAGTTGCTGAAAACGAGTGTCCACAAAGTGAGCAAGAAAATACTCTACAGCCAGCGCAGCCAATTTTAAATCTATTCTTTCTATTCACTAACAGTTTACCGGATTATATATATAAAGAACCATATACGAATACAAATTCGATAATTGTAATCGTATAAAAACGCGGCAAATTATCGGTCGGATTGAAAAAGAAAACTTTAATTTTTAATCATTTCAAGAAATGTCTCAGATATGCTTTCTAAAATGAATTTGACTGAAAGTTCATATAACTATTTGTTATTGCAGTGAAATTTTATTACATTTCCGTTTGTATTTTCCGTTATTTAACAACGGGGAAAAAACATACCGTACAAACCAGCAGCACATGTTTTTGTTACTTTTTTGATTTTTTCCGATTTTATTCGCTCTAACCATTCTCTCTTTTTGATTATTATTAGTCATTTTTTTTTTCTTTGTGGGTTTTTTTTTTTTTTTTTTTCTGGTAAATTTGATAAATGAACTAGTAAAACAGACTTCGCGTCCATTTTGCAGTTTAATAATGCTTTATTTTTTCTCTGTCGAAGGGGTTTACCGCTTGCAAAGTTCCGAATTCACGTGCATCGTGAATTTAGTTGGACCACTCCGACATACCTGCGTGGTCGTTTTTTATTTGTATTTTTTATACTTTTTCTTTTCTCAGACCGTTTTTCGTAAAATCTTTTGTTTCATTTTACTTTATTTTTCTTTTAAAATTTCATTTTCTTCGTGTTTTGTCTTGAACATTCTTTGCGCCACGACGTAGGAGCTTATCGGACAGGATATCGAACGCGCATTTTTTTTCTTCTATGTTGGAACTTCGATTGGATAAGAGTTGTTACTTTACGCGTTTTGTCTATTCTCTGCTGCCTTCCGACAGATTTCGTTTTTTCCTGATTTCCTTTACACTGTCCTCAGCATCCTGATGATGCAGTTATTTGCGACGCCGATCATACTTCCAGTGTTCATCTCTTTCTGCGGAGCACTTTGTATTCTTATTTGTTGACGCTTCGGCTTTCTACTTCTTATTGGGCTATCCTGTCTTTTCTTTCCCAACTAGTTATTCCTGCTATTTGTTCCTTTTTATCGGAGATTTCTGATCGGATTGAAATATAACCGATTTCTTTCCTTTCTATTTGTTTCTGCGTGAAGGTCCTTGGTTGATAAGCCCAAGAGAAAAAAAAAAAAGAAACGAAAACAGGAGTTGTTACTTTCACGCTTATTATTCAGAATTCTACTAAAGAAAACATGACGAAGATAGCAGAAAAGGAGAACTATATTAATAAACCGAAAGTAAATTAAGATTTTGATCGATTAAATTTTAGAGATTTGTATTAGACGTTAGTGCGGACGTAATTATATTAAAAAGAAAAATAAATCGATTAATTTTTACGTGCAGACGTATAGTAGGGTCTCCTCATTCGAAGAACTTTTTTTTTTCTCTGTCCATTGTATGTGCGTGTTGGTTCAAGAACGTGCGGTAGGTGCACTGAACAAAAAAATGTAGTAAATAAAAAACTATATCCAACGGGAAACTGGCGCTTCATTGTAATCTTTCATTTCTACCATCTGTATATCTTCAACTTCCCGGAACATAATCCAACATTGTCTACTTATTTCTGTACTAAACCGACCGATAAATCAGAACAAACTTGCCTTTCTAATATCTCTGAACTTGCAAGTAACAAGCGGACACTTCGATATCGCGCTGTAACCTATTATCTATAGCTGGTGCAACATTTTTTAACCTGAGTTCTACGACTTTGTAACGGTTGCTTTGAATACCGAGTTGCAACTGTTCGGCTGACCGTTGAGCTTTCCAAACGTGTTTCACGGATTCTTCAATATCTTTAAGAAGCTCTTATCCAGCTAATAAAATCAGCCCCCTCCCCGGCATGATGGAAGTTTTCAGTTTGTCAATGTGTCAAGCATATTTTAGGGTATGCTGGGGTACTGCGGAATGAATAAATCACATCTGGCTGCTCGTTTAGCAGTTAACTTCGCGAATATTCGATAACCTCTCGTATTTACCTAGACTAACTAATCGTCGGTGCTAGGTGGTTGATTTTATAACGCATTCTGAAATTAACTCTACTCCTCTGCGAGGAAAAGCGAAAAATATCCGCAGTGAACTGACTGAAAATGTTCTTAGAAAAGGCTTGCGGTGAGAACTCGTGGTAAAAGGCTGAAAAATTTCGATCGTAATTCCAGCGCTGAATATTCAATTTGATTTCGGATTATTTAGGATTACTTGTCTATTCTTTGTACGTTTATATTCCGCCAACGATATCGTGAAATGTCTCTGATCTGAATTCAGATTGTAAAATTCGTAGAAGAAACCCGCCTAGACTATTAATGTAATCGAAATTATATACTAAGAAACGCGTTTGTTCGCTCATCTTACCGCTATCCCCTTGAAGATGTTCTCTAATATAGGCCTAGTTGCTAGTTCGAAAGATAATTTATACAGATTTCACTCTGCTGTATGCGCGGAAAATTTGACAATTACTTTAAAAAGCGCGTATTTCGGGGGGGTGGGGGGGGGGGGTCCTTAAAATTGTTTAGAAAATCAAAATTTTAATTGTTCATTTTTTTTCCGACGCATTTTACGTTCGTCAAGTAATGCAAAATTATTGTCAGTTATACTCGGCTCATCGCCATTTTCTTCTTCACATTCGATAGACACGTAACTTTAGCTTTTCAGCGTTCTCATAGGGCGCGGGCCGCCGGGTAGCTCATTTACCCTCTCGATATGTTGCTTCTTCAGAAATGTCGACTACTCTGTGAAATTTATTCAGTCCCGTTACATATCACTCTATTAATTGCGTTTCTTTCTTCATTAGCGACACGCAATAGCCAACTACTATGGCTTACTAGTTTAGGCAGTGTGGTATTTGGAAAAGCTTCTAAAAATTTACTTGAGCTGGATTAATGTTTGTAGCTGAGGCGCCAAAAAAAAGAAAAAAGAAAAAAGAAAAAAGAAAAAATAAAAAAGAAAAAAGAAAACGTATACTGTTGTAATCAATTTTACGTGGAAATAACAAATAGTAGAAATCCGTCGATAGAATAAATAAAATTGCAATTATCGAAATCTCGGATAAATGTATGTTTAAAGATTTAAGTCGAACAACTTTTTAGATGTTTAAAAAAGTTGATGATTATTATTGAAATTTTTCAAACGTGAGTTTCGTCAGCAACATTACTTACCGAGATGAATACGGCCAATTACAGCGAGGGACAACAAGGTCTCTTGTGAAATATTTTGATTTGATATTAAACTGAAAAAAACCACCGCTACTGGTTCGAAAAAATCCGAAACAGAAACTCAGATTCCATCATTGGGATCATCTCTAAAGGTGATATTTACTGTAAAATTGCCTTCGAATTGTACAGTTCGTAAGGTTCGATTAAAAATTTAAAAGCGCCGTTTTCATCAGTCATCGAAAAACTCGAAATTATCTAAAGTGACATCTGCTCGTGTTCATTAACGATTTTTCAGAATTCAGAAGTATAACATAAAACAAACGCCATATTGAACTGATTTTAAGAGTTCAGTACCAGTATGGCTCAGGTTCCCCGTTTTATCGTCAACTTTTCCAATCGAAATCCGCTCCAATTATTTTAACTTATCCCGGTTTTTCATAAATCGATTCAGACAAATACGCGAGGGAATTTTACATTTACACCATAGCGTAATTATTTTACTGATCAACAGCTTTTTTTTATATCTTTACTAAAATAGTCGCATTTCACGCTCGAAAGGTAACAACTTTTGTGCAAAAAAAGAAGTATCATTTTTGATATATTTTTTTTTTTTTGTTTTTTTGCACGTCAATCTTACATAATGTCAAATCTCGATTTACTAATTTGTATACCGTATTTTTAGCGCAGATTAAAGTTGGCATTGTCTTTGGGATGAATTTAGTATATTACACGTAGCTATCGTGACAGGTGACAAATCGCCAGCCGCTTGTATGAATATAGCAGCTGTAAATTAATTTTTAATTACACCAATCCATTCGAACATTTGAAGTAATTTGGTTACTACTGTAGCGGTGACTTTTCCTGCAATGCGATGTTAACGATTTGAGGAGAATCTCAGTTTTAATTTGTTGTAATTGTGCTAATTACCTATGTAGTCAGTATGCTGGGATTATGTTTCGTATCTTCCGTAACTGTTAAATTTTCTACGAAATATATATATATATATATATGTATATGTATATATACAGGATGCAGTATAATGGTGCGGTGCTTCAGATGCTTATAAGTTGATCAAAAAATGTGTCCGAAACTAAATTCTAACGCCTTATTTTGAATATCTGATAAGTTTTTTTTCCTTTTACGTATGCTAGCAATCGATTAAGAATAAAACGTGCCAATTTTACTTATTTAATAATTCTTATCGAATCAGACTGGTTTTATTATTTTAAATAGATATATTTGAGCTTCCTATTGCTTTTACACGTATTGCGAGCAAATCACTACAATGCGCGCATGTTAAAATTCGTTAGAAGGTTCCGAATACAGTGGAAATATCGGTGATCCAAACAGTATTATTTTGCTTTCTATTTGAAAGCCAGGTCGATTACTCCGTGCGTTTTCGATGCGTCGCAAATAATCTCAATTTTTTATGTGCTTTTTTTTTATTTTTTGGTTTAAGGTGAGATATTTAATATTCTTTTAAAATCACAAAAGCACCCGTCATACTTTTATTAATTTCAAGAGAAAACCAAAAAAGAGGTTTTGTTTAATACAGGTAAACCGAGTTATCAAACAAACACAAACACCTTAGATATCAGAGAAACCGGGGGGGGGAGGGGTACGATTGTTTAAAGTAGGTTTCGAATACTGTTTTTTGAAGTTACGCAACAATCGTCGCAATTAACCTACCTTTTCCGGTGCAGAATGAAAGAAATGTATTTTTATCAATAAAGCCCCCGATCCTTACTACTGATTGCAAAACTTTTCCGAATTGGATAAGTAGGTCATCAGATGTCCGAAAGGGAAAATTTGACAGAATTTTAGATTGACGAGCATTATTCAAGTTTCCATTGAACTGAGTGTCACCAACTGAACGAGTACAGGCTTTTAATTTATTTGATAAGAAGTTTGTCGAACAAAAAGTTTATTTGAAAAATTAGAAAAACAGATGAAGTAAAAAGTTTCAAACTTCTTGCAAATTCGTTCAAAATGTCGTTTTTTCAGTTGCGCTTATTTGCCGGTGCCAGCTTGTGCCTAACGCATTTTCTTTCATTACTCGTGCGGGCTCTCTACATAGTCCTACGATTAGGGGAAGAATATAATTACGCCGGTGCCGAGTGACTTTTTGTGTCGGCGGAAAATGTAATACGCCTGTCAGGATATTCTACGACAGATCCCTCCGACTGATTCATTGGAAATTTCCCCTTTTTAAACCGATCGGCTCCGATCGGTTTAAGATGGTTTTAGAAGTTTCATGAAAATTAAGAAAACAGGGGCGACATTGCTTAAAATATGTCTCTGAGAGTTCTAAACGGGAATCGTTTTTATATTTTAAACCTACCGCGCTCCCTGTTCGTATCATAGAGAATTTGTTTTTGCCAGTACACGTTCCCAGTGACCCTAATTAATTCGCAACCCGCTCGCAGTATAATTTTCCGAACAAATGTTTAACACCCACTGATCGTAACTCCGTTTATACTGATTTGTCCCCGATGAAATCCGATAAGTCTCGATATCCGGATATTGTATACGTAGCTCCGTTTGTTGATTTTCTCTACACGGAAGCAGCAAAAGCCAACTCCGTTCAGTTGTGCGATCGTGGGCGCGAAACAATCGAACGTGTTCTATTCTCTCTTCAATAATTTTCCCTCGCTGGAACAAAAATGGTGCTAACAGATTTTGTGCCTAAAATTTTCAACTCCCTTACCGAAAACAGTTACCGATCGGAACCCAGCGCAAATATATATTAACTTGGAGGCGGCGGCTGACTGTATTTAGGAACCCGGCCAGACCTCAACCGAATGTCCAGAGGAAAATATACACATTAAAGAGTTTTTTAGTGGCCACAGTCGCCTACGCGTAGAACACACACTCTACGAATTTCGCTTCTACAGATTTTTATACGTTCCAGTAGCCACATACTCGTACTTGCTCAGCTGAGCTCACGGGATTCCTCTCTTTAAATAGAAGCGACTTCGTGTCTTTTGTATGAATTAATATAAAAAAAAATAAAAACAATACAAATATCCAATTTTTTTTTTTTATATTACATCAGATTTACTGTTGATTTTGGAGGGAAAAAACAAAAAAGAAACAAATAATACTGACAGATGTAAATTAACAAAAAACATCTCAGGATTGACTACATCTTTTCGGGGAAACCTTTTTTTCTAGTATTAAAAGCAAAGAGAAATTATTGAAAATTGGGAATTTCTGCGAAAAGACGTTTAACATATATTAATATTTAACCTGAAAATGTTTCTCGTATTATTTTATTTATTCAACAAACTTGATGTTTTAATATACACTGATTTATCGACGATTATTGTGACAGGTTAGGCAACGGAAAGGTACGAAGACTATTATTACGCATAAAATTTACGTTATAAATATATTTTATTAATTTTCAAACATGTGTACTTTCGATTATTTTAAACGAGCACCGTTTGAGAACATCAAACAACAACTAAAGAGAACGATTCTAACGAATGTGTCCCACTAAAGCCTTCTAAGCGGAGAAAGATTACAGCTGTGGAAGAACTTAAAGGAATCCTAAATAAGCGAAGTAACGGTTAAAAATGAAATAGTTGCAAAAACCTTTCTCTGAAAATTTTTCACCGTACTACAAAGGAAAAGGGGAAAAGAAAAGAACCGGTTTAAATAAAAAAACTACGAAAATGTGCTACTAAATTATGGCTATTCGAACAACAATTAATCTTTTTATGCCCCAGATGCGCTAATTGTAGTTTCGGCTGCACTGTGAAATTCGTCAAAGAAAAATAAAATCGGCAGTCAATCGCAAATATCGCCGTCTCCTATTGGCGGACATTCAGTAACCAGGACAATGGATAAAAGGGTGGGGTTTATCTATACTTAAAGTTTACAAAATAAACGGACTAACGCGAGTGAATCGACGGTCAGTAGGGCAGAATTAATTCATAGGGATTTGATTCTTCCGAGTGAACGGTAAACGCCGATCCTTGCTAATTAAACGCGAACGACGGTTACTGCTGGCTGGTAGAATATGGATTAAATTTCACACTTAAAAGTTTAATTAAATTTAGACACGCAACAAGAGTGGACCAAAAAGCGTCTGCTACAAATTATCTTTCCATCTAGATGAGTGCCGCATCCAGTTCGGATAAGGCTAATTTGCTTCGCCGCGAAAATGACCGTAAAAGCAATACTACTTTGCGTTGTGTGTAGCTAACGAACATCGGTAAAAAAAAAAGAATACGGCGGATGAAAAAAATGAAGTATCTTAATTATTTTTCAAAATGACCCAGAAAAGGAGATTTGTTTCATGTTTTGCTGTTCAATTACTTTCTCGTATTAGCGACGCAGTTTGATTGCATTTGTCATTGTTGCGTTAACATTAACTGAATTTTTCTGGGTTCATGGGTTAAAATTAAAATCGGATTTTCGAAAAGCCGAAAACCGGTCAATCGGTTATTAATCGAATTCGGTTTTCAGTTTTAAAACGAATTCCGGTTTCACTATTTGTTCCGATTATTAATCGCGTGAGTGGAGCGATGAATCTATTAGTTTGCTTAGCTTTCCAAGTCAGACTTTTCAGCTTGTAGCAACTTTAAATTTAATCAAATATTTTACTCGAAGAAAAAAAAGTCAAACTGCACTTCAGAGCGGGAAAAAAGTTTTCCGCAAGGTTATATGTTATTAAAATAAATTCCGAAATTTTCGTCATGACGGGGTTTTAGTTGCAAGCGATTGACTAAACCGAATAAAACTCTTTACAAGTGGCCAGATGCTGTAACGAAGCTGAGAGATTTGGCATCAATTTATAAGAAAATAGACCAGAATTTTCGGCCGTCGCCTGACATATTGATATTTATTTACAAAGAAAAAAAAAGAAAAAGAAAAGAAAAAAAACCTACTCATTTTTATAAACAACAGTTCGTATTAATCAGTTTCATTACAATTTTATGATCAAAACTGCCTTTCAATTCTTTAAACAATTTATGATGTTATTAAATTTTTATTCAGTCCATTTCTAGAGATTTTTAATCGAGCAGTTTTTTTCGATTTACAATGGATTTTATTTTGTTTTTGATCTTTAAAAATTCCGACTGTTTTATTTTATTTTTTCACTGGCTATTAAACAATTTTTTACGGCTGCTAGTCGAAAAATTTTACTACAGATTTTGGAATGGAATTTTATACGTTGCAACACTTAAACTAAAAAAGTTTATTTTATTTTATTTATTTTTTAGTCGTATCCTCGCATACTGTTTACAACTACAGTGGTCATTACGTTACGCTAAACAAATGAAATACTATATAACCTGTTTACTAGAGTGCTGGCAATCAGAAAATTCTGGACTGACCTAACCGAATCATCTGGGTAATAGTAGCGCATATCCAAGGATTCATTCGTTGTTCTCCTATAGTGGTTACCGTGTTTAATAATACGTTTTATCGCAGAAGCAATTGCTGCATTATAAAAAAATATGCGCGAGGAGCGAGGATGACTATGCGACACGGGACGTATGTCCTTTCCATAATCTATTGAGAACAGAGAATTATTTTTCTGTCTAGTCAAACAGCATTCACCAAGAAGGCCCAACGTTTTGATAAATGTTTTTTGTCGCAAACACAAAGAACTCTATCTTTCCTTTGTGTCCTGTCCTAAAAAGAGATTTTAAATTGGGGCATCAGGTGACATAGAGATATATAATGTTGCTTTGGCCGCCAGGCATTCGTTTCCGAGTATACTAGCATGTACCAAGACCAAAAGAAACCTTACTTGCGTTACGAACGGCGATTGAAATCCGAGTGCTGTTTTCGTTCGTTTTTTTTTTTTTTTTTTTTTTTTTTTTAGTTTATACCTGTGGAAGTCTAGTGCACAATTCAAGTGCGGAGTTTAGTGAACTTTTTTTTAACCTTTCATACAGGTAAAAAAAATGCGGAATTCCGGCGTGCCCCCTCCTCATTATGGTGAGATCTGAAGAACTGCATTTTAAATCGTAGTAAACAGGTAAGTTGGAATCTGATAATTATGCAGTTTATCCCATATGTTGTTAAGCATTTATTACGTAATGCAGGAAAATTTGAAAATCGGCGTCACGGTATGCAAGGGGCACTATGTCTGGCATACGCAGACGACAAAATAATCGTCCCAGCTTGCTTAGAAGAATTATAGGTTCGCAAACTGGAGCTGAATTGCGGGCTTCGCAATTAATCGAACAAAAACCAAAATGGAACTACGACAAAGTCGACTAAAGCTCTCTAGATATTTGCTAAAATGATCGGTAAATACGGGAAATGGCAGACAGATGCAATTACCCTTGCTCGTTGAGTTAGGATCTCAGGAGAACGTTGATTAGAACGAACGCTGCTATATATCTGAACTGTAAAAGCTAAGACTGGTCGCAGCCTAAACTTTATCTTCATGAATATGCAGTTGAAAACGAGACGTACTGAACTAAATTGTGTGAACTTTGCGCATGTACTTCCGGTAAATTTGAAGAATAGCGCATTTTACACACCATCGAAATCATTATCGAACAATTGAAGAGTCTACGAAAGGAAAACCGCTAAGCAAAATAAGGAAATCCGCATTATGCGAACATTAGATTCTGACGGTGGTCAAAAAATAAATGGCGGCGGCGGAAGAAGAAGAAGAAGAAGAAGAAAATGAAGAGGAGGAGGATTGTTGAATAAAGTGAGATAAATCGAAGAAAAGGACAGAATTACGGGAGAAAATTATACAAGTGAAAATCGAACAACGCCACCACCATACCGTGTGACGAACGGTTGATTGATTGATGTGGCTCAGTATGGATAAGAAGGAACTGCCGCGAATTATAATAACAGATCGGAAATTACACTTGCGAGTTTAAGCGCTCGCGATACATTACAAACGAAGTCCTAACTCGTAGATGGTACTGAAAATCGTATTATTACGAGCTGTTAAATTTTCCATCTGTATTTTCCAGCAATTCTATCTCTTGATGTATCTAATGATGCGGTGAACGAGTAACATCCGGTAGTGTTATTTTTTTTTCGATGGATAGACGACACGTTCAAAAACTGTTCCGTTCCGTTTCGCCACTTCGCCCGGACAAATTCGTCATTAACACAGATGATTTCAAAAAAAAAAAAAAAAAAAAAAAAAAGTATAGAAATGAAAATCGCAGAAGCAGCTGTAAACTTTTTAATTAAAGTAACCGCGGCAAAATTCAGACCGCAACAGTAAGTAAATCTGATTGACTGTAATTGGAACTTGCGGAATCGATTGTGTTTCGTATAAAGCGGTACTTTTAATTAAGTTAAACAACGACATCTGCTTGTCAATTAGTTTCTCGGGATTAACGAAAGTACCCGTTAAACGATTCGTATCGAGAGCGGAACTGATTTGTTCACACGGGGCGAATTAAAATATGGCCAGCTTAAATTCTTCGTCGCTCTGGCATCATTACGGAATAATTAATTAAACCGGCAAAATTAATAAATGAAAGTTTATCAACAAAGCGCCTAATTAAGACAAGCCACGAATATACATAGGCACGAGCTCGAATTTAAAACGCTGCCGCTGCATAGTATTTTTTGACAAATTAGGGTTGTCTTTGTTGAATGAAATCAGGAATTTCTGTCGCAGATCCTGACTTTTTTCCATTAGATTTCGATGAGCGAATAATTTTTTCATCTGGAAGTATTAAAAATAACTCCGGCGAAATGAACGGATGACGTAGAAAAAGAAAACATTCCAACTCGGTTAAAATCGCACAAAGGAAATTGTACAATTTGTACGTTGTTGGTTTCTTTCTGTTTCTAAATTTCCATTTATAGCCGAAGTTCAATTTCAAGTATGTAGCCCGCTTTCTTCGATTCGGAATGAATGATTGCGAACTGAAATTTTATTCGCCTATCTAAACATGTGCAGATATAGTGTTGTGTAATCGTGATGGTATATACATATATATGCATGGGAATGAATTATGCGCTTTTGTGGCTATTGGAACGATCGAAGAAAACAAAATATGTACGAACAGTAAATTGCTTGCAAAAGGCAAAAAGGGTTTAAAGGTCATATTTGTCCATTGATTATAAATTTCGATTCATTTTGTTAATGTATAATGGATAACGTTTGTGAGAAGTGGCAGGGTGCTTTCGTGGCAGTTAAGGGTTTGATGGGATCTTAAAAATAAATCAAATATATCAATATTTGTATTTGTGTAAGTGTATACATGTGAACCGGTTTCTACAAAAGATATGACGGGTAAGATCCAGTTTCAGCAGACTCAATGACATTGTCGCCCGATAGAATTCAACGGCATGACAATGTGTTATGAGCAGAGCACATTTTCGCTACAATTATAGGCAGACATAATACGAAAGATTTTATACTTAGAGTTTGAAAAAAAAAAAAAAAAATGAAATAATCTTAAACTAATAGACACGGAAAATTATTATGAACGATAGGGGAAACCATCGGTAGCATATGAGTGTGTGGAAATGGCTGGTGCTGTTTCACCGTAGTTGCGGGTGGATGTACTCATGAAAAATAGTATGAAAGATTTGTAATTTATGTAGGGCGGATAGGGGAGGCAGAGAGAAATTTTGAAGCCGTGTCAAATAAAAATATACTCGAATTAATTTTTGAATAATTACGTTTGGAAAAAAAATTTTTTGGAGCTAGAAAAATATATTTAGAATAATTCTATAATACTTAGACATGAAAAATGATTATAAACGACAGGAGAATTATCGGCAGCAGTTGAGTGTGAGGGAACGTGCTGAGCACATTCGTATCGATGAAAACATTGTCGGATTTATTTTTAGAACTGGAAACAGAAATATAAAAATTATGAACGGTCAGAAGAAATGAACAAAAGCGTAAAAAAATATACTGTGCGTGGGATCAAAATGTGTGTGCGTGTGTGATGTGTGGGCGCGTGCTATCGCGGTGGCTAACGGTATGGTGGATATATGCGTAGGAACAGTTGGTGTATTTCGACCTCTGGACATAGTTTTGGGGTTCGGATTAGCGGAAATGTCCAGGGAAATTGAGGGACATCCAGAAGAAATTCGGGGAACCGCGGAAAACTTGGGTTAATTTTAGACTTCGGGATGGGAATTGGGGTTAGTTTTGAGCTCTGCACACGGTTTTGTGGTTGTGACGTCAGAGGTCTCAGAGTCGTCCTTTATAGACTACTGTCGGACTTTATTAAAAAGATTATTACTGTTAACGCGGTTGATTAGGCGGCGGTGTTTCTCCACACATTCGAGTACGAATTTAGTAGCGTATCGAAATATAATAATTACCACAGTGTGGGGCACCTAGGCACGGTTGATAGCAAGCGAATAGTCCCGTATCATTGAAAGGGAGTTTACAATCACGATATACCTAAATCAGCGCGTTGCTGGGTGTAGGCAATCCCTAGCCGGATAAGTTGGCCTAATCTCCCGTGCTGGCCAGGCAAATTGGGAGATGCATTTTATACCTGCTGCCAGGTATTTCATAGGCTAATGAAGCCGATCATGTAAGCAAGAGCGCAACCTAGCTTCCGTGCTGCCGATCAAACTGTGAAAGCTTATCAATAGAGTAGGATAGCCGAGACGACTTGCCTTTACTCACGTCGATGCGATTGTTTATCGCCTGAATATTTCTCTATGCGACGCTTGCGCACTCGCACGACTACAATTAGAACTCGAGCTACAGATGCAGCCCAAATGAGTGCTAAACTGCTGTGTACGAAACTAGCGCCGCATAATTTTTGTCGTCGTCCGGCATCGAACCCAAGACCTCCGGATCGGAAGTCAAGCGTTCTAGCCACTAGGCCAAACGCGACCACCGAAAGGGAGTTACTGGATTCATAATAATTCCCGATAGATCCGAGAAGACAGCATCGAACCGGTTCGTTTTTCCTTTTGCGTTTGTCTTTAGTTTCCACATCCCTCTGCTAGTCACGTTGCTACGAAAGTTACTTAAGTGTTACGGTTTAATTGTGCTGGGCACACCTGAGCTTTTATAGGCTACTGTCTGTTGGACAAAATTATTGGAAAAGAAAGAAAACAAACAAAAAAACTCGAACGTGTATATTCGTAGTTTTTACAGCTCGACTTACATACCGAAATATTAATTATCTGCAAAAAAGGTTGCATGCATTTCGTGAATTACCGAAAATAATGCAATAAATTTTATAGCTTTCTTTTTCCCGCGTTCCGAACAAAATCTAAAGTATATTTAAAAATACATACTTCACCTTTTGGAAATCGCATATTTTGGGTGAGAACTCTAAACGTCAGTTGCGAACACTTTAACTAGCGTTTGTTTAGAGAAAACTGACTGATTTTTGGATCGTGCTATTATCGAGAGTGTAATTTCGAAGCATCTCAAACAGTACGGTAGCGAAAAGTACGCAAATGCGAAGTAAAATAGAGCAAAGGTTGGCCGATGAAAAGGCTTTGTCCGATTCAGGTCCGGGCCGAGGCGGTTTTTTTCCTTTTTAGTGTTTCGAAACTAATTTACCGGCACTTGACAGCTTTATTGATGTTCGCAGTGACACTTGCGAACGATAGACACTACCGTTCCCGCTTGCCTGACTGCCTACACATAATAATAAAATATTCATTCTGCGTTTTGTAAAGCGAATATTTACATGGCGCCTTTGCTTTTACCAATAACAAACGTTGACGCTTGCGTCAACAAGCGAACAATGTATCGCCTATCAATTGCTTCTGATCGCTCTCTAAAAGTATACTCCGTTTCATTCATATTCTTTCTTCATCGACACGGATAAAAAGTTCATTTATACGAAATGTTCCCGGAAAAAATTTCACCTTGAATTGTATTGCAACCGCGTCCACACCAACGTTCGCTAATTTTTAACGGACAGACGTAGGAAATTAAGAAGCGACTATCGCGCACGACTTCTTTCAAAGACAGCGTAAAAATTTCGAGCGATCTGTTATTTTACCTTCATTCGAGACTGAAATTCATAAGAGTGTTGCAACTGAGCGATCTAAAATGGATCTAAATATGAAATAAATAAATTCCCCTTCCGTATTAACCAACGAAAGTAAGTATTAAATAACTTCTATAAATTGAGACAAATACCTGGATTTTTAAAGAAAATTTTTCGGGCATAACCCATCCCCCTAGAGATAGTACGGTTAAAACCAAAAATACACGAGTACACTCTGTACTGTTAGCTGATGATGGACTATGCACTGGAAAATTTCTTATTAAATTGAGATATTTTAATTTATTAAAGAACATTTATTTTACGTTTATTTTTGTTTGCTATTGAGATGTTTATTTTGTATTTTATGAACAAACGGCGTTCACATTTAGCAACGTTTTCGGATAGTATTGCCCCATTCATCATCGGAAATCGAAATGATACGAAAAAACTGAAAATCACTAAAAATAAAGAATAAAGAATTCATAAATCAACCGGTTCGTTTGCAGTCGTCCGTTTATTATAATTTTTTATTCAAATGCTCGCGAACTTCCACATTTTATCTGGTTTCATGCTGGTCACTGAAATATAATATTTAAATTCTCGGTTTTCCTAGTCTTAATTTTTACCGGTACAAATCCTCCCGATTTCCTGATTACTAGAATTGTGTGAAAAGAAGAATGGCATTTTTTTTGTTACTATTGATAATATTTGACCGCCGCAGCAAATTTTATACGAATAAAACAGATCACTTCGTAATTTATTATAAAGTACATAAAAAAATGTATTAATTTTTTACTACGAATGATTTTTTATTATTAATAATATCGTTTTTGGTTATTTTTACTTTTTTTCCCGGTCGGGTGGCCACCCGGGATTTTTAAGGCCTCTCGATTTTTCTATTGCAGTTTGTTTTCTTTTTCCTATCCCTTCCATAATTAGTCTTTTATCACTCGATCAATCTTGGTGACCACTTCGGTTTTATTAAATTTAATCAAAAGCTCACTTTTCCACTTTTTTTTTTTTTTCTTCTTTTTGGCCCGACTCCACTGTTGTTTTAATCTTTATATATTTTGTATTTTAATTCTGATTATATGTTAATATTATTTTTTTAAATGAACCGACATGAATAAATTTTGCCTCGTCAAGTGTCTTTCTACTATTTGTGTACTATAAATATTATAGGAAAAGTGTTATATCTCTCCAACAGAAAGGCTGATAATTCTTTCTTCCCATTCTCATTTTTCGGCCATTACCACACCAAATGTTCAATCGTCTCTTCTATACCGCATTTCTAGAATCGTCCGTCCGTTATTTGATTTGTTCAGGAGTACTATAATGAATGGACTTATCTCGATCTTATTAATTTTACTATAGTCTCTGTTTACACCCGGGGAGACGCTGTATACGGCAAACAGTTATTGTAACTTCTTTTGTAAGGAGATGTATCTTTTATCCTTGTGCTCTCCTATTGTTCGACATAGCTTACTCCATTATGTATAGAACATAATTAGTTTAGCTTAATGTCTCTTTTTTTGCCTTTGAGCATTTCTGGCCATGGACGCTTACGTGCTTTTCGCTGATTTTCTGTACGTCAACAGTTGCCATCTTCTAATTCTAGCTATGTCGAACAAACCGGAAGACACATTATTTAAGTGCGTATAAAAGAAGAACACATGGCAAATTATTAAGAGGACATGAAAAGTCCGCGGCTGCTGAACAAAGCAGGCATGTAAGTAAGTTTAATGAAGCCGAAGTAGTGGCCGAGGTCGCCGCCGAGTGGTGAAAGGATAATTAGAGAAGCGATAGAAATAGATAATAGAAAGAAAAAACATTAAACATCGCATATAATACGGGGAAGCTCGCGATTAGTCGAATAAAAAATAATAAAAAAGCGGAGAATACCGCTTCCATCGGGACCGCACATAACTGTTTAGATTTGTTATATCTGACGAAGAGAACGAGTATCAGAAATTCATCTTTACTTGCATCTACCACTTCCGCATAGTAAATATCATTAATAATACTTTCAGTCACTCGCATCGTTAATTTTAATATTTCAGGTGCGCATATTTTCCGTACGTTCTAACGGAAATGTTTTGGTTAATTTTTTTATCTGGTTGTATTAAAACTCCAGTTTTTTTTAACGTTTATCGTAATGACTACTCAGTCAGTGCTTAATAATATCCATCGGTACTCATACTAGACCACCACTGACCGGTATCATTTCCGATAAACTAGGGATCTATGATAATATTCGAACTGGCCAAATGTTATATAAATAAAAGTTTCTCTATACGAACATTCTTTTTTTTTCTCTATCGGCAAGAGGTCGCACATTGAGTTTTCTCTACATTTTATATATTTTTTGAACGGCGAAACTTGATCATTTCAAATTTTTTTGCTACTTTTTTTTTTACGTTAAAGTTTAGGATATTATAAATAGAGTTACCGCTTTGTTTAAGAAAAATCATTCCTTGTAAAGACTCGTAATTTTTCTCCCGTGTGTGACCTCATTTTATTATTATGGGATATTGTGTTTCGTTTAGTTATGGCATGGAGACGATTCCTCTTTGGCTTTCTAGAGCTATTTTTTTTTTTTTCTTTAGATATTTCGGATGTGATTGGAATCTCGCGTTATACTTCTTTTGCGACATCCGACAGAGAGTTACACTTTTGCATTTATTTAATTTAGTCTCGTAATACGTGCTGTTTGCCACATTGCCTTCCAAGCGGGAGTGTTGAAGAGTTATTCACCTTAATAATTTCTATTCGTGCTTCCGCTAGACCTCGATGGTTACCTCGGTGTGATATAGCTCAATCGTTCTAGCCACGCTTTTTCCGTTTTTTCAAGCGACAATTACTAAATAGATTAAAATGTCCGCGGTGCTTCTTCATTAATCTTTTTTGTTTCTTTTTTTTTTTTTTTTTTTTTCGTTTTTCATCGTTGTTCTCTATTTCGTTATACATTATCATTTACCAGTTGAAAAGAAAGAAAATTACATAATAAAAGAAAGCGAATGAAATTTCTGTAAAAGTTGCTGTTTCTTTCTTTATGGGCATTAAACATAACAACTCCTTTTCCCTTTAATCGTTTTTGGGTAAAGAGCCTCCCTCCCTAGTTGTGTGATGGCAGTCCAAAAAAAAAAAAAAAAAAAAAAAGAAGAGTTACTCGGCGAACAAGTGTTCTAATGCGGAAATTTTTAACTGAAATAATCTGCAAATTGCAAAGCATGAGGTTAAACACAGAAAAGCACGAATAAAATCGGTATATTAACAGAAGATAGAAAGTTATTGCAGTGTTATTTCAGTTTTTGAAATTAAAAAGTTAGCTAAATTAAAAAATACTGCGCGGATATAGAATTCTCGATGAACTTCGAAAGGTGCTGAAGCCGGTTACAGCATACACTTTCGATTAATCGATTTTTATTAGTTTTCAGTTCTTATTCGCTTTGTAAGTAGTCGCCTAATTGTATTTTGCTTAAGCCGTTATTCAGATTATATCGTAACTGATTAGCGAATTTCGACAATGTAAAAAACAACTAATTTTGTTCACTAATTTCACCGTTATGAATTAGCCAATCGTGTTCGTGGTGCCCGTTTGCTATACACTTATAACAGTTTCCATCCGGGGGGATTAAGCTGGAACGGTTTTGGTTAATTAGAGATATTTACCTAAATTATTCTTGGCTCTTCCGTTCGAATTCGAACGCGTCGAATATTTCAAGGCAGATTTCGAAAGCCGTTATTACATATGCCGTTGTTCTACGATATTGCTTTTACCGGGGCGAATAAAAAATCACCCCGTTATTTGTCTGTCGAATAGTTGGCGCCGGAACCCTACATTAATACACGCGTTTTGCAAAAAAACGAATTCGCCAAAATGAATCAATCTGATCGAGAAAAAATCCCGAAACACCGCAGCAATCTTTGCAGATGATACAGGAAATTTAATAAAAAAGTATACAAACCGGAAATATTTTCGGAAAAGAAACAAAAAGAATCCATAATCTATATATTGGTATTAATAGCAGGAAGATTCGTTTTTGGTACACTATTTTTGGTACACTATTTTTGGTACACTATTTTTGGTACACTATTTTTGGTACACTATTTTTGGTACACTATTTTTGGTACACTATTTTTGGTACACTACTTTTACCAACCTCAAGATTTCAGAAGGGGTTACAAACGAATTCATGTTTAAACAAAAAAACATCGAAAAAAAATCAAAATTTCAAAACTATATCAACACTGAACAATGAAACGCGAGAACTGTACGCGTATATTTATGGGTTGTTCTTCAGAAGAGCGATTATCTTTTTACCGCACGTTACAAGTTAAAGTAAGAGTAATTTTTACTTCATTTCTAGTTTTTTCGCTGTTTTTTTTTTTTCTTTCTTTTATCAGAAGGAATTCGGTGTTAAAATTTACGGTGGTACAACTGATTTTTAACTCGACAACGGTGTGAATATGGTGCGGAAACTTGATGAAGTAAACGCGCGAACGTTGAAAACATTGAACATTCTAAAAGCTCTTCGTTGTTGGAGAAAAATATCGCAAAATCGACGCTGCCTTTGAAACAATTGAAGGAATTGAAGGAATCGACTAATTTGCTAAAATGGCATTTCTTCACTTTAAGACATATACGCTCTCACCAGCGGCCTTTTCGAGAACTCGAGTCATGGTTTATCGCGTACGGAGTGATTCAGCGGTGACGTTAGATATCTCGATGATGATAGCGCTACTGGAAGATTGTGTCATTTCCGAAGTTAGACGGTCTCATCGATGGAGGTACGGCCTTCTTTTTAAGTTAAAACGAAGAGACGCAGTTTCTCATTTTGCTACACGCCCGCAGCTTTTTACCCGTACGAATGAGTAATTTTTACAAAGGCGAAAATTTCACAAAGTCAAACTCTGCTTATTAAAGTTGGTGTGTTTTACTCGTCGAGACTACAAAATCGCGACGAGTAAAATAATAATCGGATAATGCCGTACAACGACGAAAGAGAAGATAATAATCTAAATTTTAATTAATGGCAACGTGATACGAAAATATGCCGTATTCGAGGGTAAACGATATGCTAGAAATTTTTAATAAAACGCAACTTTCCCGAGTCTACAAGATTACCAGCAGCTCGGTGGTAAAATATTACAAAGTTTAAAAAAGTTCCGATTTTTAATTATAACGGATAGGTTATTTTTAGAAACAGTCCGAAAATGGCTAATTAAAACGGCGAATGATCGAAAAGATTAACAGAATAACTGGAAGATCAGAAAACGATATATTAAAATGGCGCAATCGAAATATTAAACTGTCTGATTCTAGCTAACTTTCATTAAATTAAAAATTGAGCGAGAATCTTACTTCAGTGCGGCAAATGGTATACCGCTATAATTCATACACATCATTTAATTATATTGTTCCATATTATTCAATTGTAACTATATATTTACTTTATTTTTATATTCAATTCATTATTATTTATTAAATTTAAAAATTTTATATTACATAGACCAACAATTATAATATATCGATCTATATCTTTAATAATGACCAAACATGTAAATAAATAATACAACAAAATTCAGTCCATGAATATGTCAAGTAGACGAAACCGGTAGGACGGATTTTTATATATATTTTTTGTGAATATTTTAAGTAATAATTTAATATAAATAAATGTTGTATGTTTTAACGAATTAAAAGGTACTTTGTGTCCGAGTAATATTTAAAACTATAACTTTGTAACGTAATTTAAGGTTTAAAAATACATAACTTATAATATCAGTATACCGCTATGATGATAAAAAGATTATAAGCTTCCGAAATACACGCCCGTGCTTTATTAATATCTCTTTAATTGTTTTACATTTAAATAGAATCTATTACCGTTACTATTATTTATTAAAAATGGAAGACTAAAAAGAAATCAGTCGGCAATATTTATACCTGTTTTGTAATGTCGCTGGCTTAGCGTCAACTTGAAACAAAATAACGGAACAATTATCTTTAAAAAATGCTTTTAGGGTTCGTATTGAGAGTTCGGAATAACACGATGATACACACTGGCTGTGTGAAAACAAAGCAAAATTGGTAATAAAAGTGTATTAACACTCTTTTGTCCGGTGTATAGTTTATTGGCTACTGAACAGTCTCTAGCATTTACCGAAATTTTAAATAATCCTGAGAAAGTAATTTTGAGGTATATACCCGTGTAATTATGATGTCAGTAACAGTAATGCGATCTATTTGGTGTCGCGACTAGTCGTAAAGCTACACATCTAATCTAAAATACAATTACGTACCGAGTAGGGAAAAACGATCGATAGAAATAAGCTGGCCTTCTTTAGATCCTCCCACCCCATTAGGAATCCTCACAATTCCCGTAAATATCAAAGATACATATATTGGATATCGCCTTGTCACTATCGCAATTGCGTATCCAAATGATTTGTAAATAATAATGATTTCCTCTAGGAATTTAATAAAAACGCGCTATAACATAAAGGATAATTTTACTCGATAAAAGATAATATCAATAAAATAAGACGGCGATTGATATTTTTAGTAGAGTCGCTACCGAATTCTAATTACAACAATCGGAAAACCGAACTGAATATTGTCTGCACCGACATATGTAAAGGAGGGGTTTTGGGGGTTTGAGCACCACTTAGCTCACGCAAAAGCCCGAATAATAACCGAATACACTATCGTAGTGTATGACTTCGCATTGTCACTTGGGATTGGATTTAAAATAGTTCGAATCTTTTTAGGTCTTTATTTAGGTTACTTAAGTAGGAAAGAATGTCCAAGTTTATTTGTCAAAAGATATATTGTCCCTAGTCCTTCGAATAATGATGGGGAAAATCTGAAATCTTTAAAAGAGCCTTGGAACCTACCGGAGATACTTTTAAGTTTCCAGTCACCGGCAAGAGGAATTTTTCTTTTTACCGTCTTTGAACTGCGAAACACTCATGACTTGTGTATTCAAACGTCATGTAGGAATCTCTTTGCAAACTATGTGTTCTACTTGGAACAGCGCAAGGCGGACGTGGTTATCAAGATTTTGGAGCCCTTGTTAATAAGCCATTTGCGAACTTCAAAAACGCTTTAGAAAACTTTAATCATCACACAAATACAAAATACCACAAATTTGCTTTAGAGTAAGCAGCAAACTTTGTAAAGTTCGCGGAAGGCAAATCTACTAATGATGTTGAGGAGTCCATAAACCTGGAAGGTCATAAAATTGCTGCAGATAACCGCGAAAGATTAAAAGCCATTGTAGAAACAGCTATTTTGTGCAGAAGACGACAGGAAGAAGCCATAATTATGAAGTTGGAATAAACGAATCTGCTCACAATGACGGCAATTTTCAAGTACTTCTTCATTTTATTTCTCGATCTGATAATGAAGCACTTAAGAGTGTCATTTACTTACATAAAGCATGCATAGTGGAACTAAGTATACTTGATCAGGAATTTAGAATGAAATGGCCGAACTATTATGCGGTAGTGCTATTCAAGCGCAAGTACACTTAAAAGAGTCAAAGAGGTTGGCTTTTTTACGCTACTGGCAGACGAGACTCGAGACATATTCTGGCGAGAACAACTAGCGTTATGTTTATCGATATGTCGACTGCTCATTTCAAAAATCAGTTATCCGCGGGAGGATTTTCTTGAATTTATCTACGTAGAGGATGTTTGAGCCCAAACATTGGCGACAACAATTATAATGCATCTCTTATTCCCTATAACTTGGATATAGATAAATTCATTAGGCAAGGTTTTGATGGCGCTGTAGTATTGAGCGGTCGATTACGAAGCGTGAGAAAAATAATCGTAGGGAAATATCCGAGAGCGCAATTCGTGCACTGTGTAGTTCACATTCTCTGCTTATTGTTAGTTCTAGCGCATTCATACCTACTGTATAGGGATCATAAAACGCGCAATAAACTTTATTCGACAATTTTCATATTTTGAAGAAAATTTCTGATCAGATTAATTCATCTCATTCAACGTTTATTTCCCTTTGTGAGATACGGTGGACCGAAAAGCAGAACGGTTTACACAAATAATTCCCGTAATACGCGCAACACTTGAGGCACTGCAAACAGAGTTGCTGGTCGAGATGTCGCCGCTCAAGCATATCGACTGCAAAACCGCCATAGAAAATAGCCAGTTTTTGTGCCGCTAGTTATATTGAGAACAATTTTCTCATATACAACAAGTCTTACATAAGTAATGCAAAAAGTTAATTTCGATTTGACCAACATTTGCAGTTATTCCAAAACTATAAAAAGGATTTTACAAAATGTTCGGAATGAAAGTCAATTCAGAGTAGTAATGTACCAGGAGAAATTACCCAAATATATTACCGCTGAAATTTATTTGACCTCTTTGTTGACCATGTCAGAACTCGATGTCCGCTTTAAACCACATAAAGAAACGATGGAAGGGATTCAAATGTTTCTACCTGGGAAGAGGACTTTAGCACACAAGAAAAACTGAAAAAAAATAGTACAAACATTTCTTGGTGAAAATGAAGACACGATATGTCTAAGTGAATATGAGATACCGCACTATCACTAGAAATCTGCTACGCGAAAACCTACCACTGCTGTAGAAGCTATTGATCATTGGGATAAACAGTTTTTTCCTTTAATAAAAAAGCTTCTTATTATATTAACCACACTTCCAGTGTCCACTGCGATCCAAGAAAGATATGTATTTCTCCAATTAAGAACCTACTATGTATATATTAGGAATCGAATGGATGGCGAAAAAAACATTGGTCTTACTCTTATGAGCATTCACCGTGACCCGGCGGTAAAATTAGATTCTAAAGAAATTGTAAATAAATCGGCAATAAGACGTGAACGACCCAATTTTAAATTTTAAACTACATTCTTAATATGTTATTATAATAATATTATTGTATGAAAATATAAGCAAAGAATGAAATAAGATTATATTATTTAATATAATAAAAAATAATATAATAACAAAGAACGATCTACTGTTTTATTTTGCTTAAAACAAAATTATGAAAATTACAGATTTGACTCCTCCTCCCCCCTATTAGAAAGTTATATATACGTCCGTGATTGACTGATATGTGTTTTTCTAATACTTTGCTTATATTGAGATATAATCATTTAATATGATTTTTAATTGCTGCAATTTCAATTTTTATGCACCGCCGAGGTTTTAATTAACCTATTAGCAATGTTTTTATAGTCCGTTCAACGAAAATGTGCCGATGGAAAAAAGTCGATATACATAAATCGATATTTATAACCCGCCACCGTCTAAAAATGCTGAAGTGTTATCAATAGTAATTATGGTTTTAAGTCAAAATTAAATTTTGATTCATAGGAAGTTCATTTTTGTGGTTTTAGTTCATTTATTTATTATAATTTTTAATAACGGAATTAATTAAAATTAAATTGTGACTTTAACGTTTACTTTAATTTGGTTAGTTTTTGCTTAAAATTGTTATAAATAACAGTGACATAAATTGAACCATGAAAAATAAATACCACCGCAACATTTATAAATTTTCACAGAAATCATATATATACATATATATATATATATATATATTGTTAATTTCATTTTTCAAAAATATATAATTCATAACCAGATTATGCTTAGTTAATAAATTATAATATTTTAATAAATTTCAATTATTAAAAGGGTAAAAACATTTGTAATTCTGTAATAATAATTGCCGTTTTTTTTTGTTCTCAGTATATACATGTATCTGATATTGTGTTTATTTTTGTAGCTTGCATTCAATTATTCGTTAATAGGTTCTAATTTTTTTCAAAGTATTTTCCCTAGTTCTGATTTCCTTATTTTTCCAGTCTTATCATGATTTACTTTATCATTTTTTTTTACTGGACATTTTTTTTCCATTCTTCCAGAAATAGTCCTTCTCTGGACGTTTGTTTGTACCTGTAATGGATTCCAATTTGTTCTACTTCTTTGACATCTAACAAAAAAATAAATAAATAAATAAAAAAGTAATCAGCAGTAGTGATGAAGAATTATTGGTCATTCTAGCAATCAAGAACAAGTATAAAAGATCTCAATAAACAACGTAAAATGATGCAAATCTTTATAAGTTTTTCCAGAAGTTAGCTGATAACCCAAATATTGTTAAAAGCTTTAATTTTAAACAAGCACAAAGTAATGCTGCTGCTGCAGGTGGAATAGCAGTGAAAAGCATTTATAATATTAAAAAAATATATTGATAAATCGGAAAATAAACTGAATTGTAGAACGCCGCTAAAGAAAAACATATGAACGAGAAGAATTAATTACCAGGCTAGATAATTTTAATGAAAGTATAGTACGTCAATAGGTATTCAGTTTTTAATGAAAATAATGTCGTAGACATTACACGATCAATACTGAAATAAATTTATTACCATGTCTACTTTAATTGAACGTTCAAATGAAATAATAATAACAATAAATGACTTTTTCGTATTTTCATTATTTAAAATATTCACTGTTGTATATTTATAATTAATGTAAAAATTAATTAATGATTACAAAATGAGCCTAAACATGTGAACTGGAAAAAATGAACGAATAAAATAGCGCTAAAATGAACTAATTGATTTCATTAAAAAATTAATAAATGCGTGTTAAAGTTGTTTTTTGCTTTTTATTGGAATAATGATTGAAAAACGTATTCAAAAAATATGTGTCATTTTGAATAGATTGAATTTGAATAATATTAAATATTTGGCAACAACACCGAAATATCGACTTTTATCGAAATTTTTCCATCGGCACATTTTCGTTGAACGGACTAATAATCATGATGTTGCTTTCAATTAGTATATTTTACTGTACAGGATGATGTATTTTTTCTTTTTTATTTAATTTCTAGCGGTGACCGGTAAATGCGTTATATTTTCGAGTACGGATCCGGAAATTAATTGCAGCGATTCCGAGATATGCATCGGACGTATATGGATGCGCACAGTATACACTCGCCGCTGAGACTAGTTTCGACTGGTTGTTGATGCAGCATACTTTGCGAACTAGATTCAGTCATGTGACAACTGCTTAAACAGGTTAAGAACTGTAGAGACACACGAACTAAGAGTAAATGATTTATTAGTGCTCAAGACTTTTGGTAATACTGTTCCAAGTTCTTTTTTTTACGTTAAATCAATTAATTAAATATTTTTTTTTATGAAAGAACTTGCTAGCCTCTTCCGTGTTGAACAAAAATTGACGGAAAACAAAAAAGCTAGAAGAAAAATAATAAAATGCAACCGAGCTTATCACTAAGATCATTTGTTATGTTTTTGTAAAATCGATTAAGCCAAGTCGACTTGTTTTTGTAAGTAGCAAATATAGGATCGCGTAAAAATTATTTACTTCCACCAATAAAGATATAGGCTAGACAAATTGTCGGAAATAGCGGGTTTTTTGTTAAAAGTGTTACTAGAAAAAAAAAAGAAGAAAAAAAAAAAAAAAAGTACATAAAACAGATCGGAAAAATCGTCTAGAATTTTATGAACTCGTATTTTTAAACGACCGAATCGTTCGGGAAGTTTTTAGAAGTGACCGCAAAACAGTTCTTCTTCTTTTAAAAAACAACTATACTCTTTACCGGGAAAAAAAGTTTTATACAGAAAGTTGTTCTCAACTTTTTAATAGCGGCAAGTGGCACCAATCTGTTTTCAATTACTTAAATTAATCGGTCACTGCAAAAAATTACAAAAAACCTTATTTATAAGATTGAAAAATAAAACTCGCTGAAAGTGTCTTGGTCCTTAATGTGTGGAAAATTTTTGAAATGTTGAAAATAGCGAATAATTTAAGGAAAATAAATTTTTTTCGAAAAAAAAAAAAAAGCATTTTCATAAAATTAGATTTAAACTCGTTCTGGAAAGTTCTTGGACTTAATATTTTTTTCTTCGACTGTTGTAGTAGGCTGTACAGCGAAAAGTTCGCATGCTGGTGAATAATTACAAAAATGCCAAAAAAAAAAAAAGAAAGATTAACGAAAAAAATTATTAAAAATTATACGTCGATTAAAATTAGTTTGTATTTTTTTTGTAAATTTCATTTACCATTTAAATCAGGGGTGGCCAACCTGCGGCCCGCTTTGAACATTTTTGCGGCCCTCGAGATGGCCAAAGTAGCACTAGTAAAATAAATATTTTATAATGATATAATTTTTTATTATTTCATTTATATTTATATATTTCTTTGCAATGTGCTTTTAGTATCATTATTATTATATTATCTATGTTTACATGTGGGAATAATAGTAAACACAGTAATAATAACTGTTTATGACGTTTTAATTTTTCACTATAAATGAAAATACTTGTAGTGGGTCTAAACCTAATCTGGGGATATATGATTTAATATGCGGCCAGCGGAGTTATTATGCATTTCTAAAGTGGCCCGCAAGATCGTTTGGGTTGGCCACTCCTAATTTAAATAATAGTAATCAACCGCGAGCAATTTCGTGATAGGTAAAATTAGTCTGCTTATATTGTGAACTATTTATTTAAATACTTTCGTAACTAGATTTTTATATAAACACGTGACACGGTGATGAAAAGAAGTAAGAAGAGCGCTAAATATTGCAAACGTGTACGTTCTAATAAAAATAACGGAGAGGAGAAATAGCGAGTAAATAGAAAATTAAAATAAAAAAGAGAAAGAAGCTGCAAAATTACAAGCGCGTAATCATACGATGAGAGCTGTGTTAAATGTATGTGTACGTTTCTCTTCAATTTTGACGTTATTTCACTTTTTTAGCTGATACGGGATGGTAGAAAGGCGTAACGGGCCAGGTAAACTATTTTTTCCTATCTAGGATTTCGGCTACCCCAAAGGGGTATTGTGTGAAACTCGATCCGTGACTAACATTCGTTGATTCAGTTTGCCATTGCTGGGTCCGAGATAAGTGTACACAACTGTAGTCCGAGTTATATCATCAACTGTGCCACGGGATGCGGATCCGCAGTATCATTCCAGCCCCATTCATCATTGTATTTTGGGGCATTTTTATTAAATATTTAGAGCAAATTTTGAAGTGTCTCTTTTTTTTTCTTTTTCTAAGAAACTATTTTATTCGTAATTATTATTCTAACGTGATTTCGTCTGTAGTTTATATTATACTTAATTCTTCTTTGCAATTTAGAAACTGCAGAAATTTATATGCGTATATTTGTAATCTGAAGTAACACAATTTTTAAAAATTCATCTCTTTTTTTTTACAAACTATTCCCCTTTTAAATTGCTACACATTAAAAACTAGTTCTAAATTTACTGAAGTAATGCATGGCACGTGTTGATTTTTCAATTTGTAAACGAAAATGTCGAATCCGAGAAAAAAAGTATTTCGACTAAATTCTACATCCGATTTTTTTGAATACGTTTAGTATTTTTCGTTGTGCGTTCTAGAAAAAGACTAGTTTCTTTTTGTTGTTTTTCGCTGTGGGGAACTTCGAAAATTGCCTAACGAAAATAATGTAAACAGTATTGTTTAATACACAAGCGTGTATTTGTAAAATGGTACATTTCAAAAGGAAAACAATTAAGAAAATTAACAAATTACCGGACAAATATGGCTGTAAAATGATAGCGGAAATGGTAAAACATGGCGGTGCAGATAAAGGCTAATCAAATGATTTTGCATTAGTAATGGTATTTTCAAACTGTATCCGAGAAATATAAAAGGGTAAAAATTGTGGAAGACGAAAAGCGCGGGGCTTTAATAGAGAAAGCGTTTTTTTTTGTTTTTTTTTTTGTGTTTTTTTTCTGGCCTGACGATATAATATGCAGAAAAGATACAAAGTAACCAACACGTGTTTTGGACATTTCGGAAAGGAGTTTAACGAAATTTTTTTGAAAAAAGTTTGTATGAATTTAAAACTGCCGCTTCAACGAAAACAATAACAAAGCGAAAGACACGTTTAAAAAACAAGTAGGAATTTACAAACGGAATAGAGACGATTTTAGAAAGAGAAATTTAATGATGTACTGTAAATAAAAATGAAAAAATTTTCAACAAGTTAATTAGAAATTAGATGCGTTGCACTTGCGAAAGACGCTCGCGGAAAAGTGCGAAGTAGGTTAAAGAAGATTTAAAAACAATTCTGAGAAAAGCTAAAGAGGAATATAAATGGAAAAAACTAAAATATAGGGAGGGGATTATAATTTATAAGGAATCAAAAAAAAAGAGTGAAATCCAATTAATTCGGTGCGAGATTAACAGATATCTGGGAATTTAAAGGCTGAGCTTAATAAGTAAGCTAGACGAAACGGTCAGCACGGAGGAGAGCCAGCGAGTGGCGAAGAAAATTTCTTATAGAACGAAAAAACCGACATCGTTTCTACATAAAGAGATAATGTGCATTATTTAAGGACTGTGCTCTCAGCGAAGGAAAGGCAACCAGCAAAATGGACCGACGTTAGGCAATTTCATTCCCTTCCCTCTTCGCGGTAATTGATTATTTAGATAGCTTACTAGTTATTTTCTCGGATTCTGCGTCAAAATTTAATCGCATCCGACATTAATTACATTACAAAAGGAAAAAATGAATAGAAAACGAAAAAATTTCTAATGCATTTTTCAGAAATGTATTCTAAAGTTAGAAAAAATTGCGATATTTTTATAATAAGTCACAGTTAAATTTTGAGCACATAAAAGCCGTCTAAAAAATGATAAAATCGAAAATTTCGTTCATGATTATAATCTTCACATTTTTACATCTTTGCTTATTAACCTCACTTGCTCCGTACAGTGTTGTAGATAAAAACACCGTTCAATCATTTCAACATTATGAACGACTCCTAATTTTTCCGGTCGGGATTGCTCCTGCTAGGGCTAAGTACAGCTCGAGTTTACCATCTAGATCAATTTTTTTTACTTGCAGAATCGCAAAAATTATCGCACTCATATATTTATTCTGTACCCGGTTTGTACATTAAAGCGAAATCTATTCTTTTCTAGCGACGTATATCAAGAATGCGTCCCTGTGTTTGGAAATTCGGTCAAAAAAGAACAAAAAACAATACCCCCCCCCCGCGCCAAAAACAACAACAAACAAACAAAAGAATGCTGGCTGGCTTTGTTTTTGAAAATCGGGTTGCGGTAAGAATTTTCGCTAACACGATTTGTGTAAAATTGACCATGTATTCGTTGTATTAATTAAAGTTGTTTTGTTGCTCTCAGGACATATTTGGAACTCGAAGTTCATTGTCGATAAACGTCGCGATAAGAGAATGACATTTTTATTCAGTCAATGAGTCGCTGTAATTGAATATACTTAATTATCGACACTGCAAACAAATTCGACTAGAACAAAATCGATAATTTCCATTTCTGTGTAGCGCTGCAATTATGTCGTAATGATATTTCGATTGAACTCACCGGTGAAAGTGTAGAGAGGTGTGAACGGCACAGCCAGCATGCAAAGTAATATATCGCTGAGAGCCAAATTGGTGATGAACAAATTGGTGACTGTATGCATGGCTCGATTAGTGAACACCACGTAGCAAACCAGTGTGTTCCCGGTCAGTCCGAGAGCGAATATGGTCGTGTAGGCGACGCAAAAAATGATTTGCACCAATTTATCTTCCACGTGATCGCGTCGCATGAAGTAGTCCATTGCCGACAAATCGGTCATATTCGTACTGTTCAAACTAATCGATCGATTCGGATGAATAATTCTTTCGAAAGCCATCCCGGACGATAGATTGTTCATTTTCGATAGTCAGGACGCGATTTAAGACCGCAGTTGCCTTTCTCAGCTGTTACCGACTTTTCCCGGTAGCCATGATTTTCGTTACGTGCGAAAGACGTAAAGGACGTCGGAAGTGTTCCAGCGGATTCCCTGAAAGTGAGGAAAAAAAAAACGAAGGAATTAGAATTAAAATTAAAGTTTTCCGCTCTCGGCTAAATATCTACTAATTGGCATAATCTCCGCGTAGCGCTATAGATTAATTTTACGCGGAGTAATTTATTTGATATACATTCCGATTAAGTAACTATTTTATTATTAAGGAAAAAAGAATAATTCGAATAAAACGAAAAATATGCAGGAGTACTTAATAATAATACGAATGGGAAATTAATATTTTAGTTAACAATAATGTGTGCTGTAATAAGGGAGCATCGATTAATTACGAAAGCTGTTATTTTTTTTTTTTAATTTGGAACCCTTCTCATCTTTTGGTGAGATTTAGTGTGATTTAGCGAGGTCCCCCTCATACGTGAAATTTACGCTATAATTGTTAAAGGACTAAATTCATTTTCATAAAGGAGCAAAATAATACAACGTTGAGGTGTACTATAACGAATTTATTTAAATTTAGGGAAAATTAAAAGTAAAAATAGACATTCCCTAATTTTTCATTCACTCCATGATGGGCAATGTGTACTGTACCAGTTTATTTTTTTTCTTTGAAAAACTCTGAAAGTTTTTTTTTTTTTATTCTCGAAATAAGATTTTAAAAGCCATAAGTTTTTTTCAGCGGGAAAAATGGGACACTCCAAAAAAAGGTAAAAAAAAAACTTTAATCATTTTTTTTCTGTCTATATTATAATGTATATTATTTAAAAGTTGTCGTGAGATTTTCGATTATACCCATCCCATTGGTTTAAATGAAATTTGATAAGATTTTTTTGGGGCCCCCCATTTTCATCTCACATAATTAATGGATGTCCCCTAAAGTTGAAATACTTTTTTTTTTTTTTTACGTACGTTTTTCTAGATCTCGTACGAAGATCACTGTCATCCTGAAAAGATCTACACACCGCATTTTATAAGTAAAATAACGAAAATTGTATAATAAATGCTCTAGTCGAGTATGCCGATTTTGAATTTATTATTTGTAATGTAGAAATTACTTTCGAAACTCGTTCGAAATTTGAAAAAAATCGTAGAATTCGAGGTATAGAAGGAAAAGCCGAAAATGCGTTTAGTTAAAAATAGTCGCGAAAACATATCGCCGACCTTCTATGGATAGACATGACCGGACAGGACGGAAAATAGACATTGTAGGGACGACATAAATGACCGCTCGAAATCAAAATGTCCGGGAAAAAAGTTAATCGATTTAATGAAGTTTTAGAATTTTCAAGGATCACTACTCTCGCTCATATTTATACGGGTCAAGGATTATGCTTGTTGACTAACTCGTCTGACTTTTACATTTTAATGGTTGTTCGCAAAAATCGTTTGCTCATACGTCTTTTAAAGTGATTCGCTCGGTGGGAATGATAACGCTAATGATGCCGCGAAGAAAAGGAACCGTTCGTTTAGCCGTAGATCAACAGATTCAGTCGCCGCAGTTGACTTGCTCTACAGTGAATTGGCCGTAGGAAAAACTCGACGACTGATCAAACGTGTCCGTTGAACAGCAACATTTTGAATACCCTTTTAGAATTTTGTTTTACCTCCGTCGTATAAATTCAATTCCTCTATAGGTGTCAAAGAGATACAAAAATTTCTCCTTTTACATCGCTTTCATTTTTCCATTTTTCCATTTTTTTTTTGGGCCTGGCAATAAGTTATTTGGCCACTGTCGAGTCGATTTAGGAATGATTCCGGTTAGTGACAAATACGTATAAATTAACCCACGAATGCCTGTCTACATTAGTAAATTATCCAGACCGAGTACAGGAGTACTCCATTGAGCAGCAAACACGGGGAAAGTGAATCGACATAAAAGGAAACAGAAAAAGAAGAAAAAAAAAAGAAGAAGAGAAACAAGAAAAAAAAAGCATAACATTTTCGCATAAAGTAAACAATTATCTTACTTTTTAAAATAAAACTGACAACTAACTTTTTTTAGTCTTCTCGCCACAATGAAATAAATAATGAAAAGAATAGAGCGGATAAATGTTCATATTTAATTATTTAATGTACACAACAGCGCCCCGCTATTTGCATATTTCATACAGAAAAATAATAAATCGGTAACATCCTCCGCGAAATTAACTGAGACATGCAATTATGACAAGTTCTCTGTACATCATCGCCAACAAAGTTCAGCGCTATTCGTGTGTGACCGATTCGTAATCAGCATAGTGTTGTAGCGAATTTTCGTACCAATCCCATAAGCATCAACAAGTCACGGTATCACGGAACTTCCGAGAGTCATCCACCTTGAGAACCTACCGGCACTATTATTTTTCCAACGTTCAGTTTAAATGTACGGTTTTACTTTGTCGTTTAAATTTTCAGATGGCACAAACGGATAATCAATACCATTACGCGCGGCCTTTTTCGCCGCCTAATCGTCAGTGTCATTTAGGATACATCCAGCCCGACTGGGAAACCAGAAAAATTGCACTACTCCTCCACACTCAACTGTTTCAGTATATTTATCCCTAATCTCCCATTGAGTTGGCTGGCTTTTATGTTTATATAAACAATTTTGAAGTATCTGCTTTGTGTAAATAATTCGACCGTTCAAATTTAAGATATTACATATATATTTTTAAATAGCAAAAACATTGTTGTCTATGGGGAAAAAACAAGAAGAAATTGTGTTTCAATGTTAGAATGTTGTATGTTCTTATAAATAAACTTCAGGGGATTATCTACAGAACTTGGCACCCATTTAGATTTAAATTCTTTTGTGGGCGAAGTCGACAATCACGCATAATACTCTTAATATTGAACTTGGCTCCGATTTTTAAAATTAATGTTTTTGATGGGATGTATATCACCTGAAGAAAAACAAAATGTTTGTGAGTCTAATTATTTAATAATGTATAAAACATTCATACGTTTACGTTAAAAATTCCATTTACCTTTGATTTAGTAGCACTAAAAATAATCATTAATAATGATAGAAATTCGGAAAAATTATTTCGTTTAATAATTCGAAATTAATGTAATCACCGGTCAAAGTAAAGTAAAATGAAAACTTTTTAAAAGGATATTTCATAATTTTTAAAAAAAAAGTACACCGAAAAGAATAAAATAAGAGTAATGCTTTGATAGTGATGACTCCTAATACAGAACACCTACCTAGTTATTAATGTTCGGATGGATCCTTAAATAGGGGTAGCATCGAAATTATAGAAAATATATTGCACGCGTATATCCTATAGTACTAATTATATCAGCTAAATGGGTGTAAAAGTTTCTGGAGTATTCTCTTTCTTTTCATTAAATTAAAGTGATCATTATAAACGCATGTGACGACACGGTTTGATATATTTTAGGTTTCCATTAGGATTCACAACTATACTACGTAACTAAGTGTGTTTTTCGCATATTCTGAGCTGCCGCTATCCTAGTTCTTTTTTCCGTTCCTTTCAGCAGGTATTTTTAAAAATAAAAGCTCCTTTTTAAATGGTTATATAGTTCACACTGAGGTTTGCTTGGGAAAGGGAATCCAAAGCTGCACGCGAATCAGATACGATCAAAATGTAACTGCCGGCTGGAGGGGATTTAACTATAGATTCAAGAGCTAGGAATATGTCATAAAGTTCGGCATGGAGAACGGAACAAAATGCCTAATTGATGTTCATTATCGGAAACACTGCCGGATACCGTTGAATTTAAAGGATCTGTTGTGCGACGAAGAAACCGTACTTAATCGATTATTTAAATTTCTAAAATGTTGTAATTAGAGCTAAAGCTGTTCTAATTTTGTTAATTTTTGTTAATTTCTCTCTGTTTTGAATTTTTCGTAATTTTGTAATTTCTTGCCGTGTCTATATATCAGTTGCTATAAATAATAATAGAAAGATTTATTATGATTGTCCTTTTTTCATCTTATTTTTAGGTTAATCCGAAAAAAGTAATTTCCATCTTTTCTTTTTCTCCGCAGCGTGTCTGTCTTTCCTTTTCATTTTATTGGCACCGGCATTTCCTGTTTTTTATGATTGTTCCATATCATCAAACGACTAGACTGGTGTTTACGTAATCACCGCATTATTTTGCTACAAAATTCCAAACAATTAGCGTAAACATATTTGGAATGATATTGGAAAATATTGTATACTGTCATCGGACTTGAAATCCCGTACGTTAGAACCAATCGAAATTTTAATGAATCGTACTAAACACTTACTGACATACTGATCAGTCAAAGTTAAATAAAAACTTGTAAAAAAAAAAAAACAAAAAAAAAAACGGCAGTCATTTCGCAAAAGGTCACCCGCATTTCCTGATTTTCATTTGCGTTCAAAGTTATGTAACTTCGATCACCTGAACGTAGAGAACTCGAGGTGTGTTTGGCAATCTGCAGGTCGGGAATTTATTTTTCAGCGGGTTTATTATTTTTTACGGGTTCCCTCGTAGGGACGAGCAACTACATGGAAAGAAGTGCGCGGTTATCACGGTACATTTTTCTTTTTTGCGGGTTTTGCTCGGAAAGAAATAAAATACGGCGAATTAATGCGGGGGACAGAAGGAACTTTTAACGAATCAACTTGTTCTTATTTTCGTTGTTTCTCCATTTCTCATTTATCGGTAGTTTCCTTTATAGAAACGTCCGCAATATTTTCGAATAGCAGTAATTTCGAACAGCAAGTCACTTAGAAAGTTGTTCGGCGAGTTTTTCTTCCCGTATCAAAGGAAAGCGGAAACGACTTGCACTCGCTCTGCAACTTGGCCGCAGTAATTAATCATACTTTTAACCTTTACAATAGTCGCCGGCTGTGTGAAAGAATTCGTCAAAAGAAGCGAATAACATCATGGCAGCGAAGACGGACGACAGGCGGCCCCGCTCTCAATCTTACATTTTTTCCCCGGTGAAACTAATCAACGGAGAAAGTTTTAAAATTCCGCCCGCTTTCCCAGTTGTCGCATTTATTTAATTAAATTTCAAGGTCAACGGAAAATACTTCCAAATTTTCGGCGAATTTTTACCATTTCCCTCGGTAGATTCGGCGAATTTATTTTTCGTTTCGTAATGTGTCCCGACTGAATAACTCCGCCGAAACAGACGTGTTGCACTTAACTGTATCCCCAACTTTGCTCATCTAATATGCAAATCGATAAATACTTTTAAATTTCCAGCCATGCGTAAAGCCCGCTGATTAGCGTGTGCCGGTAGATTATTTACCACCGTCGCTATTCTACCTTTGCAGCTGGAAAATTAGCTCTGCAGTAGCAAAAAACGAAAAAGTTATCAATACGAACAATTCCGCTCTTTTATTATTAAGTCCGACGAAACTCGTAACGACTCTATGAAATGCTCTACTAGCTGTTAGTACCGTTAACGATATACATATACATATATATATATATATATATATATATATATATATATATATATATATATATGTTTAAAAAATTATACACACACTTGTAACTGATCTTCCGATTTTCAGCCTAGCAGATGATCATCTTACGGTCGATGTTAGTTCACAGTTTCCTCAGTGCGATTTGAATAACAGAAGAGCTATCCTTAATTAAAATCTAAGGAAACGCCGTTAGTCTCAATCCGGGCAAAACACAATGAGAACCTAAGGCATTTTTTTCGTTTTTCTCGTTTTTTTTTTTTGCCATTTTCAAAATCCACTTACGTACAGAGTTCAATGCGTAAAACTTCCTACAAATTCAATGTCGAATTCAGAGCTCCAAGTAGGCATATTGAATATTATTTAATCAATAAAGTTCCGAAAAACTCCAATAACTGCGTTTTTTGACTGATTTCTGTTTTCTTTTCTTATCTCGTTTTTTCTTTCTGGTGTATGTGTTACTCTTGTTTGTGCTGCTGCCGCGAATTATTTATTAGGCCGAAGAGCAACATTGCGTGCTTCGGGTATCTTATTAGATTTGTTGGGTAGTCGAGGAGGTAGCGGGAGCGAAATTAAATGTTTCGGACATTTGGCTGGTACGTGCGCCAAGGTTGAATTAGGTGCACAGTTCAGGCACGTAGACGAAGAAAGCTGTGTTCTCGGAGGTTTTTTCATGCGGTGTTTGTGCGTGATTTGCCATTGGCCGAAGTCTCTGTAAAGAAAATCTGAATTTTCCTTTCGATTATTTACCGGATTCCGCTTTTTGAATTTTTCCTCATTTTCTTCGGGAAATTTTTGACGTGTTTTTCAACAATTTCCCGCTTAGAAACGAATTAAAGCACGCTGTATGTATGACGCGCAATTTTGTAATTTTCCAGGCGTTACAATTATCGCGCTCAGTTCATTATTACTCTCCGAAATTGATGTTCTGAGTTTTTCTCGTATGCCTCTTCTCCCCCCCCCGTATACCGTATTATTCATTTATCGTTTAAAAAAAGTACAAATAAACCGTTTCTAAGTATGCACCAATGCGGTTTATACCTAATTCTGCATTTTGAATAACGTCTACTCCGTGTATCACACGAAATTACGCGGATTTCGAGAAACAACAAAAAATTCATTTAATTTTTGTGAAATATGTCTTACCGAAGACTTACGTAAGATAAGGAGGAACCGATTAATAATTTTAAAAGGAAAACTTGGTAAGGAGTTCATTTGAAAAGCACGGATACACTTTCGATCACAATTCATTCTGTTCTCTTTATCACCCCATATTCGTTTCTCTGTTTTCTTCTATTTCTTTTTGTCTAATGCATTCGAGTCTCGGAAATTTTGACTGTCGATAGAAGCACTGACTACCGTTTTCTAAAGTTCTACGCTGTTATCGGGCAGTCTTGTTGATATATGTTCATTTTACACCGACCTCAATTACGTTTGTTTAAAGCATTCATCTAGAGTTCAAGATATCTGTCTAATAGCCGAGTTTTGCGAACGGGAATTCTGCGAAAGTAGTAAAATTTCTCTGATATAACTTGTACAATCTTCATTGAAAAAAAAAAAGTGTCGCGAAATTAATATCGCAACATTTTTGCATCGAATCCGTTTATATGTGATTTTATCGTATTGTCCATCTTTGGGCTGTGATTGTTTCGCTTGTTTCTTTTTATTGTTTCCTTCCTGTTCTCACATATCATTCTCATGTTGCTCTTTTTTTTTTATCCGATTTGTTTCTCGTACGTAATTTCTAAGTTTCACCTCCACGACGTTTTTCTTTAAAGAAATATGCCGCCTCAATGGAATATGTGTTAAAGTCATTTCAAGCTTTATAATCCGATTTCAGCTTTATTACTTATTTATTTGTTTGTCTGCGTTAAGGCAGTTTAACTGCTTAACGAGAAAAAATTAAATTATCCGAATATCAGCGATGTAGGGTTTTAGGATAAAACTAATCGAATAGATGGGAAAAAAAAGAATGTGAAACGAATTTATACGGTGACCGCACATCGTAATCGTATAAAACGTTTTAAAAGTTCTCCGTCTAAATTGACCGTATCCGATGAAACTATTCGAATTCGGTGTAAGTATATTTTTCCCCCTGCGCGCTTAATTTTTTTAATTATTTTTGCTGACAGAGTTTTCAATGAAAATATTCTCCCTTCCGACATGGATTATAGCTGGGCACAATCAAAAATTTTCTCCGTTACGAGGGGAAATGGCGAGAAATCTATTTAAATCAATTTAATTTTGCCTCTTAAACAAAAATAAGGAGAAAGAAATGAACTGAAAAAAAATGTTATAATGATTTTCAATCTTTTGTATATAACGAAAGTTTCTCGGGGAGGCTCTTAAAAGTTGTTACGCAAAGCAAACGACATTTTTTCAAAATAAACGGAAAATAATAACATACTTTGTCACTCGTAACAAAAATGCACATCAAATAATTTACGTCAAAAAAAGGGAAAAAAAAACGAATTAGTTTTAAAATATTATTTTGCTGTTATTATTAGTATTCACTTAATATTTTCTAAAAGTTATACAATTAATAAATATAAATTTTTATATTTCGTTATTCGTAAAGATCCTTTTTAACAGCTGAAACTTTAGTCGCCACGTTCACAGACACCTCTACGTATTTTATTTCAGTCATCATCGTCGCTTTATTTAGTATTAATAAATATAAATTTACAGAAGAAATTGTTTAAACTTAAAGTTGTGTACATTTCGTTATTTCTTGCGCGAATACTCATGCTGTATCCGGTAATTTCGGTACAGCAAAGATAGTGTAAGTTTGTTTTTTTTTTTGTAAAATATTTTACACAATTCACCTGGACAAAATATATTACTATAATAAATTCGCCGTTAAAGCATCTTTCAAAATTGATAAATTGCACGATATTTACACAGATAAATTACGCGATGATCGACAGAAAATTTTTAAAAAGAAGTTAAGCTTACGTCACGCTCGGTTCATACTGAAATCGTTGCAACATATAGCGGAAAATAAAAATTTGGCACGAACCATGGAGTTCAGAATAAGCAGATCTAGAGTACAGTTAACGGGGAAGAACGGGACTGATGGAAAAGTTTAAAAAAACGAGAACGATTGCGTTGAAAATAATACTATGCTCCTTTTGAAAGATATTTATTAAAAAAACTGGCTTTTATCAATAGCCAAATAAACGGATGATCGCAAAAACACGGATGATAAATGATACGTAAAACGGGTCGTGTTGGTAAGCTTAGCCGACAAAGGTAATATAATAAAAAAAAAAAGAAAGGTAGACTGAAAAATACAAAGAAATGTCTTTAGCTATAAAAATCGAAAAGAAGAAAATGAGACTAGACTTTTCTCGAAATTGAAGGTAGCTGGACATGGTAGTAGCCGCGTGATATTAGGGAAAACAAATCGACAGTACCTCAGCTGATTGGATAATTTAACGCGAAATTCTTGAATTAATTCGAGAGGTTTGCTGAGAACTGAATAGACATAAATGTTGGAACTATGATATAAACGATACACAAGATGTAAATTTTACATTTATATAAAACTTATACAATAATAATAGTATTAGTAGTAGTTGTGATAGAATCAACAGTGTTCGAACACACGCTTGTACTCGATAGTACACGACGGCTGTTTAAATGTAAAATAAACTTTTATATTTATAATACATTCCCGTTCAACGGTTGTTTAGAAGATGGAATGGTACAGAATGTTTTTTGTTAAAAATGTTTATGTAAAGAATTACAGGGAAAGAGAAAAGAAAAAAATTGACAAGAAAAGCCTGGTGTTCTACGAATGTCGCGAGTAGTGAGAAATATAGCACAGAAATGGCTCTAAAATCGGTCGACTTTGTACGGGTTTTATTTTTTTGTCGCAAAGACGCGCGTGGAAATCGTTATACTGTCGAGTAGGTTTCGCCGGTGTTTTTATGACTAATGAGGTGGAAATCAAGAGAAGGAGCTGAGCTTTGCGCGTGATGGTGAGCAACAATTACGTAGCTGAGACGAATCGATTTAATGTAATATGCCGCTCGGCTGCCTTTTTTATTTTATTACTACATCAAAATTACGTTATGCAGATAAGCTGAGAAAGACTTGAAATATTAAATACCTGTAATAATGCCGTTTAATATCTGTGTTCAGATTTTTGATCCAGGCTAACGCAAATTACGTGTAAACTAATACGTCCTATTATGATTGATCAAAATATGTAAAATCGACTAACTTATAGTTCCCTCATTTACGTATGTACATAACATATTCTGTTATAAATCAGTTGCCACAGTTAATCGCACAATAATATCTCCCGGAATTGCATACACTTAAGAAAACATGTTCACTATTCGTATTCCCGTTTTGTTAGCCGTCAAGCATTTTATAAAAGTCTATTTACACTAGCGCAATCGTTGCAAGCAAAGATGTATTAAGTACAATATGGAGTAGGAAGTGACGATAGAAGGTACAAATATAGAATAGAACGATCGTTTTACATAAGGGGCTGGACAGTCAAAAAAAGGTATAACTGAAATCACAGGAGGCTTCATCATCTGAATAAAGAGGACAATTTGGAGGAGGTGTTTAAGACGAAAACGAAAGGAAGACAATAGAATTTGGTTGAAAGGATAATGGAGATGACGGTGAAGTGCCGGAGCAATAGAAAGTCATAGAACCGCGGATAAGATGGAAGACTAAGTTGAATTGTCAAGTAGAAGGAGAAAGTGTAGAAAAATGATGGAGCACAGACATTCGATTAGCGTCTAGAATGTAATTTTTTACGTGAACCTTGGAATTTTAATAGAAAAGAGACGGGAAGATTTAGCAGCGTGAACCAGAGGATCCGCCATTTCGTTACCCCCTATGTTCACGTGGCCGCGAACTCAAAGCAAATCAATATGTACGGAATGAAGCGAGAGACGGTTACGGATAAAATTGCATACACGAAGAATGAAAAAAAGTCGCAGAAGTGAATAGGACCGGGAGAGCGCAACACGGAATTCGGAGCGATGGGAGGAAATACAAATAATAGAGTGCAGGATAGCTATTCGGCAATAAAGATAGTACAAAAGGGAGGAAGACGAAAAGATTCAAAGAAATAGAGGTGAGGGAGAATGAAAAGGCTCTGACTCCATTAATTGGTAAATCTTGTAAGTAAGATTATAGTAAAATAATTGTGCCTGGGGGAATTTCTGCGTAGCTGTCGATCAGTGAATTGAATGATGAAGATAGACGGAACAAATTAGGGAAATGAGAAAAATCAGCAAAGTTGATTATATTCGCCGAGACAAAGTTAAGACGCAAAGAGGTAAGGACAGGAATTCTCTGTTCGAGTAAAATACCGAATTTAAATAATGTGATCTCGACGCTAGAAACTTAAAATTATGTTCCAAAACATTCTACAGACATCACAGTCTAATACCGGTGTAAATCGGAGCAACAAAATCGGTTCGGTAGTTCGTGCGATTAGCGCGTACAGATAGACCGGCGCATTTTGGAATTTCATGTAAAAAATGGTTTACGAAAAAAAAAAAAAATAAAAAATCAGAAAATCGTGAAAAACCTCGGATGGAATGAACCGAGCGCGATACTTATAACGCCCGGAAAATTACAAAATTGCACATTACATATACGGGGAGTTGTTTTATTCAGAAATTAATTGGAAAAACGTCAAATATCTCCAGAGGAAAATGGGAAATAATTCAGAAAGTAGAATAAGGAAAATTCAAATTTTCTTCACGCAGATTTTCGCCTAATAACAAATCACGACAACCATCGCATGAAAAAACCTCCGAGAACCCAGCTTTCTTTGTCTACGTGCCCCTAAACTATTCAACCTTCGCGCACGTACTAGCCGAATGTCCGAAATTCCGCTCCTGCCATCTCCACGACTACTGAACAGTGTCACTCTCCGTTAACCTAGTAAGATAAGCACGCAGCGTTGTTCTTCAGCCTAATAAAAAATTCGCGGCAGCAGCCCAAATAAGAGTATTGCACTGGTGTGAATTACGTTCTTGTTAAATAAATATAACGGCAGTGGCGTCTGCGCCGTTGGATCTTAGGTGAATAATTATCAAACCAGGTGCATTGATTGGTTGTAGAAAATAATTACCCTTTCCGAATAACAAGGGTGGGGCGACACGATCGAGCAGGTTCATTATTAGTAACCCAAGGTGATGCGAGTCACCAGTGTAGGATAAAATATTTCGAATGGCTTGTGAAAAGCCAAATCACCAAAAGGATTATCTACATGCTGTGGTCGTAGGATCATGACAAGTACCTAACATATAGCGATCCTGTAGTAATAGTACTGTTGAATAAAGGAGAATGAAATATTAATGTTCTAGCAGTAAAAGCACCATATTCAAGATAAATGCGGATTTTTAGCGTCCCTTGCAGGCTCCGAACGGGGATCAACAAGGAGTAAGACAGTAGGTATCATTAACAAGGATAGTCGGTATGATGAATGTAGGGAAGATGGTAATATTGACGGCCCATAAATTAAACGGAAACGTTGAAACAGTGGGAAATACAAAAGAAATGATCGAACATTTTAATGACGGCACATCGGAATGATGGCGCTGATCTCGTTCCGAACTTTATTCTCAGACAAGCTCCAGTACACTGTTCCCCTACACAGCAGTATGATGCTTTCGGCTTCGGACATTGTTCCCAGATATAAAAAGAGTGTGTCAGACTTAATGATACATCAAATCCCGAAATACATATGTGTATATCGTCGTTCTAAAATAAGTTTACACACATTTTACGAGTAATCGATGGAGAGCATGAACAAAAAAAAAAGATATCAAGAAAACATTCAATTGCAGCGGATGACGGAGAAACTGAGAAAACATGATACTCCGACAATGTGTCACAGCTGTGAGAAGAGTTTCTGGGATGTGATGAACTAGTAGATGATTATCATTTAACTGGAAAGTTTCGGCTACACATGTAACGTGTAACTCGGAATACCAGCTTTCGTCATTTGTTCCAGTGTTCATTAATAATCTGAGCCGGAACGTTAGCAGAAAATATTGAAGTAACGTGAAATAGTGAAAAGCAGTCTGTATCATTGTAAAAACCCGTTTCGAAAAAAATGTGAATACGATTTGTGGACACGTTTCGATCTCTAGCAGTTTCGGAAAAATATCCAACAACTTGCCTGCTCGTTCCTTTCAACGTAATATGAACGACCTATTTCTTCTGTTGTGTCCACACCGATACGGAGTTTTTTCGCGATAGCATGCTTTTTTTTTTTTTTTTTTTTTTTTTGTAAAAAATTATGTCAGAAAAGAAACATTTCCGCAATTCATTGACAATATCCAATACTAGCCAAGTTGATTTTACTCGCATACTTTAAATCGATGGAAGATGTCATCAAACACTTTACAGCTATGTTTCAGACCGGTTTTTTCTATATTATGTCGTCAATTGTGCGAATGCAGTCGAACTATCGCATCTATTACTCTATTGGTTTTTGTCCGGTTCAAGTTTGGTCGCTTCAACATGTAGCGACTTATTAGACTATGTGGGTGTCGCTAGAGGGGCGGCAAGGGGGCAGTCCCCCTGGAGCCTTGAAATTTTTTTATCGACTGGCCGTGATAAGTATTCATGGCCGCGTACTCACGGACAATTTGGAAGGCTTTTATAATTCCAATATAAAAATTTGTCAGAAACCCACAAAAATTATGTTTTAATTAAGATTTTATTCTTGTTTAATAAAATATTAAGCCTTTACAAATTATAAATTTTATTTTTTTCCATAACTCATATCCTCTTTCTACCATCTTGCCCCCCCCCCCCCCTGGATCACTTGTTGTACTGTACGCAATAATAGTCAGTGGCAAAATTATTCAATATCGTAAAAGCAAAAGTTTTCATTACATCGTTTTTTTCTTCTGTTTTTGCTGAAACATTTCTCGAATTTATTGTGTAAAATATTCAAAGCTCGAGTCTCCCCCAGAAAAATTATTCGGCAAAAGCTACTTTTGTGTTTTTACCAAAACATTTTAACGCTCCGTTGCCCTTTGAAATACAATAAAAGCAACGAAAAAAAATCGTTTACGCCGATGATCAAACACTGTGATTAAGAAATTCCTAGAACGAATAAGAGCAGATTCTTGAAGTTTTTATATTGAACTTTTTTTTTTTTTTTAATTTATTTCTTTTGAAAAACCGGAAATTTCGATGAAATATATGGTGTCGAATTTTAGCGCGTTTCTATTTAAAAAACAAAAAAAAACAGTTTTCTCTAATGCCGGTCCGGATTAATGAAAAATATTCGAAATTTCTTAATAACTGAACCGAAATCAAAAACAGAAACGTAATTTTTTTAAAAGTTGAACTTGACTCCGATTTGATCGAACCGGAATGAAACGTATAACTGTTAATACGATACCTATATCTACGTATATGCTAGAGAACCCTGCGTGTATAAATATCGGCAAGATTAAAATTTTAAATAAACACGCCTTCAAATTACTACATGCTCGATTAAACAACTGTAACCGGTAAAACGTATTCTCAACTTAGAAGGTATAACATTATCTAGCGGAATTATTTATGAAATTTCGTAGAGCTTATAAACCGGGCTTTTAAAAATAATTTAAACATCGCAATGTGCTGCCTCGAACGATATGGAATTATGTCGTTGAGCAGACAACGAATATTGTGAAATATAATAATACCGTAATTTCAATAATGAATATCACAAAAAAAAAGGAAAAGCGGATATTGACGTGAAACTTTTTGAAACTGGATAAAATACGAATATTTAATAACAAAAACGTATAAATCATGCTGACACAAGCCGAATCTGATAGTGCTGCTGTGCATAAGCGCGGTGTCGCATTGTTTCAAATTATAAGCGGGTCCAACTTAAAAAAAAATCAACACGATCCAGAAACGACAATTCCTGCGAACGAAAACATTAACTTCAAAATACATATGATTCAAATAGAACGCTGCTCTCCAATGACTGTTAAGTCATTTTCGCACGTCGGAAAAATCTGCTGAAAGTAGTGCCCACTTTTTTCAAACTTTTTCGACAGATTAATGTTAATCCAAAGATTAACAGGATGCGTATAAAGTGATATTTATCGAGATGATGATTTTTTCCAACGGAAGATGAACAAATTTACAGTTTGATTATATTTAAGTTTCTCGTCTCTTACTATATAGATTCACGCTTTTTTAATTGAATAGAAAGGTTAGTATAAAATACTCTCCTATATTTGATTTAGAAAATATAATATAATGAAAAAGGTTCGTGTCTTTGAATGGAATAAAAAGGTTAGTATAAAATATTCCACCTTTAATTTAAGAAAAGGTAATGATAAATAAATTTAAGTAAAAATAGCACTGTTTTTGTGATACTTCATGTCACTAGGGCATAGGCGTTTCATATAAATTATCTCTTCGTCATCAGCTAATTAAAAATGAAGTTTTTTTTTTCTTTTTGGTTTTAAAAAAATAAGTTGTGGGTCTCACAGATATGCCCGTTGTGTGAGTGCCCAACACTCTTATCAACGTTTATTATAATAGATATACAGTACAACAATTACAACTAGCTTAACTTATTTCATAACTAACAATAATAATAAACCTAGCATTAAATAAAATAGGATACCCAACTGTTAGATTTTCAAAGAGCAACCGTATCTATCGAAAATAATCTTCAATAATCTCACGTCCTCATGGAAAGCCCACATTGGTCCTTGTGTCAGACTTTCTCAAGGTTAATTAAACTCTCAACAGAACCATGGTGGCCAGAAAAAAACATTTCCCGCAGAGATTTCTGTGCACTTAGCCGCTTGCACACACGTCACACGGCCATGTCGCATAATTTTATTTTGAAAATACCCCCCCCCCTCCCCCCACCTATGAATAGTCCTTTCTGTTGCCAAGGTGTTGCTCCCTCAACTTTCCACATACTGTGCGACCGTCCAACACTCACATCCCACCGGCTCCCTTCTATTAATAACAAAACAGTTACCAACACTCTTGAGAATTCCCCCAATGCAATCTTATCTGTAACAGCGTTTATTAGAACTAGCGGAATAAGTAGATATCTATAAAAACAAGGATATTTCTATCTATTTCTATTCTTATTTATCTCTATTCTATTCTTAATTGTGTTATTCTGCGGTGAAGATTTTTCCTTAGCTTTCATTTATCCTCGCCTACTATTTTCACTTTTTTTTACTTCAATATTTTAAATTTCTTCATCTCTTCCGTTTTCTTCTGCTCTGTTTCTGTTTCCTATTCTCATTTCTTATTCGATTTTTTCCAAATTTGTTCTTCACCATAATACTTCAGTGCAATTGCCGTAGCCTTATAGCTATTAAACTCCCTATCGAGCGCCTGTTGGATCAACATAAGTATTTCTTTACATTCAGGAAAAGGCGGTTACGGAGGTTCAGCGATCTTAATTAGAAATGACATCTAGTTTCCAAGTCAAAATATCGAATCTTCCTTTCCTGCAAACGCTTCCTATCACAACCTTTCTCCACGGTTCATCTTTGTCAGGTCACTTCATTTTTTTCTTACAATATTCTTATCTCGTCAGCAGGTTATCGGGTGTCCTTTTATTCTCCAGTCTACCAAATATGTAATCCGTTTTATACGTTTTTCGATTCAAGGTCTCTTTCTTTCCCATTTAATCCAAACTATAACTAATCTCTTATAGATTCCTGATTACTCCAGAATCGAAGATAATGTTACGCATTAATTCAAAAAACACGTAAGTATAATTAAAATGTGTTACTATATTTAAAAGTAACATAATAGCATCTTGCAGTGAATAAACTTAATGAGTTAACTAACTCACTAGCTCAGTTATTTTCGCCTTTTCGCAACTTTCTTATCGACTTGTCATTCATCAATATTGTGCTCTTCCGTCTACGCTAAATATAATATTTAAAATACGAATACAAAAAAAGCGCGTAATGAAAGTAATAAACACGTTCGCAGTTCCAGTAATTACATATTCATCTGGTGTTGTTCAATGGGATACTACTGAGCTGGAAGTGCTGCAACATAACGTACGAACATGTTTACCGGAATACCGAGTGTATCACTTTTTGATGCAAACGTCTAACGCTCCCTCAAACGAGAGGAGAACAAGTAGTGTTTCAAGAGAATCTACATAAAAAAACATCTTCTCACATTATGAAAATATTTTTATACAAAACCATCAAAACGAAATATACATTTTTTTTTTCTTTTTGGCCGGGACCAAATTATAACGTCCTTCTGGTCAATAAATCCCCACAATCAACAACAACACCTGAACAATATAAAATGAAAAACTAAAAAAAAATAAATTATAATAACCAGTAAATGGATAAAGAATGGAATAAAATAAAACTAGCTCCTTACATAAACAAAATAAACTAATAAATAAGCGAAAGAAGAAGAAGAAAAAAAATCAAATAACAATCCTGTTTCCTTCAATAAACCTAAAAAGAAAAAAGAAAATATTATCACTAGAACGAAGAAGATAAAAAATACACAATGGGGGATAAATACCGCAGGACATGAGGTCTTTAGAAAACACAAGTCTCTTGTTGTCAAACTGGACGCAATTAAATAACGGGCGGTTAATGTCTTCTCTAAAACTTTGTGTGTTCGAAAAGTTTCAATCGGTAATGGCCGGAGCGGAGCGTACATACAACGATCACAAACCTAAGGGTCAAACTACCTGGGACACAAATACGATAAAACCAAGGTGTGGACGACAGAGATGGTTGGACCATGTGAAAATATTTACCAGGCGCTTGTTCACTGCAAATAAGACTCAACCAATCCCGCATGATTATCTCTTTTAGCTTTGTCTAGGAGATCGAAGGATGGGATGAATGGAAACTTAATACCTGATCTAACACCTTCTTTTGCAATTGAATCAACTCGGTCACTAAGTAATACCCCACAGTGAACTGGAATCCAGCAAAATTTAATGACTCCTCCCAGTTCTGAAATATTAAAATACTTTTCCGTAATTCCATAAATAAGTGAATGGCAATTATATTCAAAATTACTGCTCTGAAGCGACAAGAGAGAACTAAAAGGCTGTCCGAAAATACCACAAACTCCACCTTGAACTGCAACACATTTTCCACTAACTCTAATGCTTTTTCAATTGCAAGAAGCTCGGCCGTAAAAATCGAAGCCTCTGGAGGTAATTTAAATTTCTTCTCAGTGATATCTTCTATAATAAACCCTGCCGCTACGCCTTCATTAAATCCACAGAATTTGGCACCATTGGTAAAGATCAATCGATAACCAGGGTATAAGAAAAACGGAGTTCAAAATGTTACCAGGCAGTAGATGAAATATCTGGCGTTTAAAGATGTTAATATTAATATCCAATTTGATAAGATTAAGGTCATATCTTAAATTAAAATAATCGGAGGGAGAAGATGGCACAAGAGCTGGACTGTAAATATGATGCATTCTAGTTCTTTTGAGCAAGAGCGGCATTTTCTGTGGAAAAAATCTCCAATGAATACTTAACTGCATTATCTTGCTTATGAACTGCGTATATTTATAATTACAATACTTAAGTACAAATTTATTGGTTAAATAATTTCTTCTAATGTGCAGAGAAGCAATTTTGGTCTCCATTGGGAGACTGATGATAGGGGATGACCTGACGTTTCCCGTGATTAATCTTAAGCCAAGATTCTGTAATGAATCCGACTTTCTGAGCTGGGACTTCGAGGCTGATCCATAAAAAATCGCTCCATAATCCAATTTCTATCTAATGAAGCTTTTGTATAGCTGGCTTAAGATGACCGGATCACCTCCTTACCATTAATTACCTATAGCCTTTAAGGGGCTAAACGATTTAATTAAAAATTCAACTAGTTTCTGAATGTGAAAAGTCCATGTTAATTTACGATCTAAGAACAAACCTAAATACCTAGCATGCCTAGTGAACTTAATGAGTCGGTTTTGAATTAGAACTTCTATTTGTTGGTAGTCAAATGGTCTGAATGGAAACACGGATACCGAGGATTTGGTATCGGATACTTCAAAATGTATTTTCTCAAAGGAATTAAAACAAATATCAATGAAATATAAATTTGATACAGTTTAGATTGTATTTATACATTGTACATCTTTATCGCTAGAGTATTGTATGAACTACAAATACATTAAGTGAAAATGGAGAAAGGACATATACAACATTTTATAAAATATACACGGCAGACATTGAGTATCTGTAAATAAAGACATCATGAATGGAATAAAAATGGCTAACACCTGGTAAATCCAAGGACGGAAGATTTTACGATAGCATTTCAAGTTGGTGTATGGAGAATACATGTTCACAGATATATATATATATATATCGATCGATCGGTATTTTAGTCGTTTGACTGGTTCGCCCCTATCGTCCAAGTCCTCCACCTTTTCCCATCCGCTGTTCGCCTTTTCAGTTCCGCGTATGTCTTGATGTTTGCTTCCTTCTTGATTGTATCTACCAGCGTCTGCCTTGGTCTTCCTCTCGGTCTGCGCATGGCTATTTTCCCTTCTATGATATCTTTCAGTAGGCTATTATGTCTTAACACATGCCCTATCCATTTTAGCCTTGTTTTCTTAATCGTGTTCAAGATTGATCTTTCTTCTTGTGCTCGATTAAAAACTTCCTCATTCGATATTTTATCTACCCACGAGATTTTCAACATGCGTCGCCAGCACCATGTTTCGAAAGCTTCAATTTTCTGTATATCTTTCTTGTTTAGCGTTCATGTTTCTGCCGCGTAAAGTGCCACTGCCCATACATACGACTTAACTAATCGTTTCCATAGTCCAATAGAGAGTGTGTTCTGCGTAATTACCTGTTTTTTTCTCATGAACACCACTTTTGCCATTGCAATCCTCGGCCGTATTTCTTTGCTACAATATAAATTTTCCGTTATTATGTGTCCTAGGTATTTGAAGGGCTCCACTTGTTCTACCTTTTGCTCATTGATTGCTATATTCATTTCCACTGACGTTTTTCTGATGCACATTACCTTAGCTTTTTTCAATGTTTATTTTCATTCCATATTTTTCTGCTAAACAGCTCAATCTTTGTACCATTTTTGAAAGTCCATCTTGGCTATCTGCAAGTAATACTTGGTCGTCCGCAAACTAAACAATTTTTATACATCGTCCACCAATTTTTACACTTTCTTGAACTCCTTCTAATGCTTCATTTGTTATGAATTCGGAGTAAATATTGAATATCGCTGGTGATAGTAGGCATCCCTTTATACCGACAACATTAAAAAAGAATGCAACTGTATTACACCTAAACTATGATAAACTAGTGATCAGTATCTGGAAAGCAGTCATCATCAATATCTCACATTTGCAGATTATTTGAAGAGACATATAGAGTAATTTCTCTTGATTTACAACCCGAAAACTTGCATATAGCAGAGAAAAAAAGATAATAATAATCAAATTGACGAATCAAATCATTTAAAAATTATTTATTATCATTACTGACACAAAAATCCACAAATAACAATAACAATAGACCGCAGTATTTAAATGTTTTTCCTGCTTATAACTACAATTTTCCATAATTATATTAAAAACTTTGATGGAACTTTCAATGACGGAAAAAGAGCTGGAATTATTTGGAAAAGAGGCACCATAGCTTTCTAAAATAAATACGTTAAAGCGTCACACAATTATATACCTATGCCGACCAACTTACTATTTTTGCAGGCAGTTAGGAGTATTTTAGCGTGCATTTTTTCAATTTTATAATAAAACTCAGTGGACGAGCATGTGCGGCCGATTTAAAAAAATAACCGCTACAATTTCAGCCGATCTGTTTTGACGATTTGATTGGCTAAGAATGCTTGAATTAAATTCGGATAATTCATAACTGGAACAACTTTTATTTCTAATATGAGTTTTAGAATATTAATCGTGTATGTGCTACTATTGTAAAGTGGTTCGTTGTTGAAAATCAATTTCATATAAGGCTTTGGAGGTCCGGATAGAGGTTATCCAGCGAATAAAGAAAAACTAAAAAAAAGGAGAAGATAAAGAAACGGTGTAGTACGGTCCTTTACAAAGCCATGACGAGAATAAGAAATGTTATCGGAATATCCGACTCTTTTCGATGTCTTTCTCATCGCTACTGTCATGACTTTTTATATCGAGCAATTATTAACGGGGCCTATGTTAGCTTTGGCTTTAAAGGAAAATCTGTTCGCATTTTCGGCTATTATAATTTCCTACAGTCCACTTCAAAGGAAAGCGAGCTGAGTTTATAATTACATGGACTTTATGTTAGCTTGACCGTTGCAGTTGTTTTTGGCAATTAATTAAAACAAATGCACATGCCCAACGTTCGTCTCGTACACAGAGCATTTGCTCAGTTGCGCATGGGGTCATTAATCTTTACTTCTTCACTTAGAGACCATCCGTTTTAACCATTCCAACGTTGCTCAGTGGTCTCTACAATTTGTTTGATGAATCCAGCTGCACACATACACACACACACACACACACACACACAGTGCGACGAAGATATCTGCAATAGGGAGTTGTTAAGTACGTTAGTATTTACGTGTAAACATTAATGTGAAACCACATCGTGCGGCGAGTATGATAGTCGATGTACGTTTAATTGCCGATAGATAAAAGTAATAAGCTGTTCTTTATTCGTTTCGATCTGATCAAATTACCTGAAACTGAATAAAGTTCTAGTATCTTATTCGTCGGTGATAAATCACGACGTGTATGTCGACTTTATTGAAGAACTTTACATACCGTGGTTTATTAGAGATAAATGATTTTCGGTATAAACGCACCAACGAATTAATCGGTTATGCCCAAATGAAACATCGAACAAACTGTCCTTATTTTCGATTACGTGTTTTACATTTTACTACAAGAAAGAACGAAGAGAAATAACGTGTCTCAAACTGAATTATCGGCTAAAGATAGTTTTACACGTAACTGATAATCTAAATGCAATGCTTAGCCGTTCCTGCGACGGCGACATTTTACCAATCGTAAAAAACTTTTCATTCTGAATAGATTGTTCTTTTGATTGAATTTCGAATATCCTCGATTATGCCACTTTCTTTTTTTTACACTTTACATATCACTATTACGAAGGTGTTCGAAAAATTAATTTCTCTCCATTATCGCACCTTTCCACCTAGAGCAGGTAGAGTATTTTCTCGAAAAATTCTAAAGAAATTTCGTTTTTAAACTGCATTTCATGATGGTTATTTGAAAATTTTAATCAAGAGCAAAATATGTATTTTATATTAAACGGGAATGAATAAGTAATTCGAAAATCCGTTTCCGGATACAACAAAAATAAATAAATAGCAGCGATAATTCATCTTTATTTCGATATTAAACCCAAGATTCTTCAGTAACCCACACTTCGAAATATTCTCCAATCCTTTCGTTATAATTTTGTATATTTACGGTCTTTTGCAAAAATTAAAGATTTTTTTTTTTTTTTTTTGTGAATTAAAAGAATAAAGGTAACCCCATCCATTGAGAAAAAATCATTATTCGGCTTTTCCGGAATATTTTCTAGCGAGGTTTATAGTCGAATGAAAATTTTAAAGCCGCAATTTCAAATAATCGTTCTATTAGTAATGTAACGTGTTTCCAATCGTAATACTACTATCAATTAGTCCGAAGTCATATGATATCATATAGGGAGATCGATTTTACCAATATAATCAAACAAACTTTAATAACAAACAATAAGGGCAAAATAATTTATAAGAATAAATTAGATAAATACCTTAATTAGAAACGTTTTCGGGCATAACCCATCATCAGCTAACACTAACTTAGTGGAAACTTAAAACACACTGGAATGAATATATGGAATACATGTGTATATATAGTAGATACATAGGAGGAACGAAACATAGAAAGTATAAAAATCAATATAGTGAAATTATTAATACTTAATACAAAATGTAAAATGAAGTAGAAGGAGCCTAAAGTTAAATTTTTATATTATAAAGTGGATTATTATTATTTGGTAATTTCGATCATTTATAAAATATTATTTTTATATTTATTTATATAATAATTTTCAGCAATGTTCATAATATTTCCTTTGCCGTAAGTGGCCAGGACAGTTACAGTATTTTCTAATGAATTTGGTTTATGTTTATTTTTAATTAAATGTTCAGCATATGTTGATTTATCTATTTCATTATTATTAAATGATTTTATGTGTTCTTTATATCTACAATTAATTTTACGCCCTGTTTGACCAATGTATGATTTCTCACAATCAGTGCAATTTATTTTATATATACCGCTATTTTCGTAAATATTATTATTTTTTAAATTTAAAGTGTTTATTTTATATCTTAAATTATTTTTAGTTTTGAATGCTACATTTAGACCCTGTTTTTTAAATAAGTTGGTTAATTTATATATGTTATTGTTTATAAATGTGAATGTTATCCGTCCTTTATTGTTAGCGGTATTGTTGTTTCTTAATTTTTGTATATATTTTGATTTAGATTTTATTTTGTGAATTAATTTATCTATTATTTGTTCGTCGTAACCGTTATTTCTTGCCAAAGTCTTTAATATATTAATTTCTATTTGTTGATTTTTATACTTTCTATGTTTTGTTCCTCCTATGTATCTACTATATATACACATGTATTCCATATATTCACTCCAGTGTGTGTTTTAAGTTTCCACTAAGTTAGTGATTTAGCTGATGATGGGTTATGCCCGAAAACGTTTCTAATTAAGGTATTTATCTAATTTATTGTTATAAATTATTTACCCTTATTGTTTGTTATTAAAGTTTGTTTTATTATACGGGTTTAACAAACAAGTATGTATTCGCCTACATTTGATTTTAACAATGTCGGTGGCGTGAAAATTACTTTTAATACGACTTTTAAGCGATGTGTGAAATCGTATTTGATGATTATTATTTATAATTTAAGCCGTTAAAGTTGGAGAGCTCCTTGCAGCATTTTCATAGTTTTTTTTTTCCCTGTATATATATATATATATATATATATATATATATATATATATATAAATCTCTACATTCTGCATTCAACTGTCCATTACAGAGAGAACTATGTGAAGCTTACACGTACAAATGTAGTCTGGTTTTCTTGGTAAAAGCCAAAACTTTAATTATAGCGCTATGGCAGCGTTGAAAAGGATTTCAAAAGGGCTTTCACGTGTTGTCCGGTACGATGCGAACTTCTCGCAGTCATCTAAATTATGCGCGTCACAGTTGGTTCAGCAGATAATCTACATGGGAACGGTTTGCTGGTGGGCCATTGTTGGTGTAAAAGAACTTATGCGACGCAGCGCTACGTACCGTCTGGAGACGATTTAGTACTGAGTATTTTTTTCTGCTGGTGGCGGTCCAAAGGTCACCAGGGGCCGATTGTTGCTTTAATAATTCTTAGGAAGATTCTTCGCGATATCCATTCGGAGTTCTCTACTCTTGTTTGCGCTTACTCGGAAATGCATGAAATAATGTTGTAGAGGCAGGTAGGTTTTATGGTATTGGTGAGCGTATTGCTGAGCGTGTTGCTGAGCGTATTGCTGAGCGTGTTGCCAGATCAACTTTGTCACTTTCGTGTACTCCAATCTGACTTGGAATCCACAAGAAAGACATTTCGCACCCGTTCCCGCGCAATCTTTATAAATCACTGAATTTACGTTATTATTACCGGGTTTATACTATATCGGCGATATAACAACCGAAATGTAAATAGGTTAATAAATGTCTATGGTAAGGAACGTTCGTCGGTAAAGATGTCTCTAGATAATTCTGCGTGCTGGACACAATACGTTATTCCACGTAATTCCACATTCAGAGATGTACACAATCATTATTTATGAATTTTAATGGTAAATTCAGCGAAGAAAAACATTTCTCATAGTCAACAATATTCGGACTAGCCTGATTTCGATATCGAAAATAGATTCGTATAAGAATTTTGAATAGTGAGCAGTCCAGTTGCAGCCAATACAATTTCTATATTTACCGTTAATGGAAAAAGAAGTGGACTTACGGATAGTAAAGAAATTATTACCTGACTCATCCGGGGATCAGGGAATTTTTTTAAATTTTCGAATTTCTTCGGTGCTCGTAGTAACTTTTGCGCGACTGGGCAAGATGTTCCAAAAAAACAATCGGCAAAAAAAAAAAGTTCGTTTTCTCTTCGGTCATTTTATCGGATGTAGAAATTACCAAACTCCGATTCTGAGGTTATACTATTTAAACTTTTAACGCAAATCAGGAACTTCGAAGCGCCATTATTTTGCAATTAACTAATGCACTGGACAATAGCGCAGAGAAATAAATAATTACCGTCAATTAAGGATGTCTAGAAGGCCACTCTTTCGGCAACATGGTTTTTTACAAGTTTCTCCGTCGCAGAATACCCGGTGCTTGTTCGAAAAACTTTTGCCCTTTCGAACTTTCTACAACTTCGGCCTGAACTAAAGCAGATTCCTTTCATTAAAAAAAGTTTTATTATTAATTCCTTTGAAATATTCTGGGAAACTTTTAATTTTCTCTATTCAATTGAAAATTATTTTTGTTTCGCAGCTAGCTTTTTTGCCTGTTCTTTTCCAAATCGATAGTTCCGTCGAAAATGAACATTCAACTAGCCAACTGGGAAAAACGAAACTGGAAAACTATAGTTATCAGTTTAATCGGCAGAACATTTTGGGCGACGGCAACTCCAGTGTAAATTTAATCGGCTATTTTTTGTTCTTTATTAAACTGAAATTTCGTAATTTCGTCGAATCACAAAGGATCAGATCCTATTTTTAAAAAAAAAACAAACAAACAAGAAAAACCGACAATTTAATAGCATATTAAAATTTAAGTAAAATATCTGCGAAGATTCAGTTTTAATAATTTCACATATGCCACGCAGCGACCATATTTTTATATTTCGAGCGGTTCCTTCTTTCTTAATCTTGGACTTTGCTATCCGACCAGCTCATATGTTTTCTACTGCGAGTATTGACTAAAATAATACTGAACACAATTTCGTGGAAGAAAATTAAAGATGAATCTTTAAATATTACCGATGGTGATCGTGAATTTCAATTGCTCATCTTTAGAAAAATCTCGATCAAAACTGTTTTTACTTTTTAAGTAATGTTTCCGAAGGTTTTCTTCACTGTTAAAATTATACCGAATTTGGATACTATTAATGCTCTTCCATGAGGACAGAAAAATTTTTCTGCGCTCTTCCCTACAGTTTTTTGAATCAAGTACAAAATGAAAAACTGACTTCCGATCTAGTGAACTAATTTTTTTTCGCGTCTTTTTAACTTTTTTTCCCCCTTCCGATTTAACGAATTTTTCGTATTAACGGAAAAATGCTTTTTGAAACTATAAAGTTCAGTTCATTTTAAAATTCTCTAACAGGGGGGGGAGGTCATGATCTGCGAGTCACCGGTTTTGATGAAACTTTGCAGATTGATAGAGGACTATGAGTATAATATAAACTGTGTAAAATACTATTAGAATGCAACGTTTTGATTTACGCGAAAAATTTAAATTTTTAGAAACCGAATTTAAGGGATGATATACATAGCCGTTTAGACAAAAATATGTAATAAATTCCAGATAATGTTTATATTTATTTTATGCAAATAATTCGGAAGACTGAATATTCCAAAATGAAGTATATTAAACAAAAAAAAAAATTAAAAAGCAATAAAATAATTTAAAAAATTCAATTTTTAATTTAATAAAAATTGAAACATGTCATTTATTACATTTATATACTATAAAAACACAGATTACAATTAGGGGCGCGGATACAGAGACATTTTCGGGGGGGGGGGAGTTTTTTTTTATTAGAACTGTATTTCAATAGCGTTTTTTTTACAAATACGAGTTTGCATACAAAGACGTCAAGCCATGCACCGCCGTTAGGCTTAATCTTGACCTAGAACCTTCTTACAATAAAATTTAAGTAATAAACTTTAATTCTTTTTTTATATCAGGGTTGGAGAAACTTAATGCTACATGATCACCAGGGTTATGCACCGTGTACTTATTTAATAGACAATATATATATATATTTTTTTTTTTTTTTTCTGAAACACGCGTGTGATTGATTTCATTGTCATGTCCGGGGAATTAATATTGAAAATTATATATGTGTTAATGAGTAGATTTTAAGTGTAATGTTTTTTTATTTCATTGAGTAATGTAGATCGCTGTAGGCTGTGTTATTTTTTCCAGTAAATTTTGGCTTTAAAACTAAGAACGCGAATTATTGAAATTTAGTTGCCGAAGTTAAATTGCTTAAGTTGAGGTTTTCTATGTTGAAGTGTCTGATGTCGTTATACTTACTGCAGTGAAAGATTACATGATTGGCGTTTTCAGTTTCCTCACATTTGTCATCTTCAGTAATTTTGTATTTTTTCAACACTGCATTACACGCGCTGTATCTGACAGATACATAGTTCAGCGTTCTGCATCACTAGTTAGGCGTGTGGAGGGGGATGTCGTCCCCAATCCTCTTATTCCTTCAGCTCGGGGGTTGCTCGACAGTCAGTCGGTCGAGCACTGATGGCCCCCTTGTGCAGTTGAAGGGGTGCTTAAGGGCTGTGTATCTCACTGATACGGCGCGTGCTAAAATGTAAGTATTCTATATTGTTTGATTTCTCGAACTTAACCCTTACTTTTTCTTAGTATAAAGTAGTCATTAAAAGCGGGGACTGGCAGTTCCGCTAATCCGAACCCCAATTCCTGTTCCGGAGGCGAAAATTCACTCCAGACCGGTAATCCGAACACTAAATCTCCCCAATTCATGTCCAGGTGGTCAAAATTCACCCAAGTTTCCCCCGATTCCTCAGAGTTTCCCCCGGACGGTTCCCGCTCGTTTCCGATAAACCGAACGTCCAAACGGTGTCCCGAGGTCAATAAACTATCCAAAGTGTTATTCTGGGGCGCAAGTAACCCCAATTAGTGTCCAGGTGCTGAAAGTTCCCCCAAGTTCCCCAAATTTCTCCGAAATTCCCCCGTACGCGTCCCGCTCGTTTCCGATAAACCGAACCGATTATTAATTAACATAAGTATATTAATTAATGTCTGAAAGTAACCCAAGTCTCCGATCGCCCCGCCCGCCCGCTCCGTTACCGCAATTTTTTTCAAAATTCAGGACCTAAGTATGAAAATTCCAAAATTTAACCCCAATATATTATTTAAAGCGTAAATCTAACCTATAACTCCAGTTCACACCTCTCACATGTATATTTCGATCTCGCACACGCTCCGGTCGCCGTCGCGAAAGCGCACGCGCCGATCCCCCGCATATTCCGATATCCGCCGCGATATCACACACACACACACGAACGCTCCGTCTCCAAAATTCCCTCGTACGCGTCCTGATCGTTTCTGATAAACAGAACCGATTATTAATTAACATAAGTATATTAATTAATGTCCGAAAGTAACCCAAGCCCCCGCTGGTCCCTCCCGCCGCTACGTTATCGCAATTTTTTTTAAAAATTCCGAGGCCTAAGTATGAAAATTCCAAAATTTAACCCCAATATATTATTTAAAGCGTAAATCTAACCTATAACTCCAGTTCACACCTCACACAGGTATATTTCGTTCCCGCGCACGCTCAGGTCGCCGTCGCGAAAGCGCACGCGCCGATCCCACATATACCCCGATCTCCGCCGCGTTATCCCTGCGCACACACGCGCTCCCTTTCCGATACCGTGATTATTTCTTTAATATTTCAAAGTCTAAGTATACATAATATAAAATTAGTCGAAGCATATTTTTTTATTTTCCTGATTCTCCGATCTTACTACCATATGCTAAAGCGCACGCACCGAACCCGCGCATATATCTAACATAACGTTCTCCGCTGCGAAAGCGCACACGTCGATCCCCCGCACGTGTGGTTCGTTTAAGCTGCTCCAATTTTTTTTTAATTATTATTTTTTTCACATAATAACCCAATCCCTGCTCTGTTGTCTAAACCTAACCGGTTATCCAAAACATTTACAAATTATCAAATCAAGTATTTCTATAGTTTAAAACTATCCTTAGTCTCCTTTACCCCTTCCACCCTCTTTTCCGATCGATTCCGTTGTTTTAATATCGAATATATCGCATTCTATTTACTTTTACTACGACCATTAAACCCCCGATCGATGCTCCCGAAGGTAATTATTTTTTTATGTGAACGCTATGAGTGCACACCGTCCATTCCCGCACACCCATCTGCTGTCGTTAGTTCCCATACCGTTCATAATAACTTTTATTCAACTCCAAGTATTATGGAATTATTACAATTATATATTTTCTTCACTTCCGATCATTTCTTCTGACCGTTCATAATATTTTTATTTTCCTCCGGTTCTAAAAATAAATCCTACAATGTCTTCAACGCGATGAATGCGCACACATCTTCTACAGTTAGTTTCCATATCGTTCTTAATAATTTTTCGAGCCTAAATATTATAGAAATAGCCGAAGTATATTTTTTTTCGTTTCTGTTCATTTCTTTCGTCCGTTCATAATATTTTTATTTTTCTCCGGTTCTAAAAATAAATCCTACAATGTCTTCACCGCTATGAATGCGCACACATTTGCCGTCGTTAGTTCCCATACCGTTCATAATAACTTTTTTCAACTCCAAGTATTATGGAATTATTCTAACTATATATTTTTTTTCGCTCCCGATCGTTTCTCCCGAACGTTCATATTTTTTTTTCCAGACATATGTATTCAAAAATGAAATCGAGTATAATTTTATTTAACACGGTTTCATAATTTACCTCTCCCTCCCCTATCCATTCTACACAAATTACAATTCTTTCATAATATATGTTCTAGACCCAGTCAAACAATCAACTCTCGCAGAAGTGTAGACGTTGCCTCCAACACCCATTTTACTATAAATTATTGTATATTATTGTTAGATTATTTTTCCAAAAAGTCTTTTGAAATTTTTTTCCGTTCGTACATTTTTTTTTGATTTTATTTGCACGACATCCATTTCCATGCATTCACGTTTCGCTAGCAATTATAATATGTTTTATTTATTTTTCAACTCCTCCCAGACTTACACACACGCCATATTGTCACACTCACAGATAGGTTCCTTATTAATCGTGAACATTTTTTTTTTCTGTATTAGCCGCGGGAGCATATCACATCAGACCCTCACATATACCACACACAGTTATTATATTTAATTTTTAATTATCGATCTTTAATTATTTTTACTGATATTATTTTTCTGACACATTCACCCCGTCTTACATACTTTACATCTTTTAACATTTTGATAGAGAAAATCTCAGGGCACTAAATAATTTTTATCAACATCGTAACTAAGTTTAATATTATACACATCTCAGTATAATTATTAAACGAAGGAACTATTATTTTCATTGACGATATTGTTGCTACAAACATTAATCGTCCTTTTCCAGGTATAGTCAACCTCTTCATGTATTCGTCTCGTCTTTCTATCAACCTTTGACCGCTCAATACTCCCCCGCTATTTACCGTTATTCGCTAGAGGAATATTTTTTTAGACTCGTTCAAATACACACATGCACATAAAAAAATCGACATCAACGTCATCGAACACTGATCTCGACATTTCCAAGAAATTCAATCGCTGCTCCACAGTCTAAGATGTCTCCGCCCGCCTCAACAGTCGTTTGTATCATTATTGAAGCGCTTGTCATGTACCGTTATTTACGACCTTTTACAACATACAAATTCACGACATGTATACACCTTTTCTAGAAAGCATGGTGAAAATGGACAATCTCTCCCGATGAAAACCAGCTTGAATGATGTACCGTTATTTCATTCATTTTGCAGAAGGTTAATTTAAGGCGTCCATGCATCTTTTCTACTAATAAATAAGCAAATGTATCCTTTAAACCTTTCTACCTTTTTGCAATCAATTTACTGATTGTACATACTTTTTATATTTTTTCCACATACTCCTTGATCGTCACAACAACCACAAAAGCGCACCATCCATTCGCACACACTCATCTGCTACCGTTAGATCTCATATCATTCATAATAATTTTTTCGATTCTATTAGTTTAAGAATATTTCATTTTTTTTTGTTGTTTTTTTCTAACTGTAACATTTTTTTTTTCGAAATCTTTCGTATTATATTTTTTCTCCCATATGGCTATCACGTAGTCGTGGCGAAAAATGCTCCGTTCATAACCTTACATGCATGTTACCATACCGATGTATTAGATCGTGCGACAATGTTATTGAGTCTGCTGAAACAGGATCTTCCTCTTCATATCTTTTGTAGAAAACGGTTTACATGTACACACCTACACACAAACACACATATCTTCATCTCTCCTTGACGACGTCTTTCAAACACCTCTATAACCAAAGGAATGTGGTTTTTCTGGTACAACCCTCCCTTTTCAAAAGCATGCATCGAGGTAGATTGTTGAACGGATCTGATCGTGCAGACAGTATTAGTTTTATGTTAAACGTGTTCATTTTGTAGAATCTGTGTTCTTCACGCATTATTAAAAATTTACTGTAACGGTAAAAGTAATAATTTTATACGGTTCTTTTTTAGTAAAAAGTTAAAAAAATAGTAATCAAACATGAATAACAATACCGAATCGATTGATGTTAAAGCAGACGAATTTTATCAGAATTCCTTTTCGAATGATAGCGACTCGCATACGTCTTCTTCACCTCAAACACCGCAATATGATGAAGGTTATACATCAGAAGAATCAACATCTTTTGTACGTAAAATCGTTGGTCCAGTATTATTATCAGAACAAGTGGATATAGCGGAATATTTTGTAGATATCAGCGTCCATATAGATTGTGATTATGGTTTTCGAGTAACTGAACTAGCAATGATTGATATGTCTGGAGGGAAGTATTTGCATACGCTGTATAAGCCAAGCAGAGCATGGCATGCATCAAAAATGCCGCATTTACAATGTTCTTCAGTGAGTTATTACTTGAAGAACCCTTCATTATTTCCCTGTCGTGAAGAAATATTCATCGCACGCGATATATTCACGATATTGTCCCAAAAACCGAGGGCACGCGTATATGTTTTAACAGTATATGCTAAACTTACACTAATGGAACTTAACGAAAAGTCTGAATTGTTGCGTGATTTAGACTACGAAATCGTTAATATGGATCAAGTCTTTCGATTATCTAGTATTGAGAATCTACATGAAGAGTATTTTGGTATAGGCAATTTGATAACTTGTAAACACCATAATGAGAATGATAGTTTTCATTGTGCGGTGAAAAACGTTATGGTGATGAAGGCATGGTACGATCATGTCATCCGTCCGCTGAAGCTTATGAATAATCTAAATATAAATGATTTAAGTCAGTTGTTCATTACAACCACCAAAGAAATGATAATTACGTTATTTCCAAGTTGTGTTGGAGACATTTATACATTTTTACCAGATAGACTAAAACAGGATGATACGATAAAATCACTTCTACCATGTTTTGAACATGAGAATGATGAAGAATATTATTTCGATGACGATATATTTCTGCATAGTACTCGAAATTGTATGAAAGTAAAAGATTGTATCGACTGCCAACGTACAATTCGCGCAGATTAAAAATTCATTAATTCGATCGTTTTTAACAATTTTGTATATTTTTTCTGTATATTTTTGTGTGTATTTGTACATATGTATATATTTTTTTTCAGACCGTTCGTTTTTATGTTTTCTTTAAAATTTTTTAAATATATTTTTATACACATGTAAATACTGTTTTGTATATATTTTGTATATATTTTTTCCCTCAATATCTGTTCATTCTCATATTGTATATATTTTTGCTAATTATTTTTTCATCTTTTTCCGATCCTTTCCGATTTCTGTTTATTTAATTTATTTAGCGATCTATCCTTCTCTCCCCCTCTTAACTTAAAGTACTGGTAATGACGAAATTTTCAAAAATCTGAACCAGTCGAGTATAATGTATAGGGTGGGCCAAAAGAACATCCCAAATTTCAAATGCTCGTCAAAATCATACACTGTGAGTTAGCGTGGCAATTGTAACGCCATCTGGCGCTAAATAATATGCCGTTTAATATAAATATAGTTGGTTAGTAGTCATGATGTCATGGATGCGTAAACAACGCTCTTTTGTTGTCGAGTACTTTGTGAAAAACGGTGAAAGTGCAATCGCGGTACAACGCGCGTTTAAAAAACAATTTGATTTAAAACGTTATGGCAATCCCCCCGACCGTAAAAGTATCCTCAAATGGGTAAAAAACTTCCGAGAATACGGTAGTGTGGTGGCGGTCAATCATCAAGGTCGCCGTCGATCGTCTAGAACCCCGACAAATATCGAAAAAGTGCGCGTAGCATTGTCGCGAAGTCCGCGCAGATCCGTTCGTCGCCAGGCTTCCGCCTTGAAAATTCCCCGTACTTCACTCAGAAGAATAATTCGAAACGACCTCAATATGCACCCATACAAGATACAACTAACCCAAGAATTGATACCAACAGATAAGCCAAGAAGGTTAGAATTTTGTAATAAATTTTTGGATATGCTGGAGGAAGAAGACGTCGATTTGGATTATGTTTTTTTTAGCGACGAGGCGCATTTCGATTTAAATGGTAACGTTAATAAACAAAACATGCGGTATTATGCTACTGAGAACCCTCGAATCGTTCACCCGGTACCCTTGCACTCCCCTCGTATCGCGGTATGGTGCGCAGTCAGTGCGAAAGCGATAATCGGTCCCTACTTCTTCGAGGAGGACGGAGCGAATGTTACTGTGAACGGCGACCGCTACATCCAAATGTTAAACGAATTTTTTCTACCGGGGCTCAGACGGAAGAGGATTGCATTATCTAAAACGTGGTTTCAACAAGACGGGGCCACACTACATATTCGTAACGATGTTTTGCGGTTATTAAGAGAGAAGTTTCAGGACCGCTTGATTTCGCAAAACTGTGAGCTGTTTTGGCCGCCACGCAGTTCGGATTTAACACCGACAGATTTTTACCTATGGGGCTACTTGAAAAGCAAGGTGTACGAGGGTAAACCAGCAACAACCGACGAGATGAAATTGGCCATTCAGAAGGAAATTGCGGCGATTAAAAAACCAACTCTTAAAAAAGTAATGCATAATTTTGAGGAAAGATTGCAACAATGTAAAAATCAAAATGGTGACTATTCATACAGAGTATTGTTCAAAACTAATAGTGTATAATAAATGGCGTTCTTTTTGAAGTATTTCAACGTTTGTTTCATTTCCGTAAGTATATTAGTCTTTATTTGACAAGCATTTAAAATTCGGGATGTTCTTTTGGCCCACCCTGTATATATAATTATTTAATTTTCGAATATATTTCCACATAATTTGTTCATATCTGTTTAGATTAAAAAATTAGATTTTTGTCTGTAATACACCATTTTTTTATTTTTTTTTTGTGTGTAATAAGCGAATTTAACTGTTATACTTTTTCACGTACATCACGTATTTCCGCAGCTGTGAGAGTTTTCATCTGTTTGTAAGATACAACCTCTGACTCTAAATGTTCTCTAAATATTTTTTTTTTGAACCTAAATATTATAGAAATAGCCGAAGTATATTTTTTTCGTTTCTGTCCATTTCTTCCGACCGTTCATAATTTTGTATTTTTTCTCCAATATGTATGCTCACTATCGTAGCGTAAAAGTGCGTCGCTCATAACCTTACATGCATGTTGCCATACCATTGTATTAGATCGTGCGACAATGTTATAGAGTCTGCTGAAACAGGTTCTTCCCTTTCATATCTTTTGTAGAAACAGACTCACATGTACACACCTACACACACATACACCCACATATAACCCAAAGAACACCTGCAAACTTCGTTCAGACACACCTGCATCCAACTTTCACCAAAGGAATGTGGTTTTTTCTGGTGCAACCCTCCCTTTTCAAAGGCATGCTTCGAGCTCGAATGTCGAACGGATCTGATCGTGCAGGCAGTATTAGTGTTATGTTAAACGTGTGGAATTTGTTGAAGCTGTGTTCTTCACGCGTTATTAAAATATTCTCAAGAACGATAAAGTCTGTAATTTCATACGTCTTTTCTCTTTTTCGTTCGCTCTTTATTTTCTGTCTTTTTTCTCTCTTATTGCACGTTATTCTTTTCGCTCTTATTTTCTCTCATTTTTTTAGTATAAATATTACAATAATAATCGAATATGAATAACAATACCGAATCGAATGTCGATAATGTCGCGGATTTCATTCAAAATTTTTTCGTAAATGATAATGATAATGCAATGTTTCCGGACGATTTTCCAAATATACATATGCCGCCACCACCACCACCAGCAGAAGAAACATCATTACAAGGGCCTTCGCTACATTCATTCTCAGATTTCATTCCATTGGCTACATCAACACCTTTAACATCACCGGTAATGTCACAAGATTTGCAAACTCCGTCGTTAACGCAAGTACCTTTGGTACATGATGAAAAAGAATATAGCACAACAATGTTGGAATTACCCAAAGAAATATTTAACCGAAAAGCAGTCGTCTATGTTAAAGACCCTAACGATCCAGAAAATAAAAATAGTTTCATGTATGCGGTTTTAGCAAAATTTACATCAAAACCGTCATCGATGTGGCAGTACAATATTCTACAGAAAGTATACGATTTCAGCTTTATTCACTTACCGATCCAATCGCTGGCTGATATTGAAACGTTTGAAAGAATAAACGCTGTATCAATCAACTTATACAAGCTGATAGAAACCAACTATACAGATCAAAGTACATTCAACTACAAAATAAAAGTCGTGTACGCCTTCCGAAAAAATCACAGTTTGTTAAATCATAAACATCACACAAACATATTATATTGGGGATCTAATGGAAATTATCAATTCGCATGGATTAAAAAATTCAGTCGATTGTTGCGGATCCAGTCGCCGAAAGCGAAATTTGTATGCTGGTCATGTCTCGATCCCATGAATACCGATTACGAACATAATAATACTCACAGATGTGACGCAGTCAGTTGGCGTAATATGCACTATATGTAATTAAATAAAGACGTATTTTTCGTATTCATAGATGTATGTTTATTTTTCAAAAAATCTTTTTACATTGTTTCATACAAATTAATGTAATCTATATAATATAATAAATATTTTCATATGTATACATTTTTGTTTTTATTTTCCATAAACTTAAAATTCCAATTTTACTATTGTTGTTAATATATACCAAACTCCAGTTTGTATTAAATCCTCTCGCTCTTTATGTTGAACAGACGAATCAATATTATTTAACTGTTCAGTTAAGTATGCAGTCTTTTTATCTTGCTTAACTTTAAAGATATATGATAGATTCTTTTTTCATTTGATAGTGTAAACGTTTTCTTCCTTTACAATCTTCTTGTGTTTTATCACTATTACATCATTTTTCATCATTTTCTAACTAATTGTAACCATTTTTCCACTATTTTGTAACATGTTCTTATGTTTTTGGACCTTTTACGCTACTTTTTTCACCAATTTATACTATTTCGAAGCGTTTCATATGACTGAACGCTACTTAAGAAGTTTTTCGATAATCATCGCCATTCCTCACAATATTCATATGTTTTAACGCTTTTTACACTATTTTTCACAAATTTATGATATTTCGCTTCATTTCTAATGTTTGAACGCCTCATATGTAGTTTTTCGACAATTTTTCACTGTTCATCACTATATTTGTTTATGTTGTATCACCTTTTATGAAGTCTTCATCAAATTTTACCTTCATTCAACAATATTTTCGTTATTGTACCCCTTTGAACTGTTGTTTTACCCTAAAAGTGAGTGTATATCTAATTTGTTATAATTAAGAAAGAATGTAATGTATATTACAAATTTCCTTTCCTGGGAGTATGATTGTGTGTGCAGAATAATAAACTCTGGTAAGAAGCAGACTGTATCCACCATCAAGCAGGGTGTGTAAAGCGTGGTAATTAACTCTGGCATTGAACACATTGCAAGGTAGTTATGATATGTTTGAGCATAAATTAGTTGTTGTATATCATTCATGTTAGTCATTAAATGTTCACACTGAGAGATGCAAGGGGGGCGTCATCATATGAACCATTACTATTTTTATAATTATAATATACACTAAGCATGTATGTATTACAACGACCACATCAACTCTGTTAAGGATGGTAATGTTTGGAGGTAGATAGTGAACCGTTACATTAGAAGAGGAACATGGGTACATACATGGAAACATCATTAGCGATATTACATCACATGTATGTCATCAAATTTAACTAAAATATTGCGTCCAATAGTAAAAAATGCGAGGATTTTTCCTAAGAGGTTAAATTTTATGTCTAAGATGGCGAATATAATAAAATTGATGCGATTTTAGCTGAAGATGGTGTATTTTACACTAAAATCGTTGTTTTACACCTAAAGTGAGATTATTTGGGGAGATAAACGGTCTTTTTTCATATAAAATTTTATGTTTTTTCTAAATGTGGCTATTTTTTGTCCTAAATGGAGTAATTTCTGTGTGAATGGCACTTTTTAGACTGGCCTATATACTTCTTGATTGATATTCCATTCATTGTGAAGCTATGCTTTGAAAGGGTTTGTGTCTGGTTGTGGGAAGTTTCCAAACTTTTCTGATGCATCGATTATAGTATAACAGTTGTTGTGTGTTAGTGAGTTGATGGTGTTTGGATGGGAATAATAAATAGGGGTAAGAGGTGGAGTGTACCACATCAAGCAAGGAGAGTACTGTTTGATAATTAACTCTATCATTTAAACACATTGCAAGTCAGTTATAATATGTTAAGTCAAAATTAGTTGTTGTATCTCGTTCAGGATTTTACATTAAACGATCACACTGAGAGACGCGATGGACTCGTCATCATCAAGATCCATGCAATCATTACATTATTTTTCACTAATTTGTAATCACCATTTTTTTTTTATGTTTTGAACGACTCTTATAATGTTTTTTGATAATTTTCATGGTACAAGGTTCATAATGTAAAGTAATTTTAATTATTTCAACAGTCTTTACACACAAATAAAGCAATATATCTTAAGCACACTCAACATAATACAAATTTTTACAAACAGAAGTAAACAACGGATATACCTAGAAATTTTAATAAAACTTAAGAATCATATTATATGTATATGAAATTGCTTGTTTTTTCAATCAATGATCCAGACTAGCAGGTTTAGAATTATATCAGACCTCTAGTAAAAACCCCAAATTATTTAATGTGTATATCTTTGCTACTTTTTACCTTATATGTGTGAATGTACATATCTACACATATTCATATATATCCAGATATATACATATATCCATAAATATCTACATACATATATATATCTACATATATGCATATATATCTACATATATACATATATATCTACATATACACATATATATCTACACACATATATATATATATATATATATATATATATATATATATATATCTACATATATACATATATATCTACATATATTCATATATATCTACATATATACATATATATCTACATATATACATATATATCTACATATATACATATATATCTACATATATTCATATATATCTACATATATGCATATATATCTACATATATACATATATATCTACATATATACATATATATCTACATATATACATATATATCTACATATATACATATATATCTACATATATTCATATATATCTACATATATACATATATCTATAAATATCTACATACATATATATATCTACATATATGCATATATATCTACATATATACATATATATCTACATATATACATATATATCTACATATATACATATATATCTACATATATACATATATATCTACATATATTCATATATATCTATGTATATTCACATATATAAGGTAAAAAGTAGCAAAGATATACACATTAAATAATTTGGGGTTTTTACTAGAGGTCTGATATAATTCTAAACCTGCTAGTCTGGATCATTGATTGAAAAAACAAGCAATTTCATATATAATATGATTCTTAAGTTTTATTAAAATTTCTAGGTATATCCGTTGTTTACTTCTGTTTGTAAAAATTTGTATTATGTTGAGTGTGCTTAAGATATATTGCTTTATTTGTGTGTAAAGACTGTTGAAATAATTAAAATTACTTTACATTATGAACCTTGTACCATGAAAATTATCAAAAAACATTATAAGAGTCGTTCAAAACATAAAAAAAAAATGGTGATTACAAATTAGTGAAAAATAATGTAATGATTGCATGGATCTTGATGATGACGAGTCCATCGCGTCTCTCAGTGTGATCGTTTAATGTAAAATCCTGAACGAGATACAACAACTAATTTTGACTTAACATATTATAACTGACTTGCAATGTGTTTAAATGATAGAGTTAATTATCAAACAGTACTCTCCTTGCTTGATGTGGTACACTCCACCTCTTACCCCTATTTATTATTCCCATCCAAACACCATCAACTCACTAACACACAACAACTGTTATACTATAATCGATGCATCAGAAAAGTTTGGAAACTTCCCACAACCAGACACAAACCCTTTCAAAGCATAGCTTCACAATGAATGGAATATCAATCAAGAAGTATATAGGCCAGTCTAAAAAGTGCCATTCACACAGAAATTACTCCATTTAGGACAAAAAATAGCCACATTTAGAAAAAACATAAAATTTTATATGAAAAAAGACCGTTTATCTCCCCAAATAATCTCACTTTAGGTGTAAAACAACGATTTTAGTGTAAAATACACCATCTTCAGCTAAAATCGCATCAATTTTATTATATTCGCCATCTTAGACATAAAATTTAACCTCTTAGGAAAAATCCTCGCATTTTTTACTATTGGACGCAATATTTTAGTTAAATTTGATGACATACATGTGATGTAATATCGCTAATGATGTTTCCATGTATGTACCCATGTTCCTCTTCTAATGTAACGGTTCACTATCTACCTCCAAACATTACCATCCTTAACAGAGTTGATGTGGTCGTTGTAATACATACATGCTTAGTGTATATTATAATTATAAAAATAGTAATGGTTCATATGATGACGCCCCCCTTGCATCTCTCAGTGTGAACATTTAATGACTAACATGAATGATATACAACAACTAATTTATGCTCAAACATATCATAACTACCTTGCAATGTGTTCAATGCCAGAGTTAATTACCACGCTTTACACACCCTGCTTGATGGTGGATACAGTCTGCTTCTTACCAGAGTTTATTATTCTGCACACACAATCATACTCCCAGGAAAGGAAATTTGTAATATACATTACATTCTTTCTTAATTATAACAAATTAGATATACACTCACTTTTAGGGTAAAACAACAGTTCAAAGGGGTACAATAACGAAAATATTGTTGAATGAAGGTAAAATTTGATGAAGACTTCATAAAAGGTGATACAACATAAACAAATATAGTGATGAACAGTGAAAAATTGTCGAAAAATTACATATGAGGCGTTCAAACATTAGAAATGAAGCGAAATATCATAAATTTGTGAAAAATAGTGTAAAAAGCGTTAAAACATATGAATATTGTGAGGAATGGCGATGATTATCGAAAAACTTCTTAAGTAGCGTTCAGTCATATGAAACGCTTCGAAATAGTATAAATTGGTGAAAAAAGTAGCGTAAAAGGTCCAAAAACATAAGAACATGTTACGAAATAGTGGAAAAATGGTTACAATTAGTTAGAAAATGATGAAAAATGATGTAATAGTGATAAAACACAAGAAGATTGTAAAGGAAGAAAACGTTTACACTATCAAATGAAAAAAGAATCTATCATATATCTTTAAAGTTAAGCAAGATAAAAAGACTGCATACTTAACTGAACAGTTAAATAATATTGATTCGTCTGTTCAACATAAAGAGCGAGAGGATTTAATACAAACTGGAGTTTGGTATATATTAACAACAATAGTAAAATTGGAATTTTAAGTTTATGGAAAATAAAAACAAAAATGTATACATATGAAAATATTTATTATATTATATAGATTACATTAATTTGTATGAAACAATGTAAAAAGATTTTTTGAAAAATAAACATACATCTATGAATACGAAAAATACGTCTTTATTTAATTACATATAGTGCATATTACGCCAACTGACTGCGTCACATCTGTGAGTATTATTATGTTCGTAATCGGTATTCATGGGATCGAGACATGACCAGCATACAAATTTCGCTTTCGGCGACTGGATCCGCAACAATCGACTGAATTTTTTAATCCATGCGAATTGATAATTTCCATTAGATCCCCAATATAATATGTTTGTGTGATGTTTATGATTTAACAAACTGTGATTTTTTCGGAAGGCGTACACGACTTTTATTTTGTAGTTGAATGTACTTTGATCTGTATAGTTGGTTTCTATCAGCTTGTATAAGTTGATTGATACAGCGTTTATTCTTTCAAACGTTTCAATATCAGCCAGCGATTGGATCGGTAAGTGAATAAAGCTGAAATCGTATACTTTCTGTAGAATATTGTACTGCCACATCGATGACGGTTTTGATGTAAATTTTGCTAAAACCGCATACATGAAACTATTTTTATTTTCTGGATCGTTAGGGTCTTTAACATAGACGACTGCTTTTCGGTTAAATATTTCTTTGGGTAATTCCAACATTGTTGTGCTATATTCTTTTTCATCATGTACCAAAGGTACTTGCGTTAACGACGGAGTTTGCAAATCTTGTGACATTACCGGTGATGTTAAAGGTGTTGATGTAGCCAATGGAATGAAATCTGAGAATGAATGTAGCGAAGGCCCTTGTAATGATGTTTCTTCTGCTGGTGGTGGTGGTGGCGGCATATGTATATTTGGAAAATCGTCCGGAAACATTGCATTATCATTATCATTTACGAAAAAATTTTGAATGAAATCCGCGACATTATCGACATTCGATTCGGTATTGTTATTCATATTCGATTATTATTGTAATATTTATACTAAAAAAATGAGAGAAAATAAGAGCGAAAAGAATAACGTGCAATAAGAGAGAAAAAAGACAGAAAATAAAGAGCGAACGAAAAAGAGAAAAGACGTATGAAATTACAGACTTTATCGTTCTTGAGAATATTTTAATAACGCGTGAAGAACACAGCTTCAACAAATTCCACACGTTTAACATAACACTAATACTGCCTGCACGATCAGATCCGTTCGACATTCGAGCTCGAAGCATGCCTTTGAAAAGGGAGGGTTGCACCAGAAAAAACCACATTCCTTTGGTGAAAGTTGGATGCAGGTGTGTCTGAACGAAGTTTGCAGGTGTTCTTTGGGTTATATGTGGGTGTATGTGTGTGTAGGTGTGTACATGTGAGTCTGTTTCTACAAAAGATATGAAAGGGAAGAACCTGTTTCAGCAGACTCTATAACATTGTCGCACGATCTAATACAATGGTATGGCAACATGCATGTAAGGTTATGAGCGACGCACTTTTACGCTACGATAGTGAGCATACATATTGGAGAAAAAATACAAAATTATGAACGGTCGGAAGAAATGGACAGAAACGAAAAAAATATACTTCGGCTATTTCTATAATATTTAGGTTCAAAAAAAAAATATTTAGAGAACATTTAGAGTCAGAGGTTGTATCTTACAAACAGATGAAAACTCTCACAGCTGCGGAAATACGTGATGTACGTGAAAAAGTATAACAGTTAAATTCGCTTATTACACACAAAAAAAAAATAAAAAAATGGTGTATTACAGACAAAAATCTAATTTTTTAATCTAAACAGATATGAACAAATTATGTGGAAATATATTCGAAAATTAAATAATTATATATACAGGGTGGGCCAAAAGAACATCCCGAATTTTAAATGCTTGTCAAATAAAGACTAATATACTTACGGAAATGAAACAAACGTTGAAATACTTCAAAAAGAACGCCATTTATTATACACTATTAGTTTTGAACAATACTCTGTATGAATAGTCACCATTTTGATTTTTACATTGTTGCAATCTTTCCTCAAAATTATGCATTACTTTTTTAAGAGTTGGTTTTTTAATCGCCGCAATTTCCTTCTGAATGGCCAATTTCATCTCGTCGGTTGTTGCTGGTTTACCCTCGTACACCTTGCTTTTCAAGTAGCCCCATAGGTAAAAATCTGTCGGTGTTAAATCCGAACTGCGTGGCGGCCAAAACAGCTCACAGTTTTGCGAAATCAAGCGGTCCTGAAACTTCTCTCTTAATAACCGCAAAACATCGTTACGAATATGTAGTGTGGCCCCGTCTTGTTGAAACCACGTTTTAGATAATGCAATCCTCTTCCGTCTGAGCCCCGGTAGAAAAAATTCGTTTAACATTTGGATGTAGCGGTCGCCGTTCACAGTAACATTCGCTCCGTCCTCCTCGAAGAAGTAGGGACCGATTATCGCTTTCGCACTGACTGCGCACCATACCGCGATACGAGGGGAGTGCAAGGGTACCGGGTGAACGATTCGAGGGTTCTCAGTAGCATAATACCGCATGTTTTGTTTATTAACGTTACCATTTAAATCGAAATGCGCCTCGTCGCTAAAAAAAACATAATCCAAATCGACGTCTTCTTCCTCCAGCATATCCAAAAATTTATTACAAAATTCTAACCTTCTTGGCTTATCTGTTGGTATCAATTCTTGGGTTAGTTGTATCTTGTATGGGTGCATATTGAGGTCGTTTCGAATTATTCTTCTGAGTGAAGTACGGGGAATTTTCAAGGCGGAAGCCTGGCGACGAACGGATCTGCGCGGACTTCGCGACAATGCTACGCGCACTTTTTCGATATTTGTCGGGGTTCTAGACGATCGACGGCGACCTTGATGATTGACCGCCACCACACTACCGTATTCTCGGAAGTTTTTTACCCATTTGAGGATACTTTTACGGTCGGGGGGATTGCCATAACGTTTTAAATCAAATTGTTTTTTAAACGCGCGTTGTACCGCGATTGCACTTTCACCGTTTTTCACAAAGTACTCGACAACAAAAGAGCGTTGTTTACGCATCCATGACATCATGACTACTAACCAACTATATTTATATTAAACGGCATATTATTTAGCGCCAGATGGCGTTACAATTGCCACGCTAACTCACAGTGTATGATTTTGACGAGCATTTGAAATTTGGGATGTTCTTTTGGCCCACCCTATACATTATACTCGACTGGTTCAGATTTTTGAAAATTTCGTCATTACCAGTACTTTAAGTTAAGAGGGGGAGAGAAGGATAGATCGCTAAATAAATTAAATAAACAGAAATCGGAAAGGATCGGAAAAAGATGAAAAAATAATTAGCAAAAATATATACAATATGAGAATGAACAGATATTGAGGGAAAAAATATATACAAAATATATACAAAACAGTATTTACATGTGTATAAAAATATATTTAAAAAATTTTAAAGAAAACATAAAAACGAACGGTCTGAAAAAAAATATATACATATGTACAAATACACACAAAAATATACAGAAAAAATATACAAAATTGTTAAAAACGATCGAATTAATGAATTTTTAATCTGCGCGAATTGTACGTTGGCAGTCGATACAATCTTTTACTTTCATACAATTTCGAGTACTATGCAGAAATATATCGTCATCGAAATAATATTCTTCATCATTCTCATGTTCAAAACATGGTAGAAGTGATTTTATCGTATCATCCTGTTTTAGTCTATCTGGTAAAAATGTATAAATGTCTCCAACACAACTTGGAAATAACGTAATTATCATTTCTTTGGTGGTTGTAATGAACAACTGACTTAAATCATTTATATTTAGATTATTCATAAGCTTCAGCGGACGGATGACATGATCGTACCATGCCTTCATCACCATAACGTTTTTCACCGCACAATGAAAACTATCATTCTCATTATGGTGTTTACAAGTTATCAAATTGCCTATACCAAAATACTCTTCATGTAGATTCTCAATACTAGATAATCGAAAGACTTGATCCATATTAACGATTTCGTAGTCTAAATCACGCAACAATTCAGACTTTTCGTTAAGTTCCATTAGTGTAAGTTTAGCATATACTGTTAAAACATATACGCGTGCCCTCGGTTTTTGGGACAATATCGTGAATATATCGCGTGCGATGAATATTTCTTCACGACAGGGAAATAATGAAGGGTTCTTCAAGTAATAACTCACTGAAGAACATTGTAAATGCGGCATTTTTGATGCATGCCATGCTCTGCTTGGCTTATACAGCGTATGCAAATACTTCCCTCCAGACATATCAATCATTGCTAGTTCAGTTACTCGAAAACCATAATCACAATCTATATGGACGCTGATATCTACAAAATATTCCGCTATATCCACTTGTTCTGATAATAATACTGGACCAACGATTTTACGTACAAAAGATGTTGATTCTTCTGATGTATAACCTTCATCATATTGCGGTGTTTGAGGTGAAGAAGACGTATGCGAGTCGCTATCATTCGAAAAGGAATTCTGATAAAATTCGTCTGCTTTAACATCAATCGATTCGGTATTGTTATTCATGTTTGATTACTATTTTTTTAACTTTTTACTAAAAAAGAACCGTATAAAATTATTACTTTTACCGTTACAGTAAATTTTTAATAATGCGTGAAGAACACAGATTCTACAAAATGAACACGTTTAACATAAAACTAATACTGTCTGCACGATCAGATCCGTTCAACAATCTACCTCGATGCATGCTTTTGAAAAGGGAGGGTTGTACCAGAAAAACCACATTCCTTTGGTTATAGAGGTGTTTGAAAGACGTCGTCAAGGAGAGATGAAGATATGTGTGTTTGTGTGTAGGTGTGTACATGTAAACCGTTTTCTACAAAAGATATGAAGAGGAAGATCCTGTTTCAGCAGACTCAATAACATTGTCGCACGATCTAATACATCGGTATGGTAACATGCATGTAAGGTTATGAACGGAGCATTTTTCGCCACGACTACGTGATAGCCATATGGGAGAAAAAATATAATACGAAAGATTTCGAAAAAAAAAATGTTACAGTTAGAAAAAAACAACAAAAAAAAATGAAATATTCTTAAACTAATAGAATCGAAAAAATTATTATGAATGATATGAGATCTAACGGTAGCAGATGAGTGTGTGCGAATGGATGGTGCGCTTTTGTGGTTGTTGTGACGATCAAGGAGTATGTGGAAAAAATATAAAAAGTATGTACAATCAGTAAATTGATTGCAAAAAGGTAGAAAGGTTTAAAGGATACATTTGCTTATTTATTAGTAGAAAAGATGCATGGACGCCTTAAATTAACCTTCTGCAAAATGAATGAAATAACGGTACATCATTCAAGCTGGTTTTCATCGGGAGAGATTGTCCATTTTCACCATGCTTTCTAGAAAAGGTGTATACATGTCGTGAATTTGTATGTTGTAAAAGGTCGTAAATAACGGTACATGACAAGCGCTTCAATAATGATACAAACGACTGTTGAGGCGGGCGGAGACATCTTAGACTGTGGAGCAGCGATTGAATTTCTTGGAAATGTCGAGATCAGTGTTCGATGACGTTGATGTCGATTTTTTTATGTGCATGTGTGTATTTGAACGAGTCTAAAAAAATATTCCTCTAGCGAATAACGGTAAATAGCGGGGGAGTATTGAGCGGTCAAAGGTTGATAGAAAGACGAGACGAATACATGAAGAGGTTGACTATACCTGGAAAAGGACGATTAATGTTTGTAGCAACAATATCGTCAATGAAAATAATAGTTCCTTCGTTTAATAATTATACTGAGATGTGTATAATATTAAACTTAGTTACGATGTTGATAAAAATTATTTAGTGCCCTGAGATTTTCTCTATCAAAATGTTAAAAGATGTAAAGTATGTAAGACGGGGTGAATGTGTCAGAAAAATAATATCAGTAAAAATAATTAAAGATCGATAATTAAAAATTAAATATAATAACTGTGTGTGGTATATGTGAGGGTCTGATGTGATATGCTCCCGCGGCTAATACAGAAAAAAAAAATGTTCACGATTAATAAGGAACCTATCTGTGAGTGTGACAATATGGCGTGTGTGTAAGTCTGGGAGGAGTTGAAAAATAAATAAAACATATTATAATTGCTAGCGAAACGTGAATGCATGGAAATGGATGTCGTGCAAATAAAATCAAAAAAAAATGTACGAACGGAAAAAAATTTCAAAAGACTTTTTGGAAAAATAATCTAACAATAATATACAATAATTTATAGTAAAATGGGTGTTGGAGGCAACGTCTACACTTCTGCGAGAGTTGATTGTTTGACTGGGTCTAGAACATATATTATGAAAGAATTGTAATTTGTGTAGAATGGATAGGGGAGGGAGAGGTAAATTATGAAACCGTGTTAAATAAAATTATACTCGATTTCATTTTTGAATACATATGTCTGGAAAAAAAAATATGAACGTTCGGGAGAAACGATCGGGAGCGAAAAAAAATATATAGTTAGAATAATTCCATAATACTTGGAGTTGAAAAAAGTTATTATGAACGGTATGGGAACTAACGACGGCAAATGTGTGCGCATTCATAGCGGTGAAGACATTGTAGGATTTATTTTTAGAACCGGAGAAAAATAAAAATATTATGAACGGACGAAAGAAATGAACAGAAACGAAAAAAAATATACTTCGGCTATTTCTATAATATTTAGGCTCGAAAAATTATTAAGAACGATATGGAAACTAACTGTAGAAGATGTGTGCGCATTCATCGCGTTGAAGACATTGTAGGATTTATTTTTAGAACCGGAGGAAAATAAAAATATTATGAACGGTCAGAAGAAATGATCGGAAGTGAAGAAAATATATAATTGTAATAATTCCATAATACTTGGAGTTGAATAAAAGTTATTATGAACGGTATGGGAACTAACGACAGCAGATGGGTGTGCGGGAATGGACGGTGTGCATTCATAGCGTTCACATAAAAAAATAATTACCTCTCAATATGAAATGACGGAGGTGTCGGGAGCATCGATCGGGGGTTTAATGGTCGTAGTAAAAGTAAATAGAATGCGATATATTCGATATTAAAACAACGGAATCGATCGGAAAAGAGGGTGGAAGGGGTAAAGGAGACTAAGGATAGTTTTAAACTATAGAAATACTTGATTTGATAATTTGTAAATGTTTTGGATAACCGGTTAGGTTTAGACAACAGAGCAGGGATTGGGTTATTATGTGAAAAAAATAATAATTAAAAAAAAATTGGAGCAGCTTAAACGAACCACACGTGCGGGGGATCGACGTGTGCGCTTTCGCAGCGGAGAACGTTATGTTAGATATATGCGCGGGTTCGGTGCGTGCGCTTTAGCATATGGTAGTAAGATCGGAGAATCAGGAAAATAAAAAAATATGCTTCGACTAATTTTATATTATGTATACTTAGACTTTGAAATATTAAAGAAATAATCACGGTATCGGAAAGGGAGCGCGTGTGTGCGCAGGGATAACGCGGCGGAGATCGGGGTATGTGTGGGATCGGCGCGTGCGCTTTCGCGACGGCGACCTGAGCGTGCGCGGGAACGAAATATACCTGTGTGAGGTGTGAACTGGAGTTATAGGTTAGATTTACGCTTTAAATAATATATTGGGGTTAAATTTTGGAATTTTCATACTTAGGCCTCGGAATTTTTAAAAAAAATTGCGATAACGTAGCGGCGGGAGGGACCAGCGGGGGCTTGGGTTACTTTCGGACATTAATTAATATACTTATGTTAATTAATAATCGGTTCTGTTTATCAGAAACGATCAGGACGCGTACGAGGGAATTTTGGAGACGGAGCGTTCGTGTGTGTGTGTGTGATATCGCGGCGGATATCGGAATATGCGGGGGATCGGCGCGTGCGCTTTCGCGACGGCGACCGGAGCGTGTGCGAGATCGAAATATACATGTGAGAGGTGTGAACTGGAGTTATAGGTTAGATTTACGCTTTAAATAATATATTGGGGTTAAATTTTGGAATTTTCATACTTAGGTCCTGAATTTTGAAAAAAATTGCGGTAACGGAGCGGGCGGGCGGGGCGATCGGAGACTTGGGTTACTTTCAGACATTAATTAATATACTTATGTTAATTAATAATCGGTTCGGTTTATCGGAAACGAGCGGGACGCGTACGGGGGAATTTCGGAGAAATTTGGGGAACTTGGGGGAACTTTCAGCACCTGGACACTAATTGGGGTTACTTGCGCCCCAGAATAACACTTTGGATAGTTTATTGACCTCGGGACACCGTTTGGACGTTCGGTTTATCGGAAACGAGCGGGAACCGTCCGGGGGAAACTCTGAGGAATCGGGGGAAACTTGGGTGAATTTTGACCACCTGGACATGAATTGGGGTGAATTTAGTGTTCGGATTACCGGTCTGGAGTGAATTTTCGCCTCCGGGACAGGAATTGGGGTTCGGATTAGCGGAACTGCCAGTCCCCGCTTTTAATGACTACTGTATAAGTTGTTATACCTTGTGGTTAGTGGTGTATTTTTCACTATTCTAAATGTTGCTGGAATTAATAGACAAGTCATTTGTCTTGGGTATGGACAAAACGTGCCAGCTCGCAGAGTTTTTCTTCGTGACGTCGGGCATGAGTTCATATAATATCAATTGTCAGTGCGATTGCAGCTCAAAAACTTGGCACGCACTATGGCCCCACGACTTCGAAAACTTCTTCCAAATGATCAAATACCGCAGGCTTCAAGCAATTTTGCAACTACTGATGTTGGTAAACGGAAACGCTGCCAACCTTGCTGGGACGATAATAAAACGACCAGGCTCACAAGATATATGTGCAATGAATGTGGCCAATATTTATGCCTGAAACATTGTGCCTACACTTGTGTTGATGGCTGTGAAGTGGAAATTAAAGAAAGTGATCTGGACTAAATTTTTCTAAATTTACTGTCTGTTATATTTTACTTTTTTTTCAGATACTGGAGCCATTACGAGCTCAAAGAACTGCAACTTACGCCTGTGTTATTAGAATTTATCATTTCAAATCCGTATAGATTTATTTACTTCGATTTTGGATGAAGATGTATTTTTTTAAATATATTTATGCTCTTCTTTACGAGGGTTGATCAATAAGTACCCGTGTTTGATAACAGATGACACTGTTGAATGAAACTGACGTCACCATCGTGTACTGTTATCTATTAAAAGATAACATGCTGAATTTCAGATTAATTCATACGTTAGTTTTCTTGTGACAGTCAGTTTTATCGCACGTGTTTTGTATTTCTCGATAAAATAGAAAAAGAGCAATATCGATCCGTAATTCGTTTTTTATTTTTGGACGGAAAAACGTGCGAAGAAGTAAAAGTAAAATTGGATTCTGTCTATGGGGACCCTTCACCATCTATGACAACCGTGAGATATTGGTTTAACGAGTTTAAGCGTGGTCGTACAACTGTTTTTGATGAAGAACGGCCAGGACGCCCGTCAGACGTGACTACCGAGGAAACCGTTGAAAAAGTCCATGACATGATTCTCGCTGATAGCCGAACGAAAGTGCGCAAAGTAGCCGAGGCCGTAGGTGTCTCGTACGGAACGGCAATCAAGATTTTAACTGATAAGATAGGTGTGAGAAAAGTGTCGGCCCGATGGGTGCCGCGATTGCTCACAGTGGACAACAAGCGGTTACGACTAACAATTTCGAAGCAGTGTTTGGACCGCTTTAAGCGAAATCCACAGTATTTTTTACGTCGAGTCATCACTGTTGATCAAACCTGGATACATTATTACACACCAGAGACCAAAAGACAGTCAAAACAATGTATTTTTCCGGGTGAATCTGCTCCGAAGAAGGCAAAGACGATTCTATCAGCCGGAAAGTTTATGACCACGATTTTTTGTGATTCCAAAGGAATAATCCTCATAGACTTTCCGCAGAAAGGTAAAACTATCACAGGGCAGTACTACAGTGAGTTATTGGGCAGATTTCATAAGAAATTGAAGGAAACATGGCCCCGTTTGACGAAGAAAAAAGTGCTTTATCATCACGATAATGCACCAGCACATTTATTTTCAAGTGTAGCGGCTAAATTGCACGAACTCCACTACGAATTGCTTCCGCACCCGAACTGGCACCCTACAACTTTTATCCGTTCCCTAACTTAAAAACATGGTTCGGAGGAAAAAAATTCAGCTCAAATGAAGAGGTTATCGCCGAGACTGAAGCGTATTTTGGTGAGTTTGAAAAATCGTATTTTTTGGAGGGGTTAAACAAATGGCCCCAACGTCGGGAAAAGTGTATAGACCTAAAAGGAGACTACGTTGAAAAATAAAAATAAAAATTGTGAAAAAAATGACGTTTTTATGTCTAACACGGGTACTTATTGATCAACCCTCGTATTTGTCTATGCACCTTTTTGTCTGTAAAATACTTAAAAATTCAATTTTGTTTTTTTTTATTCAATTTACTGATCGTGTATCTCACAGATACGACGCGTGTATTGATGTTCCACCAGGGAGCGCGTGTAATGCAGTGTTAAGTAGGCTCCTGAAATGTCTGCGGTCAGTGAGGAATTGAGTAGTGTAAAAGTCAGGTGTTAACTGTAAGCCTGTTCTAATATTTAGGATTAGCCTGTGGGTATGCCGACCTGCTGTATCTCTTTGCCATATGAAGATGAAGTAGTTTTTAGTGTGTCTTTTGAGTTGTTTTAGTGACATTTTTATAAGTAAGTCATGGTGGATTAGCATGTAGGAACTGTTCTTAAGAGGATTTATTGGAGGTAGAAAGTTCATTATTTGATAGACATGATCGTTAATGTATTCAAAATTTTTGTGGTTCTTTATGGTAAAAACGATTAATCTGTCGTCAATTTTAAGGTTTATGGAAGGACTCCCGTAAGAGCAACAGCGGCGCTGTAAGAAATTGTTCTATAAGCTCTATAGGTGTTTATTAAGTATTTACGTTGTGTAGAGTTGATTTTTGGCTTTAAGGTTTTCTTTTTTAGCTATTGGAAAAACACACAGCTTCAGTAACACACTGTATTCTCAACAAGTGACTTGTACAGTACAAGTTTGTATTTTTAATGGAAGCCCCATGTATTTCTACACACTTCTAGTAATTGATAGTATTTAGCGTGCAACTTTGATGCGGTGTAGTCTATGTGTTGTTTAAAGGAATGTTTATTGTCTAATATAACTCCTAAGTATTTAAGATGTTCGACTACTTTTAAAGTGATTCCCCTGTAAAGTACTTTAATATTTTTCCTTTTTAGTTTCAGGGAGTTTGTGAAAAGGGACACAAAGCAGTTTGCAACTGAAAGATTAAGCTTACTTCATTTAGCCAGGCTCCGAGTAACTCAAGCGTTTTGTTAGCTGTTCTTTCGAAATTGACTTTTGTATCTTCCGTTATTGTGAATAGTAAGTCATCTGCATATGTGCATAGGCCAACGTTATTGTCGTATGGTAGAGCTGGGTTGAATAATATATTCCAGAAAAGTGGGCCTAAAATGCTACCCTGTGAGTAGCCTTTATTAATTTCAGTATTTGCACTATGATTACCTATTTGAAGAGAGTTACACGTTTTTAAAGTAGCAATATATTCTACTTAGCAATAGTATGTCTTTGATGAGAATAAATTTTAAAATGTCAAACAAAGCAGGGTACCAGCAATTAGTAAAGGCTTCTTTTGATATCCACTCCTATGACGAGAACGTTCGATTTCTTTTGAAAGCTACTGCTAATATTGCTGATCGCATAATTCACAGCATGTTCTGTGGACAGACCTTGTCTGAATCCAAATTGTCTTTTATCTAAAAAGTTTGTTCAGTTCAGATGGCAAGTTATCCTATTTAGAAATTTAAAAATGTTTTAAAAATACATAAGTATTACAATTTAATTTAAATTTTACTTTATTTTTAGGTAAATAATAAAAAAATTATAAAATTCCAGCTAAAATGGTAGTTTAGAATTTGAATAGTAAGAACTATAGTATTTTTATTAGAGTTTACTTCTTTTTTATTTTTGTTTGTAATCCGATCCTAATTCTTTGTTTGCGAGCAAGTACAAAAAATATATATATTTATTTCTGATCTATTTTCATTTACATTACAAAATAAGAATTGAAAATAAATAAGAAAGGCAAAATATCGATGACAGTTGGGTTTAAAATAAAATAAAAACGTAACATTAATAGTTTTACTAGAGAACAGTATTAAATATTAGTTATAATTAAATCGGTAGATAACATTTATACAAATCTTTTATAGTATAAATTTTTTTTTTTTTTTTTTTTTTTTCTTTTTTTTTTTTTTTTTTTTCATTTTTTGCGTACCGACCTGTACGGTAGGTCATTAACGCAATAGCTAACACTAACAAAACAGAACTTAGCAACAACGTGTTACAATAAACACCGTTGTTCTGTTAAATTATTTGTAAATTTAACTATAGGTAATTGTTAACGTTAGAATTGATAGCGTCACGACATTGTTTTTTCTTGAGTCTTCTGGCTGGATTGTCAGGAAGTACCGTTGCTTTCATTCGCGATATTAACGGATTGGAATGCTGGCTAAATGTGCGGTGGAATTCATTGTACTGTTGTAAGTATACTGCCGTAATTGTAGGAATGTTAAGATCGTCATAGATAATACTGCTGCGAATATAGTACGGTGCGTTGGTCATTATTCTCAACATTTTGGATTGAAACGACTGGATTTTGTCAATATGAGCTTTGGCGGCTGAACCATAAATTTCTAAACCGTATTTCCATACTGGTGCTATTGTAGTTTTGTATAATAACATTTTATTTGACAGACTGAGACCGGATTTTCTTCCTATTATAGGATACAGCTGCTTAAGTATTAACCTTAACTTTTTCCTTGTGTTGATTACGTGTAGGTTCCATGTTAGGCGTCTATCAAAATATAGTCCAAGGTATTTCACGTGATCAACTTGCGGTATAATACTATTATTAAACCTGACTGGCGGACATGCTTCACGTCTGGTTGTGAATGTGATGTGGGAGGATTTACGTTCGTTGATTCCGATTTTCCATTTGAGTGTCCACTGCTGAAGAATCGATAAATGATGTTGAATGTACTTCGAGGCTTCGCGTGGGTCATTGTGGCTGGCTAATATCGCTATGTCATCCGCAAATGTAGCTTGCAATGTGTACAACGTGGTGGGCATATCAGCGGTGTATATGTTGTAAAGAAGCGGCCCAAGGACACTACCCTGGGGTACTGAGGCTCGTATCCGTCGTTTGCTAGAGATAGAGTTGTTAATTTTTACTTGAAACGACCTATTAGTTAAATATGATCTCAATAGCTTATGAATTTCGATAGGAAAGTTGTTCCGGGTTTTATACAATAATCCATCGTGCCATACACGGTCGAATGCATTAACAACATCAAGAAACACAGCTGAGCAGTACAGTCCACGCTGGAAGACCGATTCGATCGCATCCACTATTCTGTGACACTGATGAATAGCTGAGTGTTTCGGCCGAAAACCAAATTGATGGTTTGGAATCGCTTCCTTTGCCATGGTGAAGAGGACTGGCTTGATGAGTTTTTCGAAAATTTTACCAAACGTATCCAACATACTTATTGGTCTGTATGATGAAACATCTGTAACTGGTTTTCCGTTTTTGTGAATGAGGATAATTACGGACTTTTTCCATCTGTCTGGAAAGTAGGATAATCTAAGCATGGAGTTGTATATATACAATAACAATAGTAATCCCTTTTTTGGTAAATGTTTCAACATATAATTTGTGATACCATCTTCACCAGGGGACTTATTGTTTTCCAAGTTCTTAACACACACATAAAGCTTGTTCGGTGTTATATGTCTGCGGTTAGAACAATAGTGGATTATTCCGTTGTTGTACTCTGAGACTTTCTGAGATAGTTGTGGATCTTCTGGCTGATGGGGTTGGAACACTGTTTCGAGGTGATCTGCGAAAGTTTCAGCCTTTTCCTTGTCAGTCTTTGCCCAACTAGCATCTGGTTTTTTAATATGATATGGAAGAACGCTCTTCTTTTTAAAAACTTTTGTAGCTCTCCAGATAGAGCAGTCCGTTTTATTTAGGGTTGCCAAATAATGACTGAAGCGTGAGTTATTATATTGCTTAATTGACTGTTTTAGTAGCCTACAAGATTGCCTATACGTTTGATAATCGGACGGATATCTATTACGTTGCCATTTTCTGCGTGCTTTTCTTCTTTTGTTGATTAATTCGCGTATCTCAATAGGAAGTATAGTGTTGTTTTTAGCCAGGATATTCAACTGTTTCGTCGACTTCTGATAGGAGTCGTGGATTGTATTGGTTAGATAATCTACAGCGGTGTCGATGTCTTGTTCTGTCTTTAGTTTGATGTTTAAGTTAATTTGATTTTGCAGTGTAACTTCAAATTGGTTCCAGTTGGTAACTTTATTTCGTTTTTGATTGTTAATATTTGTGTAAATTGGTGATATATCAAGGACTTGTAGAACTGGTATATGGTCGGAGGAGAGATCTGTAATAGTTGAGCAGGTTTTGTATATATTACTAAGTCCTTTAGTAAAATAAAAGTCTAACAAATCAGGTAATCGATTAGTATGCTTCGGCCAATATGTGGGAGTTGTTGGCGTAACTACTTCTAGCCGGAGTGTCCTATTGAGATTAAACAGTTGCTTCCCTCGTTTATTTTCTATCCTTGAACCCCAGTGAGGATGCTTCGCGTTAAAATCCCCTCCGCATATGAATTTACTGTCTTGATGAAGAAATAGCTGTGTAAACTCTTCGTTCGGTATGCAGTGCCCAGGATGACAATAGACTGCTGAAACTGTAACTAATCTGCCGTTTAGGGTTTTTATTTTAACAGCCACAGCTTGATAAGCGTCTGTTTGACGGGTGAAGTGTAAATAATGGTCTATATTATGCTTAATAAGTACTGCAACTCCTCCCATTGCTGTGCCAGAGGGATGAGTTCCGTGGTAGCACTTGTAATTAGGTAGGTTGAAGCTCGCCGGATGAATGATGTGAGTTTCTGTTAGTAGGACGATGTCGATAAGTTTCGATTGTAGAAAATGAAGGAGCTCATGTTTCTTTTGTTGTATTCCGTTTGCGTTCCATAACACTACTGTTAGCGAATTGGTGCTTATATTGTTCAGATTCATATTAGTTTTTCCATTAACTTGGTTAACATTGATATTAGAGGCGTTAACAAATTGCGGAACTCAGTAAGAAATGATGTTAGTGTGTCGTTAATTTGTTGCTGTTGATTAATCATCTGTGGTACATTGCTCTGTCGTTCAGAGGTTTGGGGAGTCCGAGGAGGTGGTGAGTTAATATTGGCAACATTCGAGTATGAGAGCGATGTTGACTGCTTAAACGTGTCTGGAAAATCATTTGTGCTGTGTATATCGAAAGACTGAGGTCTTGCATTTTGCCTGAATTTTTTGTTGAATTCTTGTTGATAGTGTTCACATCCTTTATAGCTCGCCGGATGGTCTCCGCGACAAAATAGACAAGTTGGTTTTTCTTCTGGTGCTTTATTGCAGTTAACTGTTAGGTGTTTGCCACCACATTTAACACAACGAGGTGGGAGATTACAGTAAGTTTTTGTATGACCAAAATTTTGACACCGTGTACACTGGATTAACTGTCTAGTTATTCTGGGTTCCTCAATCGTTACAGCCGTATAGAGGAGATGATTTAGTTGAAATATTTCTGAGTTTTTAGGAGACTGTTCCAGGTCTATAAAAAACATTGGTAAGGGGGACTTCGTCCTTCTACTTATTACGTTTGTTACTGTACGAACGGAAAATCCTAAGTTCTGTAATGCTTGCGAGATTTCGCTGGCGTCAGTGGTGTGGTGTAAATTTTTAAGAACTACCCGAAAGGGTTTGTCTTCCGATAGCTGGAACGTATAAAATTTGTATTTGTTTTCTGCTAGGATTTTTGTTAATGTACGGTAACAAGTTGGTGAGCTCGGCTTTACCGTTACACCGGTATTTGTCGATTTTAGCGTAAATTTAACGTTATTAACCTGAGTTAAAAGCGTAACGAATTTTGAATAGTTTTTTATATCCTTAACTAAGATTGGCGGAATAGACGCTGGTTTGTTTGCAACTTTTTGTTTGCTGCTATTATTTTTGTTACTATTATTATTATTTCCGTTATTGTTTTGGGGAAATGTGTCTTTCTTGTTATTTTCATTTTGCACATTTATACTTTCATCGTTTTCGTCTTCGGAATTTGTGTATAAGAATGGGGCATATCTATTTTTATTGTTGAATTGTGGACGTTTGGATACATTTGCGTGTGGCGGTGAGAAACGTGCTGTACGTTTTCTTTGTACCAACTGCCAGTTGTTGTTTTCATTATTTATTCGACGAATACGAATAACGTTATCGTTAAAATTAGCGTTAGTAGATAATGGAATATTCTCACTTGTTGTCTCCTCCATTTGGTAGCTACTTGTTAGTTGCTGCTCGTCAGATATAGCGTCTATATGGGTTGATGTTAGCTGATTTTGACTGTTGCCCGATTTCGTCGAATGCGGATTTAATTCGGTCGAAGAATTGCTGTTAACGGTGGAATTTGAGGTCTGCGATTTGCGGCGAAGTATCGGCGAACGGAGAACCGACATTTTGATAGTATTAGTAGATAAGTGAGAGAAACCGGCTTGCTGATAAGCAAGCCGATCGCGGCTGATTTAATCACTTGCGATAAAATCGACCGTGAGTACGAACTAATTTATTTATCGGCGTAATTACACTATGTGCGATAAAAGAACACACGAAACACACGACAAAACCCAGTATAAATTTAAGTTCCTCTATTATAACAAATTTTTTCATAGAAGTTTTGGTTCTTGGGGGGGGTGTCCCCCCGCCACAGTATTCGCCACTGTTACAATGCATATGTTTTATGGCGTAGCGGTGAAAGTGACGTCTATTTGTACATACTTGGAAATAGGTGTCCGGGTTCGAATCCCCACGGTGTCATGTAAAATTTTTGATTCTTATATTTTAAATTACTAATTTTGAACTGATAATTTCAATTCTTTATACAAAACTACATAAATATAATAAAGCGTAAGATACATATGTTTTATACACAACAAATTCATTATACACATATGTATATAAATATAAATAAAAAAATATATTTATCTACATATAAAATAAGAGAGTTGATGAATATTAGTTATAATTAAAATGCTACAAACTTGATTTTTATTTACATAATTTGGGGTGACATAGATCATAAAAACAAATAAAACAGCAATTCCTATTTACTGAAACATATAAATGAATTATTACCACAAGTGCAAAGTTCTCTGAATTTTTCATTTGAAAAACTAATTTTATTTACATTTAAAAATATTTCACGTTTATCTGAATGTTTGGAGGTATGCACAAAAACAGTCGTTAAATAATTTAAATGTTTAAAAATTGTTATTATATTTATATAGTTATGTATAAAGAATTGAGAAATAATTAGATAATAACAATTAGTAATTTAAAATATAAGAATCAAAAATTTTACACGACACCGCAAGGATCTGAGAACCCGTACACCTTATTTCTAAGTATGTACAAATAGACGTCACTTTTACCGCTACACCACAAAGCATACACATTTTAATTTTTGTTTTTATAGTACATAAATATAATAAATGACATGTTTAAATTTTTATGAAATTAAAAATTGAATTTTTTAAATTATTTTATATTGTTATTTAATAATTTTTTTGTTTAATATATGTTTAAGTTGGATTAATCAGTCTTCCGAACCATTTGCATAAAATAAATATAAACATAATCCGGAATTTATTGGATATTTTTGTCTAATCGGCTCCGTTAAATTCGGCTTCTAAAAATTTAAATTTCTCGCGTAAATCAAAACGTTGCACTCTAATAGTATTTTACACAGTTTATATACTCATAGTCTTCTATCGATCTGCAAAGTTTCGTCAAAATCGGTGAACCGCAGATCGTGTCCTCTCCTTGTAAGACGAAACGAGAGCTGTTTCGAATGATGTTTTATCAGATTTGCAAAACTCGTAACCGAATCGATTCTTGCTTGACAGAACAAACTCTGCGTTCGTTTTGGGTTAAGACCGTTTGATGGTGCTGTTTTCCGCTAACGAGCGAAGTTTGCTTTTAAGGCAAAGCCTCTTAGTTCTAGATTTATTATATATATATATATATATACATATACATAAATATATATATATATTTTTTTTTGTGTTCAAATATTTGACAAGGTCTGTAGTTGAACAGTCAAGAACGATAATTTCGTCAGGCTTTGGCGAATACGTGTTTCCTCAGCCTCTCGCTTATTGAACGGGAATGTACGCCCACGGGTACGCGATAAATGTTCAGTGTCGAAGTAAATGAGAAATTGCAAAGGACTGACGCGGTGGAAGGATAAGAACGCTGGGTTGAGAATTTGCATATCTTTTGTGATATTTATTTATGAATTACCGGTGGGAAAGAAATTGCAGAATTAAGGAAAATGTTGTACCATCTCAATTAACGGAGCAGCGTTCATGACGGCATATAACTGCAGGTTATCGTTGTTCAATAAGTAAAATATATACTTTTTTTTGTTTTTTATAAATAAATTTTTAAATTCTCGCGGTTTATGCCTTTTTATCGGTGTTATTATTTTTTATTTTTTCAATAAAACCCCCCTTTGGAATTATTAGACATTAACCTTTCGGGCCGATACGTACATATCTTCATAACAAAAATGAACGATCCTTAAAATGGAAATGCTTATATTAATACTCGTACACCACACTTAAAATGAACGTACATCTAGAATAACGTAAAGAAAAAAAATCACTAATTCTGAACATTTTTTTAATCAACAGAAGCGATAACTACTTAAACGCGTATGTAAAAAAAATCAAATAGACTCACTCAAAAAAGAACTGAACCACGATGACGAAAGAACATAAAAAAAAATATAAAATTTCCGCTCTACGTACTTTATATGTGTAGAATACGCTAAAAATAGTATTCAGTATGACCGCCGTGTATGACAGTTTGTAATCCTCGCCGCATCAAACATGCCCCACAATGTTTGTACGTAACCGACCGAAAGACTTTCTCATTTCTCATTCAAACGCTCTCCTAACTCAGTTCGACTTGCGGTCGACCATTTAAGTCGTTTTTTTTTCTCTCTCTCTCTCTAAATAGTCCCACACGGGGTTACAGTCCCCAAAGGCTATGGCAGCGTGTCAATAACGTAAAAACAGTTATAACCGAGAGCCTTTCTCGAGTTTTGCAAAGTTCGTTCTCGGGACCGGTGTCTTAATAAAATTGAGATGAACCTATTATTCTTAATTTCTTTACGTTCTGATGTAGTTTGTTTTTTAAAATTTCTAGCACATTTCGACAGTCATATTGACGTTAGTGAACAGCAGTGTATCTATGCCATTTCAAAACGCCTCCCCACATCATAGGATTACTACCACTATGTTTTATAGAAGCAGTTACATTTTTTTAATATCTAAACCAAAATTATTCATTTGCGCCACACTTTCTGTCTGTCATCGCTTTTGAAAACATTAAATTTCGATTCGTCGTAAAATACGGCACGTTTCCAAAATTCGTCATCATGGAATTGATGTTTTTTTTTTGCAAATTTAAGACGTTTTTTAATTGAAATATTAAAATTTTTCGTTTCAAAAATTATTAATTTTGCACATCTTGCTGAAATGCACACGTCTTAATGGGTTGCGGCGCGGCCAGATTACATTACTTGCAGACATCCTCTCAAATACCCCTGCCGCTTTGAATAACCTCATGACCTTTGTTAAGTCTAACGAGCTGAGGGGTCTGATTTAGAATGTGGGTCCACTCACTGCGATAACCTAGGTAGTTGCATGCAGTGCGTGGATTAGTACCTCTCCTTAAATGAAAAAAAAAAAAAAAAACAAGAATGGTGAGAAAAACGTCTTGAAAATAATCAGAAAAAGAAAAGAAAAGAAGCATTTGAAGGAAATATATTCAGGGAGTTATTACAAAGTAGGCGGGATGTTATACAAAAATAAAATAGGGCCGGTCTTTAAGATTGGTAAAAAAGTAAAAAAGTATTCGAGAATTAATCGGATAACTCCTCTTTAATGGTTCAGTTGAAATGCAAAACTTAGAATAGGAAGAATAAACAGTGTCAACCAATCGTAAGTTACTTCTCATGTGTTTTCTCATATTTTTTCTTATATATAACGTTTTCCGTTTTAACTGTGCGTATCTGTCAGAAATGTTAACGAGTAATAATAATTTAACGCGGTTTTCACCGAAAAAAATCGCACTGATACATTTAATATGGAAAGTTTAAATATAAACATCGATATTATAAATTTTCCGTATTACCGTTCATTTTAATTTAACGTTTTAAGTAGGAGGAATTTTGATTTTTCGTTTGAAAACAATTTATTTTCAACGAAACAAGGGGCCTGCTTAGTCGGTGTTGCTTATGGATTGCGATATTTGCGGCCAGGCTTATCTATGGACACTGTTAATTATATTTCGGTGGCTTGGCGAACGGAATAGACAAGTCATCAATTACGTTTTGGTATACAGAAATATGTCTTACTTATGCACATTCAAATAATGCCCATTCAAGCGGTAAGATGCGCTTTTGAAGATGTTCGCGTTCTAATCCATGCTCGTTGAAAAGAGCACAGTTGTGTGGAATAAAGCATAAGAGTACATTTAAATAACTTGATTTATAATCCGAGCCTAGAAGGAAATTAAAACAGGACACGAAAGGTATCTCCTTTCTTTATTGCTTGATTTTTTAAACATCGTGTAAAGTTACAGTCAAGATATATTATACACATACAGGCGCAGCGTTATTTAATTTTATATCACGCGCACTAGAAATAAGATTGAAAAACCCCCAAATATAAACATAAAATTAAAATGAACTGTTTATTTACCAGTAACACTTTGAGATAAAATTAAACCTGAAATAAACAGAACAAATAAAGAACAAGGTAATAACTAGTACGAAATATTATAACATTTAAATATTTGAGCGTTTCGCTAAAAAAATAAGCAAAGGAGCACACATATGATATAATTTTAAAATATACCTTAAAAACAATTCCTATTGTATACTTATATTTTAATTCGCTTAAAGACCATATAGGTGGAAAAAAATGGTAAATTTGCCGTGGAGAGCTATCGGGTTGATATTTAGGCGGTAAATAGGTACCATCAAGGAACATTCGTTACAGAAGTTTCAGATCCCTCACCCCCTAGTTTTTGAGAAACTCCCTTTTTGCTGAAATGAGGTTAACTTTTTTTTTTTTTCTCAAGCGAAAGTTGACCGATTTCTTTAATTTTTCAGTATGATATAGATACACGAGAGAGACATCTTAAAAAAAAAAGTGAACAACACCCTTCCATCATATTTCACCCTCCAAATGACACTTTCTAATATTGTTCGCGTTTTCAACCAATGAAAATATATGAGCACAAAATTCAAACCAGCATTTTATATGTATTTTAGACCCCTAAATAAAATATATTTTGGTGAAACAAAAAATGTCGGGTGGGTCATTGTTAACATAGTCAAAAACGTAGGGTAAGTAAAGATTAGATTGAAAATGACGCTGTTTATGATGCAATATTTAAATTCCATCTATACGCTGTTTGTTTCAATAGAAGACTATAGACAAGAAGCCCCGACTCCCTGAGCCCTCTTATGGACTCTTTTAGCATCCCAATCTCCTAAAATTCAGTCAAAACAAGGTTATACAAATGTACACTATACTTAAGTAGAATCTCAAGTAAGCGTATGCAAGAAGTCTAATACGAATATCTGGAAAAGTATTTATTTCAATAGCCAGTAAAAATGAAATCGAAAACATGAATCCTCGTCGCTGTCTTTTTCGATCACTGAGCTCAGTCTCGTCGGTGTTGAATAGCCGATTAATAATTTTAGACGGTCTCGCAATTATTTTTTATCGGTAACTTACGCTAAATAATAAATTATGGCTACTGCGCATACGACGAGATGAACACTTGAAAGTATTTTTTGTTTTTCTCAAAAAATTTATTATAGATACAGCACTTTGCTTTATTTCGTCTAAAGCTCATAATTGAAAATAAAAATTACACGCAGCAAGGAAAAAATCTGGATCCGGGATTTTTCGGATGACTAAGAAATAAAATTTTCTTTTCTTTCACGGGCCTTCTTATTTAATAAAATCCACTCGGATGAGAAAAAAATAATAAAAAATACACGCGATGAAATTTTTTCACCCCTCAGAAGACCGCTCTCGGGGAAGTAACATGCAGACAAGATATTTAGTTACTCACCGCGGAACAACAATGAAAAAAAGTACGGCTGAAATCCTAGATCATGTAATCCACGAAATAATAAGAAAAAAGTACTACATATGTATATAAAAAGGTATATTCTTTTTTCGCGACATTTACCAATTTTCCTAAACAACGGAATATACAACTTACTATTTTAAATACTAAAATATTTACATTCACTAAAACTCCTCATACGAAAGTCTAAAAGAAAAATAATGAATAAATGAACTGTTTCAAAATTAAATTATGGTTACAAATCGCTTAAATTATGTGAGTATCATACGCAGGGCATTAATTTTATAATTTTAAAAATTTTAATATACCTACATTACAAAACTATACATTCATAGGAAATAGATTATTTACTGATTACCAAACTATGTGCAACAGTAATTTAAACATTCTAATGAAAAAAAATATGACAAATGAAAAATGCAAAACATGTTTCACAACTAACACCACATAAATAATCTGGTTATTATAAATATACACGAATAAACATTAAACATGATCTGAAAAGTTAATATTCTATATTTTTGAAGGGTCAGTTGAATGAAAAGTTTACATTTTCATAAAATAGAAACATTTTGGCAAAAAATGGACCTGTAACGAAAAATGTAACGAAAAAATTGTGATTATGTTGTTTTTTTTTTTGTTAATGTCAGTAAGAATTGCGTTGTAAAATTTGATTATTTTATAGAAAGTATAGAAGAGAAAGAAACAGAAACGAAAGCAAGAGGGGTCAAGGGGCACAACTCCTTGCGAGGCCAAAATGGCCGAGTTTATATATATGTATGTATACATGTGTAACGTTTTGTTTTTTTTCTTGTTTGGGTTTTTCCCTGGGCTTGTCAGCAACGGACGATTACCCATTGTAACGTCGTCATACAAGGTTGTATCTAGATACAAGTATATATGTATAAATGTTTGTACATGTATGTGGGTATGGGCATATATATATATATATATATATATATATATATAATATATATATATACTTGGTTGTATGTATGTTGTGCGTGAAATGTGTTTGAATGAGTGCACATATGAGTTGCGATATATTGTGATATGGTGATATTAGTAATATATGCATATATAAATTAGATATTATCTTACATTTATTGCTTTAACTCCATGTATATAAACTTATGAACGTCTTATGTAGAATTGGTTGCGTATAAAAGTCTTGTAAAAATGTGCCTATTGGTTACATGGATTCTATGGGGACACCTGAATTGTGCATCAACACTTTCCACAGTGACAAGTCGGACTCGAATTGTGCACCGACTGAAATAGCCCGCCTGCTGAGAACTCGAATTGCGCACCGCTTTAAAAAAAAACTCCAGATTTTACAAAATCGATGACGGAATAAATGAGTAGAAGTCGCTCTTTCAGTGACTTGTAAAATACGTTATCATATTTATGGAACGTTTGCTATTTGGAATAACGGAACTACATTTCCGTTGCTTAGAAAAAAACCTCCTTAACGGTTTTTGCGAAAAATAGGCTATTTTCTAAATACGATGCGTAAAAAGTTGAAAGCCATTGAACATTAAAAATGTAGTACGATGAAGGAGCCATCAGTTTTGGAACCGCCGAGTCCAAAAAACAGCGATTATGATCCCGGTGCCGTTTTCGTTCGTTTTTTTTATATTTCATACCGGCAAACTTCCGGTGCGCAATTCGAGTGTTGTCGGGTTTTATATATAATTTATATAAGCAACATTTATATTCAACTTTGAAGAATATTTTATTACACAATAATTAGCACAACCTAAACATGAACTAGATAGAATTAATGCATAGTTGTCTTATAAATTTTTTACTACGCTACTTCCATATTATTCGGTTTAGGTAAATGAAAATGTAAACTTTCTGCTCGTGTAAATTTACGTACAAATAGGTAATGACTGTACAGTACTGTGTACGATTTCATATTATTACGTCAAATGAAACTTGTTCTCGTTCGTTCATTCATTACGCCTTAATTACCAGATCTATTTTTATTTTTAGTTTAATTATTTCTTTCGGTATTATAGATATTATTACATTTTCTTCTTATTTCTAATCTTAGCGTACCTCTTTGTATTTTCTCGTACTCTAATTAATAATTATTTAGTCACTATAAATATGATAGTTACTATCAAAGCCGTGACCAAGGGGGGGGGTTAAACTCTTTCCATTAGAACTGAAATAATTATTATAAATAAACAAGAATCTGAAAAAAATCAAAAATTTAAAATAAATATTGATGATTTTTTTTGGGTATTTCAGCATTAAAAAAAATCTTCATATTTTTAAGTAGTTCATTAATATTTTATGCAAAATTTTTTATCGTAATTAATAACATATATAATTTTTATTAATGTTTATACGGTAATTAATTTATGTAAATTATTAATAGTATAAACATTATTAAAAAATGTATTATTTATAAAATAAATATACGGAAAAAAATTTAACCTTTTCCCCTTCATTATTATGGGCACGACCCTGGCTGCTATAATTATTCTCTACTACCACTTGACCGTGTTAAATTTTTTCATTGGTAACATTTGTAATTATTCCGTTTTAATGATGATATTTATTTGAGTTAGATTAATTTAATCAAGATTTCGCAGCACTGAAAATAGCAACGATTATATAACTGACATCGTATCGAGAGACGTATACATACATAAAACAAGAAACGAACTAAATATTTTACTGCTTGGTGTTAAAAATAAAAATATAGAATAAAAATATTTCATGTTTAATTAATATGTGAAATGAAAAATGTGAAATTTAATACTATACATTATGATTACGTAGCGAAAATTCAAATAGACAATCAACTAATTTAAATTCCATTAAAAAAAATATCAACTTTTCTATCATAATTTTTGTACATTTTTTTTTCTTCCTTTTCCGTGCAAATCAGCGGATGATTCAATTTACATTTAATAACAGGAATATCGATTTTGACAGTATTTCGAACAGTCAAGTTATAAGATTTTTTTCTCAATTTTTAAAATTCAAATTGGAAAAACCGAAATTAATAAAATTTAATTTATCGCTGGTTGCCCGCAATTTGAATATTTTTAAAACGTATTCCCGTTACGCCGCGGCACTAACCGCGTCAAGAGGTTTTCAATTATGCTTTCGCTAACTTCAGCGATGCGATATTAATGAAATATAGGTAAAGTCTAGCGGTTTTTTCTTTCATAAGTTCTCCGAAGTGACACAGAGGTATTATTTTATCTGTCGCTTTGTGTGGTTAAGTTCATAGTTGCAATTATTATAAGAAAATACGTCAGCTAGCTGGCTAAATATGAACAAGTATGAGATTGAATCGTCCTAGTTTGATTTAAACCACCGAGATTCAAGAAACATTAAGCTAAACATTGCATATCGACTGTAAGCCTACACGTAATAATATTCTGCCAATCATAAAAGTAAACAGAATATCAGGTTAATTTGAACGTTGCATCTATTTTACTTTTGTGTAAATCCAGTTTTCATGATAATTATATAAACACACATATGTGTGACGGTCGCTGCGAAAAGGTACACATAGAGTGTCCGAAAATAATTAATCGAGCAAAACGCGTTCAAAGTTTCGCTGTGTAATACACTACTTTAAGGATCGTAATTTTAAACATACAATTACGACTTACAAAACAGGTAAAAATAATTTATTTTCACCAGTTTGACACCTATTTCACGTTAAAGAGTATGCTTCGCAAGAGTCCGAAACCGTTTTTAAGTCAAAACCGCATTTTTGACATACTATGTACCTTTTCTCAGCGACCGTCAATATATTGATATGAACTTAGTCGTTTCTCAATTTTTTGAGTCCTACCGTTCGGGCGCCACTTAATATAAATATATTTATTTTCCACTTGGTACGAATTTGATTTATTCGTTACTGTACTTTTACAGTTCCTGATTATGGCTTCACTTGAAATAAATTTGCAGTGTTAAGAGTCCTTTTTCGAGAAAATAGACACTATCGCAAGACTTGAGATCCCTAGAAACTTTATTCGTTTTATTAAATTTTTTATTCAAGGCATGCTCCATAAAAATAGGTTGTAGAAAATAAAATAAAGAACAAGTTCAGTCAAGCATGATGTTTCATGCGCTGAGGATTCCGCATGTTAAGTTAACGATAATTATAATTTAGCATATAATAAGTAAATAGCGACAATATCATGCGGTTAATTTATATGTATTTACTTAGTGCGTTTCGCTGTCAATGCTTCATGATCACGGGGCATTTACATAATGTACCGAATTTAAAAAAAATGAATTTGATTTTTTCCACCGCCAAGTGGAAGAGACACGTAATTTTTTGCGATTTTTTGAAATTATCGCCATATCGAAAATTTCGATAAGAAAATGGAATACAGGTTTCTGACAAGTAGCGATCTTTCAAATGATATATCACTTGCCGGAGAAAAAAAATTTTTTCAAACATTTCCAGTTTTCCGTTCACCCAGGGCCTAATTTTGACGTTGGAAACCCGAATGTTCCAAAACTAGAAAACTAAACCGGTGTGTACATATTTTTAACCCTGTTCGCAATTTGTAACTATGATACTCGTTGTCAAGAAATCGACACACGCCATTTTTCGCACTTTTTTAAACTTTTCGTCAACTTTGAAATTTTACGAAAGGACTTCTGCATTTTATTTTATACTTTGAATTTCACCTTTAAAGGTTTATCTGGAGTTATGAATTTTTTAAAGGTTACTTTTGAGGTCGTTTTAAGTACTATATTATATATATATATATATATATATATATATATATTCCTGACGGTTTTGTTTTTTTTGCCGCCACGGTAATCGATCAGTTCAAAGTTATAGATCATTTTAAGAAGAGTTTTAATTGTAATTTATGTTTCAGATTTCGAAATTATTAAGTCAAACCGTTCGTGGGTTACTGCTGTTTGTTTCATATTTTTGTCATTTCCGAACCATCTTTTATTAAGATTCCGTACATTATATATGTATATGTATATATATATGTATGTGCGGAATCCTAAAAATCGATTTTTTCGCAATCCGAAATAAAACGTGTTCTGAGGGTGTATCATTCCGACGCGGCTTCGGGTGTTATTTTTATACGTTCGACTTCATCCTAGAATGATCTGAGACATGACGTGAAATCAATATCAATGTACTTCAAAGAGTAATTCCGAAAACAATAATGAAACAAAAAATGGTGTTTATTTCGTATTTACAATATTTCCACCGCGATACAGTGCAAACGACCCCATTTAAACGTTCTATACCTAGAAAGTGAACAATATATCAAATATGTACGAAAAACGTAAAAATACGCGAAAAACAAAATGATTTCATTAAGCGTAGCACGGCTCTCTCTGTATGCTGACCATACACAACGCAACTTGCTGACTAGACACACGCACACGGCCGTAATAGTCGCTAGATCACCGGTAAAGAATAACTGACATTGACTAAGAACAAAAGCCTCGTGCCTGGTAGACGATCAAAGTTCTAATTTTAGCCGGATTTTACGAATGTTCCCCGCTTAGTTCATGCTACGGTAAGCGCACACCGTGGATGCACGTTGTCCTGCTGTTATGTGCCATCCACACAGACACAATGCTGACAACGCTGCACGTACCGAAACTTCAACAAAATACGGAAAATAGCCTTTGTAAGCGTCCTTGATCGTTTTCTTTAACAACAGCAAACAACGCAATGATGTTTAGAGATCGGAAATTAAATGATTTTAACCGAAGAATAATTTCTAGCTCGACATCATTAGGGAATAGCGTCGTGAATACCGAATCCTTATCACTGCCCCACCGCCATTCTTATCCAAAACGGAAGTAGTTTTGGATGAAAATATAGGCGCTTAAAAGATCACTGATTTGGACCAGTTGTTAATGAGACACGAACTTCTGCACATAAACTCCGCTGTTGCATCTGATACATACGAGCATATACATGTTACACAGCTGACTACAACTTGACACTAAGCCAATAGCACACGCACACGCACACACGTACACCAGGTCTCCAAAAGACAAAAAGCTAACGAGTAAACAAAATATCTGCTGAATATCCATGAATAGAAATCAAAGAAAAAACTCGAATGCGACAATACATTAGATTCTTAAAATCACAAACGGTCAAAAATGCGTTGTAAATTCTTCTAATTCCAAACAAATGTCAAGCAATAATGTTATTTTCTTCGAACATTGATTATGATTGAATGGTAGTTAAATTTAAATAAATCCATAACCTGTTAGTTAAAAATTTATAAACATAAAATGAATAAATTCCTTAATAACAAACAAAAATAAATATAAATAATTTACTTTAACAGATTAAAATAAATACTTCAATTTAAAGAAACGCTTTCGGACATAGACCATCATCAGTTAACAATACAGAATATACTCAATTAGAACTAAAAATACACTGCAGAATAATAATGGGACTATTTGTGTATATATATATATATATATATATTTTCTTTTTTTAAATTAATATATGTATATATTTTTTTTAATTTATTTATTTCTATATATATATATATATATATAGGTAAATAATAGACGGATGATAGTTCAAAACGAATTTAATAGACCAAATTCCAAACCAAATATTAAGAATATATACAGAACAAAAATCAAAAAGAAGTTAGATTTTTATGTTAAAAAGAAGATTATTATTATTCGGTATTTGATCGTTTAAGAATAATACTTATGCACTTTAACCTATCGTATGACATTAGCTTAATCAACATTGATATAGATATGTATTCTTCTCGAGAATTAAGTTTAATTTACCTCCGAGGTAATCAACTTTCATTAGTTAAACACGGTGGGAATTAACTCACTATCTGCAGATGGTCACTCTGACCGTGTCACATTATAATGTTTATATATGACCATTTTCCAGGATCCGATGAAGATATGGCCGTTCATCATACCTAATATTTTTGAGTAGATGTTTAGGCTGCTTCCGGTTGCCTCGGTGTTTACGACGGAGCTCTTGGCGTTTGTCTGTGAGTATATTTTAAATGTTCTCCATTATGGGGAGAAATGTATTATGCGCTCTAATAATCTTAGCTCACTTCCGTCTATTGTGGGTTGCCATTTTGATTATAAAAGTCACCCTTCAATATTTGAAATTAACAATAAGTGCTTGAGTCACACAGCGTGGTGGAACTATCATACTTTGCGGCCTGCTAAGATAAAATCGCTAATTTATCTGTAGATCAGTAGCCCCGTATATTCCGTCAACTAATTTATTCGAGAAGTTTAAAAGGAGCATGATAATAGGATGGACTGGTTAGCTTTTGTAGATACCTGTCCAAGCAAAGGTAAAACATATGGTACTATGCAAGCATCTTTGCCTAATTAGACCTGATTTAGTTATACCTCACCTTTGGTTGTTCGACTAGTTTTGCGCACTGGTCACTATAGAGAGGTCGCAGAATGCCTTTCGAACTGGAATTGTGACAAGCACACGAGTATTAGTTTTAGAGGGAACATTAATCATTTGTTTTTCAGTTTTGACTGATTCGAGCGTAGTAGAGTCTCTCTTACTGATGTGAGTTAATCTCTAATCGGATATGTCGGCCATATAGCACATACTCTTTTATCAAGCGACCTAATTACTTTATTATGTTCATGTTTGTAAGTACAAAACCATACACTTATTTAACCGAGGTGGTGCATGCGAATTGTGGTTTCCGAGGATAGTCTTGATCTTTGAACTGGCAGGTTGTTTTTGTTTCAATTTTCTTCCTATTCTCTTTTCTATTTTGCTTTCTCACTTTTAATTTTTTCTCGCTTCTTTGGTGTTTTATTGTTCTCTAGTTCATTTAATAAATTTTAACTTCTACAGTTTATTTATGTAAATCGAGTAGACAATTGCGGGTATAGTTATTTTACGTCATACTCATTATCAGTGGGCAAATGGTGTATTGCCAGGCCAAAAAGAAAAACAAAAAACAAACGAACTCAATTAGAGGCAAATTTATAAGCAACAAATATTTATCAACACAGAATGTTCCGAATAATTTACGAAAACGAAAGAAGGCCGGGAAACTGTTATTATTCCCGGAAAAATACCACTCGAATTTGCCGTGGTACTGACGTGCCAATTAAATCACACCTGCGGAATAGGTAATCGGTTCTTTGTTCTGTTTCCGTCGAAGTAGAATCAGGGATTTTAAACTTGATATCGCTTGAAAATGCGGTATTTGTCGAATAAAAATATTCAGGTTATGCTCGTATTTCCCATTTTTTTTCCTCTTTTCATCACAAAGAGGGATAGGATACACGTTTCACTACCACGGCATATTTAGCTCAAAAGTACTTACTGCTCTTCTTGCAAACAGACGTTCATTGTGAACCGGAAAAGCGACAAGCGTAATGATCAGCGGAGGTGTAGGGGAATTTTAACGCGGAGATAAATACACGAATATTCATGCATAGGCTACTTTCATTTCCATGTTCATATAATCGGAGTAGGAAAGTTTTTATTCCGCCGCTGAAACGTGAAAAGAATTCCGATTCGATAGAATTCCTATTTCATGCCGGTAGAAGGAATATCGTTGTTTTCTCGCACTAGCAGTTACATTTCGTTTAACGACTTTGCAAAAACTTAAAATTGCTCGCAATTTTAGATTTTTCCGACAGTTTTCCGCGTCTTCCGAGAGTAATCAGATTGAAATAAGCAATGAAACGAGCTAAGTTTTGAATGTAAAAAGGGCGCTCAAGCAAATAGTTCCGAGTGCTGGAGAAAATTATTCGGCGTGCTCCGGTATCGCGGTGTAATTGTAACAAAGAAAACCCGATTAGACGAAGTATGGGGAAAACTTTTATATTTCTCGAAACAGAGCAGGACAACTACTATCTGGCCGCATATGAAAAACGCTTCTCCTCTGCTTCGTAATAAAACTTATCTGCCACCAGTTTCCCATTCCGGAGCTTTTCCGTCTAGAAATTTTCCGAGCGACACCTAGTTCCGAAATTCAACGATAGCCTCTTTAAAAACGGTACATCGCTAACAAATAGCCGAAAGCAATGTCGAATAAACGAGTGCGCTGACAAAAGCAGAGTGCCACGTTAAACTGAAATAAACAAAATAAAATCTCCGCGCTAGAGCTAAATAAGTACTTATTTTCAACGTGAAAATAAACAATTCCTCCAGATTCAAGGTTTTTTCGTGATAATTTCTTTGAGAAAAACCAAAATCGATTTTTCAACTACTGCGACGATAATATATCTCATGTCACATTCCGTTCGTCAACATGCAAGGCGCTGCCGGACCGGTACAACATTTTTTTTTTCATCTTTTAAAAAAGATTAGCTGATTTACGTTGTCAGCATTAGAATGATGTAGTGAAACCGAAATTGTTTAAAACAGAATGCAAAAAATTACTAATACCAGTTGAACTATCCGGTAAATGATTTATATTTAAATCGATTCAATTCTATCGTGACGGTCTATGGATTAACCTCTTGAGCCGTTCACTGCAGAATTATTAGCTATTAACAAAGACTACGGTTTCATCTCTTCGTGCGCTGCGAAAATTTTCATTACTCAAGGACAAAGTACCGCAAATATGTGTAACCCGGTGGTGTGCTTTATGAATTTAAAAGTAAAAGCTGCTACAGTAGCGGAGGGGGGGGGGGTGATTAGCTGTGTAGCGGATGAAGTTAATGCAATCTTTAGAAGCGATACTCAGTTAGTTGTAATAAGTATTTCGACAAAAAAAAGATACAAGTTCGCTGCTTAGCTGTGGTAATAGCACCGTAAACGTAGTATAAAATTACTGCGTAATCGCAAATTTCATTAAAAACGTTATAAATAATTCTTTATATTACTATACTGTATTTATCATATTTTTAAAAAAAAACTATGTCATATATATTAGTAATGTTCAGTTAAAAGAAACGGATTTCTTCATTAGGATATTTTAGAAATTTAAACTAAAAAAGAAATTGTTAGAGAATCCTGCGACAGAAGTTTCAGTATTTTTTATATGGAAAATATTGTTTAAAAACTTACATCTTTACTAGTTACTGTGGTTTGCTATCGGTTGTGGCAGATTGTCTTAAAGTTCGTCTTGATGATTGTATTAGTAGTATACCCAGACAGCAGAATCCTGAATAGAGGAAATAAATCTTTAGCGATACGGTCCAGTTCACACATATCAAAAGAGGAAAAAAATGATAAATAAACGGGCAACACTAAATAATAAAACGTAAGTGAAAAACAAAAAACTGTTTTTTAGTGAAAATGCATATTACAATCTCCCTTAATTAAAATCGGCAGTAAATCGATAAAATGGAATACTACTTGTACATACTTAGGACTGGGGCGAATTAAACATACTGATGTGCAGTGATGGATTTGATGGTAATTGCGCCCTAGGCCGATGCTGATATGGCGTCTTCCTTGTAATGAAAAAAAAATTATATATGTATAATGTATATATATATATATATATATATCGTCGCGATAGCCTAGTTGCTAGAGCGCTTGACTTCCGATATGGCGGTCACGGGTTCGATCCCGAGCGACGACAAACTTATTACAAGAATTAAATAAATAAATAATCGCTAATAGTTACGTGAAAGGCAATGGCAAACCACCACGTACAACATCATATGCGCGCTAGGTCAGTACACAGCAGACCCACACTGGACGGACTGCACTTGTAGCGCGATAACAAGCGGCTTCAATCAGTTCCGAATGTAGTCTTGCGTGTATACACCTGCGTTGCATATTACAATTGCCTGGTACACAACCTATATCGGTACAGCTAAATGTACGAATAGGTTGCGCCAACGCGCTATGTAGCGTACGGCACTTGAGATTGATTGATATATATATATATATATATATATATATATATGTATATATGTGTATATATATGTATATATACATATGTGTATATATATATATATATATATATATATATATATATATATATATATATATATATATATATATATATATAGATGTATATATGCAAGGGCGTCACCGGTTGATGAGCCAGGGGCGGGGAGGCAAGATGATAGAAAGAGGATATAAATTATAGGAAAAATAAGATTTATAAGTTGTAGAGGCTTAATATTTTATTAAACAAGAATAAAATCTTAATTAAAACATAATTTTAGTGGGTTTCTGGCAAATTGTTCTACTACTTTTTTATAAAAGTTTTTCAAATTGTTCGTGCGCCTATTAATACACATCATATCCAGTTGATTAAAATGTTTCGAAACTCTGGGAGGGGCAACGGCTCTCCCCTGCCCCCTTGGATTTTCGGTACCATACGGCGGCGTAGTGATGATGATCGCACATAATATACTATGATAATGATCGGTGCCGCAGCGAGTAGCAGCAACTCTGGAATTTAACACTATCATCAAAAATTTTAACAGCGGTTTTTATGAAAACAGTACCGATTTGTTTACTGTTTTTAATGCGGTTATAAATTCCAGATCAACTTCATTTTATTTGGGTGTCTATTTGTCACTTTTGGAAAGCTGTTTTATAATTTGTCCTCGTAACTATTTTATTTTTGACTTTATTTACTTTAATTTTAGTTATTTTTCAGTATTAAATAATTAGTTTTGTATTATTTAATGTCTTAGATAACGTGATCGAAATATTTATTCAATCTTCAATCGTTTAATTGAAAAAAAAGTAACAACAGAAAACATTTTTCCAAAAACAATAGAAATAGTGCAAAATGAAGCAACTAGTGTGTGTATAATTACAGATATGTGGACTTCCATAACATCAAGAAGATTACTATTACTGCTCATTATATTACAAAAAATTTTAAGTTCAAAAGCACATTATTACAATGATGTAGTTTTCAAGGCAGCCACACATCTGAAAACTTAATATCCGAAATAAAAAACGCTCTAAACAAACGGAATCTTTGATAAAGTAAATTTTATTGTTTCGGACAATGCCAGTAATATTACAAATGCTCTGGAGCACTTGTTTCCAAATAAACTCTTTGGATGTTATGCACATAAATTGAATTTAATAATACAGTCTGCTATAGGCAAAATGAATATAAATATTGATAAAATCAAAAAAATCGCGCCATATTTTAAACGAACTTCATTAGAATCAGAGAAATTATTAAAATATCAACTAAATCATAATTTTTCACAAATAAAAAATCTTATTCAGGATACACCTACAAGATAGAATTCAATGTATTATATACTAAATAAATTCATTGAATTAGAAGAATCTGTTTTTGCAGTTATTGCAAATTTAAATAAAGAATTCCCAAAAATAACACTGGAAGTACGGCAAGCATGTAGACAATTATGTAAAATACTGAAGACATTTGAGAGTGTAACTAAATTAATTAGTGGAGAAAAATATATGACTGGAAGTTTAGCTATTGTATATATAACTTCTATGATTTGAATATATGAAGAGTTTCCTGATTTCAATGATTACTGTAAAAGTATTAAGGATATAATTATATTTATAAGAGAGGATTTAAAAGAAAGATTTAGGAAAATAGAACACAATTAAACGTTTTCCAAATGTGCACTATTTTAGACCCGCAATATAACCGGCCGAGTTTTAGGGGCAAATGTTTGGTTGAAAAAATTAGAAAACGATTACAAAATGTGAATTAAAACCCAAATTGAAACTAAAAAATCTAACGAAACGCCACTAATTTCAGTAGCAACAATATCTACAAATACTGATGATTTATTTTTAAATAAATTGAAAAGTTTTAAATATGCCCAAACTGACAAAACAGATCCAATGGCAAAAGTAACAGTGGAACTTGATTCATATTTAAAAGATGCATCAACCAATGAATCATGTTGTCCATTAAAGTGGAAGAATCAACATCAACACTTATATCCACATTTGGCAAGAATATTTATGGAAGAATGTAATATTGTAACAACATCAGTACCTTGTGAACGTATATTTTCCCAAGCAGGTTACCTATTTAATGGTAGGCGAACCAGATTAAAATCAGAAAAAGTAGAAATGTTAACATTTTTAAGAGCCAATTGTGTTAAAAAGAACAATTTTGGTTAATTATCAGAAGATTTAACTAAATTTTTTACATTCTATTTTTAAAATTTTTTTTTTCCTACTCTGGGCGCGCCAGCAGCCTTGACCCAACAACATGAAAAATTAAGAGATAGAACTAAATAGCCAGGAGGTCAGAAATGGAAAAAACAAAGGACAGCAACAACGGAATAACTGAAGGCAATGGGAAGAAAAGGATATAGGTAAAGTTAAATTTTACAAATATTGTTCAATATTACAAATTAATTACATTTAAATTTTTTATATATTAATATATTTCTCTTTTTTATTTCTTTTATCACACTTTTGTTGCAGCTTTTAAACATGTTTATTTTATTAATCTCTGTTTTGTTCGTTTTTGTATAATTACGTATTATAATATATTTGAATTTATTTACATTTTCTTTATATAAATTACTCTTTTTTTAACAGTTTGTAACTTTGTAACTAAGTTCCTGTTACGTTCTTAATCATTAGAAGTCCGTAACGTGACGTTCCAAAATATTTGGCACTTTACCTATCGCTAATAGAAGGTGATAAAGCTATCAATCTATTACGCACTATTTTTGATGTAGTTGGAAATCCCATATGATCTTAAATATAACGCTGTGCAGCAAGTTAATTAGGTTGCAGTTTAATTATGTATTTCCTTTTGTTAATTTCGACAATGATAATTTAAAAAAAAATTTAGTTTGTTCAGATTGAAGTAATATGGTTGTGCTTGGGGGCTATGAGCTCAGCGCGCCGAAACATTATATGTATGCTTGCAGAAATTAATGAACTACCATTATGTTTAAATAGTCTTTCTGTTTCTAAATTACTCGGCACTTTCAGATATGCATTACAAATAGTCTTTTCGTGAAATCCTTCACTTTTGACGAAATATTCGCCGCATGCTTTGTAAATATACTGATTGCATTCGCAGCCATCGTGAACCGTATAAGATTCTTTAATATGAACAAAATAATGTGCTTTTTTAATAACACTGTTTTCATTTTTTTAAATTTATTTATTCATTTCTCGGATTCTTTTCTAACCTGTAATTGTTTAATTCTCTGACTTAGCCAATTTTTTTCCAAATCACCTTTTTAAAATTACGTATATTAAGACGGTGTCTGTTCTTCATTTTTAAATAAATAAACTACACTCAGGTTAAAACAACTCTAATCTTGTAAACAATTCCAAGCGGAAAGCTGAAATAAATTATTTTTGTTTTAACCGAAGTTGATTTTTCCGCATTGAACAAACATAACTCATAAATGATATTTATTTTAGTTTGTTCCTTTTTTTTGTATTATTATTATTATTATTATTGTTATTATTATTGTTATTGTTATTATTGTTATTATTAAATTCCTTCTGTTACGTGTAATCTTTTAACTGTCTCACATTTTTGTTGCCTTGCACGGTACGGCTTTTGTTGAACTGAAATTAACAAAATATTAATGAAACATTATTCAGTAAACGTTTCTTGATTTCCTACCTAATTCACCCGTAATATCAAAAACAATATTCGGTCTCTATGTTTTTGTATTATTCAAGTTTTATTCTACCGGAAGTCCAATGCCGATCATTCTTAAAAGATTAGAGCCTAGATTTTTGGCCGTCCGTGTTGTCACATCTTAGAGATCACGGAGTCAATATATATTTTCAGTAAAATATTCATTCATACAGACGATGAAATCCCATAAATATTTTCCTTGTTTACTTTAATTGCAAGACGAGTTCTTCATTGGGAGCAACTAATTTTACACGTAAACGCTTTCAAGGGCAAATTTTCTCTCGGCTTATTAATTTTATCCCGTTCATGGTCATAAATTTTCCATTTCCAACAACATTTGTCTACATTATTGGACTCTTCACACTCTCTTTAGCCACCAAGTAATAGCACCACCGCGTTTTATGATGCCGTGCGCGCTTCCAAGTATAACAATAGGACGGATTTTTATACTTATTTCCAGCATTAACCGTGATGACTGCTCCATTAACGATTTCTTTTTTCTTTATCTAACAAGTAGACCGTAGAAAAATATTTCATACTCTTTCAACGGCCTATAATACATCGTCTACGACTCGGCCTGTAAAATTGCCTATTTTAGCAGCCGAGTCGAATTGGTTGCGTCGACGATTTCGCTATCTTTTCTTTTATACATCCATTATATATATACATGTGTGTGTGTGTGTGTGTGTGTGTGCGTGTGCATATAGAACTTTATTATTATTTATGCGGCTCATTTTAAACGTGGGAGAGTATTTAGCAAAGATATATCAACCGTGTATATCATGGCTGATATATGTTTGCGGTGGTAATTGCTTCCTTTTGTGCAAACAATTTTTCATTCGTGAACTTTACCCGTGGATAGTTAAGCAAAAAGAAGGCGACATATCGCTGACCTATTTTACTGCTTCATAAAAGTTCTTTAAAAGAAACTCTACTAGAAGCGTAAAGATAACGCGGATTGGGCCACTGCATTAATGGACGTCATCGCAAGATACAGAAGTGTACATGCCGAAACACGACATCTTTTCAAAAGGAAATGTCAACGAAATGACTCGAAAAGTCTCAATACTTTGAAATAATTTTAAAAATTCGCTTCTTTCTCTTGATTTCCAGTCAAGCTATCGTTCCATGTTGTTGCCGCTCCTCATGTATTTCCTTATTTTATTTTTAGTACATTTAGAATTTGGTCAGAGATGAAAAATAATAATAATATTTCCTTTCAAAATGGGACAGAACGCCATTTGCCCCTTTAATTATTTGGGCGTTATTTAAAATTTTCAATCTTGAAATTACAGCAATTTCCCATATTTCAGACGCAAGATAAACTACCTAACTTTATAAGTTCTTCTTCATTTTCTGCTAGATTTCTGTGCTGATTGTTTACGACTGTTAACCCTACTGAAAATTTCATTCCTCGATAGGCACACGGACATAGTTATTTCAAAGTAAAGCTGATTATTTTTCGTATTTTTTTCTTACTTATCGATTTAGATAGCATTATACACTGTGACTAATCACGTGAGTTTTCTTATTTTAATTTTTTTCTAATTTTATTTAATAAATTAGCCATAAATAAATAAATTCTTGTAGCCCTTCTTGTTTTTTAGTTAGAAACACTTTTTTACAATAATTCACTTATTACTGTATCGTATGAAAAACAATTTATTATAATGCGCTTAAGAGGTACATTTGCTTTTTATTATCTACTAGCTGAAACCCGTCGAAGTTCGACGCGGAGCTATCTCATGGCCAAACCTAAGTTAATAGCGTTCACAGTGCCTGGCGGAATGCAATAAAGAATCATCATACATTACTAAAACCACACCAGAGTTAACAGCGCCCACAATGCTTAATGAGAATCAAAAGTAAGAGTAACCATGCTGCATTATGGTTACAGTTAACAACGCTCATAATGGTGAAAGCGAAGTTAATCACCATGCAGTATCACGGCCACGCTTGAATTAACAGCGCCCACACTACCCGGATGAAAAACAAAAGTAAAAAAAAAAAAGAAGGTCGTCACGGGACTCCCGACAGATGTGAAACATTATAATAGATGATTAATCAAAGAATCTATAATTAATAAATATGTGTAATAATAAAATATAAGATAAAAGTATCAATACCTGACGGGTACGATATATCCCAAATTAGATGTATTTTGGTCATTGCGAGTTTCAATTATAATATCACCTATCGCTTGTGTCAGGATCGTATCTGAGGGGGGCGTTTTCAGGATTCACCCCCCCCCCCCCTGAAATGTCTGCGAAATAATAACTACTTGAATTAAATTAACCGAAATTCAGAATAAATTTATTTCTTTACAATTTTTGACAGAAGAAAATAAAATTGAAATTTTTATGAATTCTATGGAAACGACTATTTTTTATTTGTTTTATTGTAGTGTTCAGATATTGCATATACAATAATTGACTACAAGGCTTTAGTGTACTATTTATAAATAAATATATTCCATTATAATACATACATACATACACACACACTCACGCGCGCGTGCGTATATATATATATATATATATAAAACTCGGCCATTTTGGCCTCGCAAGGGGCTATGCCCCTTGACCCCTCTTGATTTCATTTCTGTCTCTTTCTCTTCTATACTTTGTATAAAATGATCAAAATTTACAACGTAATTCTTACTGGCATCAACACACACAAAAAATAACATAACCACAAAAATCCTATTCTAACATTTAACTTCCGTTATATAAAATTAAGACATTTTTTCGTTACATAAAATTGTGACATTTTTTAAATAACAATAACAAAAATCCTGCAAAATATAACAAACGTTACATAAAATTGGGACATTTAGCGTTACATAAAATTGGGACATTTTTTCGAATGGGGGGTAGCCTAAGAATTACGTTGCAATTAATATATATATATATATATATATGAATATGTATATATATATTTATAAAAATGTTTCCGTAACCCCTCCCGATATTTTGGTCTAGATACGGCCCTGACTTGCGTTGTATGTTTCCTGCGAAAATATGAAATAGAATGGTAATATATTAATATTAAAAAATAATATATTAATAATAGATAATTTACTAACCTTTAGTTTGAATTGGTAGATAGTGTTTCGTCAATCAGTAGATTGCGTGTCCGTGTATTTGACATTTTATTGCAGCCTGCACTTATACATATACAAGCCACGACACGCCAGTATACTGTATCAAGTACATTGTAGATAAATAAAGGCGCACGCAGTATACATTCTCGCGTAAAGGCAACGAATGGTATAGCATACACGCCACGCACACACAAGCGACTAGTGTGTGATGGCGGCGAGGGGGCATGACGGCATAAAAGCGGCACACCGTTTGCCGTCCGGTTTTATCGCCAAGACGAGCCAATAAATGTTTCACATCAAAACCACCTTAAAGTTCTAAGAGCAGAAAGAATACAATCATCCAGTGTGTCAATACTAATAGTATGATTTGATGTGAAGGAACCCAATTCTAAAAAGTTAAAATGTCCAGCATCAACAATACAAGAAAATAATAGATTGCAAACGATATTATCTGTACCATAGGCGAAACTGTGATGATTATCATTCATCCAGACTTTAAACGACTAGCTAGGATATAACTGACTTATACATTGTAACTCACCGTGACCGGCATATTCACCATCCAAAGATATCAAATTGTCATATTCACCTGCACCGCTTGTTGGTAATCTGTATGAAGAATTACCGATAATTATAATGTTCCAAGTGAGCCACACTTAATTTTATAAATTATTCGTAATCGAATTTGACGATGATAGCTGTCATTTTTAAATAAACAATACGAAATTTCGTGCAATAAACAATCACCATCTCCTAAAATAGGAATGATTACAATTAGATGAAAATATAAAGAAATATTTACGGAAAAACACTTTACTTTCTGCAAAGGAAAACCAACTTCATTTGTAGCGACTTGCATCTGGAACGAGACTAATCTCGAAAACTTATGATACCTCTGTGGTTTGGTAGCGAGCACCTTTTAATCATTAGGCTACCGCGGCGCTATCTTTTAGAAATATAGATAATTTAAATGTAATGTTTCATATTAGACAGAAATTCGCTCTTGTGTGGCAAAATGTGACGTTCTTCGAATTTTGAAGTAAATAATAAATATATCGAAAAATTATTATCTTTGTTTTTTATTTTTGATTTGAAAAAACCTTTCTCCAAAAAGTATACATTTATAAGTTTTCAGAAACTTGACTTATAAAAAGTTTTTTTATTATTTTCGTGATAATAGAGTTCTTTATACATGTCGGTAAGTTCGAAAGACTTTTCATAATACATTGCGTTCGAAAGACAACTGTCAACGCTTAGACACACACGCTTAGAACACATTCAGGGAAAAGAAAACAAGAAGAGGTGTGACGTAATACTCTTTTCTTTTTGTTTTTTTTTTGACTGCGTCAGTCTTATCGAAGTGCAGTTCAACGCTGCAGCGCACTAAAATAGTAAATTTACAGTTTCAGCTTCAATATTGCGTGTAAACTTAAGCATATATACCAAAAACTGTTACGGCAAACTTGACTCTCCCGAGATATCACAAAAAACAAAGGAAAAATAAAAGAAAATTTTAAGAGCATTGTAATCAGCAACACATTAAAATTTCCATTCTGTAAAGGCTCGGGAATATATAACAGTTTGATCGATATAATTCAAAATCAGAAGATTAAAATATCAACTGCAGACGAATTAAGTGACTTAAGAAATGTGATAAGACTGTCCCTTTCAGAGTACTGAATTTTCCTTTGACAGATTTATGTTAGACTCTTTAGCTGGATACGATTTCTTTTTTTCCGAGCCGGAGCGATTAACTTCGACAAGGAATTTAGCTGAACTGCGTACATCAACTAGTTGAAATTACAAAGAAAACACAAAATAAAAAAAAAAACCCTTTTAAGGAAAGAGAATTTTTGCTGGAGCTACTCTAACGGATAGGTAATATATTTCGTCCAGTCGACCTCGATACGGGTGGTAAAGACAGAATTTATCGGTTAGAAAGAAATTTTTCATTCAACTTATCGTCGATAAATTTGTCCCGTTAAAAATTACTCGGCTTCTATTATTTTTATCTGTCAAAATCGCGCTCGAAATTTATTTTGTCCGTTTATTCTTTTCGGTCCTTCCAAAAATACAACTTCCCTCCGTCTTTCCATTTGAAAATCTAACCTAATTTTATATATCCAGACGGTAAAAATCTGATTAAAAAATTGATATAATACGCCGTTTTATATTTCTTTGTAATTTATGGCGGTCGCTCGAATTACTTTTGAAGCTTTTTCTAAACTTATTATTTCTCGGCCACACACACACACACACACACACACACACACGCGCGCGCACGCACGCACGCACGCATACACACACACACCGATAAGTACACACATCCGTGTTCGCAGACAAATGCGGAACTGAACTTAACTTGTCACAGATACATGTTATAAGGTACATCATTTATACTGCGTATTATAATAACTGGGAGTCTTTTGGACCCCGCTGAAAGAAACTTTTTGGATTCTAGATGTTATATTACTTATAGAAGAGGCGCGATTTTTGTTGACTGTACCATTTGAAAAAAAAAAAGATCAAAAAAGAAGGAAAAAAGTATAAATTTATTTAAGAACGTAACAGATTCCGTAACAGATTCCGTAACAGGATTGTAAATAACGAAAAAAATAACGATTTTTTTCATTATCTCCAGCGTAAAAATGACACATTGATTAATATTACCGTGTAATTATAAAAATTACCGATGTTTATTAACGCGGTATCTATCTATCGCACTACTAAATTTAATATAGGCATCTCACGGAGTAAAAAATGATTAATTACTTATTAACGTCAAATTAATTTACGAAAGTCGTGTTATTGTTCAAAACTCATACGGGGGGGGGAGGGTGTTTTGTATTCGACATTCTTCCTTTCGTAATAATTAGATAGACTTTTAATTATTACTAGCGATGATTACGAAAAAAAGGTTCCTTCGTTCTTTTGAATGAAAATATCAAATTAATATGTCAATTTAGAAATTAATGATTTCAAAAGTGAGCATAATAATATAGCCGGAATTATAAATTATTTCGTTTTTTTTTTTGTTTAGACTATTCATAATATTTCTTTTATAAGTTCATTGTATTTTGGAATTCCGTGAGCTTTTATTACGCTCATTAATGGTAGAATGGCTCGCAATTTTTGAGTTCATCTTTGAAATTCCGAAAGACCGGCTTGTCCAAATTTAACAGCATCTTTTACATGTTTAGCATAATTTTCAAATTCTCCTTCATTTTTTCCGCTTACATGTGAAGTAATCGAAAAGTGTACGACGTACTTGATTAAACTAGAATGAAGAAAATATGAAGTTAACGTAAATGTTTTTAAAGTAACTCGGAACATTTTCAGCATAACGTACCAGTATTATTTCTGGCAGTTATAGAATTCGGTATTTTTAGGGTGGCAGTAAATATTTTCGCAATATTACTAATTTCCCTTTTGCAAAACAGCCTATAGTTATTATGTATATTATGTAGCTCAGTTATGGCGTTCATCAGGTGCGTATTTAAAGGTACACCTACAAGTTCCGTCGAAATTTTTAAATTCTGTCTGTTATTCATTTAAATTTCAAAATTTCTAGACTTCTTTTGTAATTATAGAGAATTCTACTAACCCCTATTTACTGGAACTACATGATGCATTTTTCACCATAAAACGGACCGAACTAATAATTTGTACTGCCAATAATTTTTTGCCAAAAAATATCTTTTTATAGAATAAAAGCGATATCCGGCCTGTACTTCTATGATCAAACAAGGCTAGCAAAACATGTCCGTATAATTTACAGCGTGTATACACAGTACTACTGCAGTGATAGTCATCATTCGACGTCTTCGCTTTAGAACAGAAAACGATATGCTGGTTTTACTTCATTCATTGCCAACATTGTAAACGTTTATATCAGATTTCGTGAAAAATGTAGTCGTTTTTTCTCGGCAGAGTATTAATTCGTACTAATAGAAATATTCCCGTTTTTCTATAACTAGCGATATTCACAGACTAAATTTTCGTGTTAGCCGGATTTCACAACATTACAAAGTAAATCTTAGCCCCCCCCCCCCCCCCATTAGAAAAAATGACTCAATTTTATGTAACGAAAGATGGAACGAGAAAGTGTCTTAATTTTATATAATGAACGTTAAATGTTAGGGATAGGATTTTTGTGTTTATGTTATTTTTTGTGTGTGTTGATGCCAGTAAAAATTACGTTGTAAATTTTGATCATTTTATACAAATTATAGAAGAGAAAGAGACAGAAATGCAAACAAGAGCGGTAAAGGGGCTACACATGTATACATATATATATATATATATATATATATATGTAAACTCGGCAATTTTGGCCTCGCAAGGGGCTGTGCCCCTTAATACCTCTTGTTTGAATTTTTGTCTCTTTCTCTTCTATACTTTGTATAAAATGATCAAAATTTACAACGTAATTCTTACTGGCATCAACACACACAAAAAATAACATAACCACAAAAATCCTATCCCTAACATTTAACGTTCATTATATAAAATTAAGACACTTTCTCGTTCCATCTTTCGTTACATAAAATTGTGACATTTTTAAAATAACAATCACAAAAATTCTATAAAATATAACAAACGTTACGTAAAATTGGGACATTTTTTGAGACATTTTTTCTAATGGAAAGTGCCCTAAGAATTCCGTTGTAATTAATATATATATTGCCATTATTAGTATGAATATGATAAGCATGTTTTATTTTCGAAACTGTTTTTTTGAAGTTCGTTCGATAAAAAATATTTTTTCACTGTTCGAAATGTTTAGGATGACCTGTGAAAAACGAAATATATATTACGATACTTTATGCCGAGAAAGAACGACGAGTGAAATAAAATCGGAAAAATTCGTGAAAATAAACGTCAATGAAATGGAAAAGAAAAGAAAAAGTCTCTCGATATTCCTATCAGTGAACAAGATTTACTAAGACAGCAAATTTGAGGTGTACACGATTTTTATTGTTCGCTGTTCGTACGGACTTAATAATTGGTATCTTACTGCCTTTTCGGAGATCAATGGAGATGGAGATCGAATCTGAGAAAGCTAATTGAAGTGTGTTTAACCTCAAGTTATTTTAAAATTTCGCGAGTAATTCAATCTTAGATAAAAACGTTTACAAAATTCCGAGAGATGTTGTATTTTTTGGTATACAGCTCACCTCGTGACCTAACAGTGAAGAAACGAGATTATAGTTTAATTAGTGAAATTTCGAACATATTTCATAATAAGCTTATAATTGAGCGACTGTTCGGTAACACAGTAAGTTTTCAAATTGGACACTAAAAATTTTAAGTACTTTATCAAATATAACGATGAACAGGTTGTAACGGATTAGATTATTCCTCCTCTTCAATGTCCCAATGGCCTATTTTCGGTTCATAGGTTTCTTTTTCTATTTATATTTGAACAATTTTACAATACTGATCTGAAAGGGAAATCTCTCGATATTATTAATGTGAAAATGAAATATAAAGAATATTTTGTAATCTATTCCAAATCTTACTGTATATATCATTTTTCGATATTATTAATTCGATTTCAAAAAGAAACGTCAAAATAAAGTTCTGAAAGCGCGACGATTTTTATTAGAAATGTACAAACGAATTTTTTTCATCTTGCGACGAATGAACCGATTTACAATATCAGAGAAAAACGGAAAATTTCGAGGAAAATCTTTATTTGCGACTCGCAAGAGACAAATTTAACCGTACAGCCGGAACCTGAAATAAGCAAAAATTCAGTTTTCAAGAAATCTGGAAAGGATTAGAGGTGATTATAGGTGTCTTTTACGCGGTACAAGGTTGCAATCTAATTTTCGAATTCGGCTCAAAACTCCATTTACTACCGAGGTTTTTTTAGCGATTCAGCTATATAAGGGAAAGTCATCTTTGCAAAATCGTCTTTTTCTAGTTAGCAACTTGCTAATAAATGGCATTTTGAAAATTACTGCGGGAAAAACCACTAAAATGTAATTGTGTTTCCTTTTTATAGACGAAAATTTCAACATTTTTTATAGTAGCTCAGTTTTTTCGAGAAAAAACTGAAAAACCGTTTTCACTTCATTTAACGTGTATGTGTAGCTATCCTTACATCGTACCGTTTAATATAAATGTCTCACTTGTCGCAATCAAATCATATCGAAGAAAGAATAAGAAACTACAACGGAAAGCTTTTAATCAAGACAACATCAGGTTCGGCATTCGGTTTCGGGAGGAGCGGATTTAGTCTTCAGTATATTCACAATTTCGTTCTACGTATTTATTGATTTGCATAGATTCGACAGCATGAGACAGCCCCACTTGTACTTTGGGTTTAAACCTCTCCCGGAATTCCGGAAGTTTCCCGGAGTTGAGTCCTGAAAATTAAAATCTCCCGTATCCCGGAGAAGGAATTTAAAATATACCAAATTCTCCCGGAATTTCAAGCTGGTCAAAAGAAGAAAAAAAATGATGCGCACGGACGAAATGGGGCTGAGGGCGGGGAATATCGTACGATTGCACGATGTTATGCTTAAAATCCGCTGAAAAATAACAAATAGAAGAAAGGACAAATTTTTCGATAGTTCCGTCAAAGATCTATTAAACAAATTAAAGGAAGCGGACGAGGCTATGTTTTAGAAAGAGACAGACACTTTCTTTGAGAGGTGTTTAGATTTACCCTGACTAAATGGTATGATTTACGAAAATTTAGAATATTATAGTAAATTAAGCATATTTTCAATGAAAAAACCGATTACGTTGGATGATTTGAGAGATTTGGACATTAATTTACCGCTTTTGATGAAAATAAACTTTATGAAGATTTCTGCATTTTGAGGGAGGTTCGAGACAGCATTGTTAACATCAAATGAAAGAGTGGATTTGAGGTGGGCCAAATTTTTCTTAACAGGCGGAGTTGAAGACGTGTTGAAGAAAATAGTTTCATTCGTTTTGTCAGTACCTACATCAAACGCCGCCTTCAAGCGTGTTTTTAGTATAGTATTGCGTATATGTGGGCAAAGGAAAGAACCCGTTTAAATAGGCAGAAATCCAGGCACTTTACAATATTAAAATGGACTGCAAAGAATTTTTCAAATTTGTCAGTTCCAGGCCAGATATTTTGAAATCTGTTGTACGCTTAATATTCTAGTCTAGAAATATGAAAAAATCTAAAATTTGTTTTTTACACATTCTGATAGTTTAGACATTTAAGAATATTCTCCTAAAAAGATTTTTCAAAATTAAAATTATTTAAGGAGTTGTAGCTATTTTCGTGACGCGGTAACTAAATCGGCTCAGTCAGAGCGAATCAAACAATAGACGGTAGATATTCTTCGACGGCCTGAGGATAAATCGAACTATTTTATACATTATATATATTTAAAAATCGATCAAATGACGGCCATTGTAACGTACTTTTTTTGAAATTTTTTCTTGTTTAGTGTTCAGTTCAGGTCAGTTTCGTTTCAATCTTCAAGCAACGTAAATATGCGTGTACTCTGTGTACATTCAAAAAATATAAAATTTAGAGCGAATGTTTTATTTATTAATTGTAAAATGGATAAAAAAGGTAACAAAAGAGGTGCTGTGCGTCCAGATAGACAAAAATAAAGAAACATTTAGACTGTCAGGCGGGACTCGGATTGAAAGCTCTGAAATCCGAGCTTCTGATGTTTTAAAGGAAGCTAGGACTGCCCGTCCAGTAGAAAGAACTTCAAAAAATATACAATTTGAAGTAGCAGAAGGAGGTCCATTGTAGGAAGTAGGAATCGCCGATTAAGAAAATGTAAGTATAACGTACCGTTCTATGACCATTAGACTGCCTGAAAATTTACTTGAATCTTTCAAAACTTTAAACGCGTTTTTCTCGAAACTACTTTTTTCAACACGGTTGACATGATATCTCAAGTTCTAATAAACCGATTTACTTGAAATTGGGTATGGATCTTCTTTATATATCCCTCTATAGCCCCTACCAGAATAAAGGGAAAATTTTGATTTTTACTACTTTTAAAAAATTTAGAAAAGTCAAAAAACAGGTAAAAAATCGACTTTTTTCCTTCAAACAGTCACCATTTTACTAAATTTTTTTTTTTCCTTCTCTGAGGCAGGGACTATAACCACATCATTACTAATTAAAAATCTTTTTTTTTTTTGTTTCAGATAACTAGAAGAGTTGAAATCGTGTCAACCGAGACACGTCTTCTTTTTTTTTTTACCCCCTCACTTCATCGGCATGTAACTTCGTGAATTTTGAATTTTTTTGTATATTCTTAAAGCATCAATAAATAAACGGTAAAAAAATGGATAGTAAAAATATTTATTATTTTTTTTCCATTCACCCCAATTCACCTACTCAACCATGGTATCTACATTTTCCGCACCTTCCCCGTTTCATCATGTCTACTATTTATCGTCTTCGATCTGGTCACAGTCGACTTCCTGCTTCATTGTATCGTTTCTCCTTAGTGTCCTTTCCTATTTGTCCGCTGTGTATCGATAACACAGTCGTATGTGACTCTAATCATGTATTCTTTGAATGATCCTCTTTATCATCGGAAAGGGCAGCTCTATACGCGGAGCTTCTTGCACATGATGTTCCAACTCCATATTGTGTGTCCTTTATTCTCTCTCTACAGTCAACGTTGATCATACCAATTGTAGCAAAATTCCTATCCTCTGTACTTCATTATATTAAGATCTAATCCTTTCGGTAGTTCTCTTTCACTTTGGCATTCCTAACTTATCGTGTCCAGTTATTTCTAATGAACTCCTCTCTAAACGAAAAACACGCACTGATGTTGCAGTTACAGTTACAAACAAGCACAGCTCGCAGTTAATTTTACGGGCTCGCTGTCGCATTTGCGGCCCTAACGGTAGATAGGTGAACTCCTTGTCAGCCGGCACTGCGGACGCTGCTGTTGCAGTGTGGCCATAGTGTTGGGTGTAAATTCTGCTCATTTCCTTTTACCAGAATGGTAGGCACTGTTTTCGCAGTCGTCGCCATAAATATAATTGATGTTTCATAATTAAGAACTATAAACTTTGCTTTATAGTGATGGAGAAAGTCATTGAACTTTCGGATAATTGTTTACGGACGCTAACTGTGTTCTATATAGGTTTCGTGCTTGATGGATCTAACTGCTTTTTAAGCATCCCGTGTTTCTTCTTCCTTAATTATTTATAGCCAGATTCCTTTGTCCGTTTGTACTGTGGGCTCTGTAATTGCAGATGTGGCCATGGTATGGGACAGCTAACTCCTTTTTAACCTTCGGCAATGTCATTCCTTTTCTTTTCAGGATGCATACGTTTGACATTTTTCGACGTTGATTGTTATTGTTTCTGCATCCTTGGTATAGCATTCTTTGTCAGATTCCATTCCTCGTTACTCCTACTTGCTGCTATGTACACGTGTTGATGGATAATCGTCCGTTGCTGACAAGCCCAGGGAAAAACCCAAACAAGAAAAAAAAAATATATATATTTTTTTTTATTGAGCTTGAAAAACCCTCCTAGACTAGAATACCCCCTTAAGTGTAATGTACAAGTTCACAATAAAATAAAATGTTATGAAAATCAACTTTTCTTTTTTCTCCCCTACTTATATTCCATTCTGTCCACACCTGATTTTCATCCTAACTATTGACATCGGACTATGTAATTTTTCCTATTTCACCCTTTCACGAACGTTAACATTTTTTTCACACTTTACTTCGACCGTGTGTTGTACGTTCATTCGTCATCTCTCTCAGCGATGCTACCTGATTAGATAGTTGATTATACCTTTCGTTTACTGTTTGCAAATTAACATCATTTGCAAATGTAAAAATATTTTAACAAAGATTGCTTAATAGTCATTTTTATGCATGTAAGGGGAAAAAAATGGCTTCCGCTGCTTTTTATAGTATACTTCGCTGACGTTTCCCTGCTAAACACTATTTCGTCACTGACCACAGCGGTCCGGTTTTTCGTGAAAATACGCTGTTCTAATCTTCCTGTTGCAAAGATGTTTTTAGTTTAATATTTTTTTTCCTAATTTATCCAAAATTCACTTTTTAGAATCAATTTGCATCTTGACGTATTTTTTTCCCTTTAAAATTTCTCCTCTTATTTCTTCCAGAAAATTTGCTACGTTTTTTGAATGTAGACCTGTCGCTCTGAAAACCGTACTGTTCTTGGTTTCTATTCGACGATACGACTTGAAGAGTTTCTGAACACGTTGAATTTACTGTAATTACACAACTACTGTTGTCTGTAATGGTATGGTACTCTATTCAGACTTTGAAAATTGGTGTCTACTTGCTGGTATATTACCGTCTTCTAATTCGTAAAATATTATTATTTCACTTATCAGTTTCAAAAAATATCTTTATTCTTTAATTTATTTTATAAGTTTCTTTAAGAAGTGTTCTCTTTATGCGGTCAGTGATGTGAACAGCTTTATTTAATTATTTTTTGATTTATTTTGTCTATTATATTTGGATTGTAGTTATTATTTTTTGCTATTTGTTTTATTAAATTTATTTCATTACTTTTTCTTTTTTCATTCATTGGTGTGAAAAAGTAATGAAATAAATTTAATAAAGCAAATAGCAAAAAATAATAACTACAATCCAAATATAATAGACAAAATAAATCAAAAAATAATAAAAAACTTAAAATACAAAAATAGATATATAAATAAAACAAAAACAAAGGAACAAAAATGGTTCATGTTTACATACATCAATCGAAACATACATACATCAATCGAAACATACATACAACAAACATTTTCAAAAATAATAAAATAGGATACAAAACAAATAACAAATTATTTAACAAATTTATAACATTAAAATCAGATAATAATAACAAAGAAAATAAATTTAAAAAACCAGGCATATATTTACTAAAATGTAACAATTGTAATAAAATTTATATAGGCCAAACAAAAAGAAATTTTAAAACCAGGTATAAAGAACATATGTATATGCAATCAAATATAAATACCTTGAAAAATCAACATTTGCCGACCATATAATAAAAGAAAACCACACAATAACTTATAACATAGAAGAAGATATGAAAATTTTAAAAATAATCAACGATAATAAACTCTTAAATATAGCAGAAGAATATTACATCAATAAACATAAAGAAAAAACATTAAACATACAACAAAGCACCCCAAAAAATGTATTATTTAATATCAAAAATTTATAAAAATATATATAAAAAATAAAATATGTTTAATATTTAGTTTACTCAGTCATTTACATTTATTATTACGTTACTATATATTTATTTATTTATACACATTATTTAATTTAATATATTTCAATCAATATTCCATTAATTTAATACATTCACATAGACTAACTATTATAACATATCGAATCATTCTATAAATAATGACATAATAACACAAATACAACAAAAAACAAAAATTAGTCCATGAATATGTATTAACGAAACCGGTCGGACTATTATTGTAATTATTTGATTTGATTTATTTTAACATAATTAATTAGTATTTAACAATGTTATATTTGTGAATTTGTGAATAATATATGTTCGTGTAAAAATAAAATATAACATTAGTAACCGTTCAATAGACATTTCATTTGTACTTATAACATACATATATACATATACTCTCTAAGATATTCGAAAAAATAATGCTCAAGCGACTAATGCCTATAGTTGAAGAGAAAAAAATAATACCAGACCACCAATTTGGTTTTAGAGCTAAACACGGAACCATCGAACAAGTACACCGTATTACTGATAAGATAGTAACATCTCTAGAGCAGAAAAAAGTCTGTGACGCCATATTCTTGGATGTTAGCCAGGCATTCGATAAAGTTTGGCACGATGGACTACTTTACAAAATAAAATGCCAATTTCCTCTTCAGGTATTCAATATCCTCGAATCTTATCTTAGTGAAAGATTCTTTTCGGTCAAATACGGTAATGAAGAATCGCAAATATATCCGATAGAAGCAGGAGTGCCTCAGGGCAGTATACTGGGGCCGTTGCTGTACCTTATATACACTGCTGATATTCCTACCCTGACAGACGTCGAAATTGCTACCTTTGCTGACGATACGGCTATTTTGTGCTCAGAGGAGTGCCCAGTAAAGGCAAATGAGTCTCTACAACGGTCGATCGATAGGCTGTCTAACTGGTTTAGGGAATGGCGTATCAAGGTAAATGAAAGTAAATCGACGCACGTAACCTTCACAAATCGGAGAGTAAACGAACTTAACGTATCAATGAACGGCAGAATAATACCACTCAAAGATGAAGCCAAATATCTGGGTTTATACCTGGATAAACGGTTAACGTGGAAAAAACATATAATGGTAAAGCGTAACGCAATACGCATTAAAACCAGGCAGATGTTATGGCTCTTAGGGAAGAAGTCGGAACTAGCATTGGAAAACAAGCTACTGCTGTACAACCAAGTTATTAAACCAGTCTGGCAATACGGTTGTCAACTGTGGGGCTGTTCGAAGAAGAGTAACGTAGCAATCATCCAAAGGCTGCAAAACAAACTCCTAAGAATAATGGTAAACGCACCATGGTACATAACCAATGAAGCTCTACATAAGGACCTAAAAATAAATTACGTGAAGGACGAAATAGTACGAGCAGCAAAACAGTACGCTGCAAGACTGGGGTCACATCCCAATGCTATGGCAGCCGCATTGTTAAATAATTCTGCTGATACTCGCAGACTGAAGAGGACAATAGTGATGGACCTAATATAAACTGTATCTGGTACATATGTTAAGTGAGGCCCTGTCGTTGGACAGGGCTCTTCAGCAAGCCATTTTACTAAAATATTAAATTTACTAAATAGCCCATAGTGCTAGTTGTAAATTAGCAAAAAAAAAAAAAAAAAAAGATTCTACATTTCATGCACGGAAGGAGTAGCTAGAATGTGTAATAATTTGTATGCAAGCGTTCCAAAATATAAAAAGCAACACATGAGAATGCAGATTATCTATCAGGCCCCAATTAAATTCAACTTGTTGCCTTCTCATTCAAATTTTTCCCATATTTCTCCTTGCCGCTACGAAAACATTTAATAACTTATTTGCATGATTCTACACACGAGTAAAATCAGTTTTTTTTCGGCTTCTAATCTACTATAATGTATATAGAATCTTTTAACTATCGTTAAGTCCGTTTATTATATTTTTTATTATTTTTTATTTAGTTCGTGGAAAAAAATCTTATACGTTTTGTTTCTATTCTCAATTTTATTTATTAAAGTTCCCCCGCGTTTTTTTTTTTTTTTTTGTTTTGTTTTTTAAGAAATTTTTATTGTTTATATAAAATCCCATCACTGGTATACGCATAGATGGATATTGTGCAATGGTAATAATAGCAGTAAAGTGATTTGAGCAATTATTATTATTACTATTATTGCTATTATTGTTTATTTCCTTCCATCTTTTTTCGATATGAGAAGAAAAATAGTCGCATTAAAAATTCTCAAACGGAATTCAAAACTGAATGTTTTAGTTTTATAATTTTCCCTACAGAACCGATTTCATCAGTTAGGAAAAAATTAAAGTGCCTTCACAAATTTTTGTTCCAGTATATTTATATTAGAGTTTGCCTTAAGGAAGATACAAAGAAGTACAATAAAACAAAATGCGAGCAGGAATTCCGTCCACCGATATATTCTTCTAAAAAGAACAAAAACAAATCCGGGCTCGCAAAAAAAGATCCATATTAATTCCAACGCTTTAACCTGTGGACATCCATGGAAATGTTTCCGGGCTACTTTGGACGGACAATTTCATATATTCTAACATTCTAATAGATAGCGTAATCACTCGCGAACCGCGAGCCATTTACACGTCGAAAATTCCCCTACACTGATATTCAATCCGGTGCGCAGAATTACACCCGAATTCCCTAGACTAATCATTGTATTTGTAACAATTTATTTATTCCTCCAATTGACGTGTAAAGACTTTATAAAACTCTTTAAGTCGCTCTTTAGAACGGGTTTATTGCGATTAATTTCGGTTACTAAACCAGGAACAATATCAAAATGCAATGATTCGGTTTTGTTCTACCATTAGCCATCTATGATTGCAAGGTATTCAAAATTGAAAAATGGTTACAAATGATTTACAATGCACCAGTAGTGTTCAACATATTTTTTTACAAACGACGGTGCTAAAAAAATTTGAATAGCTAAAATGTTTACACGATATCAGTAGATTATAACGGAGGTGAAAGTAACGAAATAGGGTGCGCACGGATTTTATTTTTAATTAGGAATAAAAAATACGGGGACCTCTACTTTGGTAAACTGTTAGTCATAGAGATAGCCGGAAAATTTCACCCGTAAGAAAAATGAGGTGAACCGCAAATTTCTCTAACTTTATTAGTGTGCGCCTCAGCGGGACTTCGAGTGTCCCTACGAATTTGAAAAAAAAATTCTCTTTGTTCATTTGTTCTGTACAGAGGAAACTTTTTAGAGTTCCCGCCGAGTTCAATTTGCATTCGGTCCCGTCATTTTTGAACATCTGAAATGCTATTTCCTGCAAAAGACATCTCTATTATATTTTATCCTAGATTTTCACAGCGAATCAATTTTTCCCGGTATCTATTTTTTCGTCATGATTTACTTTCGCATTCTTTATCCACAGCCGATGCTTCTTATTTTAACTGTTTGTGTAACATAGAATGATTAGTTGGGTTCTTCGCTTTTACTTTTCTAACTGAAAATTATTTCGAATTCTTCGTGTACTATTTTTTTCTCGCGCCATTTTTTATGCTGAATAGCCTGCGAGCATTTCTTTAAGTCGCTTTTATAAATTGCACGCATTAGCGAAGTCTTATTAAAACCGAAAGAGGTCCGCGGATAATTTTATCTCTTCTCGGCGCTTTCAACCAAGCCGTGATGCTGTTCGTAAATACCATCCGTAAATGCCGTTCGTAAATGCTGTTCGTAAACTTTTCGTAGCTGTTCTAATCGCTTATTTCTCATATTTTCTCTCAACACTTCAGGCTGCTATTTTGCAATTTTCGAAATGAGTGCTTGAAATAATTCTCGCGACTTTCATTTACTTAAAAGGAGCCTTTTTCTCTCCGTGATTTTGCCTTTTCCTGTTACAAGGAACGTTCTGCAATTCCGTTGTATGCTTCTTTCCTATTATACGATGCGTCTGTGGTAAAAAAAAAAAAAAAAGAAAAAAAGGCACACTGTTCATTCAAAAACCGTATGCGAAAGTAATAACCGCGTAAAAATCAAAGTAAATATTAACTGCATAAGCGCTGTTAATATATTTGTTCGGAATCGAGCTTATTTACGTTTCTTTAGTAGCATCAAATTTTTTGCGATAGAAATTTATAGCCTTCTACGATTACACGATAAAAGAGAAAATTCTTTGAGAATTCTGTTGAATACTTTAAATTAGCTGCTTCTTAACTTTCAATCATAAATTGGAAATAAAAAAAAAAAACGAAAGAACTGAAGTACACTTCGAAATTTTAGAAAGTTATAAATCCGTTATAATAGTTACACAACTAACGAATTTATAAACGTAATTTTTCGTCAAAATGAAGTCTTATAATTCTTCTAAACGTCTTCTCCGAATTTAATCGTAGCTGCGTACAATTTGCTGTTTTCTAAGTTTATTCGTTCGTTATAGAATTAAAAAACAATAACGTTGCAAGTCCGAGCTTAGTAATACGTTAGTTGCCATGAAAAAGCGTTAAATGAAACGCAAACGTTTATGAAATTTTAAAACTACGTTGTTACTATACAAGAGAAGTAGAAGGCGGGATTACCATCGCATCATTTCGACCACCGGCAGTCTTTATTGAAATCAACGTTTGCGAAATGTAAAAAATGGAGCATTTAGTAATTCGTTTATTTCTATGATTTATTTCATTATTATTATTATTATCATTATTATTATTGTTGTGACATAACGTACTCTATAGTAACGAAAACTGTCTTATTCGCCAAATAATTTAGTTGCTTTATCGTAACCCAGAGAATTTTAGAGAAATAATTGCGGCAAATATTATTAAAAAAAACATTAAAAAAATATTGACAGAATTGAAAAATAAAATGCACGACTATCGTTTATTTGTGAAAGTAATAAAATTTCATTTTAAGGATCATTCATGCTTCTAGTGGTATTGGAAGTTGTTGTTTTTTTTTGTTATTAGTCACAAAACTGCTTTATTCTGAAAAAAAAGAAGATAAATGAAGAAGTAAACGTAGCAAAAAAAATATCCTACGCGGATTTCGAAAATGTACAGAACCAAGAACAATCACGGAGTGAGTAGCAAATGTAGAAAAAATTTTAAAAAATGTTTTAAAGTTTAATTAGGAACGGCCATTGAATCAATTTCTCCCTTTCGCCTATTACATTATTTAAATATATTATTAGTTTATATAAAATTACACAATTTCGATTATTTACTTTGTATATTTATCGATGTTCGATATCGTTTATTCGAGAATTTTACGAAAAACCCTATAAAGATATTTTGCATAATTTTTAAACGTTAACGTGTATATTGTATCTACCTTCTTTTTTTTTTTTTTTTTTTGTCTAGATTCATTTGGCTTAGAAATGTTCTAATACTACAATAAAATTTTATAAAGCGGAATTTTCATCAGTATTCGTTTCTAGCATTTACTGACGGAATCGTGCAGCATTAAACCTTTTTGTGTAACGTACTTTTCATCATTTAGTTGCATTTAAATTTTGTCGTGGCCCATAAAAATCGTATAAATCTAGCGATTCACAGTCGTCGTCCTTGAAAAAAAGCACTTTTGCTACCAGTAGAATTTGGCTCTGCCACAGTTAGCCACGAGCACGTTTCGTCGTAACCACCTTTCGACGCCGACAGCACTAGACTGAAAGCCACGGTTCGCTGCTAGCGTTATAACAAGCAGGTGTATTTTTTAAAGTTAAGCGATAATTTTCAATTTCGCTGTTGAACTTATTTACTTTTATTCGTTCACTCGGCTGGTGTTGAATGAAAATTAAAACGAATTATAAGAAAATTTTACTATTAAAAGTCAGACTGGAAATATTTTGAAGCAGAAAAAATTGTTCTAGAAAGAAATAAACGAAATTTATTCTGGAGCAATTTTCCCTACTTTAAGGTATTCCCGTATTTTAATACTTGCATCAATTGCTTGTAACGTGTTCTTATGATTTGTTTTAATTTTCATTCGACTTGAATCGAGAGAACAAATAAAAGTAATCAAATTTAACGGATTTGCTGAAAAATTTCCGTCGTCTTTAAAAACAAACACTGGTTTATTTTAATGCCGGCGACAGCAGTGACCGCTTTTGGTGTAATTCGTTGGTGCCAGAACGTGTCTGCAGCGAAACGTGATGGTTCTCAGTATTTTTCGTCGATATTGCGAGGAAGCAGTTGTCTTTCCTCTTCAAGGAATTGCTTAGTTTCCGGCATATAATCATTTTCCCGCTTGTTTAAGATTGCGGATAGAAATTACTTTAACGATCCGCAGGCCCTAATCAGACAGGAATTCCGCAGTTTTATCAATTCTCAATTTCCTTCGCATGCAACCGTGTTTACAGATGGTTTCGTAGAAGCCGGATGGTGTCGGTGCCTCTTTTATTCTCCCACATTTTGGCTTTTCAGAATCCTTTCGTTCGCCTCCTTTCTGTTCTACATTCATAAACGTATTATTGACTATTGTATATTCCATTATTTTCATTCCCTCCAATCACCTTTCTTCTAAATTCTTGATTATATCTGACTCCATGACCGCCCTTTAATTCATTCTCCCCTACCCGATCAGATTCCTGTGATTTTATCATGCTCCGCATACGCTCACTTATCCACGTTCTTTCTTGTCTCCCTTGCATTTATATTGATATTTACTGTAGGTTCCTAGCCATTCGGGTATCTGCGGTAATGAAGCGGCGGACTGTTTGGCTCGGCTTGCTGCCTTTTCTTACTTCTTCTTTAAAAAAGTCCCATCGTCTAATCTCTTTCCGCTATGCAAAGGTTTTCATCTCAGACTTTTTTATCGGATGTATACATTTTCTCTTTCTCTAACAATTGTTCTTTTTATCTGTTTGTGCAACCTAGTCTTTTTGCAAATCCGTGGTTCTCTTTATTTCCTTCACTTTGTCGGTTTTTCATTGTCTCCGTTATTCATCTGCGCTCTTAAGCCGTACTTTATTATCTTCCTCCAGTTTTCGTTTTTCGTTGGTTGTCTCTCCATATTGTTCTCTTGCGATGCGGATCATGTGTTTATTAAGTGTTCATCTCTTTCTGTTGAGTGCTCTGATTTCTATTCCATTTTATTGATACTCGCTCTTCCTACTCCATATTGCGCCTCTTATGTCCTATCTTTTCCCTCTCCACAGATTGTTCCTATTATTTGTTCCTTTCTCCTATTAATATCTGACCGTATCAAGATATTATTGATTCCTTCCTATTCTAATTGTTTCTGTCTAATGGTCTCCGGTTGACAGGCCCAAAAAAAAAAAAAAAAACTTTAATGATAAAAAAATATTTGGTTGATTTAGTTTTTCCAAGAGAAAAAAAAATAAGCTGTTCTATCTTTCCATTCAATCTGTTCATTTCTTTTGATAAGCAAACGCATTTAGTACAAGTTTTTTTTTTTCTTTTTTCTATGCCGGCTGCTAATTTCTCGCGATAGCTTGTAAAAGTTTTCCACCTGCCAGACGTATTGTCCATTCTCACAGATTAGGTAGATTATTTTTTTTACTTACCTTCAGTATATTCTTTACTATTATAACAATTTTCATCACTGGAAAAAAAGGTGAAGTGAATTTGTAAGTTCTAACGCATTTTCCGCCTATCCCCCCCCCATATATAGAGCACTAATAAGAACTCATATAGAATATTCTGGTATAATATGCTCTACAATGAACAAGCAATACAAAAAACAGATACAAACTATTCAAAACAAAGCACTAAAACTATCTTTAGGGACAATGAAATCAACCCCAAATCATGTTGTACAAGCTGAAAGTATAGAACTACCTATTAAGATGCTCATACAAAAATTATCTGATAAATATTATATCAAGTGTGTTTCCCAAAAAACACATCCGGTAAACAAAAAATTAATAATATTGGCATCGTTAATCTGTAATAATACATATTGGAAAAATAAAAACTTACCTGCGATTATTAACAGTTATCAGAATATAAACACATGCAGCATAGCACAAAATACTAAAATCCCAAGATTCAGTGTAGCATACTCGTGCTTAACAACACCGGTAAATATCGACATTGAAACAGAAAAGTTCTCCAAGATAAGTAGTAATAATAATGAGAAAATATTAAAAGAAATAATACAGAGCAAATATAAAGGATTCGAGCTAATATACACCGACGGTGCAATCAACAATATAAAAAATACATTTTCAGCAGCAGTATATTATGAAAATAAAAATCTAAAAAGATCTTTTAAACTACCAAAAATCTATTCAACCAGCACAGCAGAACTAATTGCTATAAATAAAGCTATAAAGATGATAAAAAATCTAAAAGATAAAAATATCTTAATACTAACAGACTCCCTAGAAATAATACTTAAAATATATAACAAGGACGATCCTACAAACAATATACTATATAATACATTAAAAGATATTAACAAACTGAAACATAATAATAGCAACATATGGTTTAAGTGGATACCGGGTCACAGGGGAATTGAAGGAAATAATGTAGTAGACAAACTATGCAAAAGTGTGGACCTGAACCGAAAAGAAGAAAAAATTAAATTAAATTGGATAGATCACATTACTTTAATAAATGAAAACATAAAAAAATCATGGCAGAAAGATTATGAAGAAAAAAGTGAAACCTGTGGAAAAAAATACAATAAGATACAAAGAACAATCATCAACAAGTACTGGTTCACTGAAAAAATGAATAAGGAATTTATACAAGCTATAATTAGAATCAGAACAGACCACGTAAGAAGGCTGGAAAAGTTATTCAGGAAAAAAATAACATCAAATAACTTATGCGAATGCGGATATATTGGATCTCTGGAACAACATTTGGTTTGGCAATGCAAACTATACAATCAGCAGCGGAAAGACTTAATACAGGCGATTCTACCGACCTATGGGACACTACCAATATCAATACAACAGATCATTCAGGAACCGGAAGGAAAATTGGCAGAAGACTTATTTAGATTTATTAAAAATACCAATATCTTAATATAAAGTAGAGATATATCGAACGATTAAATAGTACAATGGCCAAAATAGCGAAAGTTGGGGCCACAAAAAAAAAAAAAAAAAAAAAAAAATATATAATATGAATTTTGCTTAGAATTACTAAGTAAATAATTCTATCGATGTTTACTGTCTGCGAAAATTAGTACCGAAAAAATGCGCTGCCTCCTCTAGACTATAATCTTAGTCAGTGGGGTGATAAATAAGGAAAATCATATGGTTCTATATGTAACATCGACATGAGCGAAACAAAATTTTATATCGAAACGGCCCTAGAAGAAAAGTTGAAAACGACGTATTACGAAAATAAACTTCTGAATTTCGAAACACGTTGAACTATTGCTAACAACTTCGATAAAAAATTGAATTAGCCATATTATTGGAAAGCAGCAACGGAATGCAGCTGAAGTAAACAAGAAGCCGGATCGGCGAGAAAAGTCTTTCCATCTGATGCAATGGAGAATTGTAAAAAGAATAGATTTTACACACCATGCGAAAAAACCAGAACTAACGGAAGCAGGTGAATTGGAAATCTGGTTCGAAATCGCACTAATCAGTGGGAATACTCATGAAACCATTACTTCGAATTAATCGTCTAATTCGAGACCGCAATGCGGTGACTTTATTAATTTTTGGCAGATGAAAAATTTAAGGGTTGTTCGAACGCTCATTTAAAAAGGATTGAACTACTGTATCGTTCCACTTAAGTACAAGTCAAAATAATCTGTCGCTGTTTAGAACAAACCGAAGTCGAAAGCAGAATTTTACGATGCAATAATATCTAGAAATTTGTAAATTCGTGTGAAAAAAGCGATTTTGTATTTAAGTAACTTTTGACGTGACTATTTAGCTAGACACAATCTAAAATTTTGTTCATCACGATAGAAATGAATTGGCGAATAATTCTTTGGCTCGAGTTGCTGCTTCGTCGCCCACTTTCTTTTCTAAAATTCCAAATGTTTCGAAAACTTCATTCCAAGTACTACGCTGCAACCTTTCCTAATAATCTATCTCACTACTTGTATGCTTTCTTCCAACCCGTAGTTCCTTGATTTTCACTTACTTCGGTATTCTGCCATCGTTTCCATTATCCGTTAACGTCTTCACCATTCGCTGCTACCTTCTTCTCGTTTTTGTATTTTCCCTATCATCGTTTTACCCTCTTCACCCGAACAATGTGACCTTTTGTGATTTCAACGATATTCCTTTTGAATTTCCGTCCCTCTCAAATGAACGATCTACTTTTTACTTTTAACTCCCCTAGCACTTGACGTCCGTGTACTGTGCTTCGATATCTTGTCATTCTCTTCTTTTTCCGTTTTATATTATCTATTTCTGACCGAATTGCTATTTAACTGTTTATTCGTTCCCATCTATATTGCTTCTGAAGGCGTAAGATGTTTGTTATCGCGACCAAAAAAAAAAAATAAAAAAATAAAAAAAAAAAAAAGATAAAGTAAGTGCTACAAAGAAATGCCAGAAAAAAGTTGCTATTGTTCAAATCTGAATAGAGCAGAAACTGTTTGAACGTAATGTTGTGTATTTTATTGCTTTCGGCGTAAATGCTCGCGCTGTGGCAGGTAAAAGTCCAGGTTGTGCTTCCGTACAGCAAAGGTAATTGTGGATTTTTTTTTTTTTTATCTTTTATCCCAAATTTCATAATGCACGTACAAAGTTCTCCAGTTTCATTCAAAGATGTATTTTAACTTAATTTCAGAACTATAATCAAGCTCAGTCAAGCATGATGTTTTTGTATAAATTAAAGATAACTAAATTTACGCTTACATAATACTGAATTTAAAACAAAGAAATCGAATTTTTCGAGCCACAAAGAGGGAGAGAGACAAGTCGTTTTTCGTAATTTTTTGAACTTTTAGCCATCTTCGAACATTTCGTTAAGAAAATGAAATATGGTTTCGTTCCCGATAAATAACGATCTTTCCACCAATGTATCATCACGTGCTCGAAAAGAAAAGTTTTTTTTTTAAATTTCGAGCTTTCACGAGGGCTTAAATATGAAATTGTAAGCTTGGCCATCCTATAAAGCGGTCCTTTATGCATACGTTTGAGATACATTGTGGTTTGCTCAACTTTTTTGTTCGACCGGGAACATCCTTTTTTTTTTTTGTTATTTTTGGTCCAAAAGGGAGCGCTTATATAATTTGTTAATCGTAATTTTTTTGATTTCATCGATGAACTAGAAACAATACGAAAATGAACTGACCGCAATAATGTAATACCAAAGAAACAAAAATGAACTAGCAGCAGATTAAAGTCTTACTTATATATCTATATATAAATAGAGGACGACAAAACAGTTTTCAGTACTTCTTTCTCCTCTACTTATTAATTAATCGATTTAATTTTATTAATTTCTTTTTTTTTTTTTGTTTACTAGCTATTGACGATCTTTAGTGTTATCAGTAAAAAAAATTTGGAAACAATTATTTTTTTTCCCCTTATTTAAATAAAAAAATTAATACAAAAAATGAAAAAAAGAAATCGCTACAGCCAGTAGTAAATCTGTTCTTATTAAAATGTTTTAATTTTTCTTAATAATCATCATTATTGGCTTTTTTCATAGTGTACTAAAAATCTTAAGGTGTCGCTTGATATTAACAAATGAGGGTTTTTAAAAATTGTGATTTACTGTTATCGAATTTATTTTTTATTCAATTATATTGTATTGTAAGTACATATAAAAGTATGTGTTCTAAGATACACAATGAACGAATGTGTATATAAGAGTAGGAAATTTTTTTTTGGAAATATGCAAATTCAGATATGTTTTCCCCAAAAATTTTTAATAATAATTATGATCGAATTTCGACCAATAGGCGAACACTAGTACACATATATATATATATATATATATATATAGAAAAAAATTTGTTTTTCCATGCAGTTTTTGCAAACGGCATATTTCGAATTCGATAAAAACTTTTAGACATTGTTTCGGTTGCCGTATTGCGAGTTGAGGTAAATATAGAAAGATTAACTCCGATATCCTCGGTAAACTTCGAGAACATTGAGTTACGGGTGATTAGGAGCCTAGCTTTTTATTGTGTACGATAAATTTAGAAAAAGAATTGGGTCAGCTGGTTTTATTTTTTAGAATATCGGACTTCACCGTAGGAAAATTCGACGAAGAAGCTTTATGAACGGAGATGTTGGAATATTCAAATTTTATCCTTTAAATGATGTTTCGAAAATAAGCGAATATTCTGAAAGCAGTCGGTCAGATAGAGAAGGCTGAACAGCTGGCAGCTCGGTGGTAATATTACCGTCTCTAAATGGAAAAATCGAAACAACCGCGAAATGGGAAACAGCTCGATTGAGCGGTTGGATTTCGTTAAAAATATTTCGCTCGGCTAAATTTGCATTCGGCCGTTATAATACGGCCTGAAAAGCTAACGGCAACTCTGGCTCAGCCCTCAGAACTGGCGTTTCTTAATCAGCCATAGTAACGCGATCGCAGTATCTCCCATACTTACTTCATCCTACTGGAAACGAACGGTACAGGCCGGAATAGGTAGCTTACAACTTGGCGCAATTCTGCTAGATACTTGAAATAAATTCAGAAACCTGAAGCCACAACTCTGCCGAGCCCGTATCAAAAGATTTCATTGCTCTCTTAGCTAATGATAGACTATAAGAGCCGAAACCGTTTCCTCGTATTTCTTTTAAATGATCGAAATAAATTTATACTTATTTTTGTTTAACGGGAATTCATTTATTATAGATTTGTAAATATTAACAAACCTGCTACGGATTTATCTTCATTAAAACAAATTATTAAAATAAATTATTAAAACAAATTATTAAAACAAATTAGCAGCACTAGTAGCGACTTAGTTGTCGATGAGACTATTTTTCGCGCTCTAATATCGTTTCATTGTAACCGCTTCTCTAAGTACGAACATTCTCTTTTTAAAACAAATTTTACGTATCTGAAATTTTGTAGGCGGCTTACTTTTTACTCTGTATTGTAATTTAAAAAATTAATTGGTTTAATTAATGCCGAAAAATTATTCTCTCTTCAGTTCGATCGCTGGCGAGTAGTGTACTCCGGGGTATTCCATTATTGGTTTCGTTTGATGCCGACTGATTTGTATCATTGACTGATTGACTGGGAGCATTGTAATACACATGCGTGGTTCTAAATTCGTTGCACTGTTTCGGTCATATTGCTACGCGCAGAACTGCATTTCTTTATTGGTTGTATTTCGAATGCCATCTGGTTCGCCTGTTTTCATTTTCCGGTACTCCAGAGTGGCCAGCCACCCATGCAACGACTGTTTTCAATTTCTATTATTTCCGTATTATTTCCGTATTGTTTCTTATTGTTTCGTATTGTTTCGTATTGTATTCGCTGCAATGCGTGCGCTGCCAACTGTATCGCGGAGGAAAGATAATCTGTAAATATCGAACATATTTTCTTAAGAGTTTTTGCCTATCCCGCGAATGCAGCATGTAGCTTTCCTAATACTGTTCATTTCCGTAGAATACGTCGAGGTGTATCCATTGGTAATTTGAATTCGTGAAACACTTAAAACTCCGCTGTATAAATAAATAGATCAAAAAAAAAAAAAAAAAAAAGAAAAAGAATCCAGCGATAGAATAGAAACTAAACGCAATCAAGCGTTGACAGGAATTAGCCGAATAGCGCCAAAACATAAGCAATAAAATCGGAATTATGAAATATTAACTATATATGTAGATTCTCGGACAACTTGAACTCGAGATAAAAAGTTTAAACATGGAAAGAATGGAAAAAACTGTGCAATTTCTTTCATACGAATATAATACAACCAGAAAGACAACTTCATTTCCATCGGCAGCGCGAAATTCGATTGTGGCGGAATTAAAGAAACACGATCGAATTTGCGTAAACGTCGACTAATTAAACGGCGAAGACGACAGCGGTGCCGCGTATTTTTTTATCGCGTCGTTCGCGAATGTCGATGATGAGGGGGCCGAATTCACCGTATTCAGAGATGTGGTAGACGAGCGACGAAGGGTAAACGGCGAAGAGGAGCCAGGACAGGATGCGCGCTTGTCGCTCAAAATTACGGTCTATTTGTATTGAAGACGATCATCCGACGGTGAAAATTGGAGCAAGATGATGGCAAATTGTATTAGGACCGATTCGATTTGTAGTAAATAAAACAGCGTGCTGCACGAGAAAAAAAACAAAGTACGCCTATCAACAGGACGACTATTTTGCCGCTAAATCCGTCGCAGAAATACGCGCGCGCGTTACCGGTTCACTTCATACGGCGAATCTGACGACAGGCTTGCGCTTCGCTGCTGGAGAGGTCTTGTACAAATATTTGACGGCGCGCCTACATATTTTTAACCGTTTCAGCGACCACACCGGTGAATATGTACAATTGAACGGAAATTCGACACGAGCCGAGCGAGGAAATAAAACGGAAAAATACACAAAAATACACACAAAAAAAAAACCAAAAAAAAAAAAAAAACAAAACAAAACGACAAAAAACAGACGAATCCGAAAAACCCGTTGTCTGCAGAGTAAACCTATTCGCGTCGAAGAACAAAGCTTGCTGTCATCTCAGCCTGTTCAATCTCTTTCCGCGGGACCGCACCCCGAGTAATAGCTGCAGCACCCGTATCCGCCGACAAAGTTAACTTTCGGAAGCTGGCTCGTTCTTTCGTTCGCCTGTTGGTCGCTTCCAGGTAAACTTATCAAGATGCCGGCGTACAAACAACGGCCCAGCAGCGTGTTGGAAGCAGGGTAAAAAGACGGCTGATTCGGTTTATTCGCTTTCCCGTTGGCGAAAATATTATCGCGCCAGCTGCACTAAAATGAAAAGCCGCACTGAAAACATTCCTCTCGGCAATTCGTAACGGAATGCCAGTTCGCGGACAAAGTTTATCCGACGCGTCGCTGCTGAAAGAACGTGACCATACCGAATACTGTTCGGTCTGGCCAGCAGCAAACCGAAACGTTATTAAATATCGTGCGCACCGGATATCGCTCTTTCTTTCTTAATAATATTAATAATGGGCGCGCAGTTATGTGGCAAGTTGAATTTTACACGATATTTTCGAGCAACTTTTCGATTTACCCGGACGGCACCGTTTCCGTCAGAACACCGATATGTGGTCCTGTGGCATCCAGATCACGGTCGTCTGTAAAGTTTTGCACGAGACTTCGGCTATTTCGAAAAGAAAAATAAACACAAATAGACCAGGACCGTGGCAGGACTACCTTCCATTTACGATGGCAAACGATCGGCTGATTAGTAAAATTTTGAGCGTTCTCCCAAAAAAAAAAAAAAAAAAAACGTCCGATGGAAAATAGTCAGTAGCGAAAGGAATGTGTTTGCGATATATCGTGTATTTTGTCTACGGGTATAGGAAGCCTAAATAATTTCCAGTGAAATGTTCTCGTTGGTAATTTTATGTGAAAGCAATTGGAAGTTTTGTGTGTCTATTAAATTTACAATTCAAATTACACGCAATTACAAATTGTCGAAGTAACAGGATTTTCTTTTTTTGTTTTTTCGTTTCTTTTTTTTTTTTTTTTTTTTTTTTTTATTAGTGACTTTTACAAACTTATTAAAATTATTATCCGCAAAAATTAAACATTGTTTACAAAAAGTAAAATCTATGACTACGTGTGTTGAGCGAAAACGATTTTTTCGTTTTCTTTGTATATGGCGCGTGTGTTATGTCTTTTATTTTTGAACATCAAATAAGACACGGCGTGTTGTCGCGCAGACGTAGGGCGTTTCAAGAAGATCGAAATTTTTAGCCTATTATCACATTTTCCTTCATTCTGGCTGTTTCCGACCGAGAGTCCGTATTTAAATGATCTTCTCCTTTCCCTTTGCTGCCTTGTAAAGGTCCTTTGCTGACGTGCCCAAAAAGAAATAAAAAAAAAAAAGTAAATAAAAAATATCTCGGAAAGGAAATGGATTTTATTTTCTATCCGGATCAATAAACTCATCAAAATTTGGTTGAGTTCAATGCAGTAGATCGGAAGTCAGAGCGTGTGTGAAAGTGCGACAAAATGACGCGTTACATTAAGGCTTAACTCAGACGGACCACTTTTCGACCACACTATTTTTTGCTATGGTCGAAAAGTGGTCCGTGTGAGTTGAGCCTAATCGCTGAACATGTAAGAAAGGTCGAGTACGAAGGAAGTAATGGGTTTTTCCGGAGCGCGTCAGATTCATACAGTGAAAGTGTACCTACGTAGGAACAATCAGTGTATGAGAAGATTTCGCCGTGAAATGGTGTAGATTCGTTACGATTCAAAATAGTGTGATTGATATATACGAATGAATGTCGCATGAAGGCCAACATACCCCTCTTGCGGTCCGTGAACTGGTAATATCGGGCGGTCAAATACCGAAATGACTAAATATTGGGCGAACGGTATACGCGATTTTAGGGCGGCGCTTCAAGCAGAAAATCGCATCCATTCAATTCCGCAGAAAGGACAACGGAGAAAATTAACTGAAAGACCGACGAACGGTGGTTCGGGTTTGCAAATTGCAAAAACTCCGAAGGTAAAAGTTGTGAACTAGCCTAAAGAACAGGTGTAACAATTTGAAAAGGACGGACTACTTTTCGCGAACGGCTCCTAGAAAACCCTACATGAATGCAACGAACAAACAAAAGCTTCTCGAGTTCGCAAAAAGGTACCGGTTCAAACCGGAAACGTTTTGGCGTGATGCCCTTTTTACGGATGAACCGAAGTTTAACCTGTTTGGCGGTGATGGGGAAGTCTCAGAGTATAACCTAAGCCCAATGCAGCGCTGGAAAGTATTAACTGTCTCAATAAAACACGGTAGCGGCTATATTAAAGTGTGAGGTTGTTTTGCGGCGGGTGGCGTAGGTGCATTGCAGTTTATCACAGTGAATGCGGATACTGCTGTGTATAGAGAGAGAGAGATTCTGAAAAGGAATCTACGCCACAGTGTAGGAAAGTTCGGAATCCTATGTTCCTTTCGCTTGTACCAGGATAATGACCTGAAGCATACAGCTTATCGTGCGCGTGAGTGGCTCTTATACAACGGCCCGAAGGTTCTCGAAATGCCGCCGCAATTCCCAGACTGTAACCCAATTGAGCGAGCAGCTGTGGGATTATTTAGGCCGCAAAGTTCGAAAGAGGCCGGTCTGAAACAATCATGAATTGAAAGATCATCTACAAGAAGAATGGGCAAAGATTCCGGTACAGTACCTAGAGCAGAGTTGGTTTTTTCCATGCCGTGAAAGAATAGAGCCGTTGTGGGGGCCAAAGGTGGTCATACCAAATGTTAAATTGCCACTTGCTATCCTAGGCGAAAGAATTTTTCCATGATTTCGAAAGTGCTCAACGATTACTGTAAGGCGTGTAATTGACGTAACCGACGCTGTGTTTAATTGTTATAATATTTTCCGACATTTTTTTGTTTCTGTACATGTGTAAGAGAATCTTCTTCGTTTTGTTATTACAAAAATTATGAGATGTTACATAGGCAAAGACTATGCAAGAATCTGACAATGTGGAAACCGATGCATAACCGCACAACCACATCACAGCGCGAAGCATGTAAACTGGAGCTTAACCTAGCTTCCGCACTGTCAACCGACGTGAGACGGGTATCAGTAGCGAGGCGAACCACGACGTCTGGCATTTGCGAATCCTCGTGAATATTACTCTATGCGACGCTAGCGGACATACACGACTACATTTGGAACTGACTATAGTTATCACGCTATAAATGCAGTTCCCAATTGTGCCTTATCCTGCTATATACTATCTGGTGCGCATATTCTGTCATCACCCAGGATCGAACCCGAAGAGACTTCCTGAGACTTCCGAAACAGAAGCCAAGCGCTCTAGTCACTAGGCCATGGCGATGATTTAATATGTAGATGTATATGTACTCAGCAATACAATCGATGCTGTGACTTAAAAAAATCTTGATTTATGGCAGAAAGTATGTTTCACAATTTTTAAAACAAATCATGAAATTGATGTATCTTTTTGCAACAGCTCCTTCACTTTCATATTTTTTTTTTTTTTTCAAAATACGATGCAAACACTGGCGCATCCTTTGTACAGAAATATGTACACACTTTCATCATTTGCGTGCGCATACCTCTATGCCACGATATTAAAGAAAAACAGTTGTGGGGCTGTTGAAATTTTATCCGATGAAAATAGGCTAAGGAAGTTGCGGAAATATTAGTTTCCTACTAAATAACCTGTTGAATGTGAAAATCGGTAGAAACAAACCGTTCGATTAATTTATACACATATTCATTAAGAAATCATTTTTAATATCTGAATGTTTCCTTTTACTTTATTATAAATACAATTTCGCATCTCGTAAGTCTCAGCACAGTCTCTATTAAGTTACACTAACGATTGAAAAATAAATAAGTATTAAGAATCAGAAATTGTTTCAATAAAAAAAATTCGTCTGAATTCATTCGTTGTTTGTTAAAAAAAAATTATAGACATAGTCGTACTAAAGTGTTTACATATACATGTCGAAAACAATATTCCTTTTCTGAAATGAATAAAAGTTAGGGAAAACAATATGACGATGCAACAGTAGCAGAAAAAAGAGTAATACTGTATTAATAAAACGTCTACAATAAAATATTTAAATTAAGAAAGCTTTACAAAAAAAGTTAAAATAAAGGGATAAAAACGTAACAATTTTGACGAAAATTAAAGTGTGAAATTTAAATAACTGAAAACATTAAACATTTATTTTTATACTATTTTTTACGGGGAATTATTTTTAAACAGACAACCGAGAATTGAATTACGAATTTGTTAATTTATTAAATGCCTATATACTAAATCAATAAAATTTATTGAAAACTTACAATAATTGAAGAACCGTAAAAATACTAAAAAAAAAATAAAATGTACGCTACTAAAAAATTTATTTTTCAGAAAACGAAAAAAGTGTAACCGATTTAATTATAAATACATATGTACGAGCACAAACGATGTCCAAATCTGTAATGTAATATTTTGCGAAAAATCATTAAAGTGATTATTGTTTTAACATCGCACTCTGGCGAAGGGTATTTCTTCACTATAGTCGGACAGAAATGGTCACAAACAATGAATATTCGTGCATATTTTTACGGCAAATAATGTGCAAATTTCGGGTTAAAAAAGTATTCCAGTGCGACGGCCAACGTTTCAATGAAAGGTTTCTTCTTTTAACATTGCCGAAATAGGAATGTGCTAAAAAAGATGCTGCACAAGCATTTTGAAAAGAGAAAAAAAATGAAGTAAGCTGGTTGTGGCAGTATTGAAATGGACCTATCACATTGTAACACTAGCAATAGGTCTAAAATGATTACAACGAGCAGCCATTTCATTTCGAAATATTCCCGAAATTTGTACAGCTCTTGGCTAGTGAAATAAATCAGCACTGAATTTCTGAAAATGCTAAAAACAATATTTGAAAATTCGAAAAATTTTCATGAATTTAAGGCTATATCATCGCTCGTATGGCGACTACAATTAAAGAGAAATATTTTTGAGGAAAATTACTTTTTCTTTCAAACGAGATTTTAATAAATACGAATGGGACTGCTAAGTTTTATGCTTTTAGCGCGATTTCTTTCGGGTGAATTTTCAAATTAAAAAGCTAACAACATGCTATCGTAAAAAAGGAAGAAAATGTGTTGTGTTGCCTGATCGTATCGTTGCACAAAGCCCATAAATTTTAGGAATATTTCGAAATGGCTCCCCATTGAAAACATTTCAGATGCTTCTACACTATCGACATAGCAGTGGACTATGCAGAAAAAACGATTTTACGGCGTGACCAATAGCGCGATAAGTTTGTTATTTTTTCGAATACGAATGCGCAACTGAATATCAGGTTCAAAAATTGCATCCCGGGTGGTGCGTGTATGCATTGGAGGACAGATACGGATCCGGTGTTTAAGTATTGAACGTTGACACTCGTTTACACACTGGTTAGCATACTCTTACCAGTGTTGGAAGTTACGTCACGAGCATGATGTTGCGGTAAGTTACTCGTGCGTTTGTTTTTAATAAACGTGCTTACATCAATTACTCAAATACTCTTTTTATCGCTATTACTTCATATTTTGTTTGTTTCCTTTTTTTACACGTTCGGTGAAGACCTTAAAATCTTTTAAAACAAAAATGAAAGAAAATAAAATGGCAGCCAAGCTCGATAATTTATATATTTTAAAATCAGAAAACCTTCCGTTATTTTTTTAAAATCGATTAAGTTATATTATGATAAAAGTATCTAATAAACAACAAATACAATAAGTATTATTGCTCAAACAATTAATTTGCTACAAAAAACATAAGTAAAAGCCAAATTGTTAAAATGAAAAACTACTTTTAATGTCAATATTCAGAAAAGATAGGACAAATTACGTAGAATTTCATGCTCTATTTAAGATCAATATTTTAGCATCCATAGTCTGTGGATCTTGTCATATCTTTAAGAACCTACAATTCATCACTAGAGACTCTGATGCAATTCTTCGGTGATCCGTACTGTGTCAATAGTTTACAATAGCCCTTCGTCAGTACTTCGGGTAATTTGTCGATGAATACCGGGTAAAAAGATGTGAAATTTAAAAAAAAAAAACACAAAATCATATTCGGAATGAGTAATTTTTTTTGGCTCTCGCCATCTTGCCCCGCGCATTCCTTTTTTTTTTTTTTTTTGTAATTTTACTGCAGCAGAAAACTGATATCGATATACCCCAATAATAAATCAAAAGGATAAAAACGGTAATATAGATGTATCGCTAGGAGCGTGACTTTTACAGAGCTTCGTTAAAAGAAAATTTTTCAGAATACCTAAAACTTAAAACTGCTGTCTCTCTATATTATATAACTCCCCTCTTGTAAGCTATTTGCAATCTCTACCAACCGTAATGCGTAATGCAAATAACCGAGTTCATAATGCACTTGTTTTAATGAATTTACATTCGCTGCATGTCGTATTTCTTGAACTTGAACACAGCCAACAGGTCTTCCTCCACTCCGGCACATACTGATTAATTACACCCAGTCATTTTAGATGCGAAGCTTTTTACGACCAACTGCCATTCTGAAAAATTTTTGCAATGTAATACCGGGGATATTATGAATTTTTTTGAAACCAGGATTTCTTATGATTAACTTCTTAGGACAAAAGTTATTATTTGTAGAAAACGAACTGCGTCGGAAAAGTAGTGCTGCTCGTAAAACGTTGAAAAAGAAGAATCAAAAAAGTTTTATTAAAACGATTGTCGGGTCGCGAAACTGTTATAAAATTTAACCGGGGCAGGCAGCTCTTCTTATTGCTCGACCTGTGCTCGTTTATAGCAGAGTCGTTGGGTATTTGAGATAATAAAAGTGTTGCACACATTTTTCATTTAGCCTAAATAAAATAATTAACACCTGTGAACGAGACGAGCAGAGTAAATCTCACGAAAACATAGAAAACAGCTCCGGCCGATGACGTCACGTTTCTCTTCCGGAAGAAGACAATAATTTCCACACAGTGCCCCCCGATAAACCATCTCAAATAGCGAACATTGTAATTAAACACGTATAAAGAATAGTGAAATTTTCTTTTTCCTTTGTCGAAAGTACAATTGACATTATTTACACTCCGTTTTACCATTTTTTGTGGAAAACCATTTTTCGGTTGAACAGCGCCGCAATGCTGTAGAATGTTTTTCGTAATTTTTCATTATACGTTTGGCTTTTAATAATTTCATCGACTTACATTGTTATTTACACGTCAACCTAGATTTTTTCTACATTTCAACTTTGTTATAAAATGTTCTTTTGTATGACAAACGTTATTAAATGTACCGTGATTATTTACTCCACGAAAATCACGACGATCCGTCTGATTGAATTTCAAAAATCCGAAAAATTAAAAGGGAATAAAAAACAAAACCTTCAATAATTGGTTACATTTGCTAAGCTGGTTAGTACTTTTCTTACCGTTTTGCTAAAAAAAAAAAAAGAAAAATAATACTAATAATAAAATATAAAAATAAATTTTTCGAATAAAATAATGTGTCTCTCTGCTTGTGTGTTAGTAAAATTAAGGACGTTAAAACAGAAATTTACTCCGAATAAGATGCACTACTGAAAATCGTGCAAAATTGAAACCGGTAGTGGTTTCGTTAAACTCTATTACTTTGGATATAATACGGGGTTTCATTAGTTGCGGCTAGCAAAACTGTGAATTCTGCGCCATCGACAGAAGGTGATTAATTTTAGCTTCACAACGTTAATCGATCGAGTATTAATTGCCGGATGATGATAGGGCAACTACAATTGCAGGCTAAATAGCTCTGACTGCTTAAAGAGTAAGAAAACGTTAAAAGATGGACCGCAAAGTTATATCTGGATTACGAAATAGGAAGAAATAAATAACCGAATTCAGATATATGTGAACCGAATTAACCGAAAGAATCGGAATTGCTGAGATTTGTTTTCGCAAAAAAAAAAAAAAAAAAAAAGGATAAGCTCGTTCTTTCATCTCATTCGGTTATGCAGCTTCTTCGGAACGTTTAACATCATACTCAGCGTTCCTCAGTCGACAAAGCCGGTTAATTCCGTCGCATTCTGCCTACGTTTGTAAATTGAAAGTTTTCGCAATCGCTCAAACACAAGCCCAACTTGTACCGGAATTTTCGCAAATGTGTAAATACCGACAGATGTCGAGCGAAAATATTTCTCTTTTTGGATTTAGGGAACTTTTTAATATCTTCTTTTACGGGCGCGGGTAAGCGTCACCGTTTTGTTTCTGTTGTTTACCAGAAAAGACGATTATTCTCGAGCACGGTTGGAAAAAACTGGAAAGGGTTCGGTACGGGAACGGATGAAGACATTGTCACGTGTAAAAGAGTAGTCAAACACTGCTGAAATGCGAAGAACAGTACTAGATAAAATAGTGCTCTACAGTTTGATAAAAAAAATAAGCCAAGACAGAAAGCCATCACAATGAAATTGATTAACATATATCGCAACAAGGTGGGGTTACCTTTGTATTTGTAATCTTCCATTCATTCGAACGTTACGATCTTAAATTCTCGGTTGGGCTATCTCTCCAACCGAAATCGGTTTAAGGGGGTAAAAAATTGTTTTTTTTTTTTTTGCATATTCATAAAGTTTAGATACTTTTAAAAATATGCCCTCGAGGGAAAATTATAAAATTCAAATAATTTACGGAATTTGATTTAGTGACGCAGCAACTAAGCCCATTACGCCTGAGCTGACAATTTTTGGTATGATGACATTATATAAATAAATGTATGAATATAGAGGTGTAGCCCTAAACACTTGAAAATCGATTAACCGAAGGTCGTAGTAACGTATTTTTTTGAAGAAAACCTTTTCGTGTTCAGTGTGTCCAATTCGGTTCGATTTAGCTTCAATCTTCAAGAAACGTAAATATGCGTACGCTGCTCACGGTTTGAAAGTAAATCATTTTGAGTGTTAATTTTAATTTTTACGTGTAAAATGTGAGACGGATTAGTTGCAGCGTTGTCCTTTGGCGGTGTTCGAGCTAGAAAATATTCCTGATGATATTTCATCAATTCACGATCTCTCGAACATCGTTCTAATTTGCCGTCGCTATATGGTTCCGTCAAGGGTACTTACTTGGCTGAAACAAAAAATCCCCTCGTGCACGTTCGTAAGAGTAGTCACATCGGGTAGCGAATACATTGGTGTCTGAGTGCTTTCGTGAGACAGTAACATGTGCCTAAACGTACCCGTACTGCGTGTTGAGTGACATCGAGTTTCGAGTGAAGATTGTAAAAATCCCGCTAAAATCAGATATACATACAGGAACACGGACAATTGAAACTGCAAATTATACAGCTGTTTGCATTTTCAATGAAGACTTTTTACCACAATTTTAAAAATTATAAATGCCATGAGGATTACTATTGGCCCCCTCGAAGCTTATGCATTCGCTACTAAACGGGACAATAGTGTCGAATTGAGCATTTTTGGTAATGAGTTTCTGATACTTCTAAAGAAGCTGGAACTGCTCGTAAATCAGAGCGAGCTTCCGAAAATATCACCTTTGGAGTCGAAGAAGGCGCACTCTATGGGACCGCCGATTAATAAAATGCAAATATATAACGTACCATTCTATGAGTTGGACTGCCTGCGAATGCCTATGACTGCCTGAGACTTGCTCAAAACTTCAAACGCATTTTTCTCAAAACTAGTTTCTTCAACACATTTGACATGATACCACCTTAAGTTCTATTTAACCAATTTACTTCAAATTTCGTAATAGCCTTCAATATATAACCTTCTATGGCCCCTACCACTTTTGTATCGAAATTATTTTTTTACTATTTTAAAAAATTAAAAACTATAAAAGAAAGGTCGAAAATTGAATTTTTTTCTTCAGACAGCCGTCAAATTACGGGGAAAAAATCATTCCGTTGTCTCTTAGGGCTATAACGGAATTCTTACTAATTAAGAATCGGTTTTTAAATTTTATTTTAGATGACCAGAAGAGGATGCTGTGTAATCGTGTCAATCAGAACACTCCGTTTTTTTTCTTCTTTTACCCCTAACTTTACCGACTTCATTTTAATTTTTTTTCCCAAACTTTTGTTGTATATTTTTAAAATATCAATAAACATCTTGCAAAAAGTAAGTAATAAAAATATGTTTTGTTTTTTTTTCTCTTTCTATCGAGCTCGAGAATACCACCTTAATAGTCGCCGCGCGGTGAATGTCACTTAGTTTTATTTTTCTTCAACTTCACCGTAACGCTACTTTATTTTACTGAAATTTAACGTACGACTGCTTCACGTGATTTACTTACTTCTAGCATTCCATTGGCTGATATAATACCGGCTCATCTCACACTTTTGTATTTGTTTGACCAATAATATTATATAGTGTTTACCATGGGCGTCGCCATCGGAGGGCAAGGGGGGAAACTGCCCCCCCACCCCTCCCTGGAGCCTAGAAACTTTTTAATCAACTGGCCATGATGAGTATTCATAGGCGCGTAATCATGAACAATTTGCCAGAAACCCACGAAAATTATGTTTTAATTAAGATTTTATTCCTGTTTAATAAAATATTAAGCCTTTAGAACTTATAAATTTTATTTTTCCTGTAACTCATATCCGTTTTCTATCATCTTGCCCCCACCTCTGGCCCCTTGGTGTTTACTCGAGAAATGCTCGAGCCGAGCCCAGCTGGCTTAAAATGACACGGCTAAACTTTCTCACGGGTTTTTGCGAATTTCATCTTTGTATCGGTAGAACCTTAGCAGTATGATTGATTAAAGATCATCGCGTGTTGTGTAATGCGAAACAAAGTTCGTGTTGAAACTTGACCCGGTCATTCCGCCTAAAAGTTCACGGCCAGAAGAAAGGAATAAAAGTTACCTTTCAACCGGCCTTAACAAAAATCAAAGAACTAAAATTATTACTCAGCAAATTCCGACCCAAATGCATTTATATCGAAATTTGAAGTAAAACGTAAAACATAAAGTCAAAAAATCCGATATTGAATCATCAGACGCAATTAGTAAAACGATAAATCGTTTTATAATTACTATTCGGAAATTTGGAAACTGATATAGTTCAAATATATAAACCACTGACTGAATCAAGCTCGTTCGAAGCAGTATATCATTTTTATTGAATCTCGGTGAAGTATTCAAAAAATGTTCACTCGGTATATTGAAAAACAATTATAATAGAGTTCACAGTATGGAAGTTTAGAAAATAAGTCTACAAAATTTGAAGTAATTCAAACTATTAAAAGGTGGAGCCTATCTTAATTCTTAATTTAAATTAATTTATTAGATAGAATTAGGCATAGATCAAAAATACATTAAACAACCATTATTTTTATAAAGGACTACATTAGTGTAAATATCGGTGATAAAAAAAATCCGATCAAAGACGTTTTCTGAAATGTACGTTTATGAATGCCGATTGCGGATAAAGGTTTATTGTTCTTCTATTTTAATTTGCCAACTGAGTATTATAACATTTGATTTACATAAATTAATTTTTACGTTAAAACCGAAAAAAATCGTTTTAGTCTTACTTTTTTTTTGGCAGAAACTCAAATTTCGACCAAACTCAACCTAAAACCAGAAATGTCGATTAAAAACTAAACTCGCATTTCAAAATTTTCTAAAAATGTTTATTGAAAAACCGTTAGTGCATTTATGTAATTTTTAACTTTTGCAAAGCGGAAGAGGATGAAAGGAATTATTCCGGAAACCGATGAGCAATAGTTGAAAATCGAAATTGTGACAGATCTACATAACAATAACGTTGCAATGTTCGCTACAAAAATGTCCTTAACAGTAGTATAGAGTTCCCTGCAATGAATACATTTGTGCGTTATAACGTAGAAAAAAGAGAGAAAACGTAGCTAAAGATTCAAACGAAGATATTAACATATAAACGACGCCGCGGGCAACGGCTTGTTTTTCATAAGCCAAAAAATTGGTCAGTAGAAATTTATTCGGTAAAGGTGATTTTTAAACAATTCTTTTACGTCCCGTTTCGCTTTCCGATTTTAATAGGTTTATTGGCGAAGATAATAGCGCGGGAGTTGGAGGGAGTAAAAATAGTCTTAACCCGATTGAGAATGAAAAATGAAAACAATTCGAAGGCAGAAATAACGGAAGTAGAAATACATTAAAAAATATAAAAAACACTCTATAACGGGAGTAGGAATTTTAAGTTTTAAATGAGTAAAAAATGTACATTTGTTCTTCCGAAAAGGCTGAACATTCAAATGCATGTACAACGTCACGAATAAATTAAATGGAAGAGATAGTGAAGAGAATGGAAATAATATATATGTATATATATATATATATATTTATATATTTATATTTATATATATATATATATATATATATATATATATATATATATATATAGGAACGCGATTAAGGCGTTTTATTTCGTCTTCAGGAATACCACCGTGGATTTCGATCCTCCGAACTGTCGCTGAAAACACAAATTATTTTAAATATTACAAATACGACACGGCGACAATTACTAAATATACATAAATAAATTCGATACATAACACTATTGTCGACCAGGTGGTACGGTATCTGCAATATTGGTGGTCCGTTAGTCCTCTAGATCGGTATCTATGGCGAGAAACTTGGTTCGCGATATGTTTAGAATAATTTAAAATTTACAATCAGTGCATTTATCGAATAAAAACGATCGCGACTACACTTGATCGAAATTAAGATCTCGCGCCATGTCGAACGGCGAAGGCATAAACTGGTGGCAATTTTGGTTTATATTTACTGTTCGATCCAAGCCCGAAACTAATCTTTTACAGACCACAATCAAAACAAAAATCAGACTCCCTGCTCGTCTTTTTCCTTCTCAATTTTTTCGCGATACCTCCGACGCGCAATTCGCTTTGCGTTAATGCAGGATGGTTCATTCACCGCTAGCCGACAACAGAATCAAAAACACACGCACACTTCCACTCGCACTACTTTTTGGATAATTTATTAAATTTTATTTTACTATTTTATTTTATTTTTTATTAATACTTAATGTAATGTACACGTTACTATATATATATATGTATATGTATATGGAAGCGGGAAAGTAATGAACTTAAGAAAGATTACGATTAATTTAAAGACAATTGAAATTGTGAAACGTCTCAGAGAGGGGAAGTATCTAGAAAATCGCGGACGGATAAAGATAGTTAAGAAGGGATATTAGATATAACCGGAATTGAACAATACTGAAAAGCAGGTGAACTATGGTTTAAAATGTGAGGAAAATAAGAGAAATGCTGTGAGCTGGAAACGTGCCTAAAAATCTGCCACTACAAATGGTAGACGGGCTAATGGGTTCACTAATTTATTGTCTTCAATGCCTGAAATGTGGGGAATCTCTACATAAAGTGAAATATAAATGAGATAGCGTATATGAAGTATTACATAACTGGGAGAAGGAAGAATAGTTGAGACAGATGCAGAACATATTTTTTAAATTTGAGTCTATGAGGATTTGTGGAAAACTAATAAAGCTGATGAAAAATCGGATTTTCCGATATGACTTTTAATTTTATGTTTCCGAAAGGAATATATAATTTAACGAATTAGTTGCAATATTAAATTCGGAAAACCAGTTACACGATTTGAAGAGAGAAAGCCATTTGAAATAGAAAAATATTTATTTTCACATTCGAAAGTAATAATATAATTAAATAACTTTCCATTAAAAAAACAGATACGAATAATATGCATCAAATGCAGAGATAGTATTCTTTACGTAATATTTCGAGCGATATATTAATAAAAACGTTTTTCGAGAAAGTAAATTTTTGTATATACATATATATATTTTTTTAAAACTATAATTCCGCAATATTAGTTCAGGTGCTGACCAGAATAACATGAATGTGCAGTTTCAATGGTAACGATTATACGGAAGTCATTCGTAAATGAAATGGAAATTGCTTTGTAAAATATCGCCCCTATTTAAGAAAAACTCCCTTCAGGTAAAATAGGAAGACACCTCTCCTGGATAGATGAAATAATGGCAGTGACGGAATGCGACAGGTTTCTCAAATGTAAAATGAACGTCTTTCGGAATTGTGCCTCGCTGTCTCTAAATCTCTAAATCACCGGAAAAGGTAAATTTTGGAGCTGCGTGTATAGAAAATTTTAAGAGATAAATCTCTTCTCGGCCTTTTCTCCAATCCTAACTCTTTTTACCTTGCTATACAACCCTCTCCACCTACTTCTTCCTGGTTTAATAATTTTCCCTGCATCAGCCGTTCTGTTATTTCTTCCGTAATTCGCTTCCGCTTTAATCACAGTCTGCTTCCTGCTTCCCTCTTTCGTTTTAATATTGTTCAGTCTCCCTTGTGTCCCTTCCATCCTCCTATCTTAAATTTGACCTGTGATGTAAATCACCTCCTATTCGAATGCTCATCTATCTCCTCAGAATTTATTCTAATTTGCTTGGCCTTGGCCTCCCGACCCCTTACTGTGCCCACTACATTCTTGCTCTTCCTTCTCTTTCTGTTGTTTCTATATTGGCTATCTTTATTTCTTCTGTTTTTAATCGATTCCTGATTTAACTTTCAAGTCCGTACGTTTCATTACTTGTTAGTCCTTTGTGCTGGGTAAATGTCCTGAGTTGACGTGCCAAAAAAAAAAAAAAAAAAAAACAAAACTGGATGCTTTTTACCGGCCTGAAAAAACAAAACAAGAAAACAATTTTTTTCTTTCTACTGATGACGAGCAAATGATATTACCAGATAAATTGTATTTATCTATGATCGTTAACTACGTGTAATTTTTAACAACTGAATCGAATTCGCTGGATTACCGGTGCAGAATAAATAAATGTGTGCACCGAAATTATCCTATTTATCGACTTTATTTCGCATTTCTTTCTTCTAAACGTTTCCTTTTGCTTCAGTTCACTTATTCGCGATGATTAACGGTTTAATCCTTTTTTCGCTCTCTCTCTCTCTTCGAGTTAAACGGGAACTAGCGAACAGCGAGGAAAATCCTAGATCAATTTTCTTTGTGCGGCTCTGTAAACTCACCCGCAAATTAAAGTTGTAATTTCAATATCGCAGTCTATGAATTCATTTAAGCTAAAGTCCTTTTTTATATATACCTACACCAAAAACGTGTTCCTAGATTGCACGATATTGATCTATTAGAACCGATTAACCAATATCGCTGGTTCAAAAATGATTACCCGGTAGAAAATAAAAATTTACCTAATTTCCTAGAACAGTTTAAGTCGGTGACCAGAGCAGCGTCTGTCTATTCTACAAGAAGAGTATATTATATTCATCAGTGTGACGCCTAGGTCAAAGACGACCCAGCGGTAGGAGTTGCATGACTATTTTCGGTCTTCTGTATACTTGTCGGAGAAAATAACGTTAGGACATGTTTTCGCATGAAATATTTGATTTTCTTATTCTACCATAATCATTCTGTAAGTTTAGTTGCATCATTTCTCTGACATGACTTTTTTCCAGTAAAATATTATTTTGATATTCGCACGAATTTTGGTTTAATAATTTTCTGAAATATTTTTCTTCGCTAAAAAACCATTTGTTGTATTTTCTGATTTCTTAGCGAGTGAGATAAAAACAGCTGGTGAAGGTGCGGTTGCAGATGATGGTCGCCATTATATGTACATCTCATCAGTTAATAAAGGCGTTACGAGATGAAAAGCTGATGAAGAGGAAAATAACTTTATTTCAGGCGGCAGTGTTCAAATTTTATCGATGACGCTAGCGAACACAGTAATCGTGATACCGATTGTGAAATTTCCGATGCTAACTTCAAATTGGAGGACAAGAAAGAAAATCCGAGCAACTGTCGGTGTGGAAAAAAAGCGTTTCAAGTGGTTCATCTGCTGCTTCGAGAGCTACATTTAAAAAGACCAACAAAGGAAGAGGTTGCAGTTTGCGTCCTTCTAGTTCTGATAATACGTTATACGTATAAGTATTCTTCAGAACTATCTGTTACGTACATTCGAAGCAGAAGATTATGTCGTAAAACGTATCATATTTGTACGATGTTGTAAGTGGTTTATTTTTTTTGCGCCTAAAATTGTATATTGTTGTTTTCGACGTTTCGAAAAATAGCGCTATTTTCGTTTTTTCGCCGATTGTACGTTTAAAAATACTCATATTTTTATGATAACTATTTCTTAGCTGATTTTCGGACCTCTATAATTTAAGCGACAGAAATATACCTCTACAGATATTTCGTTCAATACAAAGTTTACTTGATGATTGTAGGTGTACAAATAAATGCCTTAAAACCATGTAGCGTTTTTTTTAAATTGCTGGGAAAGTTTTTGAGTCAAAAATAACTCAACAATAATAAACTCTAAAATTGCGATAACGGTTGAGGGTTAACCTTCCCTCAAAAGGGGTACCACACAAGTACTTTATTCACGTAAATTTTGAATGCGTGAATTTTTTTTCCAGTTTCGGTATTATACCGACACGCAAACGATTGAACGATTACGTATCTTCCTAAATATTCATCTTTTTTATTACTGCATAAAATAACCGCCAAGATATAAACATAATCGCAGAGAAACTTAAGTGGAAGCTGTCAAACTGAACAGTATTTTGCTCATCACGCGTAAAACAATATATGTAATTTGTTGAAGTATAATATTATTTTGTTTCTAATGTTGAAACGAGTGATACGCTGCGTTTTAATGTAAAATATTTTTATCAACATTTGTTTCTTTTTGTTTTCACCGCTGATATAAAAACCAAACAATTGTGTAATAATATTGAAATCGATAATTTGTATTTGAAAGATGTAAGTAGGTTTTTTTTTAATCATGGTTATCAGATTTTTTTTTTTTATTTAAAAATAATTTGCGGGTCCCACGAGGCAATTGCCCGTCTACATAATTATATCGTTTATTCATCATATACATCATATTCGTCTTATATATACACCTATATATATATATATATATTTCTTAATTTAACTTAACTTTAATTTTTACTACTCTACGCCTAATTTTAATTCACAACATTTGTACCCATCGCACATCATACTACAATATGTTCACATAAGCCATAAGTAATGCAACTAAAACATAAGCACCAAACATTTTTTTTTTTTTTTTTATTACATCATTTATAAAACTATTTACTCTTTCAATCAATTACCCGTCTTATCGCTGTTCCTTTTCTACGACTAGCCATTTCTCATTCTTTGCACCACGCAATCAACCATATTTTTATTTTATCTTTCCATATATTCAAATTACATTCTTCTCTTAATTCCTTTGGTAAGTTACCTAGTAAATGACACTCGTAACTTCTTCTTCAACATTATCAATTTTATTATTAATCCCTTTAGGTCTTATAAAACATAAATTGCCATAGTTCCTAGTCGCATACACCTTTTCCGTTGTCGGTAATCTTATTTTTTCTGTTTTATACCTTAAATTATTATTCGCTTTTAGTAATTTCTGTTGGTAATATTTTTCTTTTTCAAGTCTTATTTCCTGTATTTCTTATATAGTTCTTTATATCTCCTATTAGTATTATTCCCTTTACATCTTTTGTACTATTGGTCTCTAATATGTATGAGATTTAATATTTTCCTATTCATCCAAGCTGCAATAGGATTGTATCTCCTTTCCCTCTTTGTCTGCCTAGTAAATTTGCAATCGTGTACTTATTCTTAATCACGGCACGCGTTCATTCCTATAATTGATCCTTTGAACATTCTTATCTTATTGTGTTACTCCCTTTCCCTTCTCACAACCTAATGTCTCGCTGGAGTCATTAGATTTTATTATTATTAGTTCCTCTTCCTACAATATCGCCGTTGTTTGCAGTAAGTTGTGCTGGTATGACGTATAAAAAAAAAAAAAAAAAAAAAAAAAAATTGCAATCGTCATAAAGTTTATTAAATATTACTTTTAGATTGGTTACTACTTCTTCAACTCCTCTCTTCTCTAGCAGATCCTGCCAGTTATAAGTATTTACTTTATCTTTTAACAAGTTTTCATTCAGAGAGATTTCACGTGTACTAACGTTCTTCATGTCGTCGTCTTTATCTACACATAGTGCACCACAAACTATGTAGTGATCTGAAATTTTTGTCTTTATAATGCCCGCCATTACTTTCTCTGTTGCATGTCTAATAAAGATGTTTACAAGATTTGGAAATAAAACCTGCTCTTACCTCTTCTTTAGTTGTTCCTTTAATTAGCCGATTCCACCGTGTAAAATATTCAGAAACTGATCATTTATTTTACTCCTTGAATCAGTGTGTTAATATTGAAATCACCGCAAATAATAAATTTTGTATCCCGATCTAGACTCTTCAGATTTTCATCGAATTCCTGTAGAAAGTGACCAACGTTGTTACTCGGTGACCTATAAATTTCCATTAAGTAAATTTTTTGATTCTTTGTTAGGCTTATTTCTACAGTAATGATATCAGCAGCGGAATTGCCCGCGTGAACCACCTTTAGCTGAACGCCTTTGACGCCAATATCATTATTCCCCCATTACGGTTAGATGGTTTCCCAATTACACATTTCTCATAACCCTCTATGTTATAATATTTAGCCTCGTGCTTTTTGATGTTTATTTCGGTAAGAACTATTACGCTAACATCCTGTTTATGATTGATAACTCATCCCAATTGCATCTAATGCTTCGAATGTTTAAATGAATTATTTTAATAATATTCTTATTATTTTCCTCTGTCCCGTTAAAATTTCTTCTTATGTCTGCGTTCCATTTTTTTTATGTTTTCGTATTCGTTACACTCAATTTTGTGACAGAACTGTAATAGAGATGTCATTTGGTTGCATAATCATTTTCCTATTTAACTTAAGTTCAACTTTTCGAACAAGAATAGATTTAAAACTGCCAAACCAGGATTTATATGAGGATTAAATTCACAATCATGCCTTCGATTCGCATCACACTTATCACTCTAATAATTTGATTATAATTATATACATATACTTAATAAATTCCCTACACCTAAGGTAAGTACATAATAGACATGTATTCAAGTATACACACACGCCTACACATCTACACGTATGTCCACATCTATAACATAGCACCTCCGCGCGCCAAAATCTAAAACTAAACAGTACGGAACGGAAATAAAACATAAAAGATAATAATAAAATATGTATATCGTCACACACGAATTTCGCATACACCTCGCACATTAGACGAACGTGTAACATTTAATTGTAATAGCGAGAAGGAGTGATTTTTCTTAGTATCTGGCCACTAGTTTTAACCCCACCGTCAACTTCATTGCTAAATACCCCCCCCCCCCCTCCCACCAAATCTTGAATATTCCATCGACAGCTGATTTGTTTTAACGACAGTTTTTCAAAAATTCACTATGTGTAGTCAGTAGTGCAATGAGACCGTACCATACGATAATCACTTTGACCGGTTTCCAGTGAGCAACATACATAGTCTAGCGATAGATAAATTCGGTCAGAATCGTTGCATAAAAACAATTTTTCACATAGGACAAAGTGGTAACAATTTCAAAACGTGCGTATTAAACCGCGTCAGACAAGAAAATAGCCACGGCTGCATAAGTACACTGTGCAGAAGTGGATTTATCAGATTACCACGTGTATTATCGTTCGTTTGATGAAGGCGGAGCACAGTGCGTCGCAGATTCTGTGGTCCCTAAAAGTACTTAAAATCAGTGAACGAATGTCGTGCCTTGCAACGTTTCAGGAAGTCAGCGGATGTAATCGATAGAACGAGAGCCGGTCGGTCACGTGATGCGAGAACAAAAAAATGTCGTTCGTTTACGAATCAATCGCTGCATCCTAAGAAAGCTGAAAATAAAGGCGAGGGAGATGAATATCGAGAACGATCTCGCGCATTATCCGCGATGACTTACACGACTCATCTCTTAACGAGTCAGATTAACGGCAATACCGTTTGAAAGATCGAAAAAGTGGAAACGCTCGCACGGCGCGCAGACACGCACAAAAAGTTACTGACAAAAAAAAGTTTACGACGGCTGAAAAGTTTAATAAGCAAAATGAGATCAGATGCTTACCCGGTCGTCGTGTGAAAAGGTTCCCCACACGTTCGACGGGGTCATCGCCGCAGTTCCATCATGGTTTAGTGGGGCGTGTTGTCGGGTTTAGCGCCCATTCCTTTTTGCAAAGCAGGCGTAAAAACAGGTGCGAAGGTATGTGTGCAGATATAGTTCTGGTTAAACCTTTGAACGACACTTTTGGAGTCGACTGGGTGTTCAGCAAAATTCAACATATGAAGCGAAGTTAGTTCAGCGTGGCTGCAAGACAATGTCCCCTGCTTCATAGCAGCTTCAGATTGGCCCTCCGCTAGTCCAGATTTAAACCATTTGGACTAATGGAATACTCTCGAGAGGAAATGGCCTGTCACAAATGTCATCCAAATTTGGAGTCCCCGAAGAGAAGATTATACAATAGGCAGCAGGGAAAATTTCCCCTGAAACATGCATACATGCATTGCCCGATGGCTGGAGAGCGTTTATCGTTGTGCATCGCCAGTGAAGGCGGTAATTTTGAATAATTGATACATGTTTTTAATGAAAAGGCTACGTACTTTTCAAATAGATTTTTTTCGGAATTTGCATCGTGTGTGTCGTTTTTGCGATACGTTCGTTGAAAGTACTGACAGCGTATTTACGGCTAGACCGTGCACATTTTAAACGTAAAGCTGCGTTAAATATACATGTGTCTTCGTTGGGAAGTTTCTCGATATTATTCCAACGTCGTCGGATCTTGGAGTTTTTTTTTTTTTTTTTTGAATTCATATTACCATCGAGCAATAACTTGTTTCGTAGGAAAGTAAGACTAACCTTGTATGGACGCCAGAGTTCAAACAGGCATGATATCTAAACGCGTTGTTCTTTATAGAAGCGCTAAATGATTGGCAAATGTTTTGAATTTTTCTTAACAGCTAAATGTTCTTCTTATTTTCGGTGCTTTTTGTAACTGCCTCTCTACAAGTAAAGGATTATCGAAAATCAACGGCGTAATTCTCGTAACGATATTTTAATATATTTTCCGGATAATATTTAATTAAAAGTTTATAGAATTTTGAGGTAACTGAATGTTTCGCAGCTTTATTTATTAAATGCGATTATTAAGTTTATCGATATCGTTACGAGAATTACGGCGTTGATTTTCGATAATTCTTCTGAAGAACCATATTCCTGACTTCGTTGGTATAAGACAGTGATACTTTATCTGGCGCGCTTTCGAAAGCGGAACTAGTTTTATTCTGGCGAAATCCGTTACGTTACATTTAAAATTACGTAATGCTTATATTCAATTTTGTATCAAATGCGTTTTAAGGGACAGCTCAATTCCTTTTTTTCCATTCGCTAAATTGACAGCTGTGTTTATTAAGCCTTATTACGGTGCCACTAATTGCCATGATGAGGCGCGATGTAACTTTTTATCATTCCCGTATTGTACATATTTTAAGGTCGGTCAAATCAGGCCCGCTGCTTGCGCAATTGAATGCCAGCATGTCAGCTCTCTTAGGAGATAATATATTTAGATTGCGGGCACTGTAGGCCTTTCAACTGGCTCCTTAGCCTTCGAGTGAATTAGGAGGGGGCCTCCAGCACTCTCGTATTTGAAAGTTTCCCACCTAACGATAAATCTACGTCAGAGATCACTACAAAAATGTAAATAGTTGACCAACGACGATCTGTATGCCGTGCAGGTGAACTTGTAGACAGGCAAAATAATTCTTGAAATATTGCTAATCGCTATTGTTGCAAATTGAATTTTCTCCGGCATTCGCGGATGTTCGCTTCCATCGTGAACCGTGAAACCTCTTAAATACGATATCGAATTATCAGCGAGATGTGAGGACTTGATTTGTTCTCACCGCGATGATAATGCTACCGTAGCTCACATTTTCCAGCAACTGTTACGTTAACACTGGGAAATCAACGGAATTTATTTGTATTATTAGTTTTCCTGATGCTGGCCACCGCGGTTCCCCTTGATTTTAGTTATTTACGGGCCGCCATAATTCTTCCGTTATAGCGATAATTACTTACTGCATATTAGTAACTGGTCTGATTTAGATGCAGGGTTGCGTTCTTTTGGTTAAACCGAAGCGTGTCGACAGTCGATTTTAGAAAATTGCGCGAGCGATAATAGTTCCAGAAAATACCGAAAATGTTATAATAATTCAATTATATAAATTCGCAAACCGACATGTTTCGCAGTAACAAAAGTAACAAAGTTATTCGAAAGGTATACACGAAAAAGTAGCAATAACGTGTCGATATTTAACCGCAATTCCGAAGCATGTCGGTAAATTTGTGAATTTATAATCGAGAATTATATTCACATTCTATGCGTCTACAGGAATAGGAGAATTAACAATTTCCTCTTGGGTCCAAGCCACTGGCATGCTCCGAGAAAAAGAGAAAAAATAATTTTTAATTCGGTTGTTTCCGGTAGTTGCACGCTGCAAACGCGGTTAATTCTACTGTAGCGCCTTAAAATTCGATATTGCTTTTCAAAAAAGAACAATTAGTCCATTAGCCAATGATTAATGCCGGATGTTTTTTTCCTTTTTTTATTTTGCTATTTTTCTACGAATCACGTGATAGCCGTCGCGGTTTTTATTTTTAATGGCAGAAAAAATTGCAACGCTAGACAAAGAGACGAATCTCGTTAGAGGATCGCTTCAGAAGAAATCAAATGCATCAACGGCAACCGGAAACTGAATTAAATTCTCTTCTGGATTTATCGTATCCGGCTGGAGTTTTAAAGTCGCCACGCCAAAGCTTATTATCAGAGTTACGGGCAGCTGATAAAACACCGGTGTGATCGAGAGTTGTTTTATTAAAAATATCGGGGTTTCGGTTTCCAATTACGAACTTTACGATAACACTAACGTCTGAAAGTAGATAGATTTTCGGAAATCCAAGAACCCTTTAATCCGTGCGATGCAAAATAATAATTAATATACATGTAATATGTAACTTTATAAATTTAATGTTTCAGTTTAATATCGCGTAGTATTACGAATAGATAAGTTTTAAAATTATCAGTTTTTTCCCTCGTGCATAAAAGGAATTTGGGTGGGTTCTTAAAGCGACATAATTTTTTTGTGAACATTGTTCGTTGATAACGATACGTAACAGTGCCGAACCGTTATATCAGAGACGGTGTATACTCATAGATGCGTCAAGAGTTTTAACAATGTTACCTTCTCGCGTAGTTTCAATGTTGCTTTAGGAGATGCTAATGAGTTCTATAACTGCCGTTACCATCGTACGTCGGAACAGCATGGTCAACTTCAGCGAACTCAACAAGATTATCATGAAGTAGTGCGGACGACATATCAGTGTAACTTAGTATGCCCGATGAACTTTGACTGCAGTCTCATTATCATAGAGCGCGTAGTGTGTGTGTGTTTGCTGAATTATTACCGAAATCTGAATTGCCCTGAAGCTCTTTTTCACGCAGTTCTACCTTATACGCAAAACGGTATCCGGTTTTATTTGCTTAGTTTTCGCCTGAAGAAATTTAATAACGGAAATCCGCAGTTTAGCTGGTCGTTCATCTTTGACGCCAATTCAAAAAAAAAAAAAGGCTTTACGATCTATAAAATCTGCTAAAGATGTAGTAACTCTCGAATACTTTTCTCCCTCTATAAATCGTATGCCTTTGCTAACTGTTGATTTTCGCGAATCTAATAAAAACGGCAGCTCGCGCCTTCACTTTTATTATTAGTGAAGTTGGTAGGCGAGTGGAATCTTTACGACACCATTTTTATTCCTCACGCACGGTGCGTTACTAGCGGCCAGATGGTAAAGGGGAAACAACGTTCGTAAGCTTTTCCAGTGGCAGGCGTGCGCACTAATTAGAATGACGCGCCAATTGAAAAAAAGCAAAGAAACGGGAAACAGGATAGTTAGAGTTTGTCGCGCTTTGCAAATTAGCGCATACCGGTGCGGTTTCGAAGAGACTACTAAATAATAATTCGATTAGTACTTTAGCAGCGACAGAAAAGTCACCCGTCGTTGAAACAGGTGTTAATAAATAAACCGATAAACACCTGCTGCCTTTAGTAGTAGAGCAACGCATTTCTCGCATTTCACCAGTGGCAACATTTGACTCTATTAACCGTACATCGAACGAGGAATAATTCAATTTCAGCGGAATTCGCTTAAAATTTAAAGCGTGTGATAAAGCAAAATTACTCAACTATAATTTTATTTTTATTCGAACCAACTTTTCGCCATTCTGCGAGCAACATGTGTCAATAGTTGGGGAACGGGATAAAAATCATTTAAATTTCAATAGCCTTACAAACTTTTCCGATTTATTCATTTGTATACATCGCAGCTCTGGGCAGTTTTACAGTTTATCGATGAATATCATAATCATATACTTCATTGCTGAGCGTCGGCGACTACCTATTCGTACATTCTAGCTGTACAGACGTAGGCATAGTGTTTATAGCAATTGTTAGACGCAACGCTATTGTACACGCAAGGCTACATTCGGAACTGATATTGTGATTGTTTGATTTATCGATATACAAATGCAGAGTCTCGTGTGTGTTTTGTTATGTACTAACTAGCGCGCCTACGATGGTATAGGTGGCGGTTTGTTATTACCTTCCATATGATTTTATTAGCTATTATTTTGTAAATAAAAATAAGGGAAAAATACCAACTACTCAGTTGTATAACTACATCGCGTTACATCCGCTCAACACTACATGTACTAAGCCTTATCGCCATAATTTTATTTATAATTTTGTTCATTTGTAAGTTCAGGGTAGATTCGGCGTTTTCTGTTCTTTAACTTACAGTGTCGGTAATAAGTTTTGCATTATTACTCTACGAGACTGAATAATAATTTAAACCACCGCAGCATATTTTATAAGAATAAAACAGAACTTCGTAATTTATTATCGAGTAAAGTACATCGAAAAATGCGTTAATTTTTCGATTAAAATGTTTTATTTCTTATTAAAAATGTCGCTTTTAGCTGTTTTTACTTTTTTTTCCGGTTTCACGACAAAATTTCCGACTTATTCTCGGTTTTCCGTGTTTTTCCTGTTTCCCCATTAGGTGGCCACCCTGCCTTGCCCGTAAAGAGATAGAACAATGGTGGTCACACGGGTGACAAGGAGAGAAATAAGGTTTTTTTTTTTTTGTGATTTCATAAGTACGTATTATCCCACGACATACTTGACAAAAAATAAAAAACAATAATAACCTTGTCTTTTTTCACCAAAGTTAAAATTTTCGTGCATCTGCTCCAACCTTATCGTTTTGAATATGTAATTTTGTGTGCGTGTGTGTTTATGTGAGTATTTTCTTTGCACGTAACTATAAAAAATACGTAAAAATCCCCAAAATATGCATTTATTTGTACTATTAAATTAGTGTATTTCGGATCTACAACCCTTGAAACGTCCAGATACGAAGGATCAAAGCGTTAGCTGCGAGCAAAAAAAATCTGCATTATATGCAAAATCCGAACCCTAGTTATACATATGTTAAAAAACGAATTTTCATTCACAATTTGCACATATGTGTAACATTAATTATTTGTAAATAAATATAAATAAATATAAAATAAATTCACTAACAACTTTTAAAAAATTATAAAAAACACTTTTTAATCTTCTTGTCTGACCGGTTTCGTCTGCGATCAAGAAAATTAAAATGAGTTTTATATGATTTTTAAATGTTTATTATAAAGTTTTTAATGGTTGTTAATGAATTTAATTTATATTTATTTACAAATAATTAATGTTATACATATGCGCAAATTGTGAATGAAAATTCGTTTTTTAACATAATTATAACAGCTAGTAACTGCAACATTTGGACAAAATTGTTTACTTATTTAGTTAAAATAACCTTGTGACATTAGCGTTTATTTAAATTTATTTCTATATATATAAATATATATACATAATAATAATGAAGTAAGTCCCGTACCCTTAGCAGGACGCCGGGTATTGTGAAATTAAGCTTTTCATAATGTACTAAGCCCAACGGCACTAATGAAAGTAGGAGGGCCGGTTCCTTTCTCTCGACCGCTTTTATTTTCCCAGATTTCTCTGGTTCCCGGCTCAATTTCGGATTAGGTATATACTTGGGAGCGATTCGGATCTGGAAGGAGACAAGTCTCGAACTTGTGTCCTTTGATTTAGTAGCGAAGCACCTTTACCACTAGGCTACGCGCTTCCTTTGTATACACAAGTACCTGGCGTACCGAGCAATTGCTTGGCTCACAAAATCATGCCGTCCTTAGAAATACATGTATATAAAAATATTAAATATAAACTATTTATATACAAAAATTTTAACTTTATTCAAGTTCACAAAAAAAAAAAAATATTTTAAAACTAATTTATGAATTTAAAGCCTCTTTCCATACAACAATGCAAACAAAACAGTTCAGTATCTTTTTCTCCTTTGTTTATTAACCGATTTTTTTTTTTGTTTAGTAGCTATTAAAAAACAGTTTTTGTTTCTTATTTAAATATAAAATTGATATAAAAAATGAATTATTCTTATCGAGAATTGATTGTTTTTAAAATTGAAAAATGAAATCGCTATAGCCAGTAAATCTGAATAAATAATTGTTTTACGATTTACTACTGAATTCGTAAAGAACCCTTTAAACTCGCGAAAACAAATTTTACCGCGGATTAGACACCTTGAAAGATCGATTTATTGGCCCAAAATCCCGTTAGTGTGCAAATTTCGTGAAAATCGTTGGAGCCGTTTTCGAGATCGAGGGACGTAAAAATATATTTATATAGACCCCCTTGCTTGTTCAATAATAATAGATTAATAGAAAAAATAAAAAAAGAAGTCGCTATAATCAGAAAATATGTTCTTATTAAAATGTTATATTGGCTTTTTTCATAGTATACTAAATCTTAAGGTGTCATTTAATATTAACAAATGAGGGTTTTTAAATTGTGATTTACTGTTATCTTATTGAATTTATTTTTCTTTCAATTATAATGGTACTGAACTGTTTTGTATTACAAGTGCATACAAAAGTGTATGTTCTCAAATATACAATGAACGAACGTGTGTATATAAGAGTAGAAAAAAAAAGTTTTGAAAATATGCAAATTCGTATATGTTTTCCTTAAATTTTTAATAATAATTATGGTCGAATTTTGACCAACGAGCGAACACTAGTATTTATATATCTATTACTCGGCAATTTTGGCCTCGCAAGGGGCTGCGCCCCTTGATCCCTCTTGCTTTCATTTCTGTCTCTTTCTCTTCTATACTTTGTATAAAATGATCAAAATTTACAATGTAATTCTTACTGGTATCAACACAAAAAAAAATAACCTAACATTTAACTTTCATTATATGAAATTAAACATTTTTTCGTTACATTTTTCGTTACATATTTCGTTACACAAAATTGTGACATTTTTTTAAATAACAATAATAAAAATCCTATAAAATATAGCAAAGGTTACATAAAATTGGTACATTTTTTTGAGACATTTTTTGAAACATTTGTTCTAAGAATTACATTGTGATTAATACATATATATATATATATATATATATATATATATATATATATATATATTTATGTATGTATGTATATGAAATTTAGTAACCGAAACTTTACAATAACGATGGAAATGATATTTTCTGTTGTGACGGGGTAATAACGTGGGAGATGTCGTTGTTTTATATTTTGAAAGTAGGAGAAAGAATTAATTTAATTAGATCAACCTTTCCGAAAATGCAAAACTACTTTTATCGACTATTATGGAGAAAATTACGGAATAAAAAATGTTTCCATGTACTAAGCGAAGCATCGGACTGCGTGTAAAGTTTTATTCGATAACACTTCAACTTTAAACTCTGATAACGGACAAAAGGAACCATCAAGGGAAAAAAGCAATATAAGGCAGTGTTAAAAGATGGGAAAAGAGGTGCACTTAAATAATTTAACCGGCGATGATTCAGAAGCAGAAAATAAAAGGTATTTTAATTTCAGTTTATTTTTAAAATTCCATTTCAATAAATGAGCCGGGGCCACGCATGAGAGTTACAAGTTTTATCAACGTGTACACACATACATAAACGTGCGAACCAGGCCCGTTTTCTGTTTGTTTTGACGATTGTTGGGTAACAATATATTTCAATTTTATCTGCGTACATTACTTTCATTATTAATGTTACAGCGATTTCTCAGTCGGTTCCGAGGCTTCCGAATTTTTTTGGGGTGCTTTACCGTTACGACTTTCCTTTTCCATCTCATTCACGAGCGGCGGCCTGTCTGTGTTCTATAATCTCTCTGTTTGACTTTCTCTTCACCCGTTTCCGTGTCGAAAATTTTTACTCTGTCACTTTCATTTTGCTTATAGTCGACGTTTCTGAACCAGGTACGCTTTGTTAAAGATTAATCCACCCTTCACTCTGTTACAGCTGAGAAAGATTAACTTTTTTCAAGACAAATACGGGCAATTCTTTTTTGGCTGCATTATATATGGTAAATTAAAAGTGCGCGTAAAAGGTCAGACCATAAAAAGAAAGAAGATCGTTCTGGATTTGCCGATAGCAATTTTAAAGGAGTATTTAATTATTTCATCGAATTTAGGGCGTCTAAATTCCGCTATAATGAAAATGAGAGAGAGACTCTACGGTGTAATAAGTTTTATTTCCCCTCGCTCGATTGTTGGTGAGATCTTTTTTAAACGATTTATTTTATTTGATAAACTGTTTTTATTCTTTTTGTTATCGCGGTATTATCGTTAATTATTTAAAACCGGCACTTTTGTAATCGCTATTCCTATGGTTTTTGATTGTATTATTTGTTTACTTTTTAAAGGGTACATTCTTATAGATCAATTTTTAGAAAAATCTTTTTTTGCTTTTCTTCCATTTTCGAATTGTTTCGAAAATGGAGTTCCGTCCCGCTGGAATAAATAAAAAAAAAAAAGCTTTGTTTATTTCTTGAATTCAAAAAAAAAAAAAAGTAGAAGACAACAAAAACAAACATTGCAATATAACGAGAGCTGCTGTTAAACCTCAAATTCCATCCGTTCAATCGGCGGATGATTCGGTTAATAGTATTATCGATTATGGTCTGTAACTATTTTTTTCAATTTACATCTTCAACTCCCATTTCTGACTAACGTTAATTACTTCGACTGCAATGAAACTAAATAAAAAACCAACAGAATTTCAAAAAAAAAAACTGACCAACACCTCATTTTTTGTCTTTTAATCACGCAAGACCGTACAAATTTGAAAAATTCTTAACAAGAGTGGGAAGTTCGCGCCTATCATTCTAAACTTAGCGAAGACGAATCCTCTAAATCTTTCGGAAAGAATAGGATTGCTGCGTACGCTTCTTCATCTAATTGTTTCTTGCCGAATGAATCATTCCTACATATAACATCAGGCATATATTCCGAACTTCCTGTTATTCCGTTGCAACATTATTATCAATGCTTATCTTTCTTCTTTGGAAGAAGACATAATGGAGCGTATTTTCTCTCTTATTCCTGTCGTTTCAGTTCAAAGAAAAACCTATAGGGAACTAAGTCTTTGACTAAATCGGTCAAAGTCTCTTCCTTGCTAGCCCCGATTTTCATCTATATATTCATGAAGTTGTCTCCGATATTGAATCCCCTATTCAGTACGCTAAATATTCCCTTTTCCGGCACCTTGTCAAGCATTAAGCATCGGCAGTTCTCGGCTCCCGTTTCCTGTAAATGGTAAGAGAAATCATTACGAAACTGATCGTCAGTGCCCGGAATGAATTAGACAAAATTAAATTAAAAAAGTAATAACGTACGAAAATATTTCTTATTCGGAGGTCCGGAAACTCGGAAACTTTTAAGTGGTACGTATTATTTCTTTTACTTCGCAACATACACGGCCATCGAATTGCATTAACGAAACTTTGGTCTAAATTACCGTCGAATAAATCGCTATCGCGCCACTGCTAATTATTCAGTTTTTAAATAAGACATTTCTCATTTAGTCGGAAAAAATAACTCATCGTCAATTCGATGGATCTTTAAGCAGAACACATTGCTTCTCACTAGACTTTGAATGTTAAGTAATGTTTTTTGTTCGCAATTATTTTTCATGAAGAATCTATATTTCCTAAAGGCACGTATAACAGTCGTCATACAATCACATCGAATTGTGATAATAGATACGTCGGGGTTCTCTGGTAACATTAATAATTCCTCGCACAGTCCACAATCTTCGGAACATTCTCTCTCTCTTCCTTTCTTTCTGGTATAATAATTTCAACAAACACCCGTCATCAATCTCCTCATTAATTTTCCGCTTGTTGCTGTAGAAGTAAAAGCTTAAATGTAAAATTCTAATTTTTAACAGGATAGTAACGTGGCATGATCGTTGAAAACGCTCCGGAATTTAGAATGTAATTAATGAGTACCGAATTCAATTGTCAGTCTGTTTCTTTTTTGGCGCGTTAACTAAGCACCTAATTCCCCGCGGAAACGAAATAGGACAAATCGTTAGTTCAGATATTGAAAATATGAAGAAGAAACAACGGCCGATGACAGATAAAGAAATATGAGCGCCGAGAATAAGAAAGAGGAGGCCTACGTTTTAACAAATGAGAGAATTCAACGGAAGGGAAATACATTCGAAAGAGGAGAAGTAATTTAGGGCACGAAAACAAGAGAAACGTTTAAAATAGCGCGCGAGAAAATAATCGAGAGAACGACATGATAGGGAAGCAAACAAAGGGCAAATAGGAAGAAAGATTGTAGACGGATGGGGACAGAAAGAATAATTACGACAGAAACAGTATGAAACTGTCGAAAAATATAACGGTAGCGCGGATTCGTGATTTTACGTGCAAACATTTTAGAGAAATGCTTAGTATGACGTGGAAATTCACGATACTTTTACGTGATGGTCGAAGTGCACGCCGTCGAAGTCTCCGAAATAATTTCAAAAAAAGAAAAAACAAAACAAAATAAAAAAAAAAAGGGTGAATGAGATGATGTGGCTTAAAAAAAGAAAAAAAAAAAAAACGAAGAAAAGAAAATCGGGTCGTTCGCGATCTTCGGTACTGCGCAGTTTGCAGTTGAAGAGTTTTTCTGGTAGGGGGCCTGTGTTTCGAAGTAAAATGTGAACGGTACATTAATTTCTGCGGAACGGTCATCGTATTAAATTAAGGCGAGCAGGAGCGCAGTCAATATTTACGTTTAACGAAATAATATTTTGACTGGCGGGAAAAAATTTAATTTTATGCAGATAATAAATTTGCCTAGGACGCAGCACTGGAAGTAAGGCAGTATCATCGGCCGGGGGAGCGATTCTGTTATTTTACATCGCATCCGCTGCTGAAAAATTTCGCGACAAGGCTGCCAAGCAAGCGAGCGAATTAAGGGCGACAATAAATTGATAAGGTTTAATTGAAAACGGGCCCTTCTCTCGACCATGAAGCTATGACCGAGTAGCTCTTTGGTAATTTTTCGCTTTTCGAACTACATCGAACAGGCAGACGAGGACGCGCCCGCATTGCAAACAGTTCTGTTAGCGGCGAGAAACTTTCCGAGAGAAGAACATTACAATTGTTTACAATAACGGACGTATTAAATAACCGCGTGTAGCTGAACTGCAGTTGGAAGATAACTGAATTACGGACGGAGGAGAAATTTATTTATCAAAAGAAAAACTATAAGGATAGAGGCGGTAGCACGAAATGTCCTGTCGCGCACATACGCTGAGCCGCGGTAACCTCACCGAAGACTTCTTATAAGAAGGCCATTTCGTCGAACTGGCCGACAAAGGCAGCTCGTCATTGCCGAATTTGATAAGGCTTCAAAAATACTTCCTTCACTCGCTTTTCAAAGCGCCGGAATTTATTTTACAGTCTGGTCGTTCGAATCGATCATTCAATCAATAAAATAATTGGAGCTGCTATTAAGGTCCTACCCACATATAAAACAGTTCTTTTCATTATGCACTTGAACCTTTTTGAAGGAAATATTGTGCGGTTATTTTCTTTCCCCTTTCGGTCTATTTTTAGAATTCGATCTGTCGGCTATTCAACGACCTGAGTTACGAGACAACTCCTGACAATGTCAGTTCGGCTAGCCAAACATCTTAAAACTCTGCAATAGAAGCTACTGATCCATATATATATATATATATATATATATATATATATATATATATATATATATATAAAACATATATAGTCGATAATTTTTCTCAACTAGTAAAGTAAAGTCCCATCTATCCTTGATAAGATATTATGGATTGTGAAGTCAAGCTTTTCATAATGTACTTAAGGGTCTAATGAATCTGATGAGAATACAAGGGGACCAGTTCGATTGCTTTCTTTTCCCGAATATTTATTTTCTGTTCGCCTCATCACCGAGAAGAGAGCTTCTTACAAAAATACAATTTTCCAGCATCCTCAACAGTTTCCTGTCACTAAAAACATCTCCGCGCGTGATTTTTTTTTTTTTCTTTATGTTTTTCGAAAAAATGTTCCGCGACTTCCGCTAAAAACTTTATATTAGCGTAATTCCGTTATATTTATCATTTGGTTTTTTCCGTTGAAGCGTTTAAATAGTCGCTAACGAGGATGGGCTTTTTCATGCGACATACGTTTGTTGATCATTATTTGCTAGGCGAATTAATGTATTGATGCTATATTTCTTCGTGTTTTTGTATAGGAAAAAAATGTGTACCATGCGCTTCTATTAAAATTAGTAAATGAAAAAGTCCCGTACATATATTCTCGATAAAGTTCCGACGACAGTAGGAATTAAGCTCTCTTTTCATGATGCACTTACGATCTAATGAAGACAAGTGGCGGCCAGTTTATTTCTTTCGTTCGCCTTCACTGTGCTCGATTTTATGCTACAAGCGATATTCGATTTCAGATTGAATATTTGACCGACTTAAATCCGAAACAAGAAAAGTTCGTGGCCAGGCACCTAAAAGTGGAAAACTGAAAGGCGACAAACGACGAAAATTAGGGAAAGCTCGGTTGATGAGGCGAAAAAAGGGAATCATTAGGAACATACGAATGTTTAATTTTATAGCACAGTTCGCATTCAGATATGTATGAGCGGAAACTTTAGAAATGAAATGGCAAAGAGTGGTATAAAAAGTGTATAAGAATATTTGGGAGACGGAAATACCTCTAAATTTAATACCTAAGATTGCAAAATTTAACATATGGCGAGTAATTTATCTTTGAAATTGGGAATGTCAAGTTTACAAAAAGAGCAGATAGTAATACGGATGTTAGAGGATTGGGAAAAGATAGAGCAGTAACCGTTAGAGGATGTCTTATTAGCGGTTGAAGTAGAAACAATATCGGCAGCTCAAAAGGAAACACACTGTAGAATGAGTGGCCTCGGATAAAACACTGTTACGGACCAGGACTGAGCGTGAAGTTAGAGTAATATTTGTTAAGACGATTAGGAGACGTTTGGAATAGTGTTTACGAGAGCAAGAAACCTCATGTAAGAGGAAGATGAATTACTAGAGTTTTTCTGCCGTTCCCTATTTAGGATGAAAGAAGGGGAATTACAGGAAAGTTGGTCGAATTGAAAAGCTTAGAAAAGGTAAAATTTACTTTGGCAGATAGCTTTTGTCTTAGAAAACGTTTTTTAAGCTCGTGCTTATGAATTTTAACCTGTTTTCTAATGACTCGAGAGCTTCCATTACGGGAATAGTTCTCCTCTTCACGGTGCAAAAAGGTAGAAAGAAGGGCCGCTTTGTTGCGTGACGGTACATTCTGAGGAGTAGTAACCAGCAGCTTACAAGGAACAAGAAGTTTTGTTACGACAAAACACGCTGAAATGTTCAAAGCTATGCTAGTATATCAGTCATAGGAATAAATGAGAAGAAAAAGAATGGAGCCATGAAACCTAACCTCGATGACAGGAATTGGGACAAAGAAATTATCGGTGGTGCTTTTCTGCAATCTACGAATATTAGAGATAGGTATAATATAATAGTTGGCCAGCAGTTCGTCAATAGAAAAAGATCCGACGGAATCTCATGGATTATACGACGTGATTGTCGGATGAAAGATCGATTTGTTTTAGTTCTTTATGCGTTTTTTCTGAGAGAATAAATTTATTGGCCTTTATGATGCCGTAAAAGATGATTTTATTAAGTATTTTCCCAATTTGGGAATAACTTCTTTGTAAAACATTCTGGCCGCAGTGACATGGAAACAGACAACATTCTTACTTTCCGAGCTTTTAACCGGAACGACGATTTCCCCTTCACAGTTGTCGAGGAATGTAATTAAAGCGAAGTTAGAACTCTGTGGATTTTCGGTGTTAATTAAATTGGACGGGTTGCTATGTGAAGATGTAGCATTCGCATCGATTTGATTAGACATTGCCGGATAGTTCAGAAGAAATAGTAGAACGATTTTCAGAAGAAAAGGACGGAGATGATATTTCAGATGATTTGGATTTATTTAATGATTTTTTTGATGTCCAATACAGTTTTAGCAGAATGACGGAAATTGTTCGCGGGAAGTTTGCCGCCTCCGTAGGACGCTCTGACATTTAGCTGATCTGACAAAAAGGAACAGAAATGACGACTAAAGAAAAATCGAAGATGCAATTTAAGAAAAGAAAAAGAAACAAACAATACTAGTAATCGATAATAATAATACGAATACGCTATAATTGATATAGTAAAATAGAAATAAATGTAGAGAATAGAAAGATAAAATGAACGATCTTTACAAGCAGAAAAACCACCGAAGCAACACGTACAAACTTTATCGAAAAATTTCTTTCTTAAATAATATCATCGAATTCGGCCTTTATAATCAAAATTTATGCGCGAACGGATAAAGAAAAAAGGTAACATACCGAAAGAACATATAACTCATTTTTTTTTTTTTTTTTTTTTTTTTTTTAGGGTCGGAAAAAGAGGAATAAGGTTGTTGTATATTAGCGACGTATGTTTCATGTTTTCATTTTTAATATTTGTTCGGGTATAATTTTTGATTAGAACAATTTAAATGATTCTCTATTTATTTGAACGCGAACTAATGGGTTTATGATCATCGGAAACCAAAGCCCCATTCCGTGATCATTGAAATAAACACATGAAAGGTGAACAAAAGTGATTTTGAAATATTATTAGTTTACCAATAGGAACGTAAATACTTTTGATAAAAAAAAAAAAAAAAATTAAAAGATTAAGAAGAAAACGAATATGCAACAGCCCCGTAGCACCATTCACACCACTAATGGAAATTTAATAATTTTTTTTCATTTTTCCCCGTTTTCCTCACCCGATTGTCCTCTTCACAGTTCTACCACTACTCCTATAGGTACGTAATGCAAACCACACATATTTTTTGAATGCCCCGCCCTTGCTTCTGAACGCACTACTTTATACTCCAAAGTAGCCGGTCTTCCTGCTCCTTATAATTCCTCCTTTATCCTATCACTAGCTATAATACCTGTACGTCAATCTTTTCTATGCTCCAACTCTAATCGTCTCTCGATTTAACTCCTTATTTTAACTTTTTTAGTTGACGGGCCAAAGCCGTTCCCAAAAAATAAAAAATAATATTATTATTTTATATCAAAAAAACATGTAATAATTTAATAAAAATGCGCTGAAGAGTAAGAAATAAAAAGGTATTTCTAATACGGTAAAATACACTACATACCTATTAACGACACCAATACCTTAATTATGGTCTCGGTACAGCAAATGTTGATTGCAATTAGAAAACCATATTAAATGAGTATAATGCTACAATTACTCGTTTTCCATAAGCGACGTATTGAAAACAGCGAGAACATTTAATGCGGTTTTTTAATTGTTGCAATTTAGTGTACCGGTATTAATGTTGCTCAAGAACAATCGTATTATTCTCTTTTATGGGTATATTTTATACCGTATAAGATTAACTTTCATCGGGTAATTATTTTCCTGTATTTTTTAGTACCTTTTTTATTATTAGATTTTTAAAGCAAATCATAAACTCGGTTTATTTTTTTTTCTTTTTCTGTAAACTATTTTACGTGAATTTTATTATTACGTTCTCTCGCCTGCGAGAAAAACAAAACACAAACTGAACCGAATTCAACGTTGGAAAGTGCCGTTTGTTTTATGCGTCGATGTTGGAATAAAACGCTCCGCACCAGAGTTGAGCTATTAAGACTAACTTCTTGGGGTTGAGGGGAGAACGCCAAGACTTTCCGGAAAATAACGATTTTATTTACTTCTAGACAGATTGCATCAAAACAGTGACATAAGATATACGAAGGGGACAAACCGATAAGTGATATTTGCAACGATCAACGAATGTAAGAAAATATCATTGCAAATGAGATAGAAGAAAAGTTAGGAAAGTGAATAATACGAAAATGGGGCACACTGGAACTGACATTAGAATGACGTGGGAAAAGTATTTAAAGGTCGAATAGATAGTAAATTTCGGGGAAAAAATGACCATCAGACGGCGACAAAGCAGTTAACCACCCGGAAGTAACGGAAAATATTAATGAAATAAAAGAAAGTTGCGAACGAAACACATGAATTTCTCCATCCTCTTAATAAAATGATTACAAATAAATATAATAATAGCGGTAATGGAAGAACGACAATAAGAAGGACGGAAACTAAAGAAAAATAGAGAATTTCTCGCTAGCAGTAGAGAGCAATGTCGTAAAAATCGGAGAGGGACTGAATAATTTTACGCGATAATCATCCGCAAGCGAATGATTTGGAGTCGCGTTTCCTATAGCGACGACACGCGTTAAGCAACTTTTATGCAGGACGAAAAAGACGACATTTTTATTAATCCGAAATATTTTAAAAAACGGGTATACTCTCGTGAAATTCACTTTTATACTAAATAAAAGTATCGCGAGCTTTCCTATTAATTTTGAAACTTACAAGTAAAGGAAAAAAGGGTTATTTAGTTTTACACATAAAAGATACATACATTTTTTGTCACATTTATATTTCATCAATTAACTGATCATTTAATCGTTAAAAGGGCTGAAAAAATATCAGGCCAGCAAATTTAATCGTAACGCTCAATTTTGTGCGGCATGTTCGCCGTACTGCGGCAACGTTTCGTGCAACGCGGCTGCACAAAAGAATGGTAAAACTGTGAATGTTTTTTTCTTATGCAGCGCAGGTGTGCATGTGCACATCGATATGTATATTATGCGAGGTTTTCACTGTTCCGACTGTTAACGCTTACTTAAAATTTTGAGCTCTGGAGTGACACGTGACCGTCCGATCTTTCTAACATCTATCGCGTTGACGTAACTGCACATTCTGATCCGTTTCCAAACACTGTTATCGCTATTGTAATAACTAAATGTAGAAATAGACGAACGTTCGTTTTTCTTTTTTGTTTTCTCTTTCATGTTAAATAGTCGGCCCTCAACTTAAAGTATACCTGGAGTAAATCCACCGTCGATGAGCTGGTTTTAGAAGTCCTTTCAAAAAGCTACAAATCGAATATTTATTATAATTACAAATTTGGGTCTACAATGAGTAATATTGCGCGAGTTGTAGTCAATTATACAATATTAAGCAAAAATTATGAAAATAAAATTAAAGTTTATCTTTTTTTTTTTTTTTGGCCCGGCGAGAAACCATCTGGCCACCAACAATCTCTACAAATAAGCTGGATTAACAGAACAGTGTGTATAAATAAGTAGACTGAATCCTAAAACGTCATGGAATAGGAGCAAAGAGTTTCGTTAGCAATAAAGTTCGAGCAAACATGGCTGCAATGACGTAACATAGCCCACGTATGTCGAAAAGAAGAATATGGAATTAACACTGATAATTAAACGTTTACAATACAATTTGAACACATATGGCCGCAATGATATGGCATAGCCCACGAGTACCAAGAAGGGTAGAATATAAAATTAACACTGACTATATCACATCCCAAGTGCAACAGGCACTCGGGCGCGACTGGATAGCAGTAGGTTAAGCATGTAGGTTTAGAGCAGCAATAGCAAGACTTCCGAAGATGCCAGCTATTAGCTACATTAGAACTCGGAAACCGGCTTTTCATCACTAAATAGTAATGCCATTATTAATAATAAATTTGAACGAAACCACTACAATAGCATCGGTATAATATGTAAGAAGCATTATACGGGGGAGAACATCCCAGGAAGATTCACATATTAAAGAAGCGACCTCTAGCATGCTCGTATTTATATTACAATTAAACAATAAATGATTGATACCATCGTCAAAATTGAAAAATTGGCGTGAATCACAAAAAACACCGTAACTATGGTCGTTAAAATTAGCATCTACTAAGGCATGTCCCATACGCAGGCGACAAATGGTGGTGACATATTTACGTACAAATCTAATAGAGATTCCTGTAGAAATAGAGTGGTACCATGGACCAGAGTTAAGCAAGGCCTGACGAAAAATAATTTTTGAACCAAAAGCGTGGTCGGTTAAATAGTTCTACCATGCAGAGTTGTTATCTCTTTTAATTTTAAAATATAAATCTGAAGATGGAATAAAAGGAGACGGTAAGCCATCGAGGGCAGCCTCTTTAGCAGCAAGATCAACTCTCTCATTAAATTTTATACCGCAATGGCTTGGTACCCAACAATACTTCGTAACGCCACCTTTCAGGGTTATACTAAGGCATTTCATTTTTTTTACTTTTTTATTGGGCTTGTCAGCTGCCGACGATCATCCATCAAGAACGAAGAACGTAGGACAAAAGGAAACTGAGGATACTAAGAAAGTTATTCGGGGAAGGTGGAGACGGCCAGAACTACTATGGAGAGATAGCAACGGAGTCAAAAAAGATCGGTACTAGAACTCGTGCAATTGGCAGTCCGAAGGGAAATAAATGTGTAGACGAAAAAATATAAAGGATGATACCTTAAAGGAAAGAAAAGCTCACATGTCTTGTCAGCCGTTATACCTGATTATAATATATTATATGTATTTAAACTAAATGCGCGATGTGACCAGCATAAAAAGAAAAGTATTTTTATCCATGTCTGCGCTTGTTGGGCAGCGCCCACAAAAAGATCCTCATCAACAATATGGCCGCAACTGCAATGCAGTGCCCACAGTGCCCGATGAGGCAAGAGACAAGACATCGCTATTCGCCTACGGTTGCGACTGCAAAGCAGTGCTCGTAATTCCCGTCCAGAAAAGCAAAATGATTGATTATCCATTATTCAAACGGCATCTGCGGACGACGAACTTACGATATATTAAGGATAAAAAGGAAAGATGCTCCACATCGGAAGAGGCCAGCATGATCGCCAAATAGCGTAGCGTTCATACTAACTCCGGAAGATCCGCACCACCTTGACCATTTTGATCGCATAGATAAAAGGATGACATTTGAAATTAAAATTAGTAAACTTCAAGGCAGAAGTTTCAGACTTGATATGTGAAAATAACAAAATGAAAATCGAAATAACAACAAAAAACGCAAAACTCAATTTATAAATACAAAAGTAAAAATCAATGCAATTGAAATAGTATTTATTATAAATAAATAAATTTTCACTGCTCATAGAAAAAAAAAGTAAAAAAAAAATTATATATTTATATAGAAATATATATATATATATATATGTATATACATTATAAAGGAATCCACATTTATGGAAATATTTTACACAGTACGTACTTATGAAAACTCTCTTGCTTACATGTCAATTCAACCATTCATTTGTATGTCAATTCATCCATTCATTTTTATATATTAATTACAAATATCCACGCACTAATTTACTCGCTCTGCAAACATTGCAGTCCTGCACTCGTGAAAAAGAGATGAGACAATATAATACAGAACTTAACTAAATGAGGAGTTGAAATATTTACGACGCCTATTGAAATTTAATAAGAAGTACTTTGTTTCCGGAGGAAAAGAGTTGTATACAATAGCACCAGTGTATACCTCACTTGGGTTCTCATATTAATAATAATAATTATAACTTAATCATATTTTTATTATTGCTATTCAACAGCGAGCATGACCTTGTTTTTGTTTTGTTTTTTTTCGGGAGGGTGGGGCGCAACAATTAAGCATATTAACCCAGCCTGAGTGAACTTTTTAGAACTTTTAATAGGCGGCAGCGGGATTCCAGCCAGGTTCTTCTACCAGCGTAAAACACTACTGTCTAACCGACTACGCTATTCTTCAATTAAGACCATGCCACCTTTGCATAGCGAAACAATGGTGCGCAGCGAATGGAATAGAAATCATTAGAAGAAGAATAAACGGGACAATAAGCTGATGACGAGTTATCTTAAGGTAAATATCGCCATCGGAAATGCGCTCCAAGAGAGATGTCCAGCAAAGCACAAAGAAAAAAAAAAAAGAAAAAAATCGTTATACGAATAAAGACGGTAATGCTATTAAATATGTCTGTGTTTTGACAACTCTCTATCGGATTCTCTACTTGGCGCGCAGATTAATTCGAACTTCTCCACGATCGATAGCTGTCTCGTTTTTAAGATCTAATGCTTAATTACATTCTCTTTTAAAATTTGACAACTGATTTACCTGTTTTTCCTATGAAAGATATGGCTGAAAACTGTTTATTTATCTATGCGCAGATTTTTTCTTATTCACTCCGTGATGATAGTACACGAAATTCATATAAAAAGTTTATTAACTCAGCTAAAAAACACAAAATATGCATAGATATGGATATTATATGGATATTATGGAGTGCGTTTCGTAACCCCGAATCTTCTCACAATGCACACACACACTAGCACGGTACCAGCCGATGAAGCTTCGTTGGTTAGTGCGCAATGCAAACAGCATGCAAAACAATATTTATCGCAACTAAACTTACGCTTATTATATCGTTAAAAAAGATAGGCCCACAAACTCTCTGGATTCGTATCACAAATCTAAATACGCACAAAATAATTTTCCGTAATTACGATAAAAACGGATTATTATTGTACAGAATTCAATGGAAAAACAAAATTTACCGCGGTAAGAGGGAATGGAGAAAAATTTCCTCTGTTTCTTCTTAAACTGATTTGCATTAAATGTGCGTAGTATTCGTTTATTAAGGTAATTTAAAATTGAACAAAACTTCTTCATTATCCTCGGCAATTAGTTTCTGCCGTATAATGCCATCGTATGGCAGAAATTTAGTAACCGATTTGCTGGAGACTTATATGTAATTCTGCAATGCACCGAGAAAAACTGTTTGCATTCGTACACTGCAAACGCGCAAAAGGTGTACCGATATTTATTAATTTCTTTTAAACCGATTAAAAACAAAAAAAGTCTCTCTATTCGATAATTATGATGCAGCGATGATACGAAAGTAAAGAAAAACACAAAGAAAAAAGACAGACGCAATTAAGAACGATATCGGCGAACGAAAATTTAAAAAAATCGCTCCGAACCCGTTTTAAAAGTAGTCGCGTGCCAGGGGTCCAGCATGTCCTTCATGTTAATTATTCCGTTGGACGGACTGCGATTTTCTTCTTTCGTCGCATTTCTTAATTAAATTGTTCGATTTCTTGAAAATCTAACAATTTAAAATTAAACGTTTTATCGGTCAACTTTTTACTACGGTATTTTTTTAAACGCCGGTGTGTTAGAGACGCGATTGTAAATATGTACTTTCTGCTATTCTTCACGGCGTTGATAATAGAAAAAATTACCCTTATTTTAAAATGATACATTTACACGTAAAATTACAACCCATTTCGAAACTTACGCTCGCGGAATGATATCCGGTATATATAGAGAAATATTTTAAAAGTGTTATTTTCAGTATTATTTATATATATATATATATATGTCGAAATTTCTAAATGAAAAGTTTCGTAATGAATATGAAAAATCGGCATGGCTCTTTTAGCTGTGATAAAAATAACGCGACTTTCACGAATTTCCTTCGTCATAGTTACGAGAGTTCGGTTCGAAGAAGAGGCATGTTTGAAAATGGGGAAAATCGGTGAGAACCAGCGAACTGATGGGTGACAATTTCCTTGAATTAATTTTGCGCTATATGAAAAAACCATCAGTCGTCGGAGTAATGTAAATAATGTATAGCGAAAGACCCGACACAGTATTAGGAATTTTTCTTTTTTTTTTTTTTTTTTTCGTTTATTTTCTCGAGTTAATCGGAGCTCGTTTAAAAGTGGGCGACGTTAAAGGTGCCGCCGGGCAGACTGCATTTTGAAAGTAATTTCGGCAAGTAGCTGCCCCTCCGGCGAACAGAACAGATATTATCTTTACGTTATGGAGTAGTTGCTATTTCCTTGAATAGGCAGCGCGCTCGCTACACATCTACATGTATAAATGCTGCGCCTCGGCCGCGCCTAGTATTTATTATTAAAATGTTAACGACAACCGGCTGCTGTGGTAATTCCACAAAGGCGATTGTTGTTTAAATTACGCATTTTCCCGGGCGCCGTCGGTGTCGAGCAAATGTGACTTCTTCTTCGTCGTCTGCTTATCGTACTTGAAGACTCGAAAGCTTTACCAGTTGTCGTCTAACTAATGAAAATCTAACAAAGCCGCTCCATCAGAAACCGAGCGCATTACGCTGTGAACAGTCGCCCGACAGCTACTGTGACTCCGTCTGACATTCCGAATGCCCAATTTGTTTTTGCACAGAGACATCCGAGTTGCGATATTTTTGCTCGAATCGAGCTACCTTTTCAACCTCTCTTCAGACACATGCTATGGCCGCGCCGGAGCGATTACAAATATTCGTTTGCCGCGAAAGCTGCACATAATAAGGGACGACGACACATTGTTGCTCGGTCACGAAGAGCCGTGTATGCAGCATACAAGAAGGAACGCGCTATCGCGTTGACAGAGCCCTGTTCTTCCAATAATATGCCCTCATCTCGTACGAGAATTACCATTTTTGTTACCATACACCGTCATTACGGCCATTCACTCGCTACCCCGGTTTACCGTTTAGTTCTATTTTCGTTGTCCCTTTGAATGTTTCGTTCTTACGTACACAGTGTTTGAACGGAGACTCCAATTTAAAAGTTGAACGTTAATAAGTTTTAAAGTTTTTCTTTCTATTTTCTCTTTTTCTGTTTCAGCCGAAAGTGAGAGAGGAAAAAGAATTACATTCCCATTTCAAATTTTTCTTCTTTCACGTGTACGTTGCTCTTTTCCGCCGTGCCCGGCTAATAATTATTCGCGTTAAATTTCAGTTTAAATTTTACCACTGCTAATTACATACATTTACAAAGGTAACCGAGTGAATAAAGAATTTCTTCTCTCGATAATTAAACGTGTTTTCGACAGCTGTCTGCGTTCTGTTCGTCATCGGTTTTCGTAGTTTAATAAATCGCGCTTCCGGCTACCGTGGACTAGTTGATTAGTTAATAGCGCATTTCATTCGGGTAGAATATTCTCCCCCGCTAAAGCACATTCTTCTTCTTCTTTTTCGGCATGTCGTACGCAGTGTTCTGCGCGTAGGCGGCGTCGTCATATATTACGGCTTCTTGTTGCCTGCATCAGCTGTTCCATCGATGATTTTCTAGTCCACTCTCTGAAATTTCTGGTCCATGATGTTCATGATGTCCATGATATACTTCATCAACTTCTTCCTCGTTTCCCTCCTATTTTTCTCTGAATAATCAACCGTAATAGTTCGTATTTTTGCCCTCGTATAATATGACCAAAATATTTAGTTTTTTATTTTTTTATTTCTTACATCGGAACTTTGAAAAATGTCACATCTGAAACCGAACTAATACTGTCTACTACTAGTACAAAATCTATAAATCAACGTGCTAAGCGAGATAAAATCAAACTTTTATTTTCAGCAAGTCTCTTAACCGACAAAAGTTTTAGCTGATTTTCTTATGATTTCCACTGCTTACAAAAAAATTCTAACGAATAAATGCTATGATCGGTTATATATGATGGCGAAATCTCGACAAAGCGCCCAGTGAAATCGCTTAGCGCAAAAGTGTACATTGTTTTAAGAAAATTCCGGCCGGGACAATCTACTTTCGTTATAGCGCTTCATAAGTAAAGCATCGTTGAATAAGCACCACTTACGAGCTATCTTTTTTGATCTCAAGAAAGCATTTGGCAGCGTAGGAGCGACAAAATTCTTTTAACCTCGCACTCCTGAAATTTCAAAGGTCGCCTTATTCATCATATTGCTTCGAGATTAGCGACTGTTGCTTCTCGGATTTCCCCAATAGTGAGTTTATTGCGCGATGCATCATAAGTGCTACTAGGTTTGCGTCGGGCCTATCTCATGTACTGGTTAGAAGCTCATAAAGAGCACGAAGTAAAAATTTTCCCATAGTAGGACCACGATGAAACATTATTCTACCACATTATATTCAATTTACAACAAGTAAAAACCAAAATACCGGTATTGGCCTGGGACTCGATTTCTGCTATACCGCCACGATCTGACCAAGCTCGGTGCGGTATCTTAATCTACATAACGCGTTGGCGCAACCTATATCGGTACATTCTTAGCTGTACCGATATAGGTAGTGTACTAGGAAATTGTTGTATGCAATACGAATGTGTACACACGCAAGACTTCATTCGAAACTGATTAGTAATCGTTTGATTTATCGCGCTACAAGTGCATTCCCGTGTGTATCTGTTGTGTACTAACCTATAGCGCATATGATGTTGTACGTGGTGGTTGCCATTGCCTTCCACGTGATTATTAGCGAATATTTTAATTTTAATTATTTGCAATAACTTATCGTCGTCGCCCGGGATTGAAACGCTGACCTGCGTAAGGGAAGTCATTTAGCAACTAGGCTATCGCGACGACCCAGTGCGGTATGCAGGGCTTTAAAAGTGCGGAAAAACCTGTCGAAGCAGCCATTAAAAACGTTCGATATCATCAAATGCAGCGTTAACTGATCTTAAGTGTTGGCCTTAACGTCATTTCGATAACATCTGGAACAACGATCAGTCAAAATCTACCTACAGAAAATAAGTTACATTCCATAAAATAGTCAACGAAGCCGTGACGACTTTCTTCAAGTCGAGAAAACAGAAAACAGGAGGTAACGTTTTGTAGATTGCGACTCAAGCATACTATTTTTATACTTAAATAAATAACAGACTAGTAGTGCCTCAGTGTTCTTCGTGTGATTGCCAAATAACCGTCGAACATCTACTAAAAGTCCAGTTTATAACTATTATCGGAGGCAATATGGAATACCATCCGATTTAAGTGATTTGTTAGGCGTTGAAGAATTAATCGATTATTTGAATTGTTAGAATACTCTAACGTTGTAATTTTATAAATTTTGTTCCAATTTTGAATTTTTTTTTTTTTTCATATCTTTAGCCTTAGTCGCTGTAGATGATACGTAAATAGATAAATAAATAAAACATAATTTTTGTACATATCATATATAGTATGCCATACCTAATTCCTGGGCGTCGACGACTACCTATTTGTACATTTCAGCTCTACAGGCATAGTGTTCATAGTAATTGTACACACGCAAGATTACACTTGCAGCTGATATTGTGATTGTTCGATTTATCGATTTACGAATGCAGTCCTCTGTGTGTCGGCTGTGTACTAACTAGCCAGCATATGTTATGGGATACGTGCTGGTTTACAATTGCCTTTCAAGTGATCATGAACGGTTATTTTAATTTTGTTCTTGCAGTCATTTCTGTGGTAGACTAGGTCAAGACTTCCGTAACGGAAGCCATCTAGAAACTAGGCTATCGCGAAGACAATTTTTGTACATAGAAAAATATATTTTCTCTGAATAAAGCAGAATATAATAAACTATTCGCAGAACAGAATAAAAACATTTTTCTCTAAACAAAATAAAATATGATAAATTGTTTACAAAACAAGACATTATCTGTATTAATAAAACAGAGAACACCTTTTTTCTGAATGAAATAATAGTGAATTATTTATAAAATAACATTATTTATTCATACATATAAATACACATACATAAAAGACGGCAGGCATTTCCGGCAGCAGTTTTTGTGTCCAAGTAGCCCTATTTAGGCATCGCCCTGCTTGCCCCACGTCAGGAAGAGGACCTAGAAAAGATGGCTTAAACATGGTCCGTCTTGAATAAACCTTTTTAGGGTACCGCGCCTGGAGGGCTCCCATAGATCGGCCGATTTAATACAAAAAATAAATCTAAATTCAAATCTAAACATTACTTTATGCGAGAACAGCTACTTGGAATGTAAGAAGTTTATTGGATGGCACAGAAGAACATACGCCGGAAAGAAAAACGGCCCTCGTAGACCTTAAGCTGCACCGGTATAATATTGATATAGCAGCCCTCAGTGAAACGAGAATATCAGAAGAAGGAGCAATCGCAGAGAACAACTACACCTTCTTCTGGAAAGAACGGGAGGCCGGAAAACCTAGAATTCACGGTGTAGGTTTTTCAATCAAGAATAACCTCGTTGTGTGCGGTATGAGGGAGAGTAATCATTACGACTGGTTCAATGAACACCAAACAGTAATTAAGGATCTGTTAAATATCAAAAAGCCAGCTTACGAAGCAGTTTTAAATCCTCCTGACTCGCATACAGCACTGAACCATTTCGGAAATACGAAAAGATATATGTGTGAAAACAAAACTCAGGAAGTTTGAAAATAAGTAGTGACTGGATCGTTGTGGAAAGCTGCAGAAGTATAATGCTTCAAAGGATTACAAGAAATTCTGCGCCGAGTTAAAAGCTGTTTACGGCCCTCAAAATAGAATGCCAAACGCTATCAATAGTAGCACTGGAACATTGTTACGAAGTAATGATGAAATATGTGACCGGTGGAAAGAACATTACGAGGAACTACTAAACAGAAATACAACTGTAGACTGGAATATTATTAATGAGCTTCCCGAATACCATGAGAACTTAAATGCAGGTCACCCTTCCCAAAAAAAATTGAAAAAGTAAAATTGATACTTTGGTCCACAAGCTAATTCAAAAAAATATGGATATCGGAGCGAATACCGGAGGACTTCAGACGTTCGATTATTGTAAATATTTATAAGAAAAAAGGTGCTAAAACAAATTGCTCAAATTATCGGGGAATTGCATTAACAGTTACTATTGGTAAAATTCTAGAAAAAATTTTAGCCAACAAAGTTAATAACATAATAAAGGATATTACACCAGATAAGCAAGCGGGGTTCCGATAAGAAATAGGAACAGTGGACATGATATTTATTCTATAGTAGATTCAAGAGAAATGTACTGAACAGTCCCGGGACTTATATCTTGCGTTCATCGATATCACCAAAGCGTTCGACTCGATTAATAGAGAAGTCTCTTACTTAAAAAACTTGGATGCCCAACTAAACTGGTGAATGTAATTTCTTTATTCTACTCCAATGATACCTGCCGAGTACTCAATGTAGGAAAGTATACAGAGGACTTCAAAGTTAAAACAGGTGTACGTCAGCGCTGCTCAGTAACGTCGACATTATTTATCTGTTTTACAATCGCTTTCACGCAAAATTATAGATAAACAACTACAGAAGAGGGGCATTGGGATATGGTATCGTTTTGATGGAGGTCTTGCGAGATTACAACGATTAAAATCCAAATCTAAGTGCCATACAGTTTATATATCAGACTTGCATTACGCTGATGACTGTGTAATATTAGCTCACACCGTGGATAAATTGCAAGCTTTATTTACATGCTTTAACTTTGCTTACAAAGCATTAGGATTAGACGTTAATATCAGAAAGACTAAGGTACTAGTGCAGACTGTAAGAAAAAATACAACCTGTGTAACACCTGTTCAGATACAAGGAACAGATATCGAAGCGGTTAAAAGTTTTCCGTGCCTTGGAAGTATGATAACCAAATCAGGGCTCTTGGATATGGAAATTAAGTACAGATGCAGCAAAGCTTCTGCAGCGGTGTCCGCGCTCGGGAAATGAGTCTTTAATAATTACGATTTTAATTTTTGGGCGCAAAACTGACGGTATATCAAGCCGTGATAATTTCTACCTTACTGTATGGATGTGAAACTTGGCCGGTGTATAGAAGCGCCCGGGGAACGGACGGGATACTAAATTTAATTTAGGAGGTTAAGGGAATGAAGGAATTGGAACGCACTGCGAATATGACACGGAGAATCAGCTAGGAGTTGCGGTAAGGAAGGGGGGAGGCCATGCTGGGCTCTAAGTGCTATAAGGGAATGACAAGATGTTAGCAAATGAGGAATGGAAAGCTGTATTCTTTGACAAAAGGGACGAAGAGGTGGATCGGTGCGTTCTAGGAGATACGAATGGGTCAGGCGGGAGTGGGAAATCCTAAGTCTGGTAAGAATAATATTTTTCTTGCTTGAACGGAATGGAAGGGGTTTCTGAGATAGAGGATCAGATTCAACAAGGAAAAAGTTTTTTTGTTGACTAAAACTCCATACTTGTTCCCAGGATTTAATTATAAGAGATTTCAAGAAGGATTTCATATCGCTGGTAGAAGAGACGTACGAGGATATGGATGGAAGCAGGGATGCCTCCCTAGCAGCTCGGTCGATGGCCTCGTTACCAGCGAAACCAATATGGCTGGGGATCCATATGAAAGATATAGAAATTTGGGATCGGATAAGGAGATCGTGAAGGAGAAGGATGCGTTGTACAATTACATTATCTGTGTAAAAGTTGTAGAGGAACATTAGAACACTGAGTAAATCAGTAAGGATGAGGTATTTAGAAAGAGGCGGAGCGGAGAAAAGGAACTCAAGACATTTGAAGATGGCGAAAGATTCAGCCGAAAATACAGAGCAGGATTTCGGAAGCTGGAATCGATGGGTGGCAGGAGGAACAAAAGAGGCTGATCCAACATGGCCTGTAGATTTTGAGCCATCCGTAAAGCAAAAGATGTAGTCAGTGTATTTGACAGTTTCGTAAGTAATGTGTTGATGAAGGATGCAGTCGGGATATATGGATTTGGGTAGATGGATTAAGTTAAAATTGATATCTGGGGTTAGGAAAAGCTAAGGAGGATGGTTAGTGTACACTGGAGAAAGGGGAGGATTGAGAATAAATTTTCTAATTTGAGGAAAATGAGATTCGAACTTATTTTTGATGTTAGTTTGCGCAGTTAGGAACACGTAGTCTGACTCTGTTGCTGGGAGTTGAAAAGGAGCTCATTGATCGGAAGATTTGAAATGACAAGAGCGGAAATCAGAAAGTTAGCCGTCATGATCTCCCTTCTGAAATATAGGGGCAGCTGTCCGGATTCACAATTAAGACTGGCTATGGGACTGGTGCAAAAGGCTCCAGTGGCTATTCGTATGGCTGAATGCTGGATAGAATCTAAGGATGACAATAAACCCCGAGCCGCCGAACTGAACGCTTGGCAACCGTATTCTAATCTAGACCGGATTAACGATTGATATAGCAGTAATAACATTTTCCGGTCGCCTCCGTTACTTTTATTATTGATCCGCTTTAATGTACCGAGAACTTTAATTCATGTCCTCTTGAGATCCTTGATATGTGCGTTCCATAGGAGCTTGCTGTCGACTGTTACTCCAAGGTAGCGTACCTCCTCTTGGAAATGCAGTTCTAAGCTGTTCAGGAAAATTCGAGGCCGTTGACAGTATTTAGTGGTCTGATGAAAATCTACACATGTTGTCTTTTCCGCAGAGAATTTGAAGCCTCGCGCAGACGCCCATTCGGAGAGATCGTTAATGCATCGTTGCATGACTTTGCTTGCTCTGCTAGGTGAAGAGGATTGAAATGTTATCGTCAAATCATCCGCAAACAGACTAAACTGTACGGACGCTTGGACGACTAGCTGGATGTCATTGGTGACTAATAGAAAAAGTGTTACGCTAAGGACACATCCTTGAGGCACCCCATTTTCCATGGAAAACAGCTGTGAAAAAGTGTCCCCTAACCGAACTCTGATTTGCCTGTTCGTTAGAAAGCTTTGGATAAGACTGGCCATGCGGCCACGGATTCCTGCTTTATGCAGGCTCGTAAGGGCCTTATATCTCCATACCGTATCATACGCTTTTTGAAGATCAAAGAAGACAGCACATAAGTGCGCACGGTTAGTAAATGCTTTCTGAGCCTTGAGTTGGAGATTTATGATGGATTGAATTGCTGAGCGGTATTTGCGGAATCCATATTGGTGAGGAGTAAATATGTTGTTCATTTCGAGGGTTCAGATTAACCTTTTTTGAACGATTTTTTCCAATAATTTGCCCAGAGTACTTGTTAACGTGATAGGCCGGTAGCTAGTTTCTTCGGTTTTTACTTTTCCTTTTTTTAATTTCCATATCGGAGGGAATATTCCCTCATTCCACAATCTGTTCAGGATGTGTAATAAATATATTTTAGCCGATAAATGTAGATATTTTAACATAACAGGATGAACGTTGTCCGGACCTGGCGAGGAATTATAGACATAATATTGGATACAATGTTCTAGTTCCCTTAGCGATATGGGACAATTGTACTCTTCCTCGTTACTGGAACTGAAGCTCAATGGAATGGCTTCTGTCCTTTAAGTTTAGTTCGTCATGAAAGGTTCGAAAATAAGCATCGCAGGAATAATAAATATCCAACAAAAACGGTCAACGGTTTTTACTGTAATTTCCTGTTATGAACTATTTTTCCTTTTTCAGAAGCGTAAGCTGTATATTATTGTAAATATACTATATTTCCACTCCTTCGGAGCGTTTATAGTCCCGACACTCTATATACCTCGAGATTTTATATCTGCTAGTTTTATCCGAATACAACCTCAAAGTTTCTCGGTTACGATAATAATATTATAGTAGATCATCGTAATACTTTTGTAAACTCGCTTTGTATTTAGCGTTAATATTTTTAAATTATTTTCAAGTACATAACGTATTTTTATCCACTATTGTTCAGAGATGTTCGTGGAAGTTAATTTATTTACGGGTATATATTATAACTGAAATATTATTAAGGAAATAATCCGGACAAATTTTCCTTTTATTTTTTAATGAACCATTAAAAACAATCTATATACGATTACAAAATTTTAATTCACCAGAATCATCTACTCAATTTGTAATGAATAAAACATAAGTAAAAAAACAAAACTAGTCGGACAGAATTTTTTTTTTTTTTTTTGAAATTTACATCATTTTCAAAATTGGTTAACAATTTTCTAATATTTTCAAAATGTCCGCGTTTTTTCTATTACGTTACATATAATTTTAACTATTAAAGTTTACGAAAATTCCAGTAAAATGCGAAACCTTAAGCTACTTAGAAACAAATCGATTGCTCTTGAAGTACTAAATAATCCTCTAAATATTTATTTTTAAAATGAAACTGCCGACTTTTCAGATTTCCCGTAACGAATAAAACCGGATAAGGGAAGTATTCGTGTTCTAATGTATACGGTAGTTTAGCGTCGGTAGTTATTAACTTTTTATCGGTCAAGAATGAAATGTTCCGATTTTCGGCCGCAGTACTATAAAAGAAACGTTAAAAATCACCGTCCGACTAGCAGCCGTCCGCGGTGATGAATTGGCTTACATGTTGGCGTCGCAAAAAAAATTGCCGCTACTTTTCCCCGGTTACCGGTTGTCTTCCTTAATTACCTTTGAAATTTAGTTGCTAGTTAGCCAACTATCGCAATCGCGGACTATTCACATCGAGAACTTTTCCAATTCTTCTTCGTCTTCGTTTTATCTTCGCGTTGGTGCTTTTTTGTTCGCTAGCACTAAAAATTACAGTTAATTTTTAACGAAATTAATAAATCGTAATTTCATGTGTGCGCTTTCATCAGTGGACATTGCGCACGATGGAAGATGATTTATTTTAAAGCTTAAATTTATGCGAAGTGAATTTTGGAATGATCTTCTTCCGCCGTAAGACTGTATTAATTGTTTCCGAGTTTATTTAGTAAATGCGATTTAGGGCACCATAAGATTAATTTACTAAATGCGTTTAAGATCAGGTAAATTAGCGAACCCTTTTGGAATCGTTATGCTGTTAGAAATACGTTGACAGCAGGCTTTTCCGATAGCATTTTTAAAAATTAAATAATTAGAAGTTGTTTTAAACTGTTGCGTTAAATTTCATTCAAACTAGACAAATCCGGCAAAGTAAAAGCGGGTCTGAAAAGGTTGGGACTGGATGAATATTCTCTTTAAATCTATTATACTTATTGTTTTAGTATTGGTTTCGCAATCAACGAAATCCTATCTGTTTTATTTAAATCGGACGGCGTAATTTGATGAGAGAACGTAAAGAAAAAAAGCTTTTTTTCTTCTTTCTTAATTTAAAGTCATAAATTAATATTAAGAGATTGATGAGTGAATTCTGAAGAGGACTATTGTTTATAACTATGCTCGCGCACAATATTTACTATAGGAATACATTTTTATGCGAGCCATTATTTATTATATTTTCAATGATATTGCTGTTTAAATATGATGAAAATTTTAAATACACGAAGGGCACGTGCAGTAAGAAAATCCTCTTTAATATTGGTATTTTTTTGGATTGTCTGTATGATTAATGATTTACCTCCAGGTTAGCAGTTGGGAATGGCGTACAAAAGTTTAATGACGTTCTTATAAATGAATTTATTTCTAACATTGAATTCTGACATTTTATGAAGTAAAGGAAAAATTTGGCACATCATGACGGATTTACTGAAATGCGCCAAGTAATTAGGCGGTAAATGAGAAACGGTCATGAACGGCTGACATTTAAATTATTGTACAGCATAGTATTTTTTAAATTCACATTACTGTCAAGGTGATGAAAAAAAAATATTTATAACAACTAAAAAAATTTTTTAACTAAAAAAGAAGTAATGGGGGGCTTTACATTATTTTTGCGTCTAACAAAATTGTGAATTTTAAGAAACTCCCCTCTTGCAATCATTAATATACTTGATAGACCTGTTTATACATATCATTTTTGATTTCCAGCACTGCGCGAAAACGAACTTTTTCATAAAATAAAAATTTTTAATCGCGTTAACACTTCCGGTAATTGGCAGTAATTATTCACCTAGTTCGCCCATTAGTAATGGCTGATATTCTCGCAATGTACGCTGTAACGCTAGATTCCCTTGATATGTGAACGTTTATCCACTCGCCATCGGTGTCTGTTAAGTGTAACGTTCCGTTTGGATTATATGCCCTCAAAGGTTTATGGCCTCTCGTGAAACTAATTTAATTTAATTTATGTTAGATTAAAATTATCATTATTAAATCGACAAGTCGAGTTAGGGTTTTCGTTAATTCAGTCTAAGCAATTTTATGGCGGTCGATTGCTAAAAAGTCTACAATAGTAAAAATTTATTACAATAATTAATAATTAAAAAAGCAATAGGGAATCAAGCTCCGATGATCGCATAATAATTCAACGATGAGTCGCGGATGATCCAAATCTGAAACTTTAATAGTGGAAAAAGTGAAATTCGGATAATTCGCGAAAAATACGACAAGTCGAATCTCGATAAAATACTTCTTTAAATGATATTTTTAAAATTGTGAAACATTAAGCACAGAAGTCTTTATTAATTAAAAATCGCAAAAAATATTCCCCGATATGTTTCCGAAAACAACGCTTCATATTCACGGGAACAGTATTACGTAATTATTTTTCCGTTACTCGCTTTTCACTTTTAAGTAAATACCGGGCCGATAATAAACGTGATTATATCTCCTCGATTGATCCTTACAAAGCAACTGATCCAACTGATTTTTCGCAGCCATCACTTCTATCAATTTTTTGACCCGCTCCTGCGATCAATGTCCAGCTTTTGTCTTGATCTGTGATTGCAAGGCCAGTAATCCGGGCATTTGGAATTCTTCCGCAACCCCGCTTACTTGATCTCTCGCTATGCTCCAGTTTAATTTAATATTTTCGTTTACTTTTTATTCATTTATTTTGTTTTAATTTCATTTTTTTTTTTTTTTTTATTTCATTTTCTTTTGTTAATTTCATTTTTATTTTAAACTATGTGAAATACGTTTCTCTGGTGTAAATTTTTGTTTAATTGTAGATACACATATACATATTATAGGCATTATTTAAAATAATAATTCCAAAAAAAAAAAAAAAAATGAAAAAAATAATTATAAAAAGTATTAAATACAACAGCAGCACAATAATGGTAATTTAATAAACTGACGATTTTTTTTTTTTTTTTTTATTAATCTTACATTCAATGAAGTTAGGTAAAAATTGTCGAAAACGTATTTATTTAATTCTTCAAGTTCATACTTGCGGGTAAACTGAGTTTGCCGTTTTATTTCGCGCGATGCTCCAATTTTAATTAATCTCGTACAGCGTTATACCTAAAGGATTCATACTGTTAAAAAAATTCGGTAGCAGAATGTTTCATCGGATTTACTGATCAGTAAAGCTAAGAACCTCATACTGAATTTCACATCCCTTGAGATTTATTTAATTCGACGGCTGTACTTTTTTAGCAGTTATTATTAGTTCTTTCACACAACCATTCCAAAATTTTTGCCCAGTAAATTTTCAATAACAGGATACAGATCTCATTGATAAAATCGGTTATAGTACTAATAGCTCTAATTCTTCGCGTAGGTTAATAATATTTCTATCAATCTGTATTTTAGTTTTTCGCACGTCCGATAACAGCGATGCGAAATGGGGTGCCATCGGAATTAGGTTGGGGCGAGTAATTTTCGTACTAGTAGTACGCATATGCCAACATGAAGTCATTTTTTTTTTTTTTTTTTTTTAATAGACCAGCCCTTAAGGGAGTGACCTAAGCTATTAAAATCTTAAGTTTCTACTTAAATAATCAATACTTATAAACTACTAATACATAATATGTGGTTGTGGAACTAGTTCAATGACTAGTTCTCACTAATATTTAACAAAAATATTACTATTAATTAGGTGATTTACAAATAATTACATAACTAAATCTAGAGGATATGTACAATTGAGGTGCTTAATATTATTATTGGTGTAAAGTAGTTGAATGGCCTCTATATTTATGTGACCATATAGCCGTTTTACGTGTTGGATGGCAAAGTTATGAATGACATCGTCAACCAACTTAACATCGAGATCACGGTGGTATCAACAATTTGTATTGGTCATGGAACTTCATATTCGAGCGCAAATTTTTCTTCTAATTTGTTTGATTTTTACATTCTGATAAGTTTTTTGAACTTTATTTTTTTTATTCTATTCCATGTCTAGTTAATCGTTTACTTGTCGTTAGTATTTCACTGTAAAAATTTTTCTTGTCACCTTAAGCTAGCAGTCAAAATAGCTGTCCATTAAACAAAAAAAAAAAACTCATTTTAAAATGTATTATAAGCCACTTCCTTTAGATTTCGTACCACTTTCTTATGTTTTAATGCTTTTACACTATTTTTCCTCAAAAATTGTTATTTTTAGGGTATTTTAGTATTTCTTCGCCAATTTTGGTCTCTCAACTGGTGTTATATTTTATAATCGTGCTCTCTGTTTAATTTTAATTTTTATTCTTTTTTAATTTGTAATTGTATATTAACATTATTTATAAAAATGTCGTCAGCGTCTGTACAATGTGTTATTTCTGTTCAAAATATTACAAGCGTTATCGCAACCGTTTTGCAGCATAGCGAATTGTAGACAAAAACAGTCATCAAATGGACATTGCAAATTATTTATCCTAATATTACTTCCGTAGGGCTCAGGATAATCAGGAGAAGAATCCATGTTGGATTGAACATAAATTTATCATTGTGCTATTTATTCAACAAAGGAGTTGGGCTTGTGGATTGGACTGTTATGCCATTTTATTTCCCAATGAATTCACAATTACTAGTTTATAGTGATAATATTGTTGCAAGTTATAAGAAGAAATGTAGAAAAGTTATAACTCTTGCTGATAAACTTGAACATGCAACAGGATCTGGCTGGATAATAAACAAAATCAAATATCTGGAAATTCATCTCAATAATCGAAACGTTCTAAGCCGTGCACCATCATATATTCCACTTCCTAAATCAATTGCAGTAAAAATGGCTGCTATTGATGTAAAAAACACAGATCAAATGTGTTTCAAATATTCTATGTTAACAAAATATACAATGGCTGTTCTATCGGAAGTGAGAGCAACTCCAGTGTGAGTAGGCAACCATTCACAGCGCGTCCGCTTTGGGCATAAAGCCCATTTAATTAGCTATCGCGATTTAAAAAAAAGTGTTTAGTCGACGACAACAATTTTTATTAAGTGGGGCGGGCGGTTTGAAAACGCATCGTAACTGGTCTCGTGATTAGCTGACCTTGAAGGTCATTCCATCAGCTGTCGAATGTGACAAATCGGAGATTTCTACGAGCATTAGTACGTGCTTTATAATGGAAAGAGTGATAAGCGAATTGTGAAAACTGCGCGATGTTTTGTCTTGTCCAGATGGATAAGAAAGACATCGATCAAGAAAAGCGGTACGTGATTCATTATTATTATCGGTTGCAAAAAACGGCTAAAGAGACATTAGAATGTGCTGTGAGTGGTTGCCTACTCACACCAGAGTTGCTCCCACTTGCCGTGGGACAGCCATTGTATTAAGGTGAATCATCCAGAATATGCAAGTAATTATGTGTGGAATACGTCATTGTTAAAAAAATACGACTGAAGTGGTACATCTTTCTCTATCGTTAGACGATGTATCCACACTTGAAAAGACTAATCCTTAATCATCAGTAAATGTATATGGTTTGGATGAAAAAAACGTTGTATATCCTCTTCGAATTACAAAGATGGAAGATCATACCAACTCACTACTAGTAACCCAAGATGTCAAATCACACTGTTGCTGGATAAAGAACTTGGAACGACTTGTGAGAAGTCAGATCCACTAAGATTGCCATTGTTTATATATCGGCGTTGCTTATGGTATGTTCAGGATCATGCTAAATATCGGTCTCATACACAATCCCTGCTCTAATAATACTCCTGCTACAGTTGTTATGCTAGTGGAAGAAAATAAAATATTGATATTCCAACAATACAAACAGCAACAATTTATACTATTTGTGATATTTGGTGATTTCGAATGCCTCCTACAGCCTCTAAAGAATGAATCATGTGATATTGATGTCAATGATGAAGAATTTATTAGTGATAGTGATGATAATAATGTTGAAATTAGTGGTAAGTGTCAGAAAAATCACAACATGGGGGAAATATGAAAAAAGTAGGCGGCAGCACATGGAAGATGGTTCATATGGTGATATTCAAAACAAACCGCAAAAAATATCTAGTACTATTCCTATATAACAGCATGAAGTGTTTAGTTTTTGTTACTATATGGTGTCGAGATGTGAAAAGGATGCCAGGCTTTACATCGAAGCCTAAAATATATATCGAGGTCCTAATGCAACTAAAATATTCTGTGACTCTTTAGGGAAGATTTCCGAAAAATAGAAAAGGTTTATTAGAAAAACACTCCATTGCTGTGGACACCAAGGGATTCAGGAAAAACATGATGCTTCATTGATGTGTCGCATTTGTGAAAAAATGCTATATGATGATAACGACGCAGATCTTGATCATAACCGCCAAGAATGTTTAGTACTGCAGTTATTTTGGTCGGACATATGTGATATACCTCTAAATTCTAGAATCGGAAACACTCCCCCTTACAAAACGTTACTTAGTAGTTTTTTTTTTTTTTCTATTTATATGTACGGTAATGCATCTTTTAAATCGTATAAACATTGCAGATGCTTAAAACATATATAAAATATATATATCAAATTATATATACACATAAACAAGCATTGCTAGCAAAAGGTTAGTCTAATTTAGATTAGCGTGGTATATCAAATTCATTCTCAGAGACATATTCGTTGGAACAAACATGGCAGGCAAGGCAATATTGGATTAGCAAGTTATGTTAGCATTGGATAGTTACAGATATAATGAAGCACATCCCCAAAGCATTCACACACAAATACAGCAGATTTGGTAGGGGTTAGAAGCGTTTTAAAGGTGACTAGTCAACAGTAAAACATATTCTCATAGCATATATACACGGCCATGAATAATTAGTACCGGTGTTAGTAAAATTATTACACAGGTTAGACATTATGCATTGCCAAAGCATATGCAAAAACATCTAAATTCACCAAACAACTCAGTACGGGTTAGCGAAATTATAACTGACTGGTTTAAGCCTCCTCCTAAGCTTCATACCGGACAAGTGCTGTTACTAAGCGAGAGCCTTCATGTATAGATGTCTACAGAGAAAGCAACTGGTCGGTTTGAGGTGTTATGGGGGGTTCAGAGATTTGGTAATTGGTTCGGAACACTGAAGATGTATATACACAAGCAGAAGGATGTAGTTGGTGTAGAACGTAGTGGTGTGTTATTGAATTCTTATTGACGAGTTTTTGATATAATTGACTCTTGATTAGTTGTGTAAAAGGGGGCGTGCTCGTGTGACTAAATACTAGCCCCTGATTGGCTATTCTCCTAAAAGTAACGTATTCTACCTACTAACTAACGTCTTAAATGTAGCCGCTTAAAGCAACTGAATATTGAACTATATTAATACATCATTCGCAATTTGTGTAGTAAATTCGTAATTTGCTAACGCGGTGATTTTTTTCAAATTTGCTTAAGTATAATTAATCACCGATAGGATAAAACGGAAGCCATCGTTTCGATGATACGAAACTTTTTAAAATAAAATAACAAAAAAAAATCACGCGGATTTTAACAAAATCGAAGATATAAACGGAACTGTCGCCATTTATAAATCGGCTAAAAAAATCCCTATATTTTCGAACTTTATCCGCGTGCCCGACAAATTTTATCATAGAGAACGTGACACGCCTTTAATCGTGCTGCGTTAGTCTATATCTCCTTTCAATCGAAAGCCATTCTTCTTTAGTCACAACGCATTATTGTATTTATGTTGCAGATGTGATCTTTCCCGTATTCCACGTTATTTTCTCGCCAGTTCCTGAAAAATGTGTAGAGGTCTACGAGACACATCGTCGTTCCTTTTTCTTACGGGTCGAGTTTCGTGGAGCTGTCGCTTGATCACATCTTCATCAATGTTATTATGATATGCTTTGTCGTATCTCGAATGATTCACGCGCTTATACTTCAGCAACATCTGACTTCATTGTTTCTCCGAGGAAATTTGTCCGTTTACCTTTTTACATTTGCTCATATTATCACGTGTGTCTAATAACAATGCTGCAAATCTGCTATAGCTAAATCCGCGACTTTCCTTCTCTCACTCTTTACGATACTGGCGACCATTTGAAATCTTTACCTGAACAACGAGAAACTCGTCGTTTATTAAACATACCGCGGCTCCTTAAAGATTCCTTGAAGATTCCTCGAGAATTGCATACAAACTACAGCAGAATGTGAATAAAACTGTCCTTCCTGCATTCGTTGTGAAGCTTCTTTTCACCATTCTCTGTCAAATGTGTAATTCACCGCTACATCTCTTTTTCAAAAATCTATCACTATCAAAACCAACGCGTTTTCTCCAAAAAAAAAAAAAAAAAAAAAAAACAAAAAAAAAAAACAAAAAACGCCATTTCAGTGCCTAATTCGCTTCTTGCTCAAATCCCTCTTAGTATAAATTCTTTTCATCTCCTGATGACTCAAGTAACCCGATTAGATTAATAGGTAAAACACGTTCGTGATGTGAACTTTGTTTTCAGCAATGCTTTTGTACTCCCTTTTTTATTTTCAAATCAACGTAATCGGACAATCGAAAAGACACACAAAGGCTCATTCGTAGTTTTCAAAGTCGATCTGTTCGTGTAATTTTGAAATAATCTCGGTAACCGAAGTGTTACTTAATTGGGACCAGACTTTGGGAATGAAATAATATCCTCAAACTTTGCATTGATCAGTTTATCACAAACGAATCCGTTTTAGCCTTGTAAAAACTGAGCGGTGCATGCATGAGCATTTTGAGCGAAAATGCGACACTGAGTTCGTTACAAATATGAAACGATACGATTATCGCCCGTTTCTAATAAATGTTAATCTAAGAAGCAGTACGTCGTTATAACATTTGTAAATCACTTTCACTGCGACGAAACGATTATAAATCAAAAATGCCGACAGCGAAAGAAGAGTAAAAGAAGGAGAATCGAATTGAGTACCAGCTGAAAATAACATTATGCGGAGTGTAATAACCGTTAAGTATAATCTCGCACGTTTGCGTTCAGTTATCGGGGCCGTCCGGGTAGTTGAGCGGATAGATGCACGGTCGTTGTCATATTTCAGACGTAATTCTGAAACAGAACCGGCTGCAACGGGAAGAATAAACTTTACACAGTTGAACTGAGAAAGTTAAATAGAGCCGTACGAGAAAAGGTGCGAGTGTTCGTGACGGCGAATAAAAGCTCACGTGTAGGGCAGGGCGCAAGTTTGAAATAATGACGATAACGGTAATGATATTAGTAAGCAGAGAAGAAGAAACGAATGCGAGAATTAAACAGAGTCGGGCCCATTAGCCAAACGATCGTCACGGATTAAGTTGCTCAGAATAAATATAATCAGTGACGGAAAATAACGAAATTGCGACAAGCCGTGCGCTTGCTAATTGATGATATCAGTTACGAATGCGCGCGAAAATTTTAAATTTCGACTTGGCCTAATTCGTAATAAAATAAAAACTTCCCGAATAAACTGAACGCGGCGTGTCGGCCAACTGGCTACGCGCTAATGTAATATTAAAATATTCGCCTAGACTGGAGCGTTAAGCACATCGCGACAGAGCAACTTTAACGACAGTATCCATTCTGCTGACTTCAACAAATTGTTTCCCTTCTCCCCCATGCCATGCCATGCCATGCCATGCCATGCCGGCTCTTTAATCTTGTCGGCTAATTTCGTAACAAAATTAAGTTTTTTCTCGTAAAATTCGCGATATTAAACGCGAAATTCAAACATTTAAAATCGTGTCTTTCTTGATGACCAAGCGCTGAAAAAATAGCGTGATTTTTTTTTTTTTTTTTTGGGAGGGGGGGGGTTCCATCAACAACGTAGAATACTCTCTGAATTACGCATAAAACATCCCAAAAAAAACGAAGTTACGAAACAATGACGTTGGAGCGATTTAATATTCAGTGAGGACATTCATTTTAATTTATTTTTTCTTTTTTTTTCGACTAACGATTTTCAAATAATTATATTTTGTTATATACTATTAGCGCTTAAAAAAAAAAGAACCTCTTAATAAAATTTTCCACGAAACCGATTTTAATTATATTCCTAAAACGATAAATAATCGTAGTCACATAGATCGGTTAAAAATGATTAAAAATGATTAATGTGTTGTGAATTTGATTCGATTGTTAAAAATTCGGTTAGTTGATAATTTTCATATTTTTAAATTATTCAAAGAAAAACCTTTAAAGCGCCTAAAAGTTTTCTTCGGAATTAAGCTTTTCAACCAAAACGTGTCGAACAATATTTACATTTTGACGTTCCGGTAAGGTGCAAAACTAATCGAATATCGGGAATAGTTCCCGAAAAGCATGTAGTAAAGCAAATAGCATATCGAAAGGTACTAAAAAAAACAACTTTATCGTGTATTTTTTCTTACAAAAAGGTAAGATAGGTCAACAACAGCTTTTTCTTTAAAATTTGGCACAAATTTATCACTAGCGGTTGAAAAAGTAGGAAAAGTATTCAATGCGTTTAGCCAGCGAGTGTTATTCGTTGGAAGGTGTTATGGATTGCGATTTTTTTGCTATAATCTTGAAGCCTATGAGAGAAAGTTTAAAATCTGAATCTGCTGTTTGACTAATGTTCAGCGACTGAATTGACGATCTCTTCAATGTCCTGGTGTGGGCTGAGTTCCAGACTCTAACCGAATTTTACCAGCGTTTGATTTGATTGGTTGAAATGTAGTATGATTACTTTTTTGATTTCCCAGACGTACGGATTGACCATCAAGTTTGCACTGCTCAACTGATTACAGTGCGCTTAAGGAATCACTATGAATTCTGACGTTTCGATCGGAAAGCCCCGAAGTTATTTTGACGGTGCTTACAAGAGCGATTGTTTCCGCGATGGAAATTAAGGATCTTTTATTACCACCTTTAAAAATAGATGTTGCTTATGATATGGCCAATAAGCGACATAGCCTGTTGCTTGTGATATAAGATAAAGTAGCAAACTATAATGGATTATATTCGGTTAAGCTCTTGATTAATTCAGCCGAAAGTATTTTAAATTGCAAATATTCAAACGAAAAAATTCTTAATTTTAAAAAACAAAAAAAAAAAAAGAAAAAAAAATCTCGAGTAATTGTTTTTTCTTACACAGCACAGATCGCGAAAAGTTTAAGGCCAAATTTTGTACGAACGGTCTACGTTGTATTTTAAATATTATAAAAAAGAGGAAAAATTAATAACCATATATAAAAAGAGCTCCGAAACGCGGTGCTTAATTTTTTTTTTTTTTTTATGAATGTTTGTCATATTTCTGTTTTTAACGATGTTTACCCGGCTCATTCGTAATAATGATTTGGTTTCTCTGCGCTGTGAAACTTTCTTTTTTCAATCGAAGTGCCTCTTGCTGATATTTATATTTTTTGAACTTTTGAAATGTTTCCGTTTCTTTTGCTTTACGCAACCCAAAGAGGCCCGCAGTTTAAATGAACCATTTTGTTTTGTACAACTAATAATGAGCAAAAAAGTATACATTTTACATAGTATCTAATTTCTAATAAAAAATTAAACGTTATCACGAGTGATGGATGTCTGAAAGTGAGTAAAAAAACGATATTTATTTTCCATGTTGACAGATTTTTGAAATTATTCTTTTAAAAAGTCAGTCACGTTAATTAAGTGTGCGTTCCAGTTCTGAATGTGGTGGCGTATATTATACGTGCACGCTACACAGTATCTTTTTTAAAAAAACTAAACAAAATCAATACGAGCATGATGTTTCACGTATTTAAAAATAAATGTACAGTACTATAATATAGCGCTAAATAGTTGTGAAAATTTTGTAAATATTTATCGCACAACATTTCTTTCCATGAATGCTTAAACGCACGAGTGATTAAAATTTTGCACACATATGCAGCGATATGGTTTAATATCGCTCTGTTCAGAAATTTCGTAAAATTTGATTAAGCAAAAAAAAGTGTGGTTCCACTGCTTCTGAATTTAATTATTTTATTAGATTTCAAAAAAAAAAAAAAAAAAAACAAGTTATCTAATACTGCGCGATAAGACAAACTTGTCACTTTTTTAAGAACTAAAAATTAAGAATAAAATACATGCGAACAACCGAATAAAAATAATTAAAACCGATAAATCGAATCTAAAACTTCAACAACATATCTATCATCGAATGAACAACACGCTAAATGAGAATGATAATTTACAAACGGACTATAACGACAAAGTCATCTAATGACGGAGAACTGCGGATTATAACCGGATAAACAAGGCGATGCTACATAAGAAAATATTAAAATCTGTACGGAACATTATTTATTTGGTGACGGGGGGAGGGGATTCATTTAGCTGGTTGTAAATATTAACTATCTTCGTCTCTATTTTATTGCTAACAGAATGCTTGAGCACAATTCGCAATTGTCAGTTTATTTTTCAGCCGAAGAACCATTATTTTGAATATTACGGAATGCGTACAATGAAGTCTCTTATTTACAACAACGGAATATTTTTCGTACCAGTAAAGCGGAACCTTTTCTGGTCTTTGTTTCTCTGCTACATTTACTATGCGTTCGTGTTCGTCTAGTAGTGTTTATATGCCCCCCCCCCTCATTTTTTATCAGACAAGTTAAACTTCGAATGCTTCCATAAACACCCCCAGTTTGTATGCATTTAAAGAGAAAGAAAAATTTTCGCTGTGATGTAATCGAATAGTTTATGCGTATTTGTAACAATCCCATTTTCAGCTATTTCAACTTTTACAGTTTTAGTATATATATATATATATATATATATATATATATATATATATATATATATATATATATATATATATAGATAAAGAAAAAACAGAAAACAGTTGAAAAATTGATGTTTTACAAGAGTTCATATAAAAGTATATTATATATATATATATGTATGTATATATTCGGTTAAAACGTTTCCTCGCTAGAGTAAAAACTTCTAGTTTGACAAAAATCTAGACGTACAAATCATTAATGAAACGTTAAAAAATATTCACGCGAATTTATATATAACTATTTGTGCCCGCGGCGTTGCCCGTGTGATATACGGTTCTAAAAAATTACTTCGTTAAATTACGCCCGAGTGGTATTCAGTTCGTGACTGTGTAAGAGCAAGAGTAATCTGAAATCTACAATAAAGCACGGTGGTGGCGGAGTGATGGTTTGGGGGTATGTATCTGCCCATGGTTTAGGTGAATTTATCGATGGAATATTCGCGTCGATATTTGGAACTTTTGAAAGCCAATTTGCACAAAAGTGCCGCGACAATGGATATTTTGTACTCATTTAAATATTATGAGGACAATGATCCTAAAAATCGAGCTCGCATTGTGCAAAATTGGCAGCTCTACCGGTGCCCAAAAGAAGTACACATCCTTCTCCCCAATCACCGGATCTAAATATTATTGAAAACTTGCGGGATGAACTAGACCGTCGAGTTCATCAGACGCCGGTTATTTCTAAAGCAGAGCTAACGAAAAGACTTTATGAGGAGTGGATAAAATTGGACAGGAATACTTCGGTAAACTTGTAGGTAGTATGCCAAATCGGTTACAATGCGTCATTGACCAAAAAGGATTCTCAACGAAATGTTAGATTTGTTTTTTAATATAAACCTCCAGTGCGTTTTGTTTTTTCCCCTCATGTTTTCGCTTTTGTGCGGTTCTTTTTGAGCAATGATTTTTTTCCTTTTTTTTATAAAACTTTTTTTTTGGTTGTTTTTTTTGTTATATTTTTTCCTTATTATGTGATCTGTATGACTGTGATGTTATATTATTAATAAAAGTTGTTTTGTCATTTTCATTGCGCTTTTTTATTGCCCCTACAGTGTAAAAAAACGAAATTTATTACTTGTGCGGATCTTTTTGGGAGTCACTGTAGGTGATTTTATTAAGAAATCACATAAATTTTCATTGTTATGAAAGTCGCAAAATCAATAATATCACTCCAAAAATCACATCATTGTTCATTCGTTAACGATTTTTTCCCGTTATTCTCTTTGTTTACACTTAATATTATAAAGAGACTCCCGGAACATTTTATTGTAATCTCCGGGTACTATATTTTTTTAACTGAATTTTTATTATAATTGTATTTTCGGATTTTACCGCAATTATATCGGAATCACTTTAAAAAACGAGAAAACCCGTGTAATCTCCATCGCTCGACCATTTCTTCGTCGCCTTTTATTTTAACCAGATTAACGAGATTATGATAATATGCAAAATTAGTCGCCACGAAAAGCCCTTTTATTTTAACGGGATAATATGCTAGCCTATGTCCACCCTCTGAAAGTCCATTCTGAACATTGGTGAAACAATTTTTGAAATCGGATTTCGGAAATTATCTCCTAATCCAAACTTACAAAGGTTATCTCTTTATAATATTAGGTATAGATGCAGTAATAGACACTATTAAATCTTTATTTTATTATATCGAGCTTTTTAAAATTTGTACGTCCTTTACCAAAATATTCATTGCGATCATCTAAAGGTGTTTTTTTTTTTTTTTAACCTCCCTTTGGCCATGTCAACAAAGGATCTTCGCCCAGAAACGACACGAGGAAAAAGAATCAGTTAAATGTAGAGTCGGTGTCAAATATTGATAAGATAAAAGAACTGAGGATAGGAACAACGGAGATCGACGGAAACGATAAGATATACGAGGCGCAATAAGGGAGTTTGAGTGATAACAGATTGGAGTACAAAGAAGTGCGTTCGTTAACGAGGGATGGACATTCAAAGAAGATATGGTCAGGATCACAGACGGCTTCGTCGTCAGAATGAAGAGGATAATTAGAGGACAATGCGAGAGGAAAACAGAAACGTGAAGAAGGAAGAAGAGTGTGATTCAGACGGAAACGGATAATAGGAACAATAACGGAGAAGCGAAACGAAGGAAAGTCGTAAAACACCAAGGCCGCATAGAAATAATTTAAGAGGAAGGTTGATTAGAAAAGAAGAAACGTAAAAAAAATCTGAATCATCATTGTACGTGTAATTATCTGTTTTCTATTCCTTATTTACTGTTTTCATCATATCATTCACTTATTCTATAAACGGCCTATTGACTTACCGGCTAGCTGTTTTTTGCGTATTAATATCTGTTTAATGATCCTTTCTTTTAGAAATAATACTAATATAGTAATTAAAACAAATTTTAAGTATGTTACACAACACTACAGTAGTTAGCAAGGGCTTAAGATTTGAATGTAGGCATTATTTTCGGTAGCAACTAGTAAAAACAAGATTCTTTATTTATTCCTGTATAATTTTAACATATTTTTTTTATAGAACATTACTGATACACACTGTATAACTAAATTGTATTATAAATATTTTAAAAAGTTAAAAGATCTATTAATTTGTAGTGTATCTTTTTTGCGAAATTAATACTCGCGAATATATGTATAGTAATTCAATACTTTATTTACGTTATAAATCATTTTAAAAAGTACATAAAATCAAAAACTGGCAAATAGTTTTCTGCTCTTTATCCTACGTTAATAGAATATTCTGTTATTTAAGTTAGTCACACAGGAACCTCCCATAATTACATATTGAAAATGTACATCCACCGACATTTTATTCTGCGTCTTCCGATCTCTCCGTTGAGCATTTCAGAAAAATGAATTTATTACCGGAACAGCAAACAATAATCGTTCTTACTTGCTCCAAAAATTAATAAAACGCTAGCTCATATATGTGTGTCTATTTACCATAGTAATCGCTTCATTTAAATTTTTTTTGTATTTCATATTTACCATGCTAATGAATAGATTATTATTAGTGTAGAACATCTTTATAGTATTATTTTTTTTAAATTTCAACGGGATAATATGTTATAAAGCCTATGTCCATCGTAAAAGTCCATTCTAAATATTGGTGAAAGAATTTCTGAAATTGGATGAGTAGTTTCGAAGATTACCTCTTACATCCAAACTTACAAACATTACCTCTTCATAATGTAGACTTACATTTGTTTCTTTTAAAAAGAGCGGCAAGTAAAAATTAAAAGTTCAACAATGAAAGCTCTAATTTCGATAATTATACAAATACGAAGACATCAAAGGACACACCTATTAATTGTTTCGCTACCTCTGAACAGCGCTTTTTCCAACCACACCTCACAAAGAAAAAAAGTATTTTTTTTTAACATTTCGGAATTTTCGACGTCCCAAGGCTCCAATTTTAAAATTGAAGATTCGGGTATTGCGAATATTTGTGGCTAGTTTAAAATTTTTAACTACATTATTCGCGCCACAAAAGCGGTAACAAGATTATCGAAATATAATTTCCTTACAAGTATCGAGCTCTATAAAGATGGTGATGCAGGTTTGCGCGGAAAAAATCGTTTCCGAATTTCGGAATTTCCGGCAAAGGCTCGCATTTAAAGTAATAGTGGGCATAATTTTGTATTTTAAAGCTCATTAGGTATGTAGAAATTTAGAAAGGGTGTTGCTTTTTTGATCTTTTATGTTTTAAAGATCACGTAAAGAAATAAAAAGAACCTAAAACGATAAAGGCACAAAGATCGAATCCAACGCTGTAAATTAATTAATACGAATTAACACTTTATAAATGTTTTAATTAATAAACATTTATAAAATGTACAATCACAGTTACGGAGGAAATCAAACATAATACGAATTAAATTTTTTTTTTTTTTTTTTTTTAACCCCCCTTTGGGCATATCAACAAAGGATCTTCTTCGCCCAGAAACGAAAGGAAGGAGAAGGATCAGTTAAATGTGGATTCGGTCAGCTATTGATAAGATAAAGGAACTGAGGATAGGAACAACTGAGATCGACGGAAACGATAAGATATACGAGGCACAATAAGGAGTAGGGAGTTTGAGTGACAGCAGATTGGAATACAAAATAGGTACGTTCGTTCACGAGGGATGGACATTCAAAGAGGATATGGTCAGGATCACAGACGGCTACGTCGTCAGGATGAAGAGGGCAATAAGGGGAAAGAGCGAGATGAAAACGAAAGCGTGAGGAAGGAAGAAGAGTGTGATTCAGACGTAAACGGATAATAGGAACAATAACGGAGCGGTGAAGCGAAGGAAAATCGTAAAACCAAGGCCGCGTGGGAAGATTAGGTTGGATGGAAAAATAAAAGGAAGAATGATTAGAAAAGGAGGAAACGTAAAAATCTGACCAAAATCTAACATGAAACTTTTTGCACAATGGTAGTAAATTCGAAACGGGAATTTTAGAGAAAAAAAAGCGGGAGGATACAGCAATCTGAGCCAAAGAATCAGCCATTTCGTTACCCTCTATCCCCATATGACTGGGGACCCAGAGCATTTCAATGCGGATAGCGTGAAGTGAGAAGAGAGTGTGAATGAGAGAGCGAATACGGAGGATGAAAAGGTCAGAGGAGTGAGAGGGGAAATGAGAGGAAATAGCTTTAAGAGCACACATGGAGTCGGAGATAATTAAAAATTTAGAAGAAGAACGATGTGAGGAAATATGGATTATAGTAGCACGTAAAATGGCCATTAACTCGGCCGTAAAGATAGTACAAAAGGAAGGGAGACGAAAAGATTCAGAGAAATTAATGCTCGGAATGATGAAAGAAGCTCCAACTCCATTAGGCCCCTTCGAACCATCCGTAAAAATAGCAATATGGGAAGGAAAACGGGATTCGATATAACTATGGAATTCCTGTATAACTGTTGGATAGGAAAGGAATTTGGAGGAAAAAGGAAAGTAGAATACATTGGGAGGATTGGAGAGATCTGCAAAATTGAAAGAAAAGTAAGGGAGATTGTTATAAGAAATTGTACAGGATAAAAAGGAATTTAGCCGCAAAGCAATGTGGGCTAGAATAGGAATTTTCTTGGGAGTAAAACGCCAGTTTTGCAGAATAGAAAGATATGAAGGAATAAGTTTGGAGGATGATAACGGTAAGCGTTTACGCAAGAAACGATAACCTAAATAGGATCTGCGAATGAAAAGGGGAGTCGAGTTAGACTCAGCGAGAACTGCTGGTACTCGAGAAGATCAAAGAACACCAAGGCAAAGACGAATACAAGAATTTTGAATTATATCCAGCTTGGAAAGAAATGATTTTGAGGCAGAGCCATAGATAAAGGAACAGTAGTCGAATTTGGAACGGATAATCGAATTGTACAAGGAAATAAGGAGAAAGGGATCGCCTCCCCAGTTTGTTGGAGAAAGAGCTTTCAGTAAGTTTAGTCTTTTAAGGGCAGAAGAGGAAAGGAAATTAATATGTTCATAAAAGGAGAGACGACTATTGAGAAATACACCGAGATAGCAGAAGCATTCCCTACGAGGGATAAGATTGAAGTTTAAGGATACAGAGACTAAAGCGGGATTAAAAGGACGAAGAGAAAAGACAATACAAGAGGATTTTAAAGGGGAAATAGAAAGGTTCAAAGAGGAAAGAGATTGTTCCAAAGTAGCTAGAGACGAATTAACACTTTCGTTAACATCTACGATATCACCGGATGAGGAAAAGAGAAGAATGTCATCGGCAAAAAATAAGGAAGAGGAGTTCATAGAAAGAGAAGCAACAGAAATAGTATAAATATTAAAAAGAGTAGGACTAAGGCAGGATCCTTGTGGAAGACCACGTGAAACAACTCTTGTAACCTCGAACGAAGAAGAAGACAGGAGAATAGTACGATTTAACATCAAGTTAACAATGAGGGAACAAAAATGCGTCGGGATGTTAATTGCTATCATTCTATCTCGAAGAGTAGGGAAAGAAAGAAAGAAAGCCATATATTTTGACAAAAGTAAATTAAACAATCATAAAAGTGATAACGAAAATTGCGTACCGGCTCATCGAGACTTAACCGCAATGTCATAATGCTATAATATAGTATGCATAGATATTCATAAATACAATATATAATAAAAATCATAATAAAAATTACAAAGGGAAAACAAAACAAAAGAAAATAAAAACCCTAGCTATATGAATATACCGCCAATATTATAAATAAAACCATGCCCAATTAACTACGTGGACTCACAGGTTGATTAAATTATGCTTAATCCGGCGATGCTTATATCTAACATACATTCGGGCTAGTTGCTCAGAATTATAATCTCCAATATTTCTGATAAGTACATTGCTATGATTAGGACACTGCTGGAAAAATTTTTTAGCCAAACTGATTACGAAATCTTTTAAGTAGGGCAGCTGTAGCGAGATATGCAAACTATCAATTCTAGTCCAACGGGGGACTTTTAAAATGCACCGGCAACACCTATTTTGAAGCAACTGCAGTTGATTAAAATTAGAATCTGAAATTGAGCACCAAACTGGAGCTGAATAAGTCAATACAGGTCTAATGACGCTTTTATAGATAATTAGTTTATTAGCATTACTTAGGTATGATCTACGATTTATAATCGGATACAAAGCTGCGATAACTCTATTAGTCTTCACTTCCGCGTGCCTCACGTGCTCTTTAAAAGTTAATCTTCTATCTAGGATTACCCCAAGGTATCGAACATACTCTGCCCACTTAATACTAGTCCCTTTAATACACACTTGCCTTGGTGGAGTGGGGTATCTGCGAGTAAAAAGTATCGCTTCTGTTTTGGACGGGTTTATTTCACATTTCCATTTTTCTAAAAATTTTAAAAGTCGCAAGCTGTGCAGCTGTAGTCGATTATAAATAGTAGATGTTCTGTATGAACTGCAGTATAAAGCAGTGTCATCAGCATACAAAGCCAAATTGGTATGCTGCAGTTTCGGAAGATCGGAAAAATAAATTGTAAAGAGAAAGGGGCCTAGAACACTACCTTGCGGTACCCCCGCAAGGACAGTTCTGGGCAATGACTTCGCGTCCTGTACAGATACATAAAAGGTTCTATTGCGGAGATAGCTTTGAATAACTCTAATTAAATAATTCGGAAATTTAAACTTTAACATTTTGAAAAGCAAACCGTCATGCCAAGTTGTATCAAAAGCTTTTGCAATATCAAATAAAATTAACCCCGTGTGTTTATTCAAATTAAAGTTATGCAAGACATGGTCCGCTATCCTGGCAATCTGATGTGTGGTAGAATGCCTCGGTCTGAAACCAAATTGCTCCGCTGGAATAATGTTGTTATTGTCAGTAAATTTACGAAGTCTCTGCAGTATAACTTTTTCCGCGATTTTGCTTAAGTTACTGAGCAAACTAATAGGTCGTATATTATTCAGTTGCGAAGAGTCTTTGCCCGGTTTAGGTAGTGCAATTATTTTAGCTGTCTTCCAAGCGGTTGGAAAATAGCCGTACCACATCGCGGCATTGATTATATGTGTTAGCTCAAGTACACCTTTCCGTGGGATTTTATTTAAGATTTTTGCAGGGATGTTGTCGTCACCAGAAGACATTTTATTTCTTGATTTTTTTAGGTAACTTGATACTTCCGTCGGCGTAGCGGGATAAAACCCCGAAAGGGGAAGTTGAAAGCGTGCGAAGTTGTCGGAAGCAGACCGTGTTAATAACCTTTTAACCGTATTGGTAACTAACCTATTGTGGTACGTGGATGTGGGCCGAGAGCTCGCTTTATGTATGTTAACAAAATTCTCGGCTAACAACTCTGCCTTGGCCTGGTCCTTATACACATATACGTTGAGGTTTTGATCAAGAATCGGCGGAATTACACTATAGCTCTTATTGTACTTCGAGCACACTTTCCATAAGCTTTTGTCCTGTGCATTTGCATTAGCAAGAGATTTCTGAAATTTATCATTTCTTATTTTGTTGAGAAAAAATTTTATTATTTTGTTAAAGAATTTAATGACCGGCTTCAAATAACTAGTATACGAGTGAAATCGATATTTTGTATATATTCTACGAACGAAGTTTTTAAATTTAATTATAATCTGCAAAAAATAAGGAATAGTAACTTGTGGAAAAAACTGACACGTCTTTTTTGGCACATATAGGCTAATACTATCCGTAATTAACTTAGTAAAGTAATTTAGCCTCCTATCAATATCAGCCTTACCTTTGATTGGTAGATTAAGATTAATGTTATCTGACAAATATTTTTTAAAACTAGCCCAGTCTACATTATTAAAATCCAGGTACGTGGGATTATTTAGCGCCGGCTTAGTATTATTAACAACGGTAAAAATAGGTTTATGGTCCGAAGTAAGATGCTCGAATGTTACGGGTACATTCACCTTAATATTTTTTGCTATAATTAGGTCTAAAATGCTGCAACGAAGTTGATTTGAAGCAGGAAAGTAAGTGGGTTCACGAGGAGCCAAAATATGAAAGTTATTTCCAGAGGCCATATTGGATAAAATATTGCCCGCTAGATTGTTATTAAAACAGCCCCATATTCTACTCTTGGCATTTAGATCGCCAGCTAATATGATCTTAGGATGTAAATTAAGGAGGGATCTAATATCTTCCGCGAATTTATGTGTATATCGAGGTGGCTTATACACAGCACAAATTACAAATGAGTTTATGTTTTGGTTACCATGACCTGAGAAATCGGTAAAAATCTTTACTGCAATGCACTGAACGTGCTCCATACGCGGCGAGCGCAGTAGAACATGTCTAATATTTTTGTTTATGAGCAGAGCTACTCCGCCACTTCTACGATTAACATCCTTTCTATAAAAAGCAAACCCTGGAAATTTTAAAGAGACCGAGGAGTGCAATTTGGTTTCCGACAGGGCAGTTACGTGGATCTGCTTATTACAGATAAATTCATATAGCTCATCGTACTTATTAGCAATAGAATTACAATTCCAAGCAACCAGACGTACACCATTGCTATTACAGATCATTGATAACAATTAAAAATAATTCTTACATATAATTTCAACAACTTTGCTAATTACAGTGAGAAAACTCTTTTGCTGTATTCCATTAAACTCATTAAAAATAAGTTTAGCTACACGTAAAAGTTTATTTACATCAATAATTCTGAACTTATCTATTAGTGAAAAAATCTGTGAAAAGTAGTCGGGTGCAGCGCGCGCCGACTTGTCTTGTCCAGCAACTTGCGCATAAGATCTCTGAGATCCTCCGTATGGAGTGGGACGAGGAGTCATTAAATGCGGTACCATAGGAGTAACATTTTGGCTAACAAAAGGCCTCTTTTCCTCCCTAGCACGGAAGATACGCAAAAAATGTGTACATTCTTTGGAGTTAGCAGCATGAGGGCCATTGCAATTAGCGCACTTGCTCGTTTCAGAACTGTTACAATCGCCGGCAGGGTGGGTCAACGCACAGCGAACACATCTGTCTGGAAGGTTGCAGTTAAGAGAGACATGCCCAAAACGTTGGCACCTGTAACACTGAATAACTGGATTTTTCCGTACATATTTCTCCCATTGAACAAGACAGAAATTGACATGTTTAATATTAAAAATATGTTTAATATCTGTGCTAGGTGGAAAGGTAACTAGGAAAACAGAAAGGGGAATCTGTTTGCTACTCTTCTCGCATTTCTTAGTAAATTGGGTGACACTTAAAATTTTGCAGCGAGATTTAAGGTGAAATTCTATATCTTCAGAGGTGAATGAAGCAGGAAGTCCTTTCAAAACAAATTTAAGGGCCTTACGCTCTTTTGGTAAATGAGTGTAAAAATGAACCTTGTTGCTTTTAAGAGTCGAAATAACTGTATCGTAATGTATACCGGAAAAAACATAAATTAAAGTCTTACTACTATAATATTTAATTTTAAATTCTGACTTAAGCAGAACTTCCAAATTTATTATTAGCTGCTTGAGATTAATCGAGCAATCAGAATGCATAATAATAATTGGGGGGTATTTCGTTTTGGAAACAACATCATCGTTAAACAAAACATGCTTCACTGTATCTTCTTCAGCTTGCAACGGGCTGAATCGATTAGAAGTAATTATTACCTGACCTTTATCTATTTTCGTCTTCTTTGTTGCGCATTTACGTTTTAAAACTGTAGTGAAACTAGAGTCTGAATCCTCTTCATATTCGTCTACGTGCGTGACGTATTTATTACTATCGCTACTAGGGCCGGCAACATTGTTTTCATCCTGATCGATCAGGTCATTCATAACTACGTCTCGCCTGTTAACCACAGCGTCCGCTGAAGTATTCGCCGAAACGGTCGGCCCCGTCATAATCGGACACTAACACTACCAGCTGACCGAGATCAGCGGTATACGATAACAATTCGAACTAAAAACAATACGAGCTGATAAGCGATACGTGAACGCGAGAACACTAGACAGATACGTATTGTAAATCAATTATCGATAAAAGTAGCTAGAGTGTACTGTTTATCGATGAAAGATTTATAGATATAGGAAACAAACAGACTGACGCAGTCAGCAGGACCTAAGCCTGGACGGAAACCAAACATATTAGAAGGAAAAACATTATTGTGTTCGAGCCACCAGACCAGGCGCTTGTTAAGCATGCCACGAATTAAAATTAAAAAGCGAATAAAAACAAAAGATAACAAAGAGATGAAAAATATATGTTCAAGCAAATTCCGCCGGAAAAAATAAAAAAAAAAAGCTGTAACGGTAGTAAGAAAATTAATAGTCGCGATGAAAGGCAAGAAAAAAAGTTTATAGCGCGGTTACCGGAATATTAGGTACGTGATAAAACCGGAAGAAAGAGATAAGACTGCAGAAAATAACGCGAGTACTGATGAAATATTAATTCGAACGAAAAATATTTTTGGGTTAAAACTGCGGAAGAGATACCGAGCCGATGGTTATCAACAGAAATAATATTATTACATGAAAATGGTAAAAAAGGAAGACGTAAGGATAGGTATATCACAAACATGTAAAGCGTCTACTAATTGTAATATATGCGATTGAGGAAAGGAAATGATCCGGCACAGTGAGAGACAAATGCAGTGCTTCACTGTCTAATATAATATCATAAGTTGGGGCAAAGAGTAGGGTGTCATCAGCAAAGAATAAAAACGAAGAATTTAGAGAAACAGAAGACACACTGATAGCGTGTATGTTGAAATGAGTAGGACTGAGGGAGGAACCTTGGGGAAGACCTCGAAAAACCGTTCTTGATGTTTGAACAGATGGAAAGGAGAGGTGCATAGAACAATTCGACGTGAGATTGATAATAAGGGAAGTAAATTGAATTAGAACGTTGATTGTTTTATCTTTTACAGTGGATAAATGAACATTGTCAAAAGCACAGGATACATCGATGAAGGAAACCAATGTTTTTGGATAAAAGATTTGTGTATATATATATATATATATATATATATATATATATATATGGGAAACAAAAGACTAATACAATCGAGGCACCAGTGCTAGGTCGAAAGCCATACATATTGCCAATAAAGTTGTTCGAAGAGCAATAGGGAAAAAAATATGATTGAAGTAATAAGGTTAGACAACTCGAGTAGCAACAAAAATACTAGAGCTAAGTTTAAAAAAATGATCGTGCAACAAATAACAGAGATAAAGTGGAACTATTAGTGTGGGCGTGCAGATAAAAACCGACAGATATAAAGTAAAAAGTGCACGGATACGGATGAAATTAAAAAATACGCAAAAAAGAACTGGTTGCGAAAAGGAAAGCCCCGAAATGAGTGATATCGTTACTGAAGAGTAATATTTAAATCTTCTTAAAGGGTCAATGTTCGGAACCGAGCTTAATTCTCCAATAAATGGATAGACGATAAAAACATTTTTTTTTTTTTCAAATTGCGAATATACTATAACTCGGTAAATATAACTGGATTGTGGAAAGTCGTTTTGTAATTTCGTAACTGTCAGCGACTTACGAATTTGTATGTGACTTCTTAGATCATTTTAAATTTCGTGTTATGTACTCTGAATTTTTTTTTACAGATTTTTAGCGCCTAAAGAAAGCAGCTACCCTAGAGTTATTATATATTATCTTAAAAAGCGATTTAATTGCGACCTACATGAACGATTTTAAGTTTACAAGTCGACTGTTTTGGAAACCAAAAGTTTTTTAGGAATCCCTGTGCATTTTATGTTTTGTGGGGAATCACATAAAAACTGAAACTAATAAGTGACGGTGAATAATGAGATATATTTTAAATTTCTCGGTATGTTTGCAATAAAATACGCATAATTTTACGCGTTTTCTATTAAATTTTCGACTTGTCAATAAAAGTTAATTTCACACGATTACTATAAACCTCCCATTTAATGAACTTCTGTATGACTCTCCAAGCCATAGCCAAATTTTGTCAAGCAGTCCCAGCTACTCTACTAACCTCAAAAACCGTTTTGAATCTGCAGTCCCTCAATTTTGTAAATTCATTCGAAACCCCCCGCTTTGCCCAATATATACTGACCCTCCTCCTTGGCTTCTCCAACCCCTTCACATGAATGTGAACCTGACACGGCTAACGAAATCTACCAATCCCCCCCATGTACTGGTCCAGTATATCAAACTGGAAATTTCCAAATATAGTGGCGCGGTGTGCTGTTTTACGGATGGCTCAAAATCTGGAGGCCGTGTGGGGTCTGCCTTCTCAGTTCCCCCCGCCACCCATCGCTTCCGTCTTTCCAAGGTGTGTTCCATATTCTCAGCCGAATCATTTGCCATTTTCAAGTGCTTGGAATTCCTAACAGCTGCTCCACCTCACTCCAAATACCTTATCCTCTCCGACTCGCTCTCTGTCCTAAAGGCACTTTGTAACTGTCACACCGACAACGCGCTGTTACAACGCATATTACTTCTCCATGACCTCCTTAGCAAATCCCATGTCTCGATAACTTTTATGTGGATCCCCAGCCATGTTGGCTTGCCGGGCAATGAGGTCATTGACCGAGCTGCTAAAGAGGCCTCCACACTCCCTCTCCTCACCTCCCGGTTTGTTTCCTCTAACGATGCCAAGCAATTCCTGAGATCACGCATAACCAAATCTTGGGTCCGTGCATGGAAGTCCAACCATCAAAATCAACTCCTCCCCGTAAAACCTAATCCTCTATCACACATATCCTCTCCGTTCCGATCAAGAAAGAATAATATTATTTTTACCAGACTCCGCATATCCCACACAAATCTTACCCACTCTTACCTTCTACAACGCATGGACCCTCCTCTCTGTCCCTTTTGCCTAACAGCTCAACTCCTTATCCCCCATATTCTAACATCCTGCCAGGCACTTACAGCACTCAGAACCCAGCACAGCCTCCCCGCCTCCCTACCTCAGCTCCTATCTCAATCTTCCTCACATATCCATAGTGTTTTCCGGTTCCTGCAGTCGCTTAAGCTATTAAATCTCATCTAGACTCTAGCCAGCCCCTGGGTGCATATGGCCCGTTAGTGCAGCCTGCGCCCGATCAATCGTATAATAATAATAATAATAATATAAGCGCAATTAATAGGGGAAATAATTTATAACGCGCGAGTTTTAAAATCGTCAAACCTGTTAACAAAAAAAAAAAAAAGAAAAAAGAAAATACCATCAAATTTTGGTAAAAATCGTTAATATGCTTTTATAAATTCCAATAATTAAGTATATATTTATATTTTACTTTACGCGTGTAACCCCCTATACGCATTATTGCAACGAACATTTTAATAATGTTATAAAATTTCTGGTTGTCAGGTATACTCGCATTTAACATAATTGACGTAAGCACTATTTGTTTGCCGAAAAATCCGACATTTCGTAAAAATTGATTATGAACGGAATTTTTGACCGAATCGAAGAAGTTTCAGAAATACTATAGGCATGCCGAATCTACTCCTACCACGTTTTCTTCCGACACTTGAGCGGATTATGTCGATACCGAATAAAAAAAAAAAAAAAAAAAAAAAGTAACACCAAGTTTCAGTTTTTAATCTTTCGATTAAAAAAATATATATTTTTTACGAACGCTATTTTATTAATTTTAACAATTAAAAAAAATGAAGAAAAAAACATGTTAAACGCGGTACTATACAACGAAGACGGTGATAAGATTAAAAAATTTTACAAAACAAATTGGAATTAATCTTCACCACTGACCTCATTAATTACAACGCCGTTTTTTCCTGTATTATTACGACTCATCCGCCGGCTTTACAATTTTAGGTAAATATCTTGTGTTCTATCTATTTAGAATGGTTGTTAAATTTAAGCTAAAGTAATTGCTAATATTAATTAATAATAAAAAAATATTCGTATATCAGTCAAGAATTTTACGGCTGTTTCAGTATACGCTTGAGTTGACGTTAAAACCAATAACGGACAAGTGAAATACCAAAAAAATTGGAGAATGAATTAATATATGAAAAAAAGCAAAAAAAAAACAAAACAGAACCGAAATGAAACGCAAAAATAGAAAAATATTTATTGATGGATTCACGCGAGTATTCGCACAATATTTGTGAACACTTTGCACCAATCCATCGTATACACAACTATGTGACTACTAATCGTGCCTGAAACTGCTGATAGATGACATTTATTGTCAAAAGTATCATCAAATGTTGTTACTCATCGCTACACCGGATACGTTTAAAATTTAGCTCAAATATTAGATCGTTTTCCTATGAAAAAATTTAACCTCTAAAATGAAAATTTTTCAAAAAAAATCAGTTTTTAATTTTTTCAAAATGTTTGCGCCAAACCGAAAACTTCGAAAAAATTACCGGATGTTTACTACGAGGGTGGTTCAAATATAAACCGGAATTTTTTAAATAAACGCGCGAAAAATTTATTGCGGAAAAAGTGGTTGCACTGGCAGTTAGACCGGTTTGTTATGTAGAGCAATTAGAACCGCGTCGTAAGCTCACTTTTTAGTGTAGTTAGAGCCATGAGTGAAAAAGAAGTACCAGTGTCGTCTGTTGCGCAACGCATCATTATTCGTTTTTTAGTCAAAGACGACGTAAAATCCGTGGAAATTTACCGAAAATTACGCGAGCAGTTCGCGGATGAGTGTCTCTCCAAAACTCAAGTGTACGAGTAGTGGTGTTCCGCGTTTCGAAAAGGACGTGAAGTGGTGTCAAACATAGCACATGCGCGGCGCCCAAAAACCAGCATTACAGATGAACACGTCAAAGCCATCGCGAACAACTCATTTTGGCTGACCGACGCGTCCGTGTACGCGATATGACCGACGAATTGGGCATCAGCATAGGTAGTATTGAGACAATAATTCATGATCGGCTATGGGTGCCAAGACTTCTGAATTTTGAACAGAAATTCACTCGTTGGGAAGTTTGTACGCGTCTCCTGCAGCGGTATGAAGAGGAAGGAGAGAATTTATTGCGGCGAATATTCACCACGGACGAAACTTCGGTACACTACTATACGCCGGAGAGTAAACGCTCGTCTATGGAGTGGCGGAAGAAAAAAAGTCAAAGCGAAGGTTACACAGTCAGCTGGGAAGGTGTTGTGTACCGTGTTTTGGGACATGAACGGAGTGATCGCAGTCGATTTCCTAACTGAACAACGTACTGTGACGGCGTAGTATTACAGTAACCTCCTAAAAAACACAGTCAAACCGGCCTATCGAACAAAAAGGCGCGAAATTCCGATCCGTAGTGCGATACTGCTTCAAGACAACGCCAGGCCACATACCGCTCGGCTCGCGATGGAGACATTGGCCGAATTGGGCTGGGAAACACTTGAACATCCTCCTTACAGTCCAGATTCGTCGCCTTGTGATTATTATTTGTTTGGCCCGTTGAAAGAAGCACTTGGTGGACAACGTTTCGACAGCAACGATGAGGTGAAATCGTTCGTGCGCAAATGGCTATGTGACAAGCCGCGAGATTTTTACGAAAAAGGAATAAAAAAATTGCCGGAGAGGTGGAAAAAGTGTGTAGCGTGCGAGGGGGGTTATCTCGAAAAATTGTAAAAAAATATGAGCACTGTAAGTATAAAATAAAAATTTTTATGACGAAATTCCGGTTTATATTTGAACCACCCTCGTATTAAACTGAAAATAAGCAATTAAACGTTTAGCAGAATTTTCGTTACGTTTACAAGGAGTAAATAATGTTTCTGTTAGAAAAAGAGAATAATAATAATAATGTTGAAATGGTGATAATTTTGAAAGCAGAACGGTTGTTTTTTGACGCAAAATTGCAGTCAACGAAAAAAATAACTGCGTTTCGCTTCTATATCTTCCAACTACTGAACATTATCCGAACAATGTATTAGCTGCTTTCTTTTGTTTTTAATTAAAATTGAAGCTTCGAAATTTAAGGGGGGGGGATAATGAATAAAACAAAACGCGACTGCTTTGCACCTGCCCGTATACTCGAGTTTTGAATAGAAATATTAAGAAATAATAACGTAATTGCTCGCTAGTGTCTAAGAACGTTGCGATAAATTATAACAATAAAAAGGAAAATATAAAAAAAGAGGCAGTTGAAATGTTCGGAAGAAAAGACAGAAGTGAAATAAACAAAAAAGAAGATATTTAATAAGCGAATTTTAAAAAGAAGGTAAAAGCCGATAAAATTAGACGATGTAACGAAATGGGCAGCTCCCTGGCCAAGCAGTCAGCTGAACTGTATGAAGAGAGCCCCGGTTCATTTTTAAATCCGACAACAAATGACTTAACAACAGCAGAATTGTCGAGTTCGTCTTCAGAACTACCATTCCCGCAGGAGCAGCCCGTTCCGCTCGCCGAAATTCCGCGTCCCCTCGATAGTTATTCACCGCCAATGCCCGTTTAATATCACTTTTCTCGCCCATTTTCAAAGCAACGTTGTTTTACTATTTCTCCGCTTCCTCGGTCTTTCTCTTTCTGCTACGACTTTACTTCTTTCTTCCTGATAACATCTTTTAACTTGCTCCCATCTTTCTTGCGCCGTTTTCGGACGAATAATTTTATTAAATTTTTCTTCATTAATAAAATCTAGTTTTTACGACCTGCTCCGGTGACTGGTGCTACTTAAAATGGCGGCCAGCATCCCTTATTTTTGGAAATTTTAAGTTTTAAATTATTTTTTCCCACCTAACATTTATTCCAGATGCTTCGTAGCGTCGAGAAAGTCTACAGTGCGACGCACCTCTGATAGGCTGCGCGCCTTATCATCGATAATATCAGCACGATTATTGCAAGCATATCCGCAGCAGCACGATATTTACGACTAGAACCGTAAGTCTCGGTCGACGCGCCGATGAATTCCGCATGCGCTTCTAACTTTTCTGTGTTATTTTTCTTCTTCTTCTTCTTCTTTTTTGAAAGGGTGTCGACACGGGACCTCCGCCTAGAAGTTATTGGAAAAGTAAAAGTCGGATGAATTAAAAGAGTGAAGCAGCTAAGAGCTGGGTTAATGGTTACAGAGTGGATAAGATGTAAGAGAATTGGTAAAGATAAGATTGTAAGAAATATTCAGTCAGGAAGGATCGGCATTCAAAGAAAATAAGGATCACGGATGGATTCGTAATTAAGTTAAAGAGTTTAGGAAGAGTGTTAGAAGAAAACGTAAAGAAGATGGAAAGAATGAAAGGGGAACGGTGTAGTAAAGGAAAATCAATAAGGGAAGAGTAGTCGTTTTCTCAGGCCGGTACAGATCTAGTGTCGTTTTCAGTGATGAAACCTAGTGTTCGGACGGCTTCATTCACCGTACAGTTCAAAACTTTTTAGTGATATTTCTCGAAAATTTTAATAGATACTCCTGCCGTGACCGTTACTTAAAAGTAAATCAGAACTCCTCCGGTGATCAATCTTCCATATAAATATATATATATATATTAGTCAACAGGATGATGTTTAGGGTGTATACGAAATGCATCCAAGTACACTGTGCAAAGATATAATGTCGTAAATATACTATCTGTAACGGCGTCGCTGCGACCCCATTTGGTAGTCTAATGTTTAAGATCGCGACGATGCATTGGAAATAATACATCTGAGTAATTCCTGCAGGTAATTGTAAACAATTATAGAAAATGAAACAGTAATGGAATTCAAAAAACCGAAGCAACTCTATTCAAATTCTTTTTGGATGGTACATAATTTATCGTACCTTTATGCACACATGCGTGTCGCATTAAATTTTAGTTCGCAGTTGAGCACTCTTGAGAAATGCTTACTTTTTAATTGTTTTACCTACCTTCGCACGCTGATTCGATCGCTTCCAACAGATTCGATTTATTTTATTTGCGTAGTGGTGGGAATGTGGAAGTTTTGACATAAAAATCGATTTATTTTATTTGCGTAGTGGTGGGAATGTGGAGGTTTTGACATAAAAATCGATTTATTTCAATTCGATGGTTTTGAGACTGTTCTTTCGCTTCAACTAGCATCGGCTTTCTTTCGGTTTAGATACGTGCGTATTGCCTACATGAAAACAACTATATTACATTCTCGAAATGCAGTCTACTGATATAGGTTATAAATCATTTTCAAAAAATTCACGAACCAATATGTCTTTCTTGTCTGTAATTTGGTTCTTTCGAGTGAATTCTGATTTCTGTTGTCTTGAACTCGTCTAGTACGAGTGTGACTTTTTAAAACCTTTTCCAAAGAAAACTCTAAAATTGTCTGATCTAATCCGTCACGTATACACTTTTGTCATGTTATCGTTATATAAAATGTTGCCGAGCTAACTTCATGTTTTCTTCCGTACCCTTTATAATTTTATCTATCGGTGGCTAACCGATCCAACAAATAGGTAGTCGCAACATTCGCGAAATTGAGCAATAAAAAGAAAAAGAAAGATTGCATTTTTTTGGGGGGGGGGGGGGGGGGGGTCAACACAGGACACTAGCAGAATGATGAAACGTAAGAAGTAACAGGTGTTATATCAGGAAGTGATTAGAGATAGAAGAAATCAAGGTAGCCAACACGAGAACAACAGAAGGAGATGGAAGAGCAAGTGGGCACACACTGTAAGGAGTCGGGAGGCCAAGGCCAAGCAAATTAGAATAAAGGACTGCGCGTTCTGGAAAATACAAGACAGCATTCGACTAGAACGTGATTTGCATCACAGGTCCAATTTAAGATAGGAGGATGAAAGGAGACTGAACAATATCGAAACGAAAGCGAGAAGCAGGAAGCGGACTATAGTTAAAACGAAGACGAACTATGGAAGAAATAACAGGACGGCTGATGCAGGAGAAATTAATAAAACACGAAGAAGGGGGTTGGGAGGGTTATTAAAAAAAGTTAGGATTGAGAGATCAGTCCAAAAGTCACGGTGAGAACGATAAGAGAGAGATCAAAGAGTTTGGGAAGGAAATCTACCTAAAAAAGAATCCATTTGTACTTATTCTGACGAGTTCTTTTCCTAACTAAAATCACACAAATTAACTGTTTTCGGTAGCAATTGTAAAAGTTTGCTGCTTATTTTTTCTCGTTCCATATCGGTGCAGTATTATCATTACGATTATTTTGATTTTTTTTTTTAGAATAGACCAGTAGACATGATATCCACCTATAGCGTACGTTTTCGAGCGAATTACACAAAAATAGATTTGCTGTCTCAAAAAAAAAAGTTTGCTCTATTCAAGATTTTGTTGTTTTTTTTTCTTCCGTTATCGTTGTTAGAGTTTTGTTTAAATTTTTATTTGTTTTAGGTATCCTGCTACCGGTATAAAACTTGCTTTACTTAATTTTGATCTTTTATGATGGACCATAAATTAAAATTTGTTTGTATCCGAAAATGATATTAAAAAGTGTAAGAAGATTGAAGGGGAGGAAATAACAGTCACATATCGTACGCAAAATTTATTGAAATATGTGAAATACGTAACGTTCGTTTAAAATTATAACTTCATCATCTCTGTCCATAGTGAGATTTGAGCTAAGGTAAATACAAATAGCCATAGCGGTCAGTCTACTCACTTGTTTTCTAAAAATTACTTGACGTACACATTTGCAGCATTTGTGTATAAAACAGCGATGGGAGAATCATTTTATGAACTTCATTTTATACATACACCCTGTCAAGAAAGTATCGGGAATTGTCAATTTAAATCTCCCGGGTAATAGCTAGGCAGATAATTTTTTTTTTCCAGGTTGGTACAACTGTTTTGTATTATGATGCCTATTTTTAGCGCGATCTGTCAACCAGTGTGTTTACAGCAGCTGTTAAAATCAGTCGACCTTGAAGTGTTTTGTCGAAGTTTTACAATGAGTGAAAATATTGAACAACGTACTTGTGTTAAATTCTGTGTTTCGAACGAAATTTCTTGTGCCGATACACTGAAAATGTTACAGAAGGCTTTTGGTGAATCTGCTTTATCAAAAACGCGGGTTTACGAGTGGTACAGAGCGTTCAAGGATGGTCGGGAGACGGTCGAAGACATGCCTCGCTCTGGACGGCCTTCAACGAGTGTGACCGATGATAACGTCGATAAAATCAAGGAAATCGTTGCTGAAAATTGTCATGTGAGCTTGAGAGAGATGGCTCATGGATTGGGCATGTCACACGAGAGCGTACGTACGATTGTGCACGAAAAATTGGGTATGCAACGCGTTGCGGCTCGGCTTGTTCCGAAAGACCTGAATTTCTTTCAAAAAAAGTACCGAGAACAGGTAGCTGCAGACATGCTGGATCGAGCCAATTTGGATCCTACCTTCTTGGAAAAGATAATTACTGGTGACGAGACATGGGTGTACGAGTACGACACGCTTACGAACCAGCAATCGTCCGAATGGCGGCCAATTGGCGCGCCAAAGCCGAAAAAACCTCGCCAAAGCCGATCGAAAGTGAAGATCATGTTGATTGTTTTCTTCGATATTCGAGGCGTGGTACACTATGAATATGTGCCAGCCGGACAGACAGTCACCAAAGAGTTTTACTTAAGTGTTTTGAGACGTTTGAGAGAGGCTATCCGTCGTAAACGTAACGATTTGTGGGTCGACAATTCTTGGATTCTCCATCACGATAATGCGCCGTCTCACAAAGCCATAATTGTGAATGAGTTTTTGGCCAAACACTCGGTAAATATCATCGAACAACCGCCGTATTCACCAGATTTAGCACCCTACGACTTCTTCCTATTCTCAAAACTCAAATTTCCGCTACGGGGAATGCGCTTCGAATCGATTGATGACATCAAGACGAATGCGACGCGAGAGCTAAAGGCCATCCCGGAAACCGCCTATCAGAAGTGCTTTGCTGAGTGGAAAAAGCGTTGGCATATGTGCATCGCTTCGAATGGATGTTATTTTGAAGGTGACAAAATAAATTTGGATGAAAATTAAAAATTGTTCGTTTTATTTAACAATTCCCGATACTTTCTTGACAGGGTGTACATTCATAATCATTTGGCTTCGTCGTCTATGAACATTAACTCAGTTCGCAAATGACGATAAAATTATTTTTATTTTCGAAGCAAATTGCACTGAAACGAAGCATCACTGCCTAATAAACCATGCTAACGTAGCTGGCTAATAAATCACGTATCATTAATGCCGATAATGAAATACACGTTACAGCACGTTCACATACCATTCACCATATTATTGTAAACATCGTAAATCTTTCATTCTTTGCAATGACGAGATTCTGTTTTAGCGTTAATTAAGCAGCTTTTTCTGCGACGGTTGCCTGTGCTGGACATGCGTATAGTAAACGCACGAACAAAAACATGTCCTTTATCTTTTTGTATGTGGTCTGTGTATTAAAAACAATAAGAGGCGGAGCTAGTCGAATTTAAGTGCAATTTGCCATTCGCACGTCCTATCAAGGCAATAGTTTTTGTAATACATTTGATCAAGTTCTAGTGCAAAATATTGCAGTATTTCATGCTGTAAAGTGACAAAGGTTTTCGATTTCTTTCTCTTCCTTTCCACCATTTAAAACACAAAATACATAAAAAACTTTCCATCTTCGATGTTTATGTTAAATTTTAAATTGTACGCAGCTAGTTTCATTTTCTCGTTTCGTCAAAAAATAGATTCCAACTCGGTAGCCTAAAATTCGGATTTTCAATAATTATTAGCACTATTCTAGAGAACTTTAAACTCAGAGAGAACTACTGATTTTAAATATACCGTACTTTTTTTCGGAAACAGTTTTTCACACCCCTATACAGTTTAAATATCATATTTTTCCAAAGGCTTTTCCAGCTCGTGTTATTTTCATGAACCTATTTTTTTAATTTCGCAAAAAGAATAAGGCAACCTCCCACATTGCTGTAATTTTCTTTTCACTAATATTTTACACCCTTCAGATTTTTAACTAGCGATCCTTGCACAATGAGTAAGTTATACAAAGCATATTATCGCAGTATTTTAGACTATGGTTGTTACTTCTTTCATAATTCCTCAGCAACCAATCGTAACAAATTAGGGAGGATACAGAACACATGTTTACGACTTATAATTGGTGCTTTCTTACCTACTTCTATCGCTGCTTTGGAAGCTGAAACCAAGATCCCTCCTCTCTCTGTTAGATCATCGTACCTAGCAGACAGGTTTCTTATGAAATACTGTCCTCCAGCCAGCTTCAATTTACTTAAATCCTATTTGGATGTTAAAAACAATTGGAGATTTAAAACCTCCAAAATGTCTCTATTATCTTTAAGTGCGGTTAGGCTTCAGAGATATTCTTTTATTACCATACCGTCGTATCCTTCATTGATCTTTAAATACCCATACTCACATAACTACTTTAAGTTACAGGTAGATTTGAATTATTTTCAGTTCGTTAATAGGCACAACGCTAGCAGAGTATTCAATGCGATAATTTCGGACCATTGGCCGAATTTCCAACCGATTTTTACTGATGGTTCTAAATTTTCGAATTCTGCGGGTGCTGCTTTTTTTTATACCATGTCTTAACTTAACCAAAAAATTCTCTCTTCCTCGTTTTATCTCTGTGTTTAGTGCCGAATGTGCTGCGATTTTCAAGGCTCTGTCCTTTTTAAATTCACATATATTCTCTGAAAATATCATTATCATGTCTGATTCTATGAGTTGTTTATCAGCTTTGAAGCTCTTATCGTTCAACATAAAATCCCATCCATACCTTTATAAAATCAGAAGCCTAGTAGTGTCCCTTTCTGAATCTGGCGTAGTAGTTAACTTTGTTCGGATACTAGGACATGCAGATATCTACGGTAATGAAGTGGCAGACATGGCTGCCACAGACACATGGATGAATAGTTGTTTAGTTCCATACTTTCCAAACAGAGACCTATTCGAGCTCATTAGATATGCTCATAAAGAATATTGGGAGGCTATATGGGCAAATCCATTTTGCGCGCAACAGTACAAAAGAATTCAATCTAATATTCCTAACGTTCCTTGGTTCAACCGCATTACGACTGTTTCGATGAGTACCAGATCGTACATTGTTACCTTATGTCGCCTCCGGCTGGGCGTAAACCGCCTCCCAGCTTCTTTGTACAACATGGGTTTAATCTCTTCTCCCTATTGCCAACATCCACTAGACTTGGACAAAGTGGGGAACGCTGTCATTTTCGAATGCAATTTTCACATGGCGCAAAGAATTATTTTGTATAACTGAATAATAAATTTCCAGATCCTTCTGCCATGTAGTGTCAATTCTCTCCTGGCCACCGGGAGTGCTGCAGTATACAAGTTATTATATAATTATATAGTACAATGTAATATTAATGTGTAGCGTTAATTAGTTAATTAATTATATTACATTGTCGATGGGTTGAATTTTTGACGCCCAAAAAAAAACAAAAAAAAAACATTTATTACATGCAGTATAAATACATAACCTATTTAACCTACGTGTAGATTTTAGCTTCATATATATATATATATATATATATATATACACACATATACATATATATACACACATATATATGTATGTATGTATTTGTATAAACATAGACAAGGTATTTTAATAGGAATTTTATTCATCGCATCTATATGCTCAAAAATCATATTTTTAGATCTGATTTTGTTTTCATGAAACGAAAGAAAGTTGTAGGTGAGAAAAAGAAACACCGCTTTCTATTATGTCTGATAATATGTAACTTGTTAGACGAGTCATAGAGTCCTGCCAGCTGACGTGTAGCATATTTACCGAAATTTTCCAGCGCCAACTTGCAACTTTCTTTCGATATATGTAGTTAATATCCTTTCTAGGCGTAACTTCATACGGTAGTGTCGCAGAAGTTGGCACGGATTTGTAAATGGCGACTTTTATTCCGCAAATACCCTTTGCTAAAAGCAGCCATTGTGTTTTGTTTTTTTTTATTTTTTCATATACCTTCGTAAAATTTCATAATTATTTTTTTCTGCGTTATTCGCAGCCAAGTACTTGAAACCGGTTACTGAACTGCTTTCTGCATCCGCTAAAGAGAGAAGTTGTTTTCCAGATTGGAAATATACTCTCGCAGTTTCCTTCTTTTCAGAATTTACTGTTAGTTTGTGTAATTTATTTTTGTTTTTAGTGCCCGTTTTGGAGATAGGTAAATAGATTTTCGAGTTTCAGGTAACCTTTACAAACTTCGGAGTGCACGTTTTTAATTTTAATGTTAAAAATTGATATGCGTTGCTTTATCGCTTTACCGTTTAAAAAAAAAGTATATGTCATTTTCGGGTGGAAGTTAAAAAGAGCTGCGCCACCAGGAAGCATTCTCGTTGCATTCCAGAGGTTAACACAGTTCTTTAGACGTTACACGTACGACTCTGCATTTTATCACGAAGATTTCAAACGCTTTAATTTTAATGAAATGTTCTGAACTCTGAAATATCCTCAATTTCTTATGAAATTCGCGATGGTGTAGAATATACATATAAATTTTTTTTTTATATTCGTTTAATTCTGCGCGAATTGAATAACGGCCGCTGTTTGTACTCTTCGGCAAGCGAATCAATTTTATAACGTTCATTGATGTACTGCATTCGCCGAAATCCGTGACACGATGTGCTAATAATACTAGTTTCGTGTTCCCTATGGACCTGTTGCAAACTAAAATTACTTATTCTTAATTTTATCCGTTTGTTAGTAACCATCACTTGTTCGAGCGAAATTTTACTGCGTTGTGTTCTTGAAGATATTTTATCAGTGTACGCATTGATGCATCTAAACTCCTGATCGAGATTCTACATGAAACAACCGAAATAAGGAAATAGTATGTGCTACGACAATTCATCTTTCGTGATCGCACATGAGTATTACAATAAACTTCTTCGTTGCATGCTCTTTAAACTAAGTTGTTCGTATCAAGATTAAACAAAAGTCGGTAACCGAATTTTTATTCCAGCGAACCTTTCAAAAATTTTATTTCAAATGATGTTTGGTTTACCGGGGGGGTCGCTCGTATACTATTTTAATGAAATCTGAAAATGCGCACTAAATATTGATCTTAACGATGTGCGCTATTTTGTTAAATTTTAACTGTTAGAAGGCCTCTAGTTTCCCTGTTGTATTTTCGGCGAGAATATTGTTAATCATCGATAGATGATAAGCAAACTAGACGCGAATGCCTTCCATTAATTTCCTTGAAAGTCGATTTTTCCTCTTTTCGAAAAATTTTCATTTAGCAGATTTCAGGGGAGGTTTTTAACCCTTTCAGAATAAATTGTTTCCAAATGCTGTTTCAGCTTATTGATTTCACGCTGACAGCTGCCAAAGTTTTAAAACAAATAACGCGCAGAGGCTTTTGTTCGTTATTTACTTCAATGCTTGTAAATGAAAAATGTAAATGTTCTTCAAAAGTTTCGCCACTTTGGAATTATACTTTTTTCTACTTGTACTACTACCGACGTATTACCGTCGCTATTTTCCAAATTTGTTTACCCCCGACTAAAAATTTTCCTATAACCGCGCGCCGGAGAAAAATTTTATTGAAACGTTCGGTAATTATCAGTCAACCGCCTTGGTATATAACGGAAAAGAGGAAGAAAAGGAAATTTTTATTAGTTTTAAACTTGAAATTTCGAACTATATTTCACAGGAAATATACCACGAAGATTAACTAAGCATAACGTGTTTAGCCGAATACGACTGAAAATAAACCAGCGACAACGAAGATCACGTAAAGAAACACATAATTATGTATAAAAGTGGAATGATATGGCGCCACACAGTTTCAAACAGTGACGACAAATTATGAAAATCGATAATGGTCCGAAATAAAGCAGTGTCTAATTTCTAAATAGTAAGCTTATCGATATATTTTTTTTTTTTTTTTTTTTTGAAAAATATGTATTTATAATTTTTTACATACAAAAATTTTCGTCAAGCTAAAACGCTTGTCGACGAATTATCCTATTTGACATTCTACCATCTTAAATTAACTTATACATATACATGATCGTGTAATATTTACTTAATCTATCTATTTTACTTATCAATAATTACTAATCTATTTCTATTTTCTATATTCAGTTTTTTTTTGTTTTTTTTTCCTAGCTTTTTTGTTGCGCTTTGTTTTTTTATTTTATGTTTATTATTTTTTTTATATTTTCTTCTTCCTGAAGCCATTCCTTTATTTTCCTTTTTCTTTCCCCTATTTTTTCCTTCTCTATTATTTCTTTGGGTATTTTATTCAACATCTGAGTTATAATATATTTATCCGTTTGCTCCCCCATCTTTGTTCTTGCTAACGGCAATTGGTGCGAAAGTTTTTCCCTCAACTCGTATTCTGTGTTTATTCTTTCCTCCAATTCAATTTTCTTTTCTGTTGGTATGTGAATTCACATATCTTCAGTAATAAGTACATTCCTCTTATGCTCATTACGTTTTCTTTTTTAATTATTTCACTATCGGTTTCTCCCCTTAAGGATTTTCTATTAATTTCAAGCATTTAATTTGCAGTTTATTTATTTTCCCCAAGTATGCTTTTCTCGCCATTCCCCACGCCTGAATTCCATATCTGATCCTCGACTCTACTAGCGCATAATAAACTACCTTTAATGTTTCATTTGTTGCATATTTCTTTAATGTATATAAAGCTGGTAAAACTGCTCTTATTTTCTTTGCAATGTATTCCATATGTATGTCCCATCTTAAGTGTTGATCCATCATTACTCCCAAATATTTATACTGCATTACTATGTCTAACTTTTGACAGTTTTTCATTTCGCATTCGCGTCTTCCCCCCATTGAATGTAACATTCATTTGAGTGCATTATTATATTTGGACAATACAAATCAGAGCTGTCTCTTTTTTTCCGCAGTACCATTGCTTTAGTCTTTTTTACATTTATTCTTAGACTTTTATCGTGTGCCCATTTACTTATTGTTATTAGATCTTTTTGCATCCTTATTTCTAAAAATCAGTTCTTACTGTTTCGTCTTTATATTCATACAAATTTTAATTTTTGAACTGATCTAGATTAAAGTGTGCATGGGCATTTTTTGAGCCCCAGAGAAAAAAAAACCTGAACGGTATAACTAACTAGTTATTGATTTTATAAAAGATTTAAACCCTCGAATATCTTTCGTTTCTTACATTGTTGTTACCATTGTTACATTATATTATCCTTTGTTTGTTCTGTATTTTGTATTGAAGTTATGAGATTTCAAAGTCAGGTCAGCTACTATCTTGCAATTGGCAATTTGTTAAATGTAAAAGTTTCCAGTATTCTTAAACCTATGTTTCAGGAATAAAAATTTATATGTAGAAAAATCCGAATTCCTTTATATATATATCATCATCATCATCATCATCATCATCATCATCATTATATCCTCAACCATTCGGTTGGTGGACAACCTATTCGCACATTTTTAGATGTACAGATATAGGTTATATACTAAGCAATTATTATAATATGCAACGCAGGTGTACACACGCAAGACTACATTCAGAACTGATAGTAGCCGCTTGTTATCGCGCTACCAGTGCAGCCCCGTGTGTGTCTGCTGTGTACTGACCTAGCGCGCATATGATGTTGTACGTGGTGGTTTGCTATTGCCTTCCACGTGATTACTAGCGATTATTTATTTATTTATTTAATTCTTGCAATAAGTTCGTCGTCGCTCGGGATCGAACCCGTAACCTCCATATCGGAAGTCAAGCGCTCTAGCAACTAGGCTATCGCGACGACTTATATATATTAAAAAATTAAAGTAGGTTCCATACCCTTTTTGGGGGGTCCGGGATTGTGAAATTAAGGTTCACAATGTACTAACCCCTACGGCACTAATCAGAGTAGAGTGCCAGTTTTGTTTTGTCCCGGCCACTTTTACTTTCTCAGATTTCTCTGGTACCTAATTATTCTAGGCTGAATGAACCCCGTAGCGACTTGTATCCGGAATGAGATAAGTCTGGATTCCGTGACTTCTGATTTGGTAGCCAAGCACCTTAACCACTACACACCGTGCTATCATATATATATATATATATATATATATATATAAAACTCGGCCCTTTGGGACTCGGACGGGAGCAAGTCTTCTTCATCGCAAGGTCTAGTTCTCCTATAATTCTTATAGAAGAGTAAACTTTTTCATTTGCTACGACATTCTACAAAACTTTTTCGTTACCTTTTTTCGTTACATTTTCGTTACATAAAATTGTAACATTTTTTTGGGACAAATTTCGTGACAGGACATTTTTGTCTGATGACCCCTGGGGTAAAAATAGCGTAGCCATTAATATATAAACTCGGTCATTTTGACCTCCCCTTGACCTGTCTTGCTTTCATTTATGTCTTCTTCTCTTCTATACTTTGTACAAAATTATCAAAATTTGAACGTAATTCTAAATCGTTCCATATGAATATAATAATATGACCACAAAAATCCTATAAAATATAAAAAACGTTACATAAAATTGGGACATTTTTTCTAATGGGGGTACTCTAAGAATTACGTTGTAATTAATATACATATATACAAGTATATATGTGTGTATATATAAAGCAATTCGGCTTTTCTTTTGTAGAAAATTTTATATGTAGATGAAAGTTTGTATAGGTAGCCCTTTTAAGGTTCAAGAATAGACACGTTAACTCATATAGGGACTGATAAAAATGACGGCTTTAAAGAAATCTGCAAAAAAGGATAAACAAATATTAGATACGAAATAAACGGTCGAATTTTACGCATCTGTTTTTTCAATTCATCGACAAATCAAAGTAGAATGGACAATAATAAGATATGTCGAAATAGCAGCTAGTCGAGTTAATCGCAAATATTTATCAGCAATCGAAAGACCGAGTATAAATTGACAACGAATTATGTAGGATTATTCTTTACCGGATGTACGACGAGAATGTATAATTTATACTGTGAACAGCTGGGTGATAACTGCTGGGGTAACGGTATAAGTAGTGAGAAAATTTTAAATTTACAATTTTCTGGGGCAACTGAAATATTCTTGAATCATCAAATCATTGAAAGAACGGGTTTTAAACAAAATTGATTATTTATTGGTCGTGTGCGAGAAAAATAAGCAAATACCTATCTTGTTGCGAACCGTTTTTGAAATAGTTAAAGAGAAACAGCCAGCTGTAGTGAAGGTTTTTGATTACGGTTTGTAAACAAGAAAAATTACCTGGCAGGACAGCGGTCACCGGATAAACAACTGTCTCGCGTTAGGTATCATCAAAGCATCGAAAATGATGCTGGTGAAGGTATTTATGCAGTGATCATTTTCACAGTGAAATCGTGGATAATTAACGCGGCAAACAAAAAGAGAATAAATTGACTCGATTCCTTTTTTTCTGAGGGGGGGGGGCTTCAACTATGAACATTATAATCCAGTATCGGCGAAATCTTTGAAAGATGTGCGGCAGCGGAACGAGCTACACGAACGAAACACGATTGACTAATCAACTATGCCACCGTAACTGCCAACCGATGCGGATTTTTTGAACTTATCAGCGCGATCTACTTTTTGACATCTTCTTCCGCTCCTGATAATGAAAGGAACCCACGTTTCGACTGTGATCTGCGTTATGCCATGGAGACATTACGTCACTAAAGAAAACAGATTTTATTAAATTTAAATTGCCAATAATAAGTAAATAAATAAATGAATGTAGAAAAATTGCAGTTTCTAACTGTTATAATATACGTATGTTAATTTATTTATATACTTATTATTGGCAGTTTACGGGGAAAAAATACTTATTTTACTTTTTTTTTTAGATTTTTTTTTTTTTTTCTTTTTTGGCTACTCAACTATGAACATTACACAATCCGATATAAGTGGAATTTCTGCAATTTCCGATCCAGCTGAATATTCTACCCGAACGAGACTGCACCGCCTAACCAATTAGATCAGGGTAGTTGTTAATGCAGCTTACTTATTAGCCCGCGCTAAATTTAACAAAGGTAGCAGTTATCTCAGCATCAAAACGAGAACAAAAATCGTACGAGCAGAATCCGGATTAAAATCATCGGTCAACACTGTGATTACAGCCGGTTCCAGTATATTCTAGCTTATTATTTGTTACAATTTGGCGGGGGTGTGTGCCAGAGAAGGTCGTAAATCTGCAAAGTCAAATAATTCGATATTTATATAAATTTCGGTGATTATTTCAAGCCGAGTATATAATTAGTTTCCGCGAATAAGCTGATAAAATCGGTCAGGTAGAAAAGAAAAACGAATACACGCGACTCTCAAAATTCGGCCCCTCTAATATCTAACGTAACAATTAAAATGAAAAAGGAAAAGGGGAAATTTCGTTATTAATTAGAGGAATCGTTCACGGAATTATTTTAAATTACATCGAGTTCTTCGATCTGAAAGGTCGAGCACTACAATGCGTACAAAATTAGGAAAATAGATTTCAAATACTTTACATATTGCAAATGGCATGTTCGGAAAAATACCGATACGGAAGTAATTTTCCAGAAAGAAAAACGAATCACGAGGACAGCTAGCCAAAAGTGCCGTCAGAAACAAATACGAGAACGGATAAAGGAAAAGTGGCTCCATGACTGTACGCATCCAGCTCAGAAAAATACATATTACACGCCAGCAGTACGATTAGTAAAATGCGTTGACACCAACTGCATCATTATTAGTACGGTAAGAGACAGAGGACTTAAATTAATTCGCGTAAATGATAAAATTAAACGTATTTCGAACAAAAACCATAATAAATTGTATTCATTTTCCGCTGCGCATTAAAAATAATATTTTTAATTGCGCACTTTGTAAACTTCCTAAATAGGCACTTTTCGATGTTTATTCAGTAATTCCAGATTCAAAAATAAATTTTCTTCTCTTTCCGCGTCCATTAAGCCAATTTTGAATCGCAATTATTTCAACCGCTTTTTCTCGCCATTCCGCGAGGTTTCTCTCCCTTCTAACCGTCCGATTTTTTCTTGTTCGTAATCTCGTTCTTTTTCAAAAGCCTCTTTAAGCTTCGTTCGAGCAGAAAACGTATAATTTAGTGTCTCCCGTTTCGATGTCGATTTCACCTAGTCTCCACTTGTAAGAATCGATTTCCTTTTTTACTTTTCTTTTAGAAAAAGTACCGATCTGACTAGACTGTTGAACGCATCAACATGAACATAAATCTATCTCTTCATTTCCGTAACATTGTGTCCGTTATCTTTTATGGATGTTACTCTATATTCCTCCGCCGGAAATTGGCTTTGAGAATGAAGTAAAGATCAAAGTGAACTCTGCATTCCGACTTGTGTTATCGAGTATTCTTCGAAAATACGTGAGCATAAATGTATATTTTATGCTCAAATAGCAATGCAAAAAGTTAATAATATGATACATAGACGTTAAATTAAAATTTACCCAGTACGTAATGAAACTGCGTTGATTTAATTTATGCAATACCCTGGTGATACTAAATATGTCCGTTAAATCTCTGAGTGTTATCCTAATAGTTAGCCGAAAAAAATTTTTCGCCTAATTTATCATTGCTCTTACTTAAACGTGCGTAATTTTTACCGAAGCAAAAAGCTAAATTTTTTTTTCGTTTACTATACGATGGCGTATTCTACTAAGTAGTTTAATTAGAACTAAATCATCAAATTACAACGTGGCGAATTATTTAAACTAATATTTCACGCTCAGCTACGGAAAAATTAAGATAATCACGCAAACGCAATCGAGATCGTATTACGAAACAAAAGGTGAAAATTGTTTGTAAACCGCCTTCGTTAAAATTGTTAAATGAAGCCAAGTTGAATTATCAATGCAATGTTAAGATGCTTGATATTGTGTTCGCCTTAGAATAAGTACAATAAACTTCCACTTGTTTGAATAAATACACTTTTTATCGGGTTTTTTTTTGTCCATTTCTTTCCATTCGGACAGCCTTCATTGGACTGAAGCTGGTAAGCGTTCAGCGCTTATTAAACAAAAATAAAATCAGAATTTTTTCTACGAAAAAATGTGAACAAATAAATAAGTGGAAGAGTTTAAAAATTATAAAAAGATTAAGCCAACAATTACGAAACTAAATTAGCACGGAGTGATCGGGGAAAATACGAAAACCTACAGTTCATAAAAAGCGAATGAAAATTAAGGTTAAATTAATCGCGTTTTAAGAATAGCCAAAAAATCAAAAAGGTTTGAAAATATAAAAAGAAGAAAGAGAAGATTTATTTATAATATACAAACTTACATATATATATATATATATATATATATATATATATATATATATATATATATATATACATATTTTATTCTTCATCTTTGTTTACTCTCTGCGAGTATTAGAAAGTCTTACGGGTTATTAATGGTCTGATGTCAGAGCATCCAATTTTCCGCCACTCTTAGACATTGCTGAAAACCCGTATTTAATATTCTTTTGATCTGCTCTATCTATCTCAGCGCTTGCCTTCCGCATTACTGTGCACCTCCTATTTTGTCTTGCATAGTAATCTTCCACAGGCCAACGTTTCTTAAGACACCGCTATTTCGTATTTGGCAATTTTAGCCATACAGTAACATTCATTCTTTATGTATAATATTTTACATTATAAATTGAGCAATTCTTATTATAGAATGAGCCGAATTAATACTAAGACAAGATGGCCATTCGAATTTAATTTCTAAATTGCCCCTTTATAACCCGTTTTCTCTGTCCAAAATTTCTCTATTTTTCGATTAGTAGAATTGAACAAGAGTTTACAACGCGATTTTTGTTCTTAGCAATAACGCAAACCGAAACGAAAGGAAATAATAGAATATTAGCAGGAACAAAGAAAAAACAATTCAAATTAAACTTTTTAGTTGTTCGAAGCTGTTTTATTTATATTTTAAACGTAATATCGTTAATATCGCCGATAACTCAAATAATATACTAACTTTATTTACTTCCATACAAAGCGTAATACATTAGATTGGACAAATTTTAAACAAGAACAAAACAAGTTAATAATAAATGGGAATTTAAAAAAATAACGGATGACCTACTTTACTTACATGCGGCTATAGTATCAGAATTTTTCAGCTCTGTGTTTTAAGTTATGCCTTAACTGGAACGCCCCCACACGATATAAACACGCATAATTACTGTGACAGCCGAACAAGGAAAATAACGAAAAATAAAATCAAAATAAAATGAACGAAACAGAAATCAAGTTTAACACAATTAGGTTTTATGCATTTCTTGTCACTGTTTTCAGTTTTAATAATTAAACGTCGACCGATAACGACGTTTTGGGTTTTCACAAAAAAGTAAGCAAACCTTAATTAATTCACAATATTTAAAACTGTTTTGTCTTTTAAAAGTTACGCTTTTTTTTTTTTTTCTTATTATTTTCTACAATTGTTTGATCTAGTTCGCCGGTCCTTTTTACAACTTCCCGCTCGCAGTATTAATTATATTTCCAGACAGTTGCATATTATAATATGGAAGGATATTTACCCTTTTCTCCAATCTGAATTCCTTTTATCTTTCGGTTCAGCCTTTTTACCTTCTCTGACCAGTTAGTTTGACAAGTTTTCTTCTCTTTGCCGTCGCCTGATCCATATGTCCTCTTGTCATACCTTTCTCCTATCGTCACTTTTTCGTTTTTCCCTCGTCTCTTCTCCGCTGTGTTCTCTTCACCGCGAAGATTCATTTTTTCCGTGTGACGACAATCATGTTATCTTCAAATGTGTTCCCCTTACTTTCTTCGGAACGTTCTCTCTTCTATTCTCAGCTTTTGAATCTTAGTCTTCCTACTCCCATGACTCATACGTTCACTGTTTTTCTTCTTTGTCAGTTGTGATCATATTCTAGCTTCTTTCATTCATTCTATCTCGCAACAGATTAAAATCTGATTTCTTTGTTCTTTTTTTGTTTTTCCAGCTGGTTTCCAAAATAAGGAGCTGGACTAAATGTTACCGTATATGCTACTTTAGTTTTTTATAACTCCGGAAATTAAATTTTAAAACTACCTGCGCCACTTCAATCAAGTCATTGTCAGCAAACAGAAGCAAGCGTTGATAGCGTTTCAATGTCATCGCTATAAGAACTCGGCACAGCGTTATTTTCAAAGGTCTGTTTACAAACAATTCATAATGAAAAGAACTTTTTTAATTTAAGGCGTGCTTAGTTGACCTAAGTATGACTTTTAAGCGCAGTTTTTCCCATGTTACAGTGTTAATTGCTTTACACCGAATTTTTCTAATCGGATTTTTCTTTACCCGGAGAAATTCAAGAATATAAAATGGTTGAAAAGTAGTTACATTTAGTTTCGTACGTGTGACATTACGGTCTAGAACACAAAAATTTCACCCGAAAATCATGACTTGAAACGCTAAAGTAGGATCACAGTCTTATTTTTCCGAATTTGTGACGGGTCGCGATCGCAACATTTTGTTTTCCTTCGTTATTGTACGATTACTATAAGCTAAACTCCTATCTATAAGCTATCTCAATTACACTATTCTCATATTATTCACATAAATAATACAAAATTTCATACTGCTCTAGTCGAAAATGAATAAAAAATACCAAACCAAAAATCTATTGATTCGAAATTTTAATTTAGCGCTAGTAATTTCAAATTCTAAACGATTTGGAAAATGAAATAATTTTAAACTGTTTCGCGCGATATTTCTACGAAAAAAAAACTCCCAAAAACCTCAACGAAATTACTAATAATTGAAGAACCATCGGTTCGAATTATTTCAAATAAACGTACGTTGCTGTAATTTGTAATTCTATACGAAATTACAGTACGATGGTGCCACATCACAAATAGCAAAAAAAGAATATCGTGATTTGTGATTATAATTTTTAGCTTTTAGAGTTACAGAAAATGAAAACAAAAATGTAGAATAAGATACTTGAAAATAATTAGCTATTTCGAGCCTTAAAAATTTATGTTACACTTAAATTTTTTTTGTTTTAAATTTATTACTAATAAGGGCAATATTTTTTAACCCTGATCATTCGTAAGCTATACAATTAGACCGGAAAAAAGATTTACAATTATTTGAAGAAAAAAAATATAAATAAAAATTTGGCGTCGAATGTTTAGTGGCACTTTTACATTTGTTTTTTTTTTTTTTTGAGACTTTTGTTCGTAATGATTTTGTAGTAGATTTTTAGTACAATTTTTTTTAATTATACGAAAATATAATTAAACAGTATATTTTACTTCATAAATTTAATAAAAACAGTTTTGATGCTTATTCCAATCAGATATTCAATTTTCAATCGAATTTTTTTCTTTTTTAAGTGTACTAGAATTCCTCTAACAAGTGTCTGGTTTTCATTTTGAACTTAAATTAAATCGTTTATTAATTTATTCACTTTTCTCTAACAGTTTTAAAAAACAGTCTAATAAATTTTGATATAAAATTTTTTTTATATGAAAAACTAAAAGAAAATAAAACTTTTACTCTCAACGTGAATTTTATTAATTTCAATGACCACGATGAAAAAAAAACATAAATGTGTTTTTGATTAAAAATAAAGTTGGGATAAATCATAATTTCGGTAACGTTAGATATAGCTTTCCTTACTGCTATTATGAAAATAAAGTGCTAAAAGAAAAAACAATTAAAAAAAATGTTAAATGAATACTACGTGAATAAATATCAAGAGATACGGAATAACTATTATAACGGGCTTGCTAAACGTTTCTTTCCCAACATCATAGATAGAATGAATAAGAAGGACATTGTAAATAATTCTTTTAACGTGCAGTTCATATCCGGATATGGTAATTTTGAAATTTATTTATAAAAATGTTCAAAATTATAGATAATGAAAACTGTAAAAGATGTAATTTCATAGATAATGTAGGGCATATATTAAATAGTTGTAATCACGCTAATACAGATATTTAATAATTTATACGCAACGGATATAGTTACAAACCTTTTTATGAATTCAATAAATTCGCTGTCGAAGAAATGACACACGCCCTAAGCAAAATTCGATAAATTAATATTAAGTATTTTTAATAAGAACTAATTAGTGCATGATTGTAAAATTGGATCACAGGCAACCAAGAACTTAATTAGACGGGGCCTGTTATGAACATTATTGTAATAAGAAAAATTGTAATATTATTAAAAATAAACGGCCTCGCCCAAAATTTTGGGAATGAGGAAAAAAAAATGATCACGGAATAAAAAAAAAAAACAGATTTACAAAAACACGCAACTTTTTATTATAGCACTATGTAGTATATAATAGGCATGGTTAACTGCGGACACAGTTCTATATCCTTGGAAATATAACCGCATTTGAACATAGCCGGATATGTCTCCAACGATGTGATTTAATCTTAACTCCGAAAGACGTCACAGAACGAACAAATGTCATCAAATGTCATTCCGGACACAGTCGGATTACCTCTGGCGGGGTGAGATTTAAAATATATCTCAACTCTAAAAAGCGTTAGCTACAGGCGTGTGTGTTCAAGAACGTTCTGTTACTTTATGCGTTTGGAGAACTATGCGGAGTTGGGAGTTGAATACACATAAAACACTAGATAAGAAATATGTAACACCGCCAGAGTTGGGAGTTGAGAAGCGGATATATATCCGCAGTTAGAAAGGACATATATATGTACCCAAAACTACTCTAGAGCGAAGTTGAGTTACCCACCTGTACTATATAAGTCGGTCCAAAATACCGAGTAAAATATTTGTCTTTTTTTAATTTTCGATTAAACTAAAATTAGGTGTGGACTTACCAAATTTATATGTTAATCTTCTTATTCCAAAAATAAACAAGCTACTAACTTTCATTAGCAAGTTAAGTAATTTAATAGACATAAAAAGTGACCGAAAGGATAATGCTCTATAGACTCATGTACGTTAATTAATAATATCTAACAATTAATTTTTCTGGCTGTTAGGCTTAATTTAAAAAGGTATTTACAAAAATATTTTTATTCATTTACTTCGATAGAAATAAAGAGGACAAATAAATATGAAATTAGCAAACAAAATTTTATAGTTTTTTAAAATTCAAAACTTTACATTTGGCATACAAAAATGTTTTTAGAAAATCAAAAAGTGAACAATGTGAAATGATAAATAATTAATGACACAGCACAGGGCTGATTAACGATTCTGAAAGGAAGAATCCAACCGTGCCGCGCACCTTCAAAATAATTTAAATAACTGAACATGAAATTTATTATTTTTTTAAGACTATATATATATATATATATATATGTATATATATTTAAATCCTAGGGAAGCTTCGTTAATAATTTCGCAACCTCCTGATTACATTATAACAAAAACAATATCATACCGAATATTTTAATATGATGAGTTTGACTTCTTTAAACAAGAGAATTAAAAAATACGTATACAATACATAAGCAACAAATATTACATTCCATCGAAACCGCAGATGACAGGGAAACTTCAAAGAACGCACCACCAAATAAACTCGCTAAATACGAATAGAAAAAAAAAGATAATAGAATCAAATTCAGTTCATTTGTATTACGTTTTAAGTGACGGGGAGTATCAGTTTATACATTTTTTAAATATGGTTGATTATATATTAAATCCAAAAAGAAAAAAACATGTAACTATATATATAAATATATATAACTCGGCCATTTTCGCCTCGCAAGGAGCTGTGCCCCTGACCCCTCTTGCTTTCATTTCTGTCTCTTTCTCTTCGATACTTTGTATAAAATTATCAAAATTTACGACGTAATTCTTACTGGCGTCAACACAAAAAAAAAGTAACATAATCACAAAAATCCTATCCTGACATTTAACTTTCATTATACAAAATTAAAATATTTTTTCCTTACATATTTCGTTACATAAAATTGTGACATTTTTAAAATAACAATAACAGAAATCCTATAAAATATAACAATACATCAAATTGGGACATTTTTTGGGACATTTTTTCTAATGGGGGGTAGCCTAAGAATTACGTTGTAATTAATATATATATTCAGTAAGTCCTATATATCCTTTGTAAGGTATCTTGGATTGTGAAATTAAGCTTTTCATAATGTACTAAGCCCAACGGCACTAATCAGAGTAGGACGCCAGTTGTTTTATCTCGGCCGCCTTTACTTTCCCAAATTTCTCTGGTACCCAATTATTGTCGGCTGGGTAAATCTGGGAGCAACTTGGATTCGGAACGAGACAAATCCAGATAACGGATGACACCTATGATTTAGTAGCCAAGCACCTTAACCACTAGGCTACCGCGTTACCTTCTAATCTTATTAATCTGTGTTATATACTAATGTGTCAAAATAAGTATGCTGACGAATAGTTAAGATAAAATTTTAAAAACAAAAAATGAAATACAGATTAGTTCCTGTTAAATAGCTACCTTTCTAGCGGTATATCGCACGCTCGGAAAGAAATACTTTTTTTCAAAATTTCGAACTTTCAGCACCGCATCAATAAGTTGGAAATTCGCGTTCTCCAAACTAGAAAAATATCCGAGTACGCGTGTATTTACAATCGATGTCGCGGAGACCGCACCATTTTTCTCGGTTTTTTTAACTTTTCGCCAATTCCGAAAGTTTCGTTAAAGAAGTGAAATATAGTTTTCTTCCCGACAAATAGCGATCTTTCCATCGATATATTACACGCTCGAAAAAAAAAAATTTTTTTTACAAAATTTCGACTCCCCGAAGGTCTGAATTTGAAGTTGTAAGTAAGCTCGATTATACTTTTCCTATAAAGCGCTCTTTTCTGCATATATTTAAGATTATAGTCTGGATTCGTCAACTTTTTCACTCGGGTTATATTAATGATCATTCTTTTTTTTTTTTGTTACTTTTTGGCTAATAGACCAATATTTTATCGGTGTTATTTTTATATTTTACGAAAGACTTCTTGTGCTTCATTTTATAGTTTGAATTTCATCTTGAAAGGATGACCTGGTAACATTTTATGAATTTAATTTTCCAGGTCGTTTTAAATTCGATATTAGACATTCTAAACAGTTTTATGCGTTTTCTGCCGTCCGAGGTAATCGATGGACTACCTTAAAGAGAATTTTAATTGTGGTTTATGTTCCATTTCTAAAGCTTATAAGTCGAACCATCTTATTGGGATTCTGTACTTTACGGAATCCTAAAAAATAGCTGTATATACTAAAAGTATCACTGAAAATAAATAAAAATAAACTAATATAAATGTTTAATTTTCGTTTTTTGTAAATTCGTTTAAATTTTAAATGAAAAAAAAAACAAAAAAAAAAACTTAAAATTGAAAATTTATACATTAGAGGCGAATGTGAAATAAAAACAGGCTAATTCACAAAAATAGAACCGTCTTAGTTATTTGTTAGGGACGAAATACTACTTGCTTATATTACGGTAGAAAAAAAAAAAAAAAAAGAGAAAAAGAATTTTGCAACATTTTACATAATGTAAAATAAATAATTGTTGCCTACGGCTCCTATAAGTGTGGAATCGCGTGGTACAGAGATTTTATGCGCAGATGCAAAATAAAAAAAAAAAAAAATTCCTCGATATCCGCTTTTTTAGTTAAATTATAAATTGCGATAAATATATAAATGAAAAAATTTAACAACATGTAAATGAAGGAAGAAAACCGTTGTGGAGCGAAAAACATTATTTTGTGACTCCAGATTATCAAATAATCGCACCTAGTAAAAATCTCGCAGTATGAAATACTATATTCCATCAAACTATTCAAATAAATATTAAAACACACAAGATGACTTCTAAAACCCATAAAACGCTTGATTATTTCAAATGCATATTCCGCGCGTAATGATCGAGAATGCATTGAAATGGATTATTATTAAAATAAATTCACCTTTATTATTTATTAAAGAAAGCTTAATAGAGGAAGCTTACGAACACGCTACAGAACTAGTAAAATAAGTATCGTGCACAAAGAATGTAATTAGACAACAGCAACTGTAGTACGAATAAAACTGAAAAAAGTAAAAACCGTAAATACCAACGTTAAACTGAAACGAGTACTAAGATTTAAATGCGTTTGATGACAGTAATGAAAAGTAATTAAATAAATTATTAGCAGCAAGTCTATCTAGTGTTTAGATCAAACAGAAAACAACGAGACTGATAAAAGCACAACGAAAGAAAATCCGTCATCGTTATAAATTAAAAACCTGAAATTAACAAAAACACACGACAACAAATTAATAAAAAATTTGAATATTTGCACGCACAAAATGAGGATGGAACCATCACAGCATAATGCATAACGCACACCAACCGCAAACACTAATAAATGAATAATTATAGCGCTAACATAAATTTGAAAAATTAAAAATCAAGTCTAAATTTTCTGATCAGGAAAGAATTGAAAAAATGCTAATGTCTATAAAGCACAAAATATAAAATCAAAAGAATAGTACAATAAATTTTAAGTGAACACTGTTGAACTAATGATAAAAATTAATTAGCAGTTACAATGATTAAAAAAAATTGTTCATAAAGGTAGTCGCACCGATAGCTCAACTAAAGGCTATTCAAGGATATAAGAATAAAAGTTAGATGAATTTATTGAATTAAAAAGGAAATAGCGTGTCAGTAATTTGACAACTGCAATTTAATTAAATATTGAGGCTACATTATTGATACGATTGAACGAGGTGTTAAAAGATTTAAGGAGAATACAATGTTCGGAAAAAAGAGATCTGGCATGAAAAAAGAAAAAATTTACGTCGTAAGTAGATAGAAAACCTGCGTTCTAGGAGAAGAACCAATCAGGAGCGAGTATTTTGTTACGTGACCATGCCCCCTTTTATTCAACTAATCAAGAGTCAATACTCAATCAAATGACACAACGTTTTTACATCAAACCATCCAGTAAGAGTTTAACGAAAATGCTTCTCTCATAGCGCTACATACAAATGCTAACGCTGTCAATCAATTGACCGATGCATGTCTTTACTTGTACATAAATTACTGTTATTCGGTAGCGACTGGTTTTGGAGGATTACGCACACAATGATGTATATACGGTTACGAGCGTCCGTACACATATGTAAAATTAGTTATTATCATTATTGATTTTTGTTGTTATCAATGTTATCAGTGGTCAGTCTGCAGGAATCACGGTAAAATACAGGTTTTCGCTGTTCCGGTATTTCTAGGAATCGCGAAGATTTTCGTTCGATCAGTTGCGTAAAACTTTTCTTTGTCCGATACATTATATATGGGGGTAAGTCTATCTCATACATCGCAAAAGCGAAAATGCTTCTCACATATCGCTACACATAAATGCTAACACAACCGTTGAAACCGGATCTTAACGTTCTTATAATTTCTATTCCAGTCTATGCCTTATTACGGAACCACACCCTACATGTACACACTAACACAAACATATACTCATACTCAAAGCCCATGACTACTTTATTCAATACGCATATGTAACCAACTATTCCTGACGGAATGACATTTTTCTGACGCAACATTTCCACTGCCACAACCGATTTAAACCTAGTAAAAACGCATGCATCGTTCTCGCACACATGTCGATCGTTCGCGATATTGTAATTTTTTTAAATTAACCAAAGTATAATATTTAAAGCATAAAACTAACCTGAGCTCCCCATTCACTTGCTTTGTACCATTCAAATGTATTTTTTAATTTTTTTTTATTTTTCCATGCCTAAGCATTATAAAAATTAGTCTAAGTATATTTCTCATTTTCTACGCTTCCAAAAATTTTTCTTTATTCTCCGATCGTTAGAAAAGCGCACTGACAGATCACACACTTATATCATATATTATTTTTTCTCACTTACGATTATTTTTCCGTCTGTAAGTATTTATGTATGTTTCCCCCAGTTCTAAAAATAAATCCTTCGATGTCTCGCCCCTCAACGAATGCACACCGTCCGATCCCGCGCACACTCTCCTCTCGATAGTTTCCCTATCGTTCATAATATTTTTTCCGTCCGTAAGTATTATAAAATTAGTCAAAATATATTTTTTCAATTTCTACGGCTCCAAAAATTTTTCCTTATTCTCCGATCGTTACAAAAGCGCACTGACTAGTGATGGGCAACTTCGAAATGTTTCATTCGAATTAATCGATTGTTCGATAACTTCGAATGCATTCGATTGTTCCACAGTTGCATTCAAAATGTTATTTCATTCGTATAATTCATTCGTATTCACAACAATCATTTGAATTAAAATCATTCGAATCAAAATCATTCGAATTAAAATCATTCGAATTAAAATCATTCGAATTAAAATCATTCGAATCAAAATCATTCGATTGTTTCTTTTTGGCGATTTTTGACTGTTTCGATTGTAAAAACATTTCGAAATCGCACAACACTAGCACTGACAGATCACACACTTATATCTACCATAGCGTTAGCCACCGCGAAAGCGAACCATTCGATCCCGTGCACACTCTGCTCTCGATAGTTTCCCTATCGTTCATAATAATTTTTCCAAGCCTAAGTATTATAGAATTAGTCTAAGTATATTTATTATTTCTTCTCACTTACGATTACTTTTCCATCCGTAAATATTTATGTATGTTTTCCCCGGTTCTAAAAATAAATCTATCGATGTCTCGCCCCCTCAACGAAAGCACGCGCATCATTCTCACGCACGTGTCATTCGTTCGCGTTACCACTTTTTTTTTCAAAATTAGTCCAAGTATATTTTATTATTTTTCTCATTACGATTATTTTCAGTCCGCAAGTATTTCTGTATGTTTTCCGAGGTTTTAAAAATTAATCCGAACAAACATCCAGACTGTTGTGAAAGCACACTAACCATTTCCGCACAGATTCTACATTATACGTTACTCTATTATGAGTTCTTCAAAAATTGATTCGAATATGTTTTTCATTTTTTTTTTTTTCAATCCTAAAAATTCATTCTTTCTACCCCCACCCTCTCCCAGCTAAAATTACCGATCTTTCGTAATCTTCATTTATTTTATCGATTCTAAAAATTAATCAATGGTTCACTCGAAAGCGTACCGTACATTCCCACACACATATCTTCTATCATGAATTTCCCTATTGATCATGAACATTTTTCAACGTTAGCCACAATAGCATATCACATTGGTCTCGCATACACACCACATGCAGTTCTATATGTTTAATTTTTTATTAACGATCTTTATTTTTTTTTTGTACCGGTATTACTTTTTCCTACACAGTCATGTCATCATATACACTTAACATTGTCAAAATAATTTTAACCTTTCGAGAAAGAAAAATCTCCGATCAATAAAAAATATTTATTAACATCACAATTATTTTTAATATTATTCGTTTCGCTACAAACATAATTTTCTTTATTTAATAAACTCATCCACATCATCAATCGTTTCAAGACATTATTGTTTCAAACATCAATCACTCTTTTCCAAGAATTGATAACCTCCGCAGGTATATATCTCACCGTCGCAACAACCTTTACCTGCATGACTCGCATACCTTCAAGACCACTTGTACATTGCTCGCACGCTATTTACCATTATTCGATCACAGAATATTTTTCACACTCCCTCACATATGCGCATACACTCAAAGTCTTTGATTACTTTGTTCGTATACAAATATATCAGCTTTCTCTGACGGAACAACATTTTTCCGACGTAACATTTCCGCTACCACAACCGATTCAAAGGTAGCTAATGAGATAGACTATCGAAGGGAATCATTCAAGCAGTCAGTATTAGTTTTATGTTAAACATGTGTATTTTCTCGAATCTGTGTTCACGCATTATTAAAAAATTTACATCAACGTTAAAGAAAATAATTTCCTACGTTTTTTCTCTATCATTTTTTTTTTCTGTCTTTTATCTTTTCTTTTCCTCTTTCTTTTTCTCTGTCTTTTTTTTTTTTTTGAGTGAATAGTTTGAAATACATATTATTCAATCATGAACGCTAATATAGTTAACGTAAGCAGCAACTCAAAATCAATTAAGGACGCCGAATTTATTCAGAATTCATTTTCGAGTGATATTGTCTCACATACAACTTCATCACCTCCAACACCGCAATTAGATGATGGTTATACAGTATAAGAATCAAAATCTTTTGTACGTAATAACACTGATCCTGTATTATTATCAGAACAAGCAGATATATCGAAATATTTTGTAGATATCAGCATCCATATAGATTGTGATTATGATTTTCAAGTAACCAAACTAGCAATGATTGATATGTCTGGCGGGAAGTGTTTGCATACACTGTGTAAGCCAAGCAGAACATGGTATGCATCAACAATGCCGCATTTACAATGTTCTTTGATGAGTCATTACTTGAAAAACCCTTCATTATTTCCCTGTCGGGGAGAAATATTCATGGCACGCAATATGTTCACAATATTGTCCCAAAAAACCGAGAGCTCGCATATATATTTTAACGGTATATGCTAAACTTACACTAATGGAACTTAACGAAAAGTTTGAATTGTTGTGTGACTTAAACTATGAAATCGTTAATATGGATCAAGTCTTTCGACTATATAGTATTGAGAATCTACATGAAGAGTATTTTGGTATAAGCAATTTGATAACCTGTAAACATCTTAATGAGAATGTTAGTTTTCATTGTGCAGTGAAAAACGTTATGGTGATGAAGGCCTGGTACGATCATGTTATCCATCCGCTGAAGCTTATGATTAATTTCAATATAAATGATTTAAGACAGTTGTTCATTACAGCCACCAAAGAAATGATAATTACATTATTTCCAAGTTGTGTTGGAGACATTTATGCATTTCTACCAGATAGATTAAAACAGGATGTTACGATAAAATCACTTCTACCATGTTACGAGCATGAGCATGGTGAAGAATATTATATCGATAATGATACATTGCGACAGAGTACTCGAAATTGTATGAAAGTAAAAGATTGTATCGATTGTCAATATACAATTCACGTGGATTAAAAATTCATTATTTCAATCGTTTAACAATTTTGTGTATATTTGTATATATTTTGTATATTAATGTATATATTTTTTCCCCAATCATCCGCTCGTTCGTTTTTTATGTTTTGTTAATCATTTCGTAAATATATTTTTATACATATGAAAATTTTGTTTGTATATATTTGTGTATATTTTTCCCCCTCAATATGTTTCGTTCTATTATATATATTTTTCCTAATTATTTTTCATCTTTTTACACTCCTTTTCAATTCCGTTTATTTAATTATTTCTCTATCTCTCTTTCCCCCTCTTAACTTAAAGTACTGGTAATGATGAATATTACAAAAATCTAAACCAGTTGTGTAAAGTGTACATATAATTATTGTCTAATTTTCGAATATAATCCCACATAATTTGTTCACATCTTTTTAGGTTAAAAAATTATATTTTTGATTCTTTCTATAACAAACGAATCTAACTGTTCAACTTTTTCATGTACATCACGTACATCAAGTATTTCCGGAACTGTGTGAGTTTTCATTAATTTGTAAGACTCAACCTAAGACCTGGAGAGTTCTCTCAAATTTTTTAAAATCTTTTATAATCACATTTTTATAAAAAATATGTATTAAGTTCACATGTTATTTAATATTTTTTTTATTTCACAAGTATTTTTCGAGGTATATACGAGATCGTCTATGAGCTGTGTTGATCAATAGAACAACAGGTAGAAAACCTAGTAGTTTACGAGACACAGCATGTTCAAAGAAAAAACGAGCTAGCACAAGCTGATCAGAGTTACAACATGCGAGTGAGAGATATATTCTCGAGAGCAACAGCTTGATTACAAAAAACGTCGAAGATACATGCTTCTATCCGTGACCAATTATCGCATCAAACATAAAAAAGGTTTGACTAAAAGAATATTATTTTCTTTTTCATTCATTCTCGCTACTATTACCACTCGCGCCCCACTGTCAAGACCTCTGAACATACATTACTAACGTCGCCAACACTATAATATTTTCGCTCTGTGTTATTAAATTAACCCAAGTATATTTTTATTCGTTCATTACACAAACATTTTTTTTCAAATCTTTTGTAATATGTCGTACACACATTTATAGCCTGCAGACACTACTCGCTTCATTACCATGAAAACATCTCTTTCATTGGTACTTATCATAACATAGTTTTTCCTAAAATTGTAGAAAAATTCTCTTCACTCCATTCATCCAAGGTGATTTATTTCCAAATTTCAAATCATGCATAATTATTTTAGAATTAAATTAAGTATATTTTGTCATTTCCAAAAAATCAAACATCTCTGTACAGGGTATTAACTCATTTTCACATCAAACGTATTATTTTTTTTAATCTATCATACATATTAATTTTTATCATTTAAATTTTTCCTTAATTCACAAGTAGCTAACCTATAGAAAACATATTATTGTAAACATGCATGACGAAGTTACTCCTTATAATTACATCATGAATTAATTTTTTCTTCATTTTTTTTTTACCATCATGAAATTGTAGTAGTGTTTTTAATTTTTTATTTCCCATACATGACAAAAGCAATAGAATCACGGAATTTATTAATGTGTACACTGTACGCCTCCAATAACCTATCAGGCATTTTTTTTAAATTAGTCCAAGCATAGTATTTTTTCAATATCAAAACCGATCATACATAATTTTTTCTTCTATATAATCACTAACCTATGGAAACACTTTGCTCGTTTTACTCATACCGAAGCAATCACTCTTTTTCCCTCATGCTAACAAACTTCAAAATTGTATAATATAACACGAAATTATTCTAAATATATGTTCATGCTATTAAAATTAATATATCAATTAATCTTTATATTCCTTTTGTACATTTCTGAAAAAATCCTACAACATGTTTTAAAATTAGTCGAAGTATACTATCTTATTACCTAAAATCAATTATTCTCTCATACAGTTTTTCCGATCATACATAATTTTTTTCCATATTATCATTATTTGCAAAGTCATACAAAACAACAACATAATTTTAATCATAATTAATCCTTCATTCCATTCCTTTCATGCTATACACCATTATCATTTAATTCAACATTATGAAGTTAGTCTAAATATACATTCATGCTAGCAAAGTTATTATCTCACCCTTTGCATTGTTTCAAGATGATTTATTTTACATTTTTTCTTTAAATTTCCCTCATACTATTATTTTTGAAATGTAGGATGATGACTATGATTAGAATTCATGATTATGAAGAGAGACGCATGCTGAAATTGTCATTGTATATGCGAGATGATATGTGATTGTGGGTGAGTATACATGCATGTAAAATATATGAGTGTGTTAGTAGAAAACATAGATACAGTTATAGAATGAGAGAGATAAAAATATATATTTTGTTATGTTTGATATGTGTATGATAAAGAGGTGAACAATGAATAATCACATTACCCTCACAACTTAGACATTGAGTTATACCTTTACAGCATTTTAAATGTAAAAGCAGTGACATTAACATGTAGTAAACGTTTTTATCACTTTTGACTAATTATAACCAATTTTCCAACATTTCTCATCATTTTCTTACATTTTAATATTTTTACACCGTTTTAGTTAATTTTTGCTATTTAATATCATTTTTCCGGTGTTTTTACCACCTTTCACACAATTTTCATCATTCTTTTAATATCTTTGTTAGGTTTCTTCTTACAACTCTTTACCATTTCGATCGTCATTAGTGATATCCATCATTATTTATGCTTTCAATCCTTCCGCTTCATCTATGCACACATACAGCTTAGCAATCGCCACAGCCATTGAACACTGTAGAACCGCAATCGCGATCTCCATTTGATTATTGGGATTTAAAAGTCACATCTTTGAGTGCTTGATCTAATGCATCAACATGATCTTTGTATTCGCCCACCCACTGCTGGAGGTTCCGCTTGATATCTTCAACAGACTATCATACAATCGTTTAATAAGAGAATCCGTAATACCCGAGACATTTACTTAACGTTTTCCCAACACATTCACAGACCTACCCTGCACACTAAGGAAATCTTTAAACATCTCTGTAACCATTCCTTTTAAGCTGGTGGGAGCAAGGGACTCCTATAAACGTTTGTCAATCAACACTTCATTGTTCATCGCCCTGGTTTCACTCGCCGTTACACAGTCATGTAATAAACATTTTCTTCTTGTACAATTTTCTTATGCTTTAACACTATTACAACATTTTTCCTCATTTTTAACTAATTTTAACCAATTTTCCACTAATTCTTAGCACGTTCTTCTATTTTAGGACTTTTTTTTTTTGCGCTATTTTTTCATCAATTTATATTATTTCACATCGTTTTTCTGATGTTTTTAGTGCTTTTCACACAGTTTTGCTAATTATTTTCGATTATTTCTTAACATGTTCTTCTGTTTTAGAACCTCTTTGCGCTGTTTTTTCATCAATTTATAATATTTTCCATCATTTTTTCTAGTGTTTTAATACCTTTCACACAATTTTACTCAATTTTTCACCATCTTTGAAGATTTTTTCATTTATCTCATACATTATATGTCTGAATGTGACGATTAACTATCCTTTGAAGTACATTTTATAATTCGATATAATGATAGATAATAATGAAAGATCTAATTCAATTTTGTTTAAAATTTATTCAATAATTTTTATGACATTCATCATAATCAATAAAAATGATCATTGCTTCAATGTTAAATTATATCAGTTAATTATTAAATATTCATAATATACGGCATAAAAAGATTAATTTAACTGATTATATCCTTCTTCTACCAACTTTTCTTGTATCATTCAAATTCCAGCATCTACATCAGTATTTTCCAGTTGTTTAGATGTGTGTAGTATCAATAATCATTCAACCGCTTCATTAGGTTCGTCAGAATAAATTTATAAGAGGATCTTCAAGATATACTTTGCGACAAATGCTATATGTATGTTTCTTTTTTTTTTTTGTTTCGCCAGGATAAACTTTTATACTATGTATGTTAGATTGAAATGGAGAACATATTTTTTTTTTCTATATTTAGGAAGTGGAGTTCCCTTTAATACACCAGTAACACATACATGAGATCCAGTAAATTCCAGTATTTGTTCATATAGTGCTAAACCATTATTTGTATATTTATTCTTATCAACATTCATTTCCATCAGTAAATGAATCAAACCTTCTGTGTAAGGAAATTTGGTTAGTTCTTCCTTTTCCTAAATAAATTTCATCACATTCACAGTTCCATAGAAACTGGTCTTGAGCTCATCATATACTCGTGAGTATTAGCATTATATAGTATTCAATATACTTGATCATTTATACAGATTCATCACCAGATATTTAAAATAGATCCATTTCACATATATTAATAGACTTATATCCAGATGTATTATCACTATTGTTCATAATCTTCTTAATTTTCATCATTATTTTCATAATCATCTTACTGACACAAGAAAGTTTGTGACGTTTTACCATTGACATATCACTTATTCCATCAGAATCCTTTTTCATCGTTTTAGATATTTGTATTGTTTCCAGAATATCCAATATATGTTTTGTATCAGGTTCAATCACATCAGATGAATTATTTATAATAGATTTCCAGAACTGTATTTGCATTATATTTTTTCATTATATCACTATACATTCTTTCCCTTTCGCTTTTAAGATATGCTTCAGTATTTATTCCATTATTACTAATATTAAACATCACTTTACTCGTTGGCATCATTATTACAGATAATTTAAAAGTTCATCAAAACTCACATGTAAATCTTCTCTATATACACATTTCAGCATCTATTTTGTTCACAGAGATTTCATGATTATTCGTCAACAGTAATTTATAGAAAGTTTTTTTAATGGCTTAAAGAAATATTCAGTTCTATCATCCTTATTATATACATAATGTATTTCAAACTGTTCCCTAAATACACTATTCCTGAAACAAATCTTTATAACAACTATAATAAAATTGATGTGATTTAAGCTGGAAATAGGATATTTTGCAGTAAAATCACTGTTTTTGCATCTTAGGTGCTAATATTTTTGAGGTAAAACGGTATTTTCCCTTTAAAATTTGATGTTTTGTCAAAATATTGATATTTTAGTCCTAAATGATGTAATTTCTGCATGAAGAGTACTTTTTAGCCTGAGCTGTATACTTCTTGATGTGGTATTCCATTCATTGTGAAGCTATGTTTGAACGGGTTCATGTCTAGTTATGGGAGGTTTACAGAACTTTTCTACTATATCGGTTATAGTAGAATAGTTGTTGTATGTTAGTGAGATGATAGTTTTTGATTGTGAATAATAAATATGGGTAAAAGGTGGAGTGTATCCCATCAAGCAGGGAGAGTACTGTTTGGTAATTATCTCTAACATTTGTACACATTGCAAGACAGATATATTATGTCTAGTCAAAATTAGTTGATATGTATCGTTCCAGTTTTACATTAAACGTTCACACTGAGTGATGTGACAGGCTAGACAACAAAACTAGCAGTTTCAGAAATTTCTAAGCAATTCATTGTTTACTTCTGTTTGTAAGGTTTTTTTTGTTTTTTTTCATGCTGAGTGTGTTTAAGATATTGTATTTTATTTGTGAGTAACGAGTGTTGAAATAAATAAAATAACTTCACATTATGAAGTTTGCACCCTTGAAAATTAACAAAAAAACATCAAAAGAGCTGATCAGATGTAAAAAATGGAGCAAAACATCAGAAAATGGTGTAAAATAATATAATGATTGAATGAATCTTGATGTTGTCTAGCCTGTCACATCACTCAGTGTGAACGTTTAATGTAAAACTGGAACGATACATATCAACTAATTTTGACTAGACATAATATATCTGTCTTGCAATGTGTACAAATGTTAGAGATAATTACCAAACAGTACTCTCCCTGCTTGATGGGATACACTCCACCTTTTACCCATATTTATTATTCACAATCAAAAACTATCATCTCACTAACATACAACAACTATTCTACTATAACCGATATAGTAGAAAAGTTCTGTAAACCTCCCATAACTAGACATGAACCCGTTCAAACATAGCTTCACAATGAATGGAATACCACATCAAGAAGTATACAGCTCAGGCTAAAAAGTACTCTTCATGCAGAAATTACATCATTTAGGACTAAAATATCAATATTTTGACAAAACATCAAATTTTAAAGGGAAAATACCGTTTTACCTCAAAAATATTAGCACCTAAGATGCAAAAACAGTGATTTTACTGCAAAATATCCTATTTCCAGCTTAAATCACATCAATTTTATTATAGTTGTTATAAAGATTTGTTTCAGGAATAGTGTATTTAGGGAACAGTTTGAAATACATTATGTATATAATAAGGATGATAGAACTGAATATTTCTTTAAGCCATTAAAAAAACTTTCTATAAATTACTGTTGACGAATAATCATGAAATCTCTGTGAACAAAATAGATGCTGAAATGTGTATATAGAGAAGATTTACATGTGAGTTTTGATGAACTTTTAAATTATCTGTAATAATGATGCCAACGAGTAAAGTGATGTTTAATATTAGTAATAATGGAATAAATACTGAAGCATATCTTAAAAGCGAAAGGGAAAGAATGTATAGTGATATAATGAAAAAATATAATGCAAATACAGTTCTGGAAATCTATTATAAATAATTCATCTGATGTGATTGAACCTGATACAAAACATATATTGGATATTCTGGAAACAATACAAATATCTAAAACGATGAAAAAGGATTCTGATGGAATAAGTGATATGTCAATGGTAAAACGTCACAAACTTTCTTGTGTCAGTAAGATGATTATGAAAATAATGATGAAAATTAAGAAGATTATGAACAATAGTGATAATACATCTGGATATAAGTCTATTAATATATGTGAAATGGATCTATTTTAAATATCTGGTGATGAATCTGTATAAATGATCAAGTATATTGAATACTATATAATGCTAATACTCACGAGTATATGATGAGCTCAAGACCAGTTTCTATGGAACTGTGAATGTGATGAAATTTATTTAGGAAAAGGAAGAACTAACCAAATTTCCTTACACAGAAGGTTTGATTCATTTACTGATGGAAATGAATGTTGATAAGAATAAATATACAAATAATGGTTTAGCACTATATGAACAAATACTGGAATTTACTGGATCTCATGTATGTGTTACTGGTGTATTAAAGGGAACTCCACTTCCTAAATATAGAAAAAAAAAATATGTTCTCCATTTCAATCTAACATACATAGTATAAAAGTTTATCCTGGCGAAACAAAAAAAAAAAAGAAACATACATATAGCATTTGTCGCAAAGTATATCTTGAAGATCCTCTTATAAATTTATTCTGACGAACCTAATGAAGCGGTTGAATGATTATTGATACTACACACATCTAAACAACTGGAAAATACTGATGTAGATGCTGGAATTTGAATGATACAAGAAAAGTTGGTAGAAGAAGGATATAATCAGTTAAATTAATCTTTTTATGCCGTATATTATGAATATTTAATAATTAACTGATATAATTTAACATTGAAGCAATGATCATTTTTATTGATTATGATGAATGTCATAAAAATTATTGAATAAATTTTAAACAAAATTGAATTAGATCTTTCATTATTATCTATCATTATATCGAATTATAAAATGTACTTCAAAGGATAGTTAATCGTCACATTCAGACATATAATGTATGAGATAAATGAAAAAATCTTCAAAGATGGTGAAAAATTGAGTAAAATTGTGTGAAAGGTATTAAAACACTAGAAAAAATGATGGAAAATATTATAAATTGATGAAAAAACAGCGCAAAGAGGTTCTAAAACAGAAGAACATGTTAAGAAATAATCGAAAATAATTAGCAAAACTGTGTGAAAAGCACTAAAAACATCAGAAAAACGATGTGAAATAATATAAATTGATGAAAAAATAGCGCAAAAAAAAAAAGTCCTAAAATAGAAGAACGTGCTAAGAATTAGTGGAAAATTGGTTAAAATTAGTTAAAAATGAGGAAAAATGTTGTAATAGTGTTAAAGCATAAGAAAATTGTACAAGAAGAAAATGTTTATTACATGACTGTGTAACGGCGAGTGAAACCAGGGCGATGAACAATGAAGTGTTGATTGACAAACGTTTATAGGAGTCCCTTGCTCCCACCAGCTTAAAAGGAATGGTTACAGAGATGTTTAAAGATTTCCTTAGTGTGCAGGGTAGGTCTGTGAATGTGTTGGGAAAACGTTAAGTAAATGTCTCGGGTATTACGGATTCTCTTATTAAACGATTGTATGATAGTCTGTTGAAGATATCAAGCGGAACCTCCAGCAGTGGGTGGGCGAATACAAAGATCATGTTGATGCATTAGATCAAGCACTCAAAGATGTGACTTTTAAATCCCAATAATCAAATGGAGATCGCGATTGCGGTTCTACAGTGTTCAATGGCTGTGGCGATTGCTAAGCTGTATGTGTGCATAGATGAAGCGGAAGGATTGAAAGCATAAATAATGATGGATATCACTAATGACGATCGAAATGGTAAAGAGTTGTAAGAAGAAACCTAACAAAGATATTAAAAGAATGATGAAAATTGTGTGAAAGGTGGTAAAAACACCGGAAAAATGATATTAAATAGCAAAAATTAACTAAAACGGTGTAAAAATATTAAAATGTAAGAAAATGATGAGAAATGTTGGAAAATTGGTTATAATTAGTCAAAAGTGATAAAAACGTTTACTACATGTTAATGTCACTGCTTTTACATTTAAAATGCTGTAAAGGTATAACTCAATGTCTAAGTTGTGAGGGTAATGTGATTATTCATTGTTCACCTCTTTATCATACACATATCAAACATAACAAAATATATATTTTTATCTCTCTCATTCTATAACTGTATCTATGTTTTCTACTAACACACTCATATATTTTACATGCATGTATACTCACCCACAATCACATATCATCTCGCATATACAATGACAATTTCAGCATGCGTCTCTCTTCATAATCATGAATTCTAATCATAGTCATCATCCTACATTTCAAAAATAATAGTATGAGGGAAATTTAAAGAAAAAATGTAAAATAAATCATCTTGAAACAATGCAAAGGGTGAGATAATAACTTTGCTAGCATGAATGTATATTTAGACTAACTTCATAATGTTGAATTAAATGATAATGGTGTATAGCATGAAAGGAATGGAATGAAGGATTAATTATGATTAAAATTATGTTGTTGTTTTGTATGACTTTGCAAATAATGATAATATGGAAAAAAATTATGTATGATCGGAAAAACTGTATGAGAGAATAATTGATTTTAGGTAATAAGATAGTATACTTCGACTAATTTTAAAACATGTTGTAGGATTTTTTCAGAAATGTACAAAAGGAATATAAAGATTAATTGATATATTAATTTTAATAGCATGAACATATATTTAGAATAATTTCGTGTTATATTATACAATTTTGAAGTTTGTTAGCATGAGGGAAAAAGAGTGATTGCTTCGGTATGAGTAAAACGAGCAAAGTGTTTCCATAGGTTAGTGATTATATAGAAGAAAAAATTATGTATGATCGGTTTTGATATTGAAAAAATACTATGCTTGGACTAATTTTAAAAAAATGCCTGATAGGTTATTGGAGGCGTACAGTGTACATATTAATAAATTCCGTGATTCTATTGCTTTTGTCATGTATGGGAAATAAAAAATTAAAAACACTACTACAATTTCATGATGGTAAAAAAAAAATGAAGAAAAAATTAATTCATGATGTAATTATAAGGAGTAACTTCGTCATGCATGTTTACAATAATATGTTTTCTATAGGTTAGCTACTTGTGAATTAAGGAAAAATTTAAATGATAAAAATTAATATGTATGATAGATTAAAAAAAATAATACGTTTGATGTGAAAATGAGTTAATACCCTGTACAGAGATGTTTGATTTTTTGGAAATGACAAAATATACTTAATTTAATTCTAAAATAATTATGCATGATTTGAAATTTGGAAATAAATCACCTTGGATGAATGGAGTGAAGAGAATTTTTCTACAATTTTAGGAAAAACTATGTTATGATAAGTACCAATGAAAGAGATGTTTTCATGGTAATGAAGCGAGTAGTGTCTGCAGGCTATAAATGTGTGTACGACATATTACAAAAGATTTGAAAAAAAATGTTTGTGTAATGAACGAATAAAAATATACTTGGGTTAATTTAATAACACAGAGCGAAAATATTATAGTGTTGGCGACGTTAGTAATGTATGTTCAGAGGTCTTGACAGTGGGGCGCGAGTGGTAATAGTAGCGAGAATGAATGAAAAAGAAAATAATATTCTTTTAGTCAAACCTTTTTTATGTTTGATGCGATAATTGGTCACGGATAGAAGCATGTATCTTCGACGTTTTTTGTAATCAAGCTGTTGCTCTCGAGAATATATCTCTCACTCGCATGTTGTAACTCTGATCAGCTTGTGCTAGCTCGTTTTTTCTTTGAACATGCTGTGTCTCGTAAACTACTAGGTTTTCTACCTGTTGTTCTATTGATCAACACAGCTCATAGACGATCTCGTATATACCTCGAAAAATACTTGTGAAATAAAAAAAATATTAAATAACATGTGAACTTAATACATATTTTTTATAAAAATGTGATTATAAAAGATTTTAAAAAATTTGAGAGAACTCTCCAGGTCTTAGGTTGAGTCTTACAAATTAATGAAAACTCACACAGTTCCGGAAATACTTGATGTACGTGATGTACATGAAAAAGTTGAACAGTTAGATTCGTTTGTTATAGAAAGAATCAAAAATATAATTTTTTAACCTAAAAAGATGTGAACAAATTATGTGGGATTATATTCGAAAATTAGACAATAATTATATGTACACTTTACACAACTGGTTTAGATTTTTGTAATATTCATCATTACCAGTACTTTAAGTTAAGAGGGGGAAAGAGAGATAGAGAAATAATTAAATAAACGGAATTGAAAAGGAGTGTAAAAAGATGAAAAATAATTAGGAAAAATATATATAATAGAACGAAACATATTGAGGGGGAAAAATATACACAAATATATACAAACAAAATTTTCATATGTATAAAAATATATTTACGAAATGATTAACAAAACATAAAAAACGAACGAGCGGATGATTGGGGAAAAAATATATACATTAATATACAAAATATATACAAATATACACAAAATTGTTAAACTATTGAAATAATGAATTTTTAATCCACGTGAATTGTATATTGACAATCGATACAATCTTTTACTTTCATACAATTTCGAGTACTTTGTCGCAATGTATCATTATCGATATAATATTCTTCACCATGCTCATGCTCGTAACATGGTAGAAGTGATTTTATCGTAACATCCTGTTTTAATCTATCTGGTAGAAATGCATAAATGTCTCCAACACAACTTGGAAATAATGTAATTATCATTTCTTTGGTGGCTGTAATGAACAACTGTCTTAAATCATTTATATTGAAATTAATCATAAGCTTCAGCGGATGGATAACATGATCGTACCAGGCCTTCATCACCATAACGTTTTTCACTGCACAATGAAAACTAACATTCTCATTAAGATGTTTACAGGTTATCAAATTGCTTATACCAAAATACTCTTCATGTAGATTCTCAATACTATATAGTCGAAAGACTTGATCCATATTAACGATTTCATAGTTTAAGTCACACAACAATTCAAACTTTTCGTTAAGTTCCATTAGTGTAAGTTTAGCATATACCGTCAAAATATATATGCGAGCTCTCGGTTTTTTGGGACAATATTGTGAACATATTGCGTGCCATGAATATTTCTCCCCGACAGGGAAATAATGAAGGGTTTTTCAAGTAATGACTCATCAAAGAACATTGTAAATGCGGCATTGTTGATGCATACCATGTTCTGCTTGGCTTACACAGTGTATGCAAACACTTCCCGCCAGACATATCAATCATTGCTAGTTTGGTTACTTGAAAATCATAATCACAATCTATATGGATGCTGATATCTACAAAATATTTCGATATATCTGCTTGTTCTGATAATAATACAGGATCAGTGTTATTACGTACAAAAGATTTTGATTCTTATACTGTATAACCATCATCTAATTGCGGTGTTGGAGGTGATGAAGTTGTATGTGAGACAATATCACTCGAAAATGAATTCTGAATAAATTCGGCGTCCTTAATTGATTTTGAGTTGCTGCTTACGTTAACTATATTAGCGTTCATGATTGAATAATATGTATTTCAAACTATTCACTCAAAAAAAAAAAAAGACAGAGAAAAAGAAAGAGGAAAAGAAAAGATAAAAGACAGAAAAAAAAAATGATAGAGAAAAAACGTAGGAAATTATTTTCTTTAACGTTGATGTAAATTTTTTAATAATGCGTGAACACAGATTCGAGAAAATACACATGTTTAACATAAAACTAATACTGACTGCTTGAATGATTCCCTTCGATAGTCTATCTCATTAGCTACCTTTGAATCGGTTGTGGTAGCGGAAATGTTACGTCGGAAAAATGTTGTTCCGTCAGAGAAAGCTGATATATTTGTATACGAACAAAGTAATCAAAGACTTTGAGTGTATGCGCATATGTGAGGGAGTGTGAAAAATATTCTGTGATCGAATAATGGTAAATAGCGTGCGAGCAATGTACAAGTGGTCTTGAAGGTATGCGAGTCATGCAGGTAAAGGTTGTTGCGACGGTGAGATATATACCTGCGGAGGTTATCAATTCTTGGAAAAGAGTGATTGATGTTTGAAACAATAATGTCTTGAAACGATTGATGATGTGGATGAGTTTATTAAATAAAGAAAATTATGTTTGTAGCGAAACGAATAATATTAAAAATAATTGTGATGTTAATAAATATTTTTTATTGATCGGAGATTTTTCTTTCTCGAAAGGTTAAAATTATTTTGACAATGTTAAGTGTATATGATGACATGACTGTGTAGGAAAAAGTAATACCGGTACAAAAAAAAAATAAAGATCGTTAATAAAAAATTAAACATATAGAACTGCATGTGGTGTGTATGCGAGACCAATGTGATATGCTATTGTGGCTAACGTTGAAAAATGTTCATGATCAATAGGGAAATTCATGATAGAAGATATGTGTGTGGGAATGTACGGTACGCTTTCGAGTGAACCATTGATTAATTTTTAGAATCGATAAAATAAATGAAGATTACGAAAGATCGGTAATTTTAGCTGGGAGAGGGTGGGGGTAGAAAGAATGAATTTTTAGGATTGAAAAAAAAAAAAATGAAAAACATATTCGAATCAATTTTTGAAGAACTCATAATAGAGTAACGTATAATGTAGAATCTGTGCGGAAATGGTTAGTGTGCTTTCACAACAGTCTGGATGTTTGTTCGGATTAATTTTTAAAACCTCGGAAAACATACAGAAATACTTGCGGACTGAAAATAATCGTAATGAGAAAAATAATAAAATATACTTGGACTAATTTTGAAAAAAAAAGTGGTAACGCGAACGAATGACACGTGCGTGAGAATGATGCGCGTGCTTTCGTTGAGGGGGCGAGACATCGATAGATTTATTTTTAGAACCGGGGAAAACATACATAAATATTTACGGATGGAAAAGTAATCGTAAGTGAGAAGAAATAATAAATATACTTAGACTAATTCTATAATACTTAGGCTTGGAAAAATTATTATGAACGATAGGGAAACTATCGAGAGCAGAGTGTGCACGGGATCGAATGGTTCGCTTTCGCGGTGGCTAACGCTATGGTAGATATAAGTGTGTGATCTGTCAGTGCTAGTGTTGTGCGATTTCGAAATGTTTTTACAATCGAAACAGTCAAAAATCGCCAAAAAGAAACAATCGAATGATTTTGATTCGAATGATTTTAATTCGAATGATTTTAATTCGAATGATTTTAATTCGAATGATTTTGATTCGAATGATTTTAATTCAAATGATTGTTGTGAATACGAATGAATTATACGAATGAAATAACATTTTGAATGCAACTGTGGAACAATCGAATGCATTCGAAGTTATCGAACAATCGATTAATTCGAATGAAACATTTCGAAGTTGCCCATCACTAGTCAGTGCGCTTTTGTAACGATCGGAGAATAAGGAAAAATTTTTGGAGCCGTAGAAATTGAAAAAATATATTTTGACTAATTTTATAATACTTACGGACGGAAAAAATATTATGAACGATAGGGAAACTATCGAGAGGAGAGTGTGCGCGGGATCGGACGGTGTGCATTCGTTGAGGGGCGAGACATCGAAGGATTTATTTTTAGAACTGGGGGAAACATACATAAATACTTACAGACGGAAAAATAATCGTAAGTGAGAAAAAATAATATATGATAGATATAAGTGTGTGATCTGTCAGTGCGCTTTTCTAACGATCGGAGAATAAAGAAAAATTTTTGGAAGCGTAGAAAATGAGAAATATACTTAGACTAATTTTTATAATGCTTAGGCATGGAAAAATAAAAAAAAATTAAAAAATACATTTGAATGGTACAAAGCAAGTGAATGGGGAGCTCAGGTTAGTTTTATGCTTTAAATATTATACTTTGGTTAATTTAAAAAAATTACAATATCGCGAACGATCGACATGTGTGCGAGAACGATGCATGCGTTTTTACTAGGTTTAAATCGGTTGTGGCAGTGGAAATGTTGCGTCAGAAAAATGTCATTCCGTCAGGAATAGTTGGTTACATATGCGTATTGAATAAAGTAGTCATGGGCTTTGAGTATGAGTATATGTTTGTGTTAGTGTGTACATGTAGGGTGTGGTTCCGTAATAAGGCATAGACTGGAATAGAAATTATAAGAACGTTAAGATCCGGTTTCAACGGTTGTGTTAGCATTTATGTGTAGCGATATGTGAGAAGCATTTTCGCTTTTGCGATGTATGAGATAGACTTACCCCCATATATAATGTATCGGACAAAGAAAAGTTTTACGCAACTGATCGAACGAAAATCTTCGCGATTCCTAGAAATACCGGAACAGCGAAAACCTGTATTTTACCGTGATTCCTGCAGACTGACCACTGATAACATTGATAACAACAAAAATCAATAATGATAATAACTAATTTTACATATGTGTACGGACGCTCGTAACCGTATATACATCATTGTGTGCGTAATCCTCCAAAACCAGTCGCTACCGAATAACAGTAATTTATGTACAAGTAAAGACATGCATCGGTCAATTGATTGACAGCGTTAGCATTTGTATGTAGCGCTATGAGAGAAGCATTTTCGTTAAACTCTTACTGGATGGTTTGATGTAAAAACGTTGTGTCATTTGATTGAGTATTGACTCTTGATTAGTTGAATAAAAGGGGGCATGGTCACGTAACAAAATACTCGCTCCTGATTGGTTCTTCTCCTAGAACGCAGGTTTTCTATCTACTGTCGTACTAGGTAAAGCCCTCAAAAATAGTTTAAATAAACTTTTTCAGTGAGCAGTATATCGGACCACGCTTCGTATTTACTCGATCTTAGGTACTAAGTGATTTTTGGTGCTTCCAAAGATTAAAGACACATTTAGACGGTGAGTATTTCAAAATATGACCAGGTTCGAACAACAGTTAACGATTATCTACCGAGTTCTATGATATCGACATAAATACACATTATTCCACATTACGATAAATTTCTACATGTTGAAAAACACAAAAATTTAAAAATACACCACTTTTCATTTTATTACATAGTTTTGGAATAACTTTTTTCACCGATTAAACAAATAATCATCATTTGTTTGTCACACCTGCACGTAATTTTCAAAAAATTCTACAGCAGAAATACCAAATTTTTTCTTAATACATGGAGTGTACAATCATGAATAAATAAAACTTAATATGAAACAGGTACGAATAATAATTTAAAAAATTACTATGCATTTTAACCTTTCTTTATTTTTGAGGAAACTTACAATTTTCATTTTTTTATTATAACTAGATGAGTATAGTACAATCCTTTTCTTAATACTATTCCGTAATGACATCTGTACCAGAGATTTTCATCAGTTTCGTTAAGTATAAAATAAGCACCGAATATGATAATTAGCAGCACAAGCAGAACAAATAGTAACACTATACTTCACTATGAACAAATTTTATTTTTTCATGTGTTTGTTTTTTGTTAAATTTATCTATAAAAATCTTCTAAATTAAATTATGTGTGTACCAAAATTTTGGTCGTAAAAACAATTTGTTGCTATGGTCGATGTTGTTTTAACGGGCAGAGGTTCATAGTTTCACATTAATCTCTATCGATTCCAACAATATTCGCTTCCATAATACGTCGTTATAACCAATTTTCATTTACATATACATATATATATATGTGTGTATACTATAAAACTACAAGACAAAAAAATCGGGTAGAAAGTCCGTAGCCAGTTGTATGACAGCCAGAAAGTAGATTTTTTTCAATCGACGTATTTTCGTCAAAAAACCAATAAAAAATATAAATATCAGCCATTAAACATTGAAAAATGTACGTATCAAGTTGTAAGAAGAAAAATTGAAAGCTTTACGCTGATTCTGGCTGAATATCTGCAGATGGTCTCGCGAATTATAGTCAAAACGGCAATTTCTTAAATACCTTTTTGTGTGAAAACTGGGCTGCAGTAGAAGGGAAATTGCCCCAGCCGATACAGGTAGTTTTCGCCAAGTTAAAAAAGTTAATTTTTGTATCTTTAAGTTGTTGTTACGTTGGCAAATATACCACGCGGTAGTCGTTTCGTACCATTCAATCGGACTTTGATTCAAATAGAGCAATGCGTAGCGGAAATAAGTATGTCTACAGCTTATCGCTGGTTCTTCAGCAAACGGTTTATTTGGATAAAAACCGCATGTCAGTTGCACTTCTTAGCGGTCATGGCGCCACTTCGGTTTTGTCTCCGTTTCCAGCCTTCACATCGATCAATAGTAATCCAGAATATATTCAGAACATTTTACCAAGCTCCTCCGTTATCACTACCAACAATTACTTGTTCGTTTGTTTATTTATTTAATTATTGTTTAGCTAAACAAATCACGTTTTTAACTATTCGAAACTCCAGTAATAATTTTAAAGCCTTATCAATTTAATATTTACCTTCAATGGAAATTTTTAATCTTTAAATTGCGTACGGATAACTTTGAATTCGAGAGGTAGAAAAGAATAATTTGGTTAGGCGGTGAATTGATTTTAGCGTGTTTTCAATTGAGAACGCGACTTTAAGAAAACGTAAACTGCGCAATAGAGATTTTCGCTAGTTGTGTTTATATTCTTTAGTTGATTTTTTCGAGGTGCACAGATTTACATTATTAGAAAACGCAAAAAAAAAAAAAAAAAAAATGGTGCAGTCATGGGAACTGCCGACAGAAGTGAAAACTTAAAACTAAGCGATTACGGTTTTTTTGTTTTGCTTTTTTTGAATTTCCAGATTAAATTTTAGTATCAAAAATTAAAATTTTATAATGTGCAATTGAAAATTATTAACATTAGTCTGATATTCACATCTCACTCCGAACAACAATTATATACATTTTTAAATGTTTTGTTTATTAGTCAAAACATCTGACGGGCAGCGTAAGCCCAGTACAAAATATAAATACAACTTAATTGAAATAATAATTATTATACACTCATATTATTGAAGTGAAACTTCTTACGGGACACTACGAGTTTTGAGATAGAAAGTGAACTCGTTGAACTAATAAAATCTGTTAAACTATACTTGTTCTTTTCTAATGCCCGTTCACTTTAACGGGGAGTGAGGGTAACAAAAAAAAAAAAAAAATCTGTAAGACTACCTTTCTTTCCTAATGCCCAGGAGTGAGAGTCGCCGCGTTTCTGTTTTTAATTTTTTAATTTTTTTTACAACACATAATAAAATAATGTGCCGAGTGACCAGGTTTAACAAAATCTGTTAAACTACTTGTGTCCTTTTCCTATTTCCGCTACTCGAACGTAGAGCCAGAGAGGTAGACTAAGTATACGAAGATGCGCACAAAGAGGAGACGCCGAAAATAGTCGACCAGTTTCTATTTCTGTTTCTGCTTTTTCTTTTTCTTCCCGTTTGTTTAATTTAAATCAATAATGCTAGTTCATTCGGGTTAATGTCATTACTTTTATAATTACTCGATTGTTTCTTCGTATTTGTATTTCCTGCCAACTAATCGGTAACTCTACGTGCCATATATTTAAGACGGTTCAGTAGAATCAGGCAAAAAGGTTGTTATTTTCACTCAAATATTTTGAAAGAGCAATGAAAAGAAAAGTTAAATACTCCTTTAGGCAGCAAAACGATCAGAAAAAAGAAGTGTCTGGTCAGGTACATGAGACGAACTCGTCCAGATAAACAGATCATTATAAACCAAAACAAACGACTTAAAAACTTCCAATAATAAACCTGTAAAAACCGCATCAATCGTCGTTTTATATTTGGTAGTACTGAGTTTTCGATCATTGAACATAGTCAAACCTAATACTTCACTCAAAGATTACAATATTTCAATATTAAATAATGTTCACAATAATTTACGGACATCATAAAGTTTTTATTTATTTATTTATTTTTTTTTCTGGCTTGGCGAAAAACCACTTCGCTACTGACGAAATCCTATGAATAAGTAGAAGCTGGATAATCTATATACGTATAAAAGAAAATCGAACTTGTTAAACAATTTCATATATTTGCAATCTATTTCTAATGAGCATAGCAGCAATGCTTTAACATAGCCCACGAATGCCGAAAGAGAATGAGTAGAAAATTAAAAACTGACTATATCCCAAGTACAGCAGACGCTGTGGAGTGCGACTGAACAGCAAAAGTTAAGAAAACGAGTGAAGCCGAGAGAAATTAAAAGAAAACAATTCAACTGTTCTAACCCATTATAAAGTTAATTTTTATTATTCTATATTAGTAGTCCTAATATAATTAATTAAATTTTCATGTCTCTTTTCGTAGTTTATTATTACTGATTAGACGGTCGTGAGGTGTAGAGGAGAAGCATTAGCGGTTTCATTTCTCGTACTAGTCGATACTGTTAACAATAGCATGTTCGTAACGCACGTGACGCAAACCTATAAATTTTTCTCCTACCAAAAATCGCTAAACGCGCCTGAATGAGATTTTCACTGCAATAAACGGACAATTAAGGAAAACGTTCGAAAGAAAAATGGCACTACGCTTGGCCAGAATATTTCGTTTGCATTCGGGCGAGGTCTGAGCGCTAAGGTAAGTTTGCCAGATCAATTTTGTCATTTGCTCAAGCCGTACTTGCCACAAATTTCCTACTGGTATAGAAACGGTACACTAAGCTTTCAACAAATGTTATACTGTTGCCCGGCCAGCTGACAAGCACAGCGCACTACAGCTTGCAGATGACATCGCAGTTTGGTCTAGTAAAGAATCCGAAGACAAGTCGAAAACCTTCAACATTTGGCGCGAAATTGGAAATTGAGCGGGTACCCACTGTGTCACGTAACATTGTCGCATCGTTGATGTGAACACCGTTAGGTTTATAGTAAAAACAGGGCACGACCGTTCGGCAGACTGAAAATGCTATATGTCCGGAGTTACATACCTCGAATGGCGTTCACTGCGGCGAGTGCAGATTGAAAAAACCGAAAAATCTAAACCTAAAAAAGATTTGAAAAGTTTTGTGACTTTTTTTAATTTATACCAATCGTCTATTATTTTCGGTAAAAAACACGACACAATTTTTTTTTCCATCGACGTTTCGAATAATATTACTTTATTAACACACCGAGAGCTGGGCTACCGGAAACCCACTCTTTAAATAAACATTCAACATTCACAGATGTGCATCCGATTCGGGTTGATTACTGTTTTTTTTGTCAAGCTGAAACCAATCACCGTCATTTGATGCGATTTTTAAACCGTCATCTCTGTTCAAATTTTTGTTTTTCGATTTCACTCTAATTAACCGCTTATTTCCGATCCTCGCTAATAGAGTGGATTTTTCATAGTACACAGCTCGGTATGTTTCGTTCTCATGACGAATGAAGTAACATTATTCGAAACGTCAATGGAAAAAAAAATTGTGACGTAGTGTTTACCGAAAATAACATAAATCTAAACTTTCTCAGACAAATATGCACCGCAAGCGAGTCGTAACTAATCAAAAAGTTAAAGTTTATTTTTCCGCGCAGACCACCGAAGTTAGACAGTGACTGGTACACTGAACTCTACCTCAGCGATCGGGATATCATATTTATCCGTGACGTTCACCATGCATCATAAGAATCGGATTTTCCCGCAATCATATTTGGAAGAAATAAATGTATTTAACAACGCGTCAGATATACCTGCATGGCGAAAAATTCAACATCACCGATTGCATGGAATTTAAGTGACCATTTAATACTGTTCGTTGATCTTTAGCGCGAGTTATTTAGTCTCTTTAAGAATTTGTGTACTAGAAAGAAACGATAAAAAAAAACCAAAAAACGTCAGACATCATTAGTTATAGAGCCGATTGCTACGAAACGCTATGTCTGGATATAAATTTCCGCTATGCCATCAGATGAAACCGACTAATGCGATCTCGAAGCGAATTAGACTATAATCTAGCCTACGAAAGTAGAATGTAAAAATCGAGCAGTTTCCCAACGATGGAATTAAAAAGACTTCTCTACTTCTAGAGTCAACCTTTTTCTCAAAAATGGAATTAGTCGTAGCTAATTTTGTATAATCTACACAAAGATTTGCGTTGTTGACCCCTGCCTCGAAAAAAGAAAAAGAAAAAATACCACCAAAAAACAACGTTTAAATCACACGAATCACTTGCGGGAGCAGAGAGGTTTAATCAGAGCGCCTGGCCCAGATTTGCAGACATTCGCAATTCGGACTGCTAACGTGTACATAACGTCCGTTCGATAGGAACGAAATTTGATTTGTCGTCTTTAACGTAATAATAAAAGCGCTCGTTCGACGTATAAACGGGAATTTGCGATTTTACGGTTTTTATTCGAGTACTGCATATCGCGTATGCCGGTATCAACGTCGGCGGTTTTGAGTGTGTACGCGTGTCGGAACGCGTCGATTGCAGGAATTCGTTACTTTATCAGACGAGAAAAATCGTTAACGGAATTTCTGCTCTAGGCTCTTACTTCGAATGCCACGTGAGGGCAAAAGTTTTTATTTCGGGAAATTGCTGGAAGCGCTGTTTATCACCAGTTTAAGTATCCTCATGTGGCAGATGCGTTGCAGTAAAGGGAATAAAAGTAGTTCGGCTTTTATTTTTATTGCTTTTATTTATCACGTTACAGAGCGGAAAGTGAATTTTATCACCGTTCACAATGTTTCTCAGACAGATTTCTCTCTCTCTCTCTCTTTCTCTCTACAATCTCTGCGACTCTCACATATTATGCCGTTTCAAAATCGTCATAGTCAAAAACATCTCGATGAAGAGCGATCAGCAAGGAGCACGAAGCTTTTTTATCGACTCCGTTCGAACGGTTGGGGAATTCGAGTTAGCTAGCAGAAAGAAAAGCGACATGAAACGACGATGATTTTCGTAGAGACGGCTTTGCGAAGGTGAACTTTTTTAAAGCTCGCACGTCTCCTATGAAAAAGATAGAAGCCCTGGAAACGAGTTACGGCGCTGAATTTGGATAGCGATAATGGCGTCGTTATCGAATCGAACGGTTTTAAAAAATTTCCTATTTTCGGTAAAATCAATCTTCGATACCGGTAAAGGTAGTTCGCAAGATTCGAAGAGCACATTAATAAAGTCCAACAGAGATTGTTCGAACGAAAAGTAATAACAATGTGATAAACACGTTGAAAAAAAAAAAGAGGAAAATAAATAACGATATCTCAGTCACATACAGGCTGTAGAATTCTCATCACTAGGTCTCGTAAAAGAAATCAAAATAATTTTCTGATGCCAAGAGGAAGGGGGTTGCATTAATAATAGACTCTAAACGGTGGACCTGTCAGAGAGAGGAAGCGATGCAAAGATATCAAATGACCGACAATTAGCTTGCTGGATCTAAATGAATTTCTAGTTAAGAGAAAGAATTAATGCGCCTAAAAACGAAAAAGGCCGCTGCGATTTCATCCGCGCCCAGAAAATAAGATCTCGTCCGTACGAAAATAAGGACCTTTTAAAACCCGATCTAATCTTTTAAAGTATACGAATCAAGCGACAGGAAGACGCTGAATTTATCGATGACACTTTAAAAAAAAAAAAAAGAATCAAGTTTTTTCCAGAATTACAAATGTGACGCGTCAGTTTTAAATGTATTTATTTTTTATCAATTTATATAACTATTCAGTTTCGATTAGATTTTGCGCTAAACTGTCCAAAAGTATGGTTTTAAGATAATTTGGTTGCGTAGAGTCAATAGATGTTAAATTGAAACGTTAGCCGTTAATTTGGGGAGTGCCTATCGCAATTGAGTGGATGCCTTGGCACCCTTGGTTATTATTCATTTTTAATTAGCCTATTACAAACGATTCATAGCTTCAGGGCGTGGTTGTAGAAAAACTTTATCGAAAAAAAAAACAAAAAAAAATAGCCCTTTATAATCGATTCAATTGAAGTGATTGGAGCTGAGCTTTCTATTGCCTTTACAGAAAGATGTTCAAATCAGGCGCAACGACCGGCCGGCATTTAAAATGTTGTCTTTGCTGTAAGACGCATTTGTGGTAATGTTTTTTAGTGGAAGAGCACTCAATGTTACCCCATATGCTTGCTAGCAGAATTAGACGCGCATTAAAAACCTTATTCTCATTTCCCATGTCCATATCTTTAGGGCGCCACGATTTCGTAGAAAATTATTTCTGTAATCCGCATAAACGCAATCATCGTTTTCCAAATTAATAACACATACAAACACCTAGATACACTGAAAAAGTTTACAAACTAAAAAATAAAAACAAAATTATAATATTATTTAAAAGATGAAAAGAATAAATTAAGCGCGGAAGTATCTTAATGCGACGACTGAGGCATCATCGCCGCTTCAGCCAATGTTGGAATGTTTACGTCCAGCACGGTAATGGTCGAGCGGTCGAAGAAGCGATATGTTAGAGCAGGCGATTTTCCGATACTTTCCAAATTAGAGAACGTAAATTTTCATATTGTGTGAGTACCACGAAATGGTGAAGTCGTTCGGTAATGAAAATTTTTTTGTAGATTTAGAAAGCGCCCATTTTACAACAGCTTAAAAAGGTCTGGTCGAATTTCAGTTTTTATTTGAGGAAAAGTGCGGTAAATCACGTAATTCAAATTGAAAAGTAGGATTTTGTTTGTAAATGCGACGTATTTACAGGACTGTTATAAAGTAGAATGCTTTTTTTTCTTTTCCGATGTTTCAAAATTTGTGAAACATATATCTCATCCGTAAGATCTTGCACAAATATTCACAAAATATTGTAATACTGCCGGATTTTATAGTCGTTTTTCTAATTTTTGACATGTTGTAAACCGCGTTAAATCATTTTTCTTCGAACGTTCAATTCATTACGAAATCCGTTTGCACATCCCGTTAAATGTGACAAAAGGTGATTTCTCCCTTGAAGTAAGTTTTCATTACAGAAAAAACTCCGTAACTCTTATTTCAACAATTTTTAGTATCGAATGTTACAAACGCGTTTCAGAACCGCGGAATTACATTTTCTAATGCGAAAAATCGTTGTAAACTACCCCCTCCACCCGTGCTGAGTCATCTGACATGGCTACCTAAAGGAAGATCTCCATTTTCTTGTTTACGTTTCCCCCAAAAACTCTCACAATTGCCGATGAGGAAATGCTTTCTCTTTTTGTTTTCGCTTCTGACTGTGTCGATAATCTTTAATACGGTCTTCAAAATATTATAATTTATTTAACGAATTTCGTACACAAGGATTGTTGACGAATAATTCAAAGAATGGGACAATCTTTTTCCTAAAAAGATCGGTAATCATAAGCATTTTAACAAGTATATAATATACCAGGGCTGTTCAATAAAGACTCGGACTGCTTCTCATCGAGCTGGTAATGACACGGCTGGAAAGGGGCGATTCAGTACGAAGCTACTTTTTTTTTACGGGAGCAGTTTGGATGAATAGTTAACGCGTTGTGGTTGTTTAAAAAATTGCACGTGAAAATCGACTGTACAGTAAACATGGACGAAAGTTTAAGAACGCAGAGATATGTCATTCAATTTTGTTTTAAGCTTCAAAAAACTGCGAATTTTATTACTGCCGATGAAACCTGGGTATACGTGTATGACCCTGAAACCAGAAGCAGTCAACCGAATGAGTCGAAAAAGGAGGCCCGCCACCGAAAAAAGCGAGAGCACCCAAGTCCGCGACCAAAGTGATGGTGATCACTTTCTTTGATATAGACGGATTAATCTACCCCAATTTGGTTCCACAAGGTCAGACAGTGATTGCGACGTATTACCTTGAGGTATTGCAAAAATTAATCCGGCCTTACATTCAAAGAAAGCGACCTCACACGACTAATGGAAGATGGAAGCTGCACTATGACAACGCTCGGCCTCATGTTTCAAATGCAGTCGCTCAGTTTTTGCGAGACTACGGCATCCAAGCTACCCTCCACCCCCCGTATTCATCGGATCTCGCTCCATGCGACTTTCACCTGTTCCCCACGGCCAAAAAGGAGTTGAAAGGACGTCGATTTAATTCTAGAGAGGATGCAGTAGAAGCTGTACAGGCGATTTTCAAGAGGATGTCAGAAGAGGGGTTCCAGCACGTTTCAAAAGATTTGGAAAAAAAGGTGGGCCAAGTGCAAACAACCGAGAGGGGAGCATATTGAAAGCGAAATCGATCCGGAGTTGTAAATTTTAATTAATAAATATTTTATAAGTACAGTCCGAGTCTTTATTGAACACCCCTTGTATATTCACTAAGTTAACAACAGAGATACAAAAACATACAATATATTATGATAATCGAAAAAACAAATATAAAAAACTGACTAGTTTCGAACTATATCGTTCATGATCACAGTGCGTAAATGTGTAAAAATACTAGTATTATAAATTACGCATTATGATCATGAACGATATAGTTCGAAACTAGTCAATGTTTTACATTTTTTACATTTATTTTTTAATTATCATATAATAGCAGTATGTTTTTATAATATATATATATATATATATATATGTGTGTGTGTGTGTGTGTTTTAATAAAGATTACTAAGTCCCGATTTTTCTCTTTAGCAGCAGTCCCCGATCTATTGCAGATAATTTGTTAAATAACGAAATTCTTAATAGCATCGCAGATGTCCTTTCTTTTATAGTTCAATATAGGGAGTGCTAGGTGTCAAGTAATTACTTTCTTTTACGATGAAGTTTGATAAAATGATACGTAAATATCAGAATTTAGTCGGTACCTATTCTATTGTTACTTTAATCTCGACATGGTGAAAAATACGAACATTTTTCGATCATATTCAGTATAATATCAACAATCTTCATATTTTCACCTGGTATCGATCTAAATCTTAATGTCTTCAAACACATTTGCCTCGCTTTTTTTATTATCTCGCAAGCTCAAGAGAAATAACGTATATAATGCGTGCGAAGCACATGATTGTGGTACTAACGAACACGCTACAACTGATTCAGCTTCTTCTTCAGATCGTTATTAAAATTCGTCGAGATAGTCGATGCTTTTTAAACTTCTTATCTCGTTAAATAACATTATATTCTTTACAATGTAGTTTCTAAACGTATTAACCACCGCATTGTTATTAATTAATCGTTTTGACAACGTTCTTCATAAGTTCCGTGTTAGTCGCCAACTTCAGATTTCGATATATTCATCTTAACGGAAAGAAAAAAAGAAAGTAGGATATATACAATTGCAAACGTTACGTTAATGATGTTCCGAAAAAGGATTTTCCTCGGGGAACAGCAATTAACCGTTTATTTCGAATGATCCCTTCTGAAATTTAAACAATTATAATAACGGCGAGCAATAAAAACACGCCCAGCGTTGGATTTTCTTTTTTAATTCCGATGACCGTGAAATAAGAATATCGAATCTCAAAACGAACTAAACGACATCGGCAAAGGTTTTTATAGAAGCAGAATCGAAATAAACACGAAATAAGCAGAGTTACATAAATAATTCGATTAGTCAGAAAACCGCTTGACGGACAATTGCAACGAATGACATTTATTCTCATTCATTTATAATTTACTTGCCTAATTAACGCGATCACATAGCGGCTGTTCCACTTTATTAATATTATTATTCCAATTTCTTCTATAATCAGGTTTTCCACCTTGTCCACACGCATCTGTTCATGTTTGCACTCATCTTTTTTATTTGCGTTCATTCCACACACTTAATGCTCGTCTGTTTTTAACGCACGCGATCTGGTACCGGAGATTTTGATTATTCATTTTCAAAAAGTTTTTTTTTTCAGCTGGCTCAATCGTTCCTACTTTACCCGCGTAATCTTTTACAATTTTCGGATTATCCCATCTCATACGTTTTATTGATCCGGTTTGTCAAATGGAAAACTAGAAAAAAAGTATCGAGCGCACAGTATACTTACATATTTGCGGTGTTACAAAAAGAAAATAAAGAAAGAAAATCCAATCGGGGTTTTAATACGGATGGTAAAATTTAAAAATTACTTACTGGAATTCATTTCGAATCAGGAATCCTCGCTACGTTTTTGCATATGAAAAGTCTGGTTGATGAGACAAAATGCGGCCAGGAGCAAACTCGGGCTATCGTAAAAAAGTCGGACTGAATTCCGCTTCGTACTCGTTTAATCCCTGTTTGGAAAACAGATGACACTGATGAGAAAATAATAAAGACGGAAACAGGCCCGCATTTATTCGATTAATCAAATTGTAAGGCCCGTTGTCCAGTGGAAGGATGGAATGTAAAATGTGAAATGTGAAACGTGTTTTTTTAGACTGCCCATTGCAGCCAGTTCGCTGGGGAAAAAATTCCAATTAGCGTTTTAATCGGCGAATTACTTTTTTTTTAAAATATTTATTTAATGCTTTTAGTTTACTTTTTAAATATGCGCATAACCGTAATGAATGAAATTTACCTTTTCGTTTGATGTTTAATTAAGTTTTTGCATATTCTTAAATTTTATTTATTTTTTTTAATACTAAAAATAAATTTTCTGTTTCCTATTCAAAAATTCATAATTTCTAACACGTTCAGTTAATTTCGCCATTTTGCCGTAATTTATAAGGAAACAAAACTAATTAGTAGTCTAGATAGATATAGATATAGATATAAATATAGATATAAATATAGATATAGATATAGATGTATTTAAATGAAAATCGGAAAATTTGTCCGTCTGTCTGCCTACCTGTACGTGCTAATCTCATGAACTACCGAACCGATTTCGTTGCGGTTTTCAGTAATGGATAGACTGATTCCTGATGAAGATTTGGGTGCATAATTTATTAGTTTCCGGTGCGATTTAGTCGGACTATAGGGCTTTTTGGCAGTGAAGTATGGAAAATAGAAAAGTAAAATATACTCGAGATAAAATAAACAGTAATTTGGATAAAATAATTATTTACCATAGAAGAAATATAAATTAAACGTGAATATTTGAATGAAACGATTACTGCGGTAGACATAAATAGAATAGCTAAGGTTTTCGTGATTTCTGACGCAAGTAAAAACAGCGGTTCTCTGTTCTTTTGACGTTACTCAGATATCATTAAAACCTATATGAGCAGATCTAAACGTACAAGCCACGCTGCTAGAGCTGCATAGCGTGTAGATTTGGAAAGGAATAATGAGTTTTCTATTAGTTTTTACAGAGAAATAAATGATCTGGCAACAGAATTCTTCATAAATGCTACGGGAAATATTATTTATATTCGTATTTTGAACTGTTATCCAACTACTCTGGTTTGCTGTTGTGTGTCAATAAATTAATTTCTATAAAATGCTTGTTGGAAAGGTTGGAAGGGGCGCAAAATACAAAACTGGTATGTGGGTGGAAAACACGTTTTATTAACTACGAATATGTAATTCTGAAAGATTATTGTGTGACCAACTCGTAAGCGATTTATAACAGAGTATATTCCATGTGCGGAAGGTGATTTTATATATTTTTAATATGATGACGTCTGTGATCATCGGTTGAACGATACTTTTTGTTAGATTGCAACAGACAGAGCTTGTCGAAAGACCGAAGAAGGGTTTTTTATTGGAATATGATTAGAAGCTGTAAAAAACAAGTGGTTATAGTAATGAAAGCTATGCGATTTTCAGAAATGAAGCTTGTATGTAACAGTCGTATTGCTCGAATTCGAGCGTCGTGACTACCTATTCGTTCATTCTAGTTGTACAGAATAGGTAGCGCTCATAGCAATTGTTATATGCAACGCAGGTGTACACACGCAAGAAGACTACATTCGGAACTAATTAGTAATCGTTTGATTTATCGCGCCACTAGTGCAGTCCCGTGTGTGTCTGCTGTGTACTGACCTAGCGCGCATATGATGTTAAACGTGGTGGTTTGCCATTGTCTGCCACGTGATTATTAGCGATTATTTATTTAATTACTTGTAATAAGTTTGTCGTCGCTCGGGATCGAACCCGTGACCGCCATATCGGAAGTCAAGCGCTCTAGCAACTAGGCTATCGCGACGACGGTGAAATGAAGCTTAGTTAACTTAAATAAGTATTTAAGCGAAAAAGATGAAGTCGCGTGAAACAGCTTCATAACACACATACACACATATATACCTATATATATATATATATATATATATATATATATATACAATAATAAATTGCTGCATATTCATAAGTAATTAATTACACAAAAATTGATACATTATAAATAATTCTTTATAATAATATCTAGTAATTTTTTTAAATAGTTCAATATAAAATTTAGTAATAACCATGCGGTGTATTTTCCTTTTACTAAGTTCCCACTTCGAGATTTGATAATGGGATCCATTTATTATTTGAATTAATACATACGCATATATAATTTATACAAATAATACAATTATAAACTTGATTACAACGATAAGGTATACATTAATGCAGTGATTATATGGTTACTAACTATTATATAACGTAAAATTTCTAATTACGTTGGTGACGAAACTCTTCTACACCAGATGCAATTAAAAAAAAAAAAAAAAAAACTAATTGTATACAATATAATTTAATTTATTTACTGATCAACATTACTACATGGAAGAATTTCAGCAAATTATTGTAATTTGAGTATTAGTAATGAACTTGACTAGTGAAGAACAGTATATGTTGAATGTTGTCAAGAGTATCCCCTTTGCAATACTTACAGCCGGAATTATTTTCTATCTTAAACCTATCTGCAAGAGCGTCATGACTAGTGCGAACTCGAACATTGAAATAGGTTATAAACAGATCTTTTACCTTAAACTTTTCTTTAATATCCAGAAAGAAATTGTATATTTTCCGACCAGTGCACTCATTATCCCAGCGAGATTGCCGTAATAATTTTTGTATTTATATATCTGCTTTCCGAGCTCAGTTTGATGGAAGGTGCTGTTCCTAATTCTTTAACGGAATCATAATTTTGCAAGAATCTTACGAACCAGAGAGAACACTTAAGTTCTTTGTAATTCGGTATTCCTATAAGAACTGTTTGTTCCATTAGGAAGAGATCTAAAGGGATTACATTGAATGGATATGACATAGCAGCAGAAGAAGGAACAATCCCATACAGGGATGCCATATTTAATATGAATTTTCTTTGCTTCTTATTTACCCTACTTATTATTTTTTTATTAACGTACACAATGGAACCATACATATAAATTTCTTGCATTATTCCGTTCGTATAAAATATATCGTTCTTTATGACTCATATTACAGTATTTGTTAAACTTTTTAAAATTTTATTACATATTTGTTTGTCTATATATTTCACAAAGTAATCAATTCACAATATTATGCCAAACATAAATAATAAAATTTTCATAAAAAATTATGCAAAAACATACGAATCATATCAAAGTAAAATTTTAATACGATTTGAATGTTTTTTGTGTAATTTTCCATAATCTTATTATTTGTGTTCAGCTCAATATTGTAAATTGATTATTTTGTGAAATATACATCTATAGTGCCGACAGTGTTGCATTTAACTTTACATTTATTACTTATTTCCTCCAAATGGGCGGTGAAATCCAGTTCGCGGACTATTGTAATTTTAATTTACCTCAGACTGATAACTATTTGTACAGGTTGACCAAAGATTAAAATTAATCTACTATTTTTTTTTTCACAAATAATCTTCGCTTGCCAAATATAATGGAATTCATTTCTGAGTATGGATTGTCAGTCCCATTTCCATTAACTCATTTTCTAATTTTTGGCAAACATATTCAACTTTTTCCAAGATTGTACATTCTAATCTAAGTGAAATGGAAAAGCCGTCAGCACGTGATATTAAAATCATTTCAATATTTAAGAGTTTGTAATTCGCTCTATGTTGTTGCATATTTTTGATTCTAAGATATTCCACAGAGTTGGTCTCAAAACAGATCCTATGGTATTCTACAAGTTATTTTCCTTGCACACTTCACTGATTTGAAGACAAGCACATCTCTTCGCTCAAGGTAATTAATTATAATATTAATAATTGATGGATTTACTTGTTTTTCTTTTAATATTTTAATTATGGATGACCATCTGCAACTGTCAAAAGTTTCTATCGATATTAGCAGAGATGACAAGTGTAGATGATCTCTCAGAGTTATATTCCGACTAAATAAAGTTAAATTATATATAACTCCTTCGACTGAGAAGGTTTTCTATAGCCGACACTGGTTAGCATGTAATATAGTCTTATGTTCTATTTTTCTAGGTGAAAAAAAGTTAATTCCTTTTCCAGGCCCGTGCCCAGAATTTTGGAAAGGGGGGGGGGGTTGATAATTTTCTTTGCATATTTATTTTATAATACATTTTTCACTAATATTCGTACTATTAATAATTTCCATCATTTTGATTTATATATTAATAATTTACATAAATGAATTACCCCGTATATGAACATTAATAAAAATGACATATGTTACTAATTATACTCGTAATAAAAAATTTTTTGCATAAAATATTAATGAAGTACCTAAAAATATGGAGCATATTTTTTCTTTTTTCTTTCAAAAGTAGGTAAAAACACCCTAAAAAATTATCAATATTTATTTTAAATTTGTGATTTTTTTCAGATTTTTTTGTATTTATAGTAACTATTTCAGTTCTCATGGGGGGGGGTACCGTGGACACGGCCTTGTCCTTTTCCATAAACTTTTCCGCGTGCATTGAGCAAAGAAGTTGGTCCATATGATGTTACTTTATGCTCACCTTTACCCAGTTTTGGGATTAAAGATATATCCGATAATTTCTAGGCTGAAGAGAAAATCTCTATTTTTAAACATTTATTCATTATAATTTCGAACATATCCGGATATCGGGGAGTTTTACAATTTTATTAGCAATCCTGCCTTTGTCCGCTGCTTTCATCGAATGATTTAATTATTGTTGAAATATAGTCTCCCGATTAGTTTTTAACTTAGCCGAAGAATTAATATCAATAAGTTTTAATTTACTACATTAAATATCAAGAAGGAAAACACTTGACATTTCTTATTATTGTCACAATAGATTTCATTATTATGTTGTTTTTTTTCTATTTATTTAACTGCAGTACTTATTGCCTTTCGGCTATGACCACTTAATTTAAATTAATTAAAGATAACACATTAAATCCGTATAAATAAGATACGTTCGTAGTTTACGAGTTGTAGGTATATCGTCTCAGAGAACATCCTTCAAATCTTCCGTAGGTATATCGCTCTGTACTCTACAATTTTCATACTTCTTACATTTTATTAATAGGTGATGAACAGTCCTGGGTTTCTCAGAGAGTTCGTAGAGTGGAGGCTCACCATCTAGTTTAAATTTATGAAGAGCAAATTTTTACGGCTTTTCCCACAGTACCAGAATTACTAATAAAACGCTTCTAGCGGTTAACCTCAGATGATAGCATTCATTTTTTATAGTTTACATTTAGCGTTTCAAGTAGTAAGCTGGTAATTATGAGTTTAACGCAGGTTTTTATTTTATTCTCTTTCGTTCCAATACTGTTTATTTGCAGTTTAATTACCTCCACTTCTGAGACCTGTCAGTCATTTATTTTTTGTGTAATTGGGCACACGTAAAGTTGTTTTTTTTTTTTTATTGTAAAAGAATTCCGTCGCATTTTTATTTATAGACAAATTACTGTTGTGTGATGTCACGTTGCTTATTAGACCGTTCATGAAACTTTTTTCTACTGTACTTATTAGTTTTGAGTTAATCCTAAATCGTACTGCTTGATACGGAGCATCGCACAGATATAGGTAGAGTGTTCATGGCAATTATTATATTTAAAACACGAGTGTACACGCAAGATTTCACTTCATACCTATATCGTAAATGTTTGATTTATCTATATACAAATGCAGCCCCGAGTGTGTCTGTCTACATACTAACTAGCGCGCGTATGATGGTATGCGTGTTTGCCAATGTCTTCCGTGTGACCATTAACGGTTATTTAATTAATTATTGTAATAATTTATTGTCGCCGCCTGGGATCCAATTCAGAGATTTCGTGACGAAAGTCAGCGCTCTAGCAACTAGGCTACCGCGATGGCTTAAATTCTATACTAAACAATTTATGTGCCGTAATGTCAGCTTGATCAACTTGGAAGCTGAAAGGGGAATAGACCTTTTATGAAACAATGAGATAATCTATTATATTTGAGTCATTATAGTTCACAAAAGTTGATGTCATTTTTTATTTATAATGATTACATTATGCTTGAATAATAAACATGAGGTTTTATCGAGTTTTTATTAATGGCCATTTTATTTTTCAATTAAGAGAGGCGTATATTTAGGTCATCCACTATTACTGTATTTAGATTAGGATATTTTTAAATTATGTAGTAAATTTTTTATAATGATGGTTCTTTATCTTGATTAGGAGAGAGATAACATCCGATCAGTACGTAATTATTTTACCGAAAATTTCAATTACAGAATGCTTTATTTGTCTATTAAGTATAATGGTAAATAATTACAATCAAGAGAAAATTTTTGTTTTTTCATCTGCGATTCGCAAACAATCGAAATGCCAAATTTTTTCTTATATATCTGACTGACGAAGAGGTGTTGCACAGCGATGCGTTTATCTAAGTTAAGGTATTGTATTCGCACTACCATAGCCGGTTTGGGGAATTTGGTAATTATATTTTTTTAGGTACAGAGGACAACCGTCGGTTGTTTACAGAATGATTAAACATCTTACAAAGGGTGCAGTATTGCCGTTTAGATCTATTTTATTATTTTTATTTATAAATTTAACACGATTATTTTATATGCAATTCCTACGCGTCTCTCTTTTGTTAACTTGGTTTACATAATTTATGTAAGATAATTTAGTTATGCAAAATATTGTAAGGTGTTTCCGAACCGCTGACGTTTACCACGTTTTTTGACGCGGATCGAATCAGCAAACGGAAGTCTCTACCATTTAATCCAAGTTTTTATTTGTGGCTAAAGTTCCGTATTCGAATGGGTGTGGGCGGACATATATCCGGCTACCTTTATCATTATTTATTTTCGCTATTTTAATGAGGTCTCTATTTGCATTTGGTAAATAGTACTCCTTTATATCATCTTCGGTTATACTGCCGGTTTCGAATATATATCACTCTGTTGTTGGATTAGGTATAGTTGTATTTACTTTTTATTTCGTCATTAATTTTTTGCCAATATTCGTTATTGCCTGTAAAAATGATGGCTTTATTTTTATTGATTTTTTCTACAGGAAGTGATACTTTATCTGATTCATCAATGTTTGAAGATTGAAATATAATTTTATTTTCCTATTTTTCTTTTTTTTTATTTAACAGCGCATCTTTAAGTTTCACGATTTGTATCTCTCATCTTTTTTTTGAACTGAATAATACTATCTTTTCATCTAACGAGTTAATCAGTCAGGAAGAAGTAGATCTATTTTTTCTGAGCATTTTACTGCTCCCTCTTTTTGCACTTTAGTTACGCTTTTTGTAGTTTTATTATAAACTTGCAATTCAATTTCCAAATTTAACTTTTTTTCCCCTTTGGGTTCGTCAACCGGGGATCTTAATCCAGAAACAATTAGAAAAGGAAGGAGTCAATTATATCTTGATGCGGTCAGATATTGTTAGGAGAAAGGAACAAATAATAGGAACGATCTGTAAAGAGGGAAACGATAGAACATAAGAGGCGCAATATGGAGTAGGAAAACCAAGTCACAACAAACTGGAGTAGAACACTTAATAGAAAGAGATGAATGTTTAAATAAACACATGATCCGCATCGCAAATATGCTCTTCGTCTTAAATATCTTACTAATAACATCTTCCCTTATTTACGTTTATATTTATATATTTATGAACGCATCTGCGCTCTATTTATTATCCTTAATATTTCTAATTACTGCTAAATACATTTATACTACTAATCGATATATTCGCCACATAAATTTATTTGGTGGACGAGTTGATCAGAAATAAACACTTCAAAAGCTGACGATTTTCAGTTCGTAATAAAAAACAAAACAAAAATTATACTTAGAAACGCACAATAAAATCAAAAAAAAAAAAAAACTAAAATTTTCAATTTCTTATGAAAAAGAATTACCAATTAGCACCGTATAAAAACACTTTAAAATCGGAACAAACAACAGCACGTGTAACATCGATTATTGACTGCACATTGTATTATTAATGGTATATAAAAACATATATTAAAATTACAAAAAATGAGTAAAAAACCCTGCAAATGAAGTTTTAATAGTTGCTACTGGAAATATTATTTAAATTCAAACTCTAAGGTTTGATGCTATGGAATGTGTACTTAATGTTTGTTTTAATTACTACACTAATAATAACACCAAAACAAAGATAAACTGAATAGAGAGGTAAATCTTTAGTGTGAGTTTACCATAAAATAAAGGAGAAAAAAATGAAAGATGTAAACAGGTGTTATTGCACGTCTGAAGTCGTAAACACAGCTAGTGTGTGAGTAAATGGGCTTTTTATATAATAAGTGAATGATATGATGAAACACATGATTACTGTGATGAAAACTATGAACTTGTAGAAATGTCACTCAGTTGAATCTAATGAAAATTTTTGAAAGAACGACCAAATTTAAAAAAGTGGAATAAAACAAAATAAAAATTTAAAAAAATGTTCACTATAACAAATACATATATATACATATTAATTACAACGTAATCTTTAGGCTACTCCCCATTAGAAAAAATGTCCCAAAAAAATGTCACAATTTTATGTAACGAAAAATGTCCCAAAAAAGTGTCCCAATTTTATGTAACGTTTGTTATATTTTATAGAATTTTTGTGATTATGTTATTATAATCATATGGACTGATTTAGAATTACATTGTAAGTTTTGATCATTTTATACAAAGTATAGAAGAAAAAGAGACAGAAATGTAAGCAAGAGGAGTCAAGGGGGGCATAGCTCCTTGCGAGGTCAAAATCACCGAGTTTATATATGTACACCCTGTCAAGAAAGTATCGGGAATTGTCAATTTAAATCTCCCGGGTAATAGCTAGGCAGATTTTTTTTTTTTCCAGGTTGGTACAACTGTTTTGTATTATGATGCCTATTTTTAGCGCGATCTGTCAACCAGTGTGTTTACAGCAGCTGTTAAAATCAGTCGACCTTGAAGTGTTTTGTCGAAGTTTTACAATGAGTGAAAATATTGAACAACGTACTTGTGTGGTAAATTCTGTGTTTCGAACGAAATTTCTTGTGCCGATACACTGAAAATGTTACAGAAGGCTTTTGGTGAATCTGCTTTATCAAAAACGCGGGTTTACGAGTGGTACAGAGCGTTCAAGGATGGTCGGGAGACGGTCGAAGACATGCCTCGCTCTGGACGGCCTTCAACGAGTGTGACCGATGATAACGTCGATAAAATCAAGGAAATCGTTGCTGAAAATTGTCATGTGAGCTTGAGAGAGATGGCTCATGGATTGGGTATGTCACACGAGAGCGTACGTACGATTGTGCACGAAAAATTGGGTATGCAACGCGTTGCGGCTCGGCTTGTTCCGAAAGACCTGAATTTCTTTCAAAAAAGGAACCGAGAACAGGTAGCTGCAGACATGCTGGATCGAGCCAATTTGGATCCTACCTTCTTGGAAAAGATAATTACTGGTGACGAGACATGGGTGTACGAGTACGACACGCTTACGAACCAGCAATCGTCCGAATGGCGGCCAATTGGCGCGCCAAAGCCGAAAAAACCTCGCCAAAGCCGATCGAAAGTGAAGATCATGTTGATTGTTTTCTTCGATATTCGAGGCGTGGTACACTATGAATATGTGCCAGCCGGACAGACAGTCACCAAAGAGTTTTACTTAAGTGTTTTGAGACGTTTGAGAGAGGCTATCCGTCGTAAACGTAACGATTTGTGGGTCGACAATTCTTGGATTCTCCATCACGATAATGCGCCGTCTCACAAAGCCATAATTGTGAATGAGTTTTTGGCCAAACACTCGGTAAATATCATCGAACAACCGCCGTATTCACCAGATTTAGCACCCTGCGACTTCTTCCTATTCTCAAAACTCAAATTTCCGCTACGGGGAATGCGCTTCGAATCGATTGATGACATCAAGACGAATGCGACGCGAGAGCTAAAGGCCATCCCGGAAACCGCCTATCAGAAGTGCTTTGCCGAGTGGAAAAAGCGTTGGCATATGTGCATCGCTTCGAATGGATGTTATTTTGAAGGTGACAAAATAAATTTGGATGAAAATTAAAAATTGTTCGTTTTATTTAACAATTCCCGATACTTTCTTGACAGGGTGCATATACGAATTTATTGTATCCTTTGTTCTAGTTCTATTTAAACGAATATTCCCGAGTAAGTTTTTTGAGTGCCATTTAATATACATACATTCTTTATAATACAAATTCTTCTTAAACATTTAAAGTTTTCACAGTGATTACTCATAATAAATAATTTTCGGGAACAGCTGTGTTTTTAAAAAGATATAGTTATTCGCTTAACGTTTCGACCGGCTTACACTGGCCATCATCAGAAGCAAACTGAAGAACGGAGCGAAAATTGCGATCCTGACCGATATAGCTTAATCCACACGAACAGGGTATTTTGTATACACCGGCACAGTGTAACCGAGGTAAACTATCTTTTGGACCTCTTAACATGTTCCTTATTTTCATACACGTACCGAAGACTGGTCTTACATTGTTTTTACGCAAAATCCTTCCAATTCTTTCCGTGACTCCTTTGATGAACGGTAGCACAACACTAGTAGCAAACTGTTCAGATTCATTAATATTAACATGACTATTGCAACTAAACTTACTGATATACCTACTTGCTTCATCCGTGCTATACCCATTTTTGACCATAACACCTTTAAGATGTCTTAACTCCTCTTGGAGACTATCGCAGCAGGACACCTTCTGTGCTCTATGTACAAGGGTCTTAAACACACCGACCTTCTGGCTCGGCAAGTGATGAGAGGTCTTATGCAAATATTTATCCGTGAGCGTCTCTTTTCGATGTACAGATGTGAAAACATCACCCAAATTATTGCGTTTGATGCGGACATCGAGAAATGCTAACTCTCCATTACATTCTTCCTCCCTAGACCCCATAGCCATGCCGTCATGTTGCACGAAAAACCTCTCGTTGAAAGTGAAGTAATTGGATCCTGTAACTGCTTCTATGAAACCAACTAGTTCGCCCGAGATACCTTTTTTTTTCAACAACCGGATAGTCTCGAAGATTAATTGTTATTCCTTAGGACGAGTCGGATCCTTGTTCTAAGGCAATATTTAATACAAATTCTGGTTCGAGTTTGTTAAACTAAAAAATTCCCGGGCGCACAGCTAAGAGCTCAATATTTCTTCATGAGAAATCCGCGAAAATATTTGTTCATCCAAAATGTTCGCATCTTATAAACGATAAATCATTCAAAATACTTATTAAGTTTTACTAACCCTGGAATGGAAACCTTAGGCAAATTTTACTTTTCGTGTCTTCTAAATGATGTGAGCGAACGCAGGGTGGGGAGAGGGCATCGGTGCTGCACCTATGCCTCCCTACGGATGTCCCCTTCAGTTTGCCATCTCACCCAGCTCAGTATGGTTCGTTGTTCACAAGTTACAGGTAAGAAACTAAAACCTTACACGTAAAATTCACTGTTTTCCATTAAAGTAGGTAGGATAAAGTAAAATTTACTCCTATCAGTGTTTTCTGATTAATTATAAAAAATGGGCGATTATTATGTGTAAAAGCAATCACTATGCTTCAACATGAAAGGGTGACAATGAAATAGAACACAGAAAAGTTGAAATGAGAAAAAATAAAAAAATATAGAGATTTTCCAATGGAAGTAAAATTTACCCCAAGTGTTCCCATTAGGCGCCCATTACGGAGAGTTTCCATTCCAGGGTTAATGATTGATATAAATAAACATGTGTATGAGTTCGTAAATTCAACGTACGTACGAGAGAGAAAAACCACAGACTAACTGTACCGATCAATGTCCTACACTACATCCTTCAAAACCCCAGGCCAGTAAATTAAATTATAATTTTTATGCAAGACGAGAGCCGAGTATATTTTATTTTCTTTCGTCACCTATTACGTTAAGCACCATAAATATAAATTCGTATATATATATATATATATATATATATATATACTAGCTCTGACCCGGCGAACTTCGTACCTCCACAGAAACAATAAATGTTGTGTTAACTTATTAGCTGAATTAAATTCAGTTTTTTATTAAGAAAAAATTAATACTGAAAATGAATTAAGTTCAATAAATGTGCAAAAACCAAAAAGACAAATATTTTGAAATGAATGTAATTTACGCGGCAGCAAGGCATTATTAACTCTAATAACAATAATCAGTATAAATTTATATTAAAAATTTAATGTACTTTGGAAACATGTTTTTTCGGGCTATATCATCAGCTAACAACACAGAGCACACACTCAATTTATATACTTTTTAATAAAGTGTGTACTCTATGCAGTTAGCTGATGAGATGGGCTATACACGAAAAAACGTGTTTCTAATGATCTCTAATTTCTTAAAGTAAATTTATACCGATTTTTAAGATTCCGTACACACTATAAACGACGGAATCCCAATAAGATAGTTCAGGAACGAGAAAAAATATTTATTTCTGTTATAGTTCAGAAACGGTTCGACTTATCGCAACTGGATCATAAATTGCAATTAAACTTCTATCTGTGACAATTTACAACTTTAAACTGAGCGATTACCCTGGGCGGTAAAAAAACCTCTAGAATACATAATATGGAATTCAGAACGAATACCCTTAAAAAATTCGTAATTCGTCACCAGATAACTCTTTAAAAGCGAAATTTCAAATATAAAACAAAACACAGGAGCCCTTTATGGAAATTCAAAAATTACGGTTAAAAAATTATTTAAACCCCTCTTTTGGACCAAAAACGGCAAAAAAAAATGAATTTTCTTCATAAATTCGTAAAAACATTTTGTAATGGACCGAATTGTGAATCTAAACCATTCTCGAATCTACTTGAACACACACAAAAAATTTCATTAAAATCTGTCCAGCCGTTTAGGAGGAGTTCAGTCATATACACACGCACAGAAGAAATATATATATATATTATAAGATATATATATATATATATACAAAAATTTGAGATAAAATAAACAAATTTTTTAATAATTTGAAAATACTGATTTAAACGAGTATTCATAACCGGCGAAGCCGTGGGTAACAGATAGTAATGATATAAATTAAAGTAAATAAAACGTAAGTAATAACGTAATCTAATATATAAAAGAGAATGTTTGTTTGTTCGTCTGTTCATTCGTTCGACTGTTCGTCTGTATACTTTTTATAATGAAAATATTTTAAATAGAATTATTGCCACGGTAAATATAAATTAAATGTAAACATTGAAATAAAATGATTATTATGATAAATATAGCTCTAGATTAATTTCTGGCTCAAGAAAGAACACTGTTTTATTCGTTTAAATTGTACGTGTTACTTTACGTTCCTCATTTTGCTAAAAATTAGCTACGTCTCCCGAACGTACCAATATTGGAAGATATTCAAATTAATAGCGCAGAAGAAGATTACGAGCTTTCCCAAACCAGTGAGATTGAAGCAGTTCGTATTCAAAATTCTGAGTCGCGCGCGGCTGAGTCTGAGGAGGAACGATGAGAAGAAAAACGAGAAGCAGATGGAATACGGAGATCACGATCCGGTGCATCTCTATCAGATAAGCAACGCTTAAGAAGATATAATGTGAATCGGATATAGGTCAGTCCCGTGCGGATGAGTCTGAAGAGCATCGCGAAGGGAGGCGCGAAGTAGATCGTGTGCAAAGAGCAGAATGCGGCACAACTCTAATCTGATGAACAACGCCTTCAAAGAAACGAAAGGCAACGAATGCGAAATGTTTTTTCCAAAAAAGGCGAACAATTTTTACGCTAACCTAAAACTTGCTGCATTTAACAACAATTCTACGTATGACTGCAGTTTAGATCCAAGTGTGCTGATTGACAGAATGGAAAAGGTGTGCATTTACCGCGGTGCACTAAAATTCAAAAACGAAGCTGCCGGAGTGTGCTGCCAAAATGGATAAATTACCAATACTGCGTTCCCTAATACGGCCACTGTTGTTATTGTTTTCAGGTGCATCATTGATTCTCCTCGGCATTTTCCGACGAAAATAGAGTTCTGCGTCCCAAATGACTACTTTCAGAGCCATAAAAGTCATTCAAGACTCTTTTATGCTAACTTTCAAAATACAAAGGCAAATATGGCGTTCATGTGGGCCAACATAACTTAATGAACGAATATAATATATATTGCTATTTTATTTCCTTTGCTTTCCCCTCGATTATGTCACAGCAAAGCGTGGCTAGGCCGGCTAGTTTAAAATAAATAAAATAATTTGATTAAAACACAATTAGATATTCAAACTTTAAACATTTTTGTTAAAAAATACTGAAATGCGCAAAATGTGTTTTAAGAAACCAGCACATCCGAACGAGAAACTATTTTCCTCGCATGACTTCTTTCGACTATTTTGACTATTTCTCATTACTATCAAACGGCAGTCGATTTTTAGGAAACACATTACACATTTCACATTTCTCGCAGGCCTAAAGAGGAGACTTTTTCGCGGAATTGAGGTGCGCAACAAGGCTGCGAAAATATTCTTAACTTGAGTGTAATTTCGTGAAATAATCTGGCATTTTTCTACATCGTTCGTTAGAAATTTTCGAAAAAATTTCGAAAACGGTTTTTTTCAGGTTTTCCTGTTCTTTAAATTACTTCTTTGCACCACGAAGATGAGTCTTTAATATTTTTCGCCTGAAGCGGTAATCGTTAATTGTTTATTCAGTGTCGCAATTATTGCCGTATTAGTCGTGATTCGGTTTTGCATAATTTGCAGTTAATATTAGGAAAAAGAGAATGCAAACAAATGATGTGCTATTTGATATGAGTTGGAAAATTGTAAAATCCTCCTAAGCAGAGACCTGAACTTTTCTATTTCGGGAAGGAAGAAATTAAACAACGGGCTGAATTAATAACATTTTAAATCTTCTAAGCTGTCGGAAGAAAACTGAATAGTTCAAAAGGAATACGCTAAACATTTTTCAAGATTAACGGATATTATAATTCTACTGTATAGGAAAAATTTAAAAAAAAATAATGATAATAGTAAAGATAATTACGTGATTAGCCATGTTTACCGTATAAATATTGGAAGCGGAAGATTGCTCTTAGCAATAAGCTGATTTTGGAAGGAATAGTAGGTAGATGGAAATATGTCTTCCGCCTATTACTGAAGTAAAAGGGGAACTTTTCCAAAAGTAAACCGTTTGCTTTTCGATTTCGCCCCGTTCTGTCTAATCCCCATTTCGATAAAGGTTCTGGTCGTAAAAAATGACAAACATTACCAGCAGCCGTCAGATAATTTTATCGGTTTACTAAAAATCGATCCAACAAAACCACCGATATAGGCCTTTTTCTGTTTTTTTTTTTTTTTTTTTTTTTTTTTTTTTTTTGGAAGGGCCATAATAATAGACGACATGGATGCATTTAATCGTACTGTCGACGAAAATGATTGTCATATTCGCAGTGACTGAAGTGGCCGCAAAATACAAAGATGTATCGCGACATTCTTAAAAGACCAAAAATCGATTTTTGTTTAATGATTAATTTTAAGGATAAATGAAAGATTCTTTTTCTCTGCATTCGTCGCAACGCGTGTTAATTTGCAGACGTAATTGTACCTAATTATTTAACGAACACTGGGTCGTATCGAGTAAAGCTTTTTCATTTTTCGCCTACAGTAGTCATATCATTTTCGAAGATTCAAAAAAAAATTGTAAACATTCTTCTAATTTTACGGTAACGTTGTAAAATATTTGAATGCAAATTTATTTAACCACGTTTTTTACACTTAAACAATCATATATAAAACGAAATAGATACTAGAAGAAATACTTTGACGTCTGTTTCTACTTCTTTTTAATTTCTATGATATTAACTTTATCATTTAGGATATCTGTGGGGGACGCCACCTTGACGTGGTGGGGGGCTTGAGTCTTCTTGAGACAGCGAATTAAACGTATAGATGTTTCAATTTATAAAAAATAAAAATGATTTCGATAAAAATAATAAAAACGCCCCGAACAAACACCGATTTTACAATAAGACAAAAGAACCAAAAGCAGTCGGCAGGTAACTCGTATTAAGAACCATAAAAAATGAACGTACAATACGAGCCGGAAAAGTGTACAGCATACGCAAGCGCTCGAATATCTCGACTTCCGATAATTAAAACTTACCGAAATTTTAAATGGTGTAATAAAATTATTAAGGTACATAAAATATATAGTATAAGTAACAGCGCTTAGGTAATCGAAGAAAATATAACGGACGTGTCATGCACCATGAAACTCTCTCAGAGTTGAAGCAATGCAAACGTAAGCAATTTAGCTGCAAAATGTTCTCTACCTGGAAACGCATTCCAAATAAAAGTGCTCGTTTTATGTTATTTAGCAACACAGTTACGTTGGCCTCCACCTCGGGACATGCAAGTTATGTTTTAAACCTTTCTCTGTGAGTAGAGTGTTTAGAATTTGAGCGGAATATTGCGATTATTTTTTACCGTTCCAGCACACGTCTCTGTACTAATAATGGTGTTCCAAACGGTGTCCTAAAAGCCACACTTCACACCTACTACTACTGCATGATATTTCAAGGTAGCAACACTTAATTCAGAGGTGGCATTTTGTGGAAAAGAATCGGTAAAATCTAAATTATTCGGAAAAATCGGCAGATCAGCCCTCATGATACACGCTCGTCAAGCGTGTAGGCTGTGCTAATATGGACACACTGAATGATAACGTCGAACAAGCGACGTATTTTTTTTTTAATTGCTCGAATGAGAAAACGATCAGGTGAAACGAAAATTAGGTAGATCTACGAACATTTGCTGATTAGATCTGTTTCTACTTTGTAGTAAAACCCCCGATATTTCGACCATGTGTTCGAATAATACGGTAGCTCTGACGATTGTCTTTGTGAAGGAAAAGGGAGTCAAAAAACGAAACCCGATCCAGACTAGTTAATGCGGCTCTTTTAAACTAAATGGCCAATGTTAACATTTACTTATACCGCAAAAACCGGACCACACGAATTTTCCGTGAATACGCACGGTGCTATTTATCGAATTTTAAATTTTGAAACTCTTCATTGTATTCTTCAAATTTTAATCCCATCTCTTCTATCGCCGTTCTTATTAGTAAAAAATAGGTTATTATTAATGACGAACATTAACGGTGATAACTGTATTTATTAATGTTAAAGTTAGAAAAGTCCCTTCAAGGGCATCGGGAAAGTATGAAATTAGACTCTTTTCATCTCGTGGTATTTTAAAAAAGTTTAATGTAAATTTGAGGTCCTATTGGGAATCGCGATCCCTTTCTCTCGATTCTATACGCTCCCATTGATTTATTCGGTATCCGTTTGATTTAAAGCCGGATAAATTTGATAGTGGTATTTTTTGAACCGCTCATGGAACTCGTGTGACCTCTGGTTTGATAATTAGATAAGTACCGGCGTACCGCAATTCGAACTATCTGTAAATATCTCTAAAAAGCATTTGAAAATTCGAACAAAACTTACTGACCGCATTATTTTGTAGCACACCAACGAATGGAGAGAATGATGAAATTATGACAGATGGTGGAGTTAAATCACGAATTATCATCTGGAGACAATTCATGTGTGTGTGTGTGTGTGTCGTAAAAGTCAAGATAAAAAAAAAAAAATGATCTTAAATTGGATTACGCAAAATGCTTATAAAAGAACACGAAGTGAAGGAAACTTCGAATTAATGTGACAAAAAAAAAAAAAAGAAAAAAACTGCGCCTAAAACACGGCATACTGCAATGTTCCAAAGGTCAACGTGTAAAGTAAGGCGAGAAATCTTGTGTCCTTGGCATGAGGTCGCGGTGGTTGTAAAATTATGAACTTGATGATATCGATGGAAGTAGGAGGCACCGTACAGAGGTCCTAAAGAATAGATGAATAAAAATGAATTAAAACACTTCGATATTTCCGACAATGAATTCAAAACAGCGAAAAATACTACATTAGAAAAAGTATATTCGAAAATTTAAGGGAAAAATATATTTTTCATGGCCAATTGTGAATTTTTTATTAATGGTTTGAAGAGGGAAAAAAAAAAAAGTAATCATTCTGCGACAAATGAAGTCAAAACCGTGTTCTAATCGATAATCTTCCATTGGGGGTTGAATATAGCGTAGACGTTTTCATTAAATAACGGGATATTATTGTTCGCGAGAAAGCCCGATCGATCACGAAGTTCAGGAACTGACTAATAACCGAAACATTTTTCATTATAAAAGTTCTTAAAGTTACGGCGATCTTCCGGCTATTTATGCACTGAAAACTGCAAAAAATTTTATTTATTTTAATTACGCGAATATGAACTGGAACAACATTTTGTCATCGATTGGACACGCACGAAGAAATTTCGTCGACTCTTAACAGTAGAGAAATTTCGTGCATGTACCGAGATTAACCCGGTTTTCGTGCGTTGGCTTTTTTTAAAAAAAAAAAGGTTCCGGTATAACTTACGTGTTTACTGAAACATTTCTTCCCTACTTAAACAATCAAAGTCGTAAGTTAAACCGTTTCCGGGTAAAAAGAGGAAGCAATTTTAAATGAAATTTGGCTGCGAATATCGAAATTTCTGTTGCCGTATTATTTACAGTCGATAAAACTTTTCCTCTCCTCTCGGAAAACTTTTTATCGATTAAACGGAAACGTAAAAAAAAAAGAAAATCCGAAGAACGCGCTTTATCAAACAATGAAAAACTATTTTAATTTCGGAAATAAGAAACGTAAATTTTCCCGTAGACTTCCTCTTTGCCAGCGACGCTATATCTTGTGAAACTATTCTGTTTCCGTGTTGTCGGACGTTGTCGTGATAAATCGTAAAAAATTCTCCTCGGCCAATCGCGTAACTCGTATTTTTTGTATTCGGTCAACCGCTGCAACTGCCCATGTTAACCGATGAATGTTTTTGTGGCACGCGATCTACATTACGAAATGGTCGTCAGCGTGTTAAAAAAGTACCCAACAAATACACCGATGTGTGAGATGCGACATCGTAGTTCGCTTTATTATTTTAATTTACTGGTACATTCTCGACTTGCTGAATCGAAACGATGAAGATGTGTGCATGTTTTATTTGAAAAATCAAAACTGCAATTCTTGAATAATAAAGGACCGTTCAACATGCTGTTTGTTAACTAATAAAATATATAGTAATTTATTACAACTATCAAAATATAACAAACAAATTTAAGAATAAAATGAAGGCTTACTTAGTTAACGGTTATAACCCCCATCATCAGCTAGAAACACAATAGATGTGATCAGAAACAAAATTCTAAATCACACAATTGTTAATTCTTAAACTTAAGTTTAAATGCGGAGTTTATATATTTAACAGATCGTCACGTATTCGTAATAGCAAACGATATTTTTGCGAACGTTTTATTGTTTCGATTTGCTCGACATAATTTACAATTTTCCAATTAAAGAGAAAGGCCACTTAGTAGGATTTTTTTTTTTTTCGTAATCTTCATTTATTAATATTTCAACGGGTAACACCTTTCAGTTATAAAAACGGATATTAGAATTATCTGCGTAAGGCATGTTGTTCCTAGTGTTATAAAAGCTTTTTTCATTAAGCAACTATTAAAAGCGGTAGGGAAGTCTATCGAATGAGTAATATTAAAACACAAAACTATGTATGTTGTTCGGCCTCTTTTCATTTTTATCTTCGAAAAAAAAAAAAAATGCAGGAAAAATTTTCAAATTCACTGTGTCTCACTGTAAGTAGCTCAATAGTGGAAATTGAAAAAAGAACAAGGCTCTTAACTCTCAGGTTAAGAAAAGGAAATGATTTCGACTTTGAATTCGGATGAAAATGAATGCTATCGGAGAAATGCGAGTGGATTTAATCGAAAATACTGGTATAATAAACCAAAAAAGCGAAAATGGAAAAAAATTAACTATCCATCCTTTATCACGCGAAAGAATTTAAGATGGCGAAGGTAAGGAAGAAACGAAAACCAACGAAACAATAAATCGAACTCGGTGACGGTATCACCGACGTTATCGTTTTTACCGCGGATATTAAAATGTAATACTATTTTAATGAGATTCTATCGCGATTAATAAAGTTTAATTACAACATATATTTTTCCATTATCTCAAATTAATGAAATATATTGTTTTTAGTATCGTAAATTTTTGATTATAGTATATTTTTGCGTCATTTAAAATTAACGAAAAAAATATTCTTTTTAATACATGTATATCGTAAATTACTATATTCGAGAACATTAAATGTATCTCAGTAAATCATATAATACCGTTGCAATAGATGTTTTCCTTTTTTTGAAAACTGTGCGGCAATCCAAGGATAACTTTGAAGGGGAGATTTTTAAAACTTATTATTATTTTTACGTTCATACGTGTGCCATTACCGCGTGTTAAAGACAAGCGCGTACATTTCAATTGGTTAAATCTATTTCGATAACCGGGGTCTTTTGATAAAACTGTAATTTCAAGACAAAAGGCGTAGGAAGTGCAGTATTAAATACAAATCAATACTCGGAAAAACCAAAAAAAAAAAAGCTACCTGAATGTTACGTGATCGAGCCTTTGTATGCAAAATCGGCAAACCGGAAATAGTTATTTCGACCTTTTAGTATTCATCAGACGCAGTTGGAAATGTGAATCGAGGATCTTTTACGGGCGAAACTTTTGGTTTCATGTAAAAATAAAGTAAAATAATTTTCGAATAGGACTAAATTAAAATTTGTAAATAATTTCATTTCCGGCAATTACATTTAAAAGTCGATGAAGAGGAAAAAATCTTCCATTTACCGGCGTGAAATTTATTTTAATGCAGACATATATCCTGGATTGTATAACGTTTAAACCACCTGCAGCAATCTTGCGCCACATCGCAAATTCTTTACAATGGTATAGCAAGTTTTAATTTTGACAAAGAAATAAGAATATTTTGATACCTGCACAGCAGGTGAAATGTTCATTGTCAAAAAGACGAAAAATATCTTCAGAGTAAATGAGTTTTTAATGAACACTCTTCTACTAAAAATGAAGAAGATAAAAAAAAAAAAAAAAAAAACGAAAAAACACGCTGACAGATGCGTATAATAATGAAGAATTTAAAAAATTAAATAAAATTAGAAACAGTTAACTTTCCATTACTTAATATTATCGCCACAACCGGGTACAATCGAGAAAAATATATAATCACGTCGAAACAGAACAAAACGGATGCGACTGATTTTTATTATAATCCCGAATTCGGGGAAACGTATTGCCCAACTTTCTAAATACCAAACACAATTCTAAGATTCAAAAGTTTTTATCAATGAAACGGGGAAAAATTTTTTTTTTTTCTTTTTTTAAATAATTTAATAGTGCGGTATTTACAATTACACATAATTACGTCTATAAATTAAATGGTTTTATTTACTAATGCGCTATTTATGGCTTCGGTTATAACCGGAAACGGTCTACATTTTTCAGAATAATAAAAACATAACTCCGAAAGGCCCGCGAAATGTAACCGAGATATGCAGAGCTGTGAGAAAATAAAAATAGCTGCAATACTATAGAGGAGCAATCGATATTTTCTTCGATACTGAATTATAATTACTTATTAAGAAGATTCAGCATATAAAGACAACACGAATTTAATTTACAGTTTTAAAAGAGCAACTACCCTAACAAAACCGATTTTAAATGTTCTTAAAAATATTAATTTGTTTAAGTGTGGCCAAATGGCTTGATAGCTAAAGCCGGGCTAAAATGAAAAAAAAAAAAAAAAATCGGGTAAGTGAACTAAACGGAATGGTGAAAATTAGCGAGGAAACACAAAAACGATTTCGAAGAAAAATAACAAGACGATAAAATTCTTGAGCAAATAAAAGAAAATAAAAACGGAACAATAAATTTTAATGTTTTCTAACTGATGGCTCAATTTCTTCACGTACTTCGTCTAGAAGTTTTTTTTTTTTTTTTTTGTATGATAACGGCTCCACAACTTATTGAGCTACCATTTTTTTTTTTGTTTTTGGACAAAATCCCATCAATTTTATTTATCTTTCCGTACGTTTCGATCTAAAATTATTTCGATGACGAGCAACGTACATTGGCATTTGACTTATAAACTGAAAACACGATGAAACGCTTCATTTCGTGGTTCAGTCTTTGGCTACTCAGTTCATAATGAAGAAGGAAATGAGGAATCTTCATTTAAGTAATTTCTGCCGAGTAATCTGTAATTTTAGTTCTCCTTTTCCCACTTAATCGGATGAAGTCGGTTAAAAAATCTGATATTTTTCAAGAAATTTCGAAACGCGATTAAAATTTTGTATAATACATACATACATCAGAAGGGTTTTTTTGCGGAACTTCTAAAAATTTTGAACTAGAATCAACTAATCGCACGCAATAGTGCGCAAGCAAAAACAAATTAAGGAACCACCTTTTTCTTTTTTAATTTCAAAAAACAAAAAAATTGATATATAAATTTCGTTGAAGGAAATAATATGTAAACGGAATAAGGCAGACTGAATTCAAAAAATGAACAAATAAATAAATAAAAAGAATAATTAAGTATAGTGAAATAAATTTACGTTAGAAAATGCAATGTATTTAATTCATTAATACAGCGCTTAATGTTTTGGTCAGCTTATACCGTAACTTTAATTTGAGAACTATTAAAAAGTGAAATATATAAAGCGCCTTCGTCATACAATCGAAAAAAAACGAAACATATTATTTGGAAGAGAATTAAAATTACATTAGGAAATCTATTTGAACACAATTGTTTACTCTAATAAGTTTCTCTAAATTGACGGTACAATTTGGCCGGTTCGCTGAACTACCGCTTCTACAAAACGAAATTACAGGCATTTTTGGAATAAATAATGCTGAATGTTTCACGCAACTTTCGGAAACGAAACAATAGAGATGTATCTGGGAAAGGAAAATTTTCCTCGTGTATTAGGTATATTACAAAAGGATGCGAAGCCTATATTAAGCGGAGATTTTCTTTACACGGATAACTGATTTGACATCAGAAAATCTTGTTAACCTTCCACCGGTCGCGCCCATTTTTGTAACATGACTGGTCGCGCGTTGTACTTTGTACAACACCGGTGTTTTTTAGTCTAAACTGAATTTTTTTAACATGTTATTTGCTTAAATACTATTATTTTGAGTAATGAAATAAGTGTTTATAAATCAATTGATCGTATTTCTAATAAAATGATAAAAATGTTAAACAAACATCATATCACATTAATACCTACTATAGTCAATTCGTATTTAAACATCTGCATTTTTCCGGAAATATGGAAGAGAGGGAAAATTATCCTGCTAAATAAACCAGATAAGGAACCCTCTTCACCAAAAGCTTACAGACCGATAACTCTACTCTCTAACATTGGAAAGATTTATGAAAAAATAATAAAACATAAAATTGATGAGGTACTGGATAATAACTTAATACTGAATGGACAACAATATGGATATATAAGGAACAAATCAACGGAAAAAGCTATTTTGAAATGTATGGAAACCATTAACAACTACAAAAGTTATTATAAATTAATATTACTAATAAGTTTTGATATCAGCCGGTGCCATTGATAATATAAAGTGGTCAAAAATTACGGAGTGTCTACAACTGAATAAATTTGATTCAAAACTAATTGAAATAATAAAAAGCTTTTTAAAAAATAGAGAAATTATTTTCCAGAATAAGGATAATGAAATAATTTATCGTAGGACACTCACTGCGGGTGTTCCACAAGGATCCATTCTGGCACCCACTCTTTTCAATATTGCAATGGCGAACATACATAACAACACTGGACATTACGATAATATAAATCTTATAAGTTATGCGGATGACATTTTATTGATTTCAGGAATAAATAATAAAGAAGACATTCCTCAAATAAATCAGAAAATTAACAATATTAACAACGAACTCATTAACCTTGGGCTACATTTAAATCCGGAAAAAACTAACTCGATATTAATAACAAGAAAACATAAAAAACACGAAATTAAAAGTAAAATAGAAAAAGAGTTAAAATTTAATAATAAGCCTCTTAAATTTAGCAAGGAAATGAAATATTCGGGTATATACATAGATGAAAATTTCAATTTCAGTAAACATGTTGGCTACATCATGGATAAAATTAAAAAATATTACACAAAACTAGTAGGTATATATAACAGAAGCTTTGGTTTAAAATTTGTGGATAGGAAAATTCTTTACTCAGCGCTGTTCAGATCTATAACGGAATATGGTTCCTTGATTTATTTTCCTAACATTTCGGTAAAAAAACAAAAAGACAATTAAAATGGAACAAAGGAAAATCATCTTAAATATAACATCTGCATATAGAACGGTTTCCTATACATCTTCGTATGTCATATCAGGAATTATGTCAGTGGATTTACAGTTGGAAATGATTAATGAGATAAAGATAACCAAAAACAACCATAGTGATAGGACAAGGGTAATACAGAAAGTAAAAGAAATAAAGTCGAAATACCTGGAGGAATGGCAAAACACTTATGAGCAAGAATTAACAGGGAGACGAACGTATGGATTATTAACCAGAATCGAGGATAGATTGAAGAACAAATTACTCAATCCAGATTTCTTTCTAACCCAATTTTTGTCGGGACATGGTAATTTCGCTGAGTATCTAAAGAAAATGGGCATAACAAATGATGATAAATGCAGAGAATGCAATATCGAAACAGATTCACCGGATCATACTTTTCTATATTGTTCCAAATTCGAGCACGTAAGAGCTGAATACAACATCAGAGAAAACTACAACTGGTTCAAGAATAAAAATAATACCATGAAGACCATAAAATATATAACCGCCATATTAAAGAAAAAAAAAAAAAATATGATGTTATAATCTAAGTCGATAGCTTTTTCTCTTTAGATATCTTGTAATGTAGAGGATATACGGATAAACCATTGGTCAAACGGTCTCCATCTATAAGAATTTACATTTTGTAATCGTCTTTTTTTTATATTTATTTATTAAGGTTTTGTAATTTCAAGAATTATTTGAAAAGGAGATAATTTATATAATAATAATAATAATAATAATAATAATAATAATAATAATAATAATAATAATAAAAAAAAACATTATAAATATCAAATCAGTATCAGTATTCAACTGTTTCACTGACCAGTTCATGTAGGCGATATAATGAAGTGAGTTTTAATTTTCTCGCTGCCATTTATTTAAATGTAAATGTTATCGGTCCACATGCACTTGTTGTACACTAGTATTTGTTTACTTTTTGTGTCTATAACAATATTAGATTTTCGTTATTCGCTGAGCTACTGAGGTTAATTGTTACATTATGAATATATGTAGTTTTTGTTACTACGAAACATGTTGGTATTATAATATTTTAATAGTTTAACATTTATAAATAATAATTTCCGTTAATTGCATAGTTTATCGTTTTACTGTAATTCAATACGGAAATGGTTAGTATACTTGATAAACATGTTAAAAAAAAAAAATCAATTGATCGTAAATTCAAATTACTTTTTTTTTTTTTTTTTGTTTTTTTTTTGTTTTTAAAATGTTTATTCGGAACTGTATTTAAATTATATACATTTACCAATACTTAAGACTAATTAGCTTAAAATAAAGGAAAAAACATTGAAAAATTACTGTACATACAAAAGAGAGTTACAGCTATTAATATGAAAATTGACAAATCAATTAGCATCCAAATTTGCTAATTAAATAGGTCAATTGGATGCTTACGGAGGAGCCTACGAGTATCATCTGAGGTATCAAGTAAGATTATGGCGTCCACGTTTGGGTGGTTGTGGAGGCGATTGATGTATCTAGTTGACTGACGACGAATTAGATCATCCACTGGTTCTAGATCTAGATTTGTGCGTAATTGTTTGTTGGTTACATACCAGGGAGCATTGGAAATAACACGCATGAATTTGTTTTGAAAACGCTCAATTTTCAGGATGTTGGAACGACTGGCTGCGCCCCATAGTTCAGCACCATACGACCACATGGGCCTAAATATGGTAACATAGATCAGCCGTTTGCTTCTGAGATTAAGTGGAGATCTTCTTCCAATTAGCCAATAGAATTTAGATAATTGCAGATCTAGAAGCTTCCGTTTGTTTGCAATGTGCTCTTGCCAATTTTTTGAGTCAAGATGAAGTCCTAAATAACGAGCTGTATTAGCCATTGGAACCTCTTTGCCATCTAAATATATTGGAGTATAATTGATCGGCCGTAAAGCAAAGTCAACTCGAACTGATTTGTTCTCATTGAGGCTGATTTTCCAATTTTTAGCCCATCTGGAAATGTTATCCAAGGCCATTGTTACCGCAGTGACGTAATTACTGTTGCAACTAATAATAGCCGTATCATCTGAAAATAGTCCTGTAATAGTGCCTAACGTTGATGGGATGTCGCTAGTGTAAAGTAAATAGAGAGTTGGGCCAAGAACGCTGCCTTCGGCCCAGATCGGGATAGATTGGGAGATGGCACTGCCATAGTGAATGACAAAAGAGCGATCAGTTAAATACGAATTTAACAACTTGCAGATACAACTTGAAAACGAGTTACTTAACTTGTAGATGAGTCCTTGGTGCCACACTTTGTCAAATGCCGAGCTGACATCTAGGAAAGTGGCTGGCGCAAATTCTTTGTTTTCCAGTGCTTGCCTGGCAATATTGTAGATGCGGTGAACCTGCTCGATTGTGGAATGTTTTTCTCTAAAGGCAAATTAAAAAGAGGGAAGGAGGTCTTTCTCAGTGATAATTGCCTGCAGTTTGCGAAGAACTACTTTTTCAAAAATTTTGGCCATAATAGACAGAAGAGAAATTGGTCTATAGGAGGCTGGTTCCTCAGGTGGTTTACCAGGTTTGAGAAACACTATCATTTTGGTAATTTTCTAGGATCGCGGCACATATTTTAATCTGAACGCAGCATTAATTAGCTTAGTGATGAAAATGAGCCCCCTTTTTGGGGAGTTCACGGAGCATACTAGCAGGTATTAGATCAAGGCCAGGAGATTTCCATAGCCGTAGGCCATCAATGATTCTGGCTACCTCTAGGGGTGAGGTGTATCGTATTCGACCCTGATCATCCAGGTTGAGTTGTGATTGGATGGTGGAATGGATATCATTCGGCTGGAAAACTTTTTCAAAGTGCAGGGCCAGTAGTTCTGCTTTTTCAGCGTCACTTCTGGCCCAGCTATCATCACCCCGTTTAAGGAGGGTGTTGGCGAATGGAGGACGACGAATGCGTTTTGTGGCAGTCCACAGGGAGTAATTGGCTTCTTTAGTTGGTGCCAGAGAAGTAAGATAAGCAACAAACGAGTCATTCTTCCACTGTTTAATGGCTCGAGTGGTATTATTACTGAGGCGATTGAACAGATTTTTACTTTCCTGAGTGCGGTTTCTCTGCCACGACTTTCTTGCTCTTCGTCTAAGTTTAACCAGATGGCGTATAGCATTAGGATAGGCAACCTCCGGAGGTCGTCGTTCAAAGTAAGTTGTGTAAGCTCTAGCGCAGTTGGTAAGAAGGGTAGAGAAATTTCCTACGGCTAACTCCAGATCATTAGAGTTGTTCAGCTGAAAATTAAGTACAATCTGGCTATCGATAAGTTCACGATAGGTGTCCCAGTTAGTACTTTTGTTAGCTAAAGAAGTGGGTGAATTAACAAGGACTGCGCATCCGCAAATTTAAGGATGACTGGAAATTCAAATTACTGCTGTTTTTATTAAATTTTATTAATAATAATAATAATAAATGTTTAGCAAATCGTCAATCATACTTAAATCGATTATTTTTATAAATGCTTGACTTACAGAATTCACATCTCGTGAAAATTGCTTTGGTCCAGAAAGTAATTTTATTATATTTTTCTGTTTTGTTTTTGATATTTTTACAAAAGGGTTTTTTTTTTGCTAACGTGCATATCCATATTTTCCTATGTAAAATCGCTGATCTTCAGGAGTTCCGTCACCGTCTTGCTCACTATCAGTTTCCTCAACGTTTTTACAAATATCTTCTTTACTTAGATCACTGTCACTATCATCCAATAACACTGTATTTTCTTCATCCGACATTTCTTGTAATAAACGAAGTAATATATCATCAAGATTTTTATGTTCCGCCCTAAATAAATTATTCACACTTTCAGAACACTTTCTAGTTTGTGTGTGTGTGTGTGTGTGTGTGAATGGAAATCCAAGAAAATTCTAAATTCAAACAATACTTAGATGATTTTCCATATAATATTGAAAAAAACGGCATAAAACGGGGTATTTGTCTGTAAATAAAATTATTACGTGAACGGTCGCGCGTTGTATTTTTTACAACAGTACAGACTGGTTTCAGAATTTTATTATTTATCAAACGACAAGTCGGTAATGAAATATTTTTTTGCTAGAGATTCTAGTTAAAGAATACATATGCACATGTGACCGGAAATGTGCATCCGGTGTTAGCTGTAGTAAAATAATGCTGAATGTTCTACAAAATACAACATTGCGTCCGGTGGAAGGTTAATATCATTTCAAAAATATGGAATAACCTTGATCTCTGAGTGAAATGGTAAGTCAAGGATATGATAGCTTCTCTGCTTTTAGTGGTCATATTTTTGGAGTTCATCAGCGATTATAGGAGGAAAAATGTATATTTTGCAGAACATGGACTGAGTTTAGTTTTCAGCAATTCCTTTCATGTGCTTACTATAAGAAACGGTTTTGGCCCAGTGAATAAAATATTAAACACGAATAGGAACACAATGTGGCAGTAGTGATTTGTTAAAAAATATATAATAGTTGTTAGCCTTGAAGAGTTACCCTAAAAAAGTGAAACAATATTATAAACATTAAAGAATGTTTTATCATCCTGTTTGTTAGTAACTATAGTATAAAAAATAAATGCTAAAATAACAAACTAATACGTAAGTAACAAAATTAATATAAGAATATCAAACTTGTTATCTTAGGAACGTTTTCGGGCATAACCCATCTTCAGCTAAAATATAATCGAACTAAATTAAAAACATAGTGTAACAGTGAACACAATTTAAAACTGTTACACTATGTTTTTAATTTAGTTCGATTATATTTTAGCTGAAGATGGGTTATGCCCGAAAACGTTCCTAAGATAACAAGTTTGATATTCTTATATTAATTTTGTTACTTACGTATTAGTTTGTTATTTTAGCATTTATTTTTTATACTAATATTATAAACCGCTTCAAATTCACTTGCTGAAATTGTGAAAAGTAGCTTTATTGTTAGACTGTATACGTGTGCACATTTATTCAGTATTACATTTCCACGTACCACGTATCTATAAAAGCCTGAACGTTTTTTATCTTGTGTCCTAAAAGGTGTTGATGATATTATTAGAACATTTCAAAGTTTGGAGTCTGCAAATAAGTAGCAAGGGACGTCAAAAATTTCCTGACATATTCCAGAAGGCGGATCCTTGGCAACAGAAAATTTTAAAGTTACAATCGTAGTTCCTCGACAGACTCAGCAGCAAACAAGAAATAATTCACCTTACAATAATCCTAAAGAGTATTCCGGCAAATCAGTACTTATTCCGGACATTTTTATGTTTGAACTTGCAGATCTTTTTAAAAAGAATAGAGAAGTATTTTAGAAGGTGTTGATGTCTTTTATATCCTAGAAGTTCAAGTGCGTCAAAAGTTAAGTTATCACACAAATTTAATTTTTATTATGGTGATCAAGCGCTCTGGACATAATTATTGAAGCAGAATACTTACTGTGGTGCAAATAAAGAAACATGCAAGTGAAGTAGAAAAAAAAAAAGTAAAAGAACTCTGACTGTTTTAGATAACGGCGAAAAAATTTTTTGTGCGAACATTCACAATTTACTACACATGCTTGTTAAACTTATTAAAAGTTACTACCTCAGATAATCAGTGGAGAACAATGGTTGCTAGGGTTGGCTATTACGTCAATTTATTTTATCCAGTTTCTGTAACTGCAGGAGAAGTTCATGATGCATTAGCCAGCAGTGGAATATGAAATTGCTTTTATAAATTAAAAAATTTCCTATAAATTTTAGATTTCGAATAATAAATTTTTTTCCATTTACTTATATTTTATACTTATTCAATTTTTTTGATATTCAAAAATCTTCGAAATTCGCAAAACAAAATTTTTTTATTCGTTCTACGCATTTTATGTATTTTATATTTTCTTCATAAAAATGTTCTCTTTTAATTAACATATTTTATATTGCAACTTAATATGTTCATATGCACCTATATACTTGTGTTTTTGTTTTTCTTACTAATCTGTTTCAAATATCATTATTTTTTTAAAACTCGATGACGAACAAATACCAAAATTATTTAAAAATTATGGCAGTTTAAACTCAAGGCTTCCACAACTCACCTATATAGGTAGATAGTAAATATGTATTCTGGAACACTAGCCATTCGGGAACCAGTTGGAGCCGGCGCTTTCAGATTACTATTTCATTCTAGAATATTGGTCCCGCACCAGCATCACAACAGTATAAGAAACTGCCCTACCCTTACAATGAAATCTCTAGAGTATTAACTTATGTAAGTCTCACACTAGTTTTAGAACTACCCTACCGCTAACAAAGAAAACTCCCTTATATATATACACGTTGAGAACACTAGCCTACTGCCCTAAGCGGCAATAGCAGTGACCATTTATTTCACAACAGTACAAGAAACTGTCTTACCTTTATTCTAAAGCACCTAGAGTACTAAATTATGTGGGGCTATTAACGTCGTGCTAATGTAGTAGTAATACAAAGAATTATAAAATGACGACTTGGAGTACTAACTTTATAGGGTGCTAATCTCACACCACTGGCATACTAATACAAGGGGAACTATCTCATTACACTCAGCTGTCTAAACCACTAAAGTATACAAGCTACAAATTAAGTTATACAACATTACATGTGAGGAGATAGTGGAATTCAAACCGTTCAATACACACCGCATCCCACAAATTCTTTGTACCACTGTTACTCCAGCATCCCATTAGTGATCCAGTATAATCTAAGAGCTTCATTGTAATGGTAGAGTACTTCCTTGTGTGATGCTAGTCTCGCGTCACCCGATTCTGGTATTGCTTAATCACCTTGCATGGATTGAACTATTTAATGAAATAAGTTCCGGTTTTTTTTTTTTTTTTTGGTTTTTTTTTTGGGGTTCGTTTACAAGGACATTCGCCCAAGAACAAACGAAAAAAGATGCAAGAAACTCAGATCTTTACACGATCAGAGATAGCCGACAAAGAGGAATCAAGAGCCTGAACAATAGAAGGAGAAAGAAGGGAAAGAATGAACGAAGCACTGTATGAAGTAGCAATACCAATTTGTAAAAGGGAGGAGTAGAAAGCAGCTTGATCGGTTACAAGAGATGAACACTCGAACATTGCGTGACCAGGATCACACACAAATTGGATATTGGAGGGGTGAAATGGACAAAAAGGAGACGGCACAAGAGAGTAAAGGAAAAGCGAGGAAGGAAGCAAATTGTGCCCAAAGCGCAGGCAGCAAATCGCAGAGATGTTGGAGCGACGCATGGAAGGTACGTTATTCTGAATACATCCTCTGCTCTCTTAATTCCGGTCTATTTTTTGATATTATCTAGCCAAGAAGTACTTCGTCTTTCCCTTTTTCTTTTTATCGTACCTATTATTATAGTCTGTAATAATTTAATGACCAAAAGTTATACTATATAAAAAAGTAATATTTCTACCAGAGATGAGTTTGTAAATATTGTGGGGGGTTTCAAATTGTTATTTTAATTCAAACCAGTATTTACATGGTAATTAATATGGATAATATTTTAACTTTTTTGGCTGGTTATAGAAAAAATTAGTTCTATTTCCAATTTTATACGTAATAAATAATATTTATAATGTTTTAAATTTCAATGGTGTTATTATATAATATTACAAAAAAAAAAAAAAAAGGTATCCCCTTTTTTCAACAGTATCTATGTTCAACGTTCCTACCAATGATCGGTATACTTTAAAATGAATAAAAAAGGATTAAAATTAGTCGCATAGACAAAAGTTAAGCGTGAACAAACATAAAAAAAAAAAAAGTAAAACAACATACAAGACGATCTTTTAGATTGGGTAAACGTCTTTAACCGACATGCCCAAAAAAGCAAAAAAAAAGCAAAAAAAAAAAAAAAGGACATTTACCTTCATTTTTTCTCAAGCCAATGAAATTAAATTAAACTGCAGAACGGGTAGGAGTTCTAAGTAGAAAATTTTCATCATGCGATGGATGCAAACAAATATGGTGAATAGAAAAAGCAACATTTCAATTTGAGGAAAAAAATCATTTTTTCGGATAGCTGAGATAAATACCAATTTGAAACGAGCAACTAAAACGAACGATAGGGATGACATCACAAGAAACAAATTTTTGACAACAGCATTTGCTTCAAGCACTGTTTGGTCACTAGAAATGTGCATTTCGAAAATAATGTTTATTTTACTTTAACCTCCGCATTTGTTAGCTAAGATTTTTCAAATTAAAACAAAAAACATGGTACGCCGATTGCGAGATGCGGTGAATAAATCCACATGTATCCTTAAAATAATTAACTCAAAAACTCCGCTAATAGTTTTGCTTTTTCTAACTATGGATGCTCGACGGGCAGATTTCTCGCAACGAACACCCACACTATGTGTCCAACATTGGTCTTTGATGCTCTTTGGCCAGCGTGTTGGATATTGTTCTAGATCTTCGTGAGTACTGATATCCAACCGATGAACACATACAGTCGACCGTTTCTCCAGAGAGATATAGGTAGGGGACTCAGGTACCGATAATGTATCTGACTTCTACTATGAAAAAATCGGACTAGCAAACACGCTATGTCGATGCTATAACAATCGGTCATACGCACCAGTTAGCTACCATGAATAGGTTTTCACTAGGTAATCGTAAAGCCACCGTCGACCACCGGAGTTGTTGGTCGCCAACGGGTGAGTAGACCGCAAGTTGCCGCTACGGATGATGTAAACGTATATGGACGTTCGGAAGTGGTGACATGGAGTTGCCGATCCTAACGATCTTTGTGCTACCTGTCAGATTAGTACGGGTACTGACAAAGCGATGGTAACGCTACCACCAGGACGCGATTTAGGCATGAACGTCACACATTCTTTACATTGAAGTATCATTAAATACATGCCAAAAGTGTCCATACTTTGATGCCGTTACGAGCCACGGTAATTATACCTTCCTTTTATGACCTGCGCGTGTGCCTTGTTTACTAGCTTTGATTCTTTCAAGGAAAACTCCTCCGTAAACGTTTATTAATAGCCCACCGTGTTAAAAAAGAAAAGGAAAAGTGAGATAGTCCCGCATCGATCACCGGATAACTTAATAGTTTTAATTCTTTTAACCGATTACCTTTAATGATGATTTTGAGGACGATATTACAAAACCGTTGAATTTAAAGAAATTTGGCTTGCAGCCAAACAAACGACTACTGCTCGACTGATAGAAATCATATCTGCAAAAACAGCGAGTGCTACAACAACAGCTGATGGTAGAAATGGCAACTGATTGGAGTGGGTAGAAGCAGGCTGGTGACTAACGATCAGGTTACCCGGCACCGAAGGGAAGTAAATTGAAATATAATAAAGTACTTATTGACTTCGTTCGTTCGTTTTTATTGTAAATAGTAGAATATCGAACGTTTTTATTGACACTCGTGCGTTCAACGAATTATATTTTTTTCTTTATTATTATTATTATTATTATTATTATTATTATTATTTATTTATTTACGGATATTTGCACGTAAAAGTCTATTTGTTTATTTCAAGTTCCCAGGCACCTCTCTTGGCATGAAATGATGGTAAATTTTTGTATTTTCGGTTGAAAAACTAAAAGTTTTAACAGCTTTAACAAAGTTCGATTTAATCTCTCCGATTAAAAAAGATAAAAATCTGCCTTTAACGAATTTCTCTGCAGTACCCTAATGTAAACTTTTCTACTAATTTTCTTAGTTGCTCACGCGTTTTAATAGAACAAAAGTGACTCGAAATAGCTTTTTAGCTTGGCAAGGAATCCAAATTTCACGCTGATTCTCTTAAGCACTATCTGGAATTTGTTTTGAAAAAAAAAAAGAAATAGAAAGAATCAATTATTCGTGGCAACTCATTAAAAACGTTTTACATGTATAAATTTTACGTATAATTATTAAATGATTGAGATAGACAATCATTAGAAAAGGCTCAAAGAAGTTAGTGAACTTTCTTATTTACGTATGGTCGTAGTATTCTTAGATTTAGTAGAAATTACTTTAATTGAACTGTGTCATTTATGACAAGGCTAATTAATACGATTAATTAAACGTATATGACACGTGCACTGGAACCGTATAAATTATTCGAAATCTTTGAAGTTTCAAAAAAATGCCATCAAATATTTCTCTTTAAACTAATTCTACGTATAAACATGGGCTTATAAATTTTAGATTCACACCGATTCCTGCTGATTTTCTCAAATTCATGATTAACGGTAAATTATGATACCGGGAGCTAGGAAGATGATGCGACGTTGCGCCAATGAAGAAAACTGTCAGATGCAATTGGACGTTTGTGGAATGAGAGCTTTTAAGAACAAAAACCGATTTGTGCATTCGATCCGGTTTGCGCGGTAATTTCGGAGCGAATATTTATGCGGCCGCAAGCGAAAGATATTTTCCTCATTATCCTGTTTTCCCCGGTACCAACATTTACACGCGATTTATATTTCGTTAATTTATACTGAAACGGTAGTATTATTTATTTTACCGTTCGATTCCTTCTTGTACTTACTCAGTAATCGTAAACTGTTTTTTTTTTTTTTTAAAAATGATTTTACTCAAAATCTTTTAATATTGGTCGTTAAAAGAACAAAATCGATTTACGAGCTCTGGCGAGAAATGTAAATTAATATTAGTTGTTCAGGGTGCAAGACCATCGCAGCATTCAGGCAGAAATGTCATCCGGTAAATTAAGAATATCAGATAAATTCCTCTTTAATGTTCATCGTTAACAAACCCCCAAAAATAAAATTCGAAAAAAAAAAATGATTATTATTTTCAGGGTCTGTTTCGGGCAATTGCATACATTAGCAGTCGATTTAAAAATTGTCGCTCCGAAGTAATTTTTTGTAATCTCTTCCATTTGATCGGTTTTACGGAAACTTGAACAATACTTTACAGAAGCCTTAAAACCGAGCAGACTTATCGCCATAAATCACGACTACTTTTCTTTTTTTGTCATCCTCTAGCAGCCACTATCGCACTTGCGTTTGTCTTAATTTTGCGTCGTTTAACTTTGTATCCCATCAGTTAAAACTAGGTACACTTTTATTTGTAACCTGCTTTTTTATTCTTTATTTTATTTGTTATTTTACTTCATTTTTATTATTTAATACTTTTCTAATACGTACACGGTACATACTGCAATGCGTAAAGCTGGATTTCTTACGGTTGGTGTTGCACACCGTTTGGAAAGGTACACGTTAGAATATGAGAATTTTTCGCTGTCTGCATTTGACGGGTGCGACTTTGAAGTGGAAAAAATCGACTCACTGTGACAGCGTCATCAGTCTCCCGACCTCCGTTAATTTGAGAACAGAAAACGATTAATTTTACCGAGTGCCGAAAAGGCACCCACTGACAGAAGACTCGAAGAAAAATCGAAAAAGATTGCTCGCAGTGGTACATCAGTCACCGCTTTACCGCACAGAATCCGCGATGCGGTTAGTGTCGTCAAGGCAATTTTTGCTGACAGTGCTTTTTCGAGATTTTCTGCTCTCTGTTGCTCTGCAATTCAGATGACAAACACCAGCCCATCTATTCAGCTATCGTGATCCTTTTATTATCGCCGTTGAACCGTTTTCGCACTCAACTACCCGTTTCTTGGGAATTTATATTTATCCGGGGAAAATAAACCTATAATAACTTCACCGCGCAATGTGCCGGCGTTGTACATGTATCATTTATGATGTTAGAGCCGAGTCGAACGAAATAAACGAAATATACGCGTGTTGATAACTTCATCCGACCATGTGTAATCTGTCTGTTTCGTTACGGGTTGGTCGTTCCTTAAATTGTCCGAAAATATGCATCTCTACATTGTAGTACGGGTATGACGAATAACGACAGGTAATACAAGTCATAGAATAATCAGCGATTAGGGGCGCCATCATAACACAGTTGGACCTAGCTGCGTAAAAGCTGGCAAAAATAGGATGCCGATTATAACTCGAATCGTGCAGTTCTCAATCAGAAGAGAACTAACCTGGAGCATCGATGACACGCAGGTATCGTTCTAATCGGTTACGCGTTCGATGTTAAAGGGATAAAAAAAGTTTTGTTTTCCTGGAAGGATTATAGATGCTTTAAGTCCATACTACAATTGACTGTAGAGCGAAGAAACAAAAACAACCGGTTTCATAGGCGAAATGATATTTCGATTAAAAACGAACGTTCATTAACGCTGTTGTGAACTTTTTTAACATATTTAAGTGGGCCCTTGGGTTTGATTACTGATTTAGTGTTTCGCTGTCTAGTTTGTCGATCATTAAATTTTACTTCATAGTATATAGTTCTTTAAAAGTTAAAAGGTTAAACGTTTTATATGAGTAGAAGTTTTGTCAACAAAGAATGGTAAACCGTCTTTATCGAATTTATAAACGAGCATCCACTATATCATTGCGCCAAGTAAAGGGCATAAAGAAAAAACGGAAATGAAAAAAAATGGAACATAATGGGTACCTATAAAAGTTACACTAGAATATAATATTATTGCTGTAAAATTTTGAGATCATGAGTGGACGTAAGAGTAAAAGTTCTGTTGCTGATAAGAGGAGGAACTTGATAGTATTTATTCTCCGGGATACGATTTTGTCGCTAAAGTGCTGCATTGCAACAACGTGAAGGGGAAAATACGTTGAAGAACGAAGAAGAATTTTAGAAACCGGGCAAAATGGTATCGATGTGATTCCCGTTATTTTTCTATGAAGTATAACTATCGAACAATTCGAAGTTTTTAAAAATAAATTAGTAACCTAAGCCGAGTGAAAGAATTTATTGTTTTTGATAGAAAAGTGTGCAACAGATATTGGCGCGAGGATTTTCTTTTTTTTTTAGATGGTATTTTCAAAAGTCACTCAAAACAATTTTTCCAGCTGATACCATGTAAATAGTGGAAGGACAGAAAAGGAGATCTTACTTTTTCTGTTACCAGATGGAATCTATGTATGTAAAAATCTGTCGAAATTAATAAAACAGTGCGGCCCAGCCACTGGGATTAAAGTTTTGGCCGTATTTGAAAGAAGGTTTTGTGCACAAAGTAGAACTTCAAGGCGAGCTTTTCTCTTTGCAGAATTTTAAAAACATCAATGAAATTAGGGAAGCTTGCGGACAATTCGGCTTCAGCTTATTCACCGTGGATATTGACGGACGAAGTATGGATTTCGATTACGGCCGATTTTGTGAGTAACGAAAAATGCGATTATTTTTCGACTATTCCGTTGAAAACCGACTGCTCGACAATTTAATTAATTCTAATGAAATATCAAACGAAAACTATTAATGGAAAAGGGATGAAATTTGAATGTGAACTCAATGGCGGGAGAAATGTTCTGCACATGTATTAATCAATAAACTCTGATAGTCACTCAAAGTAAAAGCTATCCAAAATGGGTTAATTCGGTACGGTGACCGTTCGTGTGGGCCTAATCTCCTGACATCGTAAAATGAACTATCTGCTGTTTTGTTTGCCCTGTAAAAGCGATTATTCTCTTTTGAGTTTGCATTTTTAAACATCCGTAATCGATTTAAGTGTTCGCGGCATGCTAAACTGTCACTTCTTGCACTGTCTCACTATTACGTTTACACGACGCAGGTGGATAAAATGCCGCATCGTCTGAGACGGTTTCCGGAATGTTTGTCTTTTGCGGATAGTTTACTCTACGGGCTAGTTGACCATAGCCGGACGATTTGTGGCCGGTCGATCTTGCACAAACGATACCGACCTCCCTGAAGTAACTGGACGGAAAACATTAAACCGGATCGGCAAATTAATAAAGTATTACATATGGTTTCAGTCTGATCAACCGGATGACAGATCATGATGGTCACGATACCCCTACATGGGGTGAGACGATTCGATAATAATAACATATGGTTTGAAACGAATTGAAGATCAAAAAAAATTCTTGTGTTCTTTAGCTTATTATATAAATAAATTTATATGTTCTGTATAATTTTTATATATAAAAAAATTTAGTTTTAACAGAAGTTAAAAATTATGCAATTATTCAACTTAAATGGTTCATTTTTTTTTTTTTGTAAAATTCGATTTTTTTTTGAAAAACTGTTATTTTATTTTAATGGCATAAATGAAACATGTACATATTTACCTGTGTACTATATATATATTGTACTAATCGAACCAACGCATTTTTATTATACTTATTATTTCTTTCTGCATTAGTGTATATTATTGTTTAAATTTACTTATGACCAAATTGAAATATAGTTAATATTGATTTTTTTCAAAATGTTGCAAAACGTTTCCATTTCAAGTTTTCCAGGACCAAAAATAAACTGTACATTAGGGAATTCGGTGTAAAATTTTTACATTACCAAGTATGTTTATTATGAAGCAAAACGGTAATTCTTTTTATTTTATTTTCCTTTTGCCATCTGACCATGCATATTTTTTTTTTTTATAATTAAAATAAATAACATTTTATATAATTATGTTACGGTGTTTTATGTATTAGCATAGAAGGTAAGCAAGTTCCTGGTTCCCGCACAATCTGTAATAACGTTATTGGCATGGACTTATAAAATGGTAATATTTTTTTTTATTATATATTTCACATTAGCAAATAATGTATTCAGTTGAGCCAATTTCTCCGTATTCGCTAAATTACTCGATATTCTGTCCAGTTTGCGTAATATTTCCGGAGTTTTTGTATTACCCGTTCGTATTCGGAATATATAATGTATAAATTTTCCGCTCATTTTATTTGTAAACTACGCCTTCTTCTGTATGGTTTTTTGTATTTTAAAGTATTTCTTCCCAATATTTCCACTAATTTTTTTGATATTGTGCTTGCCATTCATCATTTATTAATTCCATCCATGGTATTTTAATATTTTCCATTCTAATACTTCAATTTATTTTTCTAGCTTACCTTCGATATCGCTATGTCCGGGTATACAATTGAAATATATTATATTTTTATTTTTTCAAAGTTTACCTATAATATTGAATATATTACGTATTATGTCATCGGTGATGGATTTTATTAAATTATTTTTTATATCGCTGATATGGAATTTGTCAATATTAAAATTTTTTTATTTTGTACTTTCCCAATTGTTCTTAATGCTCTCCGAATAGCCATTATTTCCGCTGTACACGGCGACTAGAGTTTTGGAAGTCGAATTTAAGTTATTTTTACTTTCATTATATACCCTGCGGCACATACTTTTCCGTCTTCTCTTACTAATCCATCCCGTGTAAATAATTTCGAATTCACTATATTAGCTTTGTATTATGCTAATTAATATTTGTTCGTTTATATTATTACTCTTGTGAAATGTTCCTAAATCACCATCCGCGTAGATTGGTGTTATTAAATTTAAATACAGTGTATTATAGACCGGAGATTTGTATATTTGTCAATATGTTAATATTATTTAATCTTTGATAGCTTTTAAGTAATAACGCGATCTTTTTATTCTGCCTTGAAATATTTTCCAGTGTTATTATTTGTCTATTAGTAGGGTGTTGGCTCTGTGCTTTGTATTTTAAGAATTATTTGTCCGAACTTTTTTGTAAGAGAAAACTAACTGGGAGTTCAGCTCGTTCATCCTGATTTACAATGCTAGGTGAAAATGGCATTGTTCCTGTGGTCAATTTGAGCGCTTTACTATGTATCACCTCTATTGCTTTAAATTTTGTTTTTGAAATTTTAGCGCATACAATTTCCGAATATTCCATGTGTGTTTTTATTAGTGATCCATAAATTATCAGGTTAGTTATTGAACGAATGCCTTATATTTTAATCCACTAATTGTTCTTAGTGTGTTAAGTCCTTTTATTATTTCATGTTCCTCATATTTCCACGTTAATTTAGTATCAAAGTAAATTATTAAATATTTGTAAAATTCTGTTACTTCTATCGTTTTATGGTTTAATTTTAAATATGGGCAGACATTAACTCTGTGCCTAGTAAATATTACTTCTTTTGCTTTATCAACTGACAGAGTTAAATTTAAAGAATTCATTACTTGATGCCTTTTGACTTTGTATTATAATTGTTCATAACGTGGCAGTTGTGGTATAAAGGACTATATTGCCTGCAAATTATAAAATTTTTGTATTTTTCTGGAATTTATTTATTTATTTTTTTTTTAAATATGTTGTGGGTCTCACAGGGCAAATATGCCCGTTATGCGAGTTCCCGATACTCTTATTAACGTTTATTCAAAAAAATAAAAATTACAAACTATTCTAGCTTATTACATAAATCATGATACTAGTAAACCTAACGTTATATCTATGCATAATTATATATAATATAGTATGAATGAAAATAGAAGCACCGTAATACGCATCTGTACACCAGTACATACAGATCAGCTTAATATTTTAAAATCAAAAAACTTGATCTTTGAGAACTAAATATCAGGGAAAGACACGAGTCAAAACAAAATACATAAAGAAAGAATCATTATAAAGTAGAGAGATTGTAACTTGTTCTTTAATCTTTGTATCATTCTTTCAGCCATTTTTCTACTTACTTTTTCCACACACCAATTTTTTTTCCCTTTAATATATGATTAGGAATTGTACTTATTAATTTAATTAAAACTGAATCATCGGTGTTATCAACTCGTAGATTTACGCCGCGGAGATAAATGTAATATGTATTACTTTGATTTCTTGTTAACCGAATTTTTTCCCTGGATGGTAATTTTATATTATTGATAATAAATTCTAGTAATCTATAACAGAAATAGTACAACTTGGGGGACATTTCATCGTTTTCCTTCTACCATGTTGTCCCAGAGTCGTTTTTCTTCCGGTGGGGAAGTATAAGTTTCAAACACCTCTTCTGAATTTTACTTATTTTATTTATTTCTGTTTTCTTAGCCTTGATCCATATTTGAATTCAATACAATATTCTAGACATTATTATTGAATTATAGTATATACGCAGTGCTTGATATGATAGTACTTGTTTTATTTTATATAAAACTGAAATTGCCTGTCTTATTATCCAGGTATATGGTGTATATTGTGTACTGAATTGGACTTAATATTGATCCATGCGGTATCCTTTCGGTACATATAACTGCTGTATCCTTATATATTTTTCCCTGATGTTTAACGAAAATCTTCCTGTTTCGGTGGTAATTAAATATCCAATTACATACTATGGAGCTAATACCGATTTCTCTCATTATTTTATATGATGTTTTTAAATTTACTTTGTCATATTCAGATTTTACGTCAATAAAAACTGATATTGTATAATGGTTCTTTCACGTATTAATTTACAGATTTGTATTAAATATGTTTAGGCTGTCCCTTGCAGATGACTTTTTTTTAAAGCCATATTGAGTTTTTGGAAATATATTTCTATTAAATAACCACAACTTCATTCGATTTTTAATTGGCAATTCCACAGTTTTGCCTACATATGATAATAGTATTATTGGCTTGTATAATGTATGTAAATTTTTTTCCTTGTTAGGTTTTAGAATTGGGTAAATTAATTGATCTTTCCAAGTTCTGGGATATAATTTTGTTGTAATGAGTAATTATATATTTCTAGCAATAGCGTTAGTACCACTTCTGATAAATTTCTTATTGCTGTATATGGGGTATCTTTTTCATTCCTATACTAGTATTTTTATTATGGTTGATAGCTCTATTTTTAATTCTTACATGGTAAATGGAGTGTTAAAAAATTCATAGTTTCCCGCAGTTTCTTGATTGTCTATATTCGGACATTCTATATTTTCTTTCGATTTATATTGATTGATGAATAGGTTGGTCCCGTTTGGTTTTGTTGATTTAATGTATACGTTGTTATTAATTTTTTTCTTACTTTTTATTTTTTCCCAAACGAATTTAATGCTTTGTCGTGGGTTTAATTTAGAACAAAATTCATACCAACATTCCTTATATATATATATATATATATATATATATATATATATATATATATATATATATATATAAATATAAATAGGTTAAATTTTAAACTAACGATTTATTTGACGGATGAAATAAGAATTAAACATAGATGGCACGTGTAGTTGTTCTGCATCTTTTAGCTGCTTTTAGAAGAATCGTACATGTTCCGCCAAAACAAACTAATGCGAAATCAATATAACAATTACAATTTAACACGTTGAAAAATATAAACAATTTCTACTAGAAAAATTCAATAATTTCGAGATAATTTCAGTCATTTTTCTTAACCTTTTGTTTCTGCTAAGGAAAAAAAACATTTCAAAATTAATTTTCGACTACGATTAAACCGGGACGCGCGTTAACAAATTAAAAAATTTTCGTTCGAATTTAACAAATTAACTTCGGGGAAAGCATTTGAAGGGAATTCCTATTCTCTGCTATTTTCGTTTCTTCCCTTTTCTCTCGCTCGTAATTTTGCAAACGTCGTATCGTTTCTGTTTTGTTACTTCGGTTGCCGCTTAATGGAAAATATTTCAGCGAGTTATAACGCTTTTTTCCCGCTAAAAACATCGACGAAAAATGATTTAACAGTATAAATTTTTACAATCCTTCTCTCTTTTCAATGTACTGCACAGGTCGCTTCAACTTGTTTCAGTTCTAAACCGTTGGTCTTTTTTTTTCTTTCCTTCTAAAGTCTCTATTAAAAGAATCCATTTTTAATTTCAGTAAATACGCCCGAGCTATTTAACTTTGCCCAATTATTTGCAAATTTTCATTTAATGTACACGTTCTGCAGTGCAGCAGCAATTTTATTCGTTTTTTCTCGCGAATTCGCAGACATCTCGGTTAACTTTATTTATCTAGAGTGCTACTTTTTCTTTATTTTCTGATTTTTTCCCCCCTATTCGTCTGTCTATGTCGTTTTGCTGAATACATTAAATTCGCCGCGTTGGAAGTAAAATTATACAATAGATTTTAATCTATGCAGAATAATAAATTAAATAATAAATATTCGATATAATTCGTTATCTTCAACTGGAGCAACTCAGGACATGTCTACGGGAGCTAGCGTTCAGTGATTCTCATCGTTTACGGAACGTCTCTATATATAATCTGAAGTTTGATAAAGCTATGCACTAATTTTACTCTTTCTGCGGACTCAAGTGCGATTTTTAAAATGCAATTAAACAAGATAGAACTAAAAATTATATGAAAATATAGGGTTATTTCGGGTAATTTTAAGAGTATTTTTTTTTATATATATTTCAATAATTAACGCAAAAAAGTCAATTGAATATACTAAATAGCTGGTGGAAAATTTATTGCAATTCAAAAATGAAAATAAAAAAGATTTGTTCATTTAAAAGGTCATTTTAAACAAAATAAAAAAGGGAACATATTTAAGTGCGCTAGAAATAAGTATATAAATAATTGATTTGGAATGTCCGAAAGTATAAAAACTAAATTAGTTTATGTCGCTAATTGCGCTATCAATAGGACTCTGACTTTGAACGGTAACTGTGTTTGTAAGCCGTGTTATCAATAGGGTACTTAAAAAAAAAAAAAAAATTGAAAATTTAATTTACCCAAGAATCAATATTAATTGTAACTAAGATCGGCCGATTGAAATAAAAAGTAGGATTGAAAGAGTCGTTTGTAAGCGATTAAAAACAGTCTGATACAATCACGATTTAACATTGGAACTGAAATTAAGGATGATTCTTTGTGACATATTTACTGTTCTGCTGTATGAGATGCAGGTATGAACGATCGCAGGAGTAAAAGCTAAACACCTTGAAGCGTTTAAGACATAGGTGTATCGACGGCTACTCGAAATTGGAAAGAAGCTGTTACGATCAGTTGCAAGTGTAGTCTTGCATTTACACTCGCGTTGGATATAACAATTGCCATGAACACTAACTAGAAGGTCTGTACAGTTAGAATGTGCAAATAGGTAGTCACGGCGCTCGACATCAAGCGATACTAAAAACAGAAGACTGGGACATTGTAAAAATATGAAATAGTACGCGCGATACTGTAAGGTAAAATAAACAGCAGAAAGTGTCCTGGTAGAAGGCGTATATTATGGGAATTAGTGACGGGTAAGTTTGTTATTTCTTTGGATGCGGACCCGGAACTGAATTGAAGATTCGAAAACTGCATCCCGGATACGTATTCATATCGGACTCATATGAATCAACCGATGTTTACGTACATAGTAGAGTAAAAAATTGGAAATAGTTTGCACTGGTTCTCGGGGATTTTTGGTATCGGGCAGATAAGCTACCAAGACAAGACAAAACGGCGATGTAAAATATATCGACGTTCGAGAAACCGAGAATTAATGAATAAATTGAAGAATAATTTCTAGCTCGAACGTCTAATAACAGATAGCGCCAAAAGTACCGAATCCGTATCAATATATATAAAATTCCTCATTTGACGTTTAATTCATGTAGGTATTTAATTTTTTAGTGTAAGAAAGTTGATTTATTAAAGGGAGCATAATTTTAATTTTATTAGTCATTCATACGTACGCAGTAGGGTTGTTTTTCTTTTTGCTTGTTCGTTTGCACATGCATGATAATGAATTTATTTCGTCACTTTTTTCTTCGAAGAGGGGCCCCTGATTCATGATTAGTTACGAGTCCCGTAAATCCTTAATCTGTCCTTGCTGCTGTGGGATACGTATCCTCCTGCATCTACCCGTCACTGTTATGAATAGTTTAATACACTAGTGTGGCCAATTAACAATTACAGCTGTTCCTAACAGCGAATAGGAATAATGACAACGATAACCAACAAAATTAATTACGAAGTTGCATTAAAGTGGAGAAATGTTAGAACGTATATAATAGACACAAAATATAAACCTTTCAGAAGACCAGAATCGTAACGAGCAGTCTCTCTGTATTTATTTAATTTAAGTAAGGTTTGCGAAAAAGATAACATATTAAAATTATAGAAATTCAATTTAGAAACAAAATCATTCGTAACAATTAGTATAGATCATTTCAAAAACAAACTCTCTCTTTTCCTTTTTTCTTAAGTAATGCATACGTAAAGTGGTATAAAAACAATGGTTTCATGGGAGCTTTATTAATATCAAACGACACAAGTTTAAGGAAAAATTAAAACTACATTCTAGCATACTTAACACATTAAATGATTTAGAAATCGAAAAATGCGTGTTACAGAAAACAATAGTACAGTAATAGAGAAATTGAAACATCTTATTTATGGAATACCCTATAATAACCTAATTATATAAAATTTAATCTTCCTAGTAATGTTGTCTTATCAGTTTTTTAAAAGACATAATAATTTTAGCTTATAAATCCAAATTATATTCAGAAAATAAAATTCCCAAAATTAGTCCAGTCAAATTAGCAAATTTTAGGCCGATTTTTAAAAAGTCGGTTAATAAGCCGTGATAATATATATAAAAAACGTCAGGAATAAAACTGTGATTGAACAGACACCAAATTTTATGACATTCCCTGGTGTCCACGAATGTGCGCGAAACTATTTTTCGACTTTTTCTATTAGAAAAAATTAAATAATAATAAAAAACTATATATACATATATGTCGTTATAGATCTTTAAAACGCGAACAAATGCCTTTTTGTTTGATTGAAACCGATTTATAAGTTTTCGCAACAAAAAAAAAAAAAAATAGCGAATTTTGAAAAATTAATTACAATGATAGTATCGAACTTCTTTATTTAAATTATAGGTATTTGAGAGAAGACCTAACTACCATAAAAATTTGGCTTCTTGATCAATAATGTTAAAGTAGAGGTCGTCGAAATCCGGCCCCCGAATTGTTAATAATAGTGTTCTAGAGAAAAAATTCAAAAAGGATTTTATTCCGAACGAGTTGCTATACATACAACCGACTTTTCATAAAAAATTTTTAATTGCAAGTTACCTAGTTGAAAAACGGTGCCGAAAAAGGTGTAATTCTGCGTTTCGGGCGGCCGCATCAGCGCGCAAAAGAGATTAGCTGGCATAGTGGAGGAAGATAGGCGCTCGAAGGAAAGATCCTGAACCATCTTATCAGGATTCCCCGTATATTATATGTGTGCGGAATTCTAAAAAAAATAAACTTAACAAACGAACAACAAATAGAATATTTAGAGGTTATTATAGATAGTAATTTAAAATTTTACAATCATTTCACGTATGTTAAAGATAAATTTTATAATTTATTATCAATAAATTACATAATAATTATAGCATTACTATAAAAAGTATATAATAATAAATTTATTTAAATGTTTAGTACTGACTAATATTAAGTAGAGAGTACTGTTATACGTATATACGGAAATGTTAAATTATAATTTGTCAAATGTACATAACATAGTTATCAATTTTTGTTATTTTCGATACTTGCCCTGTAGAAAACTACGATAATTAATACGTCCTTTTTTTAGTAGTCGTTCCAGTTCGAATTTAGCGCTGACTCTAGTAAAGATTAATGTTGTTCTAAAGTATATTACTACTCTGCTGAATTATCTTTTATCGAATAATTAATTTTTACTTTTCAGTGTATTCTTTTTTCTTAATTTTCAAAGTAAATTTCCGAGTCGGTTTGCTGACGAAAAAAACGAATTTATTATATTTCAATGATTTACTTGGCATTTATTATGATTTAAAAGTTAATTGACGTGACAACTTTTATGTTCGCTTTTTATTTTTACAAAAACCTATCGCAATCCTGGACATACTTAGTTTAAAAAAAAAATTAACAGATAATGAGATGGATAAATTTTAAGGTCTAAAAAATACTTGGACTGTGCAAGAAAGTCGGTTGAGCGCAAATCGTGCAAGCTACCCCTTCTGGTCGACCCCTTAAGTGAGAGAAACTTAAAAATAGCAGCCTGATAAAAGAGTTTTTTTTTTTAATGTCGGCATTATCGAAGAGAGAAACTAGAATAGAAAAAAAAAAATAAAGTTGCGATGTCGGAACTTCTTTTAAAAAAAGCGAGCGTCAAAAAGATGCCGATAAAGGAAATATAAAGTGGAGAAGATTACAGCGTCATCATTAAGGGGTGAACTGATGGAAAGTGAAAGTAGTATATTCGCCGGTTAGAGGAATCGGCAGTAGGTGGAAGTATTTTTCAGTGCAATTTCAAACGATCAACCGAGAGACAGTTTTTAATTTATGTAATTTCAGACGATTCATCGAGATAGTTTTCAACAGCCGTATATCATTCGAGGAGACAACAGTCAGGGCGGTTTATTATCGTCGTGTCGTAATTCTTTTATACTATACTAATGTTAGTCATTTACATTTTCTAGCCAACAATTTTCTTTTTTCAATTTAAATATTTATTTTTTCAATCGTAGAATTTTTTCATTTTAAAAATGCCCTATAAAATAACTTTAATGCGGTAGTAACTCCGCGGATTCTGCTACACATAGAATTTCGTAGAATTCGTACGAACCGGCTATACCGGATAGAACTTTTTTTTTAGAGTTCCATTTATAACGGAAGGTTCGGAAGTTAGTATTAATCTCGGTGATTTGTTTACATCGAGACTGTGCGGCACAAGCTTTTCAAAGGAAATTGATCTGTTCGAGGAATATAAGGAAAACGGTGACTTTTGGGCCATACATTTTTACTGATTAGTAGAAAAAGTTCTTTTGCGAGAGTGTTGCCCATGCAAACAGGCGTTCAATTGAGCCGAAGTCGTTTTAATGAGATTTCCCTTCGCATAGAGCTTAATTGATTGCTCGGTTTTTTAACGCGCACTTATTTCTATATTCAGAGATAACAATCTCGTAGTGCCGCCCGCTCCTTTTATCTTTCTTTCGCGAATTCGGTAAACATTTCTGTTGAATATGGGCCGCCAGCAATAAGCCACGGCCGAGGCCGGAGTATTTCCGTCGTTTCGAAAGCTAAAAAACTGAAAGAAGATGGTAATATATTGCAACAGCAAATCGATATAGTCGGACGAGGAAATTAATCGTAAATTAAGTCGGTCCGCTAATTTTATCTCAATTTTTGTATCGATAAATCACTGACAGGGAATTTTTTTCTCGCGCTAGGACCGCCGAATTAACAACAGCCAGTTGGCGAGTAGTCAATCAATTTGTTTTTCTCCTTTTTATTTCTAAATTAAATTTCTTCTACATACCGGCCGCCCCCATCGCCGCTCACTTTCACACGATTACTACCGATTTCAGACAAAATTACCTTGAATTCGGCCTACAGATATTATCCGGTATTCCCTATTGACTTCTCGCAAGCTAAAGTAAAAAAAAATACGTTTAATTAATCTTTGTAATTTTCTTAATAAGCACCGTGAAAGGCAAGCTCAATGTAGTTGCATTAGAACGAATATAATGGAGGATATTTCTAATGAACCAGCCAGGTTTTAAATATTTAGGTATCTACAATAGGAAAGAGATGTGTTGTAAATAAAAAACTCTCTGGTGTAGTAATGTTCGGAAAAAAAAAAATTTCCAAGGAGTTTATTTTGCTAATTTTTCTATTTTTTCGTTTTTTCAATAACTGTCGAAATTTCAAAGTTTATTAGTTGCGTTACTGCGATGATAAAATTGATGCTCCCAAATAAGTAACTATAGTAATAGTCAATATACATCGCAGTCTAGCCTAAGAGGAACTTCTTTCTGGGGGTGGGGGAATTTTAAATCTCTTCCCTTTCAAGAATTTTACTATCAGTTTATACCTCCACGACCATTTTGCGCATTTCGTGTTTTTGAAAAATTTAATACTTCGTAATTTAGGCTCTTCCAAAATCTCTTTTTATGAATTCGCTTTCGAAATCTTATTCTTCCGCTTAAATTATTCTTAGACCTCCCCTCATGTGTAAGTGCAGTTCTTTCCACTTCTTCAACTATTCACCTGCGGAATTTTTTATACTAGTCTTGTTTCTTCTCTAATTACTCATTTATTCTCTCGATCTTTTAATTTTTTTTTATCGGTCCTACTTCTTCAATTTCTTACGTACGTATTTTATGATTCTTACGTACCCTTTTTTTATGAGCGTCATTTTCCGTTTCCTGATTTATAAAGCACCTCGCAGAAACACGTTACAACTAAGGGGCCCGATTTAAAGAATACCCGGCTACTTCATTAGGATAATGCCTCGCATAGCCGGGAATTGTTCAAGAATTTTTGAATAATTTCAACATTTCGGTCATGTTGCATTCTGCTTACAAAGCAGTTTTGAAAAAAAAATTGCGAGATCGAAAATTCGAATCAAACGCAGATACCGTGAACTTTGTACACAAAGTTTATCAAAAGCATACCACAAGATCAATATGAAAGAACAAAAATTGCAGAATGGAATTTCGATCTGTTCAGTACAATGATACGTACTACGGAAAAAAGTCGAGACGGAGGCAACGGTGGTGATATTGAGAATAACTGTTTATGAAATAAAGTTTTTCGTGAAACTTACTGGGGATTCAGATATCTTTATTTAAACACTTATAGCCGAGCAACCGAACACGTTAGTTAATAGAGATCGTTTTACTATGTTACATTTAGGCGGACTGGTAAGTAGGTCTCTGTTCACTGTGCTGAAGCGGTCATTATATTTATGCAATTAGTTCCGGAAATGGATCTAACGATTTTGGTAACATTCACGATTTAGTAAAAACGACTGTTCTAGGAAATGGAGGAAAATAGTGTTTGCGTCAATGATCAAACTTGTATTTTCCGTTCAATAAAACTGAAAGAAAAAGAATTGCTTAATTACCGAATTAAATGGAAATATAAAATTCCGCGATGAAATAAATCTGTTCGCGTATATCTCGATTTTAAGCGTTACACAAATTAAAACACACATTCAAAATTGAAGAATAGGGTAATGTAGATTTTTGTATTACGTACTTATTATTGTTATAATTTTCAATGTTTACGAAACGCACGAATACTTCGACTAATCTGCAAGTTCGGAATAAATCTGAGCAAAGGCCGGTCCTCAAGATTGAGATAAAGTAATGAAATTTGAAAGTTTACTCATCGACTATTAAATTCTACGAAATTCTAACACTGCCAAATAATTCCCTTTTTTTCTTAGATTATCTGAATAAAAAACATTTTCATAAAATTACTTTAAGATGTGACGGTAAATCTTAATTTTTAATTTATTTCACATATATAGATAAAAAAGTTTCCTCGTTTTTTAATTTTTTGTTTTTCTTTCTTTTTGTTTTTTTTTTTTTTTTTTTTAATTTTATTTTATAATACAGAAATCATAAAGTATTTCGATATTATCTTGGAAAGAAGAACTACAATATCTGAAGAATGTAGAAAATCCATAAATGTATTCAAAGCTTTGCAGTTTCCCTACTGACACAATATATTATATAAAAGTCAATATCACGGACTTATCTAGAATATAATGCTTTAATAGTGAACTTGAACGGTACAAAAATAAAAAAGTACATATAATAAAAAAAACAAAACCCTTCTCATCTCTGTTCAGGAACTATGAAAACTACATCATATTATCATATTGTTTATATGGAACCCGTAGAACCTCCCAGGTTATAAATATCTTCTAAAATATTTCACAGATAAAGATCTTCACTTTCGTAATCAATTATATCCGTTAGCGGATTAAATCGCGACTATCGCAAATTTACAACAGTCTCCCCGATAAAATTATAAGCGTTAATAACTACATAAAACTAAGGATATATGAGAATTCGTCATCGTACATACTGTGTTACCCATAAATCTAGGTGAAAACGAAGGAATTTCTTTAAAAAATTCTCCATTTCAAAATTTTAGTGACTTGTCACCGGAATAAATATTAAATTCCCGTTCTGAGGATTGCAAAATTCTCTATACTGACACGGATTCCAAAAAAAAAAAAAGATAGCTGAAGCATTTTATTATTTTGCCGCCCGAAAAGTGTTTTGACCCATAAATACGTCGTATGGAAATATTTTTCATATGAAAATGTTTGGAATAATATTCCAGAAAGTTAACTGGTCAAATAATATTAGATTTTCTTATCGTACTATGTACAAGATCTCATGAAAATAGTGAGAAAATGTCTGAAGACAAATATTTAAGTTACCGAAAAATGGGGCAAAAATAATCCTAAAATGGATTTCATCTCACTGCAGATTCAAAGGAAATGAAATGACGGATAGAAGTGCAAGAACTGGGGAATAGGCGGAATAATTGATCTGAAACGAAATTCGCTGGATTTTTTATCGATAGCTACGGAATCAATACAAAGCGGAATGATGAATTTCAACTGATTAATAATAATCGAAAAGGGAAAGATTGTACAGAATCCAGTTCAAAGAGTTCCTTTGAATTAAGGAAAGGTTAACGACTCTGAGGGAGGCTGATAATCAAACTGAAAACAGAGCACGATAAATCGCCAGCTCATTTAGCCAAAATTCCAACGTCATATAGTCTTAGTGGCAATTAATTTGTTGAATATAACAGAATAGAAATTTAAAATAGCGAAAAAAAAAAAAAAAAAAAAAAATATATATATATATATATATATATATAAATATACATGCATAAAAGCGGGAAAAAATTGTATAAAGGACGTAAAATAAATAAATAAAACGAATAAATGAATCTCACAAAACTATTAAATAAAAGAAAAAACTGGGGTTAAATAATGAAAAGTGAGCCAAAAAGAAAAAAAAAATCAAATCGCCAGAAGTAGTTGAGAATGTAAACACTCGAACAGCATTTTTGATAGATTAACAAAGTGCTGCGCGGGTGCAACTGAAGCAAACAGGTAAAGGAACTCGCCTGGAAGCCGTCGAGCGAAGCGAGTAAGAGGTTAAACCGTCTAGTGATAAAGTAAATTTATTAGAAGTGACGGGAAAGAAACTTTACTGTATGAGCTAGAAAGTTATCTACGTTGATGTATAAAAATGAGTTTAAAATAAAAAAAAACTCTCGGTTAATGAAACGATATAAAATCAATTTTAGTCAAAGTCGGACATCTTTATTTCCGCACATTACAAAAGAGCAGACAAAAATTAATATCAGGAAAAGACGGGTGCGATTATATTAAATACAAGATCGGCAGCCTTAAATCCGGACATTTTTCCTTCATTGAATACTCCACACGGCTTCCAAAGAAGAGAGAAAGTGAAAAAATTCTCAATACGAACGAAGTGGATATACAAAATCATTTGCTCGAATTAATTAAACCCCTACAGTCTGAAGTAGCGATGATGAATTATCCAAAGTTACGAAAACTGAACAAAGATACTGTTGCTAATATTGTTCGATGGTGGATGAAGAGAATACGAAAAGGAACTTGTAACTACGAAGATACGAGTACCTAATGTGACAGCAAGAAAGGTCAAACGAATCTGCCAGGTCATCATGTGAAGAAACAGTAAGTATAAAAGTAATAAATTTAGTGATTCGAAAGGGAATATATTTGGTAAAAATGTCGAAAAACTAAACTTTTCTTTAAATCTTTTTCAAATTCTGCTAGTACATATCCAATATTTTTCCATAAAATTTTACTACGTTTGACGAGTCACTCGATGAAACAAAAACAGTTTTTTTTATCCGTTTCCAGAAATTTTGCTTTATACTAAACAACAATTCTTTCGACTGAGTGACTCGTGCGTGATAATGTTAAATATAATGCGGTATCTTATATTGTTTGTAGCGTATGTACTCGGGTAACTTAGGTCCTGGGAGAATTCTTGTGATCACATCAATACCGAGCACTGAGCCTAAAGATCTACTTGCAAGTCAGATGTAACAGATTTAGGTTGAACTCTCAAAAAATAACAGGAGGATGTCATTTTTACGGGAGTCCGTGGACACGTGTTGAGGTGTCAGGAAGCGAAAGAGTTAACGAAGCCACTCGAAAGCAATTTGTCCCATCGCAGTCAAAAATATACTGCTCCTGCAAAAGTCTAAACCAGTGATGGAGATCACACTGGGCTTCGTAATAAACTCGTTTAAAAACTGTTACCTTGTACGGAATTGGGTTTTTAGTGAAGACAGCACACAGGAGGGCATGACGGTGTCTCTATCATCAGACAGGATTTTCCTAACTTCAGCGCAAAAAAAAAAGCCTTCAATTGAGCCTTAGTGTATGGTCGCTTGAAGGAATGTTCTATCGAGATTTGTTAATCATTAGTCGTCCGGGATTTCGGCACATATCATTTTCCCATAATTACGTGTTCCTTAGAGCTCCAACGATCTGACTATACTATCCGTCAGTCCAATTTATACTGTCTACCCGTCTTAAATTAACATTTCGTTTATTCTTTAATCTAAACTTTTCTTTACATAACATATCCTTCTCCCGTCAAAATACTCGGTGTATATTAGAATAAATAATATGATGCCACTCATTTAGTCTTCAATAATTGCAAATGCAATATGTAGGGCACAGCCCCCCCCCCTGTAGTATTATACAGTAGATATGAAAAGTAAATAAATGAATAAATAAAATAAAAATATCCAAGTTTATCGATCCCGGCCGTCTTACTGCGATAATGTCTTCCATTAGTCAACTTCGAAATAAAAAGGAAATGTTTTTGCGCGGTCGGCGAACAACAAAAAAGTTAAACTTTAATTGTGTTTATTTAGGTTTTTTTTTCCCGCGTTAAAGATGAATGCTTTTTGGCAAATTGAAAACAAGAGCATGACAAACAATTTTAACAAATTAATTTTCTTTCAACATAATAAGCGGCTATTCTGACTTTACCTGTCGAATCGTCCCGTGCGCAAACGATAATTATCTTTTCCGTTTATTCGACACAGTTATTTTTCCTTCTAATTATCGTTTATTTCGTTGTTTTTTTTTGTTTTTTTTGGGGTTCGTCATAAAGACATTGGTCCAAAAAGAGGTGGACGGATGAGAAGCGGAATCAGATGTTTATGCGATCACATACGGAAGATAGGAAAAACTAAAATGCTGGAATGACCGAGGGTGAATTTGATTTTCCATAAGTTTGGTCAAGCGTTCTTTTTTTTTAGAACGAAGTTCTTTTACGCGGCTCGTCGGTAGGAGTAAACTGGCAGAAACGGCGAGGTCATGAAAAAAGTGTTATACGTCGTCCTCCAGGCGACTTTCACTATCTTTTTCTTTCACTCAGTCTCTTTCTATTATATATCGGGGAGTATGTGTGTGTAGTATCGAGATTTGAGCAGCAAGCATCGTACGCGGTCAGCTGTATAAGCTCAATTCTAAACACGTGTAAATTCGGTCAATTTTGAAAATTGGCGCGGTTTTTTTGTGCGACGTTAACACACACTTCAACGAGTCTGATGATTTATTTGTTGTTTTTGTTTTAATTCATACGGGATTTACATATATATTGTGTCATTTTTTATCGTATACTTTATGAATGACTTTATGCTTGTATATCTACGAAAAAGTGGTGAAAGGAACTTTGTTCTTACCGGGTGTCTAGACACAACTTCTCTTTTTTTTTTTTTTTTTGAGTCTATAGGAAAACACTTTATTATTTTCAAAAACAGAACCTTTCACATACGCGTTTATCTAGACGACGTAACAGCATATAAGAATCGTGCCTAATGCACGAATACTGTTGATAATGTTCAATCATAGCGAAATAATTTGATGGAATTAGAATGAAACATCTCATTGGTGGTGTTTCTGGCATATTAGAGTAGATATTTTATCGCGTATGCTTAATAATTTATCACTTACATAAAACACCTTAATTTGTTTATCTTTACTTTTAATTTATTTTTCTTTTGCAACAATACACCTGTCGAAATGGAATTGTTAGCAAAGCACGTGTAGAACTTGGTTTACTTATTAAGTCTCAACGAGTTCATTTAAAATGTAATTACAACGATAGCGGGTAGACGGAGAATTTTTGAAAAAATGAACGTGTAAAACCTGTATACTTTAATCTATCCGTTAGAACAACGAACGAGAATTATAAGTTATAGCACGACTGGTTTTGTTTGAAGATTGCAACAAGTTCCTACGTTACAATTAAACTTACGAAGAATCAGTAATAATTGTTCTTATAAAGTTCCCCTGGATATTAAAATGACTTACGAAACTGTTCCGCAAAAGACAAACAAATAGGAATATCGTTAATTATTTGAAAATCGTAAAAAAGGCGAAAATTTCGGTTAATTATGATTGGTGCTCGAGGCAAACTTCGTATATAATAATCGTAAAATAAAGTAAGCTTTTCATAATGCACCAAGTGTGTTCCACGTGAATCTGAAATACACTAGGGGGATAATTCTTTTTTTTTTCGCCCGTTTTTATAACACTTCCTTGCTACCGAAATCAAATTTTCGATTAGGTATGTACCCGGGATAGCAACTTGAATACCTGCTAAGTCCTGAAGTCTGTGTAACCTTCGGTTTAATAACTAGCTAGCCATGTGAGGTATTTCATTTATTTTTCCTCCGTGACTAGAATGATCCAGTTATTATTTTTATTTCTTCTAGCTCTAAAGTTGCCAGTGTGCTGCACTCTGAATTTCGAAAATGGAACTAAAAGGAAAGCTGGATCGAATCTAGTGCGAAAGATTCAAAAAATGTCTTTTAAACGTTCAAAAAAGGGAACTTTGGTAGCGAACGGAACAGGGTCTCTCTTTGTATACTTCTTTTCGAATTGACCGGTTCAAAAAAGGTTTATCTTTTTTATTGAAGAATTTAATATAAATTTCGTTGCTGTTGTTTTTCTTCCTTTTTTTTTACGTCTTAGAAATTTAGCTTGGTGGTAAATTGTGTATCGATTTTAAAAAAAGTGTATATTTTCAACAGTACTCGTTTTTATTGCATTATTTGCGCAATTATTTAAATCAACTTTAATTCATTATAAACATAAAACAAACCTTAAAACCAGAATGAAAATATTTAAATTATTTTCAATATCAAAGATTTTTGCGGTTTTTTTACGATTGTTTTGTGTATCCTGCAATTATTTATTAAAACTAAGCAAATTGTCTTGTTTTTAATTTTTATTTGTGAAAAGTTAATACAACCTTCTTTACCGGTATTCGCATTCGAAAATCAGTTTGTGTTCACTATTCGAAGAACTCAAAATCGGATTGATTTTAAAATGTATTAAACGAAAGCAGCGAAGTTCAATCAGAAGCGATATTGTTCTCAGCGGATACTAATTATGCAAAGTTAACGAGCGAGTAAAAACATTCGAAGAGTGCAGTTTCAACAAGCAACGAGGCGTTCATGCAGATTTCGTTTCCTGTTAAAGAAACATCATTAGTTGTTCAACTGACTGAACCCGATTTTGGGCATCATTAATTGTTTCGCTTCTTACACCGTTTTAACTATACGAAATAAGTTGGATGCAACACAGTTAAAAAGCGTATTAGATAAATTCAGATATCCTGTTAAATTAAAATTTCATAATGACGGTTAAATTATCGGAACGATTTTGCTGCATCCGACAAGTACCGTTTCAGTTTTAATTTGTGACTAACAGCGTGGCTGAATATTTTGAATATAACCATAGTGAAACTAACGTTTATGTATGCTTTTCAGTTTGACGCGAACAAATTATGACCATGATTCGTTTACCTATCATTTTTGTTTGAGTTATTAATCGGTTACTTTAAAATTTTTCAAGCTGAGAAAGAAAAATAATTTACTAAGGTCTGCAAAGTGTGTATTTTTGGTTTTGTTCATTGTTGACGTAGAAAATTCATTATGAACTATGAATAAGTTTCCATTAGAAAAAGGCTCCACAATATTAACATTAACATTTCATAAAACGAATCCAGCAGTAAATGTAAAGATAGGTGAAGATTGTACGAATTATTACAATAACATAACGAATCTGTTGTTCGGTTGTTTTCAAGAGATTAATCTAAAATTACACAAGCTATCCTTATATCTACTGGTAAGCAACAAAGCACAACCAGAACATCGTTAATTTTCATGCAATTTCATTCAGAAAGTAACAACGCTGCAGTAACCGTTTTTTCGTCAGTTTCAGTCTGTTTTTCACTTAATCATCTAATTACTCATAAGGAAAAATTAATCTCAATTCTCGCTTCCTTTGATATACTATATATAGTATATATAAATAAATAAAAATGTATATACTTGTATATATATGGAAAGACTTCAATGCACATTCTTCATCATGAGACAACACGAATATAAATCATAAGAATAGATATTAGATTTACTTAGAAGTGCCGATATATTTTAGTTTTTCGTATCAACCGTGTTCGATCTGTTACGTCTTCTGGATTAATTATTGATGCACAGGTGTGATCCCATTAGTCACTTTTTACAAAGAATTCCTCAACGATTAGTCGTCGCGGTAGCCTAGTTGCTAGAGCGCTTGGTTTCTGTTACGGAGATTTTAAATTCGATCCCGGGCGAGCACGGAAATTACTACAAAACTTAAATTAAAATAACCTCTAATTGAATCATATGGAAGGTGATGGCAAACGTGACTTTCATACGCGCGCTAGTTAGTGTACAGCAAACATAAAAATACTGCATTTGTATCGCGATAAATCGAATATTAACAGTCAGTTCAAAGTCTAGTCCTGCGTGTGTATACCAACGTTGCATACAACAATTGCCATAAATACTGTGCCTATGTCTGTATATTACTTCCTAGTATTATTATTATTATTATTATTATTATTATTATTTTTATTATTATAAATTTCCTGTTTAGTTTCTTTTTATAATACCTTACATCGATCTTTCTATCATGGCTGACTGCTGAAAAACACAATTACTAGACGAATAAACGATACAAATATTGTCCATAAATTAAATAAAATTGTGCATATTAGTCGGTCAGCTGAGTATTTCTCCGGGTATATGGGGTTACGGGATGCGGTGCAGAGTCGAATCCTTGATACTTTGACAGAGAAAAAGTGATATTTTGTATTGTAAAAACGATAACCGCAATTTTAGACGAAAATAAAACTGTACAAAAAACAAAACCAGCCTTTTTTCATAATTATTTTCATTTTAGGTAACTATTACCTTCGAAATCTGCAACTGATTGCTTCTTTTATACTTCGTTTAATTCTAACTTCGGGCTACTGAAATCTGCCTCCTACCTACCTTAGCTGATTACAGGATCACAGACATACACCGATATACTCTCACAACACACTCTTCCTTTATTGGATGTTTTTCATTTTAATTTTTTTTTTCATTTTAAATGTTGCACAATGTGATGAACCCAATGCAATATATACACATTAATACTATTGAACTGTTTCGAGCGCCTTACACTGGCTGATACACTCTAATTTTGAGTATAGGTGTCATTTAATAATCTATGATATTAGAAATAAGTGTTGCTAGCTAACCAACAGTAGCATTTAAATTAAATTTTGCTGGGTTCCCAGCAGTTGCCATATCGAGAGGAATGCGGTCAAAGAGTCGGCTATGTATGGGGTACCATTCCCGTTTATACCTACTTCAGATTTGATATGTAAAGCTAAAAAAAGTGCAAATAATATTGGCTTTATCGAAATGTCACACAGAGAGTTTTCAAGCTCTGGTCATAACGATATACTGGCAGAAATACCGAATGATAGGAATGTCAGCACGATATGCAGTTTGCGAGTAGGACATACAAGAATTACACTAAATTTTTCGGAGAATAACAATACCGACGATTGCTATATTTATGTGAACTATCGCAACGACGTTAATCATCTTTTATTTAATTTCGGAAAGCACGAAGCGCGCAACAAATTAATTAAACGAATTTATATGTCTGCAGTCATTTTCCTACCTTCTGTGACATTAGTTACTATGGTGACTGTGAATTGCCATACTCATCTTCTTAAAAATAATGCTGCAGGGGATTATTATTTAAATTACTCAGAAAGTTATTTAGTTTTTTACTTTTAGTTTTTGTTTTGATTTTCCGAACAGAGATGTTTTTTTTATTTTTTTTATTTTTTGCCTCTCTCCTTGGTTCGACGGTTTACATAAGTGTTGTTGCTATATATTAATTGAAAAGTAAGTATCTAAATATAAAGTAGGCGATGGCAAATTAGCCTAATGCTCCCTAACTAGAAAAAAAACAAAAAAAACAACAAAAAAACAACAAAAAAACAAAAAAAACAACAAAAAAACAACAAAAAAACCAAAAAAAAAACAAAAAAAACAAAAAAAAACCAAAAAAAAACCAAAAAAACAACAAAAAAACAAAAAAAAAACTGTCGAAGTTACATCAATTAAGTAGCTGAAAAAACCAAGAGGAAAACCGCGCGCCGATGTAAATTCTGTACACTATTTCCTGAAATTCCTGTGAAATTGCTATCGAATTTTTATGGAATTGCTGTGGAATTGTTATGGTATCGCTATGAAATTGTTATGGTATCGCTATGAAATTGTTATGGTATCGCTATGAAATTGTTATGGAATTGCAATGGAATTGCTGTGGAATTCTTACATGTTGTACACCAACCCTCCACAGAAGTTTACCTCTTGAAAAAAAAAACAGAAATTCTAATATACAGAAATTTTAGCAACATTATCAACTTTCGCTGATCTTTTCATTAATATTTATTTTTTGCGCGCTGTATCGTAGCAGTAGAATTATTAAATGATTTTCCAGTATGCGACTTAAGAGGCTCTTTAAATAAGTAAGATATATAAAATAGGTACCTAGCCGGAAACGTTAATTATGTTACGGTAAAAACATAAGTATTTATACTATTATTATTTTATTTTTTTTTTTTTGTTAAAAATTAAATTTGTGGGTCCCGCAAAGCATACTGCCTGTCTGCGGGTGCCCAACACGCTTATCATGGTTTATTCAATAAAAAATATGTTGCAATAGTTCTTTAGTTATACTATTAATTTTCATACTTATAAATAGTGAGAAAATGTAAACTAAAAATAAAGTGTAGTATTAAATAAACTCGCCTCCTTCCCTAACTACATTCACATGTACACAGACGCAGCTAAAGCGAGTCCTACTAATTCTCCTTCACCAACTGCATGCGCTTATGAAATTGGAGGTGTAATGTACACCGAGCGCCTAAACGACTACTGCTCTACTTTAGAGGCAGAAATGTTTGGTATCCTTCTTTGTCTTGAGACATATTCTTCAAGTCCAGCGTCTCAAAATACCCTTCTTATTACCGACTCACTTCAATCTACCAAAGCCATCCAGAGCCCAGACAGTTGCAACTCTCTACTAATTAAAATAAAAAACCGCCTATCCCAACTTTCACGATCTGAGGTATATGTCACATTCTTATGGGTCCCTGGCCATGTTGGGATTCCCGGCAATGAGCGGGTTGACTTGGCTGCTAAGGCAACTCTATCCAGCCCGATGCCGTTTAACGCTGTACTGCCTCGATTAGGGTCATCAGTCTTTCTGCTGCACTTTGCTGAAGAGTGGAGCAAACTATGGTCAGAACAAACGACCTGGCTCAGGTCCATAAAGTCGAACACCGACCCATGGTGGCCGCCGTTCCCCGTCACACGTAGAGATTTCTCGATCCTATCGAGACTGCGTCTGGGGCACACTGCACTGTCACACAATTACGTCTTTGAAGGAGCTCCCCCTCCGTTCATTTGTCCTCTGTGCGGGTTCATGGCCTCGTCAACCGTAGAACATCTGCTGAAATGGTGCCGACATACTTTCCGTACTTCTACTCATACCGCACCCCACCATCTGTTGTTAAACTATCCGGATTGTGTTCGGGCAGTGTTGAATTTTGCAGCATCGAATAGACTGCACACCGCCTTCTATAATTTCCAGTGAGTCTAGGTGCCGTAATAGTCCAGGTAGTTACACACGGCGCCTAGATTTGTATTTGTAAATTTATTTTAAAAAATAAAATAAATTAATAATAATAAAACAAGACTAAAATAGATGAAAACAAAGAAAAACTACTCATTTATAGAATTTCATAACCACATGTTCGACAAATATATAGGAATGGTCGATTCTACACCACAGCCAGTTCCCAATTTATCTAATCTAATGTGTCACTCAATGTTATCAACCAACCATTGCTTAATTAATAATTTCCAAGTTCCTATTTCTTTTCGCGACACATCTATGGTTGCACTCTAAAAAATAATTGTTTGCAATAATCGTCAAACCAAATATTATTACATGCAATAACATAAGTTCTGCAGGTTCCAGTAGTAAAACTAAAAATCTCTTTTGATTACTGTATTACGTGAAATTGGAATGAGCAATACATGCACCACAAGAGTGGCATATATTGGTTAAAAAAGAAAAAACCAAAAAACCTAATATTGTGCTCTTAGTAAACTTTTTTTCTAATTTCGGCACTGCCTATTTAACTAGTGTTTTGTCTTACCATCAAAGCTGTTACTTAGGTCTCGAGTAAATAGTTAAATGTTAAATTTTTTAAACATTTTTAACGGTAATATTACCGCTTAAGCCAGTTTAATTGCAGTTCATCTTTTTACGTAATTGTATTTTTGTGTTTTTCACGAGCAAAAAATAGCAAAAAAAGAAATGGAGAACGTACATAATTCATCATGCGGTCGCTTGAACTCCTTCGTGAACACTGGCAAAGTTCAACGGGGTCCTGTAAATTTCTGAACTAAAGATGATGCCACATACACCGTCTGTTCGTTAACATTTGCTTCTCACTATTTCCGAATTGTATTAATTTCATTCGATGCAGTCGATGATGTTTTCATCTAACCGACACATTGCGATAACGCAATCTCGATTAACACGCAAATTCCCGAATTACGTCTTACTTTTTCGGCGTTAGGTTTTTCAGTTCTCTCTAACTTTTTCTGTTATTTTCCGCATGCAGTCTACCGGTAAATCAGTCTTTTTCAGTCTGCCATTGCTCCTCCCAGATTCCTCGTGTCCGTACAAACAAATTTATCCTGTTAAACGACAACGAGCAAATTTCAACGAATATTGGACCCTTTTGATCACCTCAAAAAATAAATTGCACGCATTCGAGACATTTTATTTCATTTTTCGATCCGGTTGATGATAATTTTGATTGATAAAAATAACATGCAACATGGGTTTTGCGAAAGTAATTTTTCACGCTTCATTAGTGAAAGTAAATTTGAAAACCTAATTTGGCAGCTGCACTTCCATTGTGAAAATTACATCTCTCATATGACAGCATGAAATATAGCCTGTCCGAAAAAAAAGGCAATTTTCTTCTGCATCGTGTGACCGAAAAATGTTGACCGGCTTAAAATCACACGTCCCGATTAATGCACGCGCGCGTTCGCAGACGCACACATCGACACAGCCGTTAGTGGGTCAGGTTGCGGGGCTGTGTGCGCTCGGCTGTTTAGAAAACTGACACATCGTGTTCCGGTGTGTTAAGAGATAAACAAACAAGAGCGCTAACTGAGGAGCCAGAGCTTCTTGATATAAGACGCTTCGGTGGCTCACTTGTTTATTTTGAGGCTTTTCGTAGAACAAGTCCATCTTCAGTGATCACTCGGTCGTCTCCCTACGAATTTTCCTTGCTAACTTGAACTTCTTATTTCGCTACACGACTCCTCCGGTTCTCGCCGTCTCATTTTCCTTCCGAACGTGCCCTGGTGCAAAAACGGGTCGGAGATAGCGAAAAGCCAGGGCGAAAACGAAGCTGATACAAGCTCTAGACCTTGTGTTGTCGACAAGTAAATATTTCTTATTTATATGCTGAACGTTATTCCGTCTAGTTGATTAGATTTTTCTAGCTGGAAGAAAAGTAATATGGCAAGAAAAAAGCAATGTGTGTTCGCTGACATGCAGTTTCCAGCTCGCTCAGCAAAAATAAACCCATCTTCTTCCGTCGGATCGACAATAAACTGGAGAAAAAGAGGGAGATGATTTTTGCGATGTTTATTTAATGTGCCCGGTCCACTCGGGAACATGCACGGCCAACGCGGTACCAGCGATAATCGATTTAAATGCGAATTATTTCGGTCACGCATTATCCCTATTGTCATGTACAAATGTCGCCTATCAAAATATGGCCAGCACTCGCGGAAGAAATTATTCGACATTTTTAATTACGTTGAAGAATCGAATATAATACTACGGAGTTGTACACTATTAAATTTCAACGAATTCGTATAGTTCGTCAATTAACTTTTCTAAACTGATCGGCGCGATTCTCTTATTACCGTTAAAGCCTCTCTGTCTGATTTAATCGGTACACGGAGCAATAAAGTCGTTCATTGTGAACACTCTGAAGCATAGAACGAATGGCAACGATGAACCTTTTATAGAACCGCCCGTTGTTGATCCAATTCGAGTAATTACGGAGAATCTTCGGAACTAACTCTTCCTTATACCACTCTTCGATCGCCAACATTTTCTGATCGTTGTACCGGTTTTGAATTTTGGATACGAAAATTGCCGTTTGCATCACGTTATTCGTAAAATTACCAACTTCATTATACAGGTTATTACTACCGCAGAAGCAAAACTAACTGGATGTTAGTTTTGCTTCTGCGGTAGTATTGAGTGCAACAATTTGTTTGAAAAAATGAATGCGAATAATTTAACAAGTTTGAAAGAAGGCCCAACTTCATCTGAGATTCACTTGATACATGCACGCGTATCTGCTTTCGTTGAACTCCGCAAAATCATATTAATACTTCACTATAAATAGAGGAAGTTGTTAATATCAATAAGTAGATGATTTATTCCAAAGAAAGCACTTTCGATCTACATTTTTTATTTCATTTTTTATTCATCTCATCTTCAAGTGTAATAAATAAAATGAAAATTCTTAATTAATAATTGATAAAAATTAAATGTTATAAATAAAGTAAACAAAAGGTTGACTCTCTTAAGTTTAAACAATATTGTTATTTCAAATTACAGTAATGAATTTAAATTTAATGTAGTGCGATTTGGGGTGAATAATATTTTTCGTCAATTCGTCTTTTGCCAATATCAATAGATTCGTTGATTTACCCACACATGAGCATACAACGTATGATTGTTCATGGGAGAAACATGGATTTTACAAATCCAGGTCACAAATAGACATTGTCTGCCTTGTCGTTGTGAATACTGAACGAATCAGGAATTGAAGTCGTTTGAATAGGATTGTAGTTTACGATAATATCATTGGGATAGGTGGAAACAGAACGATTTTTCTCTTAAACTTGCACAATTAAAATAAAATCGAAATAAAAAAAAAAAGGATAAACAAAAAAAGATAAACTCACATACGTTGTTTATGTTTGTACATCCGCGGAATACGTGGAAGGTGGAATAAATATCAGGGAAACGTTTATAAATGAAACGAAGTTTGAGTGTGGTATTTTCTCTAGACGAGTAATACAGATGTCAATAGATTTGTTCACATCGTCATCTATTGAAAGCTTACACAATTTATGAATTGTGACCCTTTTTTCAAATAAAAAATCCTTAAAATCGCATTAAAAAATATTGCGTGCAACTCTTATCGGGTCCAAAACTGTTCTATCTTTCAAGCTGAAACCAGCCATACATATTCAAAAAATTTCATTGAAATCGGTTGGGCGCTTTCGGAGATTAGCATGAACGAACATCGTGACGACACGTGATTTTTGTATATTAAGATTATTTGTCTTTTTTTTCTTTTTCTACGAATCAACAACGCTCACCCAAAAGATCACTTTATGAAGTACCGAATGAAAGTGATAGACCGCAGTGTAAAGGAGGTTCTGGCTACCATCCTAAAGAGAATCGGTTTGCAACTGAAATTCTTAAGCTGGGAAATAAAGACAGGTAAAAGTGGACCGATTCCGTTTGTAAAATTCGCTAACTGAATAATTGTCATTGGAAACAGAAAAACAAAAATTTAAGGAATTCCTTTGAAAGTACGAAACACAAGGTATATATGCTCACTGATGCTGCGTCGCGAAGGCCTAACGACTATCGATTTATTGACTTTGATATCGACTTCCATGTTCACGTGATTTCGAGAGCTTTATTTCTCGCTCGATAGGCCATCGCAATTTTTTTTTTTTTTAATTCTCCTTCTCACCTTTTTTATATTCGCCGTCTGTAACTACTAAGATCATTACAGCACATATATCGAGGTAACTTATATGTGTTCGGTCAACCCACTCGTTCTAACGAACGCTATAACCCTTCTGACGTTAGTTGTAGTATTTGCCAGACAGTCCCGTATGTTGTTGGGTAGGCTATGTTGCGTCCTGAACGTGGCAAACTTTGGACACGTGAGAAGAATGTGTGGAACTGTCGGTATACCAGCCTGGCCGCAGAAGAAGCACATAGTGGGGGGGGGCGAAGATTTGCTAATTATATGACCGTGCGCCATAGTGACGTGGCCGATTCGCAGCCGGCTAAGACTTTTAAAATTATGCCGTGATATTCCCTCCGGTGGCCACCATAGTTAGACTGTGGGCTTAATATTTTCTAAGAACGTTGTCGTAGCTGCCTATTCTGTTTTCCATTGGTTCTCGCATTTATTTAGAAAAATATGCATCATCGAAGATGGTAGGTCCGAGTCCTCTGGCATTGGCGAGAACAACGCTGAACACGTTTCCACATCGACCCTCTTATTACTAGGTACCCCGATGTGTCCAGGGACCCATGTGAACGTCACCCGACTGATCGTTTGGTTTAACTGATTTAGAAGGCAATGTATTTTCAATATTAGCGGATTGCTGCATTTTCGGTTTTCCAGCATGCATAACGCCTGTAGGGAATCAGCGACTATTAGAACTTTTATAGATTTGTTGTAATCTGTGGATAAGTGCTGGAGACAGTAAGAAATTCCGTGCAGCTCTGCATCCAATGCATCATAGGCATCGTTAAGTCTAGCTTGGTGTAAGATGCCCTGCCCCACGAAGGCACCGGACGCCGGTAGTGGTCCTGCTCCGTCTTTTGCCTTAGCTCCATCTGTGTAACATACCAGGTGGTCCACGTATTTGCTGATTGCTCTGGTTGCCATTTCTGCCGAACACTGGAATTTTTTTATACCTGGATTCGATTTCAACGATGTATCGATGTTTCTTTTTTTTTGTACATCCAGGGGGGAATCATAATCACTGGATTAGGTATTGGCCTCTCTAGGAACGTGATCCCGCATCCTTACAAGACAGCTATTATTACCTCCAGCAGGGGGTCACCTGAAAAACTTGGCTTGAGAGGGCATTTATCTAAGTGAAAAGGAAAGTTTTGTATGTAGTTGAGATAACGGTACGTGTTTTGTAGTGTGAAATAGTTTCCGTAGTAAGAGAGAGGAGGACAGCCAGTTAGAGCGCACATACTGGCTGCCGGAGATGTTCGATGCACCCGCAGGATAGTCCTCAGAGCGGCAAGGTGCACGGGATCGAGGAACTTCAGTAATGATTTACTTGCAGAAGAGTACACCCCTGACACCCGTAGTTGATTTTTGATAAGATACGCGATCTATATATGTTACGGAGGAATTTAGGATCGATGATGCATCTGGAACTCGCCAGATATTTCAGAATAGGAATAGCTTTGGTGCATCTCAGTTTTAATTCAAAAATATGAGGCTTCCACGTAAGCCTGGAGTCAAAAGATAACCCAAGGAATTTGACCGTCGTTTTTTGAGAAACAGGATGATTATTTAATTTTAGGAGTATGCTCGAAGGTGCACGGCGCCCCCTGTTAAAATGGATACACATTGTTTTACTTGTTGAGATGGCTATTCCAGCCGTTTTGAGCTTTTGTAATAATCCATGCCGCCACACGCGATCGAACGCTTTTTCCAAATCGAAAAAGACCGCATACGTGTGCTGGTGGCGGTGGAAGCCTGTTAGTATTTTCTGTTGTAGGCTTATCAAGTGATCGTCTGTTGATCTCGCTCTTCGCCCTCCGGCTTGAATCGGGGAAAGGACATTATTTTGTTCGAGGGCATACAGGAGGCGCCTGTTTACCATCTTCTCCATTATTTTAGATAGAGCACTTGGTAAAGAGATTGGTCGATAACTTTCAGGATGGAATGGGTCTTTATTTAGTTTTAAGATGGGAATAACATACGCCATTTTCCAGGATTGAAGGATATTACCGGATGACCATATTTGATTATAGATTTTTAGGAGAAACTCTTCAGCTTGCGGTGGTAGGTATTTAACCATGTATGGGTGGATGGAATCGGGGGTATGGTATTTAATTTGGAAGTTATTATTCGACATATCCCAGTTCCTAGCCATTAAAATAAGGTCGCGTATCCGGTTTCAAGGAGTAATCTTGTACTTCGTCGTGAGGGAAGTTTGGAATAGAATTAAAGAAAAACCGTTTTCCAATAAAAATGATGCCCGAATCGATTTGAAATTAAATTACTAAATGAACCCCGAAATTAACTGAGTATTTTTTATTACAAATTTGAATCGAATTGATAGTATAACAGAAACTATGTTGCAGTTAAAATAGCTGATACTATAAAATGCTTTCAGTCTACTGAATATGAAAAAATTTATCCGTTTTTCTTCTTGTGTGTTGTTTAGTGACTTTGGTTTAGGCTTCGACTAGGAATCTCACTATATATATACACACATATACTTATATATATATATATATAATGCAATTTTGCCCTCGCCTCAAAGGTGCTCCGACCTTTCACTCCACCTGGGGACACCTCCAGACTCCGAGCTTTATCACTTCTATATTTCGTATAGAACGAGGAAAATTAACAACGTCATTCTTAGCTCGACCCCCCTACATACAATATGCGCAAGTTTTTTGACAAAAAAAGTGATGGTGGTCAGCCTAAGAATGGCGTTGTCATTAATATGTATATATGTATGTACGTATGTATATAAATGTATGTAATATATGTATATATGACGATTTATTAAATACGCCATTAATTAATTAATTTTATTTATTTATTTGTTAAAAAACAGCTATGTGGTGAAACAACCCCGGTTAGAAGAATATGGGTTTGGGCAACATATCGAACGAAAAAATTATAATTAGCTAGGGGAAAAAAAGTATACGAATTATTATGGCAAAAACTATTTAGCAAGAAAATGAGAAGAACAAGTAGAGGTTAATAAAATTTAAATGCTCCGATATTTATAAACGATTTCGAATCGCGCGTGTCTGAAAGTGTAGTGAGGATTGTAAATAAAATACAGTGCGACAAATTAATCTGTGCAACTGGAAAAACAGCTTATTTCATTTAATTAATTTTTTAATTTGCGTTAAACACCAGCAATATCTAGGTGATGGTAAATTTTTTTCAAAATAAAATTCTTTTTATTACCATTACGTTCGAGCAAGATAATTCTTTTAACTTAAACCAAATTTATGTGAACACAAAAGGAGAAATTTTAATTGGTGCATCAGTAGGAAAAGAAAAAAAATGTAGCACGGAGTATGAGTACTCCGACACTCATTAAAAAGTCGAAAATCGTTAGCGAATTTTTCAAAGTTTAACTATATTAGACATCAAATGGTCCGTGATAGCTTTTAAACTTTTATTTTTTTTTAAATCGGTTTGAAAATCAAATACCGTTATATAGAAACAATAAATAAGCGAATCTAAAAGGTTGTCGGTTTTTTCGTTTTTTTTTTTAATATATAAGAGTTATCTCTGGCAAATTTCTTGCCCCTCTTTTTTAAACAGAATTCGCTAATTTTAATTGGTATACCTTTTATTTGTCCTTTGTTGCTGCAACAAGTAAAATAAACACTTCAACGAATGACAAGGGTACACTAATTAACAATACGTTTTTCTCAACGAAATTAGCATTGCTAACAAACTATGATAATTAAATGCTCTGTCTCTCAAGTTCGATAAATCATATCAGAAGCCTCTCTCTTTCATTTAAATGCTTATTTTTATGTAATATCTGTTAAATTACATTTTAGGTCAAGTTTCTAATTGACTCTCAGGGAACAACGTCTAGCTGTATTCTGTGAAACTGAACACTATACTGATAGTAGGATCAACTAAATCTGACAGGTTTTAACGAGGAATATCTGAGAAAACGCATATCTCTTTCAAAATATAGAGCTGTGAATATTCTAGTGAAGGTGCTAAACATCAGCGCTTCTGTTAAATAAAAACATAAAATCGCAGAAAACTTCCTTTTTCCCGAATTTACGTTTAATGTAATAGACGCTATTGATAGGAGACATAAAACGTTATAAAAAATTATAACATCCAACGGAAATCCACTGGTACCGATATTTAGAGATCTGAAGTGTACTTTAATTGCAGACTTTTTAATGAAATATTTAAGCCTAACCTACAAAAAATTGTCATTAGCTAATAAATATTTATTTTTTCTTAATTGTCAAGTAATAGTAACCTTTGAGCAACAGTTGTGAGTAGTATATACTTTGGGCTTACTCGAATTATTCCCTGTTATTTCTTATTCAGTGAATAACCATTACTCATACGTGATGCTACACACATCAAACATTTCACCATACTGAATGTTGAATTACATTCCCTGTTTGTTAAATAATGAATAAAATTATAAAATTACCGGTACCATAACAAAATTCTTCAAATTGAGCATTAATATTTTTCATTTATTCACCATACCGCATCCACAATACACTCAACATCGTACAAATTAAACATAGCTATCATCCTTGATGTATAAAAACTGAGAGCTTTTACTGATTTTTTCTAACTTAAGCTAAAATTACTGATAGCGCTTTATTATATTTTACAATTTTACGTGCTCGAAACGGGCTTTTATGTGGTAAGTCGTACATAGAATAAAACTCAATACTTTAGATAAAATACAAGTGCCATGATTGTACGTAGCACAAAAACAATCTATACGTAACAACTTGTAGTTACAGCAATCAATGAAGATGAAGGTAATAATAGATATAATAACATATTTGTAAATACTTCTGCAACGATAATGCATTCTAAGGGGGATGTCTTGCGTTATTTCTTTTAATCTATAATACAGATAACGGGGAATAAATCAATTTATGAAAAAATGTTTTTGATAAAGAATTAAATAATTCTATAGCGAGCCTTAAAACAATTTGAACAAAAAACTCTCTTACGCCTTTAATTATTTCCGATAGCTAAGAAATTAGCTGGCAAATTAGGCTGCCTAATTGGATTATTAGGCAAATCAAAACGAATAACAGCCTGGCTAGAGTTTCTTTCTCTCGGCTAGTGTCAGAAAATTAAAGCTTATTAATCAATTCTCATAATATTCAAATTTCGGATAAACACCCGGTAATTTTATAAAACACGCATTTTTAAAATCTAGTTTGAAGATTTTCTATAGATTCAATTGATTTTTTAACCTATATGAATTGTAGGCGATTGAACGGTATACGAAATATGGAAAGCCTGCTTTTTTTTAAAGTTGTTATGTTTTCGAACTGTTTGGTATTCTTAATGTGGAAGGGGAAGAAATTGAATGCTTTAAAGGCAGTATCGCATATTTAACATGATAATTATACATTTACTATCATAATGTACACATTCCCCTAAATCTATTTGCTATCCATAATGTAATCATAAGTGAAGCGATTATAATTCGTTTCGTAAATGAATTTAACTAAACGTTTGTTGATACTATTAAAGAATAATTTATTGGTATAAAAACTTTTTGACCATAGATGAAACTTATTTTGTACTAAATTTTTAATTTATCAGCGAAACGAAGCGTCCCTTACTATACGTGTTGCGAAAACTCTGCATACTATTAATAAACATTAAGAACAATAGGAAATCTAGGTTTTGTAGTATAGCCGGAGAAACGAAGATTCGACTCATAATCATCATACTTTTAACTTTCCGTTTAATAAGTAAGATGTAAATAAAGAAATTAATTCATTAGAAAAATTATTATATTTTAATTGTTGATGAATTAGGGGTAGTTGATTTTTCCTTTATAAAATCATATTGAAAAATATTCAGTTTTTTTTTTCACAAATGCATACATATTCTGTTTTACAACAATGAGTCTAATAATTAGGCCAGCTCTAGCGATCTGTAATTTGATGATAAATTCTTGTTGCCTGGCTTAAATATCGGTATAATTTTACCACTATTGATTTCTTCAGGCAAAATGGAAGTTTTTAATGTTACGCTAAACAAAAAAGGTTTCAATGGTTCTACTAAGGTATCGGAACAATGTGTACATGCCAAACGAGTTCGTATAAGTGCTTTCTCTCTTTAAAAGCATTCATAATTTCATCTGTTGTAAATGAATGTAACGTTAAAGAGTAATGATATTAGTTACAGGAAAATAAATCAGTACATTCGGAACACTCTTGATAATTATAAATCTAACATGGCCGGCAAATTGCCGTATTTTCGTTCGATTTTAAAATATGTTTCTCGAAAACAAACTCATTAAAGACTTTTTTTATCGTGGTGATTAATTTAGATAATAGAAAAATTCGTTTTCACTTCTTCCAAATGTAATGTTCGTGAACTTGTAAGCTCCCCAAAAACTTTTTGAATACTTTTCAATATTGTCTAATGATTTTACTCGCATCTCCTTATTCATCTGATCCCTTTTTTATTGTCATAATTTTTCTTAGTAGGTATATCTATGTTCATCCATTAGCAATTTTACAATTTCCATCTCATTTTCTGCACTATGTTCCATTGTTAAATTGCTAAATCACGACCAATTGAAATTAATTTTACGAATTAATGTTTACTTCCCCAATCGGCCAGGAAATGAGATTCTGCTCCATCCATAGAGTGAATAAGCGCAAAACGAACTTTTTAAAAACGCTTCTTTATCGTTTTGACTTTTTGTCTATGATTTTCGCATTCGCGTACATTTTTTAAAACATCAATTTGTTTCGTTAAATTGTATTTTTAATATTAATGCGGTCTAAATTTACAGTAAGATATTGTGCTAAAAAATCCGGAATGATTAAAAACTGCACGTCCGGCATTGACAAGTTTATCCTTTCACGGGAAGTAAAATTTATGTCCGGCGGTTTGCAATAGACTGAACCCGCTATAGAAGGGTTACGAAGCGTAATTATTTAAACCATTTCTGTCGGAACTTCAAAGAGGTAGCCGCTAGAAGGGGAGTTATTTGCTATGTAGGTGAAGCAATAGGAAATCAATAATAGAAAAACATAACTTAAATGAGTAAATGAGTAAAAAATTTCATTGAGAGCTATTTTTCGGAGGAGTAGCAAATAGACGGCAGATAGCAGACATTATACTTTAATTTGCGAATTAGAATTTAAAATTTTTTCAGATGTACACGATGCAGAAATTATTTTTATTATAGTGATTGTTTTAAATTGCACGAAATACCAGAATAAACCGATACATTAATTGGAACCATTAACGCATGTAAAGGAATTATTTCGAAATTTAGGACAAAAAGCAAACGGAAAGAGAAACGAAAATGGAAATTTCAAAAATACACCATGATAAACGAGGATAGAGTGAAGACAAGGAATTAAATCGAATTATAATAGCGCTATAATAATTACATATAAACGAACGATAACTTTAATAATACGCTTTATTACAGGAATAAACGGGGAATGACAAAGTGAAACTTATTAATAATGTAGACAAGTGATCAAAATCGGAACTTAGAAATACAAACAATTCTATAAATTATTATGTTTCTCAGTTTTATATAATCAGCGATGAAAGGTATAAATATAATCATCGAATATTTGACATACAAGTCTGTGCGCTGTAAAAAATTAGTTTTTTTTTTCAAATTTGTTTTTTATACAGCGTGGGTGAAGGGGAATGAGATTTTGGAACCACGGAATTTACGCAAATTGAACACAATTACGTTACCGTATAGTTTCCGCTAAATTCCATCTTGAAGGGAGTAGGGGGAAATGAAACCGTATTACGGTTATGTAGAGAAGTATTTAGACTCACACATATACATACATATATGAATGATCGAATTTCAATAAATGAACTTTTAGAGCCGACGAAGTCATGAAAAATATTCCAGTATGAACTAATGCCAACGATTAGAATAATTCGCATTAATATAAAAGAAATTTTAACAAATACATATATAAAGATGTCTTTTAATTTTTGTTTTTACGCTCATTAAAAAAACTATGTTCGATGAAAAATTACATTTAAATTCGTGTACGATCAGCAACGGAAGCAATGAAGAAATCAAAAGGAAGAACGACAGAGAGCGTTGAGGTGAAAGAACGAAACAGCATTATATAGAGTAGAAATGTTAAGTATAATAAACTAGGAATTAAGAAAGGGAGGTTCAGATGACCGAGCGAAACGCTGAGAAGAATGTTGTCAGAATTGCATATTCTGATTATCACTGGTAGAGTATGCAAAATGATTATAGGGAAATTCTTGAAGCAAAAAACCGATAACGAGAAATATGGTTAAAACAAAATTGACATGAGGAAGAAATAATGTATGGCTGAAGGTTATCAAAATAAGTAATAATTAGGAAAAACGGATTGAATATAAAAAGATGAAGAGAATGTCGATTGAAAAAGGTCCGATCGAAACTTTAAATGGAATTTGTTAGTTAGAAATTAGTTTTAGCGATAGCGGATGAAATAGATCAATGCTAATTTAAATTGCCACATTGTTATATTTATCTTCAAATCATCTTCATCGGTAATGCGGAATATCCTTTACGCTCACATTACACTTGCATAGCATATTTAAATTCTAACTGTTCGATCCGTGTTCGATCTGCCTGAATAATTTTTTCACAAAATCTGTTAAATTTTTTGAACAAAATACATAACGGCTAAGAGAACTGTGCAAGATTTCTTTTTAATCTTCTAGCCCGTCAGTTGTAGTACTCCCTGTTTTGAATATTATCGGGGAATTCCATTATAGATCGCAGACATTCGATGAACCACTTTTATATCATTTACCGATAATTGAATCCACAAAACTTGTTTTGCTCTTATTACTCTATCTCTTTCTTAAGTTTTATCTGTTTGTTTTACTGCTTGAATTTTTATGCTATATATTGTTTCGTATCATTTAACTTTGAATTTAACTGCCGCTCAATTTATTTTCCAATATGTCCACCAAAAATGATTGTGCGAGACAAGCATAATCACCGATGGTTGAAGAAGGTAATTTGTTACTATGTTCCAAAGCTGTTAGACATATTATCGGCAATTTTTCTTCTTGTGTTACTATTTTCCTGTATCTATTAATTGTGATTCCTGAACATAAATAATCAAAATGTTTGTAGAAACAATATATCAGCATCTTAAAAGATTTTAGAACATCTACTAAGGGAAATCATTTTTCATAAATTAACGATATATATACATATACATACATAGATGCATATACATATATAGATACGTATACATATATATATATATATACATATACATATATATATATACATATACATATACATATATATATATATATATATATATATATATGTACGTATGTAATGAAAAATAATGTATCATTTATCACTGATAAATCACTGACTGGTTAAAATATCTCTTGTCGCATAATAAACACACGAAGCAAACAACTTCTCACTACCGAATGAGAAGAATTTAAGTGATGTTATAAAAGACAAAAATATGCAATTTTCAAATTTGATAGTTGTTAGTTTAATCCTTGAGAGAGTATATTTTATTTACCGTTTTTATTCATTCTTCTTATTTTTCGTAGACGACTTTATGAACGATTGAATCTATGTTTGTAATTTTTATACTTAAGTAGCAGTGTAGTTTTTGTACAGTTTCCTATTTTATTGACTAAGATATGGATACTCGATAAGCAATTATCGAAAAACATTTTGACGCTGTAATGAAATGTATTCCCTCTCTTAGGACTCTACGTATTTCATTGACATTAACACATACCGGGAAGTATAAAGAATTATTCTGTAACATTTATGAATTTGTTGAAGTTTCTTCATTGTACTTTACAAGATGATTGATTAAACCGAAAGTTCGTATAAGAAAACAGGACCGTCGCGATAGTCTAGTAGCGTGAACTTTTGGTTATTAAGATAGTGGTCGTGAGTTTGATTTCGAGCGACGGCCAAAAAAGTATAGACTTATTCACTGAAAAGGTTAATTTAATGATTAGTTAGTGGCCAAATGGTATTTAAAGACAAGCCAAACAAAAACAAAACAAAAACAGGGCGAATAAGTCTTTTGTAAATGAACAGTTTATATTCTAATGAAATTTTTTATTTTCATCAAATTGTCTGACTGAACGAAAAATTCTAGTTCATGCTTCACTGACTGTAAATTTAATGTGCATATTAAAAGTTAGCCTTCTATCGAGAATAGCACTAAGGTATTTGACGTTATTTTTAAAGGGAATGTTTTTATTTTTCATTGTTACGGATGTGTACCAAAATTGAACCTTTTTTTATTAAAAATAATTGCTTCAATTTCGCTTCGATTAATCTTGATTTTCCATTTAGTTAAATACTTTTTTATTGTACATGCGCTTTCCTTTAATCTACGTTGCACTGTGCCTGTTCGGTATGAGGAAAATTTCGTCATCAGCAAACAATAGCAGTTCGGAATTTTTTAGTTTAGGGAAATCCTTTAGAAACGGTGAGAACAGCAATAGTCCCAGAATGCTGGCAACTCCTGCTTGCGTCAATCGCATTTAATTTTTACTGAAAAATTCATTTCAATCAGATAGCCATCGATCAGTTTCACGGGATATATCATTTGTTATTTTATACAATAAGCTGTTTTGCCAAGTGGTGTCAACAATTTTTTCTACGATGCATAGATAACAGTTCGGCACGTTTATTTTTATTGAATTCGTCATAATCTTCTACATAGTCAGATCATGGTAGATAACTACCGCATAAAAGCAAAATATTGAGTTTATTATTTTCAGTGTTCAAGAAGTCTTGTAAAAACTAATTTCTCCGCAATTTTGCTTAAACAACTAATAGTCAACGATACGTGCTAATAATTCATTGCCAGTTTGGGAATTGGAATTATTATTAATCCTTGCTACATTTTTTAGGATGGTATTCATTTAGTAATATTGAATTAATAAGAAATATATGCCATAAAATAAAATAATAATAAAAAAAAAATATATAAGTTCTTAGCTTAATTAGGGGAATATTCTTAATTATCATTGTATATATATATATATATATAAACTCGGCCATTTTGGCCTCGCAAGGGGCTGTGCCCCTTGACCCCTCCTGCTTTCATTCCTGTCTTTTTCTCTTCTATACTTTGTATAAAATGATCAAAATTTACAACGTAATTCTTACTGGCATCAACACACACAAAAAATAACATAACCACAAAAAACCTATTCTAACATTTACCTTCCGTTATATAAAATTAAGACATTTTTTGGTTACATATTTCATTACATAAAATTGTGACATTTTTTAAATAACAATAACAAAAATCCTACAAAATATAACAAACGTTACATAAAATTGGGACATTTTTTTGGGACATTTAGCGTTACATAAAATTGGGACATTTAGCGTTACATAAAATTAGGACATTTTTTCGAATGGGGGGTAGCCTAAGAATTACGTTGTAATTAATATATATATATATATATATATATATGTATATATGGATGGAGCCGAGCAGGTTCACCGGAAGGTTGTTCAGTTACATGCGAAAGCTAAAAATAAACGGCACGTGGTAGCTAGACTCGATTCCCAATGCTAAAAGAGAACCCTTGCAACGCGACACGATCGCACTACTGTTTTTATATGCAATACTATATTATAATATTTTAGACCTAATCACAGAAATGAAGTGGTGGTTTAGGGATAATGGGTATGAGTATAATGCTTAAGGAGTTTATAAACATATGTGAACTGAAGGTCAAAACCAGCAGCGAGGCGAACTTTTTATTTTAAAATATTTAAACAAATGTTACATATTTTATATTCTTAATTTTATAATAAATTATAGAAACAGTATTCATAGTTGTTTGTATTTTTAAACGATGTGAAATCTTTTGTATATACTTACTACTAACTTTAACTCGAAACCATTTAAAATAAATACGTGCAAAATAAAAATTGTAAAAATAAAACTAGTTTACTGGTATTATAATTATGTGAAAAAAGCGAAGGTTATAAAAAAGATGTGAAGTGGACTGAAAAGCAAAGCCTATAAAATTTCAACCGAAGTGAGGATAAATTTAATAATTATTTTCGGAAGAAAATGATTTAAAAAAATTTATTTACGTGAACAATTTCCGCAGAGATCAGCCATCGGAACTCGCATAACATTTTATTAAAATCATCAATGATTTGCGAGTTTTTATTTACTTGTTTATTGCCTTTATAAAAAAGCACGTCTTCCTCATCATAATTGTACATCAACTTACATTTTCATCATTTTGTTCTTATATTCGCATATCTGAATATGTATTCAATGATAATGGTTAAATAAACAACTTTTAACAGAATATAATTGTAAACATTATGTAAAGATCGTTTACCATTAATTTTTCTTTAAAGCACCTTGATTACTTCAGAAATTCTGTGTCTCAGTTCAAATTGCATTTTTTGATGTACTATACAAAATAAGTTCACAAACAATAGACATTTTTTCTACGTTCGAGAGAATAATTATGGTTTCTGAGAGTGTTGTTAGTTGAATTATTTGTTATATTGCCGTAAGATTTCTTCTAAAATTTATTTCCCTTTAATTCTTTATTTCATTTATTACCAATATTTTCATTCATTATTTTTTTTTTTTCTTTTTTACATCACACCGGTCCTAAGACCATAATTGACGAGTCTATTATTATTTTTTTTTTTTTTTTTCATGCTCAGTTACCCAGCGGCAGCATAAGCATTAGTCGATCGGAAAAACTGATTACTATAATTTGGAGTTCATTCCTTTCACATCCGAGATGTTAGTGGCGGAGTTATCTTCTGCTTCTGATATCTAATACTGTTTACTATAGCGCTGGATTTTGTTCGTTCGACGGCTGAGGTATTATCGACGATGTTATCTATCGCATCTGACACCTAGGGCGTCACCGGCCCATGTTCTTTTGAGCCTCCTCGGCTGATCCCAGCGACTGATGTTCGATACCTCTGGATTTTGATTGAGTTGAAGAGCCTCATAAAAGTGTTTGTATTGTTTTAAGTATAAATCGTTTACGTATGGAACATCTAAGTCTGTATGTAGAGTGTGATTCGATACATAGTACGGTGCATCTACCAATTGCCTCAAGGTTTTCGATTGGAACTGTTGAACCCTATTTAGGTTACTCTTCGCAGTGGCTCCATATACTTCTAATCCGTATCTCCAGACTGGCGCAATGACTGAAAGATAAACTAGCCTCTTGCATTTCAAGCTCACTGGTGACTTTTTGTCTATTATGCTGTTGAGAGCCTTAGTTCTTGAAGCCATTTTTTGCCGGATGAGCGATATATGGCTTCTCCATGTAAGTCTTCGATCTAATATCATACCTAGGTATTTAATATGATTTTCTTGAATTATGCGCTGATTATTTATTGTATTAGGGGGACAGTTTTGCACGTTTAGAGTGAAAGTTACTTGTCTGGTTTTTTGGTGGTTTAGTTTAATCTTCCACTTAAGCGCCCACTGCTGGATAACGGTTAAATGCTCCTGCGTCAACAAGGATGCGTACACTGGGTTTTTGTGCCGAGCAAGAATACAGATATCATCCGCAAAGGTAGCGATTACTGTCGTCCTTAGTACTGGCACATCCGCTGTGTAGATGGAATACAGGAGCGGGCCAAGTACACTACCTTGTGGCACTGATGCCTTTATGTTATTTGACAAAGATAATGATGAGTTTATCTTGACATTGAAACTTCTGTTTGTCAAATATGATACCATAACTGCATATAAGTCATTTGGTAAAATTATTTTTAGTTTACGTAGTAATCCTTGATGCCAAACGCGATCGAAGGCCTGTTCAATATCCAGGAAAATTGAGTTACAGTATTCTCCTTTTTCTAATGTAGCTGCTACTTTGTCTGTTATCCTATGTACCTGGTGAACAGTTGAGTGTCTTCCGCGGAAACCGAACTGATGATTTGGAATAATCCTATTTTCTGTTATTATCGAAAGTATTCTATCGTATATTAGCATTTCGAATATTTTAGAAAGCACACTTAAGAGGCTGATCGGCCTATACGATGAAGGATATATTGGATTTTTTCCCGGTTTTAAGATCACCAAAATTATTGATATTTTCCAAGTTTCAGGGTAATATCTAATTCTTAGAATCGTATTAAATATATAAGTAATTAAAGTGATCGTTTTCGATGGGAGCATTTTAATTATTTCACCTGTTATTTTATCGAAACCTGGAGCCTTTTCGGCTCGCAGCATCTTAATTTTAGCCTGTACTTCTCTAGGTGATATAAGCTTTGTCGGCAGTGTGAGTTGAAAAGGGGCCTCCATATGTCTCTCTATTAGTTTATCATGTGCGGAATCCTGTATATCATTGTGTGGTTTAAATATTTGTACCAAATGCTCAGCAAACATTTGAGCTTTATCAGCATCAGTTTTGGTCCATTCCGCATTTGCTTTTTTGATTGGGTACTGTTTTAGATGTTGCTTCAGGAAAGATTTTGTTGTTTTCCAAATAGAGTCATCTTGCGGATTTAATTGAGAAAAGAAGTTTTCATACCTAGTGCTCTTGTATATCTGTATATTTTTGTGTAATTCCCTCTGTAGTGAATTGTATAGTTGTCTACCAGTCAATGTTTTATTACGTTGCTAAATAGTACGTGCTCTTCTTATCACTTGTATTAACTTTCTAATTTCTACTGGAACATTAAAGTGATTTTCCTTAGTAACTTTATGCGCTGGAGTTTTAGTGGCTGTTTTACAGGCATCTTGGATGTTCTTAATTAATGTAGAAACCGCTCCATCAAGATCCTCATTCGTTATTAGTCTATTTAAGTCAGTAATCAGATCCATGTATTTCTTAAATTTCATCCAATCTGTATATTTGTTTGATAATGGTTTAGTTTTTTCATTTATTATTGGTTGTACTGAGAGGCATGTTAATAACGGAGTATGGTCTGAGCTTAGTTCAGGTACCGTTTTACAAGTGTTATATACATGATGTAGGTTTCTAGCGATGAAAAAATCAAGTGTGCTCGGCAATCTATTTGCGTGTGTTGGCCAGTAGGTTGGTTCGTTAAGACTTAAAATTTGAAGATTGTAATTTGATATTAAATTTATTATTATTACAAAATGCCTCTTAAAAAAATTCCAAATCACATGGGTATATTTAAATAATAACTGTAATGTTTTAACTATGCATTTATATATCGACAACTTCTTTTTTAATATCCAAACCCTATGTTGGAACCATGATTTGAAAACCATTACATACTGCATATAGAAGATAATTTCTCAAATTTTCATTGTTAATCGCTTTTATAACTATTTTGTAAATACGAGTATAATCGTTCGCTCGATGCATAATGTTGTGTAATATCGGAGCTTCTTCAAATTAAAGTTGAACTGTAAAACTTTTTTTTATATTGATTATAATACAAAGAGTAATGCAGTAGAATATATCGTACAATATTCGTAGTTGTGCTTTCGGATGGAATTAATATAATTATGTAATACAAGTATGGTACATCATGTACTTTATAATGTATTAGAACACTCAAATTCAAACTTCCACAGTTACAGCAAAACCCGTTAAATGTTAATTGTTAACTGTTTTAAGATACCGGCGAACATATCCGCTAGCGCAATCTACTGGCGCGGATATGGAAAGAAGCAAAAAAAGTGGTACGATCGTATCGCGTTGCAAAGGGTCTCTTTTAGCATTGCGAATCGAGTCTAGCCACGTGGTATGCAGATACTAAAAAAGACCTGGAAGAAGTGAAGATTACGCCTGAAGATATAGAACAGCGATCAACGTTAAAGAAGAAACTATTTGACTGTAAAAGATTCGCGGAGAAACGGAAAGGAAAAACTGGCATTCTGTGGACCGAAGAAAGAAAAAAAAGATGCAGTGAAAGAATGAAAGCAATATGGAAAGAGGGGAAGAAGAATTACAGAACCATTTGACAACGTAGTCCACCAGTGGCTAATTCGAAATAATAATAATAATATATATTGATACAAATAGGGGTTTACGACGCTATCTTTTGCATTAATACTGGTATAAATAAAATTAAGTAGAATATTATTACCGTCATCGTCAGGCCGATGTACATATATATATATATATTTTTTTTTATTTACAAGGGTGTGTATGAGGGTTTCCATGTGCCGTGTTTAACTACTGGGGCTATTACAGCACATGGAGCCTACTTAAGCTGATTAAACGCGATAGTACAGATCGCTGCTCCGCATGAAAGCTAATACAGCTGCGACCGCGGGCGGAGCATTTGACAGTATCTTAGAACTAGAGGAAGTGGTGAAGTGAATGGATCGCGGTACTGCAAATGAGGGACATTCGAGGGCTAAGTGATAGGTGGATGGGATGCTCGATTGACTACAAAAGGGGCAGACATTTGGGGGTACCTGGCTCGTGAATATGTAGCTGTGCGAGAGGGTTGTATGTCCTATTCGGCGAAGATTTAGGACAGAAAAATCTCTGCGGGAAACTCCGTCTGTGGGCCACCAGGGCTCCGTGGTTGTTTTTATGCTTCGGAGAAACGTACTTGAAGATCTCAATTCCTGTTGCCATTCTTCTCCCGTTTGCTGCATAAACAAATGAGCCAAGGTAGGGAAAGAGGGGGGGTTGTGTGGCATTGGAGAGAACAATGTCGCCTGAGCTGCTCGATTGACACGCTCATTGCCTGGAATCCCAACATGAGCCGGCACCCATAGGAAAGACATTTCAGATTTTAAATGTGATAACCTGTATAATAGGTAATGGACCTTCCTTACCAAAGGGTTGTTGGATTTAATCTCTGAGATGAGTTGAAGGGAGTTTAGAGAGTCAGTTATGAGTAGGGCCTTTTGCGACTGGGGGGTTGCTATCGGTGTAGTGTTGGATGCAAAAGACCATCGCGTATATTTCAGCATCCAGTGCTGTACAGAAATCGTGCAGTCTAACTGACTCTGCTGCCCCTGAGACTTCGAAGGAGCATGCCGCCGGTGACTGATAACCTATTGCCTTCGCTCCATCTGTGTAGAGGCATGCATGGTCTGTGTAGCTCGCTATGATATTTGTTGCTATTTGTGCTATGTTTGGGGGGTATTGTGCTTTGTTAAATTTTGTCAGCGATATGTTGATGTTTGTGATTGGTTGACTCCAAGGTGGTGCGGTTGCTGCGAAGTCTGGCAGAGTTCTTGGGATTGAAGAGATTTGGAAACGACCCGTAACCGAAAAAAGTTCGGGCACTGGGCCATTCCCAAACCTTATATTAGGAGATATGGTAGCCAGCTCGAGTGTCGGGGTTTTGGTACTACTAAAGAGGGTGCTCAATTCTTTAAAGTTATAGTACTTCCTATAGTAGGACAGCGGGGGACAACCTGCCAGTGCCTACAAACTTACAACCGGAGAAGAGGGATGAGCAGAAAGGATAGACCGGAGGGCCGCAGAATGTATAGGTATTGAAATGAATTTCTATTATTCTTTTTATGAAATTGATTCTGCTTCTGATAACGAAATAAATCTTTTCGTTTCCAAGAGGACTTGCTTTTAATATAAAAAGAAGACACCGGAAACTAAGCAAAACAAGCGCGAACTTGCTCCCGTACCACGGGCGTATTTACCCCTTTCACAGGAGGTCTCACGGTGGTACCGCACCACGTGTTCAATAAGATACGACCTTTTTGCGAAAACACTAGCGTATATTTTACGACAAAATTATCAATTTTTGCTCGTCGTCTTTGAGTGACGGTTTTTGTTTTATGCTAGTCTACGCAACGTTGTGTGTCGCGGTTTACAATATTCTAGTCGTCGACGTCACAAGTCACGAACACAAACTAAATTCGTGGCAATTTTTTATTCGATCGACCTTTTTTTTCTTCACTTTTAGACGTCGACGACTAGAATATTGTAAACCGCGACACACAACGTTGCGTAGACTAGCATAAAACAAAAACCGTCACTCAAAGACGACGAGCAAAAATTTCGGCGACCATCCGTTTCGATCATTTAACGGTAACTGAACTACATTTATTCAACCAAATCGGCTCGTTAATTATTTAATCAATCTAACGGTACATTGCCGAAAATCTTAGCAATTAATACCACATAGCCGCTACAACGCTGATCTCACACGGCTCACGCGGCCGACAGACGCTATCCTGTTGTCGCAGACCGCACATACCAGGATACTTACACAACCCTTAACATGTTCCGAAATCCGACGAGATTCGGAAATTACAAATTCGGCCGTGTAAATATTCCGGTCGTATTCTCTGCCGACAACTGATGATGCCGAGAAATCGAAAATTAATGAGTTTAACCAGAGAATAATTTCTAGCTCGACATCATCTCCAGATAGCGCCGGTATCAATATGTATATATATATATATATATATATATATATATATATATAAAATAAAGTAAAGTAAGTCTCATACTCTTGACGGGGCGTCGGGATTGTGAAGTTAAGATTCATAATGTACTAAATCCAACGGCATTAATGAGACTAGAGGGGCCAGTTCCTTTTTCTCAGCCACCTTTACTTTCCCAGATTTCGCTGGTACTCAATTATTTCAGGTTGGGTAAACTTGGGAGCGACTTGGATCCGGGACGAGATAAGTCTCGAACCCATGACCTCTGATTTGGTAGCCAAGCACTGTAACCATTATATATATATATATATATATATATATAGAGAGAGAGAGAGAGAGAGAGAGTGATAGCCGAACGGGCGTACTCAGACTTAAGTCAGGAATTTTAAAATTCTGATTCCAGGTGTACGAGTGAATATGATATCGGTGCAAACTCCGGTATACTACTGGGTATATTGTACGTGTGCACATGAAAACATGTACGTATAATGCTAGCGAGTATGGATAGGAGAGCACAGCAGAGAAAATAACGGTAAATTATTATACGTACTAATGATCGAGATAGAAGTTTTGCGTATTAGTTGTCGGAGTTTGTCTAGTAGTCCTACATATGATATTTTGTTTCGGAACACATAAATTTTACTCCTGTTAAGTATAAAAAAGAGTCGAATATTTTATAGCAGTAATTTATTTCGTATTTTATTTATAAAGAAAATTATAATTTATTCTAAAATTTTCTTAAACACCGCTTTTGTCGTAGAAATTTTAATGAATTTCATTCGAGTTTACTTCGTAAACGTCTAGTAATATATACAAGTATATATTAATTACAACGTAATTCCTAGGCTACTTTCATTAGAAAAAATGTCCCAATTTTATGTAACGTTTGTTATATTTTATAAGATCTTTGGGATTGTTATTTCAAAAATTCCACAATTTGATGTAACGAAAAATGTAACAAAAAAATGCCTTAATTTTAAATAATGAAAGTTAAATGTTAGGGTAGGTTTTTTGTGATTATGTTATTTTTTTTGTGTTGATGCCAGTAAGAATTACATTGTAAATTTTGATCATTTTATGCAAAGTATAAAAGTGAAAGAGACAGAAATGAAAGCAAGAGTAGTCAAGAGGCACAGCCCCTTGCGAGGCCAAAATGACCTAGTTATATATATATATATATTATCTGGGAGATAATTATCCAGTCTATAATAAATATCTTATTTCCATGAATTTTCCATATGATTTTTTTCATGGTTTAATTACTACGACTAAACGAATAATAATTCATTTTTCTTTTGGCGGTGGTAATAAATGAGCGCGCTCAGAACATTGCAATAGTGAGCGATATTTCTGTTTTATTCGATATTATCACTCCGCGAAGTAGATAAAAAATCTCGAGAAAACCTAAGAAACTGATCCATATTAGAGATTCATTTTAATACATGTATGGTATCGTTAAATAGATATTTGTAACTCATTTTTTTAAACATATAATTAGTAAATAACACCAATATAAAACAACTAATTTATATTTCGAAGTCAATGCTTAATGATCACGAGATGTTAGGTATTAGGTTATAATTAGTATTTTCTTTTTATTTCTTCTATAACATTATTGACCTGAATTGGTAAAAATACTTCAGATCATTTCTTGGATGAATTTAAAATATTTCTGAACTTTTTTGTTATTTTGAGAAAGACTGTCATTTTGTTTTCGGGGATCGAGAAAGATATTAGCTAGAAGTTATTACGTTTCTTCGCAAAAACGGGGGTTGTTTAATTACGTTACAAATATTCCTCAATTCTTACATTCTTCTTACCGTACATTAATTATCGGTATACGTCTGAAATATTTTTTTTTTGCTTTTTACATTACGATTAGAGTGAATCTCGCCAAGTCATAGTAAGTGTAGACGTAGAATGTAGGTAAGATAAATGCCTTTAATAAATGCTGAAATTATTTCACCAGAACTTTGTAGCGTTTTATTTTCACAATCAAAAATTAAATTTGACTACCTTGCGTTGCTTCTTCCCGTCTTCTCTTAATATACGTCTAACAACCTTTTGACTTAATCTCAACTAACCCCTACTTAAATGACTACTTTCTCCTTCAACAATTAGAACGGTTTTTAAGTCCCTTCCAATAGAATCGAAATTCCCTTCCATATGTGTACTTTTAACGACAATTTTAATTTTCCTTCCTTACAAGTATTACTGCTGTTCCGAATAATAACGGTTTCCGTAATTAGTTCTCTTGATTTCTCGCGCTGATAATAAGGTTTCATCTACTGTGTTTGCGATTCCCGAGTTGAAATATACAAAGCCGTATAACCGTCTTTGTCTGCAATGTTGGGCGATCTGCACTTTGTTCCAGGAAATAGACCATAGGTCAACTTTTTAAACTTCCTAATAACAACAAAACTAATTTTACTGACGGCTATTTTTGATTAGTCTTATTCTTTTCGAATATCCGTAAAATTTATTTCTAATGCTTCATTAAATGACTATAACTTTCTCCTACCATTTCCGTAATTTCAGCTTTCTACTGCAGCTAAAATAGCATCGCACGATTTTAAGCCACACACTTTTATCATTTTCTTTAGAGCGCGTCGGCTGCATAATCGTGGCCTAGCTTTATAAAGAAAAAAAAAAAAACCCTTCGCTATTCAGGGAAATGCTTAGAATTCGGATCTTTTAAATTAGATTTCGTACTATGTATAATTTCACCAGGTGAGTTATTAAGCCAGATTGATCTTATTTCGATCAAGTTACACGTGTAGTCCAAACACATAAATTGCGATGATATTATTTAGGTTCGCTTTTGCGATAATTAATTTCACAATAAATATCGAAAAATTGCGTAAAAATGAAAGCAGCTTATTCAATGTGCCCAGAGGATCGGTGGATATGGTCGGAGAAATTGGTGAGTAAACAAAGTGAAACCGATGATAAAAAAGAAGTACTAGTTGGTTAGCGTTTGCTATGATGATGAACGAGTAACGTGCGAAAACATTATTAGAAACGTGTAAATGAAAGAACGTAACTTTAGAGATGGGTAGATTAAATATGGGCAGTGTTACGTATGCGGAATCAGATTGACCTTGGCAGTTTTGAAAACGAGTCTGTCGGACAAGACCTAGCAGTACAGTAACGATAATAGAGCTGGAAATAACCTTGTAAAATCAATGATACATTTCGCGCCAAAATCAGATAAAGCCACCTTACTACACCGAAATAGTTTTCTAACTCCAATGATGCATATACCAGCTGTAAACCGCTTCTGCAGAAGAATTAAAAAGGTTCTACAGCGATTTAGAGAAAATATTAACAACGATTGGAAGAAAGGAGGCCGTACTTATTGTCGGTAATTTTAAGAATAAAGTAGATCAGACGTGTTCTAAAGTTACCCCGAAAACTATATAGTCTTGGAAATCGGATCCAGTTTTTGCGAAGAAAATAATTTTATAATTGAAAATAAGTACTTTAAATATTCGAAAAAGAAAAAAGAAAGAAAGAAAAAGCCGTGGAAATCGAAAACACAATGAAATTTGAAATTAAATTGACTTTATTTTAGTTAATCGGAAAAGTAGAAATGCAATGAAATCGGCGATATGCAGGAGCAAATGTAAATTCAGGGCATACTATTTTATGCAATAAAGCGAATATGTAGAATAAGTTAATGAAATTTTATTTAGAATCAAGTTATTATTAACAAGAATTCGTAAAGTATACATTCATTAGAAGTAAGTTATTTTTTTCAAAAGAATTCGTTAAAAATATATACATTAGAATCCGTTATTAGAATTTGGTTAATGATTCCATCGAGTCAAAAAAGGAATAATTTCGACACTTGTTGTATGGATCGAATAAATTTAGTAATGCAGCAACAATTTCGGAGTCGACAACGTCGATCAACCTATTCATCATATGAAATAAATTTGGAGAAAATTGTGATCTGGCATACGGCAACGGTAGAAGTGATCCAGATTATATCAATTTTAAATAATATTTCGATAACCTATAATTAAGAATCCGCGAAGGAAACGTTAGTACAGTATATACCAGAGGTTACCCCGAATATTTCCAGCAGTAATGACCAGAATTAAACTTGGCGTGGGATCCGGAATATGAATAGTGCAAATCAAACAGGCGAGAAATTTATATATATATATATATATATATGTATAATTTTATGTTATGTATTTGCATAAGTGTGTGAAATAAATTGGTATATTAATTGTAATTTGTGTAATAATTGTGTAATTCGTTTTCTACGCAGCTGCAAATTTTCGAATCTTTTGGTTTTTGTATATATATATATATATATATATATATATAATTAATAACAATAATAATAACATTTAATTGTAAATAGTTCGGAAGGAAAAGGAAATAAACATGAAATTGTGATTATTCCGAGAATTTTTCTTAGAGTGCATCTTTGAGTTTTCGACAGAGATATAAAAAATTTAGGATTTTATTTATTACGTAACTAGTCATTCATTTGACTAGTTTCGCGATAATATATAAGACAAGACAAATAGCGAAACATTAGTCTCGAATTTAATTACACTTCCTAAAATTGATTCAAGTTAGAGTGCGGCTAAAATGTGAAAAAACAGTATGCAAAGAACAGATTGGTTTTTCATGTGGGCTTGGAACATAAATTGCACTATTATGCATGAATATATTAATTTAAAAGTTGAAAAAATTTAAATGACCATTGCACTGTATATCACGTCGTGCCTATTTTGATCCTCTGCTGGATGTCTGGATGTAGGCATTCCCACCTAGTGGGATAAGTCGGCCTAATCTCCCGTGCTGGTCGGGAAAATTGGGAGATAGAATATATACAGTGAGCCACAATGATATCCGGGCACCGATGTACCCCATGAATATACGCCAAAAACAAAGGAAAAAAATGTTTTACTGTTGAAACAAGTAACGAAAATAGAAAAATAGGTATCTCTTTAATGTATTCTAAAAAAAAAAAAAAAAAAAAAAAAATCAAAAACATTAAAAAAACACGGCTTACGATACAAAAAACACAAAAATTACGAATTTTAAGCGCCACATTAATATCCGGGCACATCGAACTAAGTGTAGTAAAACACTCGCGGGTTTTTCCCAAGTGCATCAACTAAGATGCGGTACTGATATGAGTCATCACTGTAACGCGAGTCGTTACGCGAAAACATAAATTATAATTAAACAGTACGTCTGTTACGGTAATTGTTAAAAAAGTGCGTGTTAGTGCAGTGAATGTCGCGAACGAGTGAAAATACGTGTCTTCGGAAATGCGTCAATTTATAATTTGGATGAATGAAGAAGATTTTTCAGAACGGAAGATTGCACAGCTACTGAATATTCCGAAAAGTACGGTGCATGACGTTCTTCATCATTTCAAAAGGGAAAATCACATCGACTCGAAATCTAAAAAAGGGAAACCAAAAAAGCTAGAAAAATACGATATGCGTTTTATCCGGCGAGAAATAGAAAGAAACCCCTTAAAGAAAGTGCGCCGAATCTAACTACGGCACTGAGAGAGAGCAAAATGATAGAAACTTCAGCCGAAACAGTACGTCGGGCCTTAAAAGATATGGGGTACTTTTCCCGCACTACCCGCAGAAAACCCTATATTAGTTCTGCAAATATAAAAAAACAATTCGCGTTCGCGGAACAATACCAATTTTATTCGGAGGAGTTGTGGAAGAACGTCATTTTTGTTGATGAGTCTAAGTTTAACGTCTTTGGGAGTGATGGAAAACAGAAAGTATGGCGTAAACCGAATACTGCATATGAATTAAAAACTCTGACTGCATCAATTAAACACGGCGGAGGAAATGTACAGAGGGGTGTTTCGCCGCGAGTGGTGTGGGATCTTTAGTCACCATTGATGGTACTATGAATATCTATATGTCGACATTTTATGACACAATTTATGCCAAAGCGCTGAAAAATTGGGCATCTTGGAGTCATTTTACTTGTATCAAGATAATGATCCAAAACATACAGCGTACAAAACTCGAAAGTGGATTCTCTATAATTGCCCCCACATCCTTGCCACCCCGCCACAGTCTCCGGATTGCAATCCCATAGAGAACCTACGGAACTAACTCAATAAGAGGATTCGTGAAAAGCCGATTTCCAACTGTAATGAATTAAAAAGTCGTCTAAAAGAGGAATGGCAGAAAATTCCCCTTGATTATCTACAAAAATTAGTTTGTTCAATGCCGCGCAGGTTGAAAGCGGTCGTGGATGCTGAACTATTAATTTTTCCAGGAAGTAGATATTCAGTTATTTTGAGAGCTCCTTTATTTATATTTTTTTTTTCGTTTGCCCGGATATTAATGTGGCATTTAAAATTCGTAATTTTTGTGTTTTTTATATTGTAAGCTGTGCTTTTTTAATGTTTTTGATTTTTTTTTTTTTTAGAATATATTAAAGAGATACCTATTTTTCTATTTTCGTTACTTGTTTCAACAGTAAAGCATTTCTCCCTTTGTTTTTAGCGTATATTCATTGGGTACATCGGTGCCCGGATATTATTGTGGCTCACTGTATATATATCTATGTATGCGTATTTACTGGATTTTGAAAAGGCTTTTGACAGAGTACAGCATGCTGAATTATTCATCAATATTACGAAAAATTAGTCGAGATATTGCAGATAAACGACTAATGAAGAATTCATTTTTATAACAAATAATACCGATATAATCCCCCCCCCCCCCGACCATCAGAAAAAACACCTTAAATAACGTGGGAACGACGAGTAATACAAAAAATTAAATGTAAAATTAAGCAGGGATGAAACGTTGTTTAATTACGCAGATTTTATATTGAAAGAAGTTTTAACAGATAGACCTGAAAACGTTAAAATTGTAAGTGAAGCTGCAAACAATACCAGATATGCGAACGACGCGGTAATTTTATATGAAAAATTTATTGTGATGAATACTACAGTAATGGTAACATTACATCAAGTCAAACCGAACATTGTGAGCATTTTTACATTCATATATTTATTAAGAAAATTATACCAAAATAAATATTCGATATATATATATATATATATATTATGATTAACTTCACAAAAATATAATAAAATGAAACACCGACTAGTTGCGGACTGTGTTCACGATCACTAACAGTTGTAAATAAGAAACGAATATTATTACTGATGATTAAAAATGTGATAATTTAAATACTATATTGTAAGTTGAAAAAAAAAGATTTATTTATATTAAATAATGGATTTCCCATCGCGCAATTATGTTTAATTTTAAATCTTTACATCTTTGTACATATAATTGCCAGCGGAATTTAAATAATCCGGTATTTTTACATATTTTTAATAGGTAATACCTGAAATAATCGAATGTTGAACGTCACTATCACTGAGAAATCGAAAGTACGTTGCAACACCGTTTCGTCCTTTTCCGTCTCTTAGATTTGGCTAGAAGATCAACATTCGGTATACATATAAATGGATTCAAGATAAGCTTATAGGTTTCCCGAATTTGTACTGCTCGACATAAACATCATTCACCTATGAAACATTCAAGTCAGTTATATAAAAAAAGGCGCAGAGATCTTCAAAATCAGTGTTGCTGTACGACCATGAACACTGAAGGCTGAAATGATGAATTGATAGATAATAAAAAAGACGAACAAGGAAATAGTAAGTATATTGAAAAAACAAGCGAACACTAAAACATCGTACTTGGTAATATTAAAAGGTGCAAAGTATATATTTTGTCGTATATGAGAAAGGTAAAAGGAAGAATAAAAATTGCTGGGAATTTTCCGAAAACGGTCAAATATGGATTTGTTTTACGCGACAAGAGGCAGAGAAGTGAAAGGGTTGTTTTGTTACCGATCACTAAAGACAGTCAAATAAACAAAAGAAAGAAGGAATAAAATCCAGAAGTAAATGCATTCAAACCGAATCAAACGTACAGCACAGTATATATGTCCCTGTTCGGACTGCACGTGCCAATAATGCCAATGAGCTTCGGAACAAAGCGTGCCGATTGCTAACAAGATGTTTACGTTCGGCGCTTGTGAAAAAACTATAAAAATGAAGTGGAACTATTTCGCCGGCAGTTCGACGCGAACTAGCTTCTAGGAAAGAAAAATTAAAAACGACGAGAATTACACCGACTCGATGAAAAAAGTTAATACGACATCGATAGGAATCCAGCCAGAACTTTTCATGAGATTAGTAGCAGAATTACGCTGAACTACAGAAAAACAGACATGAAACGCGAACCACAAAAACAGTAGAGACAGGTTAGAGTTGTAGCGACGACCAGGTTGATCAATGGAAAATATTAATACAGGCTGCTCAAAGTCAATCTTTATGCGATGGCGACTAGCAACGATCTATGTGAATTTAAAGAGATACGTTAAGCATCTACTCGATGATCGTGAAATCATTCGTAAATGTATTCCTGATGTAGCGTACGAAACAACAAACGAAGAGGCCATTCAGTTGCTCGAGTATTAGCACAAGAAAGGAATATAGTCCAAGCCTGGTTCAATAGTAAAAACGTATGACATGATCATGTAGGGTTAGATTTTTTTTCCCTTGCATCTCTAAGTTTCGAAAAATCTAGGATGTGAAAAAAAAAAATTCCTCAGTACTATTAAATTATGTTCAGTTTTTGCTTGGAAGTGGAGAAAAATAAGGTACACTAAAACTTCAGCTATCGAATCTAACGATTCCTAGACGTAATTCGGTTACGCAAAAATTCGGATAATCGACTAAAGCGAAGGCTATTTCATTTGTTATTGCAAACTTTCGTATATTAAGAGAAGGGTATTTTTTCTTTATTTACCGATTCCGATATTTCGAGAATCGAATGGATGGATATCTACTGTACTCATAATACACATTCTAAACATTGTATAATCCATAAATGGCGCTTCTAAATTAACGACAAGATATAGTGCACTCGAAATTTGTTATTGTATTAGCTGATAATGTGTTGTAATATTATCGAAAGTAGTACGAGGTGAAGGAGAAAAAAAAAAGTCGGTCAATCGAATCTGTCTTGTAGAATTCAAAAAAAGTTGCGTCGATATTGAACAGCTTCGTTAAAAATAAAATTCTTCCCAAAAGGTACTCCTCTCACATTCTGTTTGTTAAATATAATTAATAAAATTATGAAAATGCACAATAACAAACATCTTAGAAATAAATATTAACGCCGGAAAAACTTTTTCCTCTGCAATATCCTCCGCACCACTAGAAAGATCGAAAATAAAGATGAAAGTTTGATATACGTTGTAATCCGAAGCAGAAGCCAGAAAAAAAATAAGTAAAGAAGAATATTAGTTATGAGACTAAACACATTTGGCTTTAATCTGAAATAACTGTAGCAATACATATTGCGCATAGACGTATAAAAAAATATTAAAGGTAGATGAGTAATACGTTCGAATTATGTTAGTAAAGTTGAATTTGGACTATTCTCGAGAATCCTCTTCACTAACGCAATTCAGTGACACATTATTCGTATTTCATTAATATTTTTATATGGTACATGTTACTGTTTTTTCGGATTAAAATTAAATGTTTCGGATCATTTTAATAATAATTTTTCGGTTTCTAAGGTCTACTTCAGACGGCAACATATAAACTAAATTTTTAGGAATACGTTTTAGTCCTTTCTTTTCTTTCCTTTTTTAAAATAAGTTGCGGATCCCATATTGCCCTTAACACTCTTATGTTCATATACAAAGTTATAATACTTAATTTACATTATAAACGGAACACATATCATATTATTACATATTTAGCCGGCATCAGTCTTAATTAAATACATATGATCGATCCCACCATATTTGCCCATATACAATTAAGAGCTAACTTACTGTCACTCATTTAATCGACCAGCCACTGCTTAATTTTCCAAAGTCCTATCCCTGTCTGTTCATTAACTAGCCATATTCTAATATTTGGTCTTCAGATGTTTGTTGGCCCATGTTTATAATTCTACTACAATAATATTACTTTAGCAGCGGGAAAGTTCAAATGGTACACGGATTGGAGCGAAAAAACGAGCCACTTCAATTCTCCTGGAAAATACGTTCGAATGAAATATGATATTTAGGCGTATTAACGAAAGTGTAGACACTGAAGTGGCAAACTACAAGTATATGTGACGCATCTACAGCGAAATGATTGCAGAATGATTTGATCAATTCAGAATAACACTCCTATTGCATAGCACGGATTCATCAAATTAAACGACGAATTAGAATCACGGTTTTTTACCCAGCAAGCGAGCAAAATATCGACTGAAGGTGTTTTTACTTTGTCTGATGTAAAAACAGCTTAAAGGTTAAATTTATGTTAGAAAGCAGCTCGGAGTACGTTATTTTGTGGGCAATTCTGCTCGAGATATTGTAACTACGCTGGTTCAGCCAGTTGAAAGGACAAATAGAAATATTGTCATTATTAGTGTAGATACAAAAAGATTAAATACTGACTTATGCTGCTGGAACCGTATGTAAAAACCGATGTGAAATTCCTAGAGGTTTTTCCAAGTAAAGTAGAACAGAAAACTCTTCAAGAAGATTGTACGTTGGTATCTTATTGCTGAAGTTCACGCGATCTTCCGGCAAATTTAGCGCGAAATGTGCAGTAATTAACTTTAATATTCTCACCTGCATAATCGGTCAATTAACTGATGACCACTTTTTCACTTAATTCAATTCACATGAACGATTACAACATGACGCGGTTATTCAGTCCAGCCGGTGGTGAATCGTTTCATCGAATATCCGATAATTAGAATAATTTTCAATTCTCCATATCTGAGAGGTGCGCCTCATTTTCTTTTTTTCACGTTTTTCATTTAGGAGGCCACGGGCAGCAAAGCAGAAGACAAAAATCAGAAAAAATTTCATTTTCTATAATCCCCGCTCTAGATAAATCTTCGTTGTTTTCCGACTCGGGATTATTTTCCGTTTGCTGCAGCTGTAGACTGGCCCCGATGGCGATATAACTTCTTCAAAAACAAAAACCTGCTCACATATATCGAAGTCGTACAATTTTCGAGTCCCTTCTAGAACAACCAAGTGCGCAAACCCGCTATTTCATTTTTCCTTTTTTGGATTTGCTAAAAGTATTTTCGCCCCTTAGAACACTGACAGTAATAAAGTCTATTATTACAAACGAAATGAAAAAGAAAGAGAACTCTGGGTCCACAGATATCTCTCAGTTTACTCCGATTCTAGATCCGCGCCGAAGAAACGTGTTACAACAAGCGTCGCGTACTTGTCGGTTGCTTTTTTTCATGAACTAGAACCGTGGATAGAGTTCTCAATTGTACATCGCGTCAACAAATCCGGACTACTCTTTCTCACGCACACAGTAATCTTTCAGCAAACATAAAAAGAAGCGCATAAATTTCATCGATTCGGCGGCGTAGAGAATTATTATTCTTTTCAGCGGAAATTTCTCAATCGAAAATATTGTTCCGAACATTAGGTTCCATTTTAATCATTTCTTTCATCCGGCGATCTATATCAACATTCTTGAACTAATTTCGAAAGATTACGGGAACTACCGAAACAGCAAAGTCAAAAAACATCGTTTTAGGCACGCACACGCACACCCGCAATACCATTACGGGTTGGAAATATATAGTGTAATACAGCAACGGCAATATTTTCACCAACTCATTATGTAACGAGCGAGGGATAGAGTATGCGTTTGTATGTGTGCATTTATATATATATATATATATATATATATATATATGTGCGTGTGTGTGTGTGTGTGTGTGTGTGTGTGTGTGATTGAGAGAGAGAGTCGGGAAGGAAAATGAAAAGTTAGTAAAGATGAACAAAATCTATAACTAAGTCGGAAATCCTATTAGGCAGAATAAAAGCCTAACGGGAACGGGAAAGATGGAACGTACGGACAAGGACATGTCTGACTGGAGATCATTTGTTGTAAAATTAAGAACAAAGAGGAACGAACGAAAATTTCGATGCACTGAAAAGAGCGAAATATAGACGTTAAACGAGGGGGTAAGATAGACGTTTCCCGCTTATAACAAATGATGAAAACACGGAATTTGAACGCAAACACGCCTACAGAGGAGAGAGCCCCGTATTATTTTACATTATTTTAGCCGAGTAGTCGTCCGTTGCCGGCAACTGTTGTAACTACAGCTTTGTTTTGCTAACTACTGGCATGCAAGTAGAAATTACTTTATTAACTTGGGTCATTTGCTGCAAGCAAATGGCAAACGTTCGTTCATCGTGTAAATGCGATTATTTATACCGCTAAAATCACGACTACAGAGAGCTAGGTCTGCGAACGGCAAAACACTTTCCCCTATGCTAAAGTTAACTAGCCAGAGTACATCAGAAAATATAGCCGATAAAATTCGTTTTTCTCGATGTCCTATTTTCCTATTGCCACTTATTTCGGCAGCTTTCACAGCTGTGCTCCCGGACAGCTTGACATTTATCGGATTTGATGCGCTGTTCATTGTTTATATTAAAAATAATTCCTCTTATTTTTCCGGCAAGGCCAACAAATGAAACAAGACGAACAAAAACTTTTTTCCTCCACTTTTACTTCGCATAGGAAAAATGTGAAATTTCATCGAGGATGGTCGTTGTTTCTTAGATTACGTAATATTTAAGTATTAGTGGAATATATTCAAGTCACAGATTTGCCAATGATGATACCCTTTTGATTGCGACCGGCTAATACGAACTACATATATATATATATGTAGGATAAGAAGGTAAAATTATCATAATTGAAAACCGAAAATATTGGAAATGGCGAAGTAGTCGGATTATGTACGTATATATTTAGTCTTAAATTTTGGATTGTAGATCCGATCTTCTATGAAAAGACGTATTCTTTTAACACGGCCAGTAATGTGGCCCAATCAACATTACTTTGGAAAGATGAAAATCCAAGTACATTAGTCTTACGAACACACCGCTGCTGCAGGTTATTTTTGTTTTTTTTTTCAGTGTTGAAATAGGGAAAATGCCGATAACATGTAACATTCGAGCAGTACTCTGTTGGAGAAGAATGCTGCGCCATGAATTGCAACAGTAACACAAATCAGTCTGGTTTTTTGTAGAAAATTCGAACGGAATGCCGTTTAATATCGATGACTTAGAGCGGCATTTTGAACGTTTTTGGTCATTTTGTACACGAAAAGGCGAAAATAACTCTCGATTCGGAGGAAAACGAACGCCCCCCCGCCCGAAGACAAAATACCAAAAGGACAGATTTAATTAAACAACTGACTGGAGATTAACATGTGAAACTAGAACAGCACGCGACTAGTCTGTAATTAGTTTTCAGCGTGGAAACGGAAAATAATCGTATGACACACGTCGGGCACGATGTTAGACTGCGAAGAGCAAACCGATTATTCGACTGATCTGTGCATCACACGTAATTTTATCCGCGCTTACTTATCCTAAGACATAAACTGCACTTTTTTTCGACGTGCGACCTCTCGCAATAATTCGCGTGACACTAACTTTTAACGTGGAATACTGTCGAATACATAGAAATGTTTTCGAGCGCGCTCAGTACAGTAGTGCATACACTTGCGATAGGGTTTTCCATGCGGCTGTATTTGCGGTTGAGCGCGTAAAGCGAAATGCGGGCAAACGCTTATAGGTCACGTTCGTGTTTACATGGAAAGCACAAAACTTTGCCGATGAAAACGACTTAAAAGGAAGCATTCGGCAGTAAGCTGACCGTTAGACTTGAAATATTTTGCGATGAAGACGCCGGACAAAAACATTGAAAACGATCCATATCTTAGACTAACGACTCTCGGTTCTGACAAGCATATTTTCGCGACGCAAACTGTCCAATGACAATAATAGCAAACATCGGAGGACTATTGGAAATTTCGATATTTCGGATTTTAAGAGGCAGTTTCGACAAGAGCAGAAGATTTGTATATCCCGCACTGAGCGAGACGTCTCACCGATGAATGCGGTAAGGTACCTTTATCCGCGTTCCGTATTTTCTGGTATTAGTCTCCCCGCAACTCGGGCTAAAAGTTCTTAGAAACGTTTCGGAAAGTTCCGTTTTAGATTTGCTTCGAATAACGCCGTGACCCGATGGATATACAACGAAGGTATGTTATTAACGGCATCTGAAAGCTTTCAGAGCGTGTTGCAATCTAGTCATTCGGCTGGAAGAGGATTACACTGAACGAACGTAAAAAAGTTATTGTGCTACATAATACACACTCATTTCGCTGTTAGCGTTGGTTTCGAAATGCTTCTCGTAAACGAATTCCATCGAGAGGTAGCGGCAAAGGATGTAAGTGTGTGTGTGTGTGTTCCATGTGGAATAGAATTTATACGCAGTAGTACCTATTATCATTTATCGAAAGGGAATAAAATTTTCAACTATTAACCAGTAGTCTTCGTTTTATATAAGTTCGTTTAATAAAATTTGTTACATCGCAGCTACGAAATGATTTTCGAAATTATAAGTACATTTTAAATTTTACCACTAGCAAAAGAAGCAAATAGTGGTCGATTAAAGCGCGGTCGATGCGAATATTGTAGAAAGATATTATTATGTAAGACGTCCGCCAAAAAGAGCTGGGAAATCAAGCTGTAGAACGATAGGAAAAGAATCTCATTTCTCGAAAGCACGGTTTATTTTTGCTGTTCGTGTATTTGCTAATTATATCGGGGGACATGGTTCGTTTTATCACACTTTATTATTTAGGATTATTTTGGTTTTTGTTAATTATTGTTATTATTACTTTTTCCTTTCCTGGTCGTTAATTTGATCATTTAGACCGATTTCGATGATATTCCTTAAAAGAGAGGTTTTTCCTTAAACGTTTATCAAAGTTGTTCCGTGTGTACATCGGTAGGTTGTTAATTTTATCTTTCTATCGTCTAGATTTCTTTTTATTTTACTAAATAAATTATCGCGTATTCGTCTGGTTCTAAGCAGTTCTTATGATTATTATTTTTTTTTTTTTATTTCCTCTTACGGTTAACTTCATGTTCCATTTCTCTAGTCGTTATTTCTCTTCTCTTTTGTTAGATTAGCCATATGTCGTTAACTTCTCCTGAACAATTCCGATCCTTCTGCAAAAACTGGTATCCAACGTTGCAAAACCACTAAATATATCCAAATAATGTTCAGCTACCGGGCCGTAATTGATTGGGCCGCGCCGTTACTTTCGGGTAGCAGCGGGTTCGAATTCCGCTGCTGTACATTGTAACTTCCGAGAATTTCACTTGCGCTGCGCGTTAATGTCCGTAATTGTCACGCCGAAAAAAAAAAAAAAAAATCTTAAAGTTGTCCTTCTTCGACCTTTTCTGCAAACTTATTCTGCTGCTTGTTCTAACAATAACTTTCCGACAACGTGTCTACCTTAATCAAATCGACATTGACACTGTCACAAAGTAACTATTCGTCTAATTTAATTAAGACTGAAAAGCTAACAAATTCGAACTCCCCTTTAATGGCATTCGCTGACAACTATGAGAATGGCAAGTCGTTGTTCTGGTTGAAAGCTGGGAAAGTAAAAATGTTGCCTCCTCCATCGTATATCTTTGGCCAGCCTGTTTTGTAAAAAATTAATGATTTTTTACCTGTTTTCGGGTCGGAATTAATAGAGGTCAATAAATTTATTCTCTTGTAAGAATTGCATAAAGAGTTAAAAATTCGATCTTTTATTCCGTAATTGCTACTATTTTGATTTGGCACAGTCCACGATATTCTGTCAGATTTTTTTCTATTGGCGAATTCCTGGTGAACTGCACATTACATGTACATATCTCCGATATTCGTAGATGGCAAAATTCATATCGCGTTAAGGTTGATCCTATGAAGAGCCAAACACCATGGTGCAATTGTCTCCCTGTCATACCGCAGTAAAACTATTTGTTCCCATAGTGCAGCTGGTCATTTCTCCTCAGAATGCGCTATCAGGCAACAAAACAAACCTTTCAACCGTTGCGTCCATTATAGAAAGGGAACTATTTTGCATTGGAACCCAACCGTCCAGTCTTCAGAAAGCAGGTTAAAATTAACAAGATCACGAGTTCACAAATCATTTTCTATTCTGAGTCAGAAAATATCTGTCAAGATAAATTAGTGTCCCCAGCCTTTACTTTTGCTCCAATTAGAGCAGCTTCCCTGCGCTTCTCGGTTCCTACGATCGCAAAGAGGTAAACGGCAGAAACACTCCAGTAGCTCATCTTTTTCATATATCAGACCTCCTGCTCATAAGTACTATCTCAAACGTATCTTCTAATGCTCTTAACAAATATTACCCTATCCTACGTCTCAATCCCGATACTAAAGGGTTCCCGTCAAAGTAGTTTATCCGTCACTCATCATCACACAGTATTTCCTTCTGACCTCAACAATAATGTTTCTACTCTAACCGTTAATAATAAGATATATCCCCTTCAGTAATGCTACTTCTCTCTTTTCTGCCAATACTCTAACTTCCCCATATTACTATCAGTTCTTGGTAAAATTGTCATTACCAATTTCAAAGATAAATTACTCGCTGTGTGTCAAATTTTGCCATTTTAGGTATTAAAGTAAAAGTATTTCCCGTTTTTCCAAGTATACTGTTTACTACTCTCTCTGTACTTTTTCATTACTAAAATTCCTGTTCTTAATCACAATTATACATCCTACTGTTAGATTCATATGACACTATTGATTCCTTTCTTCGCCTTAATTTCAACGCAATTTTCCCTAGTGCGTCTGGTCGCTTGTCGCCTTCTCGGTTTTCCACTATTAATGAGTTATTTTAGCTCTTTGCTATCCTCTCCTGTAATCTTCATATCGATCTTCTTTCAGCGCTTCTTTTGATATTGCTTGCCTCGGTTAATTATTTTAGTTGATAGCACACAAGAACTGAGACTCGATGTTTATTTCGAACGATGAGAGCTGGTGATGTCCACGGACATATTATTATTATTATTATTATTATTATTTCATCCGTTTACAATACCTATCTTACAATAATTTATACGAGAGCTGGATATTTTTATCTATTCCTACTTTTCTTGCAAACCTATTCTTAATTGTGTTATTCTGCGGTGAAACTCTTAGCTCCCATTTCCCTCAGTCTTTTAAATTCGTTTATCCGTTCTCGTTTTCTTCTCCGCTTTCTTATGTTTCCATCCTGTAATGTTCACATTACATTATACATATTATAGATAGACAAAATAATAAAATAAAAACTATACAGTTTCAAAAGGGGGGGGGGGGTTAAGGGAGAAAATATGCGTACGTACGAGATCCTTTTGTCGGGTGAGAGTAAATAACCAATCATCGATTATCACAAGGAGTAGCGCGCATCTTATATAATCAATTCTAGCGATCACTTATCTGAAAAGAGGGAAGAAATGAAAAAAAAAGAAGGTCGTCACGGGACGCCCGGCAGACGTGAAACATTATAATAGATGATTAATCAAAGAATCTATAATTAATAAATATGTGTAATAATAAAATATAAGATAAAAGTATCAATACCTGACTGGTACGATATGTCTCAAATTAGATGTATTTTAGTCATTGTGAGTTTCAATTAAAATATCACCTATCGCTTGTGTCAGGTTTTCAGGGTTCAACCCACCCCCCGAAATGTCTGCGAAATAATAACTACTTGAATTAAATGGACCGAAATTCAGAATAAATTTATTTCTTTTCAATTTTTGACAGAAGAAAAGAAAATTGAAATTTTTAAGAAATTCTATGGAAACGACTATTTTTTATTTGTTTTTATTGATCATTAATCGGCGATAAAGGCGGAAGCGAAAAAGAAATCGAGCGTAGAATTGCACTGGCAAAGTCACGATTATATAAAATCTGGAAAGACCGGTGTATTAATACAAGAACAAAACAGAGACTGGTAAATGCTCTCGTGTTTTCAATATTCCTATATGGAGTAGAAACATGAACCCTGCGAGAAACTGATAAACGAAAAATTGACGCGTTCAAGATGTGGACTTGGCGAAAAATACTGAGAATCCCATGAACCGCGAAGCGCACAAACAACTCCATTTTAGACCAATTAAACATAGAACAACGTCTCTCGGTTACTTGTCAAAAGAGAATTATGAAATACTATGGTCATATCATAAGAAGAGAAAGAGATAGCCTTGAAAAATGTATTATAGTGGGTCCAATAGAAGGAGCAAGATCTCGTGGAAGACCGCCTCGACGATGGATAGACACAATAACAGCACTAAGCGATCAAACGCGAACCACGGCAATAAGAAACAGCCAGAACAGAAGTCGCTGGAGACAATTAACGAAGAAGAAGAAGAATTGTAGTGTTCAAATATTGCATATACATACAATAATTGACTACAAGGCTTTAGTATACTATTTATAAATAAATATATTTCATGATAATACACATACAAACACACGCATGTATATATATATATATATACATATATATGCATATGTATATATATTTATAAAAATGTTTTTGTAACCCCAACCGCTATTTTGATCTAGATACGGATTGTGTTGTTTGTGTACTGCGAAAATATGCAATAGAATGGTAATATATTAACCCTTTGCGTCACGATATATTTTAAAAACTAAATATTTTTAAATTCACCGCTTTGTTAGATATATTAGGACGCTGCAATAGCAAATATATATGTAATTTCCCTAAAAAAAATTTTTTTGCCTAGTTTAGGGTGGTAGTTTTACTGTGAAATTACTATGACGTTCAGTCAACGATTTAGGAAGGATATTAGTTAGAATTATTTGCTTACTCTACAAGGTCTTCTGTAAAACCGCAAAGTGAAAAAAATACATATAAATATACGCCTCCGCGCGCGCGCGCGCGCACACACACACACACACACATATATATATATATATATATATAGTAAATAATGAATATATCTATTTATATAATTTTGATAAATAATGAATCTCTACATTTCATAAAGCGAAAACACAGTTTCATTTAAAATTTTATCTTACGTCAAATGTGTAAAAATATCACAAAAAAACGCAAATTTAACACTTTCACGATCAATTGGATCGTAAACAAAAACACTGCTGTGCAGCAGTACAGATCTTAATGCAATTAGTTGTTTTAAATTATAATAGATGGCGTCCCTAACAAGTATACCAAGATGGTTTCGCTCAAAAACCATAATACTGTTTGCAGAACAAATTTTGAAAGGTGGTTTCACAGTGAAACCATTATGACGCAAGGGGTTAATATTAATAAATATGATATTAATAATAGATGATTTACTAACCTTTGGTTTGAATTGGTAGATAGTGTTCCGTCAATCGGTAGATTGCGTGTCCGCGTCTTTGACATTTTACTGCAGCCTGCACTTATACATATACAAGCGGCGACGCGTCAATATACTGTATCAAGTATATTGTAGACGAATAGAGGCGAGCGCAATACACATTCCCGCCTAAAAGCAACTAAAGGTATAGTATACGCGCCACGCACATACAAGCGAATTTCGAGCGGCGGCGGAGGGGACATGACGTCATGAAAGTGTCACACCGTTTACCGTTCGGTTTTACCCACAAGGCGCGCCAATAGATGTTTCACATTAAAAAAATCCGATGGATATATTTTTAGTTAGTCAGCGGCTGTTTTATCTTTTTTCACTACTACTGTTATGGTGGCATATAATAAAATAGTATTCCGCTAGTCAAAACGTGAAAACCGATTCGATACAAAAAAAACGTGGACACAAACGTGAAGACCCGATGATTAACAGTCATTACAAAAATTTCTCTGGAATAACTTCCATACCGGATTAAAGGATCTCGCTGTTATTGTGGCCCTGATAAACTGCAAGACCAGCAAACCAACGAATCGCAGGTCAACAGTAACAATAATAATACGTGCAATTTTGTCTTAATTCTGCTGAATCTTTTTATACGTGTGTGGCTATTTAATAGTGTGTTTTTCAATGGTCGACTGCTATCGAAAGATTGGTGTAAGTAAATTGTATTAATACATCACGTAAAATTCCGAATGATAAATTTTTTTTAATCCACATACATACATATGTGCATATATAAATAAAAATGTAAATGTTCGTTTGTTCGAAATAATTTATCACCGAAAGTTCTTTATCAATTGTTTTGAAATTTTGACAGAGCGTTGCCTTCGAATGCGTGCGTGTTTTTATATCGTTGTTACCTATCGGTAACACATGTAAACATAATATTACTGTGGGATTACTTTCAGTTAATATTCTGTTTGCTTTGCTACAGCGTCATCGGTTGGACGTAAAAGCAACACAGGCTATACTAACGGTGCTTCCACACCTAGAGCTAATATGTTAGCTCTCACATACTTTTACTCGATTTTACTAGATACTCCATCCTTATCCTTATCGTAACAAGTTAGCTAACACGTTAGCTTTAGGTGTGGAAGCACCATAAACGTTGCTCATGCCGAATAGTCTGTCATCGGCATTATACATGCTACTTTCCACAGCTCTGAATTTATTAAAGAAAGACCGACGCTGGAATGTACGTACTAATGACGCGCATGCAATACGTCACATAGGAATATTGAATTCTTTACAGCTTCGAAAGAAGAGACCTAGACACGTAGACAAATGAACAATAATCAATTCTGGAACGGATAATTCTTTTATATAGCGTAATCAGAATGATGGGATCACCAATTCAGGAAAAAGTATATAGACAATTAATATGCTGATAAAAGGAAAGGCGACTGTCAAAGAAAATCTTTAGATAGGAGAAGTGATCAAATAAAGGGATTGAACATTCGTTTAAAGATACATTGATGTGTGATGGATTGAAAGAATAAAGTCTAAAAACGCTAAATAGGAGGACTTGGATGGGAAGATGTTAAGATGAAGATCTGAGAAAGCAGATTATAATATAGACAGTGAGTCATTAAGTTCTACTTGAGCAGCGGAACTATTATAGGAAGAAGAGTAGACTTATATATCACCTATAAAAAAAAATAAGGAACCGGAGGGGATTGCACTTGTATTTAACACATTTAATATAAAGTGAAGTTAACCTAGTTCAAATCCCGCTGCCGCACATTAACACTTGCAAAAATTTCACTTGTGCTGGGCTAATCGTACCTTCAAACAGTTTCCTGATGCAGGACGCTAAAAAAACTTTCCTTAGGAATGGGAATGATGATAAAATAATTCCAAGAGGTAGAGTTATACCTGCGGAGAGGAAAAAATTAAAAAGATGAAGGAGAAAGGTACTGTCAGACGGGTTTTTAAGGACCAGACAAAGTTATACCGTCGAGATTTGGAGTGGGGCTAGAAGATTTGGAAAGGACAGATTTTAAATTCATAAATAATGAATGCAGAAGTTAAGAAATGTGTCGGGGATTTATACGGAGGTGGAGTTGGATACAGTTCATTAACTTTAGGAACATAAGCAAGAGCAACGGAATCTATAAAGAATTCTAGGCTATCTTTAAAAAGGTTGAGATTGGAGAGACGTTCAGAGGATGTGGATTTGAAAGCTCTAGCCATTTTCCAGATATGAGAAAGAGGGGTATTTATAGAGAATGAAGAACAGAAATTCGTTTAGGAGGACCTTTTTGAGACTTTAAGTATATGCCTAGCTCTTGCGTTTGCTCGCTTATAAGCAAGAAAGTTTTTAGTTGTAGGATCTAAACGAAAAGTCCTAAAGGTGGCATGACTATCGGTTGCATTTCTCATTCCACCAAAGAAATGAGGCTGTATTGTAGTTATTCGATGACGGGTAGGTGAAGAGAGAAAGAGCAGACGTAACGGAGTTTAAAAAGGAATTATATAGAAGTATGGGATCGGAGTCGAGTTGAGTACTAGGGCTCGACGAATCGACACAAGAACGAAACAGAGCCCAAATTGCTCTGGAGAGATTCCACCGAGCAGAATGTAGAGGTCTGAAGCAAGTCGAAGAAGAAAAATTAACAAGAGTTATTAGGATAGAAACACGGTCACTGCCGTAAGAACCCGTATAAGAGTTCTCCAGTTATAATTTAGACCAATAGTGGAAGAAGCAAAGTTCAGATCAAGAGAACTAGAAATAGATGAATTCCTGGAATAGACTGGGGAATGATCATTAAGGAGAATTAAACTATTGGAAAGGATACCATTCTCAAGGATCGAACCGTTGGAATTGTAGATTCCAGTCACCACCGATAATAAATGGTTGCGGGATGGAGTTGAAAAAAGCGGAAAGAGGGAACTGGCGTAGATCATAAATAGGGGAAACGTAGATGAAGGCAATGTTAATAGGATGCGGAAGACTAGTAGGGATAGAGATGTTGATTATATTAGGTTGGTTAGAAACAAGAGGGAGGTTTAAAGAAACATCGCGAGAGCGGAAAAGAATGTAATTTTTAACGTGGATTGTGAAACCAGCACACGGCCATTCCGATCACATCTAATTATTTTATAACCGCTAAAATTAAAGTTCGTGCCCGACCGAAGCCACGTTTCTGAGATGAAAGCAACTCTTGAATATATGTGTGAACGTTAACTGAGCACAGTACACCACTAGACGGCTAACATTTACCTTATGAATATGCAAAAGTAATTTAGAAGACGTAAAGCCAAATGATTTAAACGTAGCGATCTGTACTGAAGCACATGCGAAGAGTTCGGTAAAACGAGTTGTTCGTCCAGCGATCCGAGCGAGAAATGATTTTTTCTCATTCGCCTCTCTTTCGTCTGTATTTCAGTGTACGGTAATCGATTTTTAGAAAACGCATTTCGCTCTTTCACATTCCGCATTTCGAATTTTGTTGCTGGTTTTTCCGATGCGGGGAAAAATTGGACAAATTCGATAGATCGTTTTTTCACTTTGGCTCGATTAAATGATTAAATTCAAATAGTTCTCGGAAAATCGATGATGGAATTAAATCATTCAGCGACACACTCGTTATTAAACGGTCGCTCGGCAAGAGAATCCGTGTTAAATCGCCATAGTCGGCGGTTTCCCGGAAAAACGTGACCCCGTGATCTCTTTACATCTAGCCGACTTGGCATGTTGAACTTCACAACAGTCGATGTCTAGAGGATTCCGGTTATTATTTTTAAATCACTTTGCAAATTGCAAATAACCGGGTAAAATAGCAGCACTGGCAGTGTTCTTCTTCGACCGTTCCTTTGATGTTGCAACGCAAGGGGAGAATAAAACCGGCACGTACCGCGTTATCCAATTAAGGGTAAATCGAATGCAGAAATTCCACAATTTATCGCTTCGTCCGGTTCCCCTAATGTGATCTGCTCGAATGGACGCGAGCGACTCTCTCTTATTAATTAAAACAGCTTCCAAACATATTGTAGCGCTGATTTATGTTCCGCTAGATGTCGGAGCAGAAAGTACACGTAGGACCGAGAGCGGAGTGGAAAAATGAATGCAGTGGACGGGAAAAGTGGTGAAGTTGGAGAAAGATTAATAAGTTTACTTTGTAGACGAGTTGGAAGACAAAAATTCAGTCGAAAGTCGAAAGTTTAACGCGAAGAACGAATTTTTGAATAACGATTTTCTCCGAGTTTCACGCACGTAAACAGCGGCTTCTTCTTCACTCGATTAAAGAGACTTTCGGCGGAACGCTTGCCCCCGAAACATGTCGCTGAGTTCAAGCTTTTGATTCGGATTTACAGAAAAAGTCGGTACCCGCGCTGGTCGAATATAATTTATCACAACATTGAACGTATCAATCATTGGTCCTGTCACGGTCTGTGCGTGTTTCATCGGCAACGTGTGAGAACACCGCCCCGGGTCTGCTAAACAAGTCCGTGAATACGCGATTATAAAACACTCTATTCTTTGTCGAAAGACGCATAATTACTAGCTAACTGTTTTCATCTTCGAAATGCTAGTCTAACCTTGTTTAGTTTTCGAAATTCGGCGAGAAAATTTTCTTGAACTCTATTCGTTATCCCTCCTACAGCAAAACGCGTTTTATTATATTAAACGGTACCAAACAAGGCTTTTCAACGAAAGCAAAGGTGCGTGGTTCGTTTTATACGCCGCTCGTTATTCAAAAAGGACTACGTAAACTTCCCCGCTACTCCGGGAGACAATGGTAGCATTAATAGATTGAACATTTCGATTGAAAAAATAACGAAATGTTTAAATAATTATCCGATAATAATACATTTTTAGCTCTCATCTCTCATATTTTTTCTCAAAGTTTAACCGCCCTTACTTTACTTCTTTTTTTTTTTTTTTTTTTTTCGGTGTACAACTTTCTGCTTTAAAAGCAGCAGTTATTAGCCTAGCTTTTTGACCTCGGAATAAATGTCTGTTAGAACTGGGAATTATTTAAGTTTTCCGATATTATCGAGGAAAAATATACCAGCGGTAAACATGTTGACGAGTACTGTAACCGGAAAATTGACGAAACACATTACAAAATTGAAAAATTCAAAAAAGTAATCGTGCGATTGTGAGACCATTCAAATCCCGATTTCTAAAAGTTGTTTTTAATTTTTAACGTTAGATTCGTACTTTTAGCCCCTGCTACATATTGAATCCAGCTTACCTACAGCACACGCATAGCTCACGCACGGCCCATGCGGATTTTATTCTGTAAAATATATTTTTAAATGGACTGCCACATATTGTACCCGAGCCACATAGCCTACGGCCGCGCGTGGGTTGTCCGTGCGAAAAACACAGTTTTCACGGGTCGCGTAGGTTGGTTTAAACTTTTTAGCTGTTCGAAAATGTTGATTCATTCGTTATGTTTCGCATGCTACAAAAACGTGAGAGCGTAGGCTAGGCGTGTGGGCTGGATTTAATATGCGGTATTTGCAAAAAATCTTGCGGATAGGGTATGTGTGTGCTATACGTGGGCTGGGTTTTTGTGGAAGTTCTTTCGGAATCTGGATCGAAACCGTTATAATTATTTATATTGTACAAATCATATTATCGACTCTTGAAAACCATCATCATCGATACTATATACTGTGACCTTAATCTAATACTCGTCCTTATAACACCACGTTGGGATCTTTACACAATGTTCACAACAAAACTGTAGTTTCTCGAAATATTTCTATCAGGCACAGTACAAATTCCTGACGCCAGAAATGATTGAATCAAAATTGTCAATTGTACATGATACCTTTCGGATTATAAAAATAGATGTAAACAAGTGCAAAAACTGGTCGGTGGAGCTGAAAAAAAAAACAATATACCTCGATATTAAACAAAAATGTAAACATGACAGGAAAAAAAAAATTATTGGAGAGTGATTAAAAATTTATCGAGGAATACACGAACCGGCAAACAATTAACGACATGAAACTCTGTAGAGGGTGGTAATTATAAAATCGATAGTATTTATTATAATTCATTTTTAAATGCGGTTTCAGATCTCATTAGAGATCAACGTTTTTCGGCACCGAACTTATTATTAGCAACACTTTGTTTCTCGATTTCGTTGGTTTAATAGAATTTCACGCGTTGATGCCGTTACCTAATAATTCGTTCTTCATTCCCGATGGTTTGTGTCTGCACTATTAATAAAAGAAAACTGTATATTCCCGGTCAAAACTAATTATTTAACGAATCCGTTATTAGTGGAAAATTCCGGTATATCTTAAAAATTGGAATGATTAGCCCAGTGTTTAAAAGCGGGGATAAATGTGTGTCTAATTATGGACTAATATATGTATTTTACCTGGTATTTAAAAAAATTTCGAAAATTACATTAAAGTTAATATTAAGATTAAAATATGTTAAATTTCTTACACAATAAAAATTTTCCTATCGACAATCAATACGGATTCTTGGGAGGGAAGGGTACCGATTTGGCTCCGTTAAAACCACCATATATATATATAACTGACAGCAAAGATTGCGGAAAATTCTGTTTAGTTACCTTGATCTTTGCGAGGTATTCGACATAACTGATCGGCAAAATTATATTCATCTGGTTTTCGAGGGGAAGATATATATGGCCGATTTAAATCGCATCTATTTCGAAGAAAATCTCAAAATAAAAACTAGTAAAATGCAGGATGATTACGTTTTATACCCAATACTAATAAGTGCATTGCAGCGATTTTGAATCGGATCTGATTTTTAATGTGTATAAATGATTTGTTTGCGTTGCACGAAATAAACGCAGTGAATTGACGAACATTATTATTTTAACGAAAACCAAAAACGTATTTTTATATAAATCAATTAACACGAATATTTTCATTTTAACGGAAACCAAAAACGTATTTTTATTATATAATTCATATCGAATAGAACAAAATACATAACTTAACCAAAAAAACAAATGTAATTCCAAAGCGAGGAAAGAATAATAATAATATCATAGCGCAGAAATAATTGTTACCTGCTCATGCAGCGCCATATACTTTAGTCGCGTTACACTCCCGCTCCTGAAGAGTCATCACTTCACAGGTAAACGCAGCAACTTCGTAATAGCTTGATGAAAGACTCCGGACGAAGTCTGCACGTTGACCTTGCGTACTGAGTTATCCGGATAAACGGTTACAACTAGAGCTATAAGTCTTCTTGAGGGTGTCGCAATTCTCTTTACGATGGAGAACGATGTTGCCAATCTTTACGTTTTGGCTCGAAAATCGACATTTATTACGAGTATGAAGCTGAGCGAGGTAAGAATTAACGAAATTCCTCCGAAACGACTGAATTATATTACGGAGTAATTGGTAACGACGAGTTAGGTTGATTTTGTAATCGCTATCCAACGGAACTTTGTGCAACGTTATACCAATTAGAAAATGAGACGGCGTTAAAGGTACGTCCCCGGTCTTGAATCGACAAAGTGAACGTGAATTCAATATGGATTCTATCTTTGCAAAAACGGTATCGTATTCGTCGTAGCTGAAGATTTGCACGCCTACTGCATTTCGTAATAGCGATTTTCCAGATTTTATCGCCGCCTCCCGCCCAAAAGCTTCCGAAATGAGGACTCCTGGAATGGATTAAAGTCCATTTCAACGGATTTGCTTGCTGTGTATTCGACGATCTCGCGGTTCGAAATAACGTTTCTGGCTTCTATTAGGTCTGTACCATTATCGGAATAAATCCTCCTCAGCAAACCTCACTACGAGAGAAAAATCGATCCAGAGCCGCCAAAAAGGAATCGGTCGTCAAGTCCGGAACGACCTCGACATGTAAAATGCTTTGATGGAAAAGCAAACAAAAAATGCCGAATACAATTTTCCGATTTTGGTAGAACGATGGTTAGTTCATTTCACTACACTACACCTACATTATTAAACCAGTCGAGTAACTAACGTTCGCTTTGGCGGTTAACTAGCCATTACTTGATAACAAGTCGTAGCTCTAATTTAAAAAAAAATGAATTCAATTAAAGATGATTTTTTTTAACAATTTGACCGATTCCGCCAATGATCAAACAAATTTGCTCTGACCAAATTGCATATAATCGATCTTGACGCATGAAAATATAATTCGTCCAAGTGCGAAACATATAGGTCTACACCAATACTTTGCTATACGGCCCCTCTTTTTACGGGTTTTCGCTATAACGGTTTCTTTGAATTATGGCAATTTTTCGTTTTACGTCCCTAATATTTCGCTATACGGCCAAAAAAAAAAAAAAAAAAGAAAGAGGTATGTATATTTTTTCGTGCGTTGTCGGTTAAATAAGAAAAAAAGTGAAAAGAAAACAAAGTAGTTTTTTACCACCTTGTGTCGGTTCATCTCTTAGATCAGATTAGAACTTTACATATTTCTTTAGATTTAATGTCACTGAATAATTTTATACGATACGAATTTAATTTAGATATATAATGAATTTGAATTAATTATTTTTGCTTTAAATTTTTGTTTTGTTGTTGAATGTTTTTTTTTGTTTTTTTAAATTTTAATTGATAATGAATAATCACGAATTTAATTTACGAATAATGAATTCGATTTAATTTTTATTTGTTTTCGAATTTCTGTTATTTTATGTTATACATATATGTATATGATTGTACAATGAAATAAAAAAAGCTTTTTAAATCATAAACTTGATTATTTTATAAAAAATTGGAACTGAATGAATTTATATTAAAACATTTGATTTCATATACGGCTTTTCGCTTTACGGCCAATTTTACCAGAACATTATATGAATAGTTCGATAAACTTAAACGACCCTTTACGCGCAATATACCTTTCTCGGAAAAAAATGGATATAACGATTTCGACTTAATCGGCAAATTATTTGCTAACGCTTCTATTTCTTCAGCGAAGTATATACATTGCAAAACCCAGATTAAAACACGATGAGCATTTATCAGCGAGTCCACTGACAGTGGTCCATTCTTCCAGTCAGATTTTTTGCATTTTGTATTTTTCGCGAATCTGAGTAAATAGGCAGTAATTCTCAAAAGCCTACAACACGACGAGCAGCGACCCGAATAATCGGAAACGGCAACTTCATCAAACTTTTTTTTTTTCGTAATTACGTGTTTGTGCGATGAATGAGGGTTTAATTAGATCTGATAAGTTGTTAATGTCAAGTACAAAAGTTAGAGAATCCCATACCGGGCCATTTACCCATTTGCGATAATGCGAGTCTAATACAGCTCTTTCACTCTAATACCTCCTGTACCGAGGTCTGCCGAATTCTCGTTTATATTTATCTGCGACCAAGATGACTTCGGTAATTCAGACTATTATATAATTTACCCGATTATGAACGAATATCTTAACGTTTTCCGACTTTATCCGCTACAACAGAATCGTGGAATCACAAAAGACGAACACATTTACAATGTCAATTTTAAGTATACGATTAACGCGACTCATTAATTTTGTTAATAATGCCGCTCCTAATAGCTCCAATCTAGCAATCGTCGTCGATTTAATTGGCGCGACTTTCGTTTTTGCATATATCAGTGCGGACGATATAGTTAAATTCGCATCGATAGTTTTTAAATAGACGCATGCCCAACACGTGTTAGAGCTTGCGTAACAAAAATCAATAAGATCCATTTTTACAATAGGCACGCGACATTACGAGCTTCCGAAGGAGCGGTAATTCGGAGTAATAAGCGTAAAATGAATGTTGAAGATGAGATGGTATCATCCCACTTCAATGAGCTCTTGCATGAAAATTTTCGACAGCACCGTAATAGGAGAAATTAATCCCAATGGATCAAATGTACGAGCGATGTTAAAAATTGCCGCCTGGTCAACGGTTTATCATCAACGAAAATTTTTCGAACGCTTATGCCAATAAAATCATTCTTCGACTGCCATTGCAACCCAAGCACAGATACGATTTCGGGCGCATTAAATGCGATTATTTCCGTTTTATCGACATTATGCGGAGTGATCGGTTCGAGTAATTGCCGTGAGTTCGATGCATTTTAGTTAACGGTAAATACGCTCTCATTAATGAGTCGTATATTACTTGTTGCTTCCTTATCATCTCGTCAACCGTCTCGGTTCCTGTCAATAGATCGTCCATGTAGAATTTCGATCGAATTACGATTTCCGCGAGGCATTTCGTCGCTAGGAATGACGCGGGAACAGTTCTATAAGTTAGAGATTTTAAGCGGTAATGACTAGCCTGGTCGTTCTCTTGGTTTCTCCATAATGTACGCTGCATATCGCGACCTTTCGGTTCAACAAAAATACATCGGTACATCTTTGCTATGCCAGTCGTAAAAGCTATTTTGTAATTTCGAAACGCTATTAAAATGTCGAACAATTCCGGTTGAATTACCATTAACGCTTCGCCGATGCGTTAAATGCTACTCGTAATTTTGTCGTCGTGCTAAATGGGCGTAGTACCGCGTGGTGCGGTAAGTAGTAATGCGGCCAGACACTATGCTGCTCAAACGGAACAATTTCCACGTGGCCCAAGGTATAATACTCGTTCGTGAAATCGCGGTACAACTTTCGTATTTTGGGATCATCGTTTTTGTCGGCGCGTTTTAAAAGGTTTCTTATAAGTGTTGACGAGCATATTACGATCGATTTTGAAAGGCAACGACGAAACTAGAAATGACCATCAGGTAGCTTGACAACGCTGTCCTCGAAATGTTGAATGCATTTCTCATGATTAACTTACTTGGCTCAACAGACTCGATTTCGCAAAATTTTTCGATTTGCATAATCAAATGACAATATTTCGATGGCTGAGTATGAACTGTGAATGGACCAGAGATGATGACCCATCGAAATTATGATTTTTCGAAACACGTTTCATCGATAAAGGTTTTCTCTCCGAGCAAGCATAAATTAACAAATTCAACTCCGATTACCAAAAATCAACTTTCTCGGATTCTAAGCTTGAGTTAGCTAGCGAGAAGACACTCATATTCGCCGTTGTCGATGATAAGGATATCTTATTAACGCGGTATGGGATTTTAGGTATAACATCCGCGTCAAGAACGATGCGGAAATTATTCAACCGGAATCTGCCGGTTAACTGAGACGAATATTCCGATTGCGTGGCATCTCCGCTAACGGATGAATAATATATTTTTACCGGAATTCTATTTTTCGGAATAAATGCTTCCGAAACGAGATTAGCTTCCGAGCAAGCGTCAAGAAGTACTCGGGCCTGTTCGTGAATCAACTATTACGTGTATACACAGCGTTTGGTAGCAAAAAAAATTTCGATCTGCTCACCGTCGTCAAGGCAGTCTTCGTTTGTTCTAGTTTAAATTGTTCATCCTCCTTTTGTCGACTACCATTGCCCGAATCTTGCTTTGAATCTTCTCGATGCAGTATCGTACTGTGCGCCCTCTTGTATTTCTTACATTTTTGCGCTCTACACTCACTCGTTTCATGTGACGGCTTTAAGCACTTGGTACAAAGTTAAACCTTCTTAACCGCAACGAATCGATCGGCTTCACATTTCGCCAACAATTTTTCGCAAAATCTGATGATATGATTACCAGAGCAAATCGGACATCTCAGTTTCGATGAAGATGCAATAAAAGTCGACCTCTTATTTGATTTATCGTGTGTTTTACTTGTGGAAAATTTAATTATCGATTTTTCCCATTTCTTCGACTGCCGCTCGAACTTCGGATTCACACGTTCTACATACGACTGAGATGCCATCTGGTTCATAAACTGCATGGTACGAAGAAACTCGTGCAGCTTTTCGATAGCGTCGTGTGTGTCGTAGCCTCTTTATTTGATCTCGCGCATTCGCCTAGGACCGACCGCTCCAGCTTCGTAGCGATAAGAAAGCAGACAAAGGTCGAGAAGGTATTTTCTGTCGGATCTAGCCTGCGGCTTTTCAGTCTGCGCAGGATCGAGTTTTGCTTGATAAGGGATTCGCGTATTTCACATTCATTTTGAATTTGTTCTAAATCATACGAATCTTTAAAATGCGCGCTTAAGATAATTCGTTTATTGTCGTAAGTTAACCTCGGCACAAGCTTCGGAATAAGCGGTCTCTGTCAAAATTGTTCGCCTCGTCTTCCAACGCCATTTTTAAATAATGAAGTTTTTTAAGCGGATCAAATTGCTCATTCAAAAGTAGCCCATGTTTTCAAAAAGGGAACACCCCCCATTAAATTTTCGAGGATCGCCGTCAAATTTCGGTACGGTTACTTCCGGAAGTTTAATATTACAAAACGCACTTTTGCCATTCGAAACCGGTGATAATAACGAAGATGCTAAAATTTCGCTTTCTAACCGAGATAAATTTTGCCATAAATTTATTATAATCGGACATTGTTTCAATTTCCATTCGATCGCTATCCTCACCACTGTTTCCTTTAAATGCATCGCTCTCTTTTTTAGCGTTAATTACTACTTCTAATGAAAGTTTGCGGAAGCCGTTCAAAAGTTCGTTAAAATCAGTGATTTTCGAACGTAATTGTGTAACAGTTTCTTCATTCGGTTGTTTCTTCGAACCTTCCTGGATACAATACTAGTTAGTAACTCTAGCAACGAGCGTTTATCCGCGCGTTTTTGTCTTTGCAATTATCTTATATATTAAACTTAGCATTCATCATCTCGGTTATAAAATGAATTATTAATTAACGATTAATTGAAACAGAAGAAAATATTAAAAAACTTAACTCGTGATTTTCCAGTTGACACGAATATTAGCGCTTATTGCCCGGTTGTATTATCTTGTCGACTGCTTTAAACTAACTCGATACAACGCGGTGTCATTTAAATTTTAAAAAAACGATATAGAGCTGTAATATTATTCGAATTTCCGTGGATTGTAGTTAAAATAATGGAACTGATAAACACGAAACCGAATCGTTTTAATAATTAATATAACGAATTTACAAATTTGCGAAGTAAATCAACAGCACGGTTGTAACTTACGAATTGCCGGTTAAATTAGCCGGCCTAGAGGACTATTGTTTTTGTTGTACGAAATAAACGCAATGAATCAAGGAACATTTTTAATTTAACGAAAACCAAACGACTTTTTATTAGTATAATTCATATCGAATAGAACAAAAAACATAACTTAACCAAAAAACAAAAGTTAATTCCATAACGAAGAAAGAATAGTAATAATATCATAGAGCAGAAATAATTGTTACCAACAACGCGACTTGCAGCGCCCACATACTTTATTCGCTTTACATGATTTGTGTAACGTAAAAGTTGTTTTACGTGTACAAATGACGCAGTAATCAGTTCATCTTACATTCAGATATTACAAAATTTGATTCAAAATTATGTGTAAACTTTTTGTTAGACGGATTTTACAGCATTACGTATTTGGGTTTAAAGCCATACTGCAGATTAATATGAAATAAACTGATCACTTAGCTAGAGATAATAAATGCTTAAGAAATCGAAATTATATTCTACATGAGAATCGATTTACAACGATTGTACCTGTATCAAACGGTTCTTACATTTAGATTAGTTCATTAGGGAAATGTAACGAAATTTAATACAGCTAAATTATTTGTAAACCAGAGTACTTAAACTTATGAATATATGTAGTTCTCGCAATATTATTATTGTAATAAAAAAAAAAAAAAAAAAACAAAAAAAAATTTTAATGCTATTTTTATTTAAGTACATCAATAAATTCGTTTTTTCTTTCTTTTTTTTTCTTTTTTATTATGAAAGATTAAAATTAGTAAATATCATTCTAGAATTCAGGTACTTTATACGGCTCCCATACTGTACAAACTTTTATCGAACTGTATACTTTAAAATCTTGAAAACTACAAAAATAGAAGCGGCAAATGCTTATTATATTATTTTGGTAATAATTTTTCAGATGTATAAATTATAGCAGATTCGCTTCTTTTTCCCTTTTTTTTTTTTCGACTTCCTTGTGCATAGCAAACGAAGCATTGTAATCATGAAAAGTTTTCATTCCCTACATATAGATGATAAAAGCAAGTACTGTATTTTCGGAGTATTTTGAGTTTTACTTTTAAGTCGCTTTTTGTGTGGCATGTGTGTACGTATAGGTATGCATGCATATATCACGCTTTACTCAAAAATAACCAGTAACAAAAAGTTGAAACTTTCAATTTAGAACTTTTTTGACATGTAGTTGTGCATCCTTTCTTCTTGGTTAAAATTGGTTGAGCCAAAGGAAAACTTCTCTCGGAGAGTTTTGTGGACTTTTTTTCATAACTCAAACACAGGTAGCAGTAGAAAGTCGAATCGGGATTGCTTTAACATTTATTTATTACGCACTCTTTTTAATCTTTAATAGTCGGACGAGGAAGTCATGTGTTGCCCACATTAGATTTTTTTTGTTTTTGAATCGTAAATAAATCTGTAGGTATAAATTAAATGGAATGTATAAACAAGCTTGTGCGTTTTATATTTAAGTTATCGATCACATGTCTAATATAATCTGAAGACGGTAACCGCAAATGTGAGTGTACGTATAATATCCATGTAGATATAATTTGTACCTCGATGCATATAACATATAAGATTGAGCACGTATAATGTGTTCGTTATGCGTTTATTTATCTACTTACTTATTTACTATTCTTTTTTTATTTACACCTGCTACGTCGTGGATTTTGAAAGGTCCACGGTGATTTTTTATTTTTTTAATAATAGTTAAATTCAGCGGAATAGACCTTTTAGAAAAATAAATTTACCGGCTAACCTTTAGATGCAATTCAGTAAACCAACGCGACCATCCTATAACGGAAATCGTCAAACCCACCCATAAGAACTGAAATAGTTCTTATAAATACACAAAAATCTGAAAAAATCAAAAATTTAAAATAAATATTGATGATTTTCTAAGAAAGAAGAAAAAATATGCTCCATATTTTTAGGTACTTTATTAATACTTGATGCAACATTTTTTATTACGAGTAGGTATAATTAATAACATATGTAATTTTTATTAATGTTCATATACGGGGGGTAATTCATTTATGTAAACTATTAATATATAAATATCAGTATGATGGAAATTATTAATAGTATGAATATTAGTCAAAAATGTATTGTTATTTATAAAATAAATATGCGAAGAACCCCCCCCCCACACACACACACACCTTCCCACACATAATTATGAACACGAGTCTGCTCCAGCAGACCACCCTTGTTATTGTAATTTTACCGCTGTAACCGCTGGTCAACAAATGCATCTTGAGCAATAGTGAAAAACCAAAAACAAAAGAACTGCAATATGACATGGCCGCAGAACAATCGTTGGAATTTGATATTTCTTGATTATGTAAATCGAACTACAGAGACATTACGCAGAAATTACAATTGTATAATTTATTATTAACATTATATAATCGTAATTTCTATGTAGTGTTATTGTAGTTCGATTTACATATGTAATATAGAAATGCTACTTTGCTTCATATGTTCAACGTGATTTCTCAATTAATTCGACGGTTAGTTATTTCTTCGATGTCGCACGCAGTAGCTGTTCGATTAATTCGATTTTACTTGCATCGTCTGAAAATCGACTAAAATACGTAGAAGATTTACAGATAATTTCAATTTAAGAACTGAAGAATACCGAAGGAATGCACTCTATTTAATGAGAAAATATACATCGACAGATTTTAAGGGAATTGACAAAAACAATTTCACCAGATTGCGCAATACTCGAAGAATAGAAAAAATTACAGAGTAACTCTATTCGCATGCCCGCAACTTGGTCATCGAAGAAATTGAAGAAATTTTACAGCAACGAATCTAAAGAAGATCTTACAAAAGCACACTTTTAAGTTGCGTCAGAAAAATGGTCAAAGGAAGTAATGTTACGGAAAATTGGCTGGACAAAAAAATAAATGTTAAACAATAATCAGTTTGGTTTCGAACTTTCCTGTTCAGCGCAAATGGCTATGTTGGCTTTATGATATATCTATTCTCTATGTATTTATATATATATCTGTATATGTAGGTGAATACATCCTGTTTGTTAAAATGGTATAATAAAATAAACTTTAATAACAAACAATATAGATCAATAAATTAGATAAATACCTATTTAGAAACGTTTTCGGGCATAACCCATCATCAGCTAACACTTACTTAAAGGAAACTTAAAACATACTGAAGTGAATATAGGGAATACATGTGTATATATAGTAGATGTAAAGAGGAATAAACATGGCAGGTATAAAAATCTATAGGTTGAAAATGCTAATAATTAATATAAAATATAAAATAAAACAAGAAGACAAAAAGTTAAATTTTTATATTAAACAGTGGATTATTATTATTAGGTGTTTGGTCATTTAAAATATTATTTTTATATTTATTTATATAATAATTTTCTGCAATGTTCATATTATTACCTTTGTGATAAGTGGCCAGGATGGTTACAGTATTTTCTATTGAATTAGGTTTATGTTTATTTTTAATTAGATGTTCTGCATAGGTTGATTTTTCTATTTCATTATTATTAAATGCTTTTATATGTTCTTTATATCTGCAATTGATTTTTCGCCCTGTTTGACCAATGTATGATTTCTCACAATCAGTACAATTTATTTTATATATACCGCTATTTTTGTAAATATTATTATTTTTTAAATTTAAGGTGTTTATTTTATATTTTAAATTATTTTTAGTTTTGAATGCTACATTTAAACCTTGTTTTTTGAATAAATTGGTTAATTTGTATATGTTATTGTTTATAAATGTGAATGTTATCCATCCTTTATTGTTAGTAGCATTATTGACTCTTAATTTTTGTATATATTTTGATTTTGATTTTATTTTGTGAATTAGTTTATCTATTATTTGTTCGTCATAACCATTATTTCTTGCCAAAGTCTTTAATATATTAATTTCTATTTGTTTTTTATTTATATTCATGGGTGTAGTTAATAATCTATTTATTGCAGTCATGAAGTAAGCATATTTATGTTGGTTTGGGTGATTTGATGTTTTATGAATTATATGTATTATCAGTGGTGGATTGTTTTCTATAAATATTATATGTTAACTTATCATTTGATTTTATTATTGTTATATCTAAGAAATTTATTTTGTTATTTTCTTCTTTTTCCATAGTATAATGAATATTTTTGTGAATTTTATTTAAATCATTTAGAATGTCATTTTCGGTATTACTACTATTTTCATCAAAAATTAGTAGTGTATCATCTACATATCTAATATAAGATTTAATATTGTGTTTTTGTATTATATTTTCCATGTATATTTCTTCTAAATTTTGTAGAAAGATTTCGCTTAAAATACCTGACAAAGGTGAGCCCATAGCTAATCCATTATTTTGTATATACATGGAGTTATTAAAATTAAAGTAATTTTGCTCTGTAACAGTTTTAATTATTTGGATTAATTGATTACAAAAAATATTATTCTTTAACTTATTTACAGATTTTTTAATTATATCTATGGTTTCATTTATAGGTATATTTGTATAAAGGTTTGTTATATCATAAGAAATTAATTTAGTTTTGTTATTAATTTTTATATTTTTTAATTTATCAAAAACATCCAATCGGTTTCTAATAGTATATTTATTATAAATTGATATATTAGTTTTTAATATTTTAGTTATTAATTTTGAGATTTTATAAGAAGGTGCACTAGTATAATTTATTAGTGGTCTTATAGGAGCATTATTTTTATGTATTTTTATTAAAGGGTTAAGAGTTGGTGCTTTTGGGTTCATATTTATTAAATATTTAGCTTCATTATTATTTATTATTATATCAGATTCTTTTATTATTTTCCTTATTTTTATTTGATATTTATTAGTGGGGTCTGTTTTTATTAATTGTATATTATTTTCTTACAATAACATATACAAATTAACCAATTTATTCAAAAAACAAGGTTTAAATGTAGCATTCAAAACTAAAAATAATTTAAAATATAAAATAAACACCTTAAATTTAAAAAATAATAATATTTACAAAAATAGCGGTATATATAAAATAAATTGTACTGATTGTGAGAAATCATACATTGGTCAAACAGGGCGAAAAATCAATTGCAGATATAAAGAACATATAAAAGCATTTAATAATAATGAAATAGAAAAATCAACCTATGCAGAACATCTAATTAAAAATAAACATAAACCTAATTCAATAGAAAATACTGTAACCATCCTGGCCACTTATCACAAAGGTAATAATATGAACATTGCAGAAAATTATTATATAAATAAATATAAAAATAATATTTTAAATGACCAAACACCTAATAATAATAATCCACTGTTTAATATAAAAATTTAACTTTTTGTCTTCTTGTTTTATTTTATATTTTATATTAATTATTAGCATTTTCAACCTATAGATTTTTATACCTGCCATGTTTATTCCTCTTTACATCTACTATATATACACATGTATTCCCTATATTCACTTCAGTATGTTTTAAGTTTCCTTTAAGTAAGTGTTAGCTGATGATGGGTTATGCCCGAAAACGTTTCTAAATAGGTATTTATCTAATTTATTGATCTATATTGTTTGTTATTAAAGTTTATTTTATTATATCTGTATATGTATATATATGTTTATAAATGAATGTTTGTATGTTTGTCCCGTATAGTTCCTGTACCGCTGGACGGATCTGGCTAAAATTTTCAAAGTGTATTTGTGTTATCCAGATGAAGGTATTGAGGTGCGACTCGGTTTTCTACTTCTTCTCCTTTACGAAATATGAGATTTTAAGTAGTTGAGATGCGAGCAGCGGTACAAAAATGTTTTCGAGACGAGTAAAAAACAAGTTCAGTCAAGCATGAGGTTTCATGCGCTGAGGATTCCATATGTTAAGTTAAAGATAACCATAATATTTATATTCACATAATACTAAATTCAAAACAACAATAATTCCAAAACAGATATTTTTAGTCCAGTTCTTTTTCACACATCACGCAATGTCATCATATTGTACTGCAAAAAAAAATAAATTCTAATAAATAAACGCTATTTAGTACTAGATTTTTGGAAGGATTAGTGATCAATAAATATTTAAAAATTTGTAAGTGTACTTGTTTGTTTTCCGAACTTCTATATAGTTATATTTGAATACTATTACTTAAACCACCTTCCTTGTTTGTCACTATTTATTAGATTACGATTTTTAAATAAAATTTATTTAGATATATACACAAAATTTTAAATAAACTACGCAAACATGCCAGAATGAGCATATTTTCAACCCCATTCGAAATTTATAGCTATAATATTCGCGATCCAAACAGGAGGCTACATATTAGTTTTCGCGCTTTTGAACTTTTCGGCAAATTCGAAAGTTTGGTTAAGAAAACGAAATACGGTTTCGTTCCCGACAAATACTAATCTTTCAAACGATATATCACATGCCCGGGAAAAAAAATATTTTTTCAAAAATTTCGAGCTTTCGGTGCCCCGAAGGTCCAGTTTTCAAGTTGCAAATCCGGATATTCCAAACTAAAGAAATATACGGAGATGCGCGAATTTTAAACCGCGTTTAAAATTTTCAGCCGTAATACTCGCGCCGCTAGAGGGGGAAAACTTCATTTTTCACGCTTTTTTGAACTTTACGGCAACTTTGAAAGTATCGTTTAAGAAATAAAATACGGTTTCGTTCCCGACAGATAGCGATCTTTCCAACGATATATCACATGCCCGGGGGAAAAAAATATTTTTTCCAAAATTTCGAGCTTTCGGTGCCCCGAAGGTTCAGTTTTAAAGTTGAAAATCCGGATGATCCAAACTAGAGAAGTATACGGGGATGCGCATTTTTTTAACCGCGTTTAAAATTTTCAGCTTTAATATTCGCATCGCTAAGCGGGAGGACATGCCATTTTTCGCGCTTTTTTGAACTTTACGGCAATTTTGGAAGTTTCGTTAAGGAAATGAAATACTGTTTCGTTCCGGACAAATAGCGGCCTTTCCAACAATATATCACATGCTTGGGGAAAAAAATATTTTTTTCCAAAATTTTGAGCTTTCAGCGCCTCGGGGGTCTCATTCTAAAGCTGGAGAGCCGGATGTTTCAAACTAGAGAAATATACGTGGATTCGCATATTTTTATTTTGTTCCAAATGTATAGCTATAATACTCACGTCGCAAGAGGGGGCTACAAATTAGAGCTCGCGCTTTTTTGGACTTTTCAGCAGCTTTGAAAGTTTTGTTAAGAAAATGAAATACGGGTTCGATCTCGACAATTAGCGATCTTTCTAATGATATATCGCAAGCCCGGGAAAATTTTTTTTTTTTTTTGAAAACTTCAAGCTTTTGGCGCCCGGAGAGTCTAATTATAAAGCTGGAAATTTCGATGTTCAAAACTAGAGAAATATACGTGGAGTCGCATATTTTAAAGCGTGTTCGAAATTTTTAGCTATAATATTCGCGGCGCTAGGGCGGGGAGACACGTCATTTTTCGCGCTTTTTTGAACTTTACGGCAACTTGGAAAGTTTTTTTAAGGGCATGAAATACGGTTTCCTTCTCGACAGATAGCAATCTTTCCAACGATATATCACATGCCCGGGAAAAAAAATATTTTTTTCCAAAATTTCGTGCTTTCGGCGCCCCGAAGGTCCAGGTTTAAAGTTGGAAGGCCGGGTGTTCCAAACTAGAGAAATATACGGGGATGCGCGTATTTTTAGCCGCGTTCAAAATTTTTAACTACAATACTCGCGGCGCTAGGGGGGGGACACGTCATTTTTTGCGGTTTTTTGAACTTTTGGGCAACTTTACATAACTTTTGTAACGTAATTTTTTGATTTTATGAAAGTACTCCTGCATTGTAGTTTATATTTTGAATTTCACCGTTATAAGTTTATCTAGTGACGAGTTATGATTTTTTAAGTGATTTTTGAGGTCGTTTTATGTACCATATTATATATTCTTGACGGTTTTTTGGGTTTTTTGCCGCCCAGGGCAATCGGTCATCTTCAAGTTATATATCGTTTTAAAGAGAATTTTAATTGTGATTTATGTTCCAAATTTGAAGTTTATAAGTCAAGCTGTTCGTGAGTTATTGATTTTTATTTGATATTTTTGTCATTTGTGTACCATCTTATTAGGATTCCGTAAGTTATTACGGAATCCTAAAAAAAAAAATTATAAAATTTTAAATAAAATGATATGGTAAATAGAAGTTAAACTTAAAAATTTAAATAAAATGATTATTATGGTAAACGATAAACTCTAGACAACATTTTATTAACTTCTGGCGTAAGTCCGCGCTCCGCTACCTCACTTTTTACGTTATTGAAATCATCAAATCCCCGTGACATGATCTAAATATGCAAGTCGTGCTCCTAGCCTAACTGCTGCGCACTCATTGCGGATAGTTTAAAAAAAGTAGTGTTTTCTTTTATTCCTACAACAGAACTTTTAATATTTGCTACCGGGAATATTATTTACTTATACTCAAGTTTGAAATATTACTTAACTACCGTAGTCTGCTGTTGTGGTAATAAAAATTAATTTTAATAAAATACTCGAGAACAAGGGGTTGAAATATACGAGTATGAATGAAGAAGATGTTCTCTTGAATTTGTATAATTATGAGAGATCACCCTGTGAATAACTCAGCCCCTCCTTCAAAATAATGGCTGTGTGTACTGTTTAGTTGAGCGAAACTTTTTCTTAGATCACGACGGAAGGGTTATAGAAAGATCGATAATTTTCAGCTAAACGTGAAACGGGAAGACCATTTTTTGTTTAACGGTGATAAACGTGTTCGACCGAAAAGAGAAAAAATCTTTACATAAATATAATTACAGATAAAACGAAATTTTTTTTATTAATTTTCAAGTGTAGATTTAAAATGGTATTAATACATAGAGATGAAGCCGTGGATAATATCTAATATTGGCCAAATGGCTCTTCGCCAGGCCAAAAAAAACCAATAAAACATCTATTATATATATATATATATATATATGTATATATGACTGAACTAACTTTAAAAATGTTGTATACCGCTGTAATTATTACTCCTTTAATAAACATTCTGGAATAATTTAAATATAAAAAACACGTAAAATTAATTCAAGGATTGGATTAGATTTAATCTAACATTCTAACATACGCAATTTCCATTACTAATTACAATAATACCATGTACGATTTTGTAAATAATGTAAGTAATTTATTATTACTGGATTTCGAAGATTATTATGTCTCCGTAGTAAGTTACATTAATTAAAGTCTAGAAATGTTATTACTGAGCTTAACTTAACTTGCCGAGTGCCTTAGGATTCGATTATATATCGTAATTCACAGGTAATAGATCGAAATTCTTTTTGCAATCTATATAATTACGACGCAGAATTTGCGAGTTTCGCTGATGGCTTACGCTCCGTTAAATCGAAGAAGCCCGCAAAGCTCAGAGTTACACGCAAAACTCTTTGAAAAAAAACTTTTTGCGGCATTTCCGCTTTGAATTTTCAATTGAAAAGACGCTATGATAGTGTAATCAATAGCAAGTCACTGAAGTAATTGAAATATGTAAATACAGATAAAACTATTCCTATTTGGATTTAACGATAGACCCCCTAGTCGGTTTATCATCTTGAAGAATGGAGAGCAGAGTTGTCGGTAAATTACTTATGATTCTATGGTGAGCGTACAAGGGACATTCAGTGAAAAAATGATTAACTGTTATTTGAGTATGACAGGTGCTACATATTGGTTGAGGAAGGTTTTGAAAGAGGTGACCGTGTGTTAGGATAGTTTGGCCTATACGCAGTCTACAAATAATGGTTTGATGTCTACGTTGGCGAAGTTGGACTGCCCATAGTTTCATCGTCGGTTTGACTGCTCGTAGCTTCACCGTGGTCGGAGTGTTCCACCATTGTTGCTGCCCTTGCTTGTCGAGGGTTGCCTTGACACGTTCCGTAAAGTCCCTTTGCGGTACTGGTATTAGTGGACATGCATCATCTTCGCCGCCTCTTTCGCTGCCTGGTCTGCTACTTGATTTCCGATTATTCCAGAATGACTCGGTATCCATGTGGAATTGATCTGAGTGCTTGGTGTGTTCTGTAGGATTTTAACTATGCTCTTGGCTATCGGATGTTGCGTTCTTTTCCGAGTATTTTGAATGCTTGTGATAGCTGCCAAAGAATCCGAACAGATCAGTACTTTTAGAAGGTTTTTTGAAATAGTTTCTGGGTGGCCAATAATCAACTGTATAGCTTCGCCGATAATGTTGAGTTAAAATTAAATCTATTACAAATCGAATCCAAAAAAAAAAAAACAACTATATATACCCCACATACACACCCATATATATATATATTTATATATATATATGTATATATATATAACTCGACCATTTTGGCCTCGCAAGGAGCTACCCCTCCTGCTTTCATTTCTGTCTCTTTCTCTTCTATACTTTGTATAAAATGATCAAAATTTACAATGTAATTTTTACAGACATCAACACGAAAAAAATAACATAATCACAAAAATCCTATCTTAATATTTAACTTTCATTATATAAAATTAAGATATTTTTTCGTTACATATTTTGTTACATAAAATTGTGACATTTTTTAAATAACCATAACAAAAATCCTATAAAATATAACAAACGTTACATAAAATTGGCACATCTTTTTGGGCCTTTTTTTCTAATGGGGGGTAGCCTAAGAATTACATTGTAATTAATATATATTAAAGCAGAATCGTAATATATAAGGCGTTAATTGAGCAATTTTTATCCGTTGTTCAAGCACATACGCATTAAAAATTATTAAGGAATTAGTTTAAAAAATTTCGATAGCTCAGAGAATGTTACTTTTTTTCTTTTGCTTTTTTTGGCTCAGTTTGAGCTGTTTAGCCTGTTTCGTTTTTTCGTTTAACTATTTTTTCTGTTAAATACGGGGAAGCAGAATCGGAACTCCACCAGATCCAAGTAGGTGTGCCGCAGAGCAGTATACTGGGACCAGTACTATACTTAATATACACTTCGGATATTCCTGTTCCAGATGAAACAGAAATGGCCACTTTTGCAGATGACACTGCAATTTTATGTACAGGCACCTGAGTAGAAACTATCAATAATAATCTTCAACCAGCTGTCAATAGTTTGTCAACATGGTTCAAACGATGGCGTTTAGTGATCAATGAGGATAAATCTGCGCATATAACGTTTACAAATAAGAAGAACTGTAATATATCGGATATTTATATTAACAGTAAGGTTATACCTATTAAAGAAACAGTAAAATACCTCGGAATTCACTTAGATAAAAAATTAACTTGGAAGACACACTTAGGAAAGAAAAGGAATGAAATGAACTTTGAAATATAGAAACCTACTGTGGCTTTTGCGAAGGAAATCAGAACTGTCCCTGGAAAACAAAGTACTACTATACAAACAAATATTGAAACTAATCTGGACATACGGATGTCAACTCTGGGGATGTGCTAAGCCGAGTAACATTGCGCAGATACAACGTTTCCAAAATAAAATCCTGAGAGAAATTACAGATGCCCCGTGGTACATCACCAATCATACACTACATACAGATCTGCATATAAGTACAATCAGTGAAGAAATCAAAAAAGTTGCAAAACAGTACGGTCGAGAATTAGGACGCCACACAAATAGCCTGGCCGTTGCATTACTAGATAATTCCAATGAAATCAGACGCTTGAAGCGGATGAAGCCAACGGACTTACTATAGGGTTCAGATATATTAAGCCGGATACGAGATGAAACTCATATCGCTGGATAGGAGTTTCCACAAATTATCATCACTCACACGCCAAGTGCTAGATAGCCCACAAGGCTAGTCGCACACTCGCGGAAAAAAACAAAAAAAAAAAAACTCTTTATGGAGTGTTATATAGAGAACTTTTTAACTTTTAATTTTTATTATAAATTTATATATCAGTTAAGCCAGAGTTAACGTTGGATCTACCACTGTCTGCGATTCAGTCACTGAAGAAGTATGCAGCTCCGATAGGATTTCTGTCTTAAGTTTGTCCCTACCCCCTACTCATATACAATACACTGCCGGATAAAATGGTCTATTGTTCTCTCAATTCTACACCACTACATGCTCCATCATCAATAATATTAATTTTAGCCAAGTGGTCGGTGGGAGGGGGTTTGTTGTGTTTCGTTCTCGGTCTAGTTATCGTTACAATATATAGTCTCCCTGAAACTTTTGTATTCTTGATTAATTTTTCCCCTTTTGATTACTGCTTTATTGGTACTCGACGTCCTACACTTCATAATAGTACGTTCTCTAACCATTGGTAAGAAATCCCCCAACAATTTAGTTTCCGGACAATTGCTCTACCTACTGTGGTTCTTGCAGTTCTGTCCACTATTTAATTTTCTTTAATATCACAGTACGATAGAATCCACTTTAGTAATACTGTCGATATCTGTCTTCTTGTAAGGCACGCGGTATTCGACATTTTCATCCCAGTTTCGTGCATTGTAGTTTATGCAATATTGCAAGACAATCTCTGTTACAATTACTATTTTTTTGATCGATGAACCTTCTAGAATATTTTAGGCTTTTTAATGTAGCAAATAATTCCGCTGCGGAGGAAAATCAAGTATTTAAATAAACGTACACAATAAACTGATTTGATTTGATTTAAGGAAACTCTCGACCGGGATAATAAAATGCTGCTATGTATATCTATTTTTCCCAAAATCGAACGATCCATCGGCATAGAGGATTTTGTGTAGTCATTGAAGCGAGATTTTTATATATCCATTTATTATCAATCTGCGGATGGGTAATTTTGACAAGTTCTTTGAGAAACACCTGCGCATTGGATTTTATTGGTCCAGCTGCCCTATTAGCAGGTTGCAAAATGTGTTCGTCGTGTCTTTCCATAACGTACCGGTAGAAAAGTAAAGAGCGTCGAATCCACATGAAAATTTTAGAAAGTGTACTAATCGACAAGAAAGGAGGAACAATCAGACTGCGCAGGTTAACTCGTAAATTAAGTACCGATATAAAAAAATGTATTATCCTGTTTGCTAAAAAATTATAAACTATAGATACAGGTATAATTAAAAGTACAGCAGATAGTAAGATATGTATTAAACGATTTTAAAACATTTCCGAGTCCGATCCATCATTAGCTCCAATTAAAAAATACGATAGAACGGCTGTAGTAACAATGAATTTGTGAAACACCGTATTTCATAGGTTCATCACTATTAAGGTGTTTTCGTCGTGCTTTTCAGCTGGAACTTATGATGAGCTGAATCAAAAACGTTTCAGTACATATCGTCCTATTGGGCACAGTTGTAATTGTATTTATAACTATAACTCAAAAATTGCCATAATTAAAATAAGATTTAAAGGAATTATTACCTGTAAATTTTTACATTAATCAAACTATCATATTTCGGTACATAGTCGGAGCGCTTATGATTTTACCTAATACTCGAGCACACGGTGTAACTACAATTTTTTATTTTACTGTCCGTTACGACGTTTGAAATGTTAATTAAATGTGGTTTTATCGGCGGCGATGCGGTCATTATTAATGATGTAAACTGTTTCATTGTAAGAGTTCGTTAATTAAACAGCACAACGCGGAAGAAGCGCGTTTCTAAACGAATACGAACTAGTATCGCGATCGTATATATATATATATATATATGTTTAATATATTGAAAGAGAACGAAAGTATTTAAAAAAGCATAATGAAAGCAAAGAAAATTTTCTAATCTTGGAATTTTTCCATAAATCACTCTTTGATCCGTTTTATCGTTGAATTCGTTTACTCGGTCAGGGCTCCGGAATATCGACGAGACTAAAAGACGGTGACAGTTTCTGCTATACATTTATCGGAATTTGGGTTCTGCAGTTTATTTAGGTTGCAAGCCGAAGCGCCTACTAATAGAGACATCGTGGAGCTAAGCACTAATAGTGCTTGCAAACGCTTCGAACACGCGACAAGAAGGTCCTCTCCATTGTTTGTCTCGGCTAAATCGATTTTAAAATACACAGAATGGGTTAACGGGGTGCGGTTCATTAAGCGAGCGAATAAATAAAATGAAATAAAACAAAATGGAACAAAAAAAAAAAAAAGTAAATAATCGGGTTAGTTCGCCATAACGGAGACAATAGAAATAGAAACGCACAGAGAACGACTAGAATTTTTTAATGCGTGTGCGTTGCTTGGATTAATATGAAGAAGCAGGGCCTACGACAGGCGGACACCACGATGCTGAATTAATAGCGACTACTTCCTTATGCAAATTGACAGTTGTCCTGGATGCTGCCGATGTAGTCGAATAAAAATCTTTACTGCTCTTGGCGCCAAAGTTTAAATATTTTCCAGCGTTTTTCCTCGGTTTTTGCAGGAAATTTCCATAACCATATTTGAACAACAATAAAATATAATGGCAATGCCCGCGACAGATTCTTCAACAGTCTAATTCGTTTTAGTACATGTTTTTTTTTGTTTGTTTTTTATATTTCTTTTTTTTATATGTATATAAAAACAGACCGTTTACAGATTATGTAATGTCGAAAATTGTTTTTTAAGAACTTGCGAAATTAAGTTTAATAATTAGTTGAATAATTAGCTAAAACGAGGGGTCGTCAAAAACTGCCGGCCCTCGTTGGAGGTAAAATTAAATTAAGCGCTTTTCGTACATATCGACAGAGTTGTGAGACAACTTAATCGCTGAAATATAATCCAGTATGGTTGAGCATTCATAAAAATACAGTCAGATAGTGTCTCTCGGACGACAATTTGTATAACATCTGCCGGATTTGAACTGTTGTTGGATGTTTATTTCAAACAGATAAACGTGATACTCTATCGGAGCTTTATAAGACATAGGCTCCAAAGAGACAAAATACTGAAGACAGAAAAATACACCGCAGATCGCTTCGTTCATGATCGTACGGCTGTCGTTAATACTGATCGTAATACATTGCAAGCCTCAAAGAAGCGAGCAGTTGGTGGCTAACTCGTAGCTGGATGTGCTTTTACTTCGTCTGTATAGAAAATTAAGTGATGCGCACATTTCTGAACTGCAGCTCGTGCTAGCTGTTCGATATGTTCATGAATTTCTGGCAATAAATCTTTGGAGAAAGTTGAAGTGCCGGCTTAAGTCCTCTATATGGGATAGGCAGATATAGATTGCGAGTAAACTATGTAGGTCTCGGTGGGTATAAAATTTGCGGAAATATTTTTAACGGAGATATACCTAAAAACGGTATATGAACCAACTGATGGGGAATACCTATAGAGGCTCCCGGAATCATCGAGGACGGTGCGGTGTGTAACTGGTTCTAGATAGAACTGTATTCGGAAGAAAATTGTATTTTACGTTTGATAGATGGTTAAGCTTTTAGATGTAAATTTATAATATTTTATTTTGAAATTGGCTACGTGAAGGGGCGCTGGGACAATTTGCGATCAGAAAGTAGGCCAGCGAACTTAACGCTAAAACGGAAAAGTATTGGAGAATTTTCAAGTTTTAAGACTGGCTGCTTTGGAGTAGTGTGACGCACCATAAAAACAGCGCATACTGATTTCGCTCGAGAAAAAAGTGAGGCCGTTACTATTACATCGGGACTGTAGTTTATTAGTAGATTTTTGTAGGGTTTTTTGAGCACGTTTTTGGAAACGAAAAAGACAAATATTTAAGGTGTTGACATAGAGCTAAGCAGTGACAGGCGAGTAATGCATTCAACTGTTCCGTTGATGTAGAAAACAAAAGATTAAAATCCCGCGGTACGCCATTCTCGGTTTGAATAGGGATCGAAGTTGACGAACGAGTCTTAACGCGGAACGTTCCATTTCCAATTATGGTAGTTGATATCGGCTTAGTTAATAAACCATACCGCCGTAATCTATCAAACGTCTTTTCTATATTGCAAAAGGCGAAGTAGACACGCTACCGGATTCGTACTGTTAATAATCACCTTTGTAGTATCAGCAAGTGATTAACTACGGTATGCGTCTTGCGCTCTGCTGCATGCGTTGGGGATAAAAAATTACTCTGCTCAAAGAAGAAAAAGGATACTTTAGTTGACCGTTTTCTTTAAATTTTCAGCAAGAACACTTAGAAGGGATATGCGTTTGCCGTTTTTTGCAAGAAAGGAAGGTTTTGTTTCAGAATAGGAATAACAATTATACTGACTTCCATGGCTCGGGGGCAGAATTTGATTATAAATAATGTGTAAAAGGAAGCTTTTAAAAGAGATGAGTGTTTTAACATAGATGGGGATATACGGAGTCAAGCGTGCGAGAGCCCTATTTCGAGGGTGATATTCAAGTTTAGATAATTTACTTCGGACATGTTAAATTATCAGTTGTCGGGAAGGAAGGAGTTGAAGATGATGGATATTGGATGTTGCTCTTCGTTGTGGAAAATACAGATGACTATGGTAGCGGAAGTTTTCTTTTTGGAAAAATGTTTGCCACCTCTAAGAGGGCAAATGCGATTGATCCATTTTTATTTAACGAGTCGGAGATGAAAATGCAGTCGGTACCATTCAACGCTTTAATTTGAATCAGAACTTACTATTGGTAGACGTTGTAAAGATTTAGGACCTAAATCGTTACCGCGATTTTTGCTTTTTGCATCTGATGAAAACTCATGTTTTAAAACTCAGTTTTTGAGTTATTTTTTCAAAAAATACATTTTGATTGACGCAATGCGTTTCTTATTTCAGAACACCATCACCAGATCCATCTGAAAAGTGAAGCATATTTAGAAACTAATGCTCCTGTGGCACTGGAAATTTAATGAAAGTGTTAATGTTTTCAGATACTGAATTTGACGGTTTAGATTGAGCTAAGAACGTATTTCAGCCTGCCTTATTGAATAAAAACTGAGATTTAGCGAGAGTTTATTCGTTTTGGGAAAAGGGGAGTTGGCGGACAAACGATTATGGGAAAACAGTCACTGGAGCATCGATCACGAAAGACAGATTACGAAGGACGGAAGAGCGCACAAAAACTAGATCTACTGTGAAAAAAATATTGTAAGATAAACTAAAGTATAGCTCGGTGAACGAATCCGAGTAAGTACTAAATTTAGCATGTCTGGGTTTATAAGATAGTTGCTGGGCAGGTAGTAATTACACGAAGCAAGGAGAGAAGGAGATTTTTGGGGGAGGTGAACCAAAACTACAACTATTTGTAGCGATGAGGTTAGATTTGCTTTAGTTACTGGGATAGGTGGGTGATCCATGATGGCAACAACAACTTTACTTGTCATAAATACTTAGTCAAAAAGAGATGATAGTAAAAAACTTATTTTACTGATCATAATTTCAGGTATTCCAACGGCTCCTCGGAAAAGTATAAATGATTTAGTAATAAAAATTGACGAGGTTACAGGGACAAAATTAACAGAGAACGATATAGACATTTGTCATAGATTACGTAAGTCTCTGCGACAAAATTATGCCAACATTGTTGTTCGATTGTGTCGCCGGGAGAAAAAATTTGAACTTTTGCAGAACTGCCTACTGATAAAAGCGATGATTTACTGGACTTGATGCAAGAAATCATTTTTTTTTGTTGCCGAGCACTTAACCCAAATAAACTTCAATTTGTTACGTGAGGCTCGTACTTTGCGATTAAACCAAAATTGAAGATTTATTCGGGTTAGAGACGGGAAAATTTTCGCGAGATAGGATGAGAAAACACCCGTGATAAGAATCACACCGAACGAACAGATTTCCGGCTTAAAAAAATTGTTGGGATGATTACTATACGATTTCGCTTATAGTTCAGGATGTAAAACTTGCATTACAAGTACATCAGTCAGAATTACAACTATTATAATTATCAGTAGTATTAATATCTATATTTTCTTTTTTATGTTGGGACTTATGGGAACTTCAACGTTAACATTTACGTTTATTTTTACTTACTTTTACTATAACTTCATTAGAGCTAGAATTAGTGTAATTTTACAAAGTTATCTAATTTATTTTCAAACTTCCCGTTATTTTATGTTTCGTTGTTTTAATACCTTTTTTCTTTTCCTACTTGTGTAATTCCTTTGTTCGAACCGTACACTCTATAGTTTTAAGTAATCACTATATAACGAATGATGTTAGTGTATATTGCACTACATTTACTCTAGCATTTAGTTTAAATTTAATCTCGTACACGGGCTTTTTACTTACGTTCAACTATAACTTAACGTACTTCATTTTATTTATAACATCTAATAAATCTATTTTAGTTGTAGCGGCTGTTATCCTACATACCCTGACCTGTTTTCAAAATTATGAAATTTATTTTCAAATCCGTTGTTAATATACTTTTCCATTTCCTAATCCTTTTTTCTTTTCCTATTTGTGTAATTTCTTTGTTTCAGTCGAGTCTTAATCATTTGTCACATAATAAATAGCACCAGTATATATTTTACTACATTTACCTCCGCGTTTAATTTAAATTTAATTTTCGTATATGGTTTTCCTACTTTTGATTAAATATAACTTAACGTATGTAATTTTATTCGTGAAATTTGCCAAATCCACTTTAATTGTAAATATGCGGCAATTTTATCTTTAAAAGCCGTAGGTACTACTTTCAGTGTCATTATATATTTATATTTCTTTTAGTTTTTCTTTAAATTATAACTACTTTTTCCTTAATTAAGTCAGTTGAGAAAAAAATAAAAACAATCATCTGGATCAAACAATAAATCAAGTAAATTGGTTACTTATTCGTAAGCGTCAACTTCGTATTGTAATTAATTTTATTCGTAACATTTCCTTCATCTGGAAAATATTGTAATTTGTTTATTAATATGCATCAAGAGTTTCAATCCTTATATATATACATATATTGAATTGCACAGTTAATATTTTTCTTATTTATTTGAATTGGTAAATTTTATTAACATTAGTGATATACGGTTAATATAATTCTGTTGGGTTTCTATTTAGTCAATAATAGTTTTAAACATTGGAATGCAGCATAATGAATTAAATATATTTACTCTAAACGCAAGCAGTTTTAGAGCTAACTCATCATCCGAGAGATTACACGAAAGAGGATGATGGGAAAGAGGGAACTTAAAAGCCTTGGCCATTTTCCAAACCTCTGAAATAGGAGTAGAGCGTGAGAAGGAGGAACAGAAGCATTCCCGCGAATTTATTTTTGCCGTTTTCAGGATAAATTTGGCTCTAGCATTGGCTCTTTTTTGAGAAAGATAGTTGCTGAGTGTACGGATAGAACGAAAAGTTCTAAAAGTGGTTAAACTAAGATCAAAAGCAGCCTTACAATCCTGATTTCACCACAAAGCGGAGGACGATTTTACACTACTTTACGAGATGAACGACGGACAGGGGGAGAAGAACAAGCTAAGGCAGAAGAGATAGGATCAATGATGAATTTATATTGGGAAAAGCAATTCAAGGTAGCAGAGATTTTAGGGTAGTAAAATAATCGCGGATATAGCGGTTTATAATGAAAAGAAAGATTATGCCTGGTTATTTAGACAGGTAGTTAAAATCGTTCAGCGGACCAATTCTTTTAGTAGTAGATTTAGACTTGTGAAGTGTTTGTATTTATCGGCCTTACTTTGTACAATGGCTTTGTTATCAGCAGTATTGGACTTGGGTTAGTAGTATCAAATATTCGTGTCGTCCTTTAAAAAGGTTGTATCGATTTTTTTGTTGCACACCGTTATAATTAACCTTCTAGTTCAACTGTTCGAGAACTCATCATTTTTTATAACTAATGCGGATAGGAATATCGTTTTTTTTAGGGTCCCGTGTGATTTGCAGAAGCCGAAATAAATTCTGTACGGAAAATAATACTATTTGGAGTGCAGTAAGCTGTAGTATTCTAAATATTCGCGAGCAATTTAAACAATTGAGTAAGCTACTACTTCGAAAAATCGCAGTTAATTTAATTGCGTGAAATAAATAAAAGTCAATAGTAGTGCCGTTTTGTATAGTATACACGTTTTACCCGGGAATAATAGATTCTTTTTTCTGTTTATTAAACTATTCTGCTGCTTCTGTAGAACTAAAAGGCTTTCTGCTGACCCAGTCGAGGCATTTTTGTATTTCTAACATTTGTTCAACTGAGTGAACTCAATAGTCGATGAAGAAGGAAATAAAATAAAAATCGTCTTTATCATGTGTTTTTGTGATCCTTTTTTATACAATTTTTCTGTAAAGTGATGTGTCGCACCTTTCTTGTTCAAATATATCATAAAAATAAACATGCGTAAATTAACTTATTAATATTGTACAGCGGGTCCCGTAATAACATCTTACATAATCAAAATTCAAAATGAAAGCATGAGAAGTTAATTTGTACATAAAAACACACATAATAAACATAATTCACAACATTTTGACTACAACAATTCAAAATAATCTGGATAGAAATTAATGATAAAAAAGTTTAAAGAACAATACGTAATATTTAAAATCACAGAGAATAACATTGTAATGAACCGATTACGTGAGAAGTATAAAACGATCACCTCAATCGTGTCAAACAAGCTTGAGGAATAATAACAAGAAAATTTCAGGCTTTACTAAAACATTACAGCTCATAGATCTAACATTAGTACATTACCAAAATGCAATAGTACTCGGAACATTTGATATCCCTGACGGTGAATTTAGTGGAAACTTGGGTTTCTAATTAGGAACTTGTATTATCATAATAATATAAGGACATAAAATCGTAATATTAAAAATTTTATTTAAGTGCTGATACGTGTAGTACATGAGAACACTCGAATTAGCGCTGCTATTAAATCTTAGTCAAGGACAGCAGGCTTGTTAATCAAAAATTTTAAACGAATATACAAAAGAGATTTACTAGCCAAAGCAGATTATGCATTCACTTGTACTTAATTATAGTTTAATTATTATTTATTTATTTTTGTTTTCAATTTATTTATTTTTTTATTTGATTTGTTATTGCTATGATCATCATTATTGATAATTTTTTTTCAATCATTATTTGAAATGATACGAAATAACTGAGAGAACGGGTAGGTGAATTTGCATAAACGAGATAATTAAATTAATACAGTGTTAATATATTATCTAAGACTGCACGGATAGAGACATTGAAAAACCAGGACGTAACATAATTAGCAACTATCTGTTAGTTAACAGTAAAATACGAGCTACCGTAAACTGTTCTAAATTGTTAACTCTTACAGCAAACTGTTACAATTACACGTTTAGTTCCAGAAGTATTTCCGTTTCAGGTCCAGTTCTGAATACACTGTTACTTTTGTCTGGTCTAAATACGGCTACAGAAGAAGAAGAAGAAACGTATATTTGCGCTCAATTTTTTAACAAATAACAATACATAACTTAAGCGGGTAATCTGTACCGGAAAAACATGATTTCCTTATCAGATAACTTAATATATATATCAGAACACGAAAATGATAAACAAGAAAAGGAATCTATAATTATAGACAGGAAAAGTTTAAAAAAACCTGACACATTAGCTTATTAAATAGTTTAAGTTTTAATGACTCAGCATAAAATTAGCATAATCTCGCAATTTAGATGAAATTCTAAGAGTTCATAAAAAGAAATTAACAATTTGGTGAGAAACAGAGATATAGGGCTGTAAAAATACTCAGAGTAATACATGTTTAATTCGCTCGTGTTTATATTTCTTGTATCTATGTTTTAAGGACTGATAATTATACCTGCCTATATTGTTTATAGTTATAATGTCAGACATAGCGCAATAATTAAAGAAACTTATTGCACGTTCTTTTATAATCTCACTGACATACGGAAAATACGGCTACAGTGGGATTATTGTGATTGTAACGATCACTAGATTTTCATCATTACGCTTTCATAGTGTAACAGCAATAATATTATCAAATTATATCGCATTTTAGATATTAAAAAAATCATAATTTGTCTTTTATGCGTTTATTTTTTATGATAAAATAATTAATATTAAGAACAGCTGATTATAAAATTTAAACGAGGACGTTATATACGTACTATCAGCTTTAATCTTTTATTTATTATATTTTATGTCGTGTATTTGATAAGTTGTAAGCGGTAAAATGAAATGTGCAATTCTAGGGCCAATAAAAAAAAAAAAAAAAAATGTACGTTACCGGATCAATCCTATAAGTTTATTTAGGAGAGTCTGTCGTTTAAAAGATGATTTATCGTTCGCTTGATATTATAGTTAATTTTATTGTATTTCCCGTGAATTACGTTTACTTCGGAATTACTAGTAAATTAAAATTCTAACGTATATCAGAACAGTCATTCTATGTTGTAGAACTATTAGATTGTACAAAATTAACTGACAGGCCTGTTTTATTTTTCGATAGTAAAATTTTTATAAAAATGATTCAACTAAGCTGTGTAAGTGCACAAATTAATGGAGATAATTCGATTTCAATGCATCGTTTCGTTAATTTTTAATTAGAAAATGATCCTAGTTTATCGGATTTGTAATAAAAACGAAACTAACTTTTGACGTCACGGTACTAAAATTTGTCTGAAAAATCTTTTGAGCAACATACACTCCTGTTTATTTCGCTTCTTTCGTTAAACTTATTTCGTTCCTTTCACTCATATTAATCTGTTCACTCCTAGTTTGATCTGAAGTTAATGACAGTTTAAAATTATTCGTAACTAGGCGTAAGTTAAAATACTAAAGCAAAAGGTTTGGAATGAAGTATTTTTTTTTACTGAATTTTATAAAAACTACTTAGAATTATTGAAAATTTGAACATTTACTCCGTTCCAGTTCAAAAAATTCGATCCGAAAGCAGCAGTTGGTGGCTTACATAAATGGACAACGTATGAACGAAATTAGTTATGTGGATGATAAAAAGTATTACTTGCAGAAACAGAAGAAAAACTACAAAAACTGGTAAACAAAATAAATAAAATCGGTTTAAGATATGGAATGAAAATGAATACTGTGAAATTAAAAATTATTAAATTTACCATAACTATAAATAGGCGTATTCCTATATTTATATCGACGGAGAGAAGACAGAAAACTTAACTGAATTTAGATATGTACATAAGTAACCCCACCACTAATGATGGCCTAGATGACAAAGAAATCAAATCAAGAATTGGAATGGCGAAACATGTACACAACAAGCTGAGTCATACGTTAAAGGATTCCAGGTTAAGTCTGGAACTTAAGAAAAGAATAATGCGCTGCTATGTGTGGTCGATACTACAGTATGATGCATGTGAAACATGAATTATAAGCGAAAATAGTAGAAAAAAGAAAAAATTCTCTTGAAATGTGGCGCTATCGCAGATTGTTACAAAATTCCGCGGACAGACTTTGTCAGTAATAAAATTGTAGAACAATGTAAACAAGGAAAAACCTGTAATATTCGACAGCATTGAGAGAAAGTGAAATATGAGGCTCGTGAGATACGAAAACACGGAATCTTCATGTTGGCAACACGGAGAAAAATACAAGAGAAACCCTACGGAGGGAGAAGAAGACTGGAAATGATAACATCGAATCTAATTAGAAAAACATTTCCCAAAACAGTTGCGGATGCCAGAAATCGCACCATATGAGTTGCACGATATGTCTTGTTCCAAGAGCTACGACGACGACCACCACCACGACGATCCAATTTCTCTATGCAGCTGGTTTGGTCCGCATCATTTAGCGATCTCACCGTGATAATGTCGTAATAGTCCCGGAAGCTCTCAAAAAAAAAAAAAAAAAAAAAAAAAGATTTACAATTTTTTGCGATCGAACGGAAATTCGTCGTATCTGAGCGACAACCTATAACCCGAAAACTAGCGGAAAAATGAAACGAGTTCATCGAGAGGCAACTTTTAAGTTGTAAATCCAAAGACCGAAAACTAGTAGTTTGTCGTTTGTAATTTCGACCATCTACTGATGCCTTCTGTGAAACAACGTATTTCATCTGCTCATGTACTATGTGTCTTGCTTCGTTATAGTTGGTGGGAGAAACTGTCGAGCGTTCGAATTACTGGAAACGTCGAGTGCATCCCAGAAATAAATTCAAGTGGAAAATTGAGAATATGAAAAACGACAAACTTTCGTGCAGCCGGACTCAAAAAAAGGCACATTTATACTTTTCAAACTGTTACGAGCGGCCTACGAATGAACTTTCCGCGAGTTGAAAGAAAATTTTACCACACGCTAGAATAAACGATGTAGAGGATGCGGTCAAACTGACTGCAACAAGCTCGCACGATTATTAAACAACACTGCAAACGAACTAAATAAAAAAAACGGGAATTACCGAAACGAAAATAATGGCGTATATCGAAGCGACACGACGAAAGAGAACGAATGGCTGTATTTGATAGTAATACGGCGACGGTTAAAAAACTACTGGCCAGTTTTTAGCTTCCTATAAAAAAAACTTTTTTACACGAAACAATTCGAAAGTTTCACTTTTATTTCCCTCTAAAGGCTTTGCACATCCCGGATATGAAAGGAATTAATAGTACTGTGGAATTACTATATATGAACAAAGGCTGATTGGTCCATCTTTTCCGAGAAAAATGATACGAGACGTTAAGCACACTTATTAAACTAACCGGAAAATAATTTAAGTCACTCGAATTGATCTCTCCTTTGTTAATTTTGCAGCAGTTTTGTATTTCATCAACGTATTGAAAATCCGTTATTAAAACAAAGAAAAAAAAAAATAACTCCAAGTAACAATAGAACGGGCTATGGACTCTTTTCGAATTTTTCTTAGTATATACGTATTTTTTTCAACTATTGAACTCTTTAATTTTCAAATTTTTGTGAATTTCGTAGTTTTTCGCGATTGAAGAAAAAATTAATTCTCTGGTTACTGCAAAATGAGCCGTTGACATTTTTTTCCATATTTTGTCTTCTAGCTTTATATATAGATATGTGTAATTGGATCTTTCCGATTCACCGTGACGTTGTCCCAGACGGTAGTCTTTCTTAATTCGTATGGAACAGTCGATTTTAACGTTGTTCTTCGCATAATGGTAGTCAAAAGAATTTTCTAAATGGATAAATTTGATTTACTGTTTGCCGAGGAATTTGTATTACGACTTCTGTAATGTAGAAACTTTATATATCTATACTTATTCTTATATCTGTATATATTATATTAATTACAACGTAATTCTTAGGCTACCCCCCATTCCAAAAATGTCCCAAAAAATGTCCCAGAAAAATGTCCCAATTTTATGTAACACAATATGTCCCAATTTTATGTAACGTTTGTTATATTTTATGTGATTTTTGTTATTGTTATTTAAAAAATGTCGTAATTTTATGTAACGAAAAAATGTCTTAATTTTATATAATGAAAGTTAAATGTTAGAACAGGACTTTTGTGGTTATGTTATTTTTTTTTTTGTGTTGATGCCGGTAAGAATTACGTTGTAAATTTTGATCATTTTATACAAAGTATAGAAGAGAAAGAGACAGAAATGAAAGCAAGAGGGGTCAAGGGGTATAGCCCCTTGCGAGGCCAAAATGACCGAGTTTATATATATATATATATATATATATATATGTATATATGTATTTATACATAAATGGAAGTCGGAAAATCTATGCGCTTGTCTCTCTGTGCGTGCTAATTTCACAAACTACTAAACTGACTTTGTTTTGATTTTCACCAGTGGATATAATGATCCCTGCGGAACGTTCTAGTATAGAATTTACAATTTTCCGCTGTGATGTGATTTTTTGTCAATGAAGAAGTGGACAAAATAAAAAAAATTAAATAAAATGATTACTATTAGTAAATATAAATGTAAATTCTCTGAAGTCCAATTCACTCGGGGATTCGTGGAAATAAGTTGACCGATGGAGCAGACAAAGAACCCACAGTGGTTCTCCTTGTCCCAGAGACTCTGATACCAGCGTTGGACGTCGTTCATAACTTAAAATTTGCTTTGGGTACATCATGGAATGCAACGGTGGCTATTCATCCCACGCACGAACAAACTTCGCTAAATTAAGCAGCATGTCCGATCATGAATGACTCACTTGAGCCGAAGAAGAGATGATGTAATCGTTACTACACTAGCTCTAATCTGCAACATATGTAAATCCGATTTTTCCGTTTTCCATATCCCTACAGACTATTCGCAGTTCAATTCCCTCTTTTCGCCTAATATCCACTCTGATAACTCTACTATCCTTTCCAACTTAATCAGTTTCCTACATCATGCAAAACTGTACTATTCAATATAAATATCGTAATTCTCTTATTTAATATGTCATAGCTTAATCGACTCTAATAAGTGTTTCAGTAAAAGAAAATTAAAGTCGCGGAAGGAAGTTTCATAATGTAGACACAGTACTCAATTTCCGGCTAAGCTCAGGAATTAATTACGTAAAAACTTTGCATTAAAAATAATTCTTTATAATCATCGCATCTTTTAATTATTTTTTAAATGTTCCTAATACGTAGCGGATTAGTTATGTTCTGCAAAAAACATATTTTATTGGAACATTTCAGAAGTTTAAATTACGGAGCAATTAATAAGAACCGTGCAACAAACAGGAGCTGTTAAATAACCAGTTATTTACAATGAAATCCTAAATTTCTAGCTATTGCGGTTTTCTGTTGCGGAATGTAAAGTTTGCTTGAATAATTACTACGTTAGCAGTATTCTTGAAAGGGGAACGAATAACGGAAATATAGAATTTTCATTTTATATGAAAAGAGAAACTAAACTAAAGATATAAACAAGTATTATTAGGCGGATGAAGTCGCGAGCGTAACTGGCAGGTAAGTAAATGATCAGTTTATAAAATAAATGAATGACACGAGGAAACATGATGAATGAGAAATAAAAAACAGACGATTGATGACACTACGGGACATCCAGAAATGTCACGCAGTTGACTCTAATGAATATTTCGGCAAATAAACGTCTTTATAACGAAGGCCGTGATATTAAATTGCTGCAATAAAGGATTCATTATAATAATGTTTATTAACTTCTTTAAATAATTCATTGACTACGTAATTTTAGACATTAAGGAGAGAGAGAATGTTCGTCTGTATGCTTTTTATAATGGAAATATTTTAAATAAAATTATTACCATCGTAAAAGGCAGCGTGGTAGCCTAGTGGTAGCGGTGCTTGGCTACCAAGTGTCACGGGTTCGAAACTTGTCTGGTCCCGGATCCAAGTCGCTCCCAAGCTTACCCAGCCTGAAATAATTGGGTACCAGAGAAATCTGCGAAAGTAAAGGCGGATTCCAAGTAGAAAGGAACTGGCCCCCCTACTCTCATTAGTGCCGTTGGGCTTAGTACATTGTGAACCTTAACTTCACAATCCATGATACCTTATCAAGGATATATGGAACTCACTTTACTTTTTTTTTTTTGCCATCGTAAATATAAATTAAATGTAAACATTGAAATAAAATGATTATTATTATAAATATAAATATGAGCTCTAGATAATTATTAATTTCTAGCTCAAGAAAGAACACCTTTTTTATTGCTTAAATTGCACGTATTAATTTATATTTGCTAAAAGTTAGCTATGTCTCTCGCCGAATGTACTAATATTGGTAGATATTCCAATGGATCAGATTACGAGCTTCACAAAGGCAGGCAACCTCATTGAAGCAGTTCGTATCCAAAATTCTGAGTGGCGCGCGGCTGAATCTGCGACGTGAAGAAAGGCATGAAGCAGATCGAACACAGAGAGCACGATCCGGTACATCTGTAACGCTTAAGAAGAAATAACGCGGATCCAATATAGTTCAGTTGAGTCTGAAGTGTGAAAGGAAACGCGCAGCAGATCGAGTGTACAAAGTGTTTTGTCTGATGAACAATAATATCAAAGGAAAAGGAAACACAACAAATGCGAGAAGAAATTAATGCCAAATATTAATTATTGAAGCAGCGACAATACTCAATGGCAAATAAAAAGAAGGAGAAGATGTGCTTATTACGGGCAATAATCATCCCCAACGACTTGCCACCTAATTGTAAACGGTTGCAGTTTCCGATTCATGTCTCGTGTTTTCAATGGCAATTAATAAAACACAAGGTCAATCTCTCCGAAGTGTGCGGATTAAATATCGTTTTCATATTGGCAAAATTATATGTTCCATGTTCACGTCAGTCCAAAAATTTATTAATTTTTACACGGGATGACAGCAACCAAAAAATGTAGTGTATCAGAAAGCGCGCTTGTGAATAAAAGAATGTTCGTTTATTATAAAAAAGTGTATCTACGAGTATGTCTAGTATATCTGTTAATATTCATTTTAAAGTTTTTGTGATGTAGGTTAACATAACTGAGTGAGCGAATATATGTATAATAATATATTGATATTTTACTTCCTTTGCCCCCCCCCCATCCTATCCCACCATACAGATTTTGCCGCAGAAAAGCGTGGCTGGGTCAGTTAGTGTTCTATGAAAGTAGTGATTTCATTAAAATACGGTAAAAATTTAATTTCCAGCGAAATTATTAAAGAATCCTGTAACAGGAATAGTTTTGAATATTTTCGGTACTCGAAATATTATTTACATTCAAATCTTAAACCCGTGTGTGTCAACTACTGCAGAGTTTGCTGTTTTAGACTGTAATTAAAGTTGTTTTTTTTTCAAATTATTATATTAGTAATATCCACTCAAAAGAAAGGAAAACCAAACGGATGAAATAAATCTTTAATGGAAATATACACAGTTTACTTAAAAAAGAAGGAAAAATGAATGATTTAAACAAATACTGACATGCGCTAAAAAACCGCAGGTAACAGCCAGTAGTTTCTGAACAACGAAAAACTTAACATAATTTCTAAATAACGCAAAAACGTAACACAATTTCTTATTGCCTTGAGTGCAACTATTACACAGATATTAATACACACTTCCACCGGTAGTTTAGCAAGTGAAACACGAGACTGACAAGACGTTCGGTACCCGTTTATATCTTGACTTGAAGATTTTTTCTTTTTCGATTTTTTCGTTTTCCCCGAACTTATAGTTGCTGCAGCGAAACACTTTATTCGGAGTTTCTTCTCATTCGAAGGAGTAGTGTGTCTTTCTTGCTTTTTTTCCCACTTCGTTGACAGAAACTCTCGTAGGTCGTTTGATTCGCATCAAAAACTTATAAATCATCCGTTAAAACCTTCCTTGGGAATCAGAGTCTATCATCTAGTGAAAACCGGAATAAAATCAGTTCAGCAGCTTCTAACATTAGTGCCCGCACCTACCACTTTATTTTTTTATAAGTATATAAATATCGCAGCTTTTCCGGTCACATTAATATCCGTTTAAATGTTTTCATCTTCTCTCCTTCTTCCGGCTACTTCCAATAAAGATTTATTTCCTCTATTCAGTTTTCTTTTCTTTTAGATATACGACTAATACTACAATAATTCAAAGAAACTTTAAGTACAGTCTAAAACCACAAACTGCAACAATTAGCCACGGTCTAAGACAATATTTCCGTTACAGAGTGAGATTGGCGTCGTAAACATTTTTAATAATTTCTTCACAACTTGAATTTCTAAAATATTCTAATGAAATCGATTTTTTTGACGTAACATTAGGCAGAGTTATTCAATTACGTGTACGAATGTTTTAAAAAAATGAATGCTATAAAGAATTATTTATAGTGTAACATTTTTACTTGATACGATACTATGTCTTACATTAAAAGGTTGTTTCCGGCACGTTTTCTGCCGAAATATCTCGTTAGTGTCAACTGAATATATTGTCTTTCATAACGACGGTCAGCTGTATTTTGTGTATTTTGCTGCTTCTTAATCATTTCATTGTCCTCATATCGTTTACTTATTCTCTATAAACCGTCCACATTTACCTTGTCCGCTTTCTGGGAGTTGAAATGAATTTTGATGTTTTTCGGTTTTTCAATCAGAATATATTTATGTAAGGATTTTTTTTGTCTCCTTCCGAAACATGCCGATCGCAGTCGAACAATTCTTGCCATCTAACAAATGCCTACAGTTTTGCTCAACTAATGGGCACACGCAATTCTACTTTTCAAAAAGTATTACATGACGAATTGGTTCGATCCTCTTTCACCCGCGTAAAATACTACGCTATAAATCGATTACGGATTTGACACAGCGACAATCTCTTATAGTACGTATTTAAGGGAACATCATGCCTATTTCGGTTTTACCGACCTCACCATCGAGCATCTTATAAGAATTATTACTTGTATTATTGCGAATGAAAGGATTTTTATTATCGGACTTACTGAGGCATAATTTTTTTCTTTTACAATTGGGCCAAAAATTAATAAAACGCTATCTAGAACTTACGTATTTACCATAGTGAATGTTTTATTAACATTGTTACAGTTTTATTTACTACGGTAGACGTTTTATTCAAACTATGTAGATATATTTACAAAACCGGATCTTCCGGATCTTACCATAAAGACGACACCTATGCTTAAATTCTTTACAATACTTATAAAATAGTTAATCTTAATTGAAATTATTTTATTCTTTGAAAAAAATTAATAATAATTTACGACCGCGTAATGAATTTTTTTTACCAGTTACGTGTTTCATAACGGTTTCTCGTAACGGTTTTACAATTTTTTTTTTTTTTTTCTTTGTAAATTACATTGCCTCTGGCGGAAGCATTAAAATGTTCATAAATAGACATTTACTTATTATTATTATTATTTTTTAATTTCATTTTAAAAGACAGAACCAAATCGTCAATCAAAATACTTTAGATCCCGCGTAGTTCTATATACAAAACAAGCAACCGGCAGTGATTACAGCAGACAATTTTCATGTACCTTCAAAGTTAATGTGTAATTTTCGGAAGCTCTTTAACACGTTGAATGCCAATGACGCGAATTCGCGTCGCGCTGATGTCATTTCGTACGCCAGCGACGTGAATTCGCGTTCTGTATACTTGCATTTCTAATTGGTTCTAAAATCGAAAGCAGTGGGGATGAAGTTCTGATATCTAACTGGCGTGTTGAAAGAAGTATTTATTACTTTAGTATATCGTTCGTTGTGGAATAGTGTGCATTGTTTTAGTGATATAATGGATTGAATGCTCTTTACATGGACAATTTTTAGAATGATGTTACTTTGGCTAAACAATTATTAGAGAAAGGAACGTATGTTACCGGCACGTTAAGAAAAAATAGAAAGAATATTCCTGCGGAAATGCTATCAAAAAAATTAAATAAAGGAAAGCTTATTACGAAGTATTCAAACAAAATTTGTGTTCAAAAATGAAGGGATAAATCCGAAATTTTGATGCTTTCCACTGAACATAAGGGAGAAATGATTGATTGCGAAAATAGACGTGGACAACATAAAATGAAGCCAAGAGCGATTGCCGAATATAACAAATATATGAGTGGCGTCGATATGATTGACCAATTTTTTTCCTATTACAATTGTGAAAGAAAAACATTGAGATGGAATCAGAAACTAGGTATACACATTTTTCAGTGCATTCCACTAAACGCATTTTTGATATTCAATAAAAATTCTAGCAGTGTTATGTCTTTGTATGATTTTCGATTAAAAATTATTGAATATTTATTGTCGCATCATGAAAAAAATGTCCAAAATCCAACTTGCAAGAGAAAGACAGTCAATCACTGCCCACAAACAATAAAGAAAAGAAACAAGGATGGAGCGCAACGTTCAGTCAGAAGAAAATGTAAGTTATGCTTGTCCAAAAAAATTAGAAAAGATACAATGTACTGCTGCTTGGATTGTAAAGACGAGGAGCCGTCCTTATGTCTTCAGTGTTTTCCAAAATTTCATAAAAATTTGGAGTAGTTTTATTGTGCCATTTTTTCATTATTTTGTTCTAGTGTACCTATTTGTTTTGTTTTATTATTTATTTATTTATTTAAATTTACGTGCCCATGCACAGCAACTATTAGCTAGAGGCACGGGTAAATATAGATGTATATGGTAAATAAAAAAGTTTCGGAATTTATTGTTTTAGTTTCCCCTGTAAATACATTTTCTTTTATTCATGTTGCTGAATATATTTTATTAGTCGCCGATTTTTTTCATTTGACCACTAATCCTAATAAATACTATCAAGAAACTTTGTAGCAAAAAATTTGTAACAAAATAGTTTTATCAGCGTATTATATAAAGTGTCATAGTGGCCAAAATGGTAATTTTGACTAGGCGCCACGGACGCGAATTCATGACGCAGTTAATTGTGCCTGAAACATTTGGCGTTACACGGGTGTCGAGTATCACGCGAATTCGCGTCGCTGGCGTACGAAATGACATCAGCGCGACGCGAATTCGCGTCATTGGCATTCAACGTGTTAAAAGGTAAATTGAAGGTAGATACATCGCGACTGGGTTAAGACTTGATCTTGAATTGAAGCAATCAAAATCTCAGCATAAAACGTTGAAAAACATAAAAAAGATAGAGAGGTAGTGTCTAGAGGGAGACATCCGGTAGGAACGAAGTTCCTTTCACTTTTTGGTAGATATATAAGTATAAAGTCATTCGTAAAGTATACGATAAAAAATGGCACACAATATATAAATCTCGTATAAATTAAACGAAAAACAATAAATAAATCATTAGACTCGTTGAAGTGTGGTAACGTCGCACAAGAAAAACGCGCCAATTTTCGAATTCAATAAAATGTACACGTGTTTAAAATTGAGCTTATACAGCTGACCGCAAACGATGCTTGCTGCTCGAATCTCGATACTCGCTCGTACGCACACACACCTGTATATAATAGAAAGAGAGTGAAATTCGCTTGGAAGACGACGTATAACGCTTTTTTCGTGACCTCGCCATTTCTACCAGTTTACTCATACCGACAAGCCGCGTAAAAGAACTTTGTTTCAAAAATCGCTTAGAAAATAATTCATAAGGGATAAGTTAAAAAGCGATCAGGATATATTTTCATGTCATTCCAATTTTGATACGAATCATTTATTAGCGAAGGAGCCGAATAATGGACGTAACTTGTTATTTTATTGATTAAAGAAAGCTTTATCGACTTTTATATAACTTAAATCTGATGTTATTTTCATACTTTTAAACGAAATAACAAAATTTAATTAACTCGGAAAATACCAATAAGCTTTTAAAAATCTCTTCATTTGTTTCCCCCATTTTTGATGATTTTTTTTTTTTTTTTTTTTTTTTTTTAAATTTTTAAATAAGAAAGTTGTGGGTCTCACAAGGCAATTTTGCCCGTTTCGTGAGTTCCCGTCACCCTCATTATCGTTTATTTGACGTAAATTTACAATTTACTAATAACATTTCAATACATCTAAAATAATATTTCTTATCACTATAGTAATTTAATTAATTTAGTACAGTAACTTCTTATGACTACACACTTAGCACTTATACATCACCAACCAGTCACACTCAGAATAATCATTCCCACTAATGTACAAGAAAGAAGATCTTTTCCGCTACATTATTGAAAATCATCTACATGCACCTGTTGTAGTTCCTGTGCTGAGCAATGAGAAATTTAGGAACCTAATTTACGAAATAAAGAAGTCACCGACATGGTAGTACAAATAGAAAAATCCTCGAAAATTTCTTAATCTGCACACCAATCTATCAGCCATTTTTTTACGTCTTCCTTCCACACACCTAATCTTTTCTCCTTTAATATATTACTTGGAATTTCCCGTAGTAATTTAATTAGTACTGTATTCTGCTGTGTATTATCAATCCTTAAATTGGTCCCCCTTGGTTGAATAAAGTATTTTTTATTTCGATCTCTCGTAACTCTAATATTAGGTCTTGATGGTATTCTGATATTATTGGTTTTGAGCTCCAATAATCTATAATAATAATAATACATTTTTGGCGACATCACATTGTTTACCTTCCACCATGATGATGTTGAATTATTATGCCCCCCATGAGGAAGCAGTAATTTTAAACATCTTTTCTGCAATTTCGCTATCTTGTTAAGTTGTGATTTCTTCGCTTCTCCCCATATTTGAATACCATATAATATCCTAGACATTATCATTGCGTTAAAAAAGATTTTTAGTGTTTCATATGGAAGTACTGGTTTCATCTTATATAATGCTGGAATGGTCTGTCTGATTTTTACACTTAAATTTTGTATATGTTTTTTCCAATTCATATTGCTATCTATAAAAACCCCTAAATATTTAAAATCCTGCACCTTTTCTAATGGTTTACATGCACAAACTGGACTGTTGTTCCTTAAATATAAATCATGGACACATTCGCTACTGTGGATGATAATCCGCGGTTCATGAGTAGCATGTTTGGATATGTTTCGAATATGCATTATCTTTGATTTATTTATGTTCATTGCTAACCTCCTGTCATGCGCCCATTTACTAAGATTATCAACGTCCTTCTGAAGTAACTTCTCCGCCATTTGTATATTATTGTGTTCTATCAATAGCGCAATGTCATCCGCAAACACAAACACCTTTGCATTTCTAATATATTTGTGAAGCGAGTCAGTATATATCAAGAAAAGAATGGGAGCCAGTATGGTTCCTTGTCCGACACCATATTGTAACAACCTATCCCTACTTTCATTTTTTGCAATTTTTACACAATTCTTCCTATTTTTAATATAGTTTGTAAACCATTGGAGCTGTCTGTTAGTAATACCAATCTTTTCTAAATCCTTTATTAATAAATCATGATCTACTAAGTCAAACGCTTTGAATAGGTCAATGAAAGTAATTATAAATTGATTCCCTATCGATTGTCCCATATTTATTTCATTTCCCAATTTACTTAATAGCGTTAAGATGGATCTTTTTCCTCTAAATCCGTGTTGATTTTCGTAAAGGAGATTATTTGTTTCTAGGTAACTCTTTAAATGACTGTTTACGTAATGTTCTAAAATTTTCGCTATTACCGAAATTATTGTTATAGGGCGGTAATTTTCCAGCTTATTTTGAGCTCCTTTTTTGTAAATTGGTTTAATAATTCCTTTTTTTAGCCCCTGAGGGATGGTACCACTCATTATAGAATAATTAATCATATTTGTTAGTATAGGAACGAATCTCTCTAAATTTCGCTTAATGTCCATAGTCCTAATGCCATCCCAACCTGGTGCTTTGAAATTTTTAGGCTATTTATTATTGCTTCGATTTGTATATTATCAGCTGGAGGAATGAAAAAAGAACACATCAACCTGTTTTCATCATTTGAATTCAATAACTGTACATCACACTTATGTTTATATTGTTCTACTGATTTTGCAAAATATTCACTGAATTTCTCCACTAATAATGAGTCGGTTCCAAAATGCCTGCAAATGCAATCATCAATTGATACTTTATTCCTTTTATTTACAATATTATTAATTATTCTCCATATGTTTTTACTCGCATTATTTGCTCTATCAATTTGACTTAAGTAAAACACCTGTTTTGCCTTCCTTATTTCTGTTTTGACATTATTTCGATATTTTTTATAGAGTCCCTTATATCGAGTACTGGTTCTATTCCCTTTACTAAGTTTGTAGTATTGATCTCTAATTTTCATAAAATTAAGTATCTTCTGATTCATCCATTCTTTTTTTGGATGATATTTGTTTACATTCCTACCTTCACTCACACCCGGTTCACATTTCTTGTAAATGATTTTGAATGCGGCGTTTATATAATCATATATGTTTTCTGCCGTGCTAAATCCCTTTATTTGGTTCCAGTTATACTTGTATATTTCACTACGTATTTTCTTTTCATCGAAAACGAGTTTGCGATTTATGTTACTTTTCTGCCATTTGCTTTTCAAGGTACTAAACGCAACACCTATTAAATAGTGATCGGATATTTTCGCGTTAATGATTCCAGAAGTGACTTTACAGGCAGCATATTTCATGAATATGTTATCAATACAAGATTGGGTGCATCTATCTACTCGTTCTTCCTCTCTCGCTATTCCCTGGATTAACTGTACTGCTCCTATCCCGTACAATATATTCAAAAAGTTTTCAGCCTGTACATTTTGATATAATAGGTCTATGTTAAAATCCCCGCAAATTAAAACGTTATCGTTATCTTTTTCATTTTTCAATAACATTGCGAGGTCTTTAATAAATTCACCTACATTTTTACTCGGAGATCTATATATGGCAATTACTCGTAATGGCGTTTTTTCGTATGTGAATATGTCAACCATCAGCATGTCCATACTTGGAGTATTTACGGCTTCCTGAATTATGCATCGAAATTTATTATTAACAAACATCAATATTCCTCCATTATATCCCGAAGGTTTTTGAATAGCAAATCTCTCGAACCCCTCTACCTCATATAATTTTAACTCGTATTCAGCTATGTTAATTTCAGTCAGAATTATAACACTTACGGGAGTATTTATAATATAAGCTAAAAATTCATCCCAATTTCGTCGTACACTTCTTATATTTAAATGCAGTACATGAAATATGTTTTCGTTAACTACATGATTTTTATTATAATTTAATTCCGATGTAATATTGTCAGTCCAATTTTTGATATGGGAATAGTTCTTACAGCTGTTTTTACTACGGTAATTTATTAAGTAGGACATTTACTCACCGAAGCAGAATTGGATTTCTGCATAAGAAAGGGATAAGCTCAACAGCAACTAAACAATCATGATGCATGCGAAAACAATTATCAATTCGTTTAATATCTAATCGATTTCGCAACGGCGCTGATTTTAGATTAATACCCTGCTTATATATAATAGAATCGATCGAATTTCGATTAATCGTTAAACGTAAATGTAATCAACATGTTAAACTAATCATAGATTCCGCCACATGTTTACATACATGCCATTTGCAACCTATAACAGACAAAATAGATAATCGCACACATGCATCACTCACGCACATTTGTACCCCTTTTAATATTAGTTTACGCAGACGGTGAAGCCGGCCCATAAACTTAACACCACGAGCCAACACTCTCAGTCCACTTACTATTCCGCAAAACGGACTATTCCCAACACTATCAATTACAAAAACACGCCCCGTCCTCTCTACACCGCCTAACGCTAAAAACATACTGACAGTACTCTCGACAACTGTCTCAATTACCTCCCCACACTTCTTAACCCTGTTAATTCTTTTAAGAACCATGCCCAACGTTATCGCAATTCTTACAACTAATAACACTTTTAACAAATACCTATACAATCTCATCCTCTGTACTAACACTACTTTCCAGCTTCTCGCCGCTTTACCGCCTGCGTACTTGCACCTAATCGCCACATTTATACTGACGTACACACATCCGTTTATCTCATACATATTCCACTAATATAGACTTTCCGTTTATCTCCAAATAATCTTATTATAGTAATTTGTTCAAATCGTCTTCATTTGTAATATGCAAAATGCGTTCTTGCTCGTTTTTCCTGGCAAATATCTTCCCTCGTTTTGTCCATATGAACTTATAATTAAGTACTCTTCCCTTCTCCTTCGTCTGCCACAGTAAATGTTTATAATATTTAGTTAAGTTTTCATTAACATAAATCTGTAATGGGCTTTCGTCGTTGCCCGATATTTCTTTATCGAAAATTTTTGTGTGTCTTTTTTTGTCAAAAAATAAATCCGCTATTCTTCTGCCCGTTTTCGCAATGATTGGTTTAGGAAGTTTCAAGTTCCTGCTCGGAACCCTGTGGCTAGCTCTTATATCTTCCTTTTTCACTTCGATATTCATTTTCTCTACTATTTTAATAACTATTTCTGCGGTAATTTCTCCCGGTGTTTCTGTGACTCCATGTATTTCGATGTTTTCACGTCTACCGTATTGCTGTAGCTCATTAACTGACGTTTTTAATTCGGCGATTTGGCTGTCTTTGTTCTTAATTTCTGTCATTAGAACTTGCACCTGATCCCTTAACGCCTTAACTTCGTTCACCAATGATCCTTGCATTTGTACTAATTCATCGTACTTTGCTGAAATGAATTCCATACACCTCTTTATTTCCATAAATTCGCTCTTGATTTCTTGGATGGAACATTGCTGTGCCGCTGCATTAAGAACTACTTTCTCCTCTTCGCACATCATTGATTTAGCGATTTTTTTGGTAATGGGTTCGTTTGCAGTAGCGCTGTTGTCACTCAGCTGTCTTTTAAAGTCTATGTTCGAATTACTCGTTACTTTTGATGATTTTGCTTTCGGCATAGTGAATTAAGATTTTATCACTGATAACGGTTAAATAGATAATGAAATAATCTTACTTGAATAATCTCTGCTTCTTGTCAAATAAACGCGTTAACACTCAACCGTTCAAACTAATACAGTAGATTCAAAGTAGTCTCAATTAATTTACTTAAAGAAAGATATTATTCCGCCGTATTTTTGAAAATAACGACCGACTTATATGAAAAAATTACGGAATGATCTCCCTTTGCACTTGATTTTTCAAAATTTTTGATTTTATGATTTTATAATCTGTAAAAATGTAACTTCATTTTTGCTAAATTCAAAAACAACATCATCGTAACAGTATGCCACATCATCGAATTATTGCAAAAAAAAACAAAATCAATAAAATTAACAATAAAAATTGTACATGAGTGGAAGATTTTAACCTGCGAAATGTGAAAAAACATTTTAAGCCGTTGAAAAAATTGCAACAAATTTTTTGATTTATTAATTTTCTATTCGATAATAAAATTGAATAAAATCGATCTCAATCGCATCACTAATTTGCGTTAGCGCTTGCAAACGTTCATTCGCTAAAAATAAACGAGTTTTTAAAAGGCAAAGAATAAAGTATGATCATAGTTTTCATGTTTTTGTTCGAAGAAGAGTATACTTTTTTTATTTGCTTTTTTCCTTTTGACACACGATGGCTTTATTTCGATTTTGATAATTTTCTTTTTGGTCATGTCGACTCATTAACCCAAGGCAAACGAAATTATTATAAGTTTCAGTGTGCGTCAGCCAGATTCGAACCCGGTTCTATCTGAACGGAACACCACTGCCTGGCTATACATTTTTTTTTTCTTGTTTTGGTTTTTCCTTGGGCTTGTCAGCAACGGACGATTACCCATCAGCATGTATAAATAGTAGCAATTAGGAGTCACAAGGAATGGAATCTGACCAAGACCCCTATACTACGGATGGAAAAACAATGACAATCAATGTCGATAAATGCAAAACATATGCCTCCTAAAAAGAGAATGAATAACATTGCCGAAGGTAAGAGCATAGGTAGTTAGTTGTCCCATACCATGGCCACATGCTATTTTGATTTTTATAATTTTACTTTCACAAACAAAGGTATACGGCATTTATAAACTATAATCGACAAAAAACTGTTTCCGTTAATTGCAAAACCAAAAGGTTATCGTTCAAAAATAATTAATAGTTGCGGTTAAAAAATTTCGTTATTAGCGATTAAATTAAAATGAAAAAAAACTGCCACTTTTCCCGTTAATGTAACGTCGAATTTTATATATAGCCTTCTATCTATTATCCTCGGGGGTATTTTGCTTATAAATGCCGTATCAAATATAAGTTTTATATGTATGTTTTGTATTTTTTATAAACGGCCGACTTTAGACTTCAATCAGAATATCGTTTTTACATTTTCTTTTTCTACGGTACTTTTAAAAATATATAATATAATAATAATAATAAATAAATTGTGCGGATACAACCGTGTTAAACAGAATTTTATTTGCTTAACGGTTCGGCCAGCTTACACTGACCATCATCAGAATTCACGATGATGGTCAGTGTAAGCTGGCCGAACGGTTAAGAAAGTAAAATTCTTTTTAACACAGTTGTATCCGCATAATTTATTTATTATGAGTATTCACTGTGAAAGCTTTAAACATTTATTAAGATGTAATATGTTAAACTTTATCGACGGGAACAAAAAAATATTTCCATCTAAGTGAAAGTATAGAATCAAAAGTGATCACACTATCTTAAACGGCGCAGCCTATTTTCCACAGGCTACCAGTGGCTTAGCCGGCCGTCTCGTACTGTTAACTGTTAAGGTCTGTTTTTTTTTGTTTTATTACATCTCTATGTTCCGTTTTTAACTGACTAGGATACTACAGAACATAGAGAACTGTGCGAATATGCTATTCGTACAAATGTAATCTGATTGCCAGAATTTTGCCAGGAGTGTTGCAGAGAATCTCGTGCACAGAGGCCTTCATGTTACACGGTCTGCGGGGCGGCGTGAACTTCTTGCAATTATAAATTGGATTGCCACGGTTGGTTCGTTTGGCAGCTTACATACGGGATAGCTCGATTGATGGTATAGAATTATGTGGCGCAGCAGTATGTCCCGCCCCGAAGACGATTGAGTATTGAATGTTCTTTCCTGTTTATGTCATCAGGAGGCCACTAGATTAGTTTTATGCCTCTTAGGGAAAGTTTTTTGTCATCCACACAGACCTCCTCTCCTGTTTGCACATGTCCTAAATATACGGAATAGTGTCGGGAGGGGAAGGCAGATTATATGGCATTGGTTCTTAGAACAATCTAGGCGCGAATCGTCCCGATAAAAATCTTATAATTTAACAGTTGTACACGCTGGTTAAGTATTTAAATTTGATGAGACTGAATAAAATCCCAAAATAAAAAGAAATGAACTAGTTCTCGCTTCGATGAAACATCGAAGATTTTTTTTTTAATATTTTATTTGCGTATTATTTAAATGAGTACTTTCACGGTTTTATTTTTCAACCGTTCGTATTAAAAGCGGAACTATTTTACCGGTCACGAACCGTCGTCGCTTATATTTCCGCCAAGTTTCTTTTATAAGGAAAAAAGAGTACCACCGGGGAGGGGCTCTGTTTATCGCTTTAAAATGTGACCGAGTTCAATTTGTATTCTGCTAGTACAGAATGATGAAAAATATGACATCTGATTATACTCTTGGCAATAAGCTGTGTACTATTTCGCTTGCTCGCGGCGTTTACTTCCGACAATATTCGTTCTAAGAACACGTTGTTCTTGCTTTTGTAATGTTTGCATTTTTTTATTTTTGACGCGTATTATACCTTTCTCCGTCGGAATTCCCTTCATCGCAACCTTCTCCGTCTACTTTACCGTATAAGGACTTTTCTATTTCCGCTTTTCATAGCGAACTTTATTATAAAGCATGATGCTCGTGCGTATATTCTACAATGCCAGTCGTTCAAATGTTCAAACTACAACCATCGTGTTCACTAAAATTTTTCATCGCCGAACGCTTTTCTGTATTTTCCGTATTTTACTCCAGCCGAATTTAAATAACGAGGCTGCGACTAAAGAGCTTTTCACTTCTTGCCCGTCTAATTCTAGTTTTAAGTCTATAATAACGTATGAAAATTAGTCGCATCGGATAACACATTTTTACACGTCAGAATTAGTTGAATGTTAAAAATAACACGGGCCATTTCAGGAAAAAAGTCAACGGTAAAAACATGCGATGCATTGCAACGAATTTCAAGGTGAGTTAAATTGCCCGCAATAAAAGGCGAAACACCACAAATTATCGTACATCAACGTACGGTTTTCTCTTAATTGAAATCTCACATAACGCCGTACAAAATACACTCTGTTTACACCTCCCTCGAGTGTAGTTTAAAACGCCTAAAAACAAAATTAGGCTAGTAGTAAATGTTTGCCTCAATTTTGCGGTTTATTATCGTTTATAGATGCCGAACTTTGTGACACATTTTTCCGTCTCGAAAACATTCCCAGTTCGTGGATCTTGGAACATAAGATAATCTCTGGTCATTAAAGACTCGATGAAAGTTTTATCAATGGCCGACATCAACTGCAGTCAGCACCGCTCGGTTCAAACGTGTAGCCTTTTCGCCTAAAGGATAGATACGAAGCGGCATCCATACGGATCTCACCCATGCAGGTGTACCGCTGAGTAATGAAAGGGTCAGCGTACCGACTTTTTAGCGTCCAGTGCCACTTTATTCCTTTGCACTGCTCTTACTTTCATAATTAAATGGCTGTGAAATTCCAATAATTATTTTTTTTTGAACATAATGAAAATTTCCACCGGCTACCAAAATGGATCTGCCGTCGTTGAGCATCAATCGGATTAAAAATAGGGTGATTTATGCCGATTGGGATACGTATTTTCCGATGTATGTTGCTTACAGAATATTATTTATGCAGTAGTCTATCGAGCACGTTCAGAAGCCTACAGTTTGATATTAGCCACCGAAGAGAGCATGTGGGATACGAACCGGAAGCCTATCAAACAATTAGCCATAGTCGTGATAACAAATTTGATAAAAGTCGCCAGACTAGCATCCCGCATCTAGGTATCCGCTTTCGTGCACACTTGGTGGCCATAATGATTAAAAAGTAATAAACGAAATTCTCGCAGACAAAAAAGAAAAAAAAACACATTATCAATGCGGGCAATTTAGTATACGAAAATGTTTATGGGCTATAATAACTTAGATTAGATTACTCTGTGATATTTGCAGAATTATCGTTTTATTAAGTTTATTCGGTTATGTTGTCGGCTTATTAATACATTTAAAAATTTATAACCTAATATGGATTATAAATTTTATATAAGTATACATTTTTCTTATTTTCAAGTGTGTCGGCGGAAGTGTGACTTTGTACATGTCTCTAAGAAGTTGTTCTATCGTCACCTTATTTAAAATCGATAAAACTTTTATGTGGCGAAGACATAACAGCGATGAAAAATATCTTCTTCATCGCACTGTACTCGTTATTATTCGTTATTTTTATTTTATAATAATTAGCTCGTAATTTTCTGTTATCCGCTAATATTGTAAAATTTCTTTTCCGCTTTATCGGTAATCTCGAGATCGAGGACACACGAATTGCGCACCAAGCACTAACACAATGACAAGTCACACACGAATTCCGCGCCAGACCCGAAATAGCCCACCCGCTGACAACTCGAATTGCGCACCGCCTTTAAAAAAAATACTCTGATTTTATAAAATCGATGAAGGATTTAAAAAATGAGTAAAAGTCGCTCTTTCAGTGATTTCCAAAATATGTTATCGTAATGAAACGTTTACTATTTGGAATAATAACCGAACTACATTTCAGTCGATTAAAAAAGCCTTTAACGTTTGCGAAAAATAGGCTACTATCCCGTTAGCAGTACGATTGTTATTCCAAATATTTTTAACAATCTAGATACGTACACATATTTAAAGAAATGTTGCATAAAATAGAATAATTTTTGCACGAATATTATATAAAATAACGTAAATTACGATAATATTTCTAACTGAATATGTAGAATTTTCAGCGCACGGCATATTATGTTTCATGAAGCTTCTATTTCACATTAATACAAAATACTTTCATATCAACTGATTTAATTTTCCTTAAAATATAAATGTGACCATGTAAAATTTTCGAGTTTGACAAATTAGTATCTATTATTATAATATAGAGTTACTTACGAGTTTGAGGGAACCGAGTTTCGGGAAAGTTTCAGTTCAGATTGTATTTTATCCATTAATCAGTGTTCAATCTCAGTTATAAATTGTCATTTGAATTAAAACCAAATTTGTTAAAAATCGTAATTTTTTCATTTAGTGTACCATCAAACAATACATAGTATTCTACTTAAATTTTAAATGACAACTCAAAAATTTACCATTAAAATAAAATCCTATTTAAAACAATTTAATGATAAAACTTACAATGATAATAATTACGCAAATAAATAGTGTCAGTAGTACTACCTTTTTTCTTTAAATGTTAGTTGGATTTAACAAGATAATAATTTTCCTTCGTCAAGTTTTTATAATTTGTAGTTTATTGTAAATGAAATAGTTTCTTATCTAGATAATAGATATTTTTGCGCACATTTGGTTGCTATTAATGTGTTTTGTGTTAGATAAATGATAAAGAAGCAGAAGTCTAAACTCAAATTTAGGTGTTATCAGAATAAAAAAGTAATTCTTAGAAGCAACACTGAAATATGATTACTTCCGTGTAATGTTTTCCATTAATACAGAACATGCCCGGGAAAAAAAATTCCAGCACCGTCCGGTAATTTAAATTTAAAGCTAAAATAACTTTTAAATTTTCCTTTCCAAAGTATCCGTTTATATATTTCCGAAAACTACATTCGTTTGCCGTTTTTAGATGCAAATGGAGTTTAAATTAAGTGCTTATTGGAAATGTTTATTGCGATGCAAAGTTTTTGTTGTTTATTGTATATTTTAAATTTCAGCAATAATATCGGTTGGTGATTTATGCATTTTGAAGTAATTTTTAGATAATTTTAAATTTGTCATATTACATATTCTTAACTCGTTGCGCGACTTTTAGCGTTCAGGGGTTAGAAGAGTTGTGCGAACGTTATCATTTTCTGAAAGAGCGTTTAATGCTATTTTTGTATATAGCTTTACATTTTAACGTGTAAGCGTCATAATTTTTCCTCATAAAAAAACATCAAAAATTATCATCCGGCTTATAATAAGTACATAACAGTAATTCGACACTGTTTAAATTACTGCTCTATTTTTAATCATAGAAATAAAATGATGTTTCAAAATTGTTATTTTACGGGGGCTTTGTAGAATTCAAACTGTTCTAGAAATATTCATCCCTATAATAAAACTGTTAACACTGATAATTGCTTAACATTAATGGTAACACGAAATTAACATTAACGTATATATGAAAGTGAAATATTTTATTAAAAATAATAACTTACAAATAAGGAAAAATTTTAGCTGCCGCTATGTCAAGAGGTAGTATACACGTATAATCAGAAATGTATAATTCTTTTGAAACTAGAAAGATAAAAGAACACAAATGTAGACAATTAGGAGTAAGCTAAATTACTGAAAGTTGAGCTAACTGGTAAATTGCAAAAGCCGGAATCAATTTTTAATGATTAAAATATAAATATATCACAGTTATTTATCGGAACTACTTGTTTAAAAAAAAAAAAAATGGAATTAGAAGTTTAAACAATTACGTATATTTAAAATTAATCTGGCGTATTCTCAAATATTTTTTAATAAACCGTCATTATAGAGGAATGATTTTTAATACATAGACAGGTGTAGAGTATTTTTCATTAGTAGATTATTAAAAATTAATTGTCAAAAATAGGATACGTAAAAATGTTGAAAGTTATCGAACATTAAAAATATCGTACGATCAAGCGCCATCAGTTTTGGAAACCCTTAGTCCAGCGAACAGCGATTATGGTCCGAGCGTCGTTTTCGTTTGTTTTTTTATATTTCATACCTGCAAACTTCCGGTGCGCAATTCGTGTGTTTCGATTAGAGACCTTTTTTTAACCTTCGACTCAGGTAAATAACGGTGCGCAATTCGAGTGTGGCCTATAATTTCACAGGCATTGTGTAAATTTTTGATTTTATCTTCGATAACTTGTGCTAGCAAATTCTCATTCATGTCGCAGTTAAATTATGTTTTATATTCAAAAAACTAATCTTCGAATTAATAATTCCACCAGCTAGTTTTACTATATGTTTCGGTCCCACAGTGATTTCTATATGATTGAACAAAGTAATATTTAATTCTTCGATTGTGAATACCAACGATTGTCCGTCTTCTCTTGTGTGTTCGCTCGATGTTTTAAGGTAAATATATAAAAATTTCATTAGGGCCCTTTGTTCGATACCGTTGGTTGGTTACATCGCAAGCTCCAGCGTTTCCGCTCGTTCCGAATTCTGCGACAATCATTCGATAAGACAGGCCCCCTGATAGTTGGACAGGTTTGTCTTACCATTGGTCTCATTCGTATTCTTCTCTCTTTACACGGGCGATTCGCCATACTTTGAGTATTTCTTTCATACTTCAAGTATTACGAGTGTGTCGAGTCGAGTGTTTTTGCGATGATTCGCTTTACTCTGTTTAACTAACAATCGCTTATTTGTTTTAATACGATAAAAATAAAATTGTTTCCAACTCTTAACGATTTTTCGCCATATAGTAATAATCTTTCTCGCAGTATTAACACACTTCCAACACGGTAATATACAGCAAACCGACTAAGAATTTGTTCAAAGAAGTTAATTTTTTTCGAAAATGACGATTTAATTTACTTCATCTTCTCTTTATATCATTTATTTATTTAAAGTCGCTCGACAACTAGGGCCATTTGCGACGCCGAGAAGTTACATCTTATAAGTAATAGATTAATAAATGAAAAGTACAAAAAAGAAAATTAAAATAAACAAAAGAAAGAGAAAAAAGAAAAGAAAGGAAAAGAAAATGCTGTACATCAAATCTCTATGTATATGAAAGAAAAAAGTCGGGTAAGCTTCAAAAAGTAAAAAATGTTTCCACACGCCGTTTCATTGTGCGCCAGAATGCCAAACCAGTACCCTCCTCGAAACACGCTGCTCTCTTTTGTCGAAATTTGCGGCACGAGGTGAGGAGATGCTCCACCCCGTAAGCGGCACTCTACAAATTTCACATCATATAGGTTTAGGTTGCTTTTGAAACAGGTGGTTATGTGTGTAAAGGCAGAGTGGCTTATGCGCAGGCGAGCTAATATTGTTTCGTCATGTCGGTCCTGCCTGTATCAGGTGCTTCATCGCTGAAGCTTGACTTTGTACAGTTTCTGTGTAGGACAGAATCACTGTTCATGGCACGCAAATGTAAAAAATAATATAATAATATTTTAAAGTTATCCCCCCTGAACAACTTCATGATTAGTCTTAAACATCAGTAACTTTTCTGGTCAAAACCAAATCAGATTGCGTTAAATTTTCAGCACTATATGTTAGAAGACGAAGAGTGATTAAATTATTATACTAATTAAGAGATATTAATTACTTTTGGCAGTTTGAAGTTGGTTCCGACTTTAAAAAGTTAATGTGTAGGAGAATAAGCATAATGTTCTTTAATTAATGTTACTCGGAAATATATTACTTTTTATCAAATAATTTTTTTTGTTATCAGTGTTTGTTTCTGTTTTGTTTTTTTTTTTTATTATTATTTTTCTAGCAAATGTTGAAGTTTCTATTTTTTTCAAATGTTTCTTTTAGATGTTTCTAATGAGTACATTTTCAACGCAAACAGAACAAAAAAAATTAATAAAATAAATCGGGATATAAATATATCGCTTATTACGCGTAGTATAATTCTGAAAACGACACTGTTTCTAACAAAAAGTTCAGGTGATACAGAAATCGTAAAGACGATAGAAAAGAATCAGAAGAAATAAAACAATAAAAAAATTAAAAAAATTATAAGCAGAAGAAGAAATAAACAACGGAAAGGTGGAAATAAAATTAACAAAAACCTAATAATGAGACGTGCAAAATTAACGGCACTGTTCGTTAACGTACTAATTATAAAATACATCGCAAATAAAATAAGACAACAAAAAAGAAATAATATCAGGCAACAATTAAAACAAAACTATTACTAGAAATAATAATCTAATATGTATGTTGTACATATAATCAGAATACATCATTCTATAATAGACCTTACAGATAATTCTCCCATATTTCCGAAAATATTTCAATCTCAGTCACTTTCAAACTTTTTACATTAACGAAGTCACCAGCAACACTCTAAAATAGAAGAATGGATTAACGTATTTCCGAAAAAAGAAAAATAATTACAATACACATAGTCAAAAGTTAAATAAACATAAATATAAAATTAACATTTTCACGCATAGACAACCATTGTGTACCGTATTTGCAGTTGAACTAGTGGCTCCTCATCCGCTCCATATGTTTCTTCTCGTACTTTTAGCGAATAATTTTTTTATTCCATGTGATTCTTTTAGACATCCTTTGAAAACACTTCTTTCCTGATAATCCTCTCGTTCAACGCGCATCCTACTTAGCCGTAGTGCGAGCGTCCCAGATCCGTGTTTACAAATTCATAGTCATTTCGGTATTCTTGGAACTTTCATTCCGAATAATTTATTTATTTATTCGTTAATATTTTTCTCTCCTTAAAATACTCCCTCGTATGACTCGAAATCCTTTATATCCCTTCTCCAAAAAGCACCAGTCTCCCCAAATTACTACTAATTTACTTATCAATTCACAAGTCGAATTCATACTCTTCTCTCAATTATTACACTTACACTCCCATTTTTTCTGTTTCCATTTCAGTCAGTGGCAGATGATTTTAATTTGTGCTATTTTTACTTAATATTTTATTTAGCTTCCTGTGTTTGTTTTCAAACTCGCACCACAACTACTCCGAGTAATACGTAACAGTCACATTCTACCATATTTCCATGAAATTTCAATCCGATAAATTCGTATTTGCGTTGCTGCTTAAAACAATGTTTAAATTAATTTAATTTCAATTAAACTAATAGTATATAATAATAACTCTTCAATGAAATTAACAGCATATATGTACAAAAAGGCGCACGGTGTGAAGTTAAAAATGCATATGTGCCACCGAATGGAATGGAAAAGATCTTTGTGTCGATGTCGTGCGAGTTTTAGTCGGAATTTTAAAAATTACGTCTATAATGCGATAATTATTTTGTTCCAAGTCGAGAATGTATCGAGTGAATATGTTATATAGAATACTCATTTGATCAAATTGTTCGCTGTTTCTTCTACAAGCCGATGCTGATGAAATACTTGTTGCCGTAAAACCCTCTTTACTGTTTATTATTCGTAAAATCAACTATACTCCCTTTCCGACTTTTTTTAAGAGTCATCAGTTATTTCGAAGTAAAAAATAATTTTCTCTCAAATAATTTGGACATCATTAGACAAATATCACCGATTAAATTACAGAATTGAGGTGATTTGTTAAATTAGAAATATCATTCGCTGCGGTTCTTAGCGGTTAGACAACTAGTGCAACATATTCCAAAATGTCCTGCTCCATTATTAGCGATGTCGTATGACATCATCGTATACGCATCGGGTGGGTATGTGCCTTTTTCTATTTTGCCCTGCGCTAGAACGAACAGTGCACACCCTGTTGAGTGTTACAGTGCTTAAGAGGTAGATTCCCTCTGTTCACAGCGTGAATCGATAGTAGAGCCGGAGAATTAATCAGTTCCTCTCTACGCTTGTTAAAATAAAAACTTGCCTATATTAAAGCGAAGCAATCGCAAATTTTATTTTACCTGGAACTTGCGCAGCATAAATGTTCTACATCGGCTAATAACTTCACCACAGCAGCAGTACGATTAGGCGCAATACTGAGATTATTCTGTTTCTTTTGTTATTCACTGTACTACTGATGCCGTACTCTTATGTTTTTGAAATTCGTTAAAGTCGTGTTATTATCGCCGAATATTTTCTTTAAAATTAAAGTTTTAATTATGCTATCGTCTTTACTGATTATAATCTATATTAAATTACATTTTTGGTAGTAATTTTACAGTAATTATTATTAAAAATACAAGACGATTGAACTACATTCTAAATAGAAATATCGGTAGTACTATAAAAAAATATATCAAAACATTTTGCGTTGTGGTTGAATAACAGTGCTAATTTTTAATTTATAGGCGATACCGTAAATATTAATCAATATTCTCGATATCTAGTTTATAAAATATATGCGTATTTAATGGTTAAGAAGAAATTTAGTAAGTAATCAACCTAACTATTTTAAGTAAATATAAATCGGCATATACGTATATATATATATATATATTATATACCAAGGTGCCTAAAACAAAGCAAGTACCGCCGATGAAAATGATGTAGAAAGATAGTAAAAGGCAGTTAACTGATAGCAGTGAAGTAAGCGCGGGAAAAAGTAGAAGTAAGAGGAAAACGTGCTACGAACGAACATTCGATAGAGTGAAAATATCGTGTCGACATAGTTTTCAGATGTTACGCGAAGGTACGGAACAAGCTGAACAATCTGTGAATTTTGTTACAGAACAGAGTAAGGATAATCGCGTGATTAACAACGCGGATTACTAGATGAAATCATACTTTTAAAAAATCAAGTTACATCACCCATAGAGAAAGTCAGGAAAAAAGATAAACGAATCAAAACAATATGTAAGACGAGACACAACATTGAGTACCCATAAACGAATCAAAACAATATGGAAGACGAGACACAACATTAAGATACCGAACTGGAGAAACTTTTTCAAAATAATATAAAATATTAGGGAAAATAATATCGCAGATAGTTCTATATATATCGGTTGTTCACCGAATCAGGAAACGCTGGATTGCAGAAGAGTACTAGGAAAGTTGTAGGTCGTGTCAAATGAAGTATAATTATTTACGATTATGACCAATGCCGATGACGGCATAATGGAATTTTCATAAAGGAAAATCTACCGAAACATTATAAAAACCTCTCTGCAAGGTCGCAGTGATGAATTACCAGTTTACATGGACTAGAAGAGAGAAACCCTATCATGTAAAGGAACCGGTAAGAGAGAATTTTCCAGATAAATAACAGGAGAACACAGGGAAAAATTCCAACCAAAAAGCAGCAATATATCTTAACTCAGAATCACTCGTACAATTATTTAGATTACTCACAAGTGTAAAAATTGGAGATAGTAGAGAAACCGATAATGGCACAAGAACTCCAATCTACTATCTATACACGTATCGAGTAATTTGAACCTTTCGAATAGATTTGCCCTGTCCGTTTTAGCCGAACTAGAGACAAAAAAGAAAAAGAATAAATAAATACAGTATGTACGTATAGAGGCAACAACCGAATTTACCTTTGCAGTTCGTTTTTACAGAATAGCGATTATTGTGGCGCAGCGCAAATCCTGTCCCCTGTGTGTAAACTCGCTTTAACGTCTGCACCGATATTGTGTAAAATGAATTAAGCCGATTTAATAACCGATAATAAAATTTACCTTTACGGGTGAAATTCGTTGGTTTTTTTTGATTATGCGTTACATTTTGATTGTTTACTATCATATCTTGGTTAATTAAATATCGAAACGTTCTCTAAAAATTAATTTAAAAATGAGTGGGGTACGAAAGATTTTAGATTTAACTTGGGATTAATTAAGGTCCTAAAAATTTAATAATTTTAAAATTGTTGTTAATTCAAAAAAATTTCAGTGGATAATAAAAAAAAAAACAAAAAAAAACCTATTTTCAAAATTCTACAAACGATTTAGCCGTATAGATTTGCGGCTGTGAAATAATGTATTTTCTCCTTGTATTTTTTTTTTTTTTTTTAGTACAGAAACTCTATTGGTTGAAATTAATTTTCGAGTAATTAAAAAATTTAGAAATTGAAGCACAAGAACATGGACTTTTTGACGTAGTAGCAGTTTACATAACTTCTAAACAGTTGCGATACACTATTAGAATGGCACTACTTCATTGAAACAAAACTTATAATAAAAATGAGACTAGTCTAAACAGAAATATCTACTGAATACAATTATCGATTGTGTATACTGCTTTGCGCAGCTACCGAATAGAACGTAAATTATTTATAAATATTTTTAATAAAAGGCGTAATACAAGTTAAATTGTTAAAGAAATAAAATGCATCTCCTTCTTGTTTAAGCTATCGTATACATCTTTTTTTTTTTTTTTTTTTTTTTTTTTTACATTATATTATTAAAAACTATTATAATATAGTTCTTATGCTGCGGTATTTAAAAAATATTTTCTTTCTTGTTACAGTATTGATAAAACAATAAACTAAAATTCCATACACTAATGAAATTTGGCTTCGTATTCAATTATTTGACTTCCAAGATTTAATCAACGTCACTGTCGTAAACCTCTTTGCTGTATTTTACCGATGGTGTAACTATCTACGGTAACACCGACAAGTGGAAATGCGAATGCGATGTTTAATATAAATTCGAAAAAGTGTAAATCAATAGTATTTCTGCAAAAGTATAAATCCTACGGCATGTCAGAGCAACTTACTCAAGACGCGTGCGAAACAATAAGACAGTACAGCAACGCTATCCAATGTTATACAGATGGGGCCAAAGCAGCACCCGTCGAGGGGATGTCACCAACTGCGTGCGCTTTCGAAGTGAAGGGAGCAATGACAACCATCCGTCTGAACGATTACTGCTCAATCCTAGATGCCGAATTATATGCAATACGCTTATGTCTGGAAATGACCCTGGCGTCCACAGAGCCAATCCATGACATCCTATTGATAACAGATTCATTAGTGGCGGCTAAGATGTTAGGAGGGGGAGCCCCGGGGAGGGGGTTAATAAACCACGTCTTGGCACTCATCATGGGGCTACAATCGAAGGGATATAAGCTAGTAGTGTTGTGGGTCCCAAGTCACGCGGGAATCCCAGGAAATGAAAGGGTTAACACAGCAGCTCAATCAACCATTACAGCTCCCAGTCCGCAAAGCATACTTGGGCCCCCTCAAATATCAGAAGCTGTAAAAATACAAATAATGGAACAGTGGAAACAAGAACACACATCTCCACCCCATCCCACCTCCAGAATATAAAGAAATCCGTAGAGCCATGGTGGCCCCCCCAGGGGACCTTACGAGTTTATCATCGCGCGCTCAACCGTTTACGCCTGGGCCACACGCGACTATCCCACGACTAGCTGTTGGAAGGCGCTCACCCTCCAACCACGTGTCCTTTCTGTCGCGCACAAGAGCCACCGGCGGTTGAGCACATTCTCATAAACTGCCCTGCATTCCAATCGTCCAGAACGAGACACGGATTTGATAACCTCAGCCATGTTCTCTCAAACTCAGAAGCGAACCAAAGTGCAGTCTTCCAGTTCGTCAGGGACAATGGATTAGGGGCATTCCTGTAACCGGAGACTCTCGGGCCGTAATAGTCTAGATATTATACACGGCCCGGGGTCTAACTACGGTTTGAAAATTTTAATAAAAAAAAAAAAAAAAAAAAAAAAAAAAAAAAATAGTATTATTCAATATGTACTATTATTAACTATCACAATAAATGAAAATAACCATGATTTAGGATAGGACGTAGGATCCGGTTGAATAGGTAGATGGATTTTACCAAAAGATTTAAGAAAGAAGGGGAATAAGAGTTGTACCGTGATCTGGAATTAGCGGTTGCAGAGCGGTATGCAACATTACGAGATTTAAAAATGCCAAGAAGAGTCGGCCGGTAGAAAAAGATAAACCGACTAGTAGATTTGCCGAGTTTGACTCCACGATTTCTATCCGTAAGAAGTCAATTTCGATAAAGTAATAAAGTAAAATAAATAAAAAAAAAAAAAAAAAAAAAAAGTCTACGCATTAGAGAGAACTTTGAGAAGAATTATTTGGTCAGTAGAGGCGAAATGAAGTAAAGATCAGATGGCTTGCGGAATACTACGAATGCAATAAGAACATTCCGATAGATCTGAGGGGAGTTTGTAAAATTGAACAAAGGAAGAGAGCTAAGAAAAGACCGAACCAATGGGTTCTTTTGAGCTGTCAGTAAAGATCGTAAAGTAGCTGGGGAAAAAATTAGGTTAAGGTATTTAATAATTCTGGTCTAACAATATGTTGTGGGGCAGGTTTGGATGGAATAGTTGTAAGAAAGCAGTTGAAATTATAAAGTGAAAACTGAAGGAGCTAGACAAAGATGAGTGATAATTATTGTCGAAAAAGCACCAAAGTCACTTGTACACCCGGGTGTGTTTTTATAATTCCATTGCACACACACACACACACACACTTATTCATATATATATATAAAAGCATCTTCATATTTTATCATTAATCCTATACTAAAAAGTTATCGAAAATAATCATTGTGTTCTCGAATAGGGATTTTAAAAAAAAAGTAGTGTTTTATAATTTATTAATAAAATGGTTATTTATTTTAAAAAGAAGCGGTCGCGCGATAGCCTAGTGGCGTGAACTCTACATTATTAAGATAGTGGTCATTTCGATTCTCGACGACGGCCAAAAAAAGTTATACACACTGATATTTACTGAAAAGGTTAATTTAATGATTAGTTAATGGCCAAATGGTATTTAAAGTCAGACCAAAAAAAAGAAGAGAAATATAAATAAATAAAAAGAAAAAATTTTGTATATGTATTTCAAAAGTGCATCTTAAACAGGGCATAGTATGAAATATGCTTCAGTTCGTTTCGAAATGCGTTTATGGCCTCTCCGGGAAAACCGATTCCACTGCGTGAATTTTAACGCACGCCAAACCGTTTCATTTTTAATGTTAATAAACCGGCCTATTTGAAATACGATTTCACGAGAATTAAAAAAACAATATAAAATTCAGGTTGGCTCTTCATTTTTACTTTTATTATTCGTTTCGGTCGCGTATTGCGCGATGGTTTTTAGCGTATTTTTCGTACTTCCTATTGAACGAAAATCCTTCAGCAAGATAGTAAACCGAAATTAAACGCTGGGGAAATTATTGGTCGGCCTTCGAGAAAGTCTCCGATGATTTATTTGAATTTCGCACTGCGACCGAATTATTCAGTTTCAAATGACACCGAGTAAAAGTGAACGATGCGGCGAAAATGCTGTTTGATATTTGGAGAAGGCGACTTTGCGAGGGAAATTTCATTTTTCCGCCGAAATCAGTATAGCGAAATTGGGGAAACGGCAGTCAATGAATATTAATAAATCCGGCAGTCTTGAAATTTTAAGAAGCAATAACAAGCCTAGAATATTGTATAGCGAGCGAGAGCCGAATTATCTCTCCGAACAACGCCGTAAAGCTCGCAGTCGGTTTAATTTGTTGTTTTTTTTTTTTGTTTGCGTTTTTCTATAGAATCGAGACAAACAGCTGTATATATGTGGTAGTTATAATTATCTGAAATAATTTAACGGTATTGTTTTCGTCTCTGCAAGTCGGCGGTCGAATAAAAGATGGAACGGTTCAAAGTTTAGGTGACAACTTGGGCAGAACTTTCCACGAAAGTTCCGAAGACACGCTGAACAAGTTTTAAATATTCACTCTAGTTAACTTTCGCTATTATAATACGCGCCCTAACGAAATTACTACACATACGGCGACTTTTTATTTGGTCGCACTTCGTAACGGATGGTTCTGCTTCCTCTTATTTTCTGTCAACTTCGCAACCGGAACCTCCTCCGTTCCATTTGGCGATTATTTTCAGTATGAACCTTTTACGCCAATTTCATGATTAAATTTGTTTTCTTTTCTAGCTTCTGAAAACGAATAAAAAAAAAAAAAAAAAAAACGTTTCCCCCCGGGTGTTTTTGTTTTTAACTTAAATGTTTTTTGAATCTACCGTACTGCGACCTTAAGAAAATTGCGAAGATGCGAATATACCATATATTGCTGAGTAGTTTACATCTAGTCAGGAAATAAAATAAAACGGGTTTCTTTCCAGTTTATCGCTTGCGATTTATTTTCATTTGTATGGCGATTTTTTTTTAGGTGAATAGGCAGCGATGAATTCTGTTCTAAAATCCAAAATTGCTATTCAAAATAGCAACGCGTTACAGGCAAAAATGAGTAATAATACAGAGAGTACTAAATGTTGCAGCGAAATTTGTTGTTAAAGTATAGTCGAAAATGCAACCTAAACAGAACTGAAGATTTTCGGACTCTGATAACCGTTAAAATAGCAATTTCGAAACTAATTGTAAGTCACGACTTTTTTATTTACGCTGCAGACGCGTAGTAGCCCATTTCAGTAGACTTTTAATTTACTGCTATGTGTGTAACATTCTCTCGGAGCAAAATAGAATTTCTTCGCATTTTAGAAAATTAACGAACTTTATGTCTGGTTTTTGAAAGTAAATTTATTTATTTATTTATTAATATTTTTTCAATAATTTTTAAAGAACCCACTAACTAAATCCCCCACTCATTGTCAGTTATACAATGTTATTTATAAAAAAAAATACAACGCGACCTTGTATAAACGAGTGCACGTTCAATTGTAAACTCAGCTAAATTAATGCTTAAAAATAAAAAGTAAATCACTAATACCCAATAAGCAAACCCTTCACCACCTTTTGAAAATTAAGCGTTATAACATAAGAGCCAGTTATGTGTTTTTTGTAATTTTAAATTATTTAACACTGGTGAAACTCGCAGTGCTGCAAATATTGATTCTTTGATTATCCTAACTTTATTGTTCCTACTTTAAATTTTGTGGCTGTTCTTGTATTTGTAACTTTCGTTTAGTGAAAATGTAGCATCACCCCTGACGCTTGAAATATTTCTTTATTTCTTTATTTATTATTGTATCTCATCTGGAAGAAGAAAAAAAAAACCATTCTAACATGACTCTTCCGTATTTCCGGTATTATTTTTCGAAAGAATTTTATCAATTTAACGAAATCTGGGCTTTCTTAAAAAATTAATTCTTTTTAGCAGCCTTTTTTTATTCCCTACAGATTTCAAGGTAAAAAGAAAAAAATAATATTCATGAAAAAAAGAAAATACGAAAGTATTGTATCTAGTTTATGATTAGAAAAATGTGCTAATCATCTTCCAAATGAATTCGTTCAAACTGGTTCGGCAAATTCGGAGAAATCTTAAGTGACAGCACTGACTGAAGCATCGATCGGTAGTGATTTACCGTTTTGAAGTCTGAGGTTCGTAGCTGTATTACATTTCTTGGTTAATAGGCATGGGAAAAACTACGTATGTACATCTCTCTGAGACGATCATGCAAACTTAACTCTGAGATAGACTTCAGAAAATAAACGTTAATATTTCGAATATAGTCGGTTTTATTTGTCTCGCGCACTATGCTTTAATGCGTCCCAACTGTAAAACTACTCGTATCAAAGTTTTTCCGAGAACATTTTCGGTTTCTCCTTCAGAGTATCGTGTCGGCTTGACTGCCTAATATTATCCGTTATACGCACTACGTACCAAATACGAATCTGGTCTGTTGGAGCTGAGAAGTGGATATATAGCTGTAGTCCAAAAGAAAACACATTGCTTCTCTATGGCGAAGTTGATTTTCACATCTCTAATTAGCAATGTTTAAGTATTTTTATTAATTCATGAATCCGGTTTAGTGATAATGTCTTATTCAAAGGAGTTACTAAAACACGTGATTTATATGGACTTTTCAACTCCAAAAACCGGTTAATATTATATTTGCCCTACTTAGTTTCTACTCACGAACATTTCGAACACACGCGTCCGTAAATATCGATAAAATCTACGAAAAAGATGTTCGCATAGTCCTTCGGATTATCTTAACAAAATGCAAGCCCTTTAGAGCTGCTTTTATTATACAGTGCTTATGGATGAGCTGTTTACTACGTCGTTTTATCGTCTTTTTTGTTGTTGTTTTTTTTAAATCAACAACATTCAGAAATGACGGTTTTGCATAAATTGAAAACTGTTTACAAACGCGCTAGTGCGGAGCGGATAATCCAACATGTTAGGTACGATAGAGAGAGAGAGAGAGAGAAAAAAAACATTACAAAGAAAAAACTTTTCGAAAGAACGATTCAAAACGAGATAACGGTGATATTGTAAAACTGTTCTTTTCACATTCGCGATATAGTGCAGTCATTAATGTATACGTCCGTGTGTTGTCATTTATATCGTAAAAAATGAAAGGCGGATAGGTTTAAAGAACAAATTGGACGACGCGCGCATCAGTAACAAAAGCCGCGTTTAACCGAGAGATAAATTTAGGCGGGTGTTTTAAAATTTCAAAATTTCCGAATTCCGAAATTTCCATCACACGCTTTACAGTGACAGAATGTTCGCGTTGTTTAGCAAACAGATGTCGACGTCATTTAGGAAGAAAACTGAATAATGGCGAGGAAAAAGTAAATTAAAATTTAACAACTCCAGTCTAAATAATGAAGGTGAAAAGCGGAATTCGCGAGCGGCGCGGTTTTCCGTTCTGACAATGACATAGCACCTTTATTAAAGTAATTGCTAAATTTGAAGTATATTTTCGCAGCCGAAGCCTTTGAAGCTCCTTTTCTACACTTTGCATTATTGTCGCATACGGGCACTTTGGACATTTTCTCGGCCCCCCACCCCGCTCTTGCTCCGTATGGTCGAAACTGTTTCGCCATGAAATTTCAAAGTTACCAATAGTTAATTCGTAGTAAACCCGAAAAAAGGAAAAAAAATTGACGTAATTTCTTCCTCAATAATACCGATAAATTTATTTTACATACTCCGTAAAATGCTTTTTTTAGCCGTATTCGCGTTAAATAACTTTTCCTCGCTGTTTTAAAAACCGCATCATCACACTGTGCCGACATCGATGTTTTTCATTTCTCACATTAATGGAGGGACTACTGCGTTACAAATTTTAGTTTTTTGTTTTTTGGTTTTTTTTTTGTGTTTTTTATTTATACTTTTAACTAGCGAATATTCAAAATTAATTATAATCGAAAACTTTTCCTTCATTATATACTATTTAACCGTCGATGGAAAAAAATAAAAATTACCCTCTTTAGCGGCCTCACGCTACATTTTTAAATATTAACAAATCTATTTTCGATAGCGACAATTACAAAATAATTTTCACATTGCGAAGAAAATATTTAAATTCCGATCGGTAGAACAAAGCGCTTATTTCAGCTTCACTATTATCTCGATTTTATAAAAAAAATTGCAGGATTCTGCGTAGTACGCGTATGTGCTGACAGAAGCTATTTTGGCGTATATCTGAACAATAACAGGTGTCCTATACGTTTACTTCTTTATGAATTGCAAAACGAAATAATTATATCTATCGTAAAATCTTCAATATTTCATGCCGTACGTGAGAGGTAGAAAGAAATTTGAAAATAAATATATTTCGGATCTCCCAAAATAGAAATATATTTCCGCGGAATGTAATCTTCTCATGAAAGAGATTCAAAATCCTTAGACGCTATTCATCGGAGAGTTACCGATTGTCTCCAAATGAGACTGTGCACGTAATACTGATGATCGTTAATGAAATAAACAAAAAATCTATAAAACTCTCACATTTTCACTGATAAGAAGAGTGTGGCCACTGTTTTGTACGATACTTACTATACTCTTAAATGAAGTCTTAATATAAAAATACATTTGAAAACCGTTTTAACTAAGCTTATAAAATGGCAAATGGTAATATATGTATGTACTCGTAATATGTATATAACTCAATCTTGCATCTTGAACATAATGATCGGTAGTTCTATCATATAATACTTTTTGTTTTAAACAAGAAAGAACTAATTTACCGCATTTAGTAATTTACTTCAAAACATAGCAGATAAATGTTACTTGGTTTATAAAGTTTTTTTAATATATTACTTTCCCGGTGGAGGGGGGGGGGAGGGGGCAGGGCAGGGCAGGGCAGGGGGGGCACGACATCATTGATATAATAAATTCGGATCTCGTCATGTGGGCACCCTTTGTACTATGCCAGTTATTCTTTAATCGTTGCAGAAGAGTTCATTTCAATCGACCACGTGTGACTCTTGAGAAAGAAAAAAATCCATTTTAATTTACGAGATTTACTCAGAACATTGTTACAATTTCCGTAACGCAAAGAGCTAATAGAATTTTTATATCATCCGCGTGATATAATCATTAATGTTTACGTACATATCCTGCAACCGCGGTGTGTGCTAGTGTGAAGGTATCGTCCTTACCGCTGAGCTGTACACAGTGATTTAAGTGACGAGGCTAGAAGAGCTGCAGCCGGCTTCTGTCGTTTAACTTAGCACGCTTCCCGTCCTATCGAGTAGGCTTGGTGATAACAATAATAAACTAGACGGGGAAACGCCTTCTAGATGACAGTCTTCTTCAATTCTGACGGGGAAGAGTTGGTTTTAATTATCGACACAATTCTGTAATTTGCGATTTGCGTATCAATTTCTACGTTGACACGATGCTTATATCGCCGCGACCTTCTCATTAATAACTTTCACGGAACTCTTTTTCGTGATATTTCACTTACACGCCCGGCATGAAAGTGACATAATCTCATATACACGCAGAAAGCTATCAAGCTTTGGTGTGGATTTGCGAAGTTGAGATTCGCAACGTACTGTTCGCCTAATAGACACTAAGGCCAGTTTCTGTTTTTTTACTTCATATCCGTCTTTACTTTCCCAAATTTCTCTGCTATCCTACACATACATACATATTTTATATATATATTGATTTTTTACTTTTTCATTTTAATAAAATATATTAATTTTTATATGCTGAAAATTCTAATACTATTTCTTTCTGTGCATTATTTTTCAAACGATATCAAAAAATCAATCATCGATACACACTGTTTGCAAAATAATAATGTATTTAAAAATTAAAAACACTGACGCATTTCGAAGCTAATAGCTTCATGGTCACAGTATACGTTACGAAAACGTTAAATTTAAAAAATGAAGATGCAATAAAAAGTACATCAATTTTTGGAAAGATCGATTGTAAATGAGATTTATCTGTGAAAAATGATATTCTAAATTCAGTAATTTAGAATATCATTTTTTTTAAATTATTAACGTATATAATAAATTAATAAACATTAACAAAGTAAATAATAATTACAATAGAAACAGCAAATACGATCATTCAGGTATCTATGGAATAATGCGTAATACATGCCATAAAATAGTATACACAGGACAAACACATAGAGATTATCAACGTAGTAAAATGTAAACATATATAGAAAAATCAACAACTTCGAAACGTGTCAATGTTTCTAATTTTTAAATGCATTGTTATTTTATAAAAATTATATACGAATGATTGATTTAATGAGAAATTAAAATAATGTGTTCTTCAAATCTTAATAGAAATGAAGAGATTTATATTGAATCAAATTTTTACTAACGTCTATAGCGAAGAGAAGAGAGCACGAAAGAAATAAATATACCCGCGCTTACATTTTAATAATTATGTATTGTGTCGCTATATATATATATATATATATATATATATATATATATATATAGAACCATGTTGTGCGCTCTTGCGACATGGATTTTCGGATGATAGTGCGTGGAATGCGACTCTATTCCGTTTTAGTAAAAACATTCCGAATTTTTGATCAGGTAAAATAATTACGCTACTACTGTGTGATGATATAAATAAGGACGACACTTTTGCGTGATGTACTCGTTTTGCGGACCGCCCCTAAGACAGAAATTACTTCGAAAAGTAAACAAACATGCAGCTTACTTTCAATGAAGCGCATACATTAGTATATCGGGGGGACCTATTCACGGTGACGTATTTTACGCTAAAGCTAACGGTGACTACGGCTAGAGTGTATATGAGCTAGTCACCGAATATTATAATTTCTGATTACATTAAACAGTTCATTACCGTGTGCTTTTGTTTGATTATGTGTTCAGAGCGACATATTTAAAGTCGACATCCAAAAGGAACAGGAAAGGTAATTTCCTGGAAATCTCTGATATACTACTACAATGAACTACGATCATATTCTGTCACGGTTCTCTTATAAGTTATGTGTAATTTCTAAATTCGTTATTATTTACTTTAAACTTGATATTTCTATATTAAATTTTAACATGTAACGGTATACAATATTATAAAAACGTAATTTAATGCAAAATGTATATAATTTTTGTTAATGTAAAATTATAATAGTTGAATGGAAACGTCATCACATCCAGTTTAATTTTTCTAACAAAACGCATTGTTATGTAAATGCTCGATATATTTTTAGTTAAAAATAAAATATTAATGATTAAACTGACTAATAAGTACGCTTCTAATCATGTATTTAACAAAATAACTCTTGGCCGCTCTAGTTCGCATATATGTAATAATAGTAATAAAAATGTCTGAACACGGTCGTCCAAGGCGAATATAATAATAATAATAATAAAAAAGATCCGATGGTCGCTCTGAACACCATTATTGGTGGGTCGCTGTGAACACGGTCGCTCTAAACACAACACCGATTTTCTTAAATATAGCCAAAAAAAAAAAAAAAAAAAAAAAAAAAAAAAAAAAACTTACCAACAATGTCGAGAAGAAAATTTCCGAAGAACGATTATTTCCTATCGTCACACATTTCTGATAACACATGCATAAATGAATAAGTGATGTATCGGAAATGGAGGATCCGACGAAGCGAGCATATGTAATGGTTTTAATATAGCATTTTGTGAAGAACTACTCCATTGTTTTCGCTAATGCATGCTAGTCGATGGAAATCCGTGGCGAAAAGGAGACTCTGATTTAAAAATACTAAAAGTACAATTAGTTTTCAAAAAGTGAAAAAAAAAAAAAAAGTAGAATAAAATATAGGAACAACACGTTTAAAGTACGTTTCGCTGGCAAACTGAAGCAGTCGTCGTTCGTCAAGTTTCAAAAATTAATTTAGCGAAATATACTTTTAATTTTATATTTTAACGCGTTAATTAACTGTCCCGCTTTACCGTTAAGTTGTTCAGCAAATGAGAAAGTACTCGTAATTTTAATTTGTAGCTCATACTTTAATTTTAAAGTAAAACATCAGTTTTGTTTCGTTCTTTTCTCTCTTTTTTTTTTTATTTTTGTTTTTTTATTATTGGCGAAGGGAGACGACGTCACCTCGGAGCCGGCTGCAATGATTCTGTTCAATGTACAAAATGTTCGCAGCGGCGAGTACTAAGCCACTGCAGCCATCCGCTCTGCACGTTACACAGCTGTTCATTTTCTCGAAAGAAATATTTAATTTGCAAAACTGCGACGAATATTAAACTTTTTCAAGCTTGCAAATGATTTCAATGTTTCGCGTACATATTAATTAAAGAATGAAACGGCTAACAGACGTAGAAATACACGAATTTCGGGGTTAATATATAAACTTAAATATCGTACGATACAGCCGCGCAAGTACCGAATTTCGGCAACAATAGCTGAAGGTAATATCCGTCGGGAATTAAAGATGGAATAATAGCGTACCCCGGTGCTACAGGTAACATTTCGCGAAAGAATTGTTTCAACTCTGGCGCTAAAGCTCGAACTAGGCATTAACGTCTCATTCTTTTGTCTTGCGTTACCTTCCTGTTTATCCTTTAACGTGTTAGTAGCGTTTAAGAGAAAATTAATTCTCCTTTTTTCATATAAAACGTTTTCGAGTTTAAAATAATGCCGCAAATAAAAATTTAATTGCCTGTAAGAGCGATAAATAAAATTATGAATAAACAAAAATTCCAAATTATATTCTTTACTGTCACTTGGTCGGTAGAATTCTTCAGCACCTGTTGCTTCTACAAAACGAATCGCCAAGACTGACGCAGTGTCGTCCTCAACGACGAACGGTATCGCTGTTGCATTTTCAATTTCTGCCGAATAATCACCTAGCTATAACGGTAAATAGGAATTTGTTCCGTCGAAAATGGAATATCGTCGTCATGGTTTACCGTTATCAATATTTTTTAGTGTTATTAATAATATGCGCGCGTTTGATGGCTAATTGTATACGACAGCATTGTGTTCAAAATTAGAATAAAAGGGAAAAAGTTGTTGAATTATGAAGTAATGTAATATAAATAAGCAACATATTTAATCAAAAGAATTAACATACTTTTCGTTTTCTTGTCTTATCGAAAGCGAAAAAACACCTAAAATAAATGACAACATACGTATACATGCAATTGAATAGAACGAATTTTAGAGCATATCATTTCTAAAGGGTCTTACATTGTTCGGCGTTGTACAAATAAAGAGTTGCTTGTAATCGTAGTAATCAATTGTTATAAAGAAAACATTTCTAACCGCTTTAGTACGTAATGTTTAGAGTATAGAATATTTAAAAATTTACCCACATTGTCAGCATAAGGAGGGGAACCTTTAGAATGCAAATTGAGCCCTTGTTTTAAATGGGTTACAATTATCCGAAATTGATGACTAGGATAGGACGCGCCTAGTTTTTTTTGTTTTTTTTTTTTTTTTTTGTTGAAATATTCGACTTATTTCGATGCGATAAGTAAAATTTCCGATTAATGACGGAGCAAAAAGGGCAAATAGCAGCCCAATCGACTCTAATGCTGACACGGTTTATAAAGTTTAATCGTTATCGAGACTTCATTGGTCCATACAATTTCACCTTTTGTGTTGCGGTAAAAGCAATGTTCTACGTTAAAATAATACAGCTTCCGCGTTGCCAGAGGATTGACCGAAATCTACCTTTTTACGAAATACCTGATCACGCTATTTGTTCTCCGGTTTATAATTTATCGTCGGCGATAGCGCTGGATCGATGAGAACTAAAATACAATTTAATGTAATTTGCATATAAAGTCAAAGTGTCAACTTTATTTAACTTAGGATAGCTGTAGAAAAAAAAAAAAAATTGAAAGCAGGTTCGCTTGCCCGATGAATTTTGGCCAGCCATGTTTTGACTGAAGAAACCTCGAAAAAACTTTGTCAGCGAGTGAACTATTTCTAACGCAATTGTGCTAAATAATCCTATTTAAGTAAGAAATAACATCGTTAATCGTATTGTATATTTAAAAAATTTCCTTCGTATCAAAGTTTGGGCGACGTACCATGGTCAGTGCGCTTGTTAACAATTAATGAAATAATGCAAAAAAAAGTCTAAAAACTTTTTTTAAATTTATCAATGCAATAAAAATAAGAAAAATAATTTCACTGAGTTAAATTAAATTGGGATATTTCGGAAGAATGAGATGAAAGCGTTTAGACCAACAATGCTTTTACCTCATTCTTTCGAAATGCCGCAATTTAGTTTAACTCACTGAAATTATTTTTCTTATTTTTATTGCATTAATAAATAAAAACCTTTCTTTAAATTTTTCTCGCGTTATTTTATGTCGCAATTTTTAGTTACGTTTGTGAACGAATTAAAACGGAAACGAAAAATGCGAGTTACACAAATGTCATACGAATAAGAAAGTAAAAAGAGTAAAGCAAATCCCATATATCTTTGATAAGGTGTGTCGCGGAAATTAAACTTTTCATAATGTACTGAAGGGTGGTATAATAGATCTGAAGAGAATACCGAGGGGACAGTCCTTTTCTCATGGGATCCGCCTTTACTTAGACCGTTCTAGAATAGCCAATATTTAATTTCAGATTAGATACATACCGCTGCGACAGCGGGATCCGAAACGAAACAGGTCAAAAGGTGACGAAATTTTTGACGATTTTACTTTTTTAATTAACAAAAATAATACTAATTGGTCCGGTTTTTTTGTTTTTATTTGAAATTTTTTATCCAACCTAAAATATAAATATCTACAGCAAAATAGTCAAAAGCGATATTTTTTTTTTTTTTTTCTAACACCTAGCTGCCAATTTTTATAAAAATTTGTCTCGCTGTTCTGCTGGCGTTCCAAAATTTGCAAGGAATACAAGAATACAAAACAGAAGATCGAGTTAAATAAAAGCCGTTAAAATTACGTCTATTTTCACTGGCTACTTGTGAGATGACTGGTTGAATAATTAAAGCCGAAAAAGAGACGACATAATATTTTCACAAGTCATAGTCACTTTTTCGTCTACCTGATAATCACCTTTTGTAACATCTCTATACAACTTAATTTAAACAAAAAAAAAAAAATAAAAATAAACAAAAAACTGCAAACACTTTTTAAGTACAAGATTAAGGCGGATGCATGCGGTTTTTAATAGTTGGAATCGGCAAATACTCGAAAAGAACACAAAACTACGCGTTTATTCACGCCGTTTGTACTTTCACTCGAGGTAACGAATACATTTGTAAAGGATGTGCTAATTTCTTATTGGAGTTATTAATTAAAAAAAAAGAAAAGAAAAAAAACAAAAAAAAAAAAACAATTAGTAATTTATCACTTTTTTAATTTTAACGGCCACTTAAGAAATATGTTCGAAGAAAGGAAACATGTAAAGGTTACGAGTTTTCGTTTTTTAAAAATATATTTACGCATCTAAAGGGGCTGCTCTAAAGGTATGTGAAAACTTACACATAATTGCTTACATAAATTTTCTGGTAACGGGGCTAAAGTACGTAAGAGATAAGTGAATAAATAACGAAATGCCCGGTTAACGTGAACATTGAAAAGACCACAAGGTGGGCTTTCTGGAAGAATACGTCATCGAAGAACGTAAAGAAAAACCGACAAATTGTACTCGACCAAAGGCTGATGTCTAAAACTGATAGACAATTTTTCGGAAATCTTCAAACCGGCCAGTAAGGAAGTTGTTCTATAAGGAAAAACTGAGTGGATTTCCGAGTTTTTTGTTTCTTTCGATGCGTTCAAATTACATTTTTTTTTTTTTTTTTTTGAATATTTCCTTTATTATTTCGAAGTAATTTCATCGATAGTGGCGAAAAAGTTGGTGACGTCAGCATTATTTATTTCGCGCGCAAGTTATGGAGGCAAAAGTTGCGTTTGGCCCTCTCAAAAGACTCCGGTTGTCGTGATGTCACTTTGCATTTCGCGCGGAGACGTCTAAATTGTTCGGCAAAGTGTTCGGAGCGGAAAGTTTGCCGTTTATCTTTTGTCTTACGCACCGCCGATTCATCGAGACCTGGTTTCTCCTCAGAGACATCGTAGAAAAGGGGGAGTAGCGCACTTGAGAGAATAGCCAAGATACCTCTTTTCATATAGTAAGAATAACCTTTTTATCTCCATTGATCCGTACTGAAATCCTCTGAGTCAAAATATCAGAGTGTTTTTTGCTCTTTTTTTTTTTTTTTTGAAATTGTAAGACGATATTCGTTATTGATGAACGGTAAGTTCATCCGAACTGCTTCGATTAACCGTCCGATCTCGGGGGAGAATAATAGGGATTTCTCGAACTGACTTAAGAAGTAACGTGTAGAGTATATTTTTAATGAATCTCTTTCAACAGTTCTGCCGAGCCGATGAAAATGCTGACAATTGTTATAAAACTCTTACGGGCCAGTCGATGAATATTATACCGAAATTATGCGATCTGGCGATAACTCTGATCGTAAGACTTTATACGGAACGAATCGAACGAGATTTTCCGCTACAGAATCAAAAAAAAAAAGAGAGAGAAACATTTTGAACGACATTTACGAAATATCCGCATCTAGTTGCATGTGTCGTCGAAAACTAATAGGAATGAAATTTTTTTTTTTCGTCTATTTCTTTCGAACTTCGATCATAAAATGAGTACGGTAAAAACAAACAAAAAATCTCAATGGAACGAAGCGAACCAGGAGCTTTCCATGCAAGCCGGGTGGCAGCGATCATTAATTTTCATTTTTAATTCGGAAACAAAAAGACAACGGACAATGAAGCTTTTAAAATTAGCTTTGCCCTCCAATAACTGAAACATCATCGTAATCAAACACTTCCCTGGCCGGTCCAAGTTATTTTCCGCGTTTTACATTTCGTACATATTTCGTATTTCATACATTTTGCGTATTAACAATTCTCCCGCATTTTACATTAACAGAATTTCCGGGAAAACCGCAAATCAGGTGCACATGAATTCTTAATATACAAAACATGCGTGTAGTAATCATTTACGCTATTAGAGGCAGCTAACCTACTTTTTCCCAATTTTCGAAAGCTCGACAACGATGAAAGGATAAGTAGAAGATGTTCTAGCCTAGCTGCTAAAGAGAAGAAGCACTTTCGACTTCGATTACAGAAGTTTTGAGTTCGATCCCAGGCGACGACCGAAATGATTACGGAAATGATTACAACAATAAATAATTTTTAAAAAAGTAACCGCTAATAATAGCGTGAAGGCAATGTGGCGAACTTACATACGTATGCGCGCTAATTGGTGTATATAGTGGCAAGCACACTTGTGGGGCTGCATTTGTATATCGGTAAATCAAGCGTTTATAGTCAGCTTCAAGTGTTGCGTCTACAGTGGCGTTGCATAAAACGCAAATGCTATGAAAATTTGGCATCGCCGTGACGACAAAGCATTGCTTTTAGTGTATAATAAAAACTAAGTTCTAGATATGCAGTTATTCCGAATGCTAGTTGCAAACAACATAAATCTTAGAATTCAGCTTAAAACTATTAACGAATTGGAAGAAACTGTCGATTCTCTCACAAAAACCATTCAAAATGCAGCATGGAATTCTACGCCAGCTGAAACATTAAATGCTGATGTTAATACCAGCTACCCTGTAAAAATTAGGGAGAAAATAGCTGAAAAACGTAGAGCCCGCAGAAAATGGCACAACACCAGGCTTCCCAGTGATAAAACTCTATATAACAGAATAAGTGGGCAATTAAGAAGGCTATTGCAAAATGAAAGAAATAAGAAATTGCAGAGTTTTCTGCAGAGTCTTAGTCCTTCTCACGACAAGCACTACTCCCTTTGGAAAGTAACTAAGAAAGTTAAATGTGCAAAACAGCACAACCCGCCTATCAAAAATGAAGCAGGGCAATGGGCAAGAAGCGATACCGAGAAAGCTAACATTTTTGCACAACACCTAGCAGACGTGTTCCAACCACACTCATCCGATACAAATAGTAAGCATGAGCAAGAGATCTCAGAGTTCTTGGCACATATCCCTGATGACCAACAGTGCATTAAACCTGCATCCCCAAAAGAAGTGTGGCACGAAATTACGGCCTTAAAAACAAACAAAGCTCCAGGACATGATTTAATAACAGCCAAGATTTTAAAAGAGCTTCCGAAGAATGGTATATTGCTCATTACTTACATCTTTAATGCTATCTTCAGACTAAAGCATATGCCAATACAATGGAAAATGGCTCAAATAATTATGGTGCTTAAACCTGGTAAGCCTGCTAATGTCGTCTCGTCATTCAGACCAATATCGCTAATGCCTGTGCTATCCAAAGTCTTCGAAAAATTATTTATGAAAAGAATAATGGGGATTGTTGATCAACTGAAAGCTATACCGGATCACCAATTTGGCTTTAGAACCAAACATTCCACCCTAGATCAAGTCCACAGAATTGTCAACAAAATTGAAGACGACCTTGAAGATAAACGAATTTGCTCTACAGTATTTTTGGATATTTCTCAGGCCTTTGACAAGGTCTGGCATGATGGATTGCTTTTCAAAATCAAAAAGATTCTCCCTTATAATATGTATAAACTAATTTCATCTTATTTAAACGAACGATTTTTCATAGTAAAAGTTCAGGAAGAAGAATCTAAACTACACCCGGTGTGCGCTGGAGTCCCGCAGGGCAGTGTTCTGGGTCCGCTGTTTTACATACTTTATACAGCTGACCTTCCGATTACCAGTAACACACTAACTGCAACATTCGCAGATGATACCGCTGTATTAGCTTCGGATACTTCTGTAAACCTTGCTACAAGAAATTTGCAGAATTCTCTAGATCAAATATATAACTGGACAAAAAAGTGGAAAATAAGTATAAATGAAAACAAATCAGCCCACGTAGTATTCACAAATCGAAAAATGATCAGTGCCCCAGTCGCAATAAATCATAAGCAAATACCAACTCTGAGTGGGACCAAATATTTGGGCATGTTACTTGATCAGAGACTAACATGGAAACAGCACATCATCTCTAAAAAGAAAGAGATCAATCGTTTAATAGCTTCCATGTATTGGCTTATTGGAAGAAACTCGGCATTAACAATAGATAACAAATTATTAATCTACAATGCAATTATCAAACCAACCTGGAGCTATGGAGCTCAGTTATGGGGTTGTGCAAAAACTTCTCACATAAAAATTATTCAAAAATGCCAGAATAAAATACTTCGTCTAATAACGAATGCGCCCTGGTTCGTAAGAAATGATGACTTGCATAAGGACCTATGCGTTCCTACCGTAATAGCAGAAATCAGACGATATGCACTCCGCCATATAGATAGATTACATAGGCATCCAAATACAGAAGCAATGGCGATATTAGATAACGTACACAACACAAGAAGGCTGAAACGAAATAATCTGAACGATATTATTTAGTTATCATTTTATTTATATTCTTTTGAGGTTTCTGTCACCGGATGGATAGCCTCTTCACGTTATATATATTTCTCCTTTTATCATAATTACTGGATAGTCCATGAGGACTAGTTGTAATTTGTTATAATAATAAATATAAAAAAAAAAAAAAAAAATCTTTCACACGGTTTCATGCCGTAACAGGTAAAATTTTAATATCCGAGGAGCTGACGTGCGATGCTGCTCACATATTTATCGATGTAAAGAAGACAATGAACATCACGGTGTGCCTATGATCCCATCGTTCAAATCCTTGACTAAGAATTGTCAGACGGCGGCGCAACGTCTACAGCGCGAAAAGCTGATGTTTTTGATAATTATACTATTTTAATGTTCACTTCTTAAAATCCGTACATTTTGTTATGTAGATACGTAGCATGGCAATATATTCTGCGTACAGTACGAACGTGCAGTGATCATCGAAGAAATTGGCTAAATATCAAGAATAACTCAAACTTCGGCAGATAGTGCGACCAAACATTCTGTCAAGATCACGGTATTCTCGTGTGCAGTTGTCTATCCCTGAGAAGCTTATTCGAAAATCTATTAGTTCGATTATAGAACGTACATGGACTCGAAGCCAAACGTCTCAGCATCGCCGATTTGCAATAGTCCTGATATGGGCAAATCTTTAGCGAGCATCAATAATTTGCTATTTTTCATGGTAAAATATTTAACAGACGCAGAGATATATTTTTCAGGGCCTTAATTTCCTTGCCAGTTTTTCTTCCTTCCAATATTCGATATTTTCTTTATTCCGAAAACACTAAGCCTTGCTCATCTTAAGTTCATAATATCGATATTGCAGCATTGTGGTTTAGATTGTTTTATTTTGGGATTATTTTTGGCTTGCTCGCTTGTTTGTTTATTTTTCGTTTTTGGCATTACACAATTTAGGATTTTAGTTTTGGTTTTGACTATAGTTGTCTTGACTACATAATGACCAGGCCTCCAAAAAAGAAGAAAAATAATAATAATAAAAATATCCTGCTGATGTAAATGTTTGCTTTTAAATACGATTGCAGTTGGAAGTGCACTTTTATGGACGCCGATATATCAGTGCGATGGCATTTCCACTGCCTTCGATACAACCATTAATGATTACACATTTATATACTTCTGATAATTTGTTAGGCCTTTCACACCAAATTGGTCGCGTTAAGTCAAATTACATTTTCATCGGTCATCTACTTTTACACTGGATCGGTCGGTTAGCCCCGCTGTAATCGTAACTTGCACGTTGTGTTCTTGTTTTACCGTTTTGCAACTGTATATTTTTTAAGACTTTTATTCCTTCTTTTGTAATTGTGCCGGACATTTTACAATTCATTTATTATACGGCGCGGTTGGAAGGAAAAAACGGGTATTATTTAGAATACGTCATCACTGAGGAATTCTATTAGACTGAGCGCAGTACGGAAAGTTGTTAAACACAGTTTAAAAAAGTGGTCGATGAAGTAGTAATTCTTCACTTTCCACAGTTATTATTGTGATCTTTATTTCGATAGTCATGTTATAATTCTCTCCAACGGCTATATTCATTAATCGAATTTGTTACAAAGAATATACATGCACATATGTGTACATCGTAACGAACAATTTATCGGAACAGTTAAATTTGATCAATTTTAAATGAATATCGATATGAACTTTGCTTCGGCTGATAAAAACTTCGAGTCAACAATCCTTCCGAGACTGATTTAATGTGAAACGATATTTCTATAAAAACGTAAATCAATCTGATAGGTGTGACTTAATGTAATGTGACTAATTTAGCGTAAAACGGCCCTTATTTGTCACCTTTCTCCATTTCTATCTCTAAACCGCTATATAGTATGATAGATGGAGTTTCAGTGACGTTGCAAAAATTCAAAAAAATAAAAACACCGTATCAAAATATTCCGCTTTTAAATAATCTTAATAATAAATCACCCGTCTTTTGTGATAACTAAAATTATTTATAATACTGCTATTAATTTCGTGGCGTATATGCCGCCGGTGGTAAAAATAATGTCGTTTTGTGGCATTTTATTTTGGTCTAATTTTTTTAATTTCGATGTTTTTTCGTTGTCTTTTTAAGCCTTTAAAACGTGTCTGAGAAAGATCTTATTTTCACCCAGTTGCGGCCGGGACAAAAGCGAGAAGGGTCGCCACACATGCACTCCCACATATATATTCCGTCTAAAAAGACCGCAATCAATTCCACTTCAGGCTGTATATAATGCGCCACAAAATCGATAGGTGTCCTAAAATTAACGAGCGAATAATTAAACATTTACGACAACATTAGAAGACGATGCAATGCAGCATAAAATGAACTACTAACTAGCGAATTACGTTAGTGTGTTGTATTTATTATTACTATAACTGTGATAATTATTTCAAATTGAGCGGCTTTGTAAAATCAAAAAAAAAAAAAAAAAAAAAAAAAGTAGACGATTAAATATTTTTACGCGCAAAGTAAAAAATTAAGTTAATATCAACACAAGTGGATATGGTAAAAAAATTAACCTCTTTTCACGAAGGTCTTGTGGAATCAGTGTTAGTTCCTTTCTCCCTGGGATGATCTGCTTTTACCCTCACCAAGGTGACACTTTTCTGGTATAATACCCAATATTTGATGTCAAATATTATTATACGATACCGATACTCACGAGATAGCTCCCGAAAACTTATGGTACCTCTGGTTAGCCAAGCACCCTTACCAGTCTATCGTGTAACTAAACGATTTTTTCATTGTTTCTTGCCTAAATTGCTCTCTTCATTTGAATAAAGAAGTGGTATCTGTAATGTTGACCACATTCTCTTTGAGTGTTCATCTCTTTCTGTGAGTATTCTGTTCTGTATTCTCATCTGTTAAAACACAAGCTTCCTATATCTCATTGCGCTTCTTGTATTCAGTCTTTCCGTGTTCTACCTACCATCCTTGCTATATTTGTTTCCCATTACTTAACTGCTTTTTCCCTTCTTTTTGTTTCTCGATATAGGTTCCTGGCTAATATGCCCCCCTAAAAAAAAACTTTTTATATATTTCCAAATACCGCCTTGAAGTCCACAAGGTGCGCAGCATAAGAAGAAGAAGAAGAAGAAGAAGAAAACGAAAAAATAATAAAAATAAACTGAAAATAAAAAGGAAAAAAAAAAGGTTAGTTTGCTAAGAATCGAAAAACTTTTAAAGCGAGTCGCCCCGGATGACATAAAAAACTAATTCGGCGAGAACAGTGAATTATCGCATAAGAGAACAGTTTCAAAGCATTGCAGCTCTTTGTAAGTGCAGGCATTGACAGGGTATCAGGAATTGTAAAGTTAAGGTTACTTTTAACAAAAAAAATACATGTTTCAAGTTTTATTAAATTAGGCGCGAATAATTTTGTTTATTGCGTTTTTCTTTATGGTGCTATTATAATTTTTTCAACGAAAATAAAAATTTACAACTGTATATTATTTACAAACCAATAGTAATTTATTCTTAATAGTTTTTTTCAAATTATATGCCGTGTTTTGCTGGAGATTTTTTATCAAATTTTTAATTTTACCTAATTCTATGAACATGTTATCCTGAGGAATTTCGAAATATATGAACTCCACTAAAAGTTCCCCCGTATTCTATTTTATTTTCTCATTTCGGCATGAATTGATTGAAAATTGATGATTACATTTATTTCAGTATAATTTGCAATAAATCTCTACTTTACTGTTTTACCAATATATATTATATATATAAAAACTCGGTCGCCTTGTCCTCGCATGTGGTTCTGCCCCTTGACTCCTCTTGCTTACATTTCCGTCTCTTCCCCTTTTATTCTTTGTATAAAATGAGCAAAATTTACAACGTCATTTGTTACCGACGTCGACATAAAAAAAAAATAACACAATCACAAAAATCCTATCCTAACATTTAACTTCCGTTACATAAAATTGGGACATTTTTTCGTTACAAAATCTAACGGGGGCTAGCTTAAGAATTACGTTGTAATTAGTATGATTACACGGAAGAAGAACACAGAATATAAAAATACATCAATATACGATGAACATAAAATCTGGTTCTAAAACTGCAAAATTCAACCTAAATTCCTAGCCGTGAGAAATGTTTTTGTTATTTTTTGGTGTCGCGGATTTAACCAATAGTGCAGCTTTTACACTCTCAGAGACAGTCGAGTTTGAGACAATTAACTTTCCGGTATATTTATTAAAAATTTAATTACGGATATCTTACTTATTTACAAATATAAGATATGTTAAACGAATATTAATTATTTGACTCCATAGAAATCAAAAAGTTTGAGCGATGTATTTTTTCGTGCCTATTTCACAATACGTGTTATTTATTTTTTCCTGAATTTTGAACTATCCCTATACAATGTTTTAGCACCATTTTTTTCTCTCGCAGAATTCAATTTACATAAATTCGATTGTAACACTAGAACATACATATACGGACAAATTACTTATTTTGTTTTGTTTTTTTTCGGTCAATTTAAAATACGTACGAATTTTTCCCGAATTTAAAAAGAATTTACAGAATTACAGCGCTATAACAAATATATGGCTTTTCTATACTCGTAAACATATAATCTATTCCATCACTCAGTTTACGAATTAGAAAGTTGGCCAAATGGTTTAGATGTTGGATCAAAAAAAAAAAAAAGGAAAAAAAAGTTGAACTATAAACAAGGGCGATCAAATTAAAATTGAATTTTACATAACTTCTTCTTTGATTAGACGGCATTATTTTAAACAAAAATGCTCCTTCCGGAAAAAGTTATATGCTTCCATTCCATATTAAACTTCATGATTGAGTTTATAAATTGCTAAATTAAAATACGAGCAATTAGGAGACCAAGAGTAAAATATGAGAAAAAAATAAAGAAAAACGGGGTTATTCCATAAACGTAGGCTTTTATTTACTTTTTTATTTTCGATTAATTTGAAAATCGAATTAGAACCGAAATCGAAATTTCTATCCGGAGAATAGTTTTGCGGGAACTCTCATTTCTTCGAGTTTCATTCTTTGCTTTTTTCTCATAATCTTTTTGAACGGTGAAAATTATTCGCTTTCCCTGTATTTATTTATTATTACTGTTTTTTCGTTTCCGAAGAAAACTATGACTAAGGACGGACTATAAGACCAGTGGACTGATCTTACGATTAAAATCCCCCCGTCAGTATGATCCCAAAAACAGAATGGCATTGAAAACATTTTGATAGCCTTTTTTTAAATGAACGAAATCGCACAAAAATAAATAAAAAACGATCAGAACCCTCGCCTATTTTCATTTTGAGCCTGGGAAAAGCAAGACGTCAGAGAAAATACACGTACTACTAAGTCGATAATTGGTAAATCTTACCTCAAATTTTATGCGCAAATATAAACTCAGTTTTTGCCCAAAATATAATGAAGAAAAAAAAAAAATCGCTGAAGGTGCTCAGCTGTCATGGAGAAATCATTAACGATCGCGTCGGAACTATGTTTATGTCGTCACATCTCCGAACTGTACAATAAGAATGCCGTAGACTACAGACTATTATTATTACAATTATTTGCAATTAAGCAACACATTCGAAACAATTATAATTACGATATAATAATACCGGAGCAGCTCTATATAAAGAGGTGGTTGCTATCGTTGTTGTAGCTACGCGGAAGATGTCGAATAATTCTGTGTTTACAGTCAGTGACGTAGGACGTGAAATTTGTTGGAGAAGAGATATATTTTGAAAAATGTGCGCACATACACAACTAAAAATGTATCAATGGGCAGCCATAATAAAAAAGAGCCGAGTGTAAATTATTGAAATTGATGAGGTTAGAAATAAAATTTACATCGAACTGCATGTTTTAAAATATGTTTAACGTTTCGGATGTCGTACGGTCAATGTTGCCCAGAGACAGACGACTTTAAAACCTGATATCTAGCGTAAATTTTATTTCTATGGAAGCTTTAAGTGTTCAATCGATAAAATTAAAATTAAATTAAAAAACATAATTGACACATTGTCGGGATACGCTGCAATATCAAGTGGACATCTTTATTTTAAAACCGTACTACACTGCAATACTTGACAGTACTACAATGGACGGTGAAAAAAAAAAATCAAAAATTAAAAATAAAAATGAATACGAAAAAAAAAAAAAAGGGAAAAATCGCAAATAAGCGACTGCGCTAACTTGCACAAGCATAGTTCTGTTTCGGCGAGAGGAAATTGGTAAATTACTTTAAAGGTCATTCGGTGAAACGAAAATTGAAACACGAGGCTAGCGGTGAAAAGTAATTATTTCACCTGTAGACGAATTCGGTTAACTGGTACGAGTACAGGTAAAAACGGTTCTAATAAGTACCGTTTTGAAATTTATGTATAATAATAGTGCATTCGTTGACTAGCCGCAGAATTGCTCTTTATGCGCCTACCGATGTAGGCTCGTACTCGATTATGACTCTCAATAATTTACCGATTTCTCGTCCAGTGGAAAAGTCGTTCACTCGGCTTTATGTTTCTCTCGTACATATTTTTACTTTCGTCTTGACCGCAATGTACCTTTTTTAAATTTGAGTCGCCATTTGGTCAAAAATTTTTCAACTACGAGTACTTTAATTTTATCATAAAAGTACAGGGGATCTTCATGATATTGCCTATCTGTGGTGTTTTCATTTTTTTCTCAACTAATTTTGTCGCGTCTTATTAATATGTTCCATTTTAAGTTTTTAAACATTTGTGATTAGAAACGGTTTTAGGTGGGTTATAAGTAGGGTTCGGATTTTGCATAGAATGCATATTTTTTTTGTTCTTAGCTAACGCTTTGATCCTTTGTATCTAGGCGTTTCAAGCCTTGTAGATTCGAAATACACTAATTTAATAGTGCATATAAAAGCTTATTCTGGACGTTTCGTGCGTATTTTGCATATTTCGGGGATTTTAACGTATTTTTTATAATCACATGTAGAGAAAACCCTTCAAATAAGCACACACGCATACACACAAAATTATATATTCAAAACGATAAGGTCGGAGCGAGTGTATGAAAATTTTCACTTTAATAAGAAAGCAAGGTTATCATTGTTTAATTTTTTGTCAAGTCTGTAATTGGATGAAACGTGTTTATGAAATCACAAAAAAACAAGAAAAAATTATTTCTCCTTGTCGACAGTGTGACTACCATTGTTGTACCTCTTTACGGACAAGATATCTTTCTGCAAATAAAAAAAAAAAAAACCTCTTTTTGTTTCGTTTATAAATGAAATGAAATGAATTTGAACAGAGTATTTACTTTCCGAACTATTAGAATTTTTATATTTATATTGTTAATTACTTAAGTTGAACAATAGTGTCGGCAAACAAAAACAAACATTGTTGACTGATCTTTTTCACGTTAGTATATGAAAGATGCTTGGCGTTGGATCTTCTTACCCATTTAAATGCTTCCTTTATCCTTTCCTTCCCATCTCTAGCCGTTATTCCCCTCCTACTTTCCTTTATACTCTCTATCACCGACCGCTTCGGAATCTGAGTAGGTGATCTAAGCTCATGTAGTCGGGTCAGTGCTGGTACCAAACCAATTTAAAAAAAAAAAAAAAAGATGCTAGTTAACGGTATTAAATTATCTTCAATCTTGTGATGGGTAACTGCCCTCCAAATCATATACCAAATATATATATGTATATATATATATATATATATTATTATTATTTTTTCGACTTTGGCCATCTGAGGACCACGGAAATATTACACGAATAACGCCAGCTACATTTCGTTCCTCCCGATTTTCTTTCGTTTGTTTGCCCAATATTCTTTCATTTTTTCCGAGTGCGCTTTCTTCATTTCTTCTGTCCACTTTCGCCCTGTTTTCTTCACTGTGTCCTTCCGGAATCCTTGAAAAGTCTGAACCTTCCGACTGAACTTGTTTCTGTCTTCAATTTCACTTTCGCTGATCCCCATCTGTTCCAAATCTCTTTTTTACTTGTACTATCCACAGTATCCTACATTTCGGATTGTTGTCGAAGTAGTCAAAGATTCTTTTGGTAAGGCGTTCATTATCCATTCTTTTGATGTGACCATAAAAGGCGATTCTTCTTTTCCTAAATGTGTCACTGACCTTTTCTATTATTTCGTATACTTCATTATTGCTCCTTAATTTCCAGTACTCGTCGTCTCTCCTGGGGCCCAATATTTTCCGGATTATTTTCCTTTCCTTAATTTCCAACTGGTGCATTTCCTTGTTCGAAGTCATGTTCAGGCATTCAGCTGCGTATAGGCACTGCGGCTTAATAACCGTGTTATAGTGTCTTATTTTGGCATTTCTGGATATTGATTTTTTATTATACGTGCTTCTTGTTAGCTGACATGACCTTTCCATTCTATGTATTCGTTCTTGCATCGATCTTTTATCCCCAGCGTTTACTTGGATCGTTTTTCCTAGGTATTTAAATGCTTCCATTCTTCTTATCACTCTTCCATGCGTTTTTATTATGTTGGGATTATATAGCTATACACTTACGCACACACTTGTGGAAAGTTTGACCTGGACATATCTAGCAGATTATTAGCCGTTTAGATTGAATTAGATAAAGTGTGTCAGATGAAAACTAGATCTCTTACACTCCATCTGAAGCGGTGGCCGCATTGTCTAAAACAATGGAAAAGATGGTGAAGAGGCGAATTCTACATTTCTACGAAGCAAACGCTGTCGCAAACTAGGGGCCGAAAATCGAAATCAACGATTAATCATTTATTGTGCCTTCAAAGGCAAATTGTATCTGCCTTTCATCGTCGACACCAGTTCTTCGATATGGAGAAGGCATTCGACCGCGCATCAAGGAAACACTTGCTTCGGAAATGAAAAGTGGTTGGGGTGGACGGTAATCTGGGGCTATACATTCACAACTATCTGAACGACCGATGGATTCAAATCCGAATTGGCCTATCGATTTCGAGCAAAGTTTCAATAAAGAATTTGGCATCTGAAGGTTTTGTCTTGAGTGCTACCCGTTTTATTCTCTAATCAGGCCTCCAGTAAATGCTTGCCTGTATATATAGATAATCTAAACATATCCACAGTATCTAATATCTCTTCCTTGACCCAGTCTATCCTGCAAAACACCGGGTCAGGAAACAATGGACTAGATTTCTCCTCTCAAAAGTCTCAATATGTTGTATTCCATAGAGGTCGCCTCGTTCAGAATCCGCTCTCACTACAACTGAACAGTAACACAATTCATTATAAAACAACAGAAACTTTCCTTGGCACCTTGATAGACGCCAAACTGACTCTTTAAAACCCTTCATATCTGAATTAAAAGCTAAATCCCTTCAATCTTTAAGGGTGATCAAATTCCTGTCAAATCCTAAATTTAACGTCCAACTAAGGTTTCTTCTAAATATTTACAAAGTAGTAGTCTTCAGTAAAATCAATTATGGTAGTCAGGTATACTCGTCAGCGAGTGGTTCTTTATTAAAAACACTTGATCCAATGCATAACGCCGCTATTCGCATGATACTTGGCGCCCATTGTACATTTCCAGCAACAAAGTCTGTGTTCGTTAGCTGGTGCCTCACCTTTATCTTATAGCAGAAAGTTCTTCACCTACCGCGACACGCTTTCATGGGCTGCGGAGAATCACAGTGATCTAATTAGAAAGTCTGAATTTCCCAAAGATAACCTATCTGAAGTCGATGCAATTTTGTTGAAAAATAACATAAAGCCTAACTCCACATCCAGAATGGACCATTCAGAACTACCTTCACCCCGAGGCTTCTTTTCAGGTCTCACCGATAACAATATACCACCAGTACTGCGAGAATAAATACTTCAAATTTTCGAAAGCACACACTGATCGATTCAAACCTAATAAGTCCAAAGTTGCTCCAGTTGCATACGTTTTCGAATACGGTTGAACAACCTTGTATCGATTGCAGAGCCGAGATATACGCTGTGTTGTTTTGTCTTCAGACATATTTATAACTGAGACACCCCAACCGCTCGGAATCTCACTGGTGACTGATTCCTTGCAGATCATTAATGGTCCCAAAAGTTCTGTCTATCTTATACCAATAGAACCGAAGAGGATGCCGAGTGGTTTTCTTATGGGTCCCTAGTCACGATGGAATTCTAGAGAATGAACGGGTGGACTTGGTCGCTCGGTCATCCATGATATGCCTAATGCCGCTATTTTCTTATGGTCCATTATCCCTAAGAAGTTTCCTTCGGACGCAGTCTTTCGCACAGTGAAATCATGACTGGATGTCTCAATTCACCTTTCTCAGAAAATTGAAACCTACGACGGAGCCATGGTGGCCTCCAGTCGGGACGGAACTCAGAGTGTTATCGGCAGTCAATCGTTTGAGAACGAGACATAGTAATTTTCCCGTGTATCCTCAAACAAGCTTCAAAGACAAATACCTGCCCACTTTGTTCTCCCGATGAATGTCAATCTTGTTGAAATGCACACGTCTTAATAGTATGAACAACTCCATGACTTTCGTTCAGTCTAACGAGTCGAGAAGTCTGATTTAAAACGTGGCGGTCCACGCACTGCGATAACCTAGGTAGATTTACATGCAGTGTGTGGATTAGTACCCCTCCTTAAATTAAAAATAAATTTACTTAAAAAATTTGTTTGTTTCTTTTATTGTTTATTTAAGCCAGCTCTACCGCGACATTAAATTAAACAATGGCGTTTGTTCGGTTAGAACCGTTGGTTTGATTCCCACTGGTGCACATTGAAGCTATAAAAAAATCTGGGTCAATGTCTATAGCGGATTAGCCCCGATAGGAAAAATAAAACTATTCCTTTGAGCACTGACGAGCATAATTTTTATTGTAGTTCTATTATTTAAAAAAGTTATTTCAGTTTTTTTATTGATTTAAACGAGGCCAGCTCTTTTAGTTGGGATCTGAGAATTTTTTTCGGTGTGGATTCTGGCAGTTGATTTATTGGATTCTGGCAGTTGATTTATTGGATTCTGGCAGTTGATTTATTAGATTCAGGCAATGACAATCATACACTAAATTGTTATACGTCCCTAGATCTTCCCAACCGGTTTGATTGACTGGTAAAACAACGCGGAGTGTTATTGTTGAATGACATCTCTTATCATGTCACAACCTACATTCCAATTGCTGCCAGATTACAATTTAAAAAAAAAAAAATTGCCTTAGCGAGAAACACTGGTTATCAGGGGCGTAACTACCGCTGTATCAGCCATATTAATGATACTGAGCCCTCAGGGTACAGAGGCCCCGAATGTGTGTGAGTAAAAATTCGTAAAAATGTAGTATAACTTTCAGAAAGCTAGTATTTTACTAAGTAATCTTTTAAATATAGTCTGAACGAAATAATAAATCAAAATTCGTTCCATGCCTTACTACTAAACGAGTCCACAGATTTAGCAAAAGAGTGGGGGTTAGCTAATGCTTTGAAAAATAAAAGACGGGAGATAACAAAGCGTTTTTTTGTTCTTTTTCGATGAGCTAGCAGAAGATGAAAGAATTTCAGACCCAGAATCGTACTTCAAAGTCAATGTGTACTATTGCTCTTTAGATATATTAATTTCTCAAACTAAACAAAGATTTCAGAGCTTTTATGACCTAAGTAATACGTTCGAAGTGTTATAAAACCGGAGAAACTCTTATCTTTTTCAAACGAAATGATAAAAAAGTATGTCGGAAAACTGTCTTTGAATACAGTAAAGACATGCCAGTTTTTTTTTTGTGAAAGCAACATCCTGTACTGTGTTTAACTGCTGTGGTTATTACAGAACGAAGATGCGCAGTTTGTTTTTATAGATATCTTCTTATTCCGCTAGTTCTGATAAATTGTGTTACAGATAAAATTGCATTGGGGGAATTCTCAAGAATGTTGGTGACTGTTTTGTTATTAATTGAAGGGGGCCGGTGGGGTAATAGTGCTGGACAATCGCACAGTAAGTGAGGAGTTGAGGGAGCAACAGCTTGGCCACAGAAAGGACAATTCATAGGAGAAGGGGTTCTCTGCAAAATAAAATTATGCGACATGGCCGTGTGGCCCGTGCGCAAGCGGCTAAGTGCACAGAAATCTCTGCGGGAAATGCTTTTTTCTGGCCACCAAGGAATTCCAGCATGGCTGGGCGCCCACAGAAAGAATACGGAGCACTGCCTCTTAATAAGTTCGTATAATACCTGCTGGGTTCGAATTGCTGCAGGATATTTGGTGAGGGGATTAAAGATTGTCAATAAAGCCGCGGATGAATCAGATACCAACAGGGCTTTCTGTGATGTAGGCTCTGTAGAAAGAAAATATTCCAAACAGAGAAATACTGCGTATATTTCAGCATCCAGTACCGAGCAATTGTCATTCAGTCGAATACTTCGAATCACGTCGCAGACTTCAAAGGAACAGGCGGTTGGGGATGAAATAGCCTCTGAGTTGATCTGTATTGTTCACAATTAATTGCTTTGAAAACATGCTTAAAATCTGAAATTCAGAAAATTCACTCCGTTAAAGAACTCACGGAATTATTACTAATAAAATTCAATAGCCTCAGCATGCTGTCTATTTTTGACCCTTCCGGTTACAACTGCTAAAGCTGAAAGAAGTTTCTCGAAATTAAAACTGATAAAAAATTACCTTAGAACTTCAGTGGGGCAGTTCAGACTTGTCTTTATTGTTCATAGAGGCAGGAAATCTAGAAAAGTTGAAATAGTCGTCATCTATGGATGATTAAATGTATAAGAGTGCCGAAAAAAAAGCGAGAAAAGTGTATATTTGATTGAAGTGGAATTGTTCCGATTGAATTGTAACTTAGCTCCTAGCAGCATTTATTGTAAGTAATAACTATTAATCAATAAATAATTATTTTAATTTAATGCGAGCGTTTTTGTTTCTTTTGTGAAAAATCTTTACACTTTATTCGGGCCTCCCGATAAATTTTGATACATGGCTCGTCTAAGGCAAGCTACACCACTGCTGGTTACCAAATTTATTTCTACATCACTATCAGAAATTCCACACAAAAATATAATAATCTAACAAAATTAAACGAAGCGTGTATTTTGTAAATAAATGTATATAATACTAAACACGCGGAAAAACTAAATGGCTAACGAGTGACGGTATATTTTATGCAGAATCGCTGATATCAGTAAATGAATGTTTTGACACACAAATAGATATATTAAGCCATGTTTCTTACTAACACAAATAATAATATTTTAGCGGATGATACCCGAAAATCACCGCAGGTAATTCGTAAAAAGGCCCGAGAGAAACTCTCGCTCATTCCCCCCCAAAACGATCTACGCCCAAAAGAGTCTCCGCCCAAAGGATCGATCTTGACTAAAAAAGAATTACCCTATTTAAACACCGATAAACTTTTTAAGCGAATCTTTTTTAAGTAGGCGTTATTTTTATTTTGTTCACATTTAACATCAGTTATAATCATAATATCCCCCGTTGCCTGAAATTCCGACATATCTGAATCTCCTTTTAAAATGTATATATATATATATATATATATATTCAATTTATTTGTTTCAATATACCTCGATCAGGTTTCCACTTTTAGTTGATGAGATAGGCTAAGCCCAAAAACGTTTCTACCGATAAATATATCATTATTACATATTACTACTATTTACCATTCCTGTAGTTGTATTTATTTTAACGCTTTATAATTCTAGTAACCAGGGGTTATCAGAAAAGCCTTTCAATGAAGTTCTTTTATATACATATACATACAATAAGGAGGAGTTCAAAAATATCATAGATTGGACATAATTATATACGGGTAAAAATAGTGTAAAAATAAAATGAAAAAATAGGATTTGGTGTTTAACAACGAATTCCAGAAAAAGTAGGATCTTCAAAGAGAAATAGAATGAGTGCAGCATCAGGGAAATCACTCAGAAATTAATGAAATTGCTTCGCGCGATTTTGGAGAACTTGTATACTATATCTACGAGTATATAGGATATCTCGCACTATAATACACACTAAGCAGCAACTTCGCGTCTTACATATCTCATTTAGTACTACAGCATCTTATACACTTTTCATCTGCTAAGAGGACAAGACGCGTTGGATATTCGGCACACCTCAATTGCAATTACGAATGATGACTAGTCAACAAGCAAAACGGGTTGATAACGATATATTTTGAAATAGTTGCGCTAAATGAATGAATTCGAACAGAAAGGCTCTAATATTCGCGTAACTTTTGCATAATTGTAATCCCTTTTTTTTGTGATTTATTTTTATCAGCGAATCGGAAGCGCAAACGATGCTCGCATAATTGCGAATTACCGGAATTACGGGATATTGGTAATCCTAAGCGTAATGTAAAGTTTTATCGGGTAACAGAAGTTCGTCACTTGCATCATTCTGGTTGCGACGAATATTCAATTAAGTGACAAGAAAATTACGATGTGATTCTTTAATTCGTCCGTAAACTTCACCCGAGTAAATATTTCGTCAGATGAACGTTAAAAGATGTGTTGGGTGGCGACGTTTTACAGGCGAAATGGAAACAATTACAAAATTCGCAAACTGCCAGCTGAAGCTAAACAGGTAAAACGGTGAAAATCTTTACCACCTGCGATAATTATGTTACGCGAGCCGGCCGCCGATTTTACATCCGTCATGATCTAACTTTGAACAAAGCCGAAAATTACGTATTCGTTCTAGATGGCGCATTGAATTTTACGCTCACTGCCAATTGTCTTTATAGCGTCGACATTGTCTTAGAAACTGCTGTTATTATTAGCTACACCTTGCTCATTTTATCAGCCAGTAGAATAGTGTCATTATCCCTTAACATCGGCTCGATGATACGAAATAATTCTATTACAGTGTATATTTTTCTCCGGAACGGAAATAATTTTTATTTAACGGCGATATGCGAGTCTGTTCGCGTGTCCGTTTTATCGCGTAAAATAATAATTATTGTATTTACATTAGACGTTTTTGAAATATCTTATTAGTTGATGATTCATTTAAGGAAAATTATTTTAACGATCAATCACGTAGTATACTCAAATGGATACCAGGGCATAGTGGAATAAAAGGAAATGAATTCGTTGATACACTAACAAGGAAAGTCACCGGTAATGTGAACAAATCAAATACCATTGGACAGATTACGTACATACTGTTAAGAATATAGCAACAAATAAACAAAAAAATTAAGTTTGAACAGAATAAACTGTGGAAAATATTACTTCAATATACAAAAAGAGCAACATATCAGGAACCCTCATGGTGGTACCTTCAAGTCAAGGAGAACCTACCTAGCAATTACATAAAGCAAATCATACGGTTTAAAACAGGACATACCAAAACAGCAGACCGATTAAAGAAACTGAACATCATCGAATTATCGGATAAATGCCAATATTGTAATAAAGTCTACCAGGAAAATATTAATCATCTCCTATTGTACTCGATTCCAAACACAACGAGAAGAACTTACAAATAAATTAACTCAGGAATTCACACGCTGACGATAAATATAGTATCCATTCTTACAAATCCATTAGACCAGACATGTAAACAACTTTATCAATTCCTCAAAAGATGCAATATTGAACTTTAAAATTTGAAAAGTATACATGACACGTTTAGCACATAAACTGGCTAAAAGGTTAAAAGGAAAGACCAGGCCAAAAAAAAACGAAAAAAAACGTCAAACACTATCAACCGCTGTAATAATTCGTTATATAGAAAGTCCATTAGGAAAATCAAAAAAGATAAAATGACATACGGTATTATAAAAACATTGATTAAGCAAATTTGTTAACTAAAATGGATTGGCTGGATTTATTTCGGCGCCGATACGAAAGACAGAGAAAATCAAGTTCACAAATCAAAAAAGAACAGATTATTGAAAATAGCCCAGTCCTAACAATGTGCATCAATGTCGTCGAAGGATAAACTGTATAGTAAGTAAAGTTTAAAGTGGAATGTCACACGCAAATATCGTGTGAATATAATGGTAGCGAACGATCAGTTTTTTGCGACACGGTTCTCAAAGAATCGGACTATTTTTAAGCACGTACTACTGGTAGAATTTATTTCATAAGATCTCTAAAATTCGGTAAAAGTGAATTTCATTATAAGTTTTTAAAATATCCTAAATGTGAGAAACAGATTTACATTTGAAAAAAACACAGAACGAGGGGGGGGGGGGATTTAGTTGTAGGAAACTTGTAGAGTCACGAATGTTCTACCATTAAAAAGAATACTTAGCGACCAATAGGCTTTCGCTAAATTTGGTAACGAGTTTTTTCTGGAATGTGAAATCAACGGTCGAAGGGGGATTTCACCATTATTATGTATGTATTACGTATTTAAATCGAACCGAAAAACAATTAACCGGAACAACATTAACATTCCGCCCCGGTTTGTTATTGTTATCGATATTAAAGTCACTCGTTCGCACGTGAACTTACACATATTTCGAATATTCTAAAAAATTTGAGTTATCACCGAACAAATATATATTTAAAAATAGTAAGTGAATAATAACAAATATAATAAACAATTATAACAAACTAATAAGATAAATTTTCTTACTTAGTAACGTTTTTGGGCATAACCCTACTAAGTAAGAAAATTTATCTTATTAGTTTGTTATAATTGTTTATTATATTTGTTATTATTAACTTACTATTTTTATATATTTTTAACAAACAGTAGGAAAAAATATTCTTCATTAAATATATATTTATTAAAAATATCCCGACATAAATCGATTTCAGAAATGATCTCGCGAGGAAATCGAGGATTTTTAATTTTTTTTGATTTTTATTATTAAATGTTCTCTCGTCTTTTATTTATCTGTTTAGCTTAAGACGCAGAAGTGAAATCAGAAAAATATACATTAGCACTTCATGATTAGAAATCCGGATAAAGCTCAAGCAAAAACAGTTTATTCGATCACGCGAAGATTGAAAATCGAACGAATCATTTATTATTATCAAAGCGACGCCAGATAAATCAGTCATTACGTGATGCCCGTAAATGAGTTCATTCTTCTCATCTCCCGGGATACTTTTTTAAAGTACCGGCAACCGGTGCGTAGAGTAATTTTGATACAAAAGCGTACTTACCCAGAGCAGTGTGCGAGTCGTAAAAGCATTTGCACGGGGCTATCTGTGATACGAATTCTTCAGCTTATCGTGGCAGTTTTCCTTTTCCAAATTTCGATTCCACCGAGCAAATTCTCTTTTTCATGCTGATAAATTCTCCTATTATTTACTACTACTACTACTGTACTACCCGGCGAAATTAAAGATTAATTATTTTAAAATTACGCTCGAAAAACGCTTACTAGTATAATTCATAAATACAGATATGCCGGATTATCGTTTATAATTAGCGCGTTTAATATAAATAAAATAAATAAATAAAAATGAAAATAACGTAAAAAATTTTTTTTAATGAATTTTAATCGATTTTATTGAAATCGCGATCGCCGTTATTTGTAAGAGATAAATTTACACTGGCGAGAAAGTATCGCGAATTTCCTCGAACGAACGGAAAAATGTTAACGCGCGAAAATGGTCCGACCCGCCTTATCAACAGTGTCGAATTGTTTCTGCTGATAAGAAGACAAAATAGAGTCTCCATTCTTCCCGTGGCTAAGTTTACACTTTCTTTCGCGCCGCTTCTTCTTCCTCTCGCGCCGCGTCCTGTTCGGGGTTGTTTAATTCGTTTTATTTTTTCAGTTTTTTCTCGTTCATTTTTCTTCTTTCTAATTTTAATTCTCCCCTTTCGTGATTTTTTCTATTTTTTCCATCTCTTTTTATTGGCTGGTCGTCGCCGCTCATAGAGCATCCGTCCCGCGTTTCCGACCGGGCCGAGCAACACTGAAATATGCGCCACGTAGCGAGTGTCCTTATCTCGCTTCTCTGCTCGGAATAGTTAACGGTAGACCACCCTCCGATTATCGCGACAATCGCACACACTTTGTCACAGTCGGCAATGATTTTCGATAAATAATTACTTTCACCTGCCTGAGGCTGCATTAACGTGCTACCTGCGGTACGCGCGTATAATTTTCTACGTACACGCGTACACGGAAAGTGAACTCCGTAGCTTAATGTTGAAGCGGTAAGTGTAAACAAAATAACCAGAAGTACCATAGAGAACTGGATGGCGTAATCCGCGTCGCGTTTATAATTATAAAAGGATTAAATAAAGGAGTGGAGAAGCGTTGTTCGGTTCCGATGCAGGTTGTGTTTATAAAAGATTATTGATAAAACACGTTGTAAAATGTATGAAAAGCGATAACGATAATTAATCGTAACCGATTGAAGATGTTACACTAATTTCGCTCGCTGTCAACCGTGACGAACGAAAATTATTATTTTACAGATTTCAACGTTTTCTCGAGCGAACAACGTTAACCTATATAGTCCGTTTTACGTATATTTAAGTAAATTAGAAATGTTCGAAATACCCGCCGCGATGATGACGTATTATTTATCCGGTTTAATATTCGCATTCTTATTAGATGGCTTGTAGGCCGTGTTCAAGCGAAATGCATTTATAGGTACCGGGAAACTGACAAAACTTGGCTTCCGATTTTTTCTTATTCGTCTTCAATAAGAAGTAGCTTTTACACTATTTGCAGAGATATTACAACTTTTGCCGATTGTAATTAAGTAAAGCTTATTTTTCGATACTACGGTTGCTACGGGTTCCATTCTCCGGACTCAATTTTTAACTTTTCACTCTTTGTTTTTTTCCACCGATCATTTGTGCGCCACTTGATTCCAGCCCACTGTACATTAAAATTTCTGATAGGAACCCTACGTTAAATGTTTATACCGTAAAAGCCGTCGCTTCTGCTACTCTTCCAGCACAAAGAACAGAAATAATGACAATGCTGCCATTTCGTCAGAATACTATGCACAATTAGTTTTTACTTATATTGTATTAGTCGTATTTCATTTATATGTTGCAACGTGACCGTCGTCAGCGGAGGGCAGGGAGGGGGCGGGGCAGCTGCCCCCCTAGAACCTTCAAACTTTTTAATCAACTGACCATGATGAGTATTTATAGGCGCGTAATCATGGATAATTCGGAAGAAACCCTCGAAAATTATGTTTTAATTAAGATTTTATTCTTGTTTAATAAAATATTAAGCCTTTGCAACTTATAAATTTTATTTTTCCTATAACTCATGTCCTCTTTCTACCCCCCCCCCCCCCCCCCCCCGGGTCGTCGGCTGGAGACACCATTGTGTTGTAACAACATTTTTCACACGAAATGAATTTAACTACCATACTTATTTTTAAAAGTTTTTCTATCGATCTAGAATTATTATTTCGTTTAGCTATATTTTTAGATGCAAATCTGATTCATTTTAGATTTATTTTTTTTTTATTTAATAATTTTAATAATAACTTCTATCTTTTTTCGTCAATTTCCTTTTCTATTATCAGATTTTTTATTTTAATGTGCAGACCTTTTCCTGTCAGTCACTACATCCAGCTTTAAATAAAACGAATGTTTTATAATGTTCAGTACTTCGGTATTATGTCAAGAGCTGGATCACTTTTAAAATTAAACGCATATAAGATGAATCGATTTCATTTTTTACACACTATGTAATAGTGATTACAGTTGTACGAAATACATTATAGGTTTCGCTCAACATGTGTTAATCTGTTATTTAGTTATATTTTCATTTTTTAAAATTTTTCATTTTTGTTAACTATATTAAAGGAAATGAATCCTCGTGAGTTTTCCACCGTGTAAATGGATTTTTCTCTAAACTAACTTTAGGCATCGATAAATAATTACTGAGTTCATTTTTAGCTGTTTCAGATTGATTACTTGAATCATCACATCATCAAGCTCTTCTTCAATTTATAATTATTTTGCCAATCCTCTTTTTGTACATGATAAAGCATCGTGATTTTTTTTTTTTTTACCTTTGTGAAGGTTTGAAACATCGCGCATGCAGCACCGCGACACATCGTGAAGGTTTGAAACATCGCGCATGCAGCACCGCGACACATCGTGAAGGTTCGGCAACACCGCGGTCGACGATACATCGGTTTTTAAAAATTTGCAAAACCGGTTCGGCGATGTTGATTCCACACCGGTTTTTCCCGATGTACTGATACATCGCCAAGCCTAGTTAAAAGCGCACATTGGGTAGCAGTTTGTACCACTGTTTGACGAGAGTTTTTTTTTTTTTCTTTCTGTCTTTACTAATCCACAGTTTAAATTTGAAACATGTCACTGAATAAGAGCAACGAAGTCAGCGCAAAATATATGATGTTTAGGTTATGTATAAGCAGTTATCATAACATTTTTTTTGAAAACTGAACTTAGGGGCCTAGCGTTTTCCCAGCTCCAAAACGATACCTTCGGATATAGAAGTGGTATTTAGCAGCGAAAAATTATCAGGTTTTTGCTCTTTTATCGAATCTCTGTTTATTCAACACTCACTAGTACGTTAAATTGTTATATGTATATGTTATATATAATAATTACTTTTTAAAAATTGTTATAATTATCAATGTAGTTCAAAAAAAGTAAGTTCTATAACTTTTATGAATACCATATTATTACCGTTGTAAATTTTTTAGAGGTGAGAAAAAAGCGGTTGTTCCAAACTACTTTAATCTTGCCAAAAGATACTTGACAATTCGTACCAATGTACCTTCAGAAAGGGTTTTCAGCACAGGGGGAAATGTAATAACACGTCAAAGAGCACCATTACTCCCGAAAAATGCAAAAATGCAAATTGTCTTGGCTCAAAATATAAAAAATGCATAAATTTCTATGTTTTACATAAATTAATTTATTTTCCATTGTTTCAGTGATGTTCATATATTTTGTTAAAAGTTAAATAACAAAATTTATTAAACACCTTTATTTGTTTTTTAACTAAAAGTAAGAATTACCTTAAATATTACCTCAAGTGCGAGTTGAATTATTTATTAATGAAAACTATTTACTAATATGACTACTTTAATCTTAAGCATCTAGTTAGGCAGTATAATTAAGCTGCACTGTTTTTTTTTTTTGTTTTTTTTTGGAAACAAAAATTTTGATAATCGTCATTTCGCGATGTTTGCTTCCCGATGCATCGAGATGCAGAAATATAGACATTGCTTAAGCCTACTGGTAACTGCGGTAGACAGTTTTTTCCCAAGCCACATTGATACTGTGGACGGCAGCTCAATATGCACGGAAGCTCTGGCTGTTGTGAAGTAAAAGATTTCCCTCTGACTAAAGAAAATAATAAGCCAATGACAGAAAGAGGAGAAAATATTTTTACAGATCATGTAAATAATGTTTTAGAATGCAGCCAACCGAATTCCCTGACTGTAATATTTATTGGATGGATTTTTTTGAACAAAATGTTCTAGTTTGAAGGATGGACAAGAGTTTTTATATAAATACGGCGATGGCTTTAATGAAGTTATTAATTACTACTTTGATTAAATACAGCGTTCCGTTATCACATCTGGAATTTGTTTGATGATAAATATATATATAAATATATATATATATATCGGTGGCGGATCCACGGGAGGGGGCACTCCCCCCACCCAAAGAACCAAAGCGTCTATGAAAAAATTTGTTATAACAGAGAAACTTAATTTATGCTATAAAAGATTTGTATGAATTTTATTTATGGATTTAATTATTACTAATATTTAATACTATTTTCTATTAAAACTATTAATGTTCCTTTTTTATTCTATTTCAAACCCAACTGTCGCCGATTTTTTGCCATTTTTATTTATTTTTAATTTTTATTTTGTAATGTAAATGAAAATAGTTCAATGAGAAACATTATATTTTGTTTTACTTGCTCATGAACAAAGAATTCGGATTGGATTAATAACAAAAATAAAAAAAAAAGTTAAGTCTAATAAATACTATCCTTCTTTTTTTTTAGAATAGGAAGGAGTCAATTTTATCTTGATACGATAAGATAATGTTAGGAGAAAGGAACAAATAATAGGAATTACTCCGTCTTCCTGGAACTCCTTTATCGTTATTCCCATCCCGAAAAAAAATGCTTCCTTACGTCCTATCTCTTTGGCATCATGTTTCAGGAAACTCTTTGAAGGCATGCTGAATAAACGTCTTGTTTGGTGGCTGGAACATAACAACTTACTTCCTTCCAACATGTTTGGCTTTCGACCAGGCATTGGTCCTGCCGATTGTATTAGCTCCTTTGTTTCTCACGTTTATAAATCCTTCATACATAAGCATTTCACGCTGGCTTCTTTTATCGACTTATCCTCAGCCTTTGATAACGTTCATCTACCTAGTCTAAAAGACGCAATGGCCGCAATTAATCTCCCAGTCAAACTCATTTCGCTGATTATTAATCTTATGATAAATCGCATTATCCACATTTCCTCTCCGTGGCTTCGAGCTACAAGAAGTGTTTTCCGTGGTCTTCCGCAAGGTTCCTCTCTCAGCCCCACCCTCTTCAATATATATACCATTGCTGTAGCATCTCTTCCTTTAAACTCCCTCTCCTTATTCTTTGCGGATGATATTCTTCTTTTTTCCTCTTCCTATGACTTGGTAATCGCCAACGAAACTCTTAATTCGTCTTTGTTTGCACTCGAACAGTCCCTATCTTCTATTCACCTTTCTGTTTCTCCTTCTAAATCCTCTTCTATGGTTTTTACTCTCCGCCCCTACAACTCCACATTAGTCAACCTATCCCTGAATCAAGTTTCTCTTCCCCGTGTTATTTGCTGCTGCTATCTCGGTATTTACCTTAATAGTCGTCTGACCTTCTCTGAGCATATTGACCACCTTTCTTGTTCTGCCGTTAAAAGACTGAACTTGCTAAAATCCTTGTCTCCAACCAAATGGGGAGGTGATCCTCATCTGCTCATTTCCCTGTATACATCCATTATTCGCTCCAAGTTTGATTACTGCTCTTTTATCTATGGTTGTGCCTCCAGATCCCTTCTTTCCAAATTAGATATAATACAAAACTCCTGTCTCCGTCTTTGCCTCGGTGCTCTCAAATCCTCTCCCATTTCAGCAATGCTCGCGGAATCTAGAATACCTCCCCTCTCAGTTCGAAGGTCTTATTTGGGCCATCGATTCCTTTCCAAACGTTTACCTTTCATTTCGTCTCAACTTATTCCTTCCTACATTTACATTGCCAAGAACTGGCGTTTTGTTTCTAATAAAATCCCTATCTTAGCCTCTATTTCTCAACGTCTTAGCCATTTCTTCTCCCATATTATATCCAGCAATAATCTTCCGTACTTCTCATTAAATTATTTCGACCTCTTACACCCTCCCAAAGTACATTTTCTCCCTAAATTTTCTAAGTTTATGCCTCAGACCGTCATTAAACAGGAATTTCGGAATACGGTCAGTTGTCTTTTTCCTTCTCATGCACTTGTTTTTACTGATGGCTCTAGAGGACCCGGTGGGGTCGGATCGTCTTTTATTCTTCCCGACTCTAATTTCTCCGAATCCTTTCGCCTCCCATCTTTCTGTTCTATTTTTACGGCCGAATTGATGGCTATCCTTCGTGCGATCATACATATCTCGTGCAATCGTTCGTCCTCCGACTATCTAATCATTTCTGACTCCATGGGTGCTTTCCAGGCTATCAGTTCACCGCTTGCTCCTCCCTCTTCTGACTTCTTCATTCTTCGTATACGATCTCTCATTTATAATCTTTCTTTCCATCACTCTGTACACATTGACTTACTGTGGGTTCCTGGTCACAGAGGCATCGAGGGTAATGAAATGGCGGATACTTTGGCTCAGGTTGCTGTCCGTTCTCGCCTCTATTTTTAAAAAATCCCGGCTGTTAATCTATTACCCCTAATTAAGAAGCTTCACTTCAGATTTTGGTCGGATGTGTACCATTCTTCTTTTACCAACAATCGCTCCTTCTACCTTTCAATCCAACCTACACTTCCTTCTCATCCATGGTTCTCGGAGTTTCCCTCTCTTCCACGATTTATAATTTCCTCTATTGTCCGCCTGCGCTATAATCACACACTGCTGCCCTCTTCACGCTATCGTTTCTCTTTGCTTCCCTCTCCTTATTGTCCGTTGCATCCAGATGAAGCAGTTGTCTGTGATGCTGATCACATTTTCTTCGAGTGCTCTGCTCTTTCTGCGGACCGTTCTCTTTTCTATCTTCACCTTATAAAGCTGGGGCTTCCCACTCCTTACTGTGCGTCTTACATCTTGTCCCTTCCTTCCCATGGTTCCTTTATTTCAGCTGTCTCCCATCGAATTAGGTTCTAGTTAGTTGTCTCTTCTTCCCATTGTGTCTGGGAAATGGTCCATAGTTGATGCGCCCAAAGAAAAAAAAAAAAAAAAAAAGGAACAATATGTGGAGAGGGAAAAGATAGGACATAAGAGGCGCAATATGGAGTAGGAAGACCAAGTCTCAGCAAACTGAAGTAGAAAGCAGAGCACTCAGCAGAAAGAGATAAACACTTAATAAACATATGATCCGCATCGCAAACATGCTCTTCCTTTGAATGGAGAGGATAATATGGAGAGACAGCCAACAAAAAACGAAAACGGGAGGAAGATAATAAAGTGTGGCCTAAGTGAGAGCGCCCATCTAAGCGATACGATTCCGATACGACAGCGATTTTAAATCGTAAGCGATAGCAACACGATTCAGATACGACGTAACGCCCACTGAAGCAACGCGATTTATCCGCTGGAGAAGCAACTTAATTTATGATGTGGTGTGATAGTGCAAAAAATGTCATATTTTTCTTTGTTTTCCTGTTCTTTTTTTAGTGAAAAAGCAATGTATCGTTAGTAAATCTTAACAATTTAAATCAAAAAAGAAAACAACGTTATTGAGTACATCCATTTTTTCAAAAGAGTAACAAAATAAACGCTTTAATGTTTATAAAAAACTGAATATATACTCGGAAAAGTTCTAAAGTTTTTAAGGAATGAATAAGGAAACGTTTAATTGGTTAGTAGAGAAAATTGGCCAAAAATTGTAAAAAAAAAACACCCATTTTAGAACATTTATACACCGCAGAAACGTATTTTAATCACATTACGGGAAATACATTTGTTAATTATGTATATTTAAATGTTTAGAAACATTTTCTATACCATATACATATATATTGCTGTTAATTTATATTACATAACAAAATAGGAAAATGTAAATATTAATATTTATTTCATAAATATGAATTGTTTTTAAAAATATTCTGAAATAAATTTAAAACACCGATTTTAAATTGTTATTTTTGCCGATTATTCATATTACGCATAAAAATTCAGAATGTAAACAAACAATCGCTTGCTCAAGCAACTAAATATAAAACATGTAGCACTCGAGCGACGGCGATACGATAGTTGCTTATCGGTTGCTTGTCGCATCGCGTCAGTGGGCGCTAACTCATATAATAACGTGGGTTATATTCTGAACTACATTTAGTTGCTATCGTATCGGAATCGTATCGCTTCGGTGGGCGCTCTCCCTAAGAGCGCAGACGAATAACGAAGACAACAACAGAACGACGAAGTGAAGAAAACAAAGAAAATCACTGATTTCCAGAAAGATTAGGTTGCACAGACAGATAAAAAGAACAGTTGTTAAAGAAAAAGAAAATGTATACATCCGATACCAAAGTTTGAGATGAAAACTTTTACACAGTGGAAAGAGATTAGGCTATGGGACTCTTTTAAAGAAGGAGTGAGAAGAGGCAGCAACCCGAGCCAAGGAGTCCGCCGTTTCATTACCGAAGATGCCCGAATGACTAGGAACCCACAGTAAATATCAATGTAAATGCAAGGGAGACAAGAAAGAACGTGGATAAGTGAGCGTATAAGAAGTATGATAAAATCACAGGAATGATCAGGTAGGGGAGAATGAATTAAAGGGCGGTCATTGAGTCAGATATAATCAAGAATTTAGAGGAAAGGTAATTTGGGGAAATGAAAATAATGGAACGTAGGATAGTCATTAATACGTTTATGAATGTAGAACAGAAAGGAGGCAAGCGAAAAGATTCTGAAAAACCAAAATCTGGGAGGATAAAAGAGGCACCGGCACCATCCGGCCTCTTCGAACCATCTGTAAACACGGTTGCATGCGAATGAAATTGAGAATTGATAAAACTGTGTAATTCCTGTCTGATTAGGGCCTGCGGAAGAAACTTAGAAAACGTGGGAAGAGTAAACATATTTGGAGAATGGTAGAGATCGACTAAATTAAAAGTGAAATAAGGGAGATTGACAAAGGACATTATATTATTTCTAAAACAAGCTGGCTTAACTTACGGAGATAAAACATCGCATTGATCTTTTCTTCCCTCCTTCCAACCTTTTTAGAACCCATTTTGTCGCTATTACAAGGCTCCGCATTGGACATATTGATCTGACATGCAACAATCTTTTACTCAATTCCAAACGTCCTGTTATATGCCGCTTTTGTTCCCTCCACCTGCTTCCTCAATAAAACACCTGCTGCTGGAGTGCTCTTCTTTTGTTCTTCATCACCCTAATTTCTACACAAAGTCTTTGTAGTGATGTCTGGCTAACTTGTCTTCGAACCATTTAGCGACCTTATCTTGATTACACGACACTTAGAAAAAAAAAAAAAGAAATAGTTTTAATGATGTAGCCTCTGCGTGTTACCATAGGATTTCTTCGGTGCAATATGTTATATGAAAAAAAGGAATTTTTGAGTAATCTTAGGAAAACGTACGTAAACTGTAACGTAAAATGTTTAAAATTGTTTTACGATGTTTGTAATGTAAAAATAAGGTTTGGAGTAAAAAACCTTTCAATAGTTACGTCGCTTGTCAAGCGAAATCAATTTACCGTATCATGATGTAAAAAATTGACAAATTTACTTCGATATTGTCGTTTCCGAACGAAATGTAGCTTTTACATATTTATCATTAATTTTCAATTGCGTGATGTTTCTAAACAGTCTTTACAAGGTTGTACAATAAGTCTCCCACAATTTAAATTGAAGCAGTTTGGCGCATTCTGTTCTTGATTTACGATTTTCTTTGTTTTCCGGTCACATTTACAGTATCCACTGTGATTTTATTTTTTTTGGATCGTATCCGGTCGAATTTTTAAAATTATATCTCCTTTTTTAATGAAAAGATCGGAAACGTTAACGTTTCTTTGTCGACATCGCAATGTATCTGCACTAAATGCGCTAAATAAATTACTCCCGGTATATGTATGTGTTTCTCATCTAGTTCGCGTTCATCTTTGTTATCGTCCGTATTCCCCGTCTCTTCGAATTATGTTTAGTTCGTGTCATATCACTTCCTACTACTTTTAAATTTTGCCACAGAATGTAGTTTAATTCGTAGCCGGTTAGAAGAGATTCGTTTACATTTGCATACCACTTTTAGTTCTCCAGGCCTGTGAATGTGATAGAATTTTTCAGTTCTTCAATTGTTTTACATCTGGATCTTCTCTTAGTTAATTCTTCATTGAAGTGAATAGTGGTCTCGTTGGTTATTTTCCATCTTTCTTTCTTCGCTTGCGGAATGATAAAAAGCATGACCATATTGATCATCATAAATATCTGGAGTCATATTAGACACATCGTTAACATTCAAGAAACATTGAGAAATAATAAAAAAGTGAAAACAATGGCGAAAAATAACATTATCCACTACGTCCAATATCCCGCTCCACCGGTGGCGCAGTTCCACTGGGTGCATATAACTTACATATGGACGTAGCTTTTTGATGCCAATAATTAATCTGGACATTTCGTTTAGGACAATGTATAACTTTTTCGCCTATGTAGAGCGGTTACAAATTAAGCGTGCATATTCCCTGCTCTGAGAAGTAGTGTATCAGCGGTGGCGTTCTCAATATACGTGCTTTAGCTGTCCCTCCATCTATGCTTGCTAGTCTCCGGATAAGATTATTTCTAGGTCATTGTATTCACTTTTATTCTTTCACAGCGTTTGTTGAATGTTAACGGCCTGTCCAATACGACTTCCAAATGCATTTAAGATGATCAATGACTCCGTTTCACGTGATCTGTTAGCTGACGTTTAGCCTCGCGATTCTATATTTTCATTTGATTTTGAGTTGGTTAGCCTTATATACCGAACAATTTTTGAACGAAACTATCTTTCTTCTAGCGTACCAGTTACGAATTTTCATTCTGACTGTTCTATTGTAAAATCAGTCCTGGATCCAGAAAATCATTTAGGGAGAAGGGATGATCACGTCAATTTCCGGTTTTCGAAGTCACTTGAAAATTTGGACTGACTGAAAAATGTAAAACAATCCGCCGCTAACTATAAGACCATAAACGAAAGACACACGAACGCTACAGTAAAGCTATATTAAAACTGACTCATTAAAATACTGATCACTTTGAGCCTTTGTCTGACCGAAATTGCACTGTTGATATATTTCAGAGTAATTGCTCCTTTTATTAACTGGCAATTTCAACGTTCATTTTCTTTTTCCTGAAATTATATGACTTCCAAAAGTTACACTTTGCGTTTCGAAAATATAATATCAATGTATGCCATTTACAATTATTCTTTTTTTTTTTAAATGGGCTCGGTGTCAACACTGACCCAACTACATGAGCTTAGATCACCTATTCAGATTCTGAGGCGATCAAAGATAGAGAATATAAAGGAAAGAAGGAGGGGAATAACGGCTAGAGATGGGAAGGAAAGGATAAAGGAAGCATTGAAAGGGGTAGGAAGATCCAACGCCAAAAGTTCGGCGTATAGATGAGAGCACTCAGGAAAAAGAGCAGGGCATTCAAAAAGCATATGATTGGGGTCGCATAAAAAGGGAGGATCGGTAGAGTGGACAGGACAAAAGGGAGAAGGTGAAAGAGAAAAAGAAAAAAGTGAAAAGGGAAGAAGGGAATGTGAACAAGTCTTAGTCTGATTAAGGAAACAATAGCCGAGCGCCTAGAAAAGGGAAGAAATTGGTACCAGGGCTGTGAATTGGGAGTAGGCTGTAGGAGGAGGTAGAAGGAAGAGCGATTGGAATAAAAAGAAGGGTAGATGTCAATTCGTAGTCTGGCATGGAGACTTGCAGAGAAGAGAAGGATGTCTGAGGCAGGAAAATGCAGGAGGAATGGACCATTGACAGACGCCGAGCGAGCTAAGAAGTCAGCTGCTTCGTTGCTCTCAATGCCAGAGTGGCCAGGAACCCATAAAAAGTCAATAAGGATAGAACGTGCTAAGCGCAAGTTGGAGAGAGAGGCACGAACAAAAAGAATAATATCATTAGTCGAGTGGGAAGGAGGAGAAGAGATAGTTTGCAGCACAGATTTAGAATCAGTAACAATGAGAAATTTACAGATCCCTCTTGAAGAGGAAATAGAGGAGACAGCACGGAGAATGGTGACCGGGTATTTATTTAGATCATAAACTAACTTGGTGTGGACATCTCTCGTACGTTATAACAAAAACTAGGAAATTAAATTATCATTTTTACTATTTAAAATAATTTTTCTCCGATTATCAATTACAAGAACTGTACCTTTCATTATACCAGCCAGTTATATCCTATGGAATTATACACTGGAGCAAAGCAGCCTCAAGTTATTTGAAACCGATACAGTCTTTACAGCAAAAGGTTTTTCGTAATATATCATGTAATAATGATAACAATAGTGTTAGATTACTAAACCTTCATCAACTTTATCAAGTCCAGTTACTGAGTTTTGTGTGTAAAAACAAGGCAAAATTAAACGTTTCAACTAAATTGGGAAGCACGAAAGCATCAGGTACAGAGAGAGCAAAGTTGCCTACAGTTAATAAACAACATGTAAGAAATCAAGCTTTATACATGGGTGCAATATATTTTAATTTACGGCCGGAGTCAATTAAGATTCATCTAACTAATTATAAAAAAAGACGAAAATATATTATTAATTATATTATTAGAAAGACTAACAGTTAAACTATCATAAACTAAATTCTACTCTAATATTGCATATATAAATGATAACAGAATTAACAGTTGCCTACAATTCGTGTGAGTATAGTTAAGAATACATTTAATGTGTAAGTCCTAACTAAATGACATAAAACTTAAACTGGTTTTAAAATAGGAGAAATTTAATATAAATATAAGATAAGTAAGAAATAAACACACTGAATTCACTTACCATATTAGGAAATAACACAAAATGAAAAATAACTAAATTTTGAAGTACAATTCAGACATAAAATAGAATAATTCTTGTCAAAACAATATTCTTGTAAATTCAAATTGAATCCGAAAAATTTTAAAGTTACAATTTACTTATAAACAAAATTAACATAAATAACAGTTTTTTTTTGTTTTTTTTTTGCTAATTTACAACTAGCACTATGGGCTATTTAGTAAATTTAATATTTTAGTAAAATGGCTTGCTGAAGAGCCCTGTCCAGTGACAGGGCCTCACCTAACATATGTACCAGATACAGTTTATATTAGGTCCATCACTATTGTCCTCTTCAGTCTGCGAGTATCAGCAGAATTATTTAACAATGCGGCTGCCATAGCATTGGGATGTGACCCCAGTCTTGCAGCGTACTGTTTTGCTGCTCGTACTATTTCGTCCTTCACGTAATTTATTTTTAGGTCCTTATGTAGAGCTTCATTGGTTATGTACCATGGTGCGTTTACCATTATTCTTAGGAGTTTGTTTTGCAGCCTTTGGATGATTGCTACGTTACTCTTCTTCGAACAGCCCCACAGTTGACAACCGTATTGCCAGACTGGTTTAATAACTTGGTTGTACAGCAGTAGCTTGTTTTCCAATGCTAGTTCCGACTTCTTCCCTAAGAGCCATAACATCTGCCTGGTTTTAATGCGTATTGCGTTACGCTTTACCATTATATGTTTTTTCCACGTTAACCGTTTATCCAGGTATAAACCCAGATATTTGGCTTCATCTTTGAGTGGTATTATTCTGCCGTTCATTGATACGTTAAGTTCGTTTACTCTCCGATTTGTGAAGGTTACGTGCGTCGATTTACTTTCATTTACCTTGATACGCCATTCCATAAACCAGTTAGACAGCCTATCGATCGACCGTTGTAGAGACTCATTTGCCTTTACTGGGCACTCCTCTGAGCACAAAATAGCCGTATCGTCAGCAAAGGTAGCAATTTCGACGTCTGTCAGGGTAGGAATATCAGCAGTGTATATGAGGTACAGCAACGGCCCCAGTATACTGCCCTGAGGCACTCCTGCTTCTATCGGATATATTTGCGATTCTTCATTACCGTATTTGACCGAAAAGAATCTTTCACTAAGATAAGATTCGAGGATATTGAATACCTGAAGAGGAAATTGGCATTTTATTTTGTAAAGTAGTCCATCGTGCCAAACTTTATCGAATGCCTGGCTAACATCCAAGAATATGGCGTCACAGACTTTTTTCTGCTCTAGAGATGTTACTATCTTATCAGTAATACGGTGTACTTGTTCGATGGTTCCGTGTTTAGCTCTAAAACCAAATTGGTGGTCTGGTATTATTTTTTTCCCTTCAACTATAGGCATTAGTCGCTTGAGCATTATTTTTTCGAATATCTTAGAGAGTATCGGTAACAAGGAGATTGGTCTGTACGACGTCAGTTCGGTTGGCGGTTTGGATGGTTTCTTGACAATTATAATTTGCGAGAATTTTAACTGAATGGGAACATATTGAAGTCGTATTATGGCATTAATAATGTAGGTTAATAATACCAATCCTTTTTTTGGCAGTTCTTTTAATACTTTCGCTGAGATTAAATCATAGGCAGGAGATTTGCGAGAATTCATCAAGTTTATGACCTTTTTGATTTCTGCAGGGAATGTTAGCCTGATTGGTTGAGACATATCGGTATTGTCTGTCCTAGGAGGGGAACTCATATTGCCGCAGTTCGGTTTGAAAGTATTGGCTAAGTGTTTACCAAATTCTTCAGCTTTCTCAAGGTCAGATCGAGCCCAGCTTCCGTTTGGTTTTCTAATTGGATGTGCTGTTTCTTTAGGTTTTTTCAAATTGCGTACTGCTTTCCATAGAGAATAGTCATTATGCGATAAGGGAGACAGAGTAGATAAGTGCTCTTTAAAGGATTTATTTTTTAAGTTTTGCAATAACTTTTTAACTCTTTTTGTTTGGTAGTTCAGTGTTGCTTTGTCAGAAGGAAATCGATATCTTTGCCATCTTTTTCTTAGCTGTCTCTTAATATTTACTTCACGTTTTATTTCTGCAGGATAGTAAACAGATGGTTTGTATACACTTTTCACTTTATTTGGTGTAGCCAGCCAAGCCGCCTGTTGCACGAGATTATTGAAGTATTCAATAGAGCTTTCAATATGTTTCTTGCATTTTAACGGTATTTTTAAATTGATTTTTTCCTCCAGCTGGTTACGAAATAAATCCCAATTTGTATGCTTTGTAAAGATCTTTGGTCTACAGGGTTTCCTAATAATGTTACTGCTTAGTGTTAGTCGCACTGGTGAGCGATCGGAAGATAAGTCATTGTCTGATTTTATATCAATGAAGTTTCCTGGTAGTCCTCTGGTTATGAAGAAGTCCAGCAAGTCTGGTACTTTAATTGGATCAGTTGGCCAATAAGTTGGAGTGCCAGGAGATATAACCGTGCTGTTATTACCATCTATTGCCAGTTTTAATTGCTTACCTCTTGGCAAAGTAAGCCTAGATCCCCAATACGTGTTCTTGGCATTGAAATCGCCACCGGCTATATAGGTAGGCTCGAGGGTGCTTAAAAAAGCACTGAACTGTCTTTGCGTTATGCGATGCTTCGGTGGACAATAAACTGCTGATACGACGAAAGGTTTATTTAGTATACAATTTAGCGCCACACTAGTTGCTTGTAGATGGTTTTGTGCGTATTTCTCTAATTCGTGATGTTTTATATTTCTTTTTATGATGACTCCAGTTCCTCCGTGGGCCGTGCCATCAGAATGATTGGTGTAGTACGACTCGTAGCCTACGAATGGAGCATGTTTTGTGTGCACAAGATGCGTTTCAGATATCAGAAGTATATCAATATCGTTTTGTATAAGATACATTTGTAATTCTGGAATGTGGTTGAGTATGCCATTAGCGTTCCACGTTACTATTTCTAAGCAAATCATTTCTTATTAATTAAAACTGACATGATAGTGTTTAACAGATTATTTAATAATTGACTTTGTTGCTGCATCATATCTTTAAATAATGTCTTTATTTCAGCTAGGAATGTCTGAAGTGTAATAGCAATATTATCATTATTTATGTTATAGACCTGAGAATTGCTTTGCGAACATTGACGCTGGTTACTTAATATTTGCGAGTAAGTGGGTCTCAGCAGATTTGAGTCTGTTGTAGTGCCAGGGGGCAACTGCTGTTGGATACCTGCAGCAGGAGCCATTGGTGTTTGAATTTTCCCATTGTAGTTCAACCCCACTTTGGTAGCTGTCCGTAGAGATTGTAATTTTTTATAGACTGCGCAACCTTTATAGTTGGAGGGGTGATTTCCCTCGCAATTTGCACATTTCGGGGAATTATGGCTTCCACCGCACTTTACACAGACGAATGCACGGTTTCAGTAGGATTTTGTGTGGCCATATGTTTGACATCGGAAACATTGTGGGATTGTATCTCTTTTATGTGGAGCTTCCACTTTTATTTTAGTGTATAAAAGTGTTTCTAATTTATACACGTCTGCATTATTCGCTTGTGGCTCTAAATCAATGAAAAAGAGAGGTAGTGGTTGTTTGTTTACTCTATGCTTGACGTTAGTTATAGGCCTTACTGTATGACCATGTTCTTCAAGTGCTGACTTAATGTCCTCTTTACTGACGGAGTAATGTAAATGTCTGATTGCAATTCGAAAACACCTTTCTGTTTTAATTTGATAAGTATGATGCTCAATACCTTCTCTGTTTAAATACTTTACTAGAGCACGGTAATTATTAACATCATCGATTTTAACTTGTACTTTTTTATCGCCTAGACATCGACAGTGGATACTATTAGAAGGAATAATATTTGAAAGATCCTTAATCATTTTATTATAATCGTTGACACCGTAAATTGTTATTTGTGGTGGTTTTGGTTCTCTCCTTACTTCCTGCACGTTGGCGTCTTCTTGTCCTGCACTGTCTTCAACTGCTAGTGCAGCAAATCTGTTACTACTCCTTTTGCTTACATTAGGATCAGAACTGTCAGTCGAGATACTTTTCACAAAAGCCCTAGGTCTTTTTCTGGTTTGCACAACTTGCCAGCTGTGATCATTTTCGTATGTATGATTAGTCTCTTCAAGATGAGGTGAGTAGGTCTCATGTATAGGAATAGGAGACATAATAGGTGCATAGGCATGCTGAGTGTTATGTGCGGTTGGTATTAATTGTATATCGTTAGCGGTGTTGATAGCACGAAAATCGGTATTGTTGTTGTTAGCGTTACAAAATGATATTTTTTTTTTTTTTTTTTTTGGCCCGAACAGAACAGTTCATTTGGCCAGCAAACTACGACACGACTAGATATTAAAAAATACTAATAATAGAAAATTCAGGAAGAGAAATTTCATTCATTCTACATTATGGCCGCAACTGCTGGCAGTGCCCACAATGCTCAATGAAACAAAACAGAAACAAACAAGATTTTTCCATTCTGGAAAAAGGAGCAAAAGAAAAAATAGATAAGTAGATAAATATTTCTATCTCACATTATGACCACAGTTGCCTGGCAATGCTCACAATGCATTATGAGAAAAAGGAGGTAGTCACAGCCACACTGGACAAAGACTACAATGATGTAAGAAAAAAAATAAGTAAAATAATGGAGAGAAAAGAAAAAAAAAAAAAAAAAAAAATCAAACAACAATCCTGTTTCTTTCAATAAACCTAAAAAGGACAAATAAAATTTTATCACTGGAACAGAGAAGATGAAAAACACACAATGGAGAATAAACACCACAGGACATGAGGTCCTTAGAAAACGCAAGTCTCGCGTCATCGAACTGGGTGCAATTAAATAACAAGTGGTTAATGTCTTCTCTAAAATTTTGTCGACAATAGATATTACAACCGGTGCAGTGCCCAGTGTTTGAAAAATTTAAACCCAATCGGCAATGGCCGGAGCGGAGCCTACACACAACGGTCACAAACCTACGGGTCAAACTAACTGGGACACTAATGCGGTAAAACCAAGGTATGGACGGCAAAGATGGTTGGACCATATGAAAATATTTACCAGGTCCTTGCTCTCTACAAATAAGACTTATCCAATCCGCATGATTATTTCTTTTGGCTTTATCTAGAAGATCGAAGGATGGGATAAATGGAAACTTAATACCTGATCTAACACCTTCTTTTGCGATTAAATCAACACGGTCACCAAGTGGTACCCCACAGTGACCCGGAACCCAACAGAATTTAATGACTCCTCCAAGTTCGGAAATATTAAAATACTTTTCCTTAATTTCATAAATAATTGGATGGCAATTACATTCAAAGTTACTTCTCTGAAGCGACATGAGAGAGCTAAGGCTGTCCGAAAATACTACAAACTCCCCCTTGGACTGCAACACGTTTTTCACAAACTCTAACGCTTTTTCAATTGCAAGAAGCTCGGCCGTGAAAATCGAAGCTTCTGGAGGTAATTTAAATTTCTGCTCAGTGATACCTTCTATAAGAAACCCGGCCCCTACGCCTTCATTAAATCCACGGAATTTGGCACCATCGGTAAAGATCAACCGATAACCGGGGTATAATTCTTTCGCGATACCTAAAAAAACGGAGTTCACAATGTTACCAGGCAACAGATGCAAATTCTGGCTTTTAAAGGTATTAATATTGATGTCCAGTTTGATAAGATTAAGGTCGTATCTGAAATTAAAATAATTGGAGGGAGAAGATGGCACAAGAGCTGGACTATAACTATAATACATCCTAGTTCTTTTGAGCAAGAGCGGCATTTTCTGGGGAACAAATCTCCAATCACTACTTACCTGCATTATCTTACTTATAAACTGCGGATATTTGTAATTACAATACTTAAGTACAAATTTATCTGTTAAATAATTTCTTCTAATGTTCAGAGGAGCAATTTTGGTCTCCATTTGTAGACCGATGGTAGGGGACGACCTGACATTTCCCGTGATTAATCTTAAGCCAAGATTCTGTAATGAATCTAACTTTCTAAGCTGGAACTTTGAGGCCGATCCATAGAAAATCGCTCCATAATCCAATTTCGATCTAATAAAGCTTTTGTATAGCTGGCTTAATATGACCGGATCACTTCCCCACCATGAATTGCTTATAGCCTTTAAGGGGCTATACGATTTAATTACAAGTTCAACTAGTTTTTGAATGTGAAAAGTCCATGTTAGTTTAGGATCTAAAAACAATCCTAAATACCTAACATGCCTAGTGAATTTAATGAATTGGTTTTGAATTAGAACACGTATTTGTTCGTAGTCAAATGGTCTAAGTGAAAATACGGATACCGAGGATTTGGCAAGGGATATTTCAAAATGAATCTTCTCAAAGGAATTAAAGCAAATATCCATAGATGTTTGACTTGCCTGAAGACATTTAATAATAAGGCAGTTATGTTTAGAATATATTAAGAAGTCGTCCGCGTATGACAAAATTCGGGAGAAATTTGGTATTTGAATATTAAAGAGAGGTAATATATACAAATTAAAGAGAAGCGGACTCAGAACGGCACCTTGGGCAAGACCTTTATAAGTTGTGCGAACTTCAACCTGTTTGGATACGGGGTTAAGAATATGGAGGGATCTACATAAAAATAAACTACACAAAAGTTTAGCCATGGGAAAAGGAATATTAACTGCTATTAATTGATTGAAAAGAACGGGGATGGAAACATTATCGAATGCCCCCTGAATATCAAGGAATGTTGCCACCAAGAAGCCTTTTTCTTGGAAAGTAGAATAAACATCCCCCAAGAATGATGCTACACAATCTTGGGTACCCAAATGTGGGCGGAATCCAAACATTCCCTCCGGAAGTATCTTCTGTCTCTCAATCCACCACATCAGTCTGTTCTTAATTACAACCTCGAAAACTTTCCTAAAGCAGGAGGCCAAGGAAATCGGTCGAAATGATGACGCCTGGTTGAGAGATTTACCAGGTTTGGGAATCGGAATGACTAGAAAACGCGACCAGTCATAAGGTATTAAACCAGACACTAATAAATTGTTATATATTTCTAATAGTATATTTTTGGCGTAATTACTTAAATTCTGTATAACTGAGTAAGTAATACCATCCAAACCCGGGGAAGAATCTCGTTTCTTGTTTAAAGGAATAAAAACCTCTTCATACGTAATTGGACGGAGCAGAATATGAGATATCATAGGTGCAGTATTTCCTTCCCCGGCCAGCTCCTCCCTCATTGGAACATAAGGGGGAGAAACTGCGTTTGAAAAGTCAGTAAACCAACTGTCATTTTGAATCACTCGACCGTGAGAATGTGAATTTTTAAAACGCTTAGTTAGATTCCAAACTTCTTTTAAAGGAGTGTTTCTGTTAAACTTCCTACAAAAATCCCTCCAAGAGTTCCTTTTGGTTTTTTTGAGGAGTTTTCGCGTCTCCCCTGCAATTTTCCTATATGTAAGATAAGCTCCCATTGTGCCAACTGCCCTAAAAGTGCGCAAAGCATCGTTTCGTTCTTTAACTTTAGTCTCGCATTCTCCATTCCACCAAGGAACAGCAGGTTTATTCCCTTTATACAAGGATGCCTTAGGCATGGAGCACTGTAGCGCTGAAAGAACAGCATCATAAAATGTATAGTATTTGTCTAAGGAGTTACTCACAGAATTAATTATTACCAGATTTTGATCAACTAACTCGCGAAATTTATTCCAGTTCTCTTCCATAAATTTCCAACGCAGTATATTATTTTCAGATTGATATGGCTGCCGATAAGATGATATTGGGTTGTTCGTATTTATAGTGATCATAATTGGAAAATGATCACTCCCTAAAGACGTTAGTAGAACTTCCCATGTACAATCGAGCGCCATTGAGGATGATGCTAGGGTTAAATCAACAGGGTTATTCACATGAAGGGGATTTCCAAGTTTGGTTTTGGAACCATCATTCAATAAGCACAGATCTGAATTAATGATGAGGTCAAGTACAGCTGCCCCTTTCGCATTATTACGGTCACAACCCCAGCACACACTCAGAGCGTTGAAATCTCCACCCACCAAAATCGGAATATTATTATAACCCTCCAACGCATCCAAGAATGTTGAGGAGTCTATAGAATGATTCGGGGGAGAGTAGTACGAAATAAATATTCCGGAAAATTGACCAATAGTAACAAGAACGCTGACTGCATTTGATTTGGTACTATTGTTACTAGTTGATAAATCGAGATTAATCACCTGGTACTTGATTCCGAACTTAATTAAAATGGCCGTACCCCCGTAGCCATCCTCTCTGTCGTCTCGAAAACAGTGATAATTGGGAATGTTAAAAGATCTGTTCTTGGATAGCCAAGTTTCTGAAAGTAGAACAATATCAATATCCTCCTGAGACAGAAAGATTTCTAGGTCACCTTTATTAGAAAAAATGCTGCGTGCATTCCACTGCAACACCCGGATCATGTCGAAAAGAGTGAGTTTAAAATGATCGCGAATTACCCTGTTTATATATCTATATTGCTACATACACATAAATATGTAACCGCTAAATGTATACAATAAGTTAGTATATACTAAAAGAAATATATATAATTAAATATAACATAAAATCGGAAAATTAATTGTTGGCTGAAATAGCCTTACCAGTTTTTTTGTTATTGGGAAGAGACTTTAACCCTTTAGAATTCACCACATTGGAGATTTTGGGATCCAAACCCTTTTTGCTTATGTTATTTGTATTACTTCTCAATATTGGTTGAATTGGTTTCGGCTCGTTGTTAGTTAAAGTTGTGCTGTTGGTTAGTTTGGACGAACTAGGTTGTCTATCTAACTTTTTTGGACTGGAATAATTTGTTTTTTTCCCTTCGTCAGAAGCCGCAAACGATACGGTACGTTTGAGACGGAAATCTGAGATAGGAATTAATTGCTTTGAATCAATGTATCCAGTCTTTCTTATCGGTTTGGGTTTAAATGAAGCGATAATATGAGATTCATTTTCGTGATTACTCTGCGAAATAGGCGGAAAATTATTTTCTTCAGATAAGAGAGAAAAACGGTTTCTTCTAACAGTATTGGAATAGAGATTTTCTTGTCGATATAGAGAAGGTATTTCTAATGAGGCCTCTTGAAAGCTGAGGTTATGTGACGCCATAAGTTCATTTATTTGAGTTTGCCTTCTTCTTTCTGGACACGAAGTATCGGTGGTTCTATGCTGATTTTTGCAAAACACACAAATTGGAGATGCACTAGTACAAGCTTCTTCCGAATGTTCTTTTCCTCCGCAGCGCAGACACCTGGAATTGCTCTTGCACTGTCTGGCTAGGTGACCATATCGGAGACATCGGTAACACTGACGCGTACGTCGAACAAATGGTTCACAAGGGAACCTGACGTTCCATAAAAAAACATGTGATGGTAAGGACTGGCCTTCAAACGAGATCAGTACAGAAGAACTTGGGAAATATTTAATTTCGCCCTCGATATTAGCTCGTCTATTTAATCGCTTAATGTTATTAACTACAAACGGGTAGGAGTCAATCATTTCCATGATTTGATCAACGGAATACTCGATATCCACTCCCTTAAGAACACCAAATCGTGAGACCAGATGTGCCGGAATAAAAGCTCTATACCCGCTCGTAAGAAAGCAAGAACAAGAAACTAAATTATTGGCGGAATGAGGTGACGACAATTGAATAATAACTCTATTCCGGCCTACCTTCTTAATTTCAATAATATCTTTCCATAAATTATTTATTTTTAATATTTCGGCGATTTTTAACGCACTAATGGCTAGTCTGATTGAGTCGGGTTGATAGGCTTTTTCAATAAAAACTTTAAAACCTTTATCGCTATGAGTGGAATTTGTATCAGTAGGATAAAAGTTAGAAATGTAATTACGAGGTTCTGAAAGAGCCGAGTTGTTCGTGCTATTGTTATGACCGGCTTCATTATTTGTCTTATCAAGATTGCTGTTGCTATCATTATTGTTATCACTAGTTACGGATTCTTTAGACTTACTTAACTGAGCCGTCTGCGAGATGTTGCTTTCGCCGTCTTCATCGCTAATAATAGTTGTAAAATTACTTACCTCGGTGCACAGCGTACTGTTACCTGTTTCCCTTAACTTGATGGGGGGATCTTTCCCCCCATCCTCGTCCACGTCCATGTGCGGTGTTAACCACCTGCAACACCGAAAACTTGACGACCGAGCAGAAAGAAGAAAAAGAAAGGAAAGAGAGAGACAGAGAAAAAAAAAAAAAAAAAAAAGGTACTACGAATTCGTTGAAATAAGTAAACGGTTTTATCAACACGAACGCGATAGAACACACTTTCGTCAACGAATCATACGCATGAATCCAACAAAATGATATTGGAACGAACTCACTGAGATTAGACGTATTGCTAATAAGCGGCGGTATATCGTTGCTTAACTGGTTTCGAGATAAGGCCTCAGCGGCAGCTGCATGTGGCCGGCGGAGACCGTTGCAGCGGCATATTTACCGTTAGGTAAATACCGCACACGAGCGATAATATTTATTAGAGAAAAATTGATAATACGACGCGCGCGATCAAGATAATGAAATATTATCACAAAATACGAACACAGCAAGTAACAACTTTACACAAAATCAACTCTCGGTGGGATGATTTTAGATATGTTTAAGTAGTCAAATAAAACATCATTATATTACTTAACGTAAAATAAACATAATGTGTAAACAATGAAATGCAATGTATGCACTTAACAAACACTAATTATTGTACGTTTACAAATTAGGTATTCAGCAGACAATTAAACCAAACTGTCTTGAATTTAATGTAGTACGTCATTAACAAGAACCCATTTATTCTTTTTCTCATTCTGATTAGCTTTATTAATATATTTAAATTACATATCACCTTATCTCATTATATGTTCACTTGTTTCTATGCATGCATGTTAAGTAAACCTTACTCGGGTATTTTATGTTTCAGTACGCCTTCGCGTTTGGCCTAGTGGCTAGAGCACTTGACTTCCGATCCGGAGGTTTCGGGTTCGATACCGGGCGATGACAAAAATATACGGCTCTAGTTTCGTACACAGCAGTATAGACGCATTTTGGTCTGCATCTGTAGCGCGATAACAAGCGACTATAATCAGTCCCGAATGTAGTCGTGCGAGTGCGCTGGCGTCGTATAGAAATATTCAGCCGGCGAACAATCGCATCAACGTGAGTAAAGGCCAGTCGTCTTGGTTCGCCTCGCCATTGGTACCTTTCTCACGTTGCCGGCATCACGAAAGCTAGGTTGCGCTCCTACCTCAATCGTCTCACTTAAGTGTGTGCCATTGATTTAGGTGACGGTTTCCTAGCGGGCGTAGGTGTAGGCGTGCAACTACACTTCCGATAATCACACGCACTGCAAGATGCACATCTTAATACATGTGCATCTGGGGCTACTCGGTTACGAGTTCCAGCTATAGAGATTCTGCGTCGATATCGTTTTAATAAAAATGATTAACGTCGCATTTATAAAACTACTCGTAACAATTACTAAGATATCTACACATTAAGGGTTTTAATATTCCCATATAATGTTTTACAGAGTACTGCAAATTTATTGTGTTTTATTATATTTCATTTTATTTTCATATTTTTTGATTATTTTAGCATTGTATTGGAAATGATTTAGATTTTATTTTGTTAAATAATTTTTTAGTTCATGTTTATATTATTACCCTATTTTAACAATTGTGTTCTATTCACTGTTAGCGCTGTACAGCGCATTGTGGACTAACAGCAATAATAATAATAATAATAATAAATAAATTGAATTGAATTGAATTTTTGTTGTTATTATTATTATTATTATTATTATTATTATTATTATTATTATCCAAGGAATCACAGCCTTTGCTGGTTTGCTTTATAATACGGCTAATATGTCTAGCAAGCATTATAAATTTTCTCCATTTTGATGGTTAAGGAAGGTCCTTACATTTGTAGCGGCGTTTAATAGAATTGATTTTTGTATCATGTCTACTATATATGGCGCCAGTCCTAGGTTACTTATGTTCTTAACTAAGCTATTCGGTATTATGCCATTATTTCCAACAACTAGCGGTATTATTCTAACTGTATTGATCTTCAACATATGCTTCAATTGTTCCCTAAGTTTTTCATATTTATTGACTTTATCCTCGAAAACTTTACTTATATTTCTACTATCTGGGACAGCGATATCTATTAATACACTTGATTTCTTCTTTTTATCAATTAATATAATATCCGGCCTATTATATTCCACTGTTTTATCCGTCAGCACAGTTCTATCCCAGTATAATTTATGATGGTCATTCTCTAAAATTTTTTCTGGTACATATTTGTAATATGGTTGCTTAGATTTAATTAAGCCGTATTTAACTCTGATTTCTTGGTGAACTATAGCAGCTACATCATTATGTCTTTTTATATAAAATCGCGCTGCTAACTGTTCACATCCGCTTAAAATATGCTTAATTGTTTCACTTTCTTTTCCGCATTTCCTGCACTTATCCGAGATATTAGGGTCTTTAATAATATATCTTCTGTAATTTCTTGTTGTTATGGCTTGATCTTGGATTGCTGCTAAAAACCCCTCTGTTTCTGGAAATAATTCACCACGTATCAGCCATTTGTTTGATAAATATTTATCCACATTTTTTTCTTTTAATTCTTGTGGGAATTTTCCATGAAGTGCTTTTGTACTCCATGTTTCTTGTAAGTCTGTTTGGTTGTTGATAAAACTAGCACTATTTAAATTAAGCGGGGTGTAGCTCTTATCCGATTGTTTTATTGCAGCATGTAAATCTGATTCCGCACATCTGTGATTGAAGTAGTCCCTCATCTTCTCTATTTGACTATTTAGTAAATTCTCCAAGTGTATTAATCCTCTTCCTCCTTCACTTCTTTTAATGTACAGCCTTTCGATAGCCGCTTTCGGATGATGCATCCTTGCTTTTGTTAGGCACTTGCGCGTCATAATATCAATTCCATCAATATCAGTTTTACTCCATCGTATCACCCCGAAGGAGTATGTTAAAATCGGAGCTGCATATGTATTGATAGCTTGAAATAAGAATTTACTTTTTAATTGTGTTTTTATTAGTTTCTTTATTCTATTAATATAATTTGTAATCAGCTGTTCTTTCATGATTTTGTGGTCAATTCGTTTGCTTTGCATTACTCCTAGGTACTTATATAAGTCTTCTTCATTCATTGATTTTATGTACTCCTCTTTCCTTGTTATGAACCCTTCCTGTTCTCCTATTTTTCCTTTGTATACATTTTGTATTCTACATTTGTCAATCCCAAATTTCATTTTAATATCTCTAGAAAAATTTTCTGTTAATTTTAATAAATTATTTATGCCATTTTTGTTTCCGGAGTATAATTTAATATCATCCATATAACACAAATGTGTTAAATTGTAGTTTGTAGCTTTTTCGCTTTTTATCTTGTATCCGTACTTCGTTGAATTAAGTATAGTGGATAATGGATTCAAAGCCAAACAAAACCACAATGGGCTCAAACTATCACCTTGATAAATGCCTCTTCTGATTTTTACATTTATTTCAGTATGTATTTCTTCTTTTGTTTTAGTAATTAAGGTGGTTTTCCATTGTGTCATCATACTTTCTAATATTTTAATTGTTTTGCAATCTACCTTGTATATATGCAACACTTGGAGTAACCAGCTGTGGGGAACTGAATCATATGCTTTTTGGTAATCAATATACGCTGTATGGATATTACGATTATTTCTCAAGGCTTGCATCATTACTGTTTCATCTATTATTAGTTGTTCTTTGCACCCATACGTTTTTTTTCGGCATCCTTTCTGTTCCTCCGCTAATATATTATTCTCCATACAGTGTTTATATATTTTCTTTGCTATACAAGCTGTGAATATTTTGTATAATGTACATAAGCATGTAATGGGTCTATATTTATCTGGCTCTTCTAATTGTTCGCTTTTTGGTATCATGTATGTTATACCTGTTAATAAAAATTCAGGTACATTCTTAGGGTTTTCCACAAATTCATTAAATAGCTTCGCATATATTTTATGTAGGATGGTAAAGTTCTTTAACCAATAATTATGTATCCCGTCGGGGCCAGGTGCCTTCCAGTTATGTGTTTGATGAATAACATTCCTTATGTCTGCTTCTGTAATATTTAAGCAACTCATTTCTTTTATTCCCTCCGTTCTAGCTAGTTCTTTTTTTATCCACGGTGCTCTTCTATTAAATGTTTCTTCCTTCTCCCATATCCCTCTCCAATATTTTTCAATATCTACCTTGCATGGAAGTACTTCTGTACTATTTGCGTTTTCATTCAGTTGTTTATAAAACTGTTTTTGATTCCGCTCAAAAAGCCTATTTTGATTTATTCTATTACTACTTTTTTTGTATCTTCTTAGTCTTTCACTATACAGGCTTAGCTTTTGTTTTACTGTATCTATGTAATCATCAATAGTTGAGTTATTGCTCTCAAATGTTGAGTGAATCTTGTAATGCGTTCTTACGAATTTTACCGTTTTTCGAATTTTCCTATTACTATTCCCTTTTTTATATTCCATTAAGTGTGCAATAAATATTCTTAATTCTGCAATTTTACTTTCAATTCTTTTTTGCCAGTTTGGGATATTATTCCTATTTTGTGATATTTTCCCATTAGCACCCGATTTATCTCGGATTCTAGATCCATTTATATGTGCTGCTGTTACCGCTGCTGTATAAAGCAGGCAATGAATTTCGCAAAAGCGCATATTTTGTAATTCATACTGTGGTAATATGAAATCATTTATGATTCCCACAGTTTCTTTTAGTTTCTTTGTTACCTGTTGTTTTGGTATATAAGGTCTTTTTGACGGTTCCAATTCTCCATATTTCAACAGCAGGGTGTTAAATTCGTTTTGTATCATTGTTGTTTGCATTTGATATTGGCTATCTTCTATAATATTCTGGCAATTTATTTCTGGGTTTGTTATCAAATCATTGTTTACTTTTTTATGTACCTCTGGTACATTAGACTCCTTATTTTCCAGTATTAATGCAGATTCCTCAGTTTCTGATGCTAATGTACAGCCAGGTTCATTTCGATATTCCTGTTTGATTTGGTCAAATATTTCCCTGGCTATTAACTGATTTCTTTTTATTACTCTTATCTGATCGGCTAATCGTTGTTCACTAATTTTAAATTCTTCTGGTGCTTTCAGTTTAAATTCCTCAAATAATTTCCTTCTGTAACCTATTTTATCTGTCTCGCCTTTGGTAACACTCATATAGCAACGTAATAATAGTTCATTTATATTTGTTGTCCATTTTTGATGTTGCCTTATAAGACCGGCTTTAGTGGTCTCATGCTCAAGCATTTGAAAAACACATTCTGCCTTTTCTTTTGTGTTATTTTTTCTGCATAACACTTGTTTGGCTGTAACTTTTTCAGGATGCGCAAAAACCTTCCCAGGCATTTCCTCCTGCTCTTGTTTTTGGCTCCCAGTAGGGTCCCGCCTAATCAGATCCCTACTGTTGGTGGTTCGTATGCTGTCACACCCAGCACCAACTCCAGATGTGCCCTGGCGACCACCAGGCAGCGATCCTTTACATTTATTTCTGGTTAACATTTCTCCATATACTGGGAATAGCATTTTATCCCTACTGCCAGGTTGGTTTTTGAGTTTCTATTTTGTGCATTCTCTTTTTTATATTTATCCTGCCTGTTAAATTATGCTTCTGGGTATTTAGTTTATTGCATAACATTCTGTTGTAGATTGTATCTTTATCCGGGCTATTTAAAGTGAGGGGTTGTTACCCCACTTCCCCCTTCCTCGTTTGTCATAATTCCTGGAGTTACTACTATGGGGCTGATTACCCATACGTTGGCCCCAGTTAAAATGTGCGGGGGTCACCGCTAGCAGGTGAGGATAGGTGTTGGCAATAAGAGGCTCTATGTTGCGCATTAATGCCCTTTGACCCCCTTATTATTATTATTATTATTATTATTATTGCGTTGAACAGTCGTGTTTGCTTTGCTCTCGAAAACCGTTTCAGAATTGGCTGGTGTTTTGTTCATTAGTTTTTTAAATTAGTATATTATAATAGTATTTCCTGTGCTGATCATAACACTGTTTTTAGAATTTATTTCCGTCGAGCAGTTCGTAAGTTATATACATTTCAAATTCTATATATTCTGCGCGTTCGTTTTGTGATTTTACTGGTTGAAGTTGTTTACTCGAATTATAAATATGCCTACTTGCAAAAAGTGTGCTAATGCATTGCCAGCATCGGGCGAGAACGCGGCATGTAGTGTCTGTTTGGGCCAACTACACTTCCAGTGAGCGGTGTGGCGGCGGGAACGTGGCGCCAAATGGGAAATAATAAGAGAGGTATATGGTAGTGTTCGGACTGCCGCGGTGAAACGGACAAAAACGAATCGAGCACTAGCAAGCAAAGTACTGAAGAGCTGCTGATGATGATTTGGAGCGAGATAGCTGCGTTACACGGTAAGATCGAGGAAATGCATGCGTCGGTCGACCAGTTATGTAGTGAGAACGGGCGGCTTCATCAGGTAGTGGAACTGCTACGAAATGAAAACGGCCAGCTTAAAGAGTCTAACGATGCACTGCGCGCGCGAGTTTCAAATTTAGAGCAGTACACGCGTAAAGACGATCTCATAATAAGCAATGTGCCTCAATCAGCCAACGAAAATGTCTACGATATAGTAGAGAAGATTGCTGTGGCAACCGGCGCAGAAATGAACCGGAACGATATCAGTATATGCCACCGATTACCAAAGTTGAGCAGACAGTCGCACGCCAACATAGTTGTCAGGTTCTGTCGACGAGTGGCCAAATATTCGCTGCTAAAGAGCTGTCGAACTAAACGGCCGGTTTTAAAGGATGTCGGCTTTAATGAACCGACCGCCTTAGCCATACAAAATATTTATGTCAACGAACACCTCTCTGCAGATAATAATAGTATCTTCGTTACTGCACGAGCATTAAAACAAAAATCATGGAAGTACATATGGACTAGAGACGGGAAAATATTTGGGTGGCGTGATGAAAGTGCACCCACCATACGATTTCTATCATTGGAGCAGATTGACTCCTTTAAAAACAACAGCAACTGACTATATCATTATCCTTAACGTAAATTTAAATTTGTTCTGAGTGCCGTTTTACTATACAAAAAAGGGGTTGTTTTGGGGTGCATATTTTATATTCTTGCAGCAGATTTGATTGCCTAGCTAATTTTAATTCTAGGGATAGATTTAATTTATTGTTATCTTTATTTTTATGTTTAATGGTTACTTTTCTTAGGTATATGATTGTTATTCCAGTTTATGTTTTAAATTTAAAATTATTCTCATTCTTTAGAAATGCAATCTAACAAATTAGATATACTCACTTTAAACGTAAGCAGCCTAAGAGCTCATTTTAATGAACTACTTATACTACTGAACGAGTCGAATTTGAACTACGAAGTTTTAATACTAACTGAAACATGGTTAACTATAGATGAGATTACGCGATACACAATCCCGGGATACGTTTTTCGAGAAGATTGTAGAATTAATAAGAGATCAGGTGGAGTACTAATGTATGTCAGAGAGAACATCGAAATTTCACAAATTGATGTAAAAATTTCGACTGGTAACATTGTTTGTATAAATGTGAAGCTTGAAAATAATTACAGTATATCAATTGTAGGATTGTATCGTTTTTGCGAGTCTCATCAAACAGATTTTCTATCTGAATTATCTTCGGTTATAGAAAAATTAGAAGATATTGCCATAATCACCGGTGATATAAATATAAATTTGTTGGACAATGTAAAAAGTATAAACTATCTAAACATTTTAAGAGCAAATGGGTTTAAAAGCTTACAAAATCAGCCATCATATCACAGGATAGCCGATTTATACTCTTCCTGTTTAGATCATGCTCTCGTTCGCGGACTCAAAAATATCAATATAAAATTAGAGGTCGAAACTACAGTTATGCCCTGCAGCTTTTCTGACCATTCCATAGTAAATACTAAAATTAAAATAAATAAACAAATGCTTCGAAACAATCTGAAAGATTGTTGCCTAGAAGATATTTGCAACAAATCAGTGACAATTGACGAAAAGTTTGATATATTTATCACAGCCATAAAAGTCGCTTTGGAGCGCTCAAAAAAAACAATAAAATACCGTAAGACACAACGGAAAAGATCTGAATGGGTAACAGAAGAGATTATTTCACTTTCCATGGAAAAAAACGAATTACATAAATTAATTAAAATGCAGTCGCGTAACGATGACAGAGTTAGGCGATTTAATCAGATTTCTAGGGAACTGCAAAAACAAATACGAGTTGCCAAACGAAATTTCTATTCGCAAAAATTAATAGAGTACAGCGACAATCCAAAAAAAATACTGGGGATTAATAAAAAAGGTAATAGGTAGCAAAAAATCTGAGCTAAAAGATATCAAAGTCAATGATTTAATATTACCAGTTGACGGTAACGAACAAGCAATTTCCAATCACTTTAATAATTATTTCTCAAATATAGTTAAAAAAATGAAGATAGCAAAAAATTCAAATATAAACACAATGAATACAACGTATCAAAATTGCAATTCGTTCGGGTTCATTGAATTCTCTAGAAATGAAGTTAGAAATGCCATAATGTCTTTTCCAAACAAACATTCATTCGGTTCTGATGGAATATCAATTGTTCTTGTAAAAGAAAATATCGAGTTTTTTGTAAATCCGTTAACGTCCTTAATAAATGAATCTGTCACATCTGGAATATTTCCGACTGTCCTAAAGCTCGGAATAATTACTGCGGTTTACAAGAGTGTTGTAGCCTCCGATATTTCTAACTATAGACCGATATGTTTGTTGCCGACATTTGCAAAAATTTTCGAGAAATGTCTAAAAGAAAGAGTACTATCTTATTTATACAATGAACATTTTTTCAGTAAATATCAATATGGTTTCTTAAGAAACAAATGTACGGACGATGCTTTGTTTGACCATATTACCTACATATCAGAAAATTTAGAACATGGTAAATCGGTGGCCGCCGTCTATCTAGATTTCTGCAAAGCATTTGACGTGGTTGATCATAAAATACTCCTAAACAAATTATATGCATGTGGTTTCCGCGGCATAATCTATCATTGGTTTCAATCATATCTGACAGACAGGAAAAACGTAACAAAAATAAAGAATGTTCTCAGTGACAGTGTCATACAGGAGTTTGGTGTGCCTCAGGGCAGTATCTTAGGCCCTATCCTTTTCCTCATCTATGTAAATGACTTATGTAATTTAAAAGTTCTCGGAAAAATATATAGTTACGCAGATGATACAGTTCTCATTGCAAGCTCCAGATTTCCGAATATCTTGCAGAACTTAATACAAAGTGACCTAAATAAAATACGAAAATGGATCAATGACAACTCCATTCAACTAAACGTAAGCAAAACGAAATATATAATATATAGCAACTTACCACAACATAGGTGGGACCAGTTAAAAATACATTGGGAAGATAAACTCATAGAAAGGGCATATGAAATAAAATACTTAGGAATATATTTAGACTGTAAACTGTTTTGGAGTTCCCAACTAGCTTTCTTATCAGCAAAACTAAGAAAATTAAATTATCTATTCTATTATTTAGAACAAGTATTCAATAAAAATCAACTTCGGGCTTTATATTTTGTACTATACCAACCGACTCTTATGTACGGGATTATTCATTGGGGAAATGCTGCAAAATATCACCTTTCACCAATAATCTACTTGCAAAAATCAGTACGTAAAAAAATTGGCGCAATAAAACAAAGAGATGATAGAAAGAACTTCTTAACCGTTAAAGAATTATATTACATGCAACTGATACTATATGTACAAAATAATAAAGATAAATTTGAAGTAAAAGTGCGACCAGGAATAACTAGAACATCAGTTCAAGAGAGAGCCAACGTACCTTATTTTAATAAACATCACGTCAGAACACAAGCGAGATATATGGGATCTATATTTTATAATTCACTGCCGGAAACAATTAAATCAAATCTAAGGAACTACAAATACAAGCGAAAAATATTAAATGATTATATCTCCGAAAACACAATACTTTTACAAAACTTTGATAAATAACAGAGTATTTATAAATAACATTAAATTGCTGCCTAATAAAATATAGGAGGAAAAGAAGTGAAGTATAGAAAACTTTATTTAATTTGCCAGCATAGATGAATACAGTTTAGATGAGTAAACAACAATTGTATCTCTTTTCTTTCTCTTGAGGAAAAAATGATATAATTGCTATGTGTTGCCAACTAGTACAGACGTTGTCAAACCTCAAACAAACTGAATTGCTATAGACTAACATTATCAACACTAAATTTAGTAAATATTCTAATTTGACTGATCTTTAATAAAATTAAAATCAATGTTAGATCTCAAATTGACTTTTTAAAATTAATACAAAACATATTAATTGTTTAAATCGACAAAAATGCCTAATGCAAAAGTATCGCATTCACTTTGTACAACTCACTTCCATACTTTTGAATATTGTTCTTTCTTTAAAACTCTATAAAGTGTCAGTATCTAACTACATATATTAAATTTATATTTCTAATTAATATCCCTCTTGTTGTTAACAATTCTGATATATAATAAAGTTCATATTTAACTTTACTACCGTTTAATTTAAATTTAAAACTATATATTAACATAGAATTTTAAATTATAAATTAGGTCTAATCATTAGATGTATTTAGTTTAAGTTCATGTATTAACTATTAAAACCGCATAACAAATAATTGTAAATATGGGTTAAAAATAATGTTTATAAATCAATAACAGTTTCACTAAATTTTTAACTAGTTACTTCTTCCAAATGTGTTAAATTAACAAAACATAATTTAACCCATGTAACTGTAGCAACTTATGTATACATATGTATATGTGTATATCAGTGGCATAGCGTGAATTTCAGAATTGGGGAAGCGCCACGATCAAATATTTTTTTTACATAAAAATAAGCATGCGTAAAATTCGGTTAAATACAGAACAGAATTAAAAATTAATTAAGAGGAACGAAATGTCTCACTTTTGTAAATTAATTCAATTTTCCGGTTCTTGTTTTGCGAAAGTGTCTATTAAACCATCACAAAAAGATGGTAATTTCTTAATGTTTGATAATAATTCTTTTTCAATACTAAAAAAGCTAATGAAGATAGTCACTCCCGACCTTGTGTATTTCTTAAATACGTTTTTATTCATTTCACTGCTGAGAACGATCTTTCTGCAGACGAACTGGTTGCCGGAATTGTAGTTATTAAATAAGAAAGCTTGTACATATTTCTAGAAAAATATCTGCTAGATCTGAAGCGGTCAAATATAAGATGCATTGCGGTGTCTTTATATGTGTATGTTAGAATCTTGAAAGTACACTTTTCAAACTTGTAAGATCGAAAAAGTTTCTGTAATTCTGTTTTAAATTTGAAAAGTCTTTAAAAAAATGTTTGTATTTAAGAGATTTAAAACTTTAATTTTGTTATATCATTGAGCCTATTATTAGACATATATTTGTTTGCGTAACATCGACAATTTTTAAAAATATCCTTTTTCATCACAGCTTTCTGTCTTCCCCAAAAACTGAATCAAGTCAAATCCATTTGCATTCCATAGATTTTTTTTTCTTGCTTAAATAAAAAGCAAGTCTAACAGAATAATTTTTTATCTTCTCACAACCGCATATAACCATGGCACATTGTTGCGCATAAATTTGTTCGAAAATGACGGTTAAATATTTTACATACATAGAGAAGTTTGATAAATCATGAAAGAGAATATTTTACATATCTTTTGATTTTGTAATCGAATTTTCTTAGCTACTCGTTGGTTTATCATTTTGAATACTATTAATTTTTTCTTGAAAACTTAATGAACTAAAACTAATCAGTAGACGTTTTTCAATAATACATATACAATTGCATGTAGCCTCAATTTCAAAAGTGTTTGCATTTTAACAGACTGGTACATTTGCAGTTGAGGAAATAAGATAAACAGGTCGGTATAGCTTCTTCTGTAGTGATATGCGGACTGAAAAGCGCGACCGATCATCGCTTCCAGTTCCGTTGTTAGTAAACGACAGCATATAAAAAACGGTTCACGGACAAAAGCGCACAAGACAAAAGCGCACAGGACAAAAGCGCACATGATAAAAACGCATCGGACAAAAGCGCACAGGACAAAAGCGCACACGGACAAAAACGCACATGGACAAAAGCGCACACGGACAAAAGCGCACACGGATAAAAGCGCACATGGATAAAAGCGCACACGGATAAAACCGCACATGGATAAAAGCGCACACGGACAAAAGCGCACATGGATAAAACCGCACAGAGATAAAAGCGCACACGGACAAAAGCGCACATCGATTTGCAGAACAGGAGATAAATTATTAATTTTTCTGTTCTCGGCAATTGCATCATTTGTGAAAAGACAAAACTGGACAGTTGCCCCGCAAAGAATTTAAAATTCAAAAAAAATATTGGTGATCAGCGAAAACAAAGTAAAAATAATACAATTTTTTGTATGATTCACTAGTCATTTTTCTGTTTTTTTTTTGTTCTTATATGTGTATTTGTTTGTTAATAATCATAGTGTCAATTGACTATGACCGCTAGGAAGTTACTGTATATAAAAAATAAAATTTGTATCAATAATGTATTCAGGGGCGTCTCAAGCATGCCAAGTTGTGGGAGTGGTGCATAACCCAAAATACCGATTCATGAATTCATATAATTTAAAAATAATTTTTTTTTATACTGTATAGCTTATATAACAAAATGTTATATGGTGTTTTTTAATGATTTTCTTTAAACTTTTACAATAAGGGTCTTTTATTTTTTACTTCTGCAGTCAAAACTGATTTAGATCGAACTGTGAGGACTAAAAATATTTTTAAAAAAAAATTTTATCAAAAGAAATCTCACCTTTTAATGCTAAGCCTATAAGACTTTGTAATAATGCTTTACTTTTTCAAACAGGGAGGGTAACTTTTATTTTACACTGCTGTATACTAACCGTTTCTTTATAAATTGTTTCAACTGGTCTGAATTTTCTTAATAATTTTTGCTTTTAAATTAGTATCGAAAAATCCGCAACTCCTTGTTAACTTAGTAAAAGTTTTCATTATATTTGACACTTCTATATCGTCAACCGTTTGTTTGCTTATTTCTTCTTCATCATTTTCATCACTGTTGTTTATTTGACTCTTTGATCGCAGTTTCATTGCTGATTAAAACAACTGTTGCAATATTTTTGTCAACGTTTAATTATTCCTTTGATAATAAATTTCCCGATGATCATTCTAATATTGTGAAAAACTTGAACTCTGTTTTTATTCCGCAATACTTCAAACTTTTGTATTAAGGGAATTTTACTTACTTTCATTTTAATATGATCAGAATAAAATATATAAATATAATGATTGAATGATTTAAAACTGAACAGAATTCGCTGTTAATTAAGCGGCTTCTATTGTATAATTCTTTAAATTTCTAAAAGTTTGTTGTAGTGACCTAAATTGTACGATTCTTGGCTGTTGTTAAGAACTTCGCAATTCGACCATAGTTGCAGACAAATACATAAATTAAATATATTTGCACTTCCTTGTTACTAGGTGAATATCTTGATGCAGAGGGACTAAAAATGTACACAAAAAAAATCTAAAATTTATTTCAATAGAATAGTTCGGAAATTTAAATTATTGTGAAGTTGTGAAAGAATTTCATGTAGAGTTGAGAAAAAATACGTCAAGAACATTATGTTTGATTTACTTGTTACTTAAAATAATCAAATTTCGTACTTTCAGCTAAAATTCATCTGCTTTTAAAATTCATTATTTTTAATTTCTAATATGGGAGAATTTAATTTTTTAAAATAAAATGAGCAGGGGCCGATACCTTCTGTGATTTTAACAATTTAAAATTATTTTTATTAAGAATTCTAAACAAAACGGTTATTTGCTTTATTATTATCTTGAAATGCCATTCGTTGTTGGAGAAATTTATTATTATGTTTTGTGGTGAGTGTGGTTGACGAGGAGCCAATAAGTGGCCCATAAACGTAGGAAAAAGATGTATAGAAGAAAAGAAATTAAATGTATTGTAGCATAAATACAATTTTGTGGACAAAATACTTTACGGTGGATAAAAAAACATTAATCATTTGGCAAAATCATGATGTTTTCGTTATAAAACTCTTAATTCAAATATGAGATTTAATGTACTTAATTTTGAAATATATATTTTATTGAAATTAATAAAAAAATTTTAAAATGGGCTGAATTTGAAAACAGCAATAAGCATATTATAAAATCTTTAATTAAAATGTAAAATCTCCGAATTTAACGAGTCCGACTTTAAAAATATGTATTTTATTTAAACTTGAAAAACTCTTTCTACTTTTGATCGACCCTGAAAAGGACAATATGCATTGAATTATATGAAGCAAATGTTATATTTTATAATAGAAATTAATTGCGAAGTAAATTTCGATTTTCGTTTTTATTTTTTAAAGTTTAACTTTGATTACAGTTTGACTGTTTTATGAGTATTTATTTTATTTACTACATTTTATCAAGAAAAAAGTAACATTAATGAAAACAAACGGTTTCCGCTTATCGTTGTATGTGAATGATTGAAAATTAATTTCAGCGCTCAAATGCTCACAAGACGGTGACAATAAAAATAATGATAAAATAAAATGACCAGATTTGAATGCAAAAGGCAGTACATTTTATGATTTAAGTGCAATTTTTGAATTACTTAAAAAACTTGTAAAATCTTCGCAAGAATTGAGAAGCATTTGCACGTCAATATGTAAACGTTCTATATGTTCCTTCAAAAATTTAAAGTTACATCTATTATATCTATTATTAATTTGATTCAAGAATTATTTTTTTTACTGGAATTGTAAATATTTTTCGAAAAGGTTAAAAAATTGAAAGAATTTTAAATAAGTCGTCATGAATACAAGAAGTAAAGACTTCAAAAACAGCTCTGTTTTTTTAAAATCGAATGTTATAAAATCTACATCACATGTAGTCTCCCCAGGGCTTCATCACAACTTTTTAGCGCACAACGCACTTTGTATTTGAAAAATCAGTTTCGGGATTATGAATATTTTTTACAAAAAGAACCAGAGAGTTGATCAATGCAGTAATTTGTTTATCATTATTCATTTTTTAAAATATTTTTAACGTACTTCGAATTAGTTGTATAACATCAAACCTATTACTGAGTTCTCCGTTCAATGATTCCATTAAATTTTTGACTTTAAGCATGATACTTTTAGCAAAAAACAATGAACAAATAAAATCAAAGATTAACTTTTTTTAAGCGGACTAAAGGTATAAACATGTGTTTTACTGTCAAAATCTTTATTTGTTTTAAAATACGAATTCAATTTTTTAAAACAATTCTCAGCCTTAGCATTGTATTATAAAGAACTTTATCATTTGAAAATAACGTTTTCTAGTATTGGAAAGAATTTGAATTAAAGTCACTGTTGTCGACCAAAATTTTAAACTAACGAATTTATTGTTTACACAAAAAAAAAACAACAGATGATCAACGAAAATAAAAAAAACAAACAAATCTACTAAAATTCTACTCTTTATTAATTTTTCACGCAAATTAACAGAACATAACTTTTACAAACAACAAAAGTAAAAATAATTTTAAATTATTAAAATTACAGAAGGTATCGGCCCCTGCTCATTTTATTTTAAAAAATTAAATTCTCCCATATTAGAAATTAAAAATAATGAATTTTAAAAGCAGATGAATTTTAGCTGAAAGTACGAAATTTGATTATTTTAAGTAACAAGTAAATCAAACATAATGTTCTTGACGTATTTTTTCTCAACTCTACATGAAATTCTTTCACAACTTCACAATAATTTAAATTTCCGAACTATTCTATTGAAATAAATTTTAGATTTTTTTTGTGTACATTTTTAGTCCCTCTGCATCAAGATATTCACCTAGTAACAAGGAAGTGCAAATATATTTAATTTATGTATTTGTCTGCAACTATGGTCGAATTGCGAAGTTCTTAACAACAGCCAAGAATCGTACAATTTAGGTCACTACAACAAACTTTTAGAAATTTAAAGAATTATACAATAGAAGCCGCTTAATTAACAGCGAATTCTGTTCAGTTTTAAATCATTCAATCATTATATTTATATATTTTATTCTGATCATATTAAAATGAAAGTAAGTAAAATTCCCTTAATACAAAAGTTTGAAGTATTGCGGAATAAAAACAGAGTTCAAGTTTTTCACAATATTAGAATGATCATCGGGAAATTTATTATCAAAGGAATAATTAAACGTTGACAAAAATATTGCAACAGTTGTTTTAATCAGCAATGAAACTGCGATCAAAGAGTCAAATAAACAACAGTGATGAAAATGATGAAGAAGAAATAAGCAAACAAACGGTTGACGATATAGAAGTGTCAAATATAATGAAAACTTTTACTAAGTTAACAAGGAGTTGCGGATTTTTCGATACTAATTTAAAAGCAAAAATTATTAAGAAAATTCAGACCAGTTGAAACAATTTATAAAGAAACGGTTAGTATACAGCAGTGTAAAATAAAAGTTACCCTCCCTGTTTGAAAAAGTAAAGCATTATTACAAAGTCTTATAGGCTTAGCATTAAAAGGTGAGATTTCTTTTGATAAAATTTTTTTTTAAAAATATTTTTAGTCCTCACAGTTCGATCTAAATCAGTTTTGACTGCAGAAGTAAAAAATAAAAGACCCTTATTGTAAAAGTTTAAAGAAAATCATTAAAAAACACCATATAACATTTTGTTATATAAGCTATACAGTATAAAAAAAAATTATTTTTAAATTATATGAATTCATGAATCGGTATTTTGGGTTATGCACCACTCCCACAACTTGGCATGCTTGAGACGCCCCTGAATACATTATTGATACAAATTTTATTTTTTATATACAGTAACTTCCTAGCGGTCATAGTCAATTGACACTATGATTATTAACAAACAAATACACATATAAGAACAAAAAAAAAACAGAAAAATGACTAGTGAATCATACAAAAAATTGTATTATTTTTACTTTGTTTTCGCTGATCACCAATATTTTTTTTGAATTTTAAATTCTTTGCGGGGCAACTGTCTAGTTTTGCCTTTTCACAAATGTTGCAATTGCCGAGAATGGAAAAATTAATAATTTAGCTCCTGTTCTGCAAATCGATGTGCGGTTTCATCCATGTGCGCTTTTGTCCGTGTGCGCTTTTATCTGTGTGCGCTTTTATCCGTGTGCGCTTTTGTCCTGTGCGCTTTTGTCCGATGCGTTTTTATCATGTGCGCTTTTGTCTTGTGCGCTTTTGTCCGGTCACCATAAAAAACGATCCAAAGAAAATGTACCGCAAATACCGCACTACCCTATGCTCGTGCTCACACACACTAACGTGCATAAAAATATCACTGTTGATTAGTGGACGTAAACGTGAAGCAATTTGACTCAGCGCTTCCAAACTGAAGATGCGCGCGCATTTTTTTTTCCGCTCTCGATACATGAATGATGTGATCTTGAAGCAACACAACCTGGCGCTTCCAAATTGAATAAGCGTGCGCAACCTTTTTCTACCATCAGTACGCAGCAGATCGTTCAGAGACAACTATAGGCGGTAGTATGTAAAATAGTAAGCATGTAGGGCTATTTCTGTCGCTCGCTCTTGCAGATGCTCTTTCATTTAGCGCTGCTCTTTTTCTAATAATTTTTAATTCTGGCACTTAAATTCAACGGGTTACCTCATCTTTTTTCTGAGGTTCGCGTTCCCCTTTTCGCAAATAGTAAAAAACAATTTCGTACTAATTTGTTAGAGGAAGCGGCGCTTCCATCGCTTCCATTGACGCTACGCCCCTGGTGTATATATATATATATATATATATATATATATATATATTTATATCTTTATATTATATTATACTGATTTTTAAATATAACACTGTTGTTACTATTATAAGTATTTAAACCTATATAATTTTATATTTAATGTTAAATTAGAGGAGATAATAACTTCTCTTATATTATTATTCAATACTATTACTTAACCTTAGACCTAGCAAATAAGTAAAATTATGATTGAGGTTCTCATATTGGTCTCTGGGGCTTGGGGTTTAAGTGTACTTAAATTTAGTTATATATATTAATTATATGCCTGAACTCGATAAAACAAAAAACTGTAAACGCGGGCCAATTAAGTGTATTGAAATTCTATAACTTAATTATCTGATTTTTTAAACACAGATTGGCTCGTGTCTAATCGATTGCGTCTCCGCTGCTCATGTTTTCACAGCACATGAGTAGGCTTAAAATGTAACGTTCAATTTTCTAATTGTACCCGTTTTATTTGTTTTCATGTTTTATTTACTAGCATTGTTTTTATTATATTCATTTTATATTATATTCATTTTATTTTATTTTGGGCTTTGTAATCGTATCCAGATTTACTATCAATGTAATATCAGTTCTCTTTATAATAATAATCCCACTGCTCGCGCAGCCATGCGCATTTGTGGAATTTATATTTTCTTGTAATTTCATATTACTTTTTTACAGCAATAAATTTGATTTGATTTGATTATTATTATTATTACTATTACTATTATTGTTGTTATTTTTATTGCCATTGCTATTATTGCTGTTATTTTTCCTTTTAGTATTATTGTCTTTGGTATTGTAATTGGTGGAGGAAGAGGTAGAGTTTTGGCTCTTGTTGTTATTATTCTTATTAATATTAATAATATTATGTGAATCTATATTACAGTTCTCAATGGCTTTAGCGCTGTTAGAATTTGGTAAACTAACCCGATTAGGAAGATCGGGCTGAGAAAGCCGCAGATCCTTGCTAGGTAAAGTCGAGGATGGCGAGAGGGGGCCGGAAAGTTTGCGCTTAGCAACAACGTCAGCCTCCATTAGGTTGAGCGACATGTTTTTGCTGGCTTTAGCATACTTGGCGGAGGCCGCCGAGTGCATTTGCTAGCACGAGAAGATGTAGAAAACGTGAACGATATAAAAATAAAAATAAGAAGGAAATAAATAAATAGATGAAATATAAAATTAAAATCGTAAAAATAGATAAATGAAAAAAATCCGCCGCAGTTAAATAAATTAAAACGATCTCACCCAGTAAGCCGATAAGAGATAACAGATAACAATCGGCGTTTCGAATTAACAATAACGCGATGAGAAAACCAACTTTAATTACGATAAAAAGGAATTATTCTTCATCACCCCCTAATTATATAATTTGTAATGTCCTTTACCTCGAGAGGTATTCAAGTATTATTACCTGAATGCATGTATTTGGCCAAATAATAAAGAGGAATCTAATGTAAATTTAAAAGTCCCACCTTTTTTGCATTAAATACCACATAAAGTAATATTAGATTTTTTTTATATTAAATTTTATTTAACTTAGTTGATTTTTTTCTATAGCATGTTACACGTTATCCTGCTAACAGCTTGTACAGAGGAAGTCCACTTATAATTGATAAGTTTGGAGCATGTTACAATAGAGCACATATATTTTACTACATTCTATACACTTTAACGTAAGATGGATTTTTTTGGTTTTTGGATTTTTTACCAATAATAGTCGTGATATTTTATTTCATTTTAACGTTTTTATTAATAATACATTTTTTTACTTCTACATTAGTTTCTCGTTCAATAGCGGTTGTTCGATGCATTCCGGTAACATTTTTAATAATTTATATAGTTCATTTATTTGAATCTTTTTTTTTTCCTACCCTGGGCGCGCTGGCGGCCTTGATCCAACAACATGAAATCTTATCACGGTGTTTGTTTAAATTACTATAATTCATTTCTTTATAGTGTTTTATTTTGTTAATGTTATAATTTATCGAATTTCTTTTTTCAATCTTTAACTTTTTATTTATTCACCGCACTATAATTAAGTAGTAGACATGTAATTTCATGTTCAGCATTTTCTCAAAAGGCTCTTATCTGCATTATTTTTTATTGCAGTTGTTGATCCATTTTTTTTCTTTTTTTTTTTTTTTTGTAAATAGGTATGACGTGTTTCATATTTGTTTTGATTGCTTTACCCCAAGCTATCACTGTGTAGTTTAAGCGAGATTGACTTGGTATATATTTGTTTAGTTTATATAGAAATGGGATTGTTTTCCTAATTTTTATATTTAAGTTATTTAAATGTAAAATAGTCGTCTGCTTTTATTCCTAAATATTTGTAGTTGTTTATCGTTTCAATATTAGTACAGTAACATAAGTTGCTGCTGTTGTTTGTATGTAAGAGCTTACTTTGTGCCATGTTTATATTGGAGGAATTGTGGTAGCTACTTGGTTTAATTCCTAAAATTTGATTTTATCTCCGAATTTATCTGTATTCCTTTGTTATGTAACCAAATATTCGGTATTATAATAATTTTGTCTCCTGATATTTACGTTATATTACTCTGCACAAATGAAAATTTTCTCATGTTTCATTGATATTTATACATTCCTTATAAGTACATATATTAAAAATAGCAAATTGTGCCTTGAGGAAACTTCACATCTCATGGTAAGGGTCTGACTCTGGGTATTTCCAGTTCTAACTATACCACTTCTCCCATTTAAGTAGTTTTTGAACCAGTTTAGTGGTTTTCTTTCAATTGCGGCTGTTTCTTTATTAATAAATGATGCCTAACTGAATCAAATGTTTTTGCTAAATCAATAAATAAGAAGCAAGCAATGTTTTTACGTAGATATGAATGAAATCTGAAAAGTCGGTCAATGGCCCATAGATATTTTTATCTTTTTAAAATCTATATTGATGACTAGGTATAAAGTTGTTTATTATAAAGGCTAAGCTAAAAAAAAAAAAAAAATCCCATAATTGTTTATACGTTTTTTCATGATTTTTTCTACTATTTCCCATATTCTGAAAATTTATCTTTTTTGTATATGTTGTATGGACCTTATTTGTGCACTTTTTAATTCATTTAGTTGCGCTGATGTATGAATAGTGTTTTTGTTCAATGATGTACAAGGCTGTTTTATGGCTTATCTCTGTTTTTTATCAGCTTCATATATTTTGTTATCCTCATTTTTGTAGAAGTTTTTTCTGTAGTAGGACCTTTTTCCCGCAGCTTTTTTTTTCACTTTTATTACACGTTTCATGAAATTTGTCTTTGATCTGTATATAGTTCGAAATTTCTATATTCCCTTCACCAGTCAGTAGACTGTAAAAGTTCTTTTATGTCCTTTTCGTTGCAGATGATATATCTAACTTCCTTATTATTATTTAAGCCTGCATTTATTTACATTTTATAATGTATTAGATAGCGATTGGAAATTTTGTGATCTGATATAAACGAGATTTCTTCTATGTTGCTGTTGAATCGTGTAAAAATAAGATTCAAACGTGATTCCAAAATATTCATCTGAATTTCAATTCTTGTAATCTTATTAAATTTTTCTTTGAATTCTTCTCTTGCTGACATAAAAGTAGGAAGGCGAGAGTCACATATGGCACGGAGGATGCCACCGCCACCAATTAGGCCTAATAAAAGTGCTAGGACAAAAGTAATTTTTTCTCATAGTCCGCCCCTGCATGACGCTCACAGCCACTGTCCACCGAAAAAATGCACCACACATTCCACGCGTGCATCGGCCGCTATCACGATTTTTCAAAATTTAGTAAGTATCATACCAAAGTTTCAAAAATTAACCCTTGAAAATTCATTTTGTCTTATGAATCGTTATCTCGTGTGCGTTCGCGTTCCTGTTATCAGCTCGGTATTCAGTTGTTTCGGCAAACCGGTGAGATCGCTTCATTGTTATCTATTTAGATAAATAATTTCGGTTTCTTCGCTGTCACATTTAACTTTTACTTAGTAACTAATATTATCGATCTATTTTACGTTTGTTTTTCGCCTTTACATTTTAATATTTCAGTTTGTCTTTCGCTGCTTTAAATTCACTTCGCTCTTTTTTTTTTTCTTTTTTTTTTTCTTTTTATTTTTATTTTCCTTTCTCTTTTTTAAGCCAGTTGATCGATGAGCTCGTCTAGCGGGGGCCGCTCGGCGGCCTCCTCCAAAGATTTAAAAGCGAAACCTGATGGAGGTTAACGCTGTCGGCAAGCGCAAACCTTCCGGCCCTCTCACGCCGTCCGCGATTTTGTCAAGCAAGGATCTGCGGCTATCTCAACTAGATTTACCTAATCTCACCATTTCAAATAATTCTAACAACAGTGCTAATACAGCTGTCGAGAATTTTATCATCGATAAAAGTAAAAATAATAATAATAATAATGATAATAGTATCACTATTAATAACAGCAATAGTACAAATAATTATAATAATAGTAAAGATACTCTATTGTTCTCGGCCGATCATCCAGGATCTTTCACCGTTCACGTCGAAAGCTGTTCCTCGAATAAAAATCTAGGCAACCTTCATCCTTTAGCACTTGCCAGGCTGATCAATTCCGTTTTCTCTTCCCCCACGGGCATTGTCCCACAAGGTAGGGGTCGTGTCTCGGTCAAGTTTCTCTCCGTCTCCTCCGCTAGTTCTCTTCTGTCTCATCCTAATTTTTTTGCGTCGCATAATATCAAAGCGTACATTCCAAACTCTGTGTTATTCAGAATTTGAAATCAAATTTCATAACACTTCTCTCCCAGAACACGTTACGATATTCAAAATTCGATTCCTTGTTTCTCCCAGCGTTCGTCTACCTACGCAGTGCTCTAAATGCTTCCTTTTTGGGCACATCGCGAAGCACTGCCGTGGGTCCTATACCATCTGCTCCCACTGTTCTTCCAGGCACTCAGTCTCGGAATACAGCAGTCTACAGCTTCCTTCCACTTGCCGTAATTGCAAAGGCGTCCACAGTGCCAATGATCGAGCTTGTCCCGAGTGGCTCAAACAAAAAAAAATCAAACGTATTATGGAATTTGAAAATATCACATTCCAAGAGGCTTCTCAATTTAAAAAAATCAATTTAGTCTCTCAGGCTTTTTCGTATGCCGACCGTGCCTCATCTTCCACTTCTTCCATTCCTCCGTTGACTGCTCCCTCTCACTTCCGACCCAAATCTCCCACCTTTCATAAATTCCGTAATTCCATATTTTTTCATAATTCTTCTCCTCAATTCCCCCCACTCCAATTTAATCGTCTCCCAACTCCCTCTAATGGTTGGGCTCTTAACAAACCTTCCTCTTCAAATACTCATCTTCCCCCAAATCCTGCCATTCCCGTCTCCCTATGTACTCCTAATTCCCCTTCCGCTACTCCTTCGTCCTTAATTAAGGATATTTCGGTAGCCATCATCGAACTACTCTCTTCAAATAATATTGCTCCCTCTACATCCTTTGTTGACTCCCTTTCTTGTTTCCTGTCGAATAATATCCGTTTTAATTAATTCTCTCTTCCTATACTGTGCAAAAAAAATTAAATTAATTAATTAAAAAAAGAAAAAAAAAAGAAAAATGGAAATAAAAATCGAGGCTGTATTCGATTTATTATATTACCTTCTGTCCCCTGCTTCCTTTTCTTCTTCTACATTTCTTCCCTTTCGCGTAATCCTCTTTACAATATTCAGTGCGAAGCATTTTAACCAGTTGGTTAACGATTTTATCGTAATAATTATCTTCATTTATGCTTATGTAGAAGTGGTTTCAACCTCTAACAGGCATTGGTGTATATTCTATACACATTTTTTTCGGGAATGGGCTCATGTTGAGTTGATACACTCAATCTCTGAACTGAGTTCCATTCCTATCACTCTCCGTACATACCTTTGCTGTTTTAACTGCACTGTGATGAATTTGTCGGAGTTGTATAGCGCTGGCTATGTACCACGCCTATATATGAAGTACAACTTGCATTCCACTGGCTGCTTCGGTTCTGCACGAATATTGCTTACTCTTTTTTCTTTTATCCTAAAATTAATTTATATCGTCTTCTGCACTATGCTCTTTGTTTTTCCTTTCGATGTAACAGCCTTGACTTACTTTCTCCTGTTTTGAAACTGCTGTTCTTTATTTTTCTTTTCTCCGTTTCCCACTCATTTTAGTTCCTTCTATACAAATGCATTTCATTGTCTGCTCTTATGGTCTTTTCCTCTGCTTCTCCCCACTTCATTTATGCCTTGTTATTTTACTGTTTTATTAAGATGGCTGCGCTAAATATTCTACAGTGGAATTGCTGCAGTCTAAGAGCTAATAAAAACTCATTAGAGGGATTATTGGATCTACATAATGTCAATGTTGCTCTTCTCTCCGAAACGTGGCTTCGGTCGGACATAAATTTCAATATTAGAGGTTTCAGGGTAGTTAGTGGTTCTGAAATCCTGATTAGAAATGACATTCCATTCTACTCTTATGATATCTTTCTTAATCTTCCTTCTTGTCCAAATTTACCTAACATTGTTCACATCTCCATTCAGCCTCCCTATGTACGTCCTATTAGCATTGTTTCTATCTATGTTCCTCCTAATAAAACTATCAATGGAGTCTTGTGACCACCGGAGGATATGTTCCGGCGCAACTTTATAATAATTAATCGCTTAAGAATTGAGTACATCTCTTTGTCTCACGACTACGTGTTCCACAGGATTTCGCCTCCCATAACTTGCCCTTTCTGTTCCCGAACGTGTTATCTCTCAGTTCATCTTGTCCTTTCCACGTGTACTAAATCTGCAACGTCCCGCTCGTCATTTAACCTAAATTTTTCTTTATAGGTAATGTTTTATTATAATGTTGAGTATATATATATATGTTTTTTTTTGTTTTTTTTTGTCATTTTATGACACGTTATTATGTATATTTCTATAAATATTGTATCATGTCATCTTATTATGATTCTATATTTATGAATACATATAAATTAAAGCCTGTTAGTGCCCTCTCTCTCACCCTACAAAACATATAATATACCTATACCTTTTAATAATAGTAGTAGAAGATAATAGATAAATAGAAGATGTTTATTTCTATATTGAAAAAAAAAAAAATCTCAGTAACAAAAAATAAATAAAAAAGAAAAAATCAGTACTATTAAAATTATAAATTAATCTGAAACGATAGAAATGAATCATGCTATACCCAAACTTTCAAAAAAAAAAAAAAGTAGAAACACACTTGCAAACAGTGAATTTTTATTAGTTTGGTAGAATTTTTTTTACTCCCTGTTTTTGAAAAATTTAAAATAATGGCAACTTAAAGTTATCATAACAAAACTATCATTCAAAGTTATAAGAAACTAGAAGCTATTGGCAAGTTCCTAGAGAACATTTCAGCTAAAGTGATATCTTTACTTCAAGAAAATATTCATACCTGCTTAAAGTGCAGCTTAACACTGCACTACAGATACCAATGTGCCGTTGATGCTGCTATTAAGGCAATGCTGACCATGTTCATGTTTTTCCCCTCAAGCAGCAGCCTGTTGCACGAGGAGGATGATTTTGGAGCACGATATGATCAGGTCATAATACCGATCCAGCGGCTGGCTGATAAGCTGGAATATATAGAAGGATCAAAATAGAGTGAGTGAAACTTAATTTTAGAAACATGCTCACTCACATTTTCTACCGTATCCCTCAATCTCGAAAGATTGCAGCTTGGAAGGCGGTTGTTATTGTATAGAACAGGGGTGAATTCTGCTTTAAGTATGTCATACTAGCTTGTCCCAAAGGATCCCCAGCATTGAAAGTGAATGCAATCGGGGCTAGCCATTTTTCTCCCATTTCGTTTTTTCTCTCTGCTTTTTCCGGCTTTATTTCTTTCCATTTTCTGTTTTTTCCCTCTTATATTTTTATGATCATTATTATTATTACTATCAATATTTCCTTTCATATTAATTTCCTCCTTCTCTAGATTTTAAGACACTTCAATGTATTTCGCGGAGGCGGACATGCAGCAGTTGTTTTTTCATATTTCAGTGTACTGACGCTGATGCGACTAAAATCACTGCCGGGCTGAGATATATTAGTTTTATTCGTGTCATTATGCATTGTGCTCTTGTCTTACAATTTTTGAGACTGACTCACTTTGACCCTTTTTTACGTTATTGTAATATACATTATATTCTCGCAAAGTTAAGACAGTTGTCGAGAATCATAGCGACTAAAAATTTCGTTCTTTTATGTAACTTAGTTGCAATGGGCTCCGAATCATTTTGTCCGATGCCTCTAAAATCCTGATCCTTACTTATAATTTTTTCTTTTATTCATTTCAGTTCAGCATTCATCACCGTCCTCTTTCTATCAACAGTTTGCTTTTGTTTAATTATTTTTATTTATTCCTTCCCTTTTCCCATTAACTTTCCTCTCAACTTGCTAGCCCCAATTTTCCTAAACCCACTAAAGGTTTTTTCCTTCTGTTTATTTTTACAATGTCATGATGTTTCCTTTATTCCTCTTCTAGTCCTAATGAGCCTAATATTGTACACATTTCCATCCCTTCCAACGCAGCCCGTCTGCTTAATATCATATCTATTTATGTTCCTCCTAGTTGCGATCTTCGTCACTTCCGTGTCTTTCGCAGGTCTATCTCACAGCCATTTATCATTGTGGGTGATTGGAATGCACGGTCTCCCTCATGGGGCTGCTCAAACCATAACAACAACGGTACTGTTCTTGAAAATCTTGTTCTTTTCAATGATTTTGTCCTCCTTAATGATCACTCTCCTACCTATTACAAGAGCCTATCTAGTTACGGTTCTCGCGATTTAACGTTCTCATCTCCTTCTACTAGTTTTGATCATAACTGGTTAACTCTCATGGGATCCTATGGTAATGGTTATATTCCTATTCTAATTACTCCCCAGTATCTTCCTTTTGTCTTCTTGTTTCAAATCTCTCAATTACCTTTGATGGAACCTATCCAAAACTAATTGAGCTTTGTTCCACTCCTTAGTTGATTCTACGCTTCCTAACTTTCTAGATGGCTCTGATCCTGTATTTCACTACCATCTATTCCTAAATTTTATTATAAATTCCTTCGATCTTCTGGAATACCAGCAGTTCTCGCTGAGTCAAATTTGCCTCCCCTTTTCATCCGCAGAGCCTATTTAGCATATCGTTTCTTGTGCAAACGCTTACCGTTATCATCCTCTAGACTTATTCCTTCATACCTCTCTATTCTGCAAAACTGCCATTTTACTTCCAAGAAAATTTCTATCCTAGACCACATTGCTTTAGGGCTGTATTATTTCTTATCCTGTACAATTTTTTATAACAATCTCCCTTACTTTTCTTTCAATTTTTCAGATCTCTCCAATCCTCCCAATGTACTCTACTTTCCTTTTTCCTCCAAATCCCTTTCCTATGCTGCAGCTATACAGGAATTCCATAGTTATATCAAATGCCATTTCCCTTCCCATATGACTATTTTTACGGATGGTTCGAAGTGTCTTAATGGAGTTGGAGCTTCTTTCATCCTTCCGAGCATTAATTTCTCTGAATCTTTTCGTCTTCCTTCTTTTCGTCTTTACGGCCGAGCTAATGGTCATTCTTCGCTTCATAATTTATATTTCCTCCCATCGTTCTTCTTCTAAATATTTAATTATCTCTGACTCCATGTGTGTTCTTAATGCTATTTCCTCACATCTCCCCCCATTCCTCTGACTTTTTTATTCTCTGTATTCGTTCTCTCATTCACACTCTTTTCTCACTTCATGCTACCCGCATTGATATGCTCTGGGTCGCCAGTCATATGGGGATAGAGGGTAACGAAATGACAGGTTCCTTGGCTCAGGTTGCTGTATCCTCCCGTTTTTCTTTCACCAAAATTCCCGCTTCTTTTCAGTTTAATTTGTGAAATGAACAAGTATTAATATTACTCCCACTACTCTTAAAATTGAGTACGCTACAGTACTTTATGTGATTAGCTGATGATGGAGCTCGAAAACGTTTTCTTAAATTGCGGTATTTATTCTAATTTATTGAAATAAATTTATACCTATTTTATTAAGTAAGTTATTTATTGTATATTCATAATAATTCTTTTTCTTCATTCGGATAATTTTACTTTTCTTTAGCAGCTTCCTCTTATGAGCAATATAATTGACTCGTAAAACATCGAAGAAAAAAGTTCAATATGTTTTTTTCTCGGCTTGAGCGTAGTATACTCCTTAATTTTGTTTTACTCTCTCGATTTATGTTAACTGGCGAATTGAAAGTATTACCGATGGGACAATTTCCGTTCTTCGTGCGCGAACTATTTATTTAACGTTGCTGGCACATGATATTTTTCAACAAAACATTTAATTGTGCTTTGAACGCACGTTCAAAATTTTCTTTCGTCCATTTCTTACTTGTAAATACGATCGTCGCGACGCGAATTATTCAAGTTAATTTATACCTATCATCTGTACAATGCAGAAAGTACCGAGTTCTTAAAGATTTCCCCTGTTTCCCGTGTTTGTATTTCCTAGGACGTTAGTTTATCTGCAGAGTTAAACCAGAACAATCTGTTTGTTAATTTCATAATCAACAACATTGCCTGTGGAACTTGCCATTTATTTAAAACGAATATAACTATGTGAAATAGATAAATCAAAAACTGAATTTTCACCATTAATCTCTCCTTGAATCTTTTCCTGTGCACTATTAAATTACTTCGATACAGTTCGGCGCGTATGTAGGTTGAAGTGATTCCTGTTGGAACATAATAATACACTTTACTGTTCGCCGCGGAAAAAATTTAAGTGTGATTAACTAATTTTAATTTTCTCCGAATAGACTCTTTGTTTCTCCGCCTACTCGAATTTTTTTATACATGTTTTTAAATGCCTGCAGTGTCACGTTGATACAAGTTCTTTTAGATGAAATAAGTCGAAGATAAACAATGCTTATAAGCTGCAATATAAACAGCCGAATTAAAATGCTGCATATTACAAATGTCTGTTTTGTTACCGGACAAATATTATTGATGTATCTCTAGAAGGTTCAATAACAGATATCAGTAGCGGAAAGAAAATGCTCCCGGTTGCCTCATCTAATGAATTTAGTAAAGAGGGCAGAAGTAGAAGTTTCATTAATTTGCGGCGTCTTTTGAATAATGAAGTTTCTTTGCCGCTTGAACATTTTTGTAGAGGCGAAATTTTTCACGGCCGGTTGCTTTTATAACATCAAACCGATTTTAATTTACCCTCGACTAAAACGGTTAAAGCAGTTGGCGCAGAAATAAGGTTTATAAGGTTCTGATGGTTTAAGCCATTCTACATTATTGTGTACATTAGTCTTTGCGTCATTTCCTCGAATGTTTTTGAAGCTTGTCGCTGCTTCTCAGTTTTTAAATTCAATTGAGTGACACATAGGTTAAAGCAGAGAAGCAATACTTTGATCGCGCAATTCTTCGTATTCACGCCGTTTTAGACATTCAGTATACTTGATATAAACAAAACTTATGAATAATTGTTATTGTGTTTTGTTTTTTTTTGTTGTTTTATTTTACAAAAAAATTTTAGTATGTCAAGACTCGGTTTTTACATGTTTTTTTTTTTCAAATGTTTCATTTATTCTACAAGCTTTTACCCAGCGAGACTTATATATTCCGATTTTAAATGTGATAATTTTCCTTCGGTGTTCAGTAATTTTTTCTGAAAAGAACGATCGTCGGCTCCTTAAATATTACTGTTAAGAAATTATACGTTTTATTCGCATATCATCTAGAAATCCCTACTTTTCGTAATAATAACATTTGAATTCAGCTTTAGAGTAAATAAAATTTTGAGACGTTTTTAATTTTATCATTAGTTTATCTCATTTGGAATTCAGTTTAAAAGAAAGCAAAATGCCCAGCAAAAGAAGTCATAGAAAAAAACAATAGTTCCATAATTTTAGACCTTTACGCAGAATAAAAATATAAAAGCTCGATGACATATAAATAACGAGAGATACTTTTTAACGGGATATACGCTATAATGTGAATTTTTCATGGTCTACCCGCGCATACTCTAAACGTTTAAAGGCCGTTTTGTTACCATTACAATATCATTACATACTGGAAGTTGAAGTTTCCATCATTGAAATTGGTTAAAATGCAAACATGAAACGCCACAAAGTTGAGTAAAACAATCGCAGCTGAAATCATTCACCGCACCTAGTTCGTACGAATAAATCGTCAGGCGATTGAAGTACACAAAACGATATGTTAATATTGTCAAGGATCCTCTAGTTAAAAAAACATTCAAAATCAATCTTTCAACCGGTTTTCATTTTTTGTAGCTTTGATTAAGTTTTGTTTCCGTTAGCCCGTTATTTTTCGTCATTTCCACTTGTTTTCAGAGCCCGGTGATATAAATAATCTTTTCCGCCTTTTTTTATATCGTCTTTACGTTTAATCATCGTCACTTTCCGAAAACTAAGCATTATATTGTCTTCGTCGTTTATGCTTCTTTCCTTTCACTTTCTTTATTTTATTCTACCGTTCGATCGAAGCTTCACAAAACGAACAATTTCTTTTTTTTTTCTTCAATTTGCTAGTCTTTATCAGGCTCTATTTCGTTCACAGCGAATTTATTAAACTCTTTAAATAGATTCATAAAACTAGTTCTGGAGCGTTTAAATTATTGAATATCTTCATGGTTGAATCCGTTTAATATGCGTCCAATATTATCTGAAAAGTTATATCTTTTGCAATTTTTGGTATATGTAATTTTAAACTTATGTAAATATACTATAAATATATGTCCGGATATGAATTGTACGTTAAAAAAAATTGATACAAAGTCTCTATTTTAGTTATTCTATCTATGTTATTTGGAATGTCCTGCTTACCCATTATATAGCTGTTCCATATATTTTGATATTTGTTCGTATAACATTCATTTAAAATGAATTTAAGCTGTTTTAAATTTAACGCTCTATTTTCAAAAAATGTAAGAGCTAGACTACTATAAATCGATTTTCATACTGAAATTCGACACGTTGTATTGCAGGGCTATCGAAAACTAATTAGCCTAATGCTGTGTGTGGAAATTTCTGTAAAAAACGATAATTCGAGGATATATTTTTGTAGATATTCCGATGGAATTTGTCGGGGTGTTATGTTCTTTTTTCCGTCCTAAATTTAAAAAAACGTCTAAACTGGCGTGTTTTTAAATTTCCGCTGCATCTCGTTTTTTTTTAAAGAAAAATATCAATTTATTTTTTTTATCGGTTATCTATTAGAGTTAATTATGGTAATGAAATATTTAAGATAATAAAACAGAACCGTTCAATTTTATATAAAGCGTATACGTTTAATTTTAATTAGTTATCGGGATTATCGCAGCAGATAATTGAAATTTACAACAAACAGTGAGAAATACGAATCTAATTTTGAGTAAACGTATGTTTTTAATCTTGATTAATTGTTTAAGCTTACAATAATGAACAGTTAAAATTAAAATAAAGAAAAGAAAAACAATTAGTGTGTGTTTTAGTTCTGATTACTGAGCGGTCGAAAAGCAATTATACTAATTAACTCAATTATATATATATATATTATATATTTTACGAATTTTTGTGTTCCCATTATTACTATAACAGTAAAATTTTTCGGAATTTAAATATGTTGTTCAACTTTTTAATTTCGAGTGAACTTTCGATAGCGTATTCGCAAAAGAAACAAAGAAATGAATTAAGAATTACCCGATTACGTAACAGAATCGCACTAATTTTAGATGTTTCGTAATAACTAAAATACATTTACAGTTTTGCGATTCGAACTTTTTTAACTTTGGAAATTTTCAAGTGAATCACAAGAATATTCGTTAAACAATTTTACAAAATTTGGATGAAGTTGACGGTACTAACATTATTTGTAACTGTCATTCGGTTAAGAAAAAGCAAAAAATTTTTATTTCTCCTATTTAGGTTTCAGAACGCTCATCCGTTTTTAGTGATGCAATTTTTGCGTTTCACGTGCCGTTATGTCGATTGTTTCGAAATAAAGCAAATGAAATAAAAACTTTTCACCTCCTGAGGAACAACCGCTTTGATGTTATATTTAGAAGTATGACGAATACACAGAATAAACAGGCAACGATATACTCGTCGTACGCCTACTCCGTTTAAATTTATGAAGTTTAAATTCATTCTGTGATGTTACATTATTGAGCAATGAATTCACACGCTCAGCAACACTTCAGACTTTATTTTAGATTTTCTACTGTGTTATTGTTCAAAATGATGAATATTTCACTCAACTTGACGTCATTTCCAACTTACAGTTTACTTCATTAGCCTAAATCACTCAATAATTAATTATAATTAGCAATATGTGATACCAATAAAATTACATTTTCACTCTCTTTTTCTGTTTACCGTTTTTTTACTTTTTTTTTTTTTTTTATTTTTTTAATTTAATTTAATAAGAATTTATTAATTTATTATTTATAAAATGTTTCGTTCGTAAAAAAACAAATTTACACTAAGCAAACCACCTGATGACCGCACTCTATAATTCTTATAGAAGAGGTTATTAATTGACTTCCGGTTTTCGTAGAATAAAGTAGCTCATAAGCATGATGAAAAAATGAATGCTAGGAATCACATGTTACCCTCGGCGTAAAAATGGAAGTTATTAATATGTATCAATTGTATTAAGCAGTGGCAAAAATTCGCTGATACTCCCTGTCAAGCGGCGAAGTACCAAAACAAATTTAAAAAAAAAGAAGAAATCAGTTTGGTATTAACCACTGGCTAAAGGAGAGAGATAATCTTTAGCTTGATTTGAGTGTGTGGAGAAAAATGTTCAATGTCTAAGACGCTAGTGTCGTTCTGTCTCTGTGAGCCGGTTAAATTTTCATTTGATAATTTATGAGCTTTCTTACTGTATTCGCCAGTCGCTGCAAGTACTTTTCCGACGTCAGCGACTGGGAGCGCTTTGAGAAGCAGACATATAGAACAGCGTAAAAAGCCAATCAGACCGAGTGTTTTTCTAAATACTTCCATATTTTAGCAGTACGTCTTCGTATAGTGCGCATTTTTTATTGATTCCGGCAACGGTATAGAATATACGACCGACCGTCACGCTACCGGTCGCAGTCTCACTGTGAAACTGCGACTACGTTACTGCTATTTTACCGTATGACGCTCGTACACCGGTATGAAGTATTCTATCACAGTGCTGATAGATCTAATTACGAAAATTACAAGTTCGGAAAAAAGCTAGCTTATTAAAGGAGTTTCGCTTGGCGATGTAATATATCGTTTTAGCTAAAATCTATTGGCATACCAAAAGCGGTCAGAAACGGTATAGTGAAGTCAAATTAGCAAATTTTAGGCTGATTTTTAAAAAGTCGATTAATAAAAGTTTTTTATTGAATAGCTAAATCTTATGGGACTCCCGTAGGAACCAATTTTCAAATGTGAGCGAAACCGGTTTTTCAATTTTTTTCTAATAGAAAAAAAGTTCTGGCATAGTGGCGGAAGTATACCTCCGAGCGCTGATGGAATACTTCCCCACTATGCTGTACTCTATCTTTGAAACGCAAAATTACACCTTTTTCGGCATAATTTTTGAACTAGGTAACTTGTAATTAAACATTTTTTATGAAAAGTCGGTTGTAGAGAAACTCTTTCGGAACAAAATCTTTTTTGAATTTTTGCTCTAGAACCATTATTAACAAATCGGGAACCAGATTTCGGCAACCTCTACTTTAGCATTATTGCCAATCCTGCAAAAACTTGTGAATATCAAGAAGCCGAATTTTTATGATAGTTAGGCCTCCTCTCAAATACCCACAATTTAAATAAAGAAGTTCGATACTATAATTAGAAGCCACCTAAATTTTTTGCAGTTTATATTAATTTTTTTTGCGAAAACTTGTTAACCGTTTTCAATTAAACAAAATGACATTTGTTCGCAATTTAAAGATCTACAATGAGGTATTTTTTTTTATTTATTATTATAAAATATTTCTTTCTAATAGAAAAAGTCGAAACACCGGTTTTGCGCACACTTGCGAACTTTTTTTTATGGGAATGCCATAAAATTTGGTGTCCATTCAATAACAGTTTTATTCCTGACCTCAATGTGAAAAACTTTTATAACCCGATTTTTTGCGTTTTTTTCTAATTTGATTGGACTAGTAGTGCAGCGAACGAAATTAGACGGGCAATTTCGAAAAGTTATTAATGTGTGCCAGCACTTTCAGATTTTTTAATATAATTGTAATTCTCTTCTACATAATGTATTTCAATTTTTCTCGATTATAAGACGAAAGCGCTGTATGCATATTGATACGATACGAATTTCACTGTGGGTCCCTTTTTTTTGGAATACCATTTGATATGAATTTCGATCTGTATTTACACTTTATATAAAAAAATAAATAAAAAAACAACGATCTAGCGGGCGCCATTGGCAAAGTAACGGTTTGCCACTACCGGGAAAGCAATGTTAACGGCAGAGCACTAGGCTTTTTTAAAACCACGAAGAAATAACGCGAACAAAAAATAAAAAAAAGAATAATTGACACCAAAAAATTCCTAAATGTGCAGCACGGCGAAAGGTTGACATATATCTAAGACATACACGCGACGACGACAAACAACAACAATTCAACGAAAAATTAACCCGACGACCATCATCGACTGAACACTGAATTAATCCGACTATATCGAGTGAACAATTAATTAATACTCTATTATCGATTTATAGTGCCAGATGCACGAACGAAGATTTTCGGTACACGATGGGCTATTCCAAACGACATAGTCGAATCGCTAAAAATTACCCCGTACCTTATCAATTAATTCGAACGCCGATTTTTCTAGAACATTTTATATATTTGTATTATATTATAAAGCTGCCATTATGCTGTCTTTCCGGGATTTTTATAAATTCTCTTGCGACTCTCGTAGCTACACGCTCCGTACTTATACGTTTCGACAGTAAACGCTACATCTCTACGTTTTTCGACCGCGATATCCTCCGCGAAACCAGTTCACTCCCGCATCACAGCCGACAGAACGGCTGCGTTCGGGATAACCAGGCTTCCCGGTCAAAATAGCTTCTCCGATCGCAATTCACCGTCATTTCTGCTGCCCGAGGAAAACCCGAAATATAAATGATATTAAAATCGAAATAACAATTTCTACCTCGGACAGCATTATCAGAGAGCGTATAAAACGTAATTAAAAACGCTACAGCTGCCGAATCCGTCTCAATATTAATCTGTAAAATTCTTAAATTAACATTATTTATTATTTGATTTTCTTTTGAATTAATTTTGCATTATTTCTTTTTGTTCTTCGTGTAAATTATATTCACAGGGGCGAAAGAGCTTTTAGTAAATTGAGCATTTTGAGAGCGGACGTATACAGACAACTCATAACGACGTGGAGGAAATTCGGAGGATAGCGAGACTGTGAAAATATATACTGAAACGAGTAGGGCTAACATATGATACCTAGGGGGGGGGGGGGGCTCTTTCGAGCGCAGGCGAACTTAGACCTTTTTACAGATTACCTACGGTGATTTTCAAGTATCATCCGTTAAACGTTACCATCTGTGCTAGTGAGAAACACGAGTTACCAAATACTGCTATCAAACATTCCACTCAAAAAATACCGTTCTTCAACGATTTAGTTTTCCGCGCGTATAGTATGTTATATATGCATAAATATATTTATAATCACAAAATACATATTTTAGATAACTTTATTGGGTTATTCATTTTTTTTTCAATATTTTCTATTTTTTTGAAATAACGACTTCAGCGTGAAATACAGATAAACAGACTTTTGCGATGTAAATTTAAGAGTTCTGTTAGTAATAGTGATACGAAACGGATGAAGATGATTAATATTAATAATCGATCAAATGCATTATTAGTTCTTTTCAGTTTTTTTTTTTTTTTGTTAATGTATAGTCAGCCGTATTTAAAAAATTACAAAAACTATCAACCGTAGGTCATTTCAATTGTAACATAACTGGATTTAATTTACTTCTAATACATATTCGTTATAGTATCTTTCTTTTTCATTCGTATTTAGTAAGTTTATTTGAGTATACGTTTATTGAAGTTTTCTCTGTTATCTATGATTTTAATTATATATTTAATTCCTTGACGAGTCTACCTAGGTTTCAAAAAAATATTGAAAAAGACAAACAAAGGAGCAAAAATTTTTAAACACATAAATAAATACATTTATGTTAATACTATACGAGAAATAGGTAAGCGTCCAGATAGGCGGCACCAGTTCATTTTCCGTCTTTACAGTTCACTTAGTTCATCTCAATAATTTATAGTTTTTAAAATATTTCAAATTTATTCCTTTTTTTTTTTTTGATTTATAGGTGTGAGATTCCTCCTTTCCTCGGACTCAAAAAGTGTTTTATTGGCTATCTCCTCTCCTTTTCCTACTCATGTCACTGATCCCATTATTCTCCAAATTCGCTTCTTAATTTCTAATTTATTTGTATCCCTTTCTGTTGCAATTGATCTACTATGGATTCCTGGTCATTGCGGAATTCCTGGCAACGAGTCGGTTGACTCGTTGGCACGTTCGGCGGCGACCAATGGTCTATTTATTAGTAGATTTCCTGCTCAAACTCTCTACTGTCTTTCTTATCATTCCCATCACGATTTCTGGACCGAATTCTATCCTTCATTCTTTACCAATCCTCGATCTTTTTACCTTGCTGTTCAACCCTTCCCTTCCTCTCTTCCTTGGTTTAATCTTTTCTCCTACCGTAGCCGTTCGATTATTTCCTCTATAGTTCGCCTGCGGTTCAATCATAGTTTGCTTCCGGTTTCTCTTTTCCGTTTTTCTATTGTTCAATCTCCTTTGTGTCCTTATGATCCTCCAGAGCTCAATTATACCTGTGATGCAAATCACATTTTGTTCGAATGCCCCTTTATTTCCTCTGAACGTTCTACTCTGTATTCTAGTCTTCTGCGCCTAGGCCTTCCTACTCCTTATAGTGCCCACTCCATTCTTGCACTCCCCTCTCTCAATATAGTTCCTTTGTTGGCCTTGTTTATCTCCTCAATTTCTAATCTTTTCCTTATATAAGGTACATTTCCTTGCGTTGGGTGAGTTCCACTGTTGACGTGCCCAAAAAAGAAACAAAAAAAAAAAAAAAATAGATTTATTTTCTTTTTAGTTATATTTCGGTATTACAGGTTTTGGTTGAGGTTTATTTTCTATATGTTAAATATGAAAAATTATATACCTTGAATCCGACTAGAACGTAAATTGAAATGAAAGAATATAAAAGCAGTCAGACGTTTGGTGGCCTGTTTATTTATTTTTTTTAATTTATAATTTTTCATATTAAACATCTCTCCATTTTTTTATAATATAATTTCCGTATGTTCTAGCTCACTATTGCTACCAGAACTCTTAAATTTATATCGCAAAAGTCTGTTTATCTGTATTTCACGCTGAAGTCGTTATTTCAAAAAAATAGAAAATATTGAAAAAAAATGAATAACCCAATAAAATGATGTAAAATATGTGTTTTGTGGTTATATATGTATATGTATGCATGTATAACATGCCATACGCGCGGAAAAACTAAATCGTTAACGAAGAACGGTATTTTTTGAGTGGAATTCGTGATAGCAGTATTTCGTAACTCGTGTTTCTTACTAACACCGATGATAATGTTTAACGGATGATATCTGAAAATCACTGTGGGTGTCTGTAAGAAGGTCAGAGTTCGCCTGCGCCCAAAAGAGGCTGCGACTGAAGGATTCGCGCCCGAAAGAGGGTGACCCACCTGCGGGAAGCCTCGGTAAACCACCCTGGAGTCATCAAAAAAGGGAGTAGAAAGATGAACTATCCTGTTACGGAAAAGATTAATAATTAGGGAGCTGAAGTGGAGAGGAATATTAATGGAGAGCATTTTGTCATGCAAGGAAGGTAAATGGACATTATCAAAGGCAGAGGTAGCGTCGATGAACGCAGCAGCAGCGAATTTTTTGAGGAAAAGAGATTTATAAACATCAGAAAGGAATAAAGATAAACAATCCATGGAGCCCAGGCCCGGACGAAAAACCAAACATATTGTCAAGGAGTATACTGTGATGTTCTAGCCACCAGACCAGACGTTTATTGATCATGTGGACGGAAGGAATTAGTATTTTTCCTTGCAATCGAGATTATCATAAAGGAATTCCAGAGAGGCGGTTTGAACCAGCTTATAGGAAACGATTATAGATTAACAGAGGAGTATCAAGCGCAGTGGTTGAAAGATTTCTAAGAGTAAGGTATGAAATGTCGTCTAATCCGGGGCTAAAATTGGAGGAATTAGCTAAAGAGGCACGAAGTTCGCCGATACTAAAGTCAGAAGGAAGAATACGTACGTAGGAATAAGTGTTTCTTCGAAAGATGGAACATAACCGGGAGCAGTAGAATCAATGAAAGCTTTTCCGAAGGAAGGTTATAATATGAAGGACGTTCAGAATGAGGAGCTTGAAAAGCTTTAGCCATTCTCCAAATATGGAAAATAGGAGTGGATCTAAAAAATGAAGAGAGCAAAGGTTTTTCCATGAATTATTTTTGACCTTTTTAAGAATTAGTCTGGCCATAGCATTAGCCAGTTTATAAGCTAAGAAGTTCTCAAAAGAGGAACACACCCGGAAGAGCTTAAAACAGGAGCTACTGTCGCTAATGGCCTCCAAATAATCATTGTTCCATCAAAACGAGGAAGTAAGAAGGCGCCGATTCTTTTTAGAGGGACGAAGCGTGCAGAAAAGGCGGTTAGCGCGGAGGAAATAGAGTCGTAGAAGGAATCGTATTGATACATAGGATTGGGCAGAGATTTAATGTTTAAGAGAGATGAATCAACGATTGACCGGAATATATCCCAGTCGACTTTGGATAGAGACCGTTTAGGAGCATCGAGATGTTTGGTAGGATCTGGAGGAGGAGGAAGGAGATCGTTTGAGAAAAAAGGATTGTGAAATCATGACGTCAGCCTTCAATGTGGAAATACGCAGCTTTCCAGAACGAAATGGTTGATCCTACGTAGGAGCAAAAGTAGTCCTCATGTCAAAACAGGCAAGATCTATGTACAATATTTTACGTAGGTGCCCTTTCGTGGGAAAGCCTATTTGTGTTGAAATGAATAATTGAATTAAAATAGCATGCGTTTTAGCATTTTAAGAAAAAACTGAAAAAAGTATACAACTGATACGCTGTTACTATGTTTTTCTAATATAGACTCTTACATAGGATTAAGAGTTAAACAGTGACAAAGATTGTTGGAAGTGGAGGAAAACGGATTTTTTGAAGGGTTTTGAATTCTGCGAAATCTGTTAGTAGACCTTAAACGGTACCGGAAAAGAGCTGTAGAGAATTACAAGTGAGAACTGCCGTTGGCCGTAGAAAAACACGTGATAGAATATACGATATTCTGGTTGTTTCTTTTCAGAAGATGATATCAGGAAGTGATATGAATTCTGACAAACGGGGACTTTGAAACTAGCCTTACTGATTACAGAACTCATAGGGCAGACCTAGTTTTAACCGCACAGATCGGTTCTTATTCGATAATACTGCACTAAAGAAAGGAAAATAAAGTGTAATCACGATATTGCACACATAGTTGTAAAATTTTTTCAAGTAAGTTTCGTAATGCCTGAATGATTATGCTATATTATAAAAAGGCAGACAAGCGGCGATAATTATAAACGACACATTTTAAGCATCAACAAATTCATTACAAAGAGTGCCAGCGGCATAAAAAATATTCGTACACGCCAATTGAAGGAAAAAATTTCATTGTACTTTCCAGCGCGCTTATTTCACTTGAAACTCAACGGCTTTTTCTTTTTATCGTCTACCATTGCAATGAAAACGAACATAAATAACCGCATCTTTTAGGATGAATAGTTTAGGAGTACTCCCATTCTCACAAATGTAGAATATTCGAGAAAGGATACTTAAGAAAAATCAGCCACCGTCAACGTTCCCCAAAATAGACTAATTAAAATACAATGTACGTTATTTGTGAAAACTACAATACACAACGTATCTTATCGGATTTTCAGAATTCCACTCATCAAGTGTAACCGACCCGATAGACTGTAACTAATGTCTTCCGAGACCGCAAATTGTGCTTCGCCAGATTACAATTTTGTGGGCGGTTGTAAAGCCCTTTAGTCGGATATATATATACGTATATGTATATATATATATATATATATATATATATATATATATACACATATATACACGCATACCTACATACTTACACACCTATACATCTATACATACATGGAGACATACATCACACAACATTCTTATAGAAATGTACCAGATAACCTTTTGTAGTAGCTTCGTTCGCACTTAATTGAAAAAAAAAAGATAATTCACTATGTACGACAATGCATAAGATGTAAGAAGATAAAGAAATACGTTTTGCTATATTTTCTTACTTTTTTTTTTTTTTTTTCTCTGGACTCGCTGACAAAGAGCATTGACCCATGTTCGACAAGAAAGGAAAGTATTGCTGAATTGGACATTTCCGTTCATTGTTACTATCGGTTGTTCGCTCGCGTGCTTATCAATTAACGATTGTTCGGCGATAACGGCATCTTCACTTTCAGAGACATCGTTTGTATAGCTGATAAGACTGGTGAGATCGTTTTAATTTAATCGCTCTGCGCTCGTCGTCTTTCGGTTATTTAGCGCTCTTTCTTTAGAAGATTTTAACTTCATTCTCTGTTCAGTTCATTTATTTCTATTTAAATATTTTATTTCATTTTATTTTCTTCCGTTACCCCGATCCTTTTTTTTTTTTTTTTTTTTTTTCTTCTTCTTTTCTCTATTTCTTATTTTCTGTGTTTGACTAATGAGCTCGTCTAGTGGAGGCCGCTCAGCGGCCTCCTCCAAGGAAAGTAAGTTGTCGAAACCGAATCTGCATCTCCAGATGGAGGTCGACGCTTCCGGTAAACGTAAGTTATCCGGTCCCCTTTCTCCGGTCGCTTCGGTCCCTAGTAAGGATCTGCGACTCTCTAATCCAGACCTCATTAACCTCGCCGGCAATAGCAGTAATAATAGCGATACCAGTGAAAATAACACTAAAAATAGTAAAAATAATAATAATAAAAATAACAGTAATAACAATAAAAATAATAATAGTAGCGATAATAGTATTAATCACATAAGCAAAAATAACTCTAACATTAACGTCAGTGCTACCGATGCTATTAAAAACTTTACTATTAAAAACTCGCACCTTACTAGTAATATCAATAATATTAATAATATTAATAACAACAATGGTAATAATAGTAATAGTAATGATAATAGTAATGACACTAGTAATAATAATAACAATGATGATAGTAATGATGATAACAACAGTAGTAATACTACATTAAGTAATACTAACCATAATAATTCTGATAGTAATGCTAATAATAACAATATGAATATCGCAATATTTGCCGACAATCACCCAGGTCCTTTCACGGTCTACGTGGAAGGTTGCTCTGAGGATAGAAACATCGGCAATCTCCATCCTTTAGCCCTTGCAAGGCTTATCAACGCTGCGGCCACTCCTCTAAGCAGAATTGATTCTCTCGGCAAGGGTCGCATTGCGGTCCAATTTCCTTCTGCTTCTTACGCAAACTCTTTCTTAAATAATTCCACTTTCCTTTCATCCAACAATATCAAAGCGTACATTCCCAACAGTCTACTATACAGATTGGGTGTCATCACAGATATCCACCCATCGTTCACAGAAAAGGACATCCTGGAGGGCATTTGGTCCTCTATTCCCATCGTTTCTATCCGCCGAATTCATCGTACTTCCGAGGGAAAGAAAATTCCGACAAGGTCTGTTGAATTGAAGTTTCGCAACACATTTCTTCCGGAATTCGTCTCTATTTTCCAACTGAGATTTCTTGTCTCCCCTAGCATCCGTCAACCTACTCAGTGTTCGAACTGTTTCCTATTTGGACACATCGCCAAACACTGTCGTAGCACCTCCCCTATCTGCCCCCACTGTGCCTCTCGACACCTTATTACAGACTGCAGCAATCTGCAAGAACCGCCACTTTGTCGCAACTGCAAAGGCCCCCATTGTTCTAACGATCGTTCTTGCCCAGAATGGGGAAGACAAAAAGACATTAAGAGGCTAATGGCCTTTGAAAATATTTCTTTTCAAGAGGCTGCCTCTTTAAATAAGAATCGCTTTGTATCACAAGCATTTACCTACGCGGATCGAGCCGCGGTGTCCCCTTTGTCGCACAGAGCTCCTTCAAAAGGGCCTACCTCCTCCCCATCTCGAATCTATTCTCCTTCTAGCCCTAAATCTCCCACTTTCCACAAACCTCGTAATCCTAAATCTTCATATGTTCCTTCTCCTCAATTTCCTCCGCTTCCTTCTAACTCTATCCCTCACCCCTCTAATGGATGGGCTCTTAGGAGACCTACTCATTCAAATATCCCGGCTACAAATGATACCTATGCCCCAACTACTTTTCAAACCAATCCTACTTCCCTGACTAACATCTCTGTTCCTTCCTCGGTTTCTCCGCCCGTAATTCAAACTATCTCGGCGGCCATCATGGAGCTTCTTAACTCCAACAACATTGTTTCTTCTTCCTCCTTTGTTGACTCATTATCATCGTTTCTCTCCAATAATCTTTGCTCTCAATAGTTATAGAAGCATAAAAGTTAAAAGCTTGGAGCCAAGCATTGCTTCTTATTTTCGATGTTGCTTCTTTTCGTCACTTTCTCATTCTATACTCTTTCGTATTCACCTCTTTTTCTTTTCCCGCAAATATATCCAGGCATTGAAGACAGCTGCCCGAATCTGATGAATTATGCACTTTTTATGTGCTTGTTGGTTTTTTCTTCATTTTGTGAATATGCCGTTGCTGAGGTTATCAAAAATACCTTCGGGCACGGTTTTTTTCACTTTACTCCTCTTGCTACCCTATGTACTCATGTCAAGTTGCTACAAAACATCTTTGGACTGAGATACATAGGAACTACTCTCTGCTGCACAGTCTCTTGTGCTTATGGAACATTTATTAGGATTGCTGACATGCACCTAATTCAACTCATAATTTGTAGACTTGATCTACATTCTGCGTTCGTAATGGCCATTAGGCTGTCTACTTCGTTGCCTTTTGTTTTCAGCACCAATGACTCCTTTTATGCTAGCGGCATATGTGTCAATGGGAGGACAATTCGTACTTTGCTCTCTGCATGCCTCCTTTTCCTAAAATTTAACTCAGTTTATCTTTCCCCTTGCTCCACTTTATGTTTTATCTGGCTGGCTCCGTTTTGCTTTCTTTTCCATTCTATTTCCGTTGTCCTACCTCTCCCTTTTCTTCTACCTCCAAGCTCTTCTTATGTGCTGTTATCCTTGCATCTTGTAATGGCCTCCTACATCTGTCGAGGCTTCTCTCACTTTCTCCTTCCTGTCCCTGTCCCCACTTTCTTTTGTCCCAACCCTTCCAAGGCTTAAACATGGTGACCGCCTTGAATATATTACAATGGAACTGTCGCAGCCTTAGAGCTAATAAACATTCATTAGAGGGTCTGTTGGATCTCCATGAAATCAGTGTCGCTCTTATCTCTGAAACGTGGCTCCGTGCTGGAATGAATCTCCAATTTAGAGGTTTCACTCTGGTCAGGAATGATCGTGAGGATGGTTAAGGTGGAGCCGCTATCCTCATAAGAAATGATATTCCCTTTCTTTCTCATAATGTTCCTTATAACTTCTCCTCTAACAACAATCAGCCAAATTTTGTACATATTTCTATTCCTACTAACCCTGGCCGCTCCTTAAATTTTATTTCCGTCTATGTTCCTCCGGATTATGATCTTCGTCACTTTCCCCTCTCTCAGTTTTTCAATTCTTTTCCTCATCCCTTTATCATTGGTGGCGACTGGAACGCTCGCTCCCCCTCTTGGGGTTGCTCATCCTATAACTCTAATGGTACTGTCCTTGAAAATTCTATTCTTTCCGATAACTTAGTTCTCCTTAACGATTCCTCGCCTAAATATATTAGGAGTCCGTCCATCTTCAGTTCCCTTGACCTAACTTTTTCCTCTCCCAATGCTGGCCTCAACTATAACTGGAGGACTCTTGCGGGTACCTTTGGTAGTGATCATGTTCCCATTCTGATAACTCCTCTCAATTTTCCTTCTCCTGCTCCATTTAGGCCCCTTCATTTTCCCAAATGGAATCTTTCCAAAACGGACTGGGCTCTATTTCGTTCTATTATGGATCATTTGCTTCCAAATTTGTGTCCTTCGTCTGATCCCATATCATCCTATAATTTTTTTCTTCATTCCACTACATCTGCTCTTTCTTTATCTTCTCCATCTCGCCCCCCGATGCGCTCCAAGCGAGGTACGTCGGCATCTTCACTCTGGTGGAATGACGAGTGCGAAGCAGCTTTTAGGCTCAGTCGAGCTACTTTTAGAAACTTTCGCTCCAGTCCTACTACCGAGAATTTTCTTGCTCACAAGCGAGCTAATGCCAGAGCTAGGTACATGCTGAAAGCCTTAAAGAGGTCCTCCTGACAGAACTTCTGTTCTTCCTTCTCCAGAACTACCCCACTTTCTCATATTTGGAAAATGGCTAAGGCGTTCAAATCCCCGTCTTCAAAACACCCGTCTAACCTTAATCTCACTCGTGATAGCCTATTATCTTTTGTCGACTCCACTGCTCCCGCGTACGTTCCTAACTTTGAGGAACTTTACTCCTTTCCTTCCGTACAGAGCTCTTCCCCGCACCCTTTATCATCTGCATTCAATATCAATGAACTAAAGTCTGTTCTCTTAAACTCTACCAGTCCTACACCGGGTATAGATGGTATTCCATATATAGTCCTTAAAAATCTGTCTGAGCAGTCACTTGCGTTTCTCCTTGAACTCTTCAATTCCTTTTTATCCAGAGGCATCACTCCGTCTTCCTGGAACTCCTTTATCGTTATTCCCATCCCGAAAAAAAATGCTTCCTTACGTCCTATCTCTTTGGCATCATGTTTCAGGAAACTCTTTGAAGGCATGCTGAATAAACGTCTTGTTTGGTGGCTGGAACATAACAACTTACTTCCTTCCAACATGTTTGGCTTTCGACCAGGCATTGGTCCTGCCGATTGTATTAGCTCCTTTGTTTCCCACGTTTATAAATCCTTCATACATAAGCATTTCACGCTGGCTTCTTTTATCGACTTATCCTCAGCCTTTGATAACGTTCATCTACCTAGTCTAAAAGACGCAATGGCCGCAATTAATCTCCCAGTCAAACTCATTTCGCTGATTATTAATCTTATGATAAATCGCATTATCCACATTTCCTCTCCGTGGCTTCGAGCTACAAGAAGTGTTTTCCGTGGTCTTCCGCAAGGTTCCTCTCTCAGCCCCACCCTCTTCAATATATATACCATTGCTGTAGCATCTCTTCCTTTAAACTCCCTCTCCTTATTCTTTGCGGATGATATTCTTCTTTTTTCCTCTTCCTATGACTTGGTAATCGCCAACGAAACTCTTAATTCGTCTTTGTTTGCACTCGAACAGTCCCTATCTTCTATTCACCTTTCTGTTTCTCCTTCTAAATCCTCTTCTATGGTTTTTACTCTCCGCCCCTACAACTCCACATTAGTCAACCTATCCCTGAATCAAGTTTCTCTTCCCCGTGTTATTTGCTGCTGCTATCTCGGTATTTACCTTAATAGTCGTCTGACCTTCTCTGAGCATATTGACCACCTTTCTTGTTCTGCCGTTAAAAGACTGAACTTGCTAAAATCCTTGTCTCCAACCAAATGGGGAGGTGATCCTCATCTGCTCATTTCCCTGTATACATCCATTATTCGCTCCAAGTTTGATTACTGCTCTTTTATCTATGGTTGTGCCTCCAGATCCCTTCTTTCCAAATTAGATATAATACAAAACTCCTGTCTCCGTCTTTGCCTCGGTGCTCTCAAATCCTCTCCCATTTCAGCAATGCTCGCGGAATCTAGAATACCTCCCCTCTCAGTTCGAAGGTCTTATTTGGGCTATCGATTCCTTTCCAAACGTTTACCTTTCACTTCGTCTCAACTTATTCCTTCCTACATTTACATTGCCAAGAACTGGCGTTTTGTTTCTAATAAAATCCCTATCTTAGCCCCTATTTCTCAACGTCTTAGCCATTTCTCCTCCCATATTATATCCAGCAATAATCTTCCGTACTTCTCATTCAATTATTTCGACCTCTTACACCCTCCTAAAGTACATTTTCTCCCTAAATTTTCCAAGTTTATGCCTCAGAACGTCATTAAACAGGAATTTCACAGTACGGTCAGTTGTCTTTTTCCTTCTCATGCACTTGTTTTTACTGATAGCTCTAGAGGACCCGGTGGGGTCGGATCGTCTTTTATTCTTCCCGACTCTAATTTCTCCGAATCCTTTCGCCTCCCATCTTTCTGTTCTATTTTTACGGCCGAATTGATGGCTATCCTTCGTGCGATCATACATATCTCGTGCAATCGTACGTCCTCCGACTATCTAATCATTTCTGACTCCATGGATGCTCTCCAGGCTATCAGTTCACCGCTTCCTCCTCCCTCTTCTGACTTCTTCATTCTTCGTATACGATCTCTTATTTATAATCTTTCTTTCCATCACTCTGTACACATTGACTTACTGTGGGTTCCTGGTCACAGAGGCATCGAGGGTAATGAAATGGCGGATGCTTTGGCTCAGGTTGCTGTCCGTTCTCGCCTCTATTTTAAAAAAATCCCGGCTGTTAATCTATTACCCCTAATTAAGAAGCTTCACTTCAGATTTTGGTCGGATGTGTACCCTTCTTCTTTTTCCAACAATCGTTCCTTCTACCTTTCAATCCAACCTACACTTCCTTCTCATCCATGGTTCTCGGAGTTTCCCTCTCTTCCACGATTTATAATTTCCTCTATTGTCCGCCTGCGCTTTAATCATACACTGCTGCCCTCTTCACGCTATCGTTTCTCTTTGCTTCCCTCTCCTCATTGTCCGTTGCATCCAGATGAAGCAGTTGTCTGTGATGCTGATCACATTTTCTTCGAGTGCTCTGCTCTTTCTGCGGAGCGCTCTCTTTTCTATCTTCAACTTATAAAGCTGGGGCTTCCCACTCCTTACTGTGCGTCTTACATCTTGTCCCTTCCTTCCCAGTCTGTTGTTCTTGTCCTTGGTTCCTTTATTTCAGCTGTCTCCAACCGAATTAGGTTCTAGTTAGTTGTCTCTTCTTCCCATTGTGTCTGGGCAATGGTCCATAGTTGATGCGCCCAAAAAAAAAAAAAAAAAAAAAAAAAAATTAATTATTCAGATTCGTACGCGGTCAGATATCGCATCAATGAAGGATACAAGGGGAGCGACAACAGTTAACGAAGGAAAAGAGAGAACAGATGCAGCACTATAGGGAGCAGGAATATTAAGTCCCAGAAGTTGAGAGTAAAGAAGGAAACGTTCAGACGACAGTGTGGAACATTCGAAAAGAATGTGGTTAGAATTACATTCGTGGGCATCATTTGGAGAATGTAGCGGACAGTAAGGAGAGTCTGAAAGTGAAACTCGATAGCGAGATGAAGGAAGCAAACTATGATCGAAACGCAATCGACATAAAGAGGAAATAAAATAGCGCTGCAAAGACGGAAATTCATGGAACCAAGGATTAACTGGAATATATGGCTGAATAGAAAGATAAAGGGAAAATTGGTTAGAAAAGCAGGAAGGATATGAGTCTGACCAAAACCTATAATGGAATTTTTTAGATAATGCAAGTAAATTATTAGCAGTGAACTTATTAATGGGGAGTCCATTAACAGCTGCACCAGGAGACAACTGATCAACTCTTTCGTTTCCTTCTATACCAACATGGCCTGGAATCCAAAGGAACTCGATCTGAATGTGGTAAGTTTGGAAGAGGTTATGGTTAATCGAGCGAATACGAAGAATGATTGGATCACAAGAAGGATGAGGAAAAACAGATGAGATAGTTTGTAAAACACTTTTAGCACCAGAGATAATTAGGAATTTATTATTGTCTCGTATTAAGGATATGTAAAGAATGGCTCTTAATATCGCAACCGAATCTGCAAAGAAAATAGAGCAAGTTGGAGGAAGTTTATAACTTTCAAAGTAGTTGTGAACAGCATACAGGAACGATGCTCCAACGCCTTGAGGACCCTTCGATCCGTCAGTATAAAGAAGAGAATGAAAAGGAAATAGAGAGTTAATAGTGTTAAGGAAATCTTGATTAGGTTGCGGAAGGGATTTAGAGTAAGTGGGCAACAAAGATAGATTAGGAGGAAAGAGAAAGTCTGTATTTTCTTACTCAAATGTGCACAATTAACTACTGAAGATGTACAGGAGAATTATTAAAAGACAAGGGCAAAGCAAATTAACGAATTTTCGTATTCTGAAAGAAATCTCTGTACGCAGTTGAAAAAAATGTATTTAATGTAACGCAAGTAAGAATTCAGTTATTTTTATTTTCAGTGAAAGCATAATTTAAAAGAATAAAATAATTTAAAAAGCAGACTTCAGCCAGCGGGAAACTTAATGATGTCAAGACATTTAAATACATAGTTGCTAGAGCGCTTGACTTCCGATGTGTGACACATGGTATAGTTTTTATAACGATTGGTTTGGGGGCATTTTTCACTATATTACCCTGCTATGTCCTTACTTTTTCAAAAAGTTAATTTTGAACAACAAGTTTAATCCAAAAATGTTAATGCCATACGAACGGACGTTGAAACACGTGAACACCGTAACGTTGTTTTTGAGCGAAGCCACAGGTATCGTATATCAATTATATCAACACCAGGGCACTAATATACTATTTTCTACCATGTCTATTCACAGAAACCGTCACTGGTCATTCTGCGCCAATTTACATGAAACAAAACCGCCACTACACTCACACTACGATCGAAGTTTACGCAGTAGTCTACCAAGATGTTCCCAGCAATAAGACGGAAATATACCAGTTTTCGTGGCGTAGTAGGTCAGGCTTCGTTCAGGTAGTACCTATTTCTTTTTTTTATATTTTTGGACACGTCAACTACCGGCAATAACTCAGAGCGAGTTGCAAATTTAGAAAGGATCAGTGTACGATAGTGGGAATGGAACCCGATTCTACCAGAACGAAACGCTCTGTCTAACAAATTACGTCACGGTAGCCAGGAGGTAGGACCTAGTTCGAATCCTGCTGTCGCACATTGAAAATGAAAAAAAATTCTTCTTGCGCTAGATTAATGCGCATAGTTAACGAGCCCCCCCCCAATGAAATTACAACATTCTTGAAAAATCTGTTTAACTAAAATTTATAACTTTCTTAGTTTTAGCAGTTATCATTATCATTTGCCAAATATTATTTCGATAATTTATGGTGCAACTGGGTTTCAAAATTTTAAATTATTTGCTAGTTGCGTCGAATGATATATTGACGCTATCTCTTGACTAATTTTAAAAAGAAATTAATATACTCGTGCCGAATATCGGTATTGGATTTTATCAGGATCTTAAAGTTCATTGCACTACTTGCGCTTGTGAAAGTGTTCACGATCGAGCCGTTTGATAGAGTCCGATAAATTACCGATATTCGGGGATGATGGATGTGACTGTGTCCGTGTGTGTATATTAATTCCCTTGCATTTGGTCAGCGATTTATTTATTTAGTTTTGTTGCAAAGTTAATAAAATATTTTGTCAACACTGGTTGTGGTTTTTCCGCGTTTTAATTTTGTTCTTTCATAATTATCGGCCGGAATATAGGAACACTCGGTCCCGTGTCCGCGGTGATACTCCGCGGGAGGAGTTGTTTTCTACTTTTATTACTCGCGCCCCTGCTTGTTTAATGGTAAACTCTTCCGTATATTAACAAAAGCCTAACGCTCGCCGGTGGTTGGTTAGGGGATTTTTTTTTTGGTCGTCCAAGAAATCCGAGTACTTGTTTTTAAGGTCTCCGGGTTAGGAGCCCGAAGAGAAAAGGGAAAAAAGAGAACCAAACGGGTGTTCGCTTCAATCGTCTCAAGTGAAGTTTTGACCAGGAACTCAATAGGAGCTATCTTCTTCTTTATAGTGCCATACTTAATTCCTGAGCGTCGGCGACTACCTATTCGTACATCTCAGCTGTACAGACACAGGCATAGTGTACTAGGCAATTGTTATATGCAACGCAGGTGTACACACGCAAGACGACATTCGGAACTGATTGTAAATGTTTGATTTATCGCGCTACAAGTGCAGTGTCGTGTGTGTACTGGACCTAGCGCGCATATGATGTTGAACGTGGTGGTTTGCCATTGCCGTCCACGTGACTATTAGCGATTATTTATTTATTTATTTAATTTTTGTAATAAGTTCGTCGTCGCTCTGGATCGAACCCGTGATCTCCATAACGGAAGTCAAACGCTCTAGCAACTAGGCTATCGCGATGACTAGGAGCTATCTAGGGAGGATCCACTACATTGGCTTTCGGAAACAGGTACCCCGAAAGTCAGAGTTGATTGCAATATAGGTAAAGTAAGTTTCATACTCTTGACAGATATCATGTCTTTTTCTATCTCTTACAAAGATGTTATGCACTGGGCGTAAATAAACACAAAACGTAGAATTACAGTCCGTGTTTTTTTTTCTTTAAATTTAAGTGTAACTTTTAGAAAGTACTGCAAATCTCTTAAATTACAGTAGGAAAAACGTCAGTTGAATTATTTTTCGCGTCAGTGGAGGAGAATTCGAACTCACATCATTAAAAGAAAAGAAAAACCAACTGATGTGCGAGAATCAAGTCGAGCTATATATATTTTGTTAAATTTAAGTGAAGTGTATGAGCAAGCCATTTTATTAATCTTCCACCGGTCGCGTCCATTTTGGTAACATGACTGGTCGCGCGCAACAACCATGTTTTTTAGACTAAACTGAATTTTTTTAACATGTTATTTGCTTAAATACTATTATTTTGAGCAATGAAATAAGTGTTTATAAATCAATTGATCGTAAAACCGAATTATTGCTGTTTTTATTAAATTTTATTAATAATAATAATAATAATAATGAATGTTTAGCAAATCGTCAATCATACTCAAATCGATCTTTTTTATAAATGCTTGACTTACAGAATTCACATCTCGTAAAAATTGCTTTGGTCCAGGAAGTCATTTTATTATATTTTTCTGTTTTGTTTTTGATCTTTTTGCAAAAGGGTTTTTTTGCTAACGTGCATATCCATCTTTTCCTATGTAAAATTCAGGAGTTCCGTCAGTTTCTTCGTCATTGTCACCGTCTTGCTCACTATCAGTTTCCTCAACGTTTTTACAAATATCTTCTTCACTTAGATCACTGTCACTAATAACACTGTATTTTCTTCATCCGACAATTCTTGTAGTAAACGAAGTAATATATCATCAAGATTTTTATGTTCCGCCCTAAATATATTATTCATACTTTCAGAACACTTTCTAGTTTGTGGTGTGGTGTGGTGTGGTGTATATGTGTGTGTGTGTGTGAATGGAAATCCAAGAAAATTCTAAATTCAAACAATACTTAGATGATTTTCCGTATAATATTCAAAAGAACGGCATAAAACGGGGTATTTGTCTGTAAAAAAAAGTTATTACGAGAACTATCGCGCGTTGTATTTTGTACAACAGTACAGACTGGTCTCAGAATTTTATCATTTATCAAACGACAACACAAAACAAACTGTCGGTAATGAAATATTTTTTTACTAGAGATTCTAATGTGATCGGAAATGTGCATCCGGTGTTAGCTATAGTAAAATAATGCTGAGTGTTGTACAGAATACAACAGCGCGACCGATGGAAGGTTAAAATTGCAAAAATTTGAAACGGATAACAAAATCACACAAATCAATTTGGATCAATCACAAATAGATCAACAGAACAAACCGTTTTTAAAGATATTCACATACTGCAGTGGTGCAAAGATAATGGTTTTATAGTAAATAATTTAGTTTTAGATATTATGAATGCTTATGATTATGTTAATTTAAATAAATTATTAGAATTAATGGAAAAATTAAAATTAGATTAAAATTTACTTAATATATTAAACAATTTCTTTAGTAATAGAAAAGCGTATGTCAAAGTTAATAACAGTATAGTAATTAAAAATCTCACAAATGGATCATTACGAGGTTCTGACTAGAGTTTAACTTAACTATTAACGAATCTAAACTTAAATATATGCCGTGTAGCAAATGTTTTAAAGTAAGAAAATTAAATTTATCTACGTACAATTTAAATATTCAACAAGTCATCATCATCATTATATCCTCAACCATTCGGTTGGTGGACAACCTATTCTCACATTTTTGTAGATGTACAGATATAGGTAGTGTACTAGGCAATTGTTATATACAACGCAGGTGTACACACGCAAGACTACATTCGGAACTGGTAGTAGCCGCTTGTTATCGCGCTACCAGTGCAGTCCCGCGTGGGTTTGCTGTGTACTGATCTAGCGCGCATATGATGTTGAACGTGGTGGTTTTTGCTATTGCCTTCCACGTGATTACTAGCGATTATTTATTTATTTATTTAATTCTTGTAATAAGTTCGTCGTCGCCCGGGATCGAACCCGTGACCGCCATATCGGAAGTCAAGCGCTCTAGCAACTAGGCTATCGCGACGACATACAAGTACAACAGATTAAATATTTAGACGTTGTCATCGATAGCAACCTAAAATTTTATACTCATTTCATTTATACCAAAAATAAGTTAAAGTTTCATCAAATTATACAATTTTACAGTAATTAATTTTAAACACCAATTTAAAACAATTATTTAATTTATCAAATACCCCGATGCGTTTTGAAGACAGAGCTTCATAATCACGGGAATTGTCTCAGCGCGGCGCTTGAGCGCCAAAACGCTTACTTTTCAACTGATGATTACGCTACTAAGAATCATACACAAAAAATAACGACAACACGTTTCCGATGTATTTTTTCTTCAGCTTTTCCCAATGAAATCATTCGCTCTTTTTTGAAAATGTCCCTTTTTAACCACAAAAAAACACAAAACGTCTTATATCTTTGAAAGGGCATTTTTAATATTTTTTGAAATACCCTAAATCGAAAGAGGAGGGTTTTTTACGTCGATATAGAAACTTTCAGAGTTCGGTTATTTTTTCTTTCACGAGATATTGAACGCCAATATAAAGACGGACGGCCGCTGCAGCGTGTTTTTCATCAATAATATTTACTAAATAATTAATTCTACTACACATAAGTACACATAATATTTATTTATACAGTGAAATATTCTTTGCACATTTTTACAATATACAGTTACATAATGTATATTTACGTAAGTATCACAGAAATTTATTTATTTGTTTTCTTCGTTTTTTGATAATTTTCTTTCTGTTTGTAGATAAATATTTTTCTTGCTAAACAATGTGACTTAATTTTATCTTCACTTTCTTTTTTAGCAGTTTATTTTGGAAATAACTTGACTATCCAAACTCAGAGATGTTCTTTTAAGCTGTAGTTTATTTTCATCAAGCGGTATAACAGAATGGTACTGTAAAGTATCCGATACAATTTTAGCTTTATCCATTCTTGTTTTTATATAGTTCTAAAATATTATTCTCATAAGATTCCTTGCTACTGTAAAAAACTTTAGTTTCTTTGCAATAATGAGTTGCCCAGGTTTTTTTTTACCCTACCTCAATAGATAGAATTAAATAGCCAGGCGATCGGAAATGGAACCCATAAAGGACAGCAGCAGCGGAACAACTGAAAGCAATGGGAAGGAAAGGATATAGGTAGCATTAAAGGGGGCAAAAAGACTCAAAGCCAAAAGCTGGGCGTATAGAAGGGAGCACTCGTTAAGGAGTGTAGTACATTCGAAAAGGATATGATTTGAATCATGAATACAAGGAGTCTCAGAAGCATGAAGAGAACATAAAGGAAAAGGGGACAAAACGAATCGAAAGCAAGAAGAAGGTAGTAGAGAATGATTGATTCTGAGTCTAATTAAGGAAACAACAGTCGAACGACGACAGACAGGAATAGATGAAACCAAGGCAGGAAACGAGGAACCGGTAACAGCGATTTGAGAATAAAGATGGATACACGTCCAGCCAAAGCCTGGAATGATTAGAGCGCGATAGGGAAAGAATGTCAGAAGAAGGGAAAGAGTCAATGAAAGAACCATTGCAAGCGGCTGAGCGAGTTAAAGTCAGCAGAGTCATTGTCCTCCAAATTGGAATGACTAGTAACTCATAAAAAATTCTATGAGAACGGAACGGGACGAGAACAAAGAGGAGACGAGAGATCGAATTGAAATAATGATACCGTCAGAGGAATGAAAAGAAGGAGAGGAAATGGCTTCAAGAACACCTTTAGAATCGGAAACGATTAGGAATTTGCGAACCCCACTTGTAGACGACATAAAATCGACTGAAACGATGGAGCAGAAAGAAGGAAGTCTGAAGGACTCAGAGTGCGGGAACGAGAAAGGCGTAAACGCTCCACCCACGCCCTCATCACTCTTAGAACCATCCGTGAAGATTAAGACATCGGAAGGAAAAGAAGAGTCTAGCAGCTGAAGGAGTTCGAAGTTGACTACATTGTAAAAGGAAGAATTAGCTCGGATTGGGAGGGAGGAGAAATCGATAGGGTGCCATATGCTATTAAAATCATAAGAAAAGTAAGGAAGGCCGTTATAAGAGAGAACGTAGGGAGAAAATTTCGAAAGACGAAAGCTATATACGATAGAATCGGGGTTCTATGAGGCGCTAAGCGACATTGGTTTTTGGTATGAAGTTAGGAAGGAATAAGATTGGATGAAGAAGTGAAAGGCGTTTTGATAAAATTGCAGGAATGGGAGAAGATTTTAAAGCGCCAAATAGGAAAGGTATGATTTCCAAGAATTCTTCTTGGTAGATTTTAAGTTGTACCGAGTTTTTTGGTTGTCTTCTTTGTGAGCTAAAAAGACGAACATTGAGGAATAAGAGCAAAAGGCTCTCATGGTAGCAGTGCTTCAGTTGAAAAGGTCTAATGCCGTTAAAATTGAGTTTGAAGAAAGTTGTAGACTTGCTTGTCTTGCATCTCTTTTTACATTTGCGCCGATGCCATCACGTGCACCTTTGCCGTGAGTGATAGGGAAAAAGTATCATTCAGCTTGAACATCAAAGTCTTTTACATGATAAAGAAGATTTAGAAAACTACTTTTATTTTTAAAACGCTAAGCTGCTCCATCGGCTAGTTTGTATACTTTTTTTACTATAAATTTAATGTTAAGGTATTTAATCATAGTTTTTTGATATTCATAAACCGCAATCGTATCATGGTTTAGATTATCAGAAATTATAGAAATGCTTCTATGTGAAAGTTCATTAGTCTCCCTAAAATGAACCATAACTGTGAGAAAATAGTTGCCTGGTTGCTGTTCCAATGAAACGATTGTGTAGAATTTTTTACATCGGAAAGGCATGATTTTCTGCAAAATCAAAATATACTATAAATTCTTCTACTTGAAGATGTTTTTTTTCAAGTTATTTACAAAAAGCAGTAACTGTTGTTTAACCAAAAAATCGTGAGTTTTAAATTTCATTAATTTTTCTCCTAATAAATCTACAAATTCATGCGTGTTAACAGTCTTAGATGCAATTGTACTCCGATCCGCTTGAAACCACGATTCCTATTGAACTTCAAAAATGTTCTTTTTGTCGAAACATTCAAAGAGATGTTCTCGTAATATTTGCATATTAGAACAATGTAAACAATTTCCCGGAAAACATTTACCTTGCGGTTCACTGCATACTATTAGATGTAATCGTGACAATTTTTACATGGAAGTTGAGTATCTTCGGTTGAACTTTGTAGATTAACAGCTTCAAACATAAGTCGGATGCTTTCATAGAGGATACAGATACATACATTATGTGTACCACTACTTCCAGCTATAACACAGGGTTGTGTAGCCTTAACCGTGTAAATTTTTTAAACCCTATTTTAACATGGGGATTTTCCCTTTTAAACAAATAGTAAATTTTATTCAAATTGCCAAGGAGTAATCTTTTTTGAACGTATTTTCGTGTACCATCTTTCTGCTTAATTGGTACATAGTCTTTCGTATCGGGCATAATTCGACTAATATTATCGTTTTCATAGTAATTTTCAACTAAAATTACAGTTTCAGCTGGAAGCACTTTACCTTTTTACTTCTCAGGTACTAAAGGTGTCCCAACTTCATCGAATAACTTTTTTGCTTGTCGAGCTTCATATTCACTGCATTTAAACTCTGTCATTAAATCACGACGAGACCAAAACTCTGGAGCAAGAGTAAGCAATACGATTCTGTCTTTCTTGGATGTCGATTCGGAAATTTTTTTTTTAATATTTTCTAAAACAACGACACCAGCTTTATAGTATCATCCATGCAGTCTGCTTTAATTTTTTTTTCATAGGAAATAGATAAATCTGATTTAAGTTTATAAATTTCAGTTCTACAATTACTATAAATTTGTGCTGTTTCCGGTATCGTTGGATAGTCATTTTTTTAGATGTGGGAAGGTTAAACAACTGTTTCGACGAGTTATTATGGGATGATTACTTTTACTAAACAGATTAATGCATCTTGAATGAAAAACCGAATATAGCGTTAGATAAAAAATAACAAATAATTAATCTATAGTAAATAAGTTCGTTAATTAAAGCTAAATAAATTAATTTCCAAAGTTATACCATAAGCTCAAGTTTTTCGATGTTCATAAAGTAATACGCGCTTTCGACGACGCTCGCTCTTGTTATTCAGCACAATCACAACGACGACAATTTATAACTAGATGAAGGCAATCCAATCTCGACATCAAATAGATATTATTGGAAAACCCCGATAAACATTTTGCGTTACGCTGTATTTTTGCGTTCAGTATCTCGTAAAAGAAAAAATAACGCACTCTGAAAATTGCTACATTGACGTAAAAACCCCTCCTCTTTCGATTAAAAATTCCTTTTCAAAGATACAAAACGTTGTGTTTTTTTTTGAGGTTAAAAACGGACATTTTCAAAGAACAGATGATTTCATTGAAAAGCTGAGAAAAAGATAAATCGAAAATGTGTTGTCGTTATTTCTGGTGTATCATTCTTAGTAGTAGAGTTGAAAAATAAGTTTTGGGGTTCGAGCGCTGTGCTGGGATAACTGACGTGAAACGCCACGTCAGCAATAATACTAGCCGGTGTACAACCTTTAGAATTAGAAATTAACAAACATATAGACTTATTTTTAATTAAGAACAATATTAGTTATAATATGGAGTTGGTTTATATAAAATATACAGATGGTAATTTTTATCTACATACATATATAATAGAAGCTTAAATTTAAAAAAATTAATAATTATACACATGATTTGTACAGTAAGAAGTTTAACGTAAATTACCAGTAATCTAATAATATGTTATAAACTTTTTTTCCGAATGTACAGTGTAGATTAAATAGTAATATTTTTGTACTAAATATTTTTATTATTCAATTTTTAACCGATGGTAGTCATAGTGTTTTCAAAGATTATTTATTCAGCATATGATAATCGGTGCATAATTTGTAATGAAGTTGATAATTTAATTTATACATATGTAATGGATACTATCATAAAGAGCAATAAATAAGTTATACAGCAACTACACTGGTTAATGAAAAATTTAATTTTTTTTGTGAATTTTGTTATGTTGAAGTGAAACAAAGAACAAATAATGTAAATTTCATTACATAAATAGTTTGGCTTGCACTATTATAATTTGAAGATAATATATACTGCATAAGCAAAAAATAATAATAATTAAAACAAAGTAATAATAATGAAAAAATCAATATATATATATATATATATATATTTATAAAAAAATACAATATACATAAGTTTAAATGTAGCTTCAAGACTTAGTTGTAGGAAGTTACATTATATTCTGGTTTTAAGTATATAAAATTTGTTGATTTTTTTTGTTAATTCAAGTTTCAATATTGTTTCATTTATATTTAAATATATTCATCCTACCTTTTGGATTGTGAGAAAGAAAAAAATAAAAAAACAATTTGTCGTCTGAAGAACTGTGCATAAGTACGAGTATTTCCCCATTCCGACGAACCGACTTGTAGATTGCAACTTTGGCAAACGCTTTTTCAGATCAAAGAACACAACGCAATGATGTTTATAAGACAAAAATAAAAACCGGTCTTTCTAAGCAAAGGACCATTGATTGTGAATTCTAGCCTGTGCCTAACGGTCTAATTTTGGCCAAAACGAAAAACAGTTTTTTCCCTAATAAAAAGTATAGAATGCAGAGACAATTTTCTGCAGTATTTTAGATAGATACCCAGTAAGATTATCTAGGTCTGTAGATTAAAAGAAAGAGAAATCGTTATTGTCATTAGCTATTGGAATAGTTGTAGGGCCCAATTTTGTTGCTTCTAGGTAACAGCGAATTATACGTTTAGCTCAAAAACTGGTTTATTATATGGAGATAGAGTTCCAGCTGAAGTGCGGTAGATGATGTGAAATTTAAATTAGTAATTATTCTGACATCGAAAAGTCGGGATTATATAAATTATTGGTCGTAGGTAGGGAAGTGTGACGTTATATCGTTGTATTAAGAAAAATGATAGAATAGCTTACACAAATGAAAATACCGTTTTCTTCTTTGTTCTTTTCTTTTACTGAATACCCCTCGCGAAAAGTGGCGTTGTGATTTATAACGCAAATAAAGAGCACGATTCATTCCGCTAAAGAATTTGATTCAGTTCCACTTGGTGCGGTTTAAAGAGGATAACGATAAAGTAGAATTTGATAAAACTGATTATAGATAACCTCCGATTATTTTTCAGACGTGTGCTTAATATGACTGTATGCAGATTTAATTATTCTTAACTTTTTCTGCTCACTACTGTTGTACTGCGTTTAATGCAAACCGATTAAGACTCAGCAAACATCCTAAACATTATAACTTCATTATTACATATGTAAAATTTCAAAAGAATTTTAAGTTTATTCGGGCCTAAACTAATAGATGCATATCGTAAGGTAGCGATTCATGATGAAGTGTGTGTTGCCGTTTGCACTTTTTTAAGCGTTCAAGATTTTGAGACCTACATGTATGACGAAGCAATGATTAAATGTGTCTGGCGACATAGTTGCATGCTGTTTTCATGCGGTGGTAATGCACTTTGGATATAAACCGTAGCGTGTTTAACGACAGATTTCGGATATTTCATTGATTCCTCAGATTTATCAAGGAAAGAGATATTAAAGTACCCGCGAAGGCAAACTACGCGGAATAGATTAAAGAAACTTCCACGCATCACATTATAACTGACAACCCATCGTTGACTTTAATCTGCTGCATACATTCGGGTTTCGGGTAATGAAAGGCGATAGGAAAAATAAAGATTAATAATCACACATTGCGAAAAACGGCCATGAATATGTGTCGGTCGCAACGATTACCGCCGTAATATAAGTAAACAGGATGGTGTATACTTGTTGTGTGTTGGAATGACCGCATAATGATTATTATCACCGACAAATGTACGTGCAGTTGAAACAATAAATAAAGTATCGCGCTATTTCAAGGAAATAAAATAGAGAAAAAACATACACGAGTAACTGAGCCCTGTGATGTCCAAAAATAGAACGTTCGTGTGAGTCGTTAAAGTTGAGCATTGTGAGATTGGAATTAAAGGAAAGAATGGTATTGGCCAATATTAAGCTGGCTGTTGTTGCGGTTATCGGGGAAGTGGAAACAAGAATAGAACGAAATTGCAATTTCTACGTGAATTCGCAATTAATTGTATTTACCTCACACAGTTTGGGGCATCGAATGCTTTAGTTGGAGCTCCTAGTTGAAGGCTTTCAGCCGTTGCTGATATTCTAAAATTGAACCGAATTGGGAATTTTGTCGTCTTTTAAACCGTCTGAGCAACGGAGTATTTAAATTTCAAAAATTTTAAGAACAAAAACCAGTACTGTGGTCATTGAAGAATTAAGAAAAAAATTAGGATATTTTAAGGAAGTAACATTAAAAACGGTTACCGAAGTTGTATCAAGAAATCGAATAAAAGTCAGCGAAGAGAAAATGATAACAAAGAGAACAACCGGCCACAAATATCAATTAGAAGATAGATAATATTTTAAATAACGTGTAAAGCTAATTTTTACAGATATTCAGAAATATCAGAAATATGTTGATAACCCCACGCGGTGGAAAGTTTACCATAACTTAGCGCAGTGGTTGCATAAGGGGAATTGAAGCGAAAGAATGAATTAGTAGTCGAAATCGTCGAAACAAAAAAATAGCAACGATTCAATTGGGAAGATGGATATTCCTGCAGCATTGAAACGCCTGTCGAATAAACGAAAAAAGTGTTCAGAGGACTCGGACACAATGCAAACAACTACCATCTATGTTTTTTGTCGATTTTGTGCGGCACTGCAGTTCGAATTTACATTTAAGATCGCGTCTATTAATTGTCAGTAGGTTTACATCTAACGTGAGAAGGGAAAAGCGCTTTCCCGAAAAATCTACTGCTTAAGTATACAACTTTAGCATGTTTAATGTTTTTTTTTTTTTTTTTTTTTTTTGGGCTTGTTAACCAGGGGCTTTATCCAGAAACAATAGGAAGAAAAGTTAACTAATTAAAACTTAATTCGATCGGAAATGGCAGAAATAAAGGAATCAATGGCAGGAACAACAGACCGAGAAGGAAAGGGCTGGATATAGGAAGCGCAGTAGGGAGCAGGAAGCCTTAACTTTAAAAGGAGTAAATAAAGGAAAGAGCGTTCCGTAGAAAGAGCAGAACGCTCAAAGAAAATGTGATTAGCATCACAAAAACTGCTTCATTAGGATTTAGGGGACAATAAGAAGAGGAAACCCAAAAGAGACGATAGCGGGAAAACGGCAATAAAGTGTGTTTGAAGCATAAGCGAATAATAGGGACAATAACAGAACGTGGAAGAGAAGGGAATTCTGAGAACCAAATGTTTAACGCTTGCATTTTTTAAATATGTAATAGTGAGCGACTATGTTAAAAGGGAGAAGACTGTAAAAAAGATTTTAGAAAACAATTTGTTGTCGAAAGGTTTTGAAAAAGATAAAATGCACGAGAACAAATTAGGCAGTGTCGACTTGAGTAAAATCCTTTCATTAATTTCCATCACAAATTAAATAGTAAATATTTTTTTCGATACAAATAAGTGCAAAAAAAAAAGTAAAATGAAAAAATGTTTTCAACCTTCCTGACGTTAATACCGGAGAAGAACATTGAAACCGATTAACCGTATCCAAAGCAAAAGAAAACATTGAGAAAGCAACACTGAATAAATCTGCGTTATAACCTTTTTTTGCGAAATGTAAAAAAATTATTTTACGGACAGTTAAAAATTCAATTAACATGTCACATGTTCAAGTTGAATCCCACATTGTCCAGTGCAAGAAACGAATCAATGACTCAAAGAATTTCTTCAACTGATAAGAACCAAATAGCTCGTGTGATTTTCTATGTACTGTACTCTTTTTGGTTCAAAATTTCTCTTACTTATGAAATGAACAACGTATACCACTTTATGAAATAATAATATTAATATATTTGAAAAATTTTTATACTTTTGCGTTTCGAAGTAATAGCTTCATGATCACAGCATTATTTGTGATCATAAAACTATTGCTTCGAAACGCGTTATCATAAGTTTCTCTAACTTTTTAACGTCTTCTAATAGTAATAATAATAATAATAATATGTAGGTGAATACATCCTGTTTGTTAAAATGGTATAATAAAATAAACTTTAATAACAAACAATATAGATCAATAAATTAGATAAATACCTATTTAGAAACGTTTTCGGGCATAACCCATCATCAGCTAACACTAACTTAAAGGAAACTTAAAGTTTATTTTATTATAATAATAATAATAATAATAATAGTCAAAATGGTTAAATCTAGTGACGAGAATGAATTAGACCATATTCTCCAATCCACCTCCTAAGAAGACCAATCTTGATGTACGAGCTGGTCAACCGTTCTGTTGAAACCCAAACCGTTAACGCCCATTGAGAAAAAAAATATTCTCCAAAAAAGATGAATTTTTCGAAACAGTTTTTGAACATCGATTGCGATTCGCATTTCCATCAAATCCGTCTCACTCGAAGGAGTAGCACTGCTGGTAAAACGGGATGTAAAACATGAAATTACTCCGATACCACAACTGAACTGTATTCAAGCTGTGGGTGTTGTGGTGTATGTAAATAAAGCTGCTAATATCAAGGATAACAAAATACATATATACGCTGTTTACAAACCTCCTAGGAGAATGACTAAATTCGCAAGTGACATAAAAGCTTTAGTAAAATATAAGAATAAGGTAATGCTAATCGGTGACATGAATGCCAGGAACAAGATCTGGAACTGTTTCTCTAATAATGCTGCTGGAAAATTATTATATGACTTATCTATGAGTGACAACCTGCACATTCTTGCACCAAATGAACCTACATATATACCAACGAACATTGCTTGCCGTCCTAGTATACTAGACATAGCAATCGTTAAGAACTTGGATATTATGCCACCAGTCTCGTTAAATCAGCTCTCGTCAGACCATAATCCAATATTCACTGTTATTGGCTATAAGATACTAAAAACCCCTAGTAAACAAGGTTATGATTACAGGTTTGCAGACTGGAATTGCTATAAAAAATATATTTCTGCACGTGTTAACTTAAAAGAGCCCATAGGAGATCAAGTAGACATAGATAACCGAGTAAACAAACTTACTAACCTCATTAGTCAGGCAGCAAAAGAGTGCATTCCGTTAAAAAATTATAATTACTTTCACAAAATAGAGATATCACCTTTTATAAGATTAACCATAAAAATCAAAAACTATATCAGAAAAATGTATCTTAGCTATCGATCAAGTATAATCTCTCGCTATATGAAAGCACTGCTAAATTTTATGACAAAGCTAGTTCGAAATCTATTACATAATAATAAATTCGAACATTACAATAAAACGATCAGTCAGCTTACAACTAAAGACAACAGTTTATGGAAAGCATGTATGCAGTATAATAAGCAATTTACAATTCTGCCCCCATTGTTTGACGTCAGTAATAATAATTATGTATACACTGGAATAGATAACCTGATAGCTGCGCACTATGGGGAAGTGCATAGTCAGAATATACATCTCTCAACGAAATATATGAATAGCAAAATTAGAAAAGCCATAGAATCCTATTTTAATAAACAAACAAATGTGAACATCACTTATGCTACTCCAAAAGAAATCGTATCATGCATCAAGCGTCTAAAGCCTAAATCTTCTTTGGACATGATAATATTAGTGTTGCATGCATAAAAAAGTTTCCATTTATAGGGGTAATGGAACTATATAATATATATAATAAATGCCATTTTTACACATGAATATTATCCAAAATCCTGGAAAATAACAAAAACTATTGCCTTACCCAAAGTAGGAAAAGACGCGTCTGAAATTACTAACATACGGCCTATCAGTTTGCTGAGTAATTTGAACAAGGTAATTGAAAAAATCATACTAAAAAGACTGAGGGACCATGCCGAAAACAATGACATTATCCCCAAAATTCAATTTGGTTTTCGCCCCAGACACTCCACCGTGCATCAGGTTGCGAGAATTACCGAGGCTATTACCCATGGTTTTAATTGTAATAAACATACAGGAATGGTATTTTTTGATGTAGCTAAGGCTTTCGATGTGGCATGAGGGAATCACATATAAAATGATAAATTACAACTTCCCAAATTACCTTATAAAACTAATAAGCAGTTACCTTACAAATAGACTATTTTATGTAAACGTCGGCGCTTCTAAATCTACTTTAAACCCCATGTTAGCGGGGGTACCGCAAGGCAGTGTGTTAGGTCCTTTTTTATTTACGCTTTTCTTTCTGATTTCCCGAAACTTCAAAATACTGAAATTGCCACGTATGCAGATGACACGGCCGTGTTCACTAGTTCACACAGACCACAGACTATCGCTAACAGGTTGCAGAGTAGCATAACTCGTACATTACGATATTTCAAGAAGTGGCGCGTAAGTATAAATCCATCCAAAACTGAAGCAATACTATTTACTAGGCGAAGACCTGCTCTACCCAATAACTTAATTGTCAACAATGCCTCCGTGCAATGGGCCGAAACAACGCGCTACTTAGGAGTAGTACTGGATAAGAGACTCACGTTTAACAGGTATATCGATCACATAGGTATAAAAAAAGCTAACAAAACTATATCAGCTTTATATCCGTTATTAAAGTATAAATCATATCTTAGCAGCAGTAATAAACTAATCATCTATAAAATGCTAATAAGGCCTGTCATTACCTATGCGTGTCCTGTGTGGCCATCTGTTTCAAATAGCACATATATGAAACTTCAGGTGCTACAAAGTAGGTGCCTGAGGTACGTACTGCGAGCAAATAGGTATGCAAAGGTAACGGATATGCATGATTACACAGGAGTCTCTTTTTTAAAAGATTTCATCCTTGGTATAACAGATAAATTCTGCAAAGATTGTGAAGTCCACAGTAATGAACTAATCAGGCCAATCGGAAATTACGATTCCAGGCGACTAAAATATATGTATAGCAAATATAAACACCGTAGGCTTAAGCATAATCTTTTGAAGTAAGGCAGTGAGTTGCAAATATATATAAAGTGTATATTCTGTAGGCGGAGCTTAGTGCGTGTATGTGTGTGTGTGTAAAAGAATATTATATAAGTGGGCTAATAATAAGCTGGTAAGATGCGAATATTAAAATATGTTATCTTATGGCGCCGGTTTTTTTTGTAAGTTTTTCCTGCAATTGATTAGCATTTATCCGTAACGTTGATTTTTTGTATGCGTCTATACTACTGTATTGTGGCGAGGCTAACGGGCCGATACACAATCGTTCTATAATAAGTATTAACAATTGTAACGAACGTGGTTAATAAATTCTTTCTTTCTTTCTTTCTTTCTTTTCCAAATTTTTATCCAAGATTACTGCGCTATATCCAGAACTATTACATTGCCATTTTTCGGCTGTTCTAGTTCAGGCATATCAACTGCTAGACGAAACCGGAAATCGCCATTTTCACAAATTTCCACAGCAGGTACAAACTTTATTGATGCAGTGAAATTATAGAACCACGCTTTGTTTCTTCGCGTCAGCCCTCAGCTTACAAGACATTTTAATGTTGGAAACGAAGATTTCAAAAAAAAAAATATTTTAAGCAACTTTTCTTCTTTTTTTTTAATGTAAATTTGAAGTCCGTAAAAAAATACCACATTCCATTTAAAAATACTACTTCCGGTTTAAATAGGCAACTTCTGATGGGGAGAGTTGAAAATATTTCCATTCGATACGGCGCGGTCAGTTTACTAATACGAGACTCTGAATTTTTCATTTTACAAAATGTTCCCGATTTTAAAGTGCGGATAAACTTGTTTTCCCCGTTTATTTTTACTTTTTTTTTTTTTTTTTTTGATTTTAGAATGAAGATTACAAAACTGTAAACCACGAACGAGTTTGTTAAAATTTAAAGTAGAAATTCCCACGTACGACGAAATCGAATCAATGCACTCCTTACATTGGGCTTTTCGCAACTGACAGCACAGGAGTAAAATTAAATGTTATGGCGAAAGAAGTTTGTAAGCGCGGGTATTTATTTCTTCTCCGATCCATTCTTTGCCGCCATCATTAGCTGATACAAGATAGAAATACTGACGAACTAGAAAATGCAGCAAACAGCTTAAAAGTAAAAATAAAAAACGAATAAAACGAAATAAAATGAAAAGAAGTGGAGGGTAATTCTTTAAAATTAACCAGTTTTTTGTGTTTGGAAGAGAAAATTTAATTAGATATCGATCGCAAAGCAGGGTGACTTTACAGGAGAAGAGAGAGAATAATGGTAAAAATCCGAACTAATAGACAGAAATGTCACCCGTCGTCACGTACCGTTACAAAATTAAAATTCGTATTCTATGTTTTATTATACGCCTACTGTAAAACTGTCAGGCACCTATCCTGAGTCAGTCGACTGATGAATCGTAGTACACGTTCAATCGAAGAAATTTGTAATCCGTGATTGATGGTTCGTTAGAACGCCGGAGTCCGTCGTTTGTTGTTATCGCTTTTTGGCTTTTCTTATCGAGCAAGCCGTACGAAAGATTACAATTTTACAAATAATGTATTCCGTATCATTCTCAACTCTGCTATTGAAATAACTTTGATCCAATCAATTTAATCTTCTTAATCCCGATGATACGGGCGAGGTGGTAAAATGTGTTTTAAATAAAATCTATTTACACCGATGCTTCCATGCAGATATTATGATAAACGTGTAGCGAAACAGGAAAATTACGCCGTTAAGTCGCTACCACGTTTCACTTTCTATGCTAGCTAATAGTTTTTTTTAATATTTATACACTATTACGAGCTGTCCATCAAGGACATTTAGTAATACGTGTGAATGAACTTAAACATGAAGGGAGGAGTACCCAATGGCACCTACCCGATTACCCCTACCTTAAACAAGGTCCTGCGGTTTCTGGCGTTTCAGTCATCTTACATTATCAGTAACATCGAGCAATCCTCTAGCAAGAGTGTTCGGATGAGAATCGAGTCTGTCTGCGTGTCTTTTAGCATGAACTTTGATGACATCAGCCACATAATCTACACACAAATCTCGATGTAAGGTTAGATTAGTAACGTACCAGGGTGCCTTGGTTAACAACCGAAGGATCTTATTCTGGGAAGTCTGTATTACCTTCAGGTTTGACGGTTTAGCGCAACCCCAAAGTTAAACCCCGTATGTCCAGATGGGTTTCAAAATAGTTGTGTATATTAGACGTTTGTTGTCCGTTTTCAGTACACTGTTTCTCCCTATCAGCCAGTACATTTTTTTAATCCGGATATCTAATTCTTTCTTTTTAACCTGTATATGGTGTTTCCATGTCAATCGGCTGTCTAAGTGCAAACCTAAATACCTGACCGTTGCTCGTACAGGAAGATCTATGTTATTGATCTTAACGGGTGGGACTTCAACTTTTCGGTTAGTAAAATGGATATTCACCGATTTGCTTTCGTTTATCCCGATTTTCCATTTTTTAAACCATGTTTCAGCCTTCGTAAGAGCATTTTGTAGATTGTTGCTAGCTTTCTTCGGATCTTCATGTGATGACAGTAGTGCCGTGTCGTCCGCAAATGTAGCCATCTGCACATTCTCTGTCGCAGGAAAATCTGCTGTGTATAACAAGTACAGCGTGGGGCCCAACACTGAACCCTGAGGAACGCCTGCTAAAACTGGATGTATTTCTGAGTAGGTATGTTCGTAACGTACTTGAAAATGACGATCTTCGAGGTATGATTTTAGCAACAGGTAAAGGTTACTCGGGAACAAACATTTTAATTTGTATAATAAACCATCGTGCCAGACTTTATCAAAAGCCTGTTGAACGTCGAGAAATACCGCAGTACATACTTTTTTAGTTTCTAAACTATTTTCAATTACACTAACCACCCTATGCAATTGATCAATCGTGGAATGATGTTTTAAAAAGCCAAACTGATGTTGCGGAATTACATCAGTTGACTGTATATAAGGCTGTAACCTTTTTAATATTAATTTTTCCATTACCTTCGATAAAACAGGCAACAAGGAAATCGGACGATAAGACGTTACAGAGTAGGGATCTTTACCAGGTTTCGGAATCATTACGATTTGCGCAAACTTCCATTGTACCGGAAAATGTTGTATACGAAATACTGCGTTACATATAGAAGTGAGCAGTACTATAGCTTTCCGCGGAAGTTTATTTAATAATTCAGCGCTTATTAAGTCGAAACCTGGGCTTTTCTTCTTTTTCAGCGTTTTAAGCAGACACCCAACCTCGTGAGGAGAGGCTGATTTTATTGCTAAAGATGGTCCACATGGACTGGTTATAAATTCATGTATTTCCCTGTCCGTGTTTGTCTGTATGTTTGGCTTAAACACGGTTGCCAAGTACTCGGCAAATAAATTCGACTTCTGTTTATGATCTTTCGCCCATGACTCGTCACCATGTTTCATCGGAGGAACATGTTTATTCGGTTGCCTAATATTTTTGGTACACTTCCACAAGGAATAATCATCAATTGCTAAGGGTGATAGTTTAATTAAATAATTATTGAGCGTTTTATTTTTGATTTCTTCCAAAAGTTTTTTTAATTCTTTTATTTTGTTATTAAACAACTTTTTATCCGAAGGGTTTCCCGATTGGAACCACCTTCTTCTAAGCTTTCTCTTTTCTAAGACAAGTTTCCGGACTGATATTGGATAATTTTTATTACTTTTTTTACATTTAAGAACAGGAGTGCTTAAGGTAGCTGCTATTTTTCGTTTGTTAGGTACCGTACGGTATTCTCGACGTCAGTTGGGCTTTTTAAAGGAATTTTTAAGTTTAACTTTGTATCCAAATGATCTCTAAATGATTCCCAGTCTGTTTTGTGGTTATATAAATGTATTTGCTCCTCTCTGCATATAACCGAATCACCGAAGGTTAAAATAATAGAAGAGTGATCTGAAAATAGATCGAAGGAAGAATTTATATTTGTATAATAACTAGCGGTTCCTTTTGTAATGAAGAAATCTAAAAGATCCGGTATCTTACGATTATCGGTTGGCCAATAAGTTGGTTCCCCTGTTGATATATAGTTGACATTGTGACTTTCAAGTGCTTGTTTGAACACACGTCCTCTTGTCGTAGTTAAATAGTGATGTTGAATTAATTTGTTTAGGTGTATTCGTTTAATGGACAAAATTCGAGTAAATACGAGACCCGCTTAAACGGTTTTCATGCGCGTATAGTCATTAGAAGAGGTTAAAAGAAAGAAAAAAAATACAACGAAAGAGCATTGAAAAACGAAAGGAAAAACATGCAAAAAGACTAGATATTACGAAGAAACCAAAGGAAATAAATGAAGCGAAGAGGAGCGATATCGAAGTAGAACGGTGAAAACAAGTGAAGAGCAAAAAATAAAAAAAAATCGAGAAAGCAAGAAAAATCATAACGAAAGGAAAAAATGAATAAACGCGAATAGATAAATAGAGGGGAAAGTAAAACAATAAATAATAAAGGAAAGAATAAAAATGGGAAAAGAGGAAAATAAAGTAAAATTTAACCGTGTAAATGACACTAGATAATAAGAAGAATAAAAGAAGAAAGGGAATAGGGAAATAAAAGAAACAGAGAAATAAAAGAAACAAAAATTGAAAAATACTGATAATGGCCAATTGAGGCAAGATACTCTGTGTTTACTGTAAAAATGTGCGAACTTTTATATAACACCGGAATTGTAATAAAGTGTAAATACTGAACCGGAAAGAAACCCGAAAACAATGCTCGGAAAACTAAAATTTTCAGAGGTCAAAGCAATGAGAAGTTGATCCGTTGCAATAGCGATCGTAAGCTAAAGAAAATATTTTCGGCAGATCCGCAACCAGAAGAAATAGTGAAGGACCGAAAAGACAAAACGGAAAGCCAAAAGTGCAGAATGGAAGAAAAAGCGATAACAAGAAAGGAAATTCGGAGTGAATGGGTAGATAAAGAAAGAGGAAAAGGGGAAAGAAAAAGAAAAACAGGAAATTCTATGCATGTTGAATAAATTATTATAAAGTGCGGTTTTGCGATAGAATAGGTTGTCAATTTTCCAGAGACTATTTTTATTCGGTTATCAAAACAGCGCCGTAGTCGATGTTTATCGAAGAAACAGGATCGATTGCTTAACAAAAGAAAATTTTTCCAAGTTTTCATCGTGTTTTTCCATTTTCTTTCTTTTCTCGCTCGAAGTCCTTTCATTACTCAAATCGGCCGAATGTAATATTTGTCTTTTGTATTTTGTTCCCTTTAAAATTAAATTCATCCTTCGCATAAGCCGAATAATATAATAGAAGTAGCAATTATATTTTCGCCTGCTATGTAAACAAATAGACTGCGCGTCGCCATTTTCCCGTTTTAGATTTAAAAACGCCATCAATGACGAACTATTTAGATTAGTAAACATGCTGCGCGCATTCATTAAATATCGACTTTTTTTCGCGCACTAGTTTATTACTACGCGTAACTTTGTGTCAAATCGACGGAAACTACGAGCATTTACAAATTGAATACTCGTAGAATACAAAACAACTAGCACTAAAATATACACACACATATATATATACATATATATATATATATATATATATATATATATATATATACTAGCTAACCCGGCGAACTTCGTACCGCCCCAGAACCAATAAATATTGTGTTAACTTATCAGCAATCAATATTCAAAAAAAATTAAGTTCAATAAATGTACAAAAATAAAAATGAAACGTATTTTAATTACATTGAAATAAATGTAATTCACGTGGCAGCAAGGCATTATCCCCCTTAATAACAAAAATCAGTATAAATTTACTTTGAAAAATTAAAGTAAACTACTTTTTGGAAACATGCTTTTTCGGGCTGTCATCAGCTAACAACACATAGTACACACTCAATTTATATACTTTTTAATAAAGTGTGTACTCTGTGCAGTTAGCTGATGATGAGCTATACACGAAAAAAACGTGTTTCTAAAGTAATTTAATTTCTTAAAGTAAATTTATACCCTTTTTTATGATTTCGTACACATATAATGCACGGAATCCCAATAAGATGGTTCAGAAACGAAAAAAATATTCTATTATATAATAGCTCGGAAACGGTTTGACTTATCGGAATCGGATCATAAATTACGATTAAACTTCTCTATCTATGACAATTTACAACTTTAAGCTGACCGAGTACCCTGGTCGGCAAGAAACCGTCTAGAATATATAATATAGAATTTAGAACGACCTCAAAAATCGCCCTTAAAAAATTCATAACTCATCATCAGACAACCGTTTAAAATCGAAATTCAAAATATAAAACAAAACACAACAGCCCTTTCATAAAGTTTAAAAATTACGATTAAAAAATTATTCAAATTCCCCTTTTGGGCCAAAAATAGCAAAAAAAATGAATTTTCTTCATAATTTTTTTTTTTAAATTTTGTATTCTGCTATTCGGGACGGGCACAAATTCAACAAATCAAAGATCATAAAAATCGGTCCAGCCGTTGATTTAACTAACCCGACTTTATTTTATATACAATGCCTGTCCCACAGAAAGTGAGAGTAACTTTGGTGCTAGTAGGCACCTACTCACAGCGCGTTCGCTCCGGGTACATCTTAAAGCCCATTTAATTATCTAGCGAATGCAACAAACCAGGAGTTTCTACCTCTCGGGGGTTCGCCCTGCAGCATCGATTTGAAAAAAAGTGTTTCGTCAACCGCCACCGTTTTTTTAGACAAAAAAATTACATTTTGGAAGAAACTGTATTTCAAAGTTTTTACATAAATTATTACCCATCTTCATTATTCATATTAATCTTCTCGAAATAGGCACCTCTTGCTTGTAAAGGTCGCTTTAAACTCGCCAACAGGTGTTCTGTTTAAAATGGTCTGTACCGCATTCACGACTTCTTGATCGGTGTCGAATATTTTTTGAAATCGGGCTATGCTATCGAAATATTGTTGAATTACCGAGTCGAATATCATCAGGATACGCTTCTTCTTTTAATAAATCTAACGTCTCTTTAACCGTTTTTTGCAACCAACAATAATAACGAATCACATACTGCTGTTCTTGCTCGATACCTTTCTTATTCATGTTGACAACACACGTGGTTTTCACAATTTGCGCCTTACTCTTTCGACTATAAAACACGTAATAATGCTCGTAGAAACGTCCGGTTTGTTGCATTTGACAGCTGATGGAATGACCTTTAGGATTATCTGAGTGCGAAACCCGTTACGATGCGTTTTCAACCTGCCCGCTCCGCTTGAAAAAAATTGTAAAGGTTGACAAAACACTTTTTTTTCAAATCGATTCTGTGGGTGTAGAGGTGAGGTTTGAACTTCCGGTTTGTTGCATTCGATAGCTAATTAAATGGGCTTTAAACGCGCTGTGAGTGGTTGCCTACTCACACCAAAGTTACTCTCACTTCCCGTGGGACATCCATTGTATATAGATAGTAGACCGGGCCACGCGTTGCTATGGCTCAGTTGTAATACGTTGAATTAATATTATAAAACTAATGTTTACTGATAAAGATAAAAATGATTTAGCCAATCTAAAAACACACAGGATTCAGCCTTCGAATTCACTTTCCGGATGGTTGGAAAATGTTTTCAATGACTGCACATGTTGATTTTTATAAATATATTTCTATGTGTTTTTTACGGGCATTTAGCAGTCAAAGTGATAGACGTCTTTTTATATATAGCCTTTTTACAACATCTTAAAATTTGTTTTCTTGCTAAGATAAATAATAAATCACAATATTTATACGACTGAAATATAAAATTGGCACTCACCGCACAAATGTGAATATATTCATACAATATTACTAAAAGTTGCGAAAATACCGAACACATTTTAAAAACGAATACACATGGATAATATGCGAGTAACGGACGGGCAGATGAAGCACATTTACCAAAACGAAAACACGAATAGGTCTGAATAACTCGAAACACGAAATACATGCAAAAAATGGTTGATGCACTTATTGTAATGTTTCCGGTCAATCTTTCGATTTCCTGTCGGTAATTAATTTTTCGGATCAAAGACCTTTCAGTTGTATAAATGTCTCATTGTTGGGACAATCTCTTTGTGGTTCTCAAATTTCTTTCGTTACCTGATTGCCGGACATGTGTTTCATTTTTTTTGTCGTTCTCGCGGTGCTTGTGAAGTCGGGTCGTTTATTATTTTCTTTTCTTTTTCCCGATTTAGGGTGTACCATGTTTAAGAGAAATGCAGACCGGTTTGCACTGTACTCGCTAAACGACCATTCGCCTAAATTGTTCTGCTACATCTTTGAGTTATATTTTTAGTTTATCGTTGCGACCATTTAATGACGGAAAATTTAGTCCGCTACAACTCACAAATGTTAGATGTAAGCACGTCTGTGATCCAACCAATTTGAAAAAATTTCCGACTAAATCACTGCAAAATGTAATAAGAATATACTGCACATAAGGGGAGTTTTAAAATGTGCACAACATATTCTTAGTAATTCACTTTCACAAACAAATATATAAATACGCAAAACATTTAATATCTGCGTATAAATAGGCAAAGTGTTTTTTCGTTTATTAACCGATTTTCTTTTCCATTATTTGTTTGGTAACTATTAAAAAGCAGCTTTCTTTCTTATTTTAATATAAAATTTATACAAAAAAAAATAAAAAACGAACTGCTTGTTACGATATTTTTGATTCGTTTATGTTTTTTTTTTTCTTACTGCATGCGTAGCGCATGATTTCCGTGCCGTCATTAAGCGATCGCCCGCTGATCAGCTGAGAATCAAAGACCGACACCTTTTTTTGCCTATTCGTTCCTCGCCGTTTTCAGGTATCTGAAATTACCCGCTCGCCTGTTTGGCCTACCGCATGTTTTATTGCTTAACGTATTCTAGGAGAATTTTGTAATTTCCGTGCAACTTTTTCAATTTTTTTTTTTGTAGGAACCTAATTTAAATTTTAGCCAATATTTTAGAAAAAAAAAAATCAGCTAAATCGGTCGAGCCGTTCTTGAGTTACACTTTTTTGTGAATTGTGCAATTTCGGTGCAATTTTTTTAATCTCTTTTTTTTGCAAATCTCCTAAGAACTACGAATACAACAAAAAAAAAAAATTATTCAAATCGGTTCAGCCGTTTTGGAGGAGAAGCGAAACCCAAGGCAACTCATTTTTATATATAAGATATTGTATTGTATATAATAATAATCACGGAGAAATTAATTTAAATAAGTAAATAAATAAATGCATAATTGCAATTACCAAATTAAATGAATGATGAATGACTGTGGAAAACTTTGAAATATTTTTAAAATCACTTTAAAAAGTTTAAATACGCTGAAAATGTTTACTTCAATGTTTACAGAACGAAGACACAAATTCAAATGATCGAGGAATTTGAATTTTCTATAACTAACCACCCTCAAATTTCTAGCTTGTCCCGTTAAAAAACAGGTTTCTTCGATGCATATCCTACAGAAGTCGCTTCCGCAAATTTCGTAGAAAATCGGCATTGTAGCGGTACATTTACGACGATTAGTCTTACAATGTGACCGGACAGAAAAGATACTTCCGAAATGGTTATTTATGACCCTTCAAGGTTTGCGGTATAATATTCGTTCTTTTGTATCGGTGACAATCGTTAACCGCTTTGTGCAAAAGATGATGTCGGCAAGGGACAATGAAGAAAAAAGGATCTGGTCTTTTAGAGGACAGTTTTTTTGTTCACTTTGTTAATTGTTCAGCGATAGTCAGACCCATCTTCGTTATTTTTTACGATGACACTGATGCGACCGAGAATATATTCTTCTTTCTTACACATATACATCTACATACTCTCTCACTCACTTTTCATATTAGGAGACTTTAAAGCTTTTCCAGTGAACTTTCCTAAAATTTTCTTTCACACAAACCTTCTTCTGGCAATAACGAATACAATAAAAAAAAAATTAACCAATTCGGTGCAGTCGTTCGCAAGTTATGGGCGTACATACTAATCGACGATTCATTTTTATATATATATGTATATAGATATATATATAAACTCGGCCATTTTGGCCTCGCAAGAGGCTGTGCCCCTTGATCCCTCGTGCTTACATTTCTGTCTCTTTCTCTTCTATACTTTATATAAAATCATCAAAATTTACAACGTGATTCTAAATCGGTTCATATGAATATAATAATATAATCACTGAAATCCTATAAAATATAACAAACGTTACATAAAATTGGGACATTTTTTCTAATGTGGGGTAGCCTAAGAATTACGTTGTAATTAATATGTATATTATATATATCCGTTTGTCCGACGAATTTGCACTCGTTAGATGTTCTTGGGCGCACACGCACGCACCCGAAATAATTATTTTAGACGAGTGTACATTTACGACTAAGTGGTACTTCATTTACTGTTGAAAGACTTGCCAAGAGGGGTAAAAAATTCCAAAATTTTTGAGAAAATATTTCAAGTACACCTACTTGCACCTTCAAGACGACTGTACTTGTACGAATCCGTTTGTATATAATTGATATGTTTTATAAACTTAGACGCATCCAACATTGTTGCCAAACTTATTGGTGCGAATTCAAATAATCCATCATAGTATGTACATATATATATATATATATAAATATATAACAATATACAAAATAGATTTATTACGAGTGACAATGTATTCGACGGATAAATATCAACAGAAGTCTGAAAACTGAAAAGAAAGAATTAGGCTTCCACAGCAGCTGGGATGATCAGGAGGATAAGAAAAGATAAATAATGTATATTATACTCGATCAATAAAGGGTGTTAAAGGGGCGAAGGGGACTAAGTTTAGTTTCGGGCTGTAGATTTAAATTATCGGTTAATTTTTATATGGTTCTGAATATCTGATAAGTTCATACATAAGTTCAGGGGTTGAGCCATCTTCTTCCGGGCGGGTGTTCGGATTTCTGGACTGCCCCTAGCCTAAAGCGTAAGAGTTTTGGTGAAATTTGTTTCCCCTGGCGGGAAATTGGGTTATAATTTAATTAAATACAAGTAAACTTAAAAAATAAGTTACTTTATAGCTCCTGAAAAGAAAGTGGGATTATGGGTTCTTTTCCGGGGGACAGGATGTTTGGATTGTCAGTCTGAAACAGTCTAAGGGATGGGATTGGGTGTACCTTGGATCCCTTGACAGGAAATTAGGTTATAATTTAATTATGTACAAGTAAACTTAAAAAATATATAGGTTACGTTATAGATCTAGAACAGGAATTGGCTGTTGGGAGCCTTTTTCTGGGGGAGAGAGTGTTCAAATTACCGAATTGTAATAGTCTAAGGGTTGGAGGTTGTATTAGATCCTGTTCGGATTACCGGGACTACGGGGAAACGGAACGGAGGAACTTCGAAAAAATTTGTAGGAAATTTGGCAGGGGGCGACTTGGGTGAATTTTAAACTCCGGAACTAGAAATAGGGTTACATTTTTCCACCCCTGATAAAAAATACTTGGGTTAGTTTTTCGCCTGCGGACACGGTGTCGGGGTTCGGATTAACGAGAGTCGCCAGTCTCTATGTTTATTTACTACTGTATTAACCCCCTCCCCCTCGAGCAAAACAGACCGCCACTAACGCTTATTTTATAAAAATTTCATTTCGGAGAAATGTAGTTAGAGAAAGAAATAATAACGTTCTTCTATACGACCGGACCGATGTATTTACTAACGCCTAGATAAATTCGGGTAAAAAAGAATATGCCGAAAATGATTTAGCACTTTAGAAACAGCGTTATTTGGAGCACGGCAGTATGTGAAGAAAACTGCAACTTTCGAAGATAAACGTGTAATAAAATCATTATTGCGAACCGATTTTTTTTTTTTTTAGTTAGATAAAAATATAGTATAAACACCCTGAGAGCCGGAATGATATAGGGAATAAGAAAATATAAAGTGTGTGAACAGTAAGGAGCAGGTATTCCAAGTAATAGCAAATAGAAATTGGGAGTAAAAAGTTTTCGATATACAGGAGAAAAATGCACGGATGGAACCGCAGGAGGCTTCATCACTACATGAAGAAGATAATTTGGGGAATGTATTTAGCGAAGATGAAAACAAAAGGAAGGCAACTGAGAATAAATGAACGAATAATAATGGTACAGCAACGGAATGTCGTAGAACACGAATGAAATGGATGATTAGGTTGAGCAGACATGCAAATCGGAAGAAATTATTAGAAAAATTCTTCCGCTAAAGGAAAAATTGCCCGGATCGTTGAAATAAATTTTTGAAAAGTCCTCAAATCGATTATTGGAACGAATCGAATTAATTAGTTGAGGAATTACCATGGTTACAAATGGTAGCAGTATTAGAAGAATCAATCAATCAATCATTGGAACTAACAGTTTGTTTCCTCCATTCCATTCCGTTTTCAGCCATCCTTTTTAGCTCCGAGCTTGTTTCGTATCCCGTATCTTTCGTAATCTGTTTTATGTAGTGATTTCTCGGTCTTCCTCTTTCTCTCTTCTCGGTTTTTACTTCTGTAATCAATTTTAGTTTATCATCCCGTCACAGTATGTCATCTTTTTATGATGTTTATTAATTCTCGTTTTTCCCTAATCATGTTTGTGACTTTTTCATTGCTCCTCTTGCCGATCCATTTTATCTTTAGCTTTTTTGCTCCACAGCCATGCCGCCATCAACCTCCGTTTATCAGCTTCACTATCATCCAAGATTCGCATCTATACAGTAGCGTATTACTCGCTTCCTTAGTTCTATGTCGATATTTTTACTGATAAGTAATGCGTATTTTTTCAAAAATGCACATTTCGGACTATTCTGCATTTAATTTCCCATTTTCTGTTACTGCCTAGCTATTTATTTGGCCCGTTCGATTATTTTATTATTTAATAATAAATGTTTCTTTTTCGGCATTTTTGTCCTTTCGTATATTACTACATATTTTAGTTTTTGTTTCGTTTATTTTCACGTTTTACTCTTCTGGGTGTACCTGCGCTTCAGTCAGTGCTTCTTGAAGTTCCTCTTTAGCTTTAACTAGAATGACAATGTCATCCGCGAATCTTATTGTAGGTGTTATACTCGAACGAAAATTTGCTTATTTCGCACATTGTTCTTCTGTATTAAAATACTATACATATACAAAAATTGAAAAGCGCTGTCATATAACACAGCCTTGCCTTCACTTATTTTTATTTCCTCTCCGCTTTCTCCTGCAATAAATTCAGCTGTTTTTGGTTTTTGTAAACTGTTTCGATTGTTTGCATTTCTGTTTCCGGTATATCAGTATTTCGTAGAATTTCGAAGATTTTGTTCCCTTCACTCGGTCAAAGACCTTTTCTAAGTTTAGAAAAGCTATCAGCAGTATACCTCCGATTCTAACCGTTTCTCTAATACTTGCCTCAGCGCTAGTATATTGCTTTTCTGGTCCTTTTGTTTTTTTGAAATCCATATTGATCGAAATCAAGATTCTTGTTAATTTTTTCTTCTATTCTTTTTATTTTACTATACGCGTCAGTAATTTTGAGGCATGTGACAGTAAATTGTTCGGTAGTTTTTCTTATAATGAACTTTAGTAGATAGAGGAAAAGCTAACCCTAAAACGGTTACATTCAGTTATCTTTTTGATAGCTGCTTATGTGTTACACTATAGTTATATATAATATTCGTATAAAAATATCTCTGTTAAAATACACCTTCAACAAAGACAAGGTGTGGTATATTTGATGACCGACCGGGGAAAAAATACTATGAGAGAAAATTGTAGAATTACGCAAATTGTTACAGACTGATTTAATTCGTACCGGGCGGTATGGGCGCAAAAATTTATTTTAGTTGCAATTGATGCATCAACAGATCCACTAAAGAGAAAAATAATAGTACACGCTAATTGCTAATATTTTGAAAAAAAATGTTTTCCCGAAACAAAATGTTAATCCTGTGGAAAATTTGCAAAACCGATCGGGGTGTAAAATTTCATGATCTTCAAGTTTAGATTGTTCTAAACCGATACTGTGTTTACCGCTACTGCGTAGTGTTGTAGAACAGTTTAATCAGAGAACTGGTGCTGCAAAAATTTGCAACCAGTTGAAATAAACGACGGTTACAAGTATTTCCCGAATTGACATTAAAATTTAATGATACACCGAATAATAAAATTTTTACGCCAATTGTAAATAGAAACATTTAAACGTATGTTACGAAGAACCTTTGCAAAAGCGTGTGTAAGGGTGCTACTGAGTGCTCGTCTAAGCGAGACTTAAACTGGACGATGCGGCATGTATTAGCGAAATCAAAACATTGTTAGTGTACACGCCAGACTGGGGACTGGACTGAGGTGAATTATTTTAAAGACGGCGAATGGCACTTTTCCTGTGAAGGCACGTTAAAGGACGGGGTCGGTAAACTACTAATTTTCGTAAGTTTTTACTCGGAGGAATTACGAAAACATCTCACCCCTAGATATATATTTGAATGAAAGTGTTATTCGAAGGAACGGAAACATCGGTCAAGTGGCTAGGTTTTCTAGTTCTTCCAAAAGCTTTCGGTTGATAATAGCACTCGGGTAAATACTCGGACAACAGCATGCCTCTTCTCATAAGAGCGGAAAGTATTTGCTGGAAGGTGGAATTTCGGAGGGTTTTTAGATCCTAACGGAAATTACAATTTTAAAACGGTTACTAAACGTTAGCCTAGTTGAACTTTCCAAAGCCATATTCGTGCGAAAAAAACAGTTCAAGCGACACACTCAAGCTGCTGGACGTGCATGAAAAGGGACTAATAATTAAGAGAAGCGGCCGATACGAAACAGTACAGTGCGCAATATAATTACGGAAATTCAGGAAGAGAACAAAGGAAAAATAGAAATATTAGTGATAGCGTATCAAAACTGTTCCTGGTCAGGTAAAAAACTCACAAACTAGCACGCGTCTACAAGTAAAGCATATAACTGCAGTGCTCAGTGATATCGATGACAATAATATAAATCCCCCTTAATGCTATACTATTAGTGCATTACCTGACGATAATTCAAAACAGTTTATATTGCAGAAAAATCAAGGAAATAACCGTGAGCTGTAAATATTTCACATAGCGGATTGTAATAAAACTGTTGCTGTCGTCATGTCGATGTTTAGTTGACATATCTCCGCCGGCTCTAAATGCTATAATCGAATTTCGTTGTAAGTGTTTAAACGACGGTAGTAATTTAAAAAAGAAAACCAATTTTACGAAGAAATTCGATGAAAAGATTAATAAAGAAAAACCGAAACGCTTGGAATTATTTCGGAAGACAATGAATGAAGAACATTTAATGTACCTTAATTAAGGCAAGTAAGACTGTAAAAAATTATCAAGAGTATGCTCGTAAAAACAATAAACCGTGTAATAGATATTTAACGCAATGCAGTGTAAATAATTGTATCCAGAAACAAATAGAAGCGTTACAAGCAACTTGTACAAATATTAGAAAAAAAGTGCAAAATCTGATATACCTGTTTTAGAGTTACTCCATCAATGTTTGGTGAAATGGCAATGATAAATAATTTTTTTTTTTTTTTTTAGCAATTGGTAATTTAGGTGTTAAGCAGATAAATGGATATATGTTTACGAATAAATACAAATTTCTGGCACATACGTGCATCATGAAAATTTCAAAAATAAATGTATTAAAAAAATGGAAAACGAAAAAATTATTTATATTTTTTTTATACATTGCACATTTTCTGCTCACCTTATCGCCTGTTACAACCGACGTTGAGGTGATCACAATTTGCATTCACAACATCCAGGCGTGCATATTTTTCCAAAATGCATACGCATTCATTTCGTGCCATTTTTTGTCCGAGCAAATTGATCATTTTCATTCGAGACTCAATTATACTTCTCATAGTGTGTCGTTTTTTTTTTTTTTTTTTTTTTTTGTATTTTTTCTGAGAAGCAGGCACTTGGGCAATATACACGTGTATTTAGTAGTATAGAATTATTTAACATACTGTTTGTTAAATATAAAAAAAACATACAATTCGCACAAATACATAAACGAATTTAAATTTATGAACGATATATTACTATTTAGGAACGTACAGAACTACACAAAATCAATTTTTATCTGATGATGGGCTATGCCCGAAAACGTTCTCAAGTAGTATATATCGTCGTTTATACGTTTAAATTCGTTACATTACTATGTTTGTTTTTTTGTTTTATTTTTATATTTAGTAGTATTTACTTTATCGGATTCGGGTGTGAACATCGAATTTCATCTTCCGAACTGCCCGATTTCTGCTAACGGAGATACTAGCATTCATATATCAGAAAAGTCAGGTAAATTTTGAAAAAATTCCATGTTGTTTGTGGTGTGCGCACCGCTTCATTTTCAATTTATAAAGTCGTTCATAAACTGCAACAGGAAAAAATTGATTATACAAAATAATAATAATAATAATAATAATAATAATAATAATAATCGATAAAAGTTGTTGTAAAGCGGCGAAACGAGAATTAAGTAAAATTAATTTCGTAAACTAACATTTACAAATTGCGTTCCGGATCAATTCTGCCTGAGTATTGCGAGAAGAACAGGTTTGTTATTTCGATTTTCTCCGGTATTTTTTTGCGCTAACCTATTAATGTACACAGCTAGTCACACTGGCGCACATGTAACGAACAAATTTGTGCAAACGCCAATCCGACTTGTTCAATTTATGGGAAAATGTACTGATCAGTTGCGACCGCCAAAATCATTCACATTCAGCACTGCGGAAACTTTAAAACATTTCGAATGACAAGGATGTTGCACCCAGTTATCCACCCTCTTGCAAGTATTCTACTCAAAATAAAATTGAAGCGATTATACGAACTTGTCAGAAAAAAAGAAAAACGACCATTCGTTAATTCGCATTTCCGTGATTATAATACGGACGTACAGGACATCTTTCAGCAACTAACAAACAAATGTAAATCTCTGTGTTCATGTAATTTGCGTTATTTAGTCTCTGCTATAAATTTTTGTCTTATTCGCAATTTTCACCGGAGCCATTCCACTTTTATAATTTCTACTAGTGAATCTGCGACTACATGGAACGTGTAAATCTTATTAGAAATTTCAGCGCATGTCGACATTTAATGGTGAATTTCGCAACATTCACTAAATTCTGCTATTCACGCTGCCGCATATCACACATATGTGTGAATATAGATATATATTATTTTTTGCAACCTAGGACGATGTAAGGCACTGATTAAAAATGTAACTGCACTCGTATTCGCCAAGTTAAACTTTCCAGTGTGAACTAGTTTCACTCTATTATTTGTTGCTTAATAGACTTGTTCTTTTCGAAATTATTGCAAGATAAAAATGTATTGTTTTGTGAATTCTGTTTGCAGTTTTATCCATTATTCAAATTAATTACTTAAACTATTACTAAAAATATATACTTCGAAATCGGTGAATTTTTCCAAAAACCATGTAAATTAAATATATATATATATATATAAGTATTTATAAACGAAGCATAGTACTCTAAAATTCATTATACCGGAAGAAGGGGAAAAGAAAAATACCGTTATCCATTAAACTTATTTTTTAACATTCAAAACTCGAAGACTAATGAGCGAACAGTTTGTTTGCATTACAAACCTGTAGATGATGTAAAATTTTATTTTATACTTGTATATATGTTTGTTTTTTTTAAATTTTTAAACTATTCTTTTTAATAAAAAGAGTAAAATTTAAAGTATAAATAGTAAATTTATTCAGTAGATAAAATTTTATTATACACCGAATTTTAGTGTGCTTTTGCGATGGCCTACCCCTCGAAGTGGATATTAGTAGGCGTCGTAGCTCAGTGCTCATCTTGCTAAATGTAAGCTAAGTGTTCTCCCATTTTGCGAGCATGTGCTCGTAGAAGAAAGATGGAATTAATTGAAGGAATATTTCAAGGGAAAAAGACGTGATCAGAAACACTGACGTGTGGTATTTTTGTATCATGAAGAATATGTGATTATCGTATAATGCGGCGGTTCGGCTGTGCTGTTATGTAATATGTATTTTTAAAGGTTAAATATTTGGCTTCCGATGGTGCTTTGAAGGGAACAGGAATGACGGCAGTTTTCTTGCATTCCGTGATGATAAAGTTAAATTTTTGTTTGTAGCCTTCAAGGTAAGTTCTAGTTCGAGCGTTTCTTACATGTTTTCGGGCGATGATGCGACAAATGTTCCGATCCTAAAATTGTCGCTTCGTCGTTTACCTCCTTAGTTATTACTGATGTCTTTCTATTGATTGATTAGTAGAGGCTTGATTTAAAATTTTATACAGTTATCGCGAATACGATCTGAAAGATTTAAAAGTGATTCGCCGTTCTGTGGCATTACAGTTGAATAAGAATCAGTTGGGTATATTGAAGCAGCTGGTGTGTTCCGTACACAACTGACTTCTCTAGCTTCTCATGTGCGGCCAAATTCATTATCATTACGGATTACTCGTAGAATCGCAATTGCAGTTAATGACTTAGTATCATCGTTGACTACTGATGAAATATATCACTCGATTTTGTCGGTGATACATTCGACAAATATATTTTACCGGCGGGATTTTTGATTTTTCGTGTCCTTATTGCCGCCTTATCGAAATTTATTGCATCCTCTTCGGCAACAAACAAATTTGCCATTTAAACTGTGTAACGAATATCGTTTTTTTTCTCTTAGCCGCTGTCACTTCTGATTAATTGCCGTACGGGTGCGCCCAGTTGAGTTTCGGCTCCACACTGATGTTGCTTTCATTTTACCGACTTATTTTATTTTTCCCTTTTTGCTCGCCTAGATACGCATGATGATGATGATAATAATACAAACTTGGAGATTACTTATAAAAGAAGTTTATGCGACACTACTGGTATTTTGTGATACTAAATCAATTTTAACGAAACTATTCATTACACGTGGCTGTTTTACGATAGACAAAAGCTACTCGACAACAATGACGTTAATTGTATCGCGGAAGCGACATCTCACAGAAATAAACGACAAATTTATCTTAAAATTAACGCAAACTTGTTTCCCGATACTCCCGAGAAGACAAAACGGAAGAGAACATTCGTATATTTAATTCCGTTCACGACGTCTCTTGCCATAAAATCGATAGTCCGGTATCATCTTATCGGCTGTAATAAGTCGACAGGGAGCGTGCCGCATCAAATCAGCGCTCGTCCATTTCTAGTCTATTACCTGACCACTCAACTACCGCTTTTTTAGTTTTTTTTTTTTTTTTTTTTTTTTTTATCATTGATTAGAAAAAAGGTAATTGGCGCCATCTTCAAATTAAAAGGTATTATTGAACTTCGCCTTTATCTCGCTATCGAGTTTCCCTTTCAGACTCTCCTTACCGTCCGCTATATCCTCCCAATGATATCCAAGAGAATGTAATTCTAACTATATCCTTTTCGAATGTTCTGTCATCTGAACGTTTTCTTCTCTGCTCCTAACTTCTGACATTTATTATTCCTTCTCCCTATAGTGCTGCATCTGTTCTCTCCTTTCTTTCGCTATCTGTTATCACTCCCCTTGATTCCCCCGCATACCTATCTAAATAAGTAACTCAACGTCGAACATGTGCCGATGCTCTTTGTTAACGTCCCCCCCCCCACAAAAAAAAAAAAAAAAAAATCCGACTGCTTTATTTTAGGAAGAATTTTCATAGGAGAAGAATAATTGAACGCTACGAATTCTCAGGCAGTCGCTTAACATCCAATCCATAGTTATCTTATTTGATTAAGCTGTGACTCTTAGCGTAGCCGGAAGGAAAACTGTTTTTTAGCGTTTCTTCGAGTCGCCATTAAGAGGAAGCTATTGAGCGAACCAGACTGTAGCAAGATAAACAAAGCAATCGATTCCGCAGTAGTCAAAGTTTATAAATCTGAGACGGGAACTGTATTCGTAACTTGGAAATGCGGCGAATCGTGCCTGCTTCATTTATAAATTCTGAATTATTACTTTTACCTGTTTATTTTTCAAACGAACATTTACACCTCTTTTTCAGCAGTACACGTCGAATTATACATCAGTCAATGTTCTCGTAATTATTAGGGAGTGTATATTTAATTGTAATCACATCTGTCTTATGTATATCATCGCGCGTGTGCTTCGTTCGGACATAGTCATTCCGCGTCCGATCTCGTACATCGGAAGAGTATTATGAAAATCTGATGGACAATTCAGGAACAAAATTTATCCTGGGTATAAATGTACGGCTCGCTACTTTATTGCTGCGAGACTAGGCTGACACATTCGTAAGTAGGCTGATGTATGATTTTGCGAGTGCCGCGTCCGATCACGGAAGAATTTCGTAATTTCCGACGAATATGAATGTTCCTAGTTCTTCGAATTGACGTTTCTTGTTTTAACATCGGCGTATGGTCAGTTCGGTCGTCGATGAAACTGTCTTCCGTGCAACATGTCGCTTAAATATGTCCGGTCAGAAGCGTGTTATGTTCAAAATGTTTTTCCCTTTCGCCGTACTAACGGTTCTATATGGAATTTGCTCGTTTAATCAAAAAATTACGGTTTCGTGATTTAGTTTGCATCATTTTCAGTAATCCCCATTGTTCGATTATCTGCTAGTTATATTTCACAGAATTTTTTCTTTTTACTTTTCTCCAATAAATACGCGTCGCCTTGAGAATCGAAATTTTCCGGCTCTATCAGATTTCCGGGTATTGTTGCGAGATACGAGCCATTTCAAATTGCTCTCTTGTGGCGTTCGCGACGGATGCAGCAATTCCCCAGTGAGAATTGAAGAAATTTTAAGTAAGTCAAAAATCTAACGTTCTGCCAACAACAAAAAAAGGTTTGTCATCTAACTCGACCCTCTGGCTTTTGTAAACGGCAGATTTCATCAAAGAAAATAATTCACATCGGCGCCCGTGCAAATTTTTAACCGCGTTTTAAAACATTTTTTAAATTTACTCGGCGCGTACTTTCCTTAAATTTATTTTCCAGCCGAAAGCGACCTTGCTGCTCTCGTTCCTGATTCAAAAATAGTGCGGCAACGTACAATTCAAATTTCTTCTCTTTATCCGTATCGCGCCGTCGGTTTTTTCAAATTTAATCATTTTGGAATTTACTATTTCGTTTCGTTTTTCTTTTCGCTACCAACGTTTACCTGGGTTCCAAATAAACAACCGATTCATCAATGTACTCAAAAGATCTCTTGTCTTTTGCTTTCATTTAACACCCTTACGTATTTAATTCCAGTACTAACAGTTTCATTACATTCTTCTTTCATTAGTGTTCTGAAACACTAAAGAAAGATATTTAGAACATGAGTAAATCTGGATGATTTGCTTACACTTTCCGATTAAATAATACTTTTTGTTAGGATGATCCTTTGCCGAATCGTTTCGCAATTTGTCAACTACTATATGTTCTCGCCGTCTGGCAGCATTTTATGATATATAGTATCGTATTTATTTTTGCTATATAATAAAATGTAAATCACGTAGTGCTAAGCAGCCTAAAAAAAAACATACTCTACAATGTATAGCTCGCATGTATTTATTTCCCGGGGAATTTCGATTTTTTCTTAACTATATATGCAAACATAAAATAATCGAATCGTCAACCGGTTTTTGTTAAAAATTACATAGAAATCAAGTTATTTCAAACTAGCACTCGTTGGTAAAAAATTATGAATGTTTAAAACATAGCATCACGTTTATTTATTCATGGTTGAAATTAAAATTTTTTCGAAAATTGCAAATAAAATACGTACAAATCGCGGTTAAATAAGTAAAATAAAGTGAATAATAAAATTTTTGAAAATGCGGTGAGAGCGAAAATGCGAGAGTGTATGTGGGATCCTATTATCGGTCGGGGATAAATATGTTAGCATGTGGTTCGGCCAAGTGAAAGGCCAACCCCTCATTGATAGAAATAACTGTGACTGATTAAAGAGAGACAAATAAAAAGAATTACGGCATTTCGATACTGCAGTCGGTCAAGTCGGTCGCTGTTTTACTCTTTTCTCTGAAATTATCATCTTTTGGTTTCTCTCGATCGATCGTGACAGAAATATCAATAAAAGTTAAGTCAATCAATCAGTGTATTACAATTGTCTCAATTGATCCGCTCGAAAATTCGGTTGTCGAGAACATGACGTCCCGAACATGAAACGGAACTTCAGCAGAAGTAAAATCTGGGCGCAAATATTTAAAGGATCCTACGTACTACCGGTTGCAATCTCGGTCGCCCGAAGGATATTAGAACGTTAACCCAATGGACTACGGAACACCGCCCGACCACAGCAAAACGTACAGTTTTCTGTTTTTTTATTTTTATATATATATATATATGGGGGAATTTATTAATTTTCCGAAAGATTGTGCGGTATAGAGGCAAGTGTATAACATACGAGGGTTGTCCTAAATGATTTGCACTGTTGACCATAGTTCAAAACGTATTTATTTTACGAATAAAATTTTATTACGGACCTTCAATATAATCCCCCTGCTACGAAATGCACGCTCGCCAGCGGTCCGGAAGAGCCGAAATGCCCGTCAGGGCTCCGTTGGAGTTGATCTTCCGAATCCGTCGGCTCACATTTGCGCTGAGGGCCCTCAGGTTGGCAAAACGGGTTCTCCCCATCGGTTCTTTTAGCTTGGGAAATAGGTCGAAGTCTGGCGGACTGAGATCCGGTCTATACGGCGGATGCGGAAGCGTTTTCCAGCCGTACTTGTCCAAGATCGTAGAAACTGCGTTCGCAATATGCGGCCTGGCGTTGTCACGGAGGATCGCAATTCCGCTGTCGAACATTCAAGGACGAGTTTACATATTTGTGGCCGCAAATTTTTTTGACATATATATGTCTTTAGGCTGGGGGTCAACCTAAAATCGTTTAACGCAACGCAAAACGCAACGCAAAACGCAACGTTCTCTTTCTAATTTCGTAAAACATTTTAACATTCCGCAGATAATTTCGTAAAACTTTTTTCTTGCTGTCTGAAGGTTTTGCGCGACAATTCTCGAAATTTAGAATTAAAAACCCAGCACTTGGAATGGTATGTGGCGATTTAATTTTTGCTAGCTAATTCGATACGTAATTTTCACGTAATTGCCTGTTCACTCGATTTAATTTATATGTGAATTATATTCAACTTCGTGACTCGTAAAAAATAAAAAATAATAGTAGAAAACCAAAATCAATGGCCGATTCGATGCAGGAATCACGTGAACGCAAGAGGGACGAGGAATCTCAGAACAGCCATGAATTCCTTCAGTTCATGAAGGAAACACCTTTCGGTTCCAATACTACCGAAAATGAGAAGTTTGAAGCGTTTCTTTCGATTCATCGATTTGAATAAACCGGCTTCGAAGAGTGGTGCCGAACGAAGCCGTGAGTGGTGACAACGGCAAATGAATAAAAAACAAAAAGTTTGCAATGTAGAACCAAAATCAATGGCCGATTCGCCGCAGGAATCACATAAACGCAAGATCGTTCGCCTTCAAATTGGTAAACCGTATATGATCAGAGCGAATATTGACGTGCTAGATGGTCTCGTCAACGGCGCAATCGGCACTTTACGCTACATCGAACGCAACATCGAAACAAGCGTGATAAAACGATTCTGGCTGTCTTTTGACCATTCAAAAATCGGCCGCTTACTGCGCTCAAAAGCGCAGGGACACATACTTGCAAATCCGAACATCGATCATTCGTGGATACCGATAACTCAACGTACATGCATCGTGCAAACAATTGCTTGTAAAAGTCCCCCTTGTTGAAGCCTGTGCAATTACTATACACAAATCACAAGGCGCTACAATTGATAATTTACAAGTACAGTAAGTGTCCTGGACAGCAGCTCGTTTATGTAGCCCTTTCTCGCGTCTCTTTGCTGGACTATTCTTAACGAATCACGATGGTGCGATTACACATTTTATCACCATCGCGGAGAGTTGAATCGATATCCTTAAAGGAACGAGTTTACTCGTCTCGAACGGCATCATTTACAAACGGTAGGCGATCAGTGCCGGAATTTTCTGAATCGTTTTACGCAGACGGATTCCACGTCGCTCTCGTTGTGTACATTCAACACTCAATCGCTAAACGCACACTTGCTCGATTTAACCAGCGATTAATCCGCGATGTAAATTTCTTGCCTTGTCTGAAACGTGGATTAAAAACGATTGTTCTATTGAAATGCTAGGATTTCGCACTCAATTTAAAAGGAATGCGATTCGTTCTGGTGATGTCGCCATTTGCGAAAACTTATTCCAACGCATTGCAGTCTAACAATATCAAAAACGATTTGCGGAAGTTTGATCAAAATAATATGAGCGTGGATCAACTCGCGACATGTCATGACGGTGTTGGCGACTTTTGCTCGGTCAAGACAACAATCAATGCTAAAAGAACTATACTCGCATCAGTTTATATCTCACCGAATACTTCGTTTGAGAAAATTCAATAATTCATCGTCTTAAAACTTATGGCGTACAGTCCTAAATTAAAGGTACCTGAAAAACATAATTATCACGATATAGCGATGCTCGTTAGTGGAGACTTTAATTTGGAATTAAGAGGACCGCACGGACCGGAATTTATTGGATTTATGCGCATTTAGTTAGGCTTACAACTAAACAACGATCTCGCCATATCTACCTCACGAAACAGAAAAATAATTGATGCTGTATTCTCTCGTCACATCGATCATCTCGAAACACGTGAATATATAGAGCATACTACAATAGCCATCGTCTATTATTTTCTATAACTTGCAATTCTGTTAATTCGAATGTTGTAAATGATGATAGATAATACAAAATAAAAATAAAATTTAAAAATTAACGGTACGTTTTGAGATTTATTCTTTTTTACTTACAAAAACAATTCTAGACGGTAGCTATTTTTTTGAATATATTAAATCTCAAAGACATATATATATGTACTGATACTTCTGCGAGTAACGCGGAAATTTGAAGGTTTTTTTATCAGAAATTGCCGGTAATAACCTCCGGTCATACTGGTACCATTTGGAACCCGATTGGTTGCAATGATTCCCGTATCATCATACGCAAAGTTCATCATCATCTTGACTTTTGACTGTTGGCGGCGCACTTTTTGTGGCCTCGGCAAGTTTTCTCCTTTCCATACGTTGCTTTGAAAGATTAATTCCGGTTCAAAGTCACATATTCAAGTCCCATCAATAGCTATGATCTTATTTAGGGCAGTTTCACCCGATTCTTTGAAGCGTGCAAACAGCTCTTTCGGGATTCGTAAGCGAGTTTTTTTTATTTTGGTCCGCCGATAGGAAGTGGGGTACGCAGCGCGCGACAACCTTATTTTCTTGCAGTACGTTCGTTAGAATGCGATGGGCACTTAATTTAAGTATTCCGGATTCACTCTCTATCTCTTTTTCCGTTATTCTTCGGTCTTCATCCAACAACGTGGCGGTTATCGCAGCGTTAGTATTGTCTGAAGTGACTATAGACGGTCTCCCCGACTTGGGACCATTTTCGCCACTAACACGACCTTCACAAAATCTTGCCGACCATCTCTGTGTATCGTAGAACGATCCATTACAACATCACCATGAACTTCCACCAACGTACGATGGATTTCTGGCACACATTTACCGCGTAAAGTTTTGATTTTTATGTATGCGTGTTGCTCTAAAACACCAACATTAGCCGACGCATTTACCAAGAGAACAGCTATCGCTATTTTTATCAAGAATAATAATATAATTTTATGTTCGCGTTATTCGCGAGACCGCGATGGCGTCCCTGAGGGGTAACCAAATAAGTCACGTTTCAACAGCTAGGTTATTGTAAAGTAAACGGAGTTTTAATTTGAGGTAATCGCTTATCATAAATTAGAAATATGTTCGTAAGAAAATGTTCGTTCTTTCTAATATGCCAGTCAGGAAGATTCCTAATTACCAAATTAGAGGACATGAATTAAAAACTTGTGTTATTTTTCTTTCGCCAACATATATAAAATACATGTAAGTAGAACTAGCAAATTGGACCTCTTCCGTTCTTATATCACATGCACTATCGTCTTAAGTATCTCACTAACCATGTACACTACTACAGGTAAGCTGTCAGTTCCAGCCACCGTTAACCTGATCGCCACAGATGTACACCCGTCCATCATATGACATCGATAGTTTACCGGATTATTATATGATGACATAATCTTTAATTGTTAGTCATCGATCGAATTATTATTAACGTTTTGTTTATTTTATTTTTAAACTATTTTTCGGTAAGTAGAGAAATAAATATTAGAGCGATAGTAGCAGAGATTGAAGAGTACTGTGGAGAGATTGAACGAAATCCTGTTGACTGTCGGAAACGTTTAAATTACGTCAGTTAGAGTTGAAACTTTTTAAATTTATCGAGGTTTGTTTGATTGTTGCATTTATATTTTACTTTTTTTTTTTAAATACCACTTGAACGAATTGTTAAACATTGGCCAGTGAATAAAATAAAACGGGCGAATGGCGAAAAGGAAAGATTAAAACAACTCAAATGAAAACGATGAAATTTCGACACTTGGAATCTAAATTGCAAAAAAATCTGCTAAAATTCATTTTTCCGTACACTTTTTTTTTTTTTTTTATAATTTTATTTTTTGATATAAGGAAACTCGATAATTGTATTAGGACGATTGAATGGTATACTTAGGCTCCATTTTGGAAAACTGTTGTTATTGTGAAAGCAACATCCTGTACCGTGTTTAACTGTTGTGGCTATTACAAGTACGAAGATGCGCAGTTTGTTTTTATAGATATCTGATTATTCCGCTAGTTCTGATAAATTGTGTTATGGATAAAATTGCATCGGGGGAATTCTCAAGAATGTTGGTGACTGTTTTGTTATTAATTGAAGGGGGCCGGTGAGGTGATAATGCTGGACAGTCACATAGTACATGAGGAGTTGAGGGAGCAACATCTTGGCCACAGAAAGGACAATTCGTAGGAGAGGGGGTTCTTTGCAAAATAAAATTATGCGACATGGCCGTATGGCATGTGCGCAAGCGGCCAAGTGCACAGAAATCTCTGCGGGAAATGCTTTTTTCCGGCCACCATGGTTCGGTTGAGGGTTTAATTAACCTCGAGAAAGTCCGACACGAGGACCAATGGGTTTTCCATAAGGACGTGAGATTATTAAAGATTACGTTCGAGAGATAAGGTGGAGGTGGGCTGTTACTAGGCGAGGGGCAGTATATTTCTGCTCGGGCGGATGTATCGACGCGTTCATTTTCAGGAATCCCTGCATGGCTGGGCGCCCACAGAAAGGATACGGAGCACTGTCTCTTAATAAGTTCGTATAATACCTGCTGGGTTCGAATTGCTACAGGATGTTTGGTGAGGGGATTAGAAATTGTCAATAAAGCTGCGGATGAATCAAATACCAGCAGGGCTTTCTGTGATGTAGGCTCTGTAGAAAGAAAATATTCCAAACAGAAAATACTGCGTATATTTCAGCATCCAGTACCGAGCAATTGTCATTCAGTCGAATGCTTCGAATCACGTCGCAGACTTCAAAGGAACAGGCGGTTGGGGATGAAGTAGCCTCTGGGGTAGCCTTGGCAGCATCCGTGTAGAAAAGGAGGTGGTCGGGATATTTTTGCATTGTTGCTGTTGTCAACTGAACGATATTCGGATGCAGGGGTTTATTATACTTCGTCAGGGAAAAGTTAACATCACAATGTTTAAAGGGGCCCACGGCAGAATCATGATGTTAGGAGCTAGGTTAGGGAAAGAGATTACGCTCACGTTGTGTTGCGATAGGAGAGCCAGGATTTCTGGGAGAGGGTCATTAGGGAACTCTGGGGTGTTGGGGAGGTCATTTGTGTCGATAGGACAGGCACGTTAGTAGATAGGAAATCTATGTTCTGTGATAAGAACCAATCAGGAGCCAGTATTTTGTCACATGACCACACCCCCTTTTACTCAACTAATCAAGAGTCAATACTCAATCAAATGACACACCGTTTTTACATCAAACCATCCAGTAAGAGTTCAACGAAAATGCTTCTCTCATAGCGCTACATACAAATGCTAACGCTGTCAATCAATTGACCGATGCATGTCTTTATTTGTACGTAAATTACCATTATTCGGTAGCGACTGGTTTTGGAGGATTACGCACACAATGATGTATACGAGCGTCCGTACACATATGTAAAATTAGTTATTATCATTATTGATTTTAGTTGTTATTATTGTTATCAGTGGTCGGTCTGCAGGAATCGCGGTAAAATACAGGTTTTCACCATTCCGGTATTTCTAGGAATCGCGAAGATTTTCGTTTGGTCAGTCGCGTAAAACTTTTCTTTGTCCGATACATTATGTAGGGCGGTAAGCCTATCTCACACATCGCAAAACCGAAAATGCTTCTCTCATAGCGCTACACGTAAATGCTAACGCAACCGTTGAAACCGGATCTTAACGTTCTTATAATTTCTATTCCAGTCTATGCCTTATTACGGAACCACACCCTACATGTACACACTAACACAAACATACACTCATACGCAAAGCCCATGACTACTTTATTCAATGCGCAAATGTAACCAACTATTCCTGACGGAATGACATTTTTCTGATGCAATATTTCCATTGCCACAACCGATTTAAACCAAGTAAAAGCGCATGCATCGTTCTCGCACACATATCGATCGTTCGCGATATCGTAATTTTTTTTTTTTAAATTAACCAAAGTATAATATTTAAAGCATAAAACTAACCTAAGCTCCCCATTCACCCGCTTTATACCATTCAAATGTATTTTTTAATTTTTTTTTATTTTTTCCGTGCCTAAGCATTATAAAAATTAGTCTAAGTATATTTCTCATTTTCTACGGCTCCAAAAATTTTTTCTTTATTCTCCGATCGTTAGAAAAGTGCACTGACAGATCACACACTTATATCTATCATATATTATTTTTTCTCACTTACGATTATTTTTCCGTCTGTAAGTATTTATGTATCTTTTCTCCAGTTCTAAAAATAAATCCTTCGATGTCTTCCCCTCAACGAATGCACACCGTCCGATCCTGCGCACACTCTCCTCTCGATAGTTTCCTTATCGTTTCCGTCCGTAAGTATTATAAAATTAGTCAAAATATATTTTTTCAATTTCTACAGTTCCAAAAATTTTTCCTTATTCTCCAATTGTTACAAAAGCGCACTGACTAGTGATGGGCAACTTCGAAATGTTTCATTCGAATTATTCGATTGTTCGATAACTTCAAATGCATTCGATTGTTCCACAGTTGCATTCGAAATGTTATTTCATTCGTATAATTCATTCGTATTCACAACAATCATTCGAATTAAAATCATTGGAATCAAAATCATTCGAATCAAAATCATTCGAATCAAAATCATTCAAATTAAAATCATTCGAATTAAAATCATTCGAATTAAAATCATTCGAATCAAAATCATTCAAATTAAAATCATTCGAATCAAAATCATTCGATTGTTGTTTTTTTTTTGACGATTGTTGATTGTTTCGATTGTAAAAACATTTCGAAATCGCACATCACTAGCACTGACAGATCACACGCTTATATCGACCATAGCGTTAGCCACCGCGAAAGCGAACCATTCGATCCCGTGCACACTCTGCTCCGATAGTTTCCCCTATCGTTCATAATAATTTTTCCAAGCCTAAGTATTATAGAATTAGTCTAAGTATATTTATTATTTTTTCTCACTTACGATTATTTTCCCATCCGTAAGTATTTATGTATGTTTTCCCCGGTTCTAAAAATATATCTATCGATGTCTCGTCCCTCAACGAAAGCACACGCATCATTCTCACGCACGTGTCATTCATTCGCGTTACCACTTTTTTTCAAAATTAGTCCAAGTATATTTTATTATTTTTTTTCATTACGATTATTTTCAGTCCGTAAGTATTTCTGTATGTTTTCCGAGGTTTTAAAAATTAATCCGAACAGACATCCAGACTGTTGTGAAAGCACACTAACCATTCCCGCACAGATTCTACATTATACGTTACTCTATTACGAGTTCTTCAAAAATTGATTCAAATATTTTTTTTCTTTTTTTTTTCAATCCTAAAAATTCATTCTTTCTACCCCCACCCCTCCCAGATAAAATTACCGATCTTTCGTAATCTTTATTTATTTTATCGATCCTAAAAATTAATCAATGGTTCACTCGAAAGCGTACCGTACATCCCCGAACACATATCTTCTATCACGAATTTCCCTATTGATCATGAAAATTTTTCAACATTAGCCACAATAGCATATCACATTGGTCTCGCATACGCACCACATGCAGTTCTATATGTTTAATTTTTTATTAACGATCTTTATTTTTTTTTGTACAGGTATTACTTTTTCCTACACAGTCAAGTCATCATATACACTTAACATTGTCAAAATAATTTTAACCTTTCGAGAAAGAAAAATATCCGATCAATAAAAAGTATTTATCAACATCACAATTATTTTTAATATTAATCGTTTCGCTACAAACATAATTTTTTTATTTAATAAACTCATCAACATCATCAATCGTTTCAAGACATTATTGTTTCAAACATCAATCCCTCTTTTCCGAAAATTGATAACCTCTGCAGGTATATATCTCGTCGTTGCAACAACCTTTACCTGCATGACTCGCGTACCTTCAAGACCACTTGTACATTGCTCGCACGCTATTTACCATTATTCGGTACAAGAATATTTTTCACACTCCCTCACATACATATGCGCATACACTCAAAGTCCTCGACTACTTTGTTCGTATACAAATATATCAGCTTTCTCCGACGGAACAACATTTTTCTGATGTAACATTTCCAATGCCACAATCGATTCAAAGGTAGCTAATGAGATAGACTATCGAACGGAATCATTCAAGCAGTCAGTATTAGTTTTATGTTAAACATGTGTATTTTCTCGAATCTGTGTTCACGCATTATTAAAAAATTTACATCAATGTTAAAGAAAATAATTTCCTACGTTTTTTCTCTTTTTTTTCTCTATCATTTTTTTTTCTGTCTTTTATCTTTTCTTTTTCTCTGTCTTTTTTTTTTTTTTTAGTGAAAAGTTTGAAATACATATTATTCAATCATGAACGCTAATATAGTTAACATAAGCAGCAACTCAAAATCAATTAAGGACGCCAAATTTATTCAGAATTCATTTTCGAGTGATATTGTCTCGCATACAACTTCATCACCTCCAACACCGCAATTAGATTATGGTTATAGAGCAGAAGAATCAAAATCTTTTGTACGTAATAACATTGATCCTGTATTATTATCAGAACAAGCAGATATATCGGAATATTTTGTAGATATCAGCATCCATATAGATTGTGATTATGATTTTCAAGTAACCAAACTAGCAATGATTGATATGTCTGGCGGGAAGTGTTTGCATACACTGTGTAAGCCAAGCAGAGCATGGCATGCATCAAAAATGCCGCATTTACAATGTTCTTCGATGAGTCATTACTTGAAAAACCCTTCATTATTTCCCTGTCGGGAAGAAATATTCATGGCACGCAATATATTCACAATATTGTCCAAAAAAACCGAGAGCTCGCATATATATTTTAACGGTATATGCTAAACTTACACTAATGGAACTTAACGAAAAGTCTGAATTGCTGCATGACTTAGACTATGAAATCGTTAATATGGATCAAGTCTTTCGACTATATAGTATTGAGAATCTACATGAAGAGTATTTTGGTATAAGCAATTTGATAACCTGTAAACATCTTAATGAGAATGTTAGTTTTCATTGTACAGTGAAAAACGTTATGGTGATGAAAGCCTGGTACGATCATGTTATCCATCCGCTGAAGCTTATGATTAATCTCAATATAAATGATTTAAGACAGTTGTTCATTATAGCCACCAAAGAAATGATAATTACATTATTTCCAAGTTGTGTTGGAGACATTTATGCATTTCTACCAGATAGATTAAAACAGGATGTTATGATAAAATCACTTCTACCATGTTACGAGCATGAGCATGATGAAGAATATTATATCGATAATGATACATTGCGACAGAGTACTCGAAATTGTATGAAAGTAAAAGATTGTATCGATTGTCAATATACAATTCGCGTGGATTAAAAATTCATTATTTCAATCGTTTAACAATTTTGTGTATATTTGTATATAATTTGTATATTAATGTATATATTTTTTCCCCAATCATCCGCTCGTTCGTTTTTTATGTTTTGTTAATCATTTTGTAAATATATTTTTATACATATGAAAATTTTGTTTGTATATATTTGTGTATATTTTCCCCCCTCAATATGTTTCGTTCTATTATATATATTTTTCCTAATTATTTTTCATCTTTTTACACTCCTTTTCAATTCCGTTTATTTAATTATTTCCATATCTCTCTTTCCCCCTCTTAACTTAAAGTACTGGTAATGATGAATATTACAAAAATCTGAACCAGTTGTATAAAGTGTACATATGATTATTGTCTAATTTTCGAATATAATCCCACATAATTTGTTCACATCTTTTTAGATTAAAAAATTATATTTTTGATTCTTTCTATAACAAACGAATCTAACTGTTCAAGTTTTTCATGTACATCACGTACATCAAGTATTTCCGGAACTGTGTGAGTTTTCATTAATTTGTAAGACTCAACCTAAGACCTGGAGAGTTCTCTCAAATTTTTTAAAATCTTTTATAATCACATTTTTATAAAAAATATGTATTAAGTTTACATGTTACTTAATATTTTTTTTATTTTGTAAGTATTTTTCGAGGTATATACGAGATCGTCTATGAGGTGTGTTGATCAATAGAACAACAGGTAGAAAACCTAGTAGTTTACGAGACACAGCATGTTCAAAGAAAAAATGAGCTAGCACAAGCTGATCAGAGTTACAACGTGCGAGTGAGAGATATATTCTCGAGAGCAACAGCTTGATTATAAAAAACGTCGAAGATACATGCTTCTATCCGTGAACAATTATCACATCAAACATAAAAAAAGTTGACTAAAAGAATATTATTTTCTTTTTCATTCATTCTCGCTACTATTACCACTCGCGCCCCACTGTCAAGACCTCTGAACATACATTACTAATGTCGCCAACACTATAATATTTTTGCTCTGTGTTATTAAATTAACCCAAATATATTTTTATTCATTCATTACACAAACATTTTTTTCAAATCTTTTGTAATATGTCGTGCACACATTTATAGCCTGCAGACACTACTCGCTTCATTACCATGAAAACATCTCTTTCATTGGTACTTATCATAACATAGTTTTCCTAAAATTGTAGAAAAATTCTCTTCGCTCCATTCTTCCAAGGTGATTTATTTCCAAATTTCAAATCATGCATAATTATTTTAGAATCAAATTAAGTATATTTTGTCATTTCCAAAAAATCAAACATCTCTGTACAGGGCATTAACTCTTTCACATCAAACATATTATTTTTTTTAATCTACCATACACATTATTTTTTATCATTTAAATTTTTCCTTAATTCACAAGTAGCTAATCTATAAAAAACATATTATTGTAAACATGCATGACGAAGTTACTCCTTGTAATTACATCATGAATTAATTTTTTCTTCATTTTTTTTTTTACCATCATGAAATTGTAGTAGTGGTTTTAATTTTTTTATTTCCCATACATGACAAAAGCAATAGAATCACGGCATCTATGAATGTATACACTGTACGCCTCCAATAACCTATCAGGCATTTTTTTTAAATTAGTCCAAGCATAGTATTTTTTCAATATCAAAGCCGATCATACATTATTTTTTCTTCTATATAATCACTAACCTATGAAAACATTTTGTTCGTTTTACTCATACCGAAGCAATCACTCTTTTTCCTTCATGCTAACAAACTTCAAAATTTAATAATATAACACAAAATTATTCTAAATATATGTTCATGCTATTAAAATTAATATATCAATTAATCTTTATATTCCTTTTGTACATTTATGAAAAAATCCTACAACATTTTTTAAAATTAGTCGAAGTATACTATTTTATTACCTAAAATCAATTATTCTCTCATACAGTTTTTCCAATCATACATCATTTTTTTCCATATTATCATTATTTGCAAAGTCATACAAAACAACAACATAATTTTAATGATAATTAATCCTTCATTCCATTCCTTTCATGCTATACACCATTATCATTCAATTCAACGTTATGAAATTAGTCTAAATATACATTCATGCTAGCAAAGTTATTATCTCACCCTTTGCATTGTTTCAAGATGATTTATTTTACATTTTTTCTTTAAATTTCCCTCATACTATTATTTTTGAAATGTAGAATGATGACTATGATTAGAATTCATGATTATGAAGAGAGAGACGCATGCCGAAATTGTCATTGTATATGCGAGATGATATCTCATTGTGGGTGAGTATACATGCATGTAAAATATATGAGTGTGTTAGTAGAAAACATCCGTTCAAGCGTGAACATAGGTACAGATACAGTTATAGAATGAGAGAGATAAAAATATATATTTTGTTATGTTTGATATGTGTATGATAAAGAGGTGAACAATGAATAATCACATTACTCTCACAACTTAGACATTGAGTTATACCTTTACACTATTTTAGATGTAAAAGCAGTGACATTGATATATAGTAAACGTTTTCATCACTTTTGACTAATTATAACCAATTTTCCAACATTTCTCATCATTTTTTTACATTTTAATACTTTTACACTGTTTTAGTTAATTTTTACTATTTAATACCATTTTTCCAGTGTTTTTACCACCTTTCACACAATTTTCATCATTCTTTCAATATCTTTGTTAGGTTTCTTCTTACAACTCATTACCATTTCGATCGTCATTATTGATATCCATCATTATTTATGCTTTCAATCCTTCTGCTTTATCTATGCACACATACAGCTTAGCAATCAGAAATCTAAAAACCCCAAAAAGAGGTACACAATAAATAATTTTGAGGTTTTTAGATTTCTGAAACTGCTAGTTTTGACTATTGATTGAAAAAATATATGCATTTTAATATTTAACGTGTTTCTTAGATTTCATTAAAATTTCTAAGCGATTCATTGTTTATTTCTGTTTGTAAAGTTGTTTTTGTTTTTTTTTTTCATGTTGAGTGTGTTTAAGATATTGTATTTTATTTGTGAGTAACGAGTGTTGAAATAACTAAAATAACTTCACATTATGAAGTTTGTACCCTTGAAAATTAACAAAAATCATCAAAAGCGCTGATTAGATGTAAAAAATGGAGCAAAACAACAGAAAATGGTGAAAATAATATAATGATTGAATGAATCTTGATGATGTCTAGCCTGTCGCACCTCTCAGTGCGAACGTTTAATGTAAAATTGGAACGATATACATCAACTAATTTTGACTAGACATAATATATCTGCCTTGCAATGTGTGCAAATGTTAGAGATAATTACCCAACAGTATGCTCCCTGCTTGATGAGAAACACTCCACCTCTTACCCATATTTATTATTCACAATCAAACACCATCATCTCACCAACATACAACAACCATTCTACTATAACTGATACAGTAGAAAAGTTCTGTAAACCTCCCATAACTAGACATGAACCCGTTCAAACATAGCTTCACAATGAATGGAATACCACATCAAGAAGTATACAGCTCAGGGTAAAAAGTACTCTTCATACAGAAAATACATAATTTAGGACTAAAAAATCAATATTTTGACAAAACATCAAATTTTAAAGGGAAAATACCATTTTACCTCAAAAATATTAGTACCTAAGATGCAAAAACTACAATTTTACTGCAAAATACCTTATTTTCAACTTAAATCATATCAATTTTATTATAGTTGTTATAAAGATTTGTTTCATGAATAGTATATTTAGGGAACAGTTTGAAATACATTATGTATATAATAGGGATGATAGAACTGAATATTTCTTTAAGCCATTAAAAAAAACTTTCTATAAATTACTGTTGACGAATAATCATGAAATCTCTATGAACAAAAAAGATGCTGAAATGTGTATATAGAGAAGATTTACATGTGAGTTTTGATGAACTTTTAAATTATATGTAATAATAATGCCAACGAGTAAAGTGATGTTTAATATTAGTAATAATGGAATAAATACTGAACCATATCTTAAAAGTGAGAGGGAAAGAATGTATAGTGATATAATGAAAAATATAATGCAAATACAGTTCTGGAAATCTATTACAAATAATTCATCTGATGTGTTTGAACCTGATACAAAACATATATTGGATATTCTGGAAACAATACAAATATCTAAAACGATGAAAAAGGATTCTGATGGAATAAGTGATATGGCAATGGTAAAACGTCACAAACTTTCTTGTGTCAGTAAGAAAGATGATTATGAAAATAATGATGAAAATTAAGAAGATTATGAACAATAGTGATAATAAGTCTGGATATAAGTCTATTAATATATGTGAAATGGATCTATTTTAAATATCTGGTGATGAATCTGTATAAATGATCAAGTATATTGAATACTATATAATGCTAATACTCATGAGTATATGATGAGATCAAGACTAGTTTCTACGGAATTGTGAATGTGATGAAATTTATTTAGGAAAAGGAAGAACTCTAACCAAATTTCCTTACACGGAAGGTTTGATTCATTTACTGATGGAAATGAATGTTGATAAGAATAAATATACAAATAATGATTTAGCACTATATGAACAGATACTGGAATTTACTGGATCTCGTGTATGTGTTACTGGTGTATTAAATGGAACTCCACTTCCTAAGTACAGAAAAAAAAAAATATGTTCTCCGTTTCAATCTAACATACATAGTATAAAAGTTTATCCTGGCAAAACAAAAAAAAAAAGAAACATACATATAGCACTTGTCGCAAAGTATATCTTGAAGATCCTCTTATAAATTTATTCTGACGAACCTAATGAAGCGGTTGAATGATTATTGATACTACACACATCTAAACAATTGGAAAATACTGATGTAGATGCTGGAATTTGAATGATACAAGAAAAGTTGGTAAAAGAAGGATATAATCAGTTAAATCAATCTTTTTATGCTGTATATTATGAATATTTAATAATTAACTGATATAATTTAGCATTGAAGCAATGATCATTTTTATTGATTATGATGAATGTCATAAAAATTATTGAATAAATTTTAAACAAAATTGAATTAGATCTTTCGTTATTATCTATCATTATATCGAATTATAAAATGTACTTAAAAGGATAGTTAATCGTCACATTCAGACATATAATGTATGAGATAAATGGAAAAACCTTCAAAGATGGTGAAAAAATTGAGTAAAATTGTGTGAAAGGTACTAAAACACTAGAAAAAATGATGGAAAATATTATAAATTGATGAAAAAACAGCGCAAAAAGGTCCTAAAACGGAAGAACATGTTAAGAAATAATCGAAAATAATTAGCAAAATTGTGTGAAAGGCACTAAAAACATTAGAAAAACGATGTGAAATAATATAAATTGATGAAAAAATAACACAAAAAAGGTGCTAAAATAGAAGAACATGCTAAGAATTAGTGGAAAATTGGTTACAATTAGTTAGAAATGAGGAAAAATGTTGTAATAGTGTTAAAGCATAAGAAAATTGTACAAGAAGAAAATGTTTATTACATGACTGTGTAATGGCTAGTGAAACCAGGGCAATGAACAATGAAGTGTTGATTGACAAACGTTTATAGGAGTCCCTTGCTCCCACCAGCTTAAAAGGAATGGTTATAGAGATGTTTAAAGATTTCCTTAGTGTACAGGGTAGGTCTGTGAATGTGTTGGGAAAACGTTAAGTAAATGTCTCGGGTATTACGGATTCTCTTATTAAACGACTGTATGATAGTCTGTTGAAGATATCAAGCGGAACCTCCAACAGTGGGTGGGCGAATACAAAGATCATGTTGATAAATTAGATCAAGCGCTCAAAGATATGACTTTTAAATCCCAATAATCAAATGGAGATCGTGATTGCGGTTCTACAGTGTTCAATGGCTGCAGCGATTGCTAAGCTGTATGTGTGCATAGATGAAGCAGAAGGATTGAAAGCATAAATAATGATGGATATCAATAATGACGATCGAAATGGTAATGAGTTGTAAGAAGAAACCTAACAAAGATATTGAAAGAATGATGAAAATTGTGTGAAAGGTGGTAAAAACACTGGAAAAATGGTATTAAATAGTAAAAATTAACTAAAACAGTGTAAAAGTATTAAAATGTAAAAAAATGATGAGAAATGTTGGAAAATTGGTTATAATTAGTCAAAAGTGATGAAAACGTTTACTATATGTCAATGTCACTGCTTTTACATCTAAAATAGTGTAAAGGTATAACTCAATGTCTAAGTTGTGAGAGTAATGTGATTATTCATTGTTCACCTCTTTATCATACACATATCAAACATAACAAAATATATATTTTTATCTCTCTCATTCTATAACTGTATCTGTACCTATGTTCACGCTTGAACGGATGTTTTCTACTAACACATTCATATATTTTACATGCATGTATACTCACCCACAATGAGATATCATCTCGCATATACAATGACAATTTCGGCATGCGTCTCTCTCTTCATAATCATGAATTCTAATCATAGTCATCATTCTACATTTCAAAAATAATAGTATGAGGGAAATTTAAAGAAAAAATGTAAAATAAATCATCTTGAAACAATGCAAAGGGTGAGATAATAACTTTGCTAGCATGAATGTATATTTAGACTAATTTCATAACGTTGAATTGAATGATAATGGTGTATAGCATGAAAGGAATGGAATGAAGGATTAATTATCATTAAAATTATGTTGTTGTTTTGTATGACTTTGCAAATAATGATAATATGGAAAAAAATGATGTATGATTGGAAAAACTGTATGAGAGAATAATTGATTTTAGGTAATAAAATAGTATACTTCGACTAATTTTAAAAAATGTTGTAGGATTTTTTCATAAATGTACAAAAGGAATATAAAGATTAATTGATATATTAATTTTAATAGCATGAACATATATTTAGAATAATTTTGTGTTATATTATTAAATTTTGAAGTTTGTTAGCATGAAGGAAAAAGAGTGATTGCTTCGGTATGAGTAAAACGAACAAAATGTTTTCATAGGTTAGTGATTATATAGAAGAAAAAATAATGTATGATCGGCTTTGATATTGAAAAAATACTATGCTTGGACTAATTTAAAAAAAATGCCTGATAGGTTATTGGAGGCGTACAGTGTATACATTCATAGATGCCGTGATTCTATTGCTTTTGTCATGTATGGGAAATAAAAAAATTAAAACCACTACTACAATTTCATGATGGTAAAAAAAAAAATGAAGAAAAAATTAATTCATGATGTAATTACAAGGAGTAACTTCGTCATGCATGTTTACAATAATATGTTTTTTATAGATTAGCTACTTGTGAATTAAGGAAAAATTTAAATGATAAAAAATAATGTGTATGGTAGATTAAAAAAAATAATATGTTTGATGTGAAAGAGTTAATGCCCTGTACAGAGATGTTTGATTTTTTGGAAATGACAAAATATACTTAATTTGATTCTAAAATAATTATGCATGATTTGAAATTTGGAAATAAATCACCTTGGAAGAATGGAGCGAAGAGAATTTTTCTACAATTTTAGGAAAACTATGTTATGATAAGTACCAATGAAAGAGATGTTTTCATGGTAATGAAGCGAGTAGTGTCTGCAGGCTATAAATGTGTGCACGACATATTACAAAAGATTTGAAAAAAATGTTTGTGTAATGAATGAATAAAAATATATTTGGGTTAATTTAATAACACAGAGCAAAAATATTATAGTGTTGGCGACATTAGTAATGTATGTTCAGAGGTCTTGACAGTGGGGCGCGAGTGGTAATAGTAGCGAGAATGAATGAAAAAGAAAATAATATTCTTTTAGTCAACTTTTTTTATGTTTGATGTGATAATTGTTCACGGATAGAAGCATGTATCTTCGACGTTTTTTATAATCAAGCTGTTGCTCTCGAGAATATATCTCTCACTCGCACGTTGTAACTCTGATCAGCTTGTGCTAGCTCATTTTTTCTTTGAACATGCTGTGTCTCGTAAACTACTAGGTTTTCTACCTGTTGTTCTATTGATCAACACACCTCATAGACGATCTCGTATATACCTCGAAAAATACTTACAAAATAAAAAAAATATTAAGTAACATGTAAACTTAATACATATTTTTTATAAAAATGTGATTATAAAAGATTTTAAAAAATTTGAGAGAACTCTCCAGGTCTTAGGTTGAGTCTTACAAATTAATGAAAACTCACACAGTTCCGGAAATACTTGATGTACGTGATGTACATGAAAAACTTGAACAGTTAGATTCGTTTGTTATAGAAAGAATCAAAAATATAATTTTTTAATCTAAAAAGATGTGAACAAATTATGTGGGATTATATTCGAAAATTAGACAATAATCATATGTACACTTTATACAACTGGTTCAGATTTTTGTAATATTCATCATTACCAGTACTTTAAGTTAAGAGGGGGAAAGAGAGATATGGAAATAATTAAATAAACGGAATTGAAAAGGAGTGTAAAAAGATGAAAAATAATTAGGAAAAATATATATAATAGAACGAAACATATTGAGGGGGGAAAATATACACAAATATATACAAACAAAATTTTCATATGTATAAAAATATATTTACAAAATGATTAACAAAACATAAAAAACGAACGAGCGGATGATTGGGGAAAAAATATATACATTAATATACAAATTATATACAAATATACACAAAATTGTTAAACGATTGAAATAATGAATTTTTAATCCACGCGAATTGTATATTGACAATCGATACAATCTTTTACTTTCATACAATTTCGAGTACTCTGTCGCAATGTATCATTATCGATATAATATTCTTCATCATGCTCATGCTCGTAACATGGTAGAAGTGATTTTATCATAACATCCTGTTTTAATCTATCTGGTAGAAATGCATAAATGTCTCCAACACAACTTGGAAATAATGTAATTATCATTTCTTTGGTGGCTATAATGAACAACTGTCTTAAATCATTTATATTGAGATTAATCATAAGCTTCAGCGGATGGATAACATGATCGTACCAGGCTTTCATCACCATAACGTTTTTCACTGTACAATGAAAACTAACATTCTCATTAAGATGTTTACAGGTTATCAAATTGCTTATACCAAAATACTCTTCATGTAGATTCTCAATACTATATAGTCGAAAGACTTGATCCATATTAACGATTTCATAGTCTAAGTCATGCAGCAATTCAGACTTTTCGTTAAGTTCCATTAGTGTAAGTTTAGCATATACCGTTAAAATATATATGCGAGCTCTCGGTTTTTTTGGACAATATTGTGAATATATTGCGTGCCATGAATATTTCTTCCCGACAGGGAAATAATGAAGGGTTTTTCAAGTAATGACTCATCGAAGAACATTGTAAATGCGGCATTTTTGATGCATGCCATGCTCTGCTTGGCTTACACAGTGTATGCAAACACTTCCCGCCAGACATATCAATCATTGCTAGTTTGGTTACTTGAAAATCATAATCACAATCTATATGGATGCTGATATCTACAAAATATTCCGATATATCTGCTTGTTCTGATAATAATACAGGATCAATGTTATTACGTACAAAAGATTTTGATTCTTCTGCTCTATAACCATAATCTAATTGCGGTGTTGGAGGTGATGAAGTTGTATGCGAGACAATATCACTCGAAAATGAATTCTGAATAAATTTGGCGTCCTTAATTGATTTTGAGTTGCTGCTTATGTTAACTATATTAGCGTTCATGATTGAATAATATGTATTTCAAACTTTTCACTAAAAAAAAAAAAAAAGACAGAGAAAAAGAAAAGATAAAAGACAGAAAAAAAAATGATAGAGAAAAAAAAGAGAAAAAACGTAGGAAATTATTTTCTTTAACATTGATGTAAATTTTTTAATAATGCGTGAACACAGATTCGAGAAAATACACATGTTTAACATAAAACTAATACTGACTGCTTGAATGATTCCGTTCGATAGTCTATCTCATTAGCTACCTTTGAATCGATTGTGGCATTGGAAATGTTACATCAGAAAAATGTTGTTCCGTCGGAGAAAGCTGATATATTTGTATACGAACAAAGTAGTCGAGGACTTTGAGTGTATGCGCATATGTATGTGAGGGAGTGTGAAAAATATTCTTGTACCGAATAATGGTAAATAGCGTGCGAGCAATGTACAAGTGGTCTTGAAGGTACGCGAGTCATGCAGGTAAAGGTTGTTGCAACGACGAGATATATACCTGCAGAGGTTATCAATTTTCGGAAAAGAGGGATTGATGTTTGAAACAATAATGTCTTGAAACGATTGATGATGTTGATGAGTTTATTAAATAAAAAAATTATGTTTGTAGCGAAACGATTAATATTAAAAATAATTGTGATGTTGATAAATACTTTTTATTGATCGGATATTTTTCTTTCTCGAAAGGTTAAAATTATTTTGACAATGTTAAGTGTATATGATGACTTGACTGTGTAGGAAAAAGTAATACCTGTACAAAAAAAAATAAAGATCGTTAATAAAAAATTAAACATATAGAACTGCATGTGGTGCGTATGCGAGACCAATGTGATATGCTATTGTGGCTAATGTTGAAAAATTTTCATGATCAATAGGGAAATTCGTGATAGAAGATATGTGTTCGGGGATGTACGGTACGCTTTCGAGTGAACCATTGATTAATTTTTAGGATCGATAAAATAAATAAAGATTACGAAAGATCGGTAATTTTATCTGGGAGGGGTGGGGGTAGAAAGAATGAATTTTTAGGATTGAAAAAAAAAAGAAAAAAAATATTTGAATCAATTTTTGAAGAACTCGTAATAGAGTAACGTATAATGTAGAATCTGTGCGGGAATGGTTAGTGTGCTTTCACAACAGTCTGGATGTCTGTTCGGATTAATTTTTAAAACCTCGGAAAACATACAGAAATACTTACGGACTGAAAATAATCGTAATGAAAAAAAATAATAAAATATACTTGGACTAATTTTGAAAAAAAGTGGTAACGCGAATGAATGACACGTGCGTGAGAATGATGCGTGTGCTTTCGTTGAGGGACGAGACATCGATAGATATATTTTTAGAACCGGGGAAAACATACATAAATACTTACGGATGGGAAAATAATCGTAAGTGAGAAAAAATAATAAATATACTTAGACTAATTCTATAATACTTAGGCTTGGAAAAATTATTATGAACGATAGGGGAAACTATCGGAGCAGAGTGTGCACGGGATCGAATGGTTCGCTTTCGCGGTGGCTAACGCTATGGTCGATATAAGCGTGTGATCTGTCAGTGCTAGTGATGTGCGATTTCGAAATGTTTTTACAATCGAAACAATCAACAATCGTCAAAAAAAAAACAACAATCGAATGATTTTGATTCGAATGATTTTAATTTGAATGATTTTGATTCGAATGATTTTAATTCGAATGATTTTAATTCGAATGATTTTAATTTGAATGATTTTGATTCGAATGATTTTGATTCGAATGATTTTGATTCCAATGATTTTAATTCGAATGATTGTTGTGAATACGAATGAATTATACGAATGAAATAACATTTCGAATGCAACTGTGGAACAATCGAATGCATTTGAAGTTATCGAACAATCGAATAATTCGAATGAAACATTTCGAAGTTGCCCATCACTAGTCAGTGCGCTTTTGTAACAATTGGAGAATAAGGAAAAATTTTTGGAACTGTAGAAATTGAAAAAATATATTTTGACTAATTTTATAATACTTACGGACGGAAACGATAAGGAAACTATCGAGAGGAGAGTGTGCGCAGGATCGGACGGTGTGCATTCGTTGAGGGGAAGACATCGAAGGATTTATTTTTAGAACTGGAGAAAAGATACATAAATACTTACAGACGGAAAAATAATCGTAAGTGAGAAAAAATAATATATGATAGATATAAGTGTGTGATCTGTCAGTGCACTTTTCTAACGATCGGAGAATAAAGAAAAAATTTTTGGAGCCGTAGAAAATGAGAAATATACTTAGACTAATTTTTATAATGCTTAGGCACGGAAAAAATAAAAAAAAATTAAAAAATACATTTGAATGGTATAAAGCGGGTGAATGGGGAGCTTAGGTTAGTTTTATGCTTTAAATATTATACTTTGGTTAATTTAAAAAAAAAAAATTACGATATCGCGAACGATCGATATGTGTGCGAGAACGATGCATGCGCTTTTACTTGGTTTAAATCGGTTGTGGCAATGGAAATATTGCATCAGAAAAATGTCATTCCGTCAGGAATAGTTGGTTACATTTGCGCATTGAATAAAGTAGTCATGGGCTTTGCGTATGAGTGTATGTTTGTGTTAGTGTGTACATGTAGGGTGTGGTTCCGTAATAAGGCATAGACTGGAATAGAAATTATAAGAACGTTAAGATCCGGTTTCAACGGTTGCGTTAGCATTTACGTGTAGCGCTATGAGAGAAGCATTTTCGGTTTTGCGATGTGTGAGATAGGCTTACCGCCCTACATAATGTATCGGACAAAGAAAAGTTTTACGCGACTGACCAAACGAAAATCTTCGCGATTCCTAGAAATACCGGAATGGTGAAAACCTGTATTTTACCGCGATTCCTGCAGACCGACCACTGATAACAATAATAACAACTAAAATCAATAATGATAATAACTAATTTTACATATGTGTACGGACGCTCGTATACATCATTGTGTGCGTAATCCTCCAAAACCAGTCGCTACCGAATAATGGTAATTTACGTACAAATAAAGACATGCATCGGTCAATTGATTGACAGCGTTAGCATTTGTATGTAGCGCTATGAGAGAAGCATTTTCGTTGAACTCTTACTGGATGGTTTGATGTAAAAACGGTGTGTCATTTGATTGAGTATTGACTCTTGATTAGTTGAGTAAAAGGGGGTGTGGTCATGTGACAAAATACTGGCTCCTGATTGGTTCTTATCACAGAACATAGATTTCCTATCTACTCACGTTTACTAGAGAAAAGAGCGAGGTTCTCACGGTGGTAATAATAGGTTCGGAAATACTTTAGTGGGGTAGTGCCTAACAAGGCACACAAACTTACAGACGGTGAAGTTCTATGTGCGCCAAGTATCGTGCGGAGCGCCGTGTGGTGTATTGAATCAAGGGATTTAAGTAAAGAGGGACTGGCTGACGCATACGCCTGGGACCCGTAGTTTATTCTAGAAATGACTAAGGATTTGTATATGGAGAGGAGAGTTTTCGGAGGTACATTATACTTTGTGTTTGATACATATTTAAGAATAGATAGGAATTTATGACATTTAACTTTAAGATTGGATATGTGGGATCGCCAAGTTAGCTTTTAATCGAACAGTAGTCCAAGGAAGGTAGCAGTAGGGTGGAAATGAAGTGAGGAATTTTCTAGATTGAGGCGGATGCTGGAAGAGTTTTGACGTCCCCTATAGAAATCAACACAGATAGACTTAGATGGAGAAAACCTTAGACCATTATTGTTACGCCAGGATTGTAGTTTTGAAATAGAGTTTTTGTAGGATTTTTTGAGCATTTGCTGGAAAACTGGAAGACAGGGAAATGTTTAAGTCGTCAAAGTAGAGCCGGGCGTTTACAGGCGGAGCAATACACTCATTTATATCCCTGATATAAAAAATAAACAAGGTTGCACTAAGGGCAGATGCTTGTGGTAAGCCATTCTCAGTTTGGGGATGATGATAATTACATTATGTAAAATGTCAGAATTTGAGGTTTTGCCATGTCAAATAGTGTCACTGTTGAAGTGCAGCTCAACCAAATTAATCAGATGGTGAACCAGACTCAAATTATCTTATGCTCCCGATATGGCTATGGTATCACCTTACAACAGTTGGGCATCTTTTTTTTCTTTTTTTACACCACCCCGATTCGTTGACCACTCTATTGGCGTTGCTGTCGTTTATTATTAATTTATTTTAATTTTATATAAGGCCTTCTAACTTATACTGTCCACCTCCAATTTGGTTTTAACAGCGTTTAGATAGTTACTTATAATAGTTTACCATCTATATATTTAAATTATTCTTAAGGCTTATTACTTATCTCCGTTGAAGCGATGACAACATCATTGATACCCCTACCCTACACCACTCACGTGGGTCAGGTGAGAAGAGCCTACTTATACTATTTCTTATCAACAGCTCTGATATATCCACCATTGTCAGCTATAATATAGCGCACCTCAACGCCATGTTCTTCTTAATCTTCTCTGTGGATTTCCTGTAAGATATTGGTCGTACATGCTAGACATGATGGTGTTACCACTAGATGACAGCTTCTCGAAAAATTTTCTGTACTGCATAGCGTGATATTCTTGAACATATGGAATATAAAGATCGTTATGCAGCGTGCTATTCCGAAACGAAGTAAGGAGCTCCAACTATTCCAAGACTGCAACTGTTGAATTTTATTAATATTACTTCTGGCTTACGATCCATAAACTTCTATACCGTACTTCCGTATATGAGCTATAACCGTCAGGTATATGAGTCGTTTGCACGGAAGCCTCACAGCGGATCGTGAGCTAATAATATTTTTTAATATAGCCATATATTAAAAATTCGGTTAGATTACTTTCGGCATAGAAAATTTGTGTTAGATTTTAAAAAAAAACTTTAGTGAGGTTTTGAATCTTTTACACAAAAAGTGAAGTTAGTTTTCACATGTATGTTCGAAGTTTTTTTAAATTGTGTTATTAGACACATCGGTTGCTCTATTCTTATTTTAATGTTATACACACTTTAATGTAAACGAATCGGTAATTCGGTAAACAGTAAATTCAAAATTAACCTGATTCTAAAAAAAAAAAAAAATGTAATAATTTCACATAGAACACTAATCATCCCTTCATTCTGTTCTTCTTTCAATCGTATTTCAAAATGGTCACCGTGATTATGCAGTTTGTTGCTACAGAACATGTTGGTGTTTCTTTTAATAGGACATTTTCGCTTGCATGGTTTTATTAATTTGATTTCTATATATCAGAAATGACTGTTAACGTAAATTTATTTACTCCGAAAATGTTTAAGTTAGCAATCTAAATAATTTTATAAAAGTAATTCGTAATTTTTAATACTCAAATTTTGAAAAGCATTTTTAAAAAAACCAAATTTAATTTTGAAAAAATGGCTTCGTCTTGCTAGCATTTTATTATGTAAAACATTTTATGAGTCAAGTTTCGCCTTTGCACATTTCAACAGTCATTAGACAATCCGGGCGATCGGGAAACCGATTTTCTTTTATTTGTATCGATGCGACATGTAAATCTTTCGAAACGAGTACGATTGATAATACTTTTTTATAACGGTCGAAATTTATTCTGCACAGAAATTTCTTTATCGGGAATTTATACTCGTACGGTAACAGTTGTTTTCAGACCGACCGGTTTTATTTCGATATTTTAGATTTTGTCGTCATTTTTTTCCCCCCGTTTTTCTGTAGAAAAGCCGCTGCTATTGTGTTGCTCGCAGTACCGTTCGCAGTAGATGACTGTCGCGAAAACATGTATTCGGTCAGCCGTAACGACAGAGTAGAATAAATCGATGTAATTATATAAGCAGTAAATCAACTAGAAAAGATATTAATGTGTTAAAAATTTGTAACACCAACGTGTTTCGAGTTGTTTATTCACCGCGATTATGGAGCAGTGTCTCCAAAAGCGGTGGTAATTTCGCTAATTGATAGTACGAGTATTTTAAGTTAATCGCCTCTGTTATAATGATAAAAAACAAAAAGAAAAAAAAGCACTTTTTTCACGTTTTTTCACGAATACTTAGTTTATGTTCACCGAATCGTAGCAATCGTGGTTAAATAAATACGTCTCTTTTCCTGTTTAAGTTCAATGCCGACCTACGTCCCGATAATGGATGCAATAGCTTTGCGCGGGCAGCAACGGCCTGTCGAATTTGTTCGACATGAGGGCGCCATGTAAACCTTCGGTCCAAGTACATTCCGAGGTACCTTACGAGATGAACTTGAGGTATTACTTTGTTATTAATGTTTATCGTTGGACATTCAGTTGTTTGGTTTGCGAATGTAATGTGTTGGCACTTATCTGGATTAATAAAAACTATTCTCCATTGTTCTGCCCACCTGACTATTCGGTTTAAATGGTTCTGAATGGAATTATTCGCGTGCGTGGCATAGTTATTTGATGCAATAATGGCTATATCATCAGCGAATGTTACTAGTATTTTTTGATTACAAACTGGTAGATCGGGGATGTGTAGATAGAATATAATAGGAGTCGTTCCAGTAGACTATCTTGCGGTACCGATGATAGAACTTTATGCTCTTCCGAAAATGAATCATTGATCTTGACAACAAATCTTCTGTCAGTCAGATATGATTGAAGTAGCATATTTATCAGAAGGAATAAATCGCTTCAACTTAAAAAGTAGTTCAGGGTGTCACACTTTGTCAAACGCCTGGGCAACGTCTAAAAAAACCACAGAACATATTTTCTTTTTCTTTAACGTTGAGGAAATTGCATTGTATCGTAGAATGCTTGGCGCAAAAACCGAATTGACGGTTTGGTATTACGTCATTGCTGTGTATAAACGGATGTATACGAGATAATATTAATTTCTCTAGAACCTTAGATAACGAGCTGAGGAGACTAATAAGTGTGTCTGTATGAAGATACTTCGATATTCGGCTTTCCAGGCTTAGGTATCATAATTATTACAGATTTTTTCTACGCCTTGGGGAAGCATCCGGTTCACAATATTCCATTAAAAATGTAGCATAACAGTATCGCCGATTTCCTCGGTGAGTGCGACATAATTTCACCAGTAATATTAGGCACATTATGGATACATTTAAATACCTCTTTTGGTGTAAAAATTTTTTAGTCTCTTAAAGGGGTTAAAAACTGTTTTCCAAAAAACACACAAACTGTAATATTTTTGGTACGAGTGGGTTTATCGAATTGCAATTCCGCATGAAGACACCTCATATGGTGTGCTAAAAGTGCGCAAAGTTTTTTTCAAACCCGAAAATTTCAAGGGGGAAAAGAGCAAAACCAATTTTTGAGAAAACCAAAAATCGCGCTACAGTCCAAACAAATCATGATCATCGCATGTAATTTCATGTGAATATCATGTACATACTGAAGATGTCAAATAAGAGCGCTTTTTTTTGAAAATTCGAACTTTAAGGGGGAAAAGGGGTTAAAAACTGTTTCCCGAAAAATGCACATACTGTTATAGTTTTGGTGAAAATGGGTTGACCAAATTATAATTCTGCACGAAGATACCTTATATGGTCTACTAAAAGTGTGAAAAAATTTTATAAAACCCTCAAAATTTTCAGTAGGAAACCTTTTTGGAGAAAACCAATAATCACGCTATGGTCCTTACAAATAGTGATTATCGTGTGTAATTTTTTTTTTTTTTAATAAATAAATAAGTTGTGGGTCTCACTGGGCAAGTATGCCCGTTGTGTGAGTGCCCAACACTCTTATTATCGTTTATTCTAGTAAACAAAATTACAATTAATCATTCTTACTACCTAGATCGAACGTATTAAACCAAAAAAATAAAAATAAAATATATCAATCGACGCAAATATATATATATATACATATATATATATATATATATATATATATATATATGAATTACGCAACAATACACCCATACACAGGAGTCGCTTATATATTGGACATTACATACACTAATGTACAGGAAAGAAAAAAGAAAAGGAAACTGGTAAATAGATGGTGTAAAAGAGCCCTAAAAAAGTGCAGCAATAATTAATAAAGGGAAAAGAGGATGCAGCAAAATTCCTTAATCTTTGCACCATTCTTTCAACCACTTCCTCACTTCTCTCTTCCATAGACCAATTTGTTTTTCGTTTATTATGTGACTGGGCATAGTACTCCTTAATTTATCATGTGAATATAACGTATATACCGAAGATGTAGAATAAGAACGCTGTTTTGAAAATTCATATTTTAAGGGGTGGAAAGGGGTTAAAAGCTGTCTCCGAAAAAATACACAAACTGTTATTTTTTTTGGTGAAAATGGGTTTAATTGTAGTTTCGCATAAAGACATACGTGTATGGTGTGCTAAAAGTGTGCAAAATTGTTTTCCTTCTATAAAATTTTAAAGGAAAAGAACAAACCGTTATATTTCCCGTAGAAATGAGTTATCAAATTATAGGTTTGTCCTAATATTCTTTATACGGCATATACCGAAAGTGTACACGATGTATGTTAAGTACCCTAAAGTTTAAGTGTATCAAAGGCTTCACCCCGTTTTTGGCGTATAATAATGATTATGTCTCAGTCGAAACCATTTGCACTGATTATCAGAAAGTCCATTTGAATACACCATATACCGAAAATATCAAATGAGAAAGATTTTTTTGAAAAATCGAGCTTTACGTGCTGAAAAGTGGTTGAAAACTGGTTTCAAAAAATAACTAAAGTGTTATATCTTCGTAATAAATAGTTCTACCATATTATAATATTTACGAAGGTTGTTCCATTTTTTTTATATTTTCGGAATTTTAAGAGTGAAGAAGGATTATAACTTATTTTTAGGAAAACTTAATATCACACAACATCCAGAAAGAAGTGTGCTTTAGGTATTTAGCTTAGTTTCGGATTAAAGCGGTTTAGAAACTGTAATTGTTTAAAATTCAAAAATAGCCAATTATTATTAGAAGACAGAAATATTTCTGTCGAACAGTTTTTATCGTATCTAAAAAAAAAAATTAGAAAACATACTTCTGTCATAGTGTTAAGTTGTGTTATGTTTTTTATTTAAAATGGAGAGAATGGTGGTTTCGTTTTGATTTTGATGTTTTTTTTCTCTTAAACTATTCAACATATTCTCTTTCCGATTTAGTTTTTTTTTTTTTTTTTTTTTTGGCTGTTTAGTGTCTAATAACAGCGTAAACAATATGGTGTTTATTCTGATCAGGGACAGTGTATATTGCTAGGGAAAATTAAACTGTTTTTATTATACCAATGAATTATTTTCTGTATTGTCCGCGTTCGTTTCAAATTAGTTTCGATCTGCATATTCTTTCCGTATCGCTTACATCAAAATTATTTTGTTTTCTCTGTTATATGTGCTGTGTTTAATCGTTTAAAAATTTTTTGTGAATTTCCTGATCATGCAAAACCGCTGTATACATCGTTTTAATTAACTTTTTAACTTTCTTTTTACTATTTTTATTTATTTCTGTCACTACTGTCTCTGTAGATACTGGCAACGGTTTACTTTTACTTTTTTTTGTTATTGAATTATTCCACATGTATTATTTCAAGCGATTTAGGTAATGATTTATGTCTAATGTAAATGTATCTAATTATCAAATTTATGTATTATATTTTTATATGTTGTAAATGTTTATTCAATAATTATTATTTCTTTAATTTTCACTTTCGTGTGTTTAAATTTAATTTTATATATATGCTAGAGAAAACAAAATTTTTTTCATGAATTTCCAAGTACAGATTTAAACGAGCATTAATACGCAAATGAAGCCGTGAGGCACAGCTAGCATATATATATATATATATATATATATATATATATATATATATACACATATGTACCGAGTTTGGAAATGTGGAATTTTTGTTGCAACGTAATCGGGTTGGATTAAAGAAATTCCAAGCAATCTGACGAACTCGCTAAGACGTAAGCCGGTGTGTGTATGCTTGTGTTAGTAATACAAGCGAGTGTGAATGACGTCACGGTGTGTGTCGAGGCTCTCGATTAAATATTAGTAATGGTAAAAAGGTATCGGACATCCCGGCGGCCGAGCGATTGATGGGAAATTTCGCACTAGAAGCGACGCCTAGACAATTGCTCGGCTGCGCAAATTATTACATATAAATACATGCGTCGTTCGAAGCCCGGGGCTTCTTCTTTCTTCCTCGCGGTCCGATGAACGTCGTGATCGATCGATTATCGTTTGTCGCGAGTTACATTTCGAAGAATATCAGTAACTAGTCGAGTAGAATAACCGCCTACTGAGTTTTGGTAGATACAGTAAGTATATGGTTTTTTATTATTTAATTTAATTTCGTTTTTTTTGTTTTTCCGGGTTTTTTTTGTAAACCAATCCTCGTGATTGACGTTCGCGTGGTAGGCGTTTTGAGTAAGAGGCACTGCGGATCGCTCTGCGGTGAGTAGGAAAGGCTTCCCTTTCCTCTTTTCTTATCGTATTTCCTTTTTTTTTAATTTTGAAGAATTTTTCTTCAATGGTGCCCGAACTAATTTAAGCTTTGAGAGAGCGGAATCGTAATAATATCAATATGAGTTATGCAAGAACAAACATAAAAACAAAAACCGCGACGAACGTTAACTTCCTTTTTTTTTTGGAAGTCGATAAAAAGAGGTTTATTTTCGTTTTCATTTTTAATTTTCGGTCAGCGTTACAATAAACAGAATATTACGAGTGGGGTTACGAAAGTAAAAGACCAATTACGCATCGTTAGTTTTTTGGTGTGTGCACATCAGGCCTTTTTGAATATCTTTAGGGGAGCAGCTATAAGACATTTCGAATTTAAATAAAAACTTATTCGATCATTTTTATAAGCGGTTTAAATATCGAAGCTACACGGTGGCGTTTTGTGGAAAAATTATAAATTAATGAAAATTTAAAATTCGGCTTTGGAATTGTCCCCAGCTGTGTCGAATGATGGTAGAGAAATTGTCGAAATATTGTGTTCCTCCAGTCCCGGTCGAACGTAAACGAATAAAAGAACAAGAAGATCAACTCTAAGAATAATCTCTTTTTATTTCGTCATCGGTCCGAAATTGGTCCGTAGTTCTTTATTTATTATGAAATAAAGTAAGATTACAACTACGTGTGCTACGAGACGAGTTAAAAAAAATTAGCCGTCCAACGGCTCGGTCGACGAGTGCGACTTCGAACTGCCGAACGTAGAAGAAAACTCTGGAGATCGAAGAAAACCGAGAAGACCGGAACCGAATAGAACGGAAATACAGACTCGACTGATTTTAGAAAAAAAACACGGATTCGACTTGCCGTTCCAACGAAGTTAACCGAAGCGGTCCGCTTAGGATAACTTCATGAGGATGGTAATTGACGAACGAGAATAAATAGAACAGAAACACGGAAAATAGATAATAATTATATTGCAGAAATGAGGATTACACTAATTAGTTCGTTTATCGATGAACGGAAAAAAGGAATTTGAGAATAACAGCACGGCTGATTGTGAGAAATATCGTTGTATACACGGATCGAGTAAATAAGGAACGGAAATGCAATAGACAAAGGTTAAGGGATGATAGACGTAAAACAGCAGTGGGAAAATTCACTTCGGTTCACAGTTAAATAATTAAGCAGTGGAAAGCGTTAAGTAAAAGAACGAATAAGAAATATAAAAATTATCATCGGAATTGGTGATAGAAATAAGGCAGCGATAGCGAGACGAAAATGGTATATAGATAATATTCAGACATTGCTTAATAATCATAATAATCATAATAATCATAATAGTTATAATAGTTATAATAATAATGAAAATAATGTTTATAATAATAATAATAGTAAGAATTAATAACATGGAACAAAAACGAAAAAATAGATAGGAGTACAACAGAAAAGTTATATGATATTTTAAAAGCAGCATTCAGAAAAACTAAACCAATCAAATAACGAACATTAAATTATCTTTTGTATATTTAAATTAAATAAAAAGAGATATATGGTGCGGTTGTATGTATGTTTAATGTGAAACCCTTTTTTGGTTTGTAATTTCAGATGCGTCCCGTTTAGAATGTTTAGTTTGAGGTATTATGCTAACGTAAAATTAGCAAATAAACGAGTTCGCGAGAGAGGTCGAGAGGATGAAAGGATAAACCAACGAAAGCTTTTTATTTCTTTAAGGGTGCTTAGAAGCGGAAAAAAGAGGCGGTGTAAAGTATTGGGAGCGGTAATGCTGATTTGGTTTCATTGTCGCCACATTAAACGAACGTAACTTGAAAGATCTGTAAAAGAAACGAGCTGAACGGTATAAAAAGGCGAGTGAAAATTCGAATTTCCGGGGTAGTTTAAAGAGTCGCGGTGAACGAAACAATTTAGAGGGGAGTAATGCTAAAGCTGGATATTTAATGAGCACAAAAGGCGGCCAAAGTTAGCAGAGATGTTAATATCGGGACGGACGTCACAGAAATGAGACGGTGAGTAAGGAAGAGAGATCGAAGGAAAAATAAAAAAATGCTGTCACTCTTTTCGGTCGGAATAACGCACGAACCACGCTATTTAATCGTGTAAAATCGACATAAGTCGCAGGCTGCTTCCCCTTAACTGCTCACTTTTCAGGTGTAAATTGAAATCTGCTCCTTTGTCGTACACCAGCACGCATTGTTCTCCTCTTCACCCTAACGATTCCGTTCTTCCGCGTGGTGCCAATCGTGTTTCTTTTTGATCGTTCCCGACATTTTCCTCTGGGCATTCTTCTTCTCTACTTTTCGATTTACTTCATTCGATGCTGCCTACATTCTTTCCTTTCCTCCCTTCGTTTTTAGCCTCCTTTAATCGTCCGTACCAGATTAAAATCTAATATGCTGTGCTAAAGATTTGATTCGATCTCATTTCATTTGATCTAATTTGATTTTCGTTTAATTCATAGGTCCCTTGGTTGATCGGACTGTTACTCTTTAGCGTAACCCAAATATAAAATAAAATAAAATAAATAATAGAAAAAATATCACGCACTTGAAAAACTGTCGGGTGATGCGAAAACCGGGCAAAACTACATTCGAAGTTCTTCAAATCAATGCGCACAAACAGACAGACGTCTGGCGAAAATTTTATTTTCTGGTAAAGTGGCCGGGCAATGTTTTCTTTTGCACAATTCTTTGGTTCTCCGTTAACTTTATCGCCTATTCGGTCGGGCCTGCTTTTATTGGAATGCGACAGATCGTCAGTTTTAGTATCTCTTCATTAAAATTCTCCGCGGCTTTAGTGAAATATTCGCCCGACAAAGGCCAATAAGACGCAAAAGACCTACACATGTGCCGGCTTACTCAGGCCGCAAATGATAACGGCGGACCATTTCTAGCGTGACGTTAGAATGAAAAAACAAACATTTTAAAATGTTTGACGGACGTAGAAGAACGAGAGGAAAATATTCAGTCAATAATAATAATTTTTCATCTCCCACGCAATTTCGGTTTCGGTAGAGGGTTTTTCGCGAGTAATACTTCAAACTTCCAAACAGCTCCTTTCAATTGAAAAGAAATGCTTCAGGCCGATCGATGTTTGCAGAAGTTGTACACGCGTGCATTTTGCCACTCTAATGGCACGATTCAATGTGCAATTTGCGCGATACTCGCTTCATCTGTTTTTTCCCATACCAGACGGATACGCTAGACGACTTTGAGTTAATACGTCTACTACCAGTTGAGACTGATCGACCGCGTGCTTGTTAACATGGTGCATGTTCTTATGTTGCGTCGCCAACTGGCCAGCTTACATAAATACGATGTTTGGCAAGCTGATATTCACGTGTACGTCGATGTTCATTTTTCAAGAGTTTCGCTTTATCGAATTTTTTACATTTTATGACTTCATTTTTCGGCTGGGACGTCATCACAGAAAGCATCGTGCTATAATAAAAGCAAAAAAGAAAATAAAACAATAAAAAACTATATATTTTCCTTCTTCGTTTTTCATGTTAATTTTTTCCTTTTGTTACTTCACACTCTACTCGCAGAGATAGTAAGCTCCCAAGTACACGGTGAAGCGAAAAGAATAAAATATCTAAGAGATGCTTCGACCTTCTAAGACGATCCAATATTAACTAAAGCCTTTTCCTACGATGGGCATTCGTTGGTTTCATAAATCTTATTTTCCTCGATGCATCTAATGACGCGAACGGTGTATTTGACGCATTTCCGCTAAATATATATAAAAAGAAAAAAGTTAAAATGACCTCCAAAATAATATGTTATATTTTGCCTGCTCCGTAGTGGATGAACGGAATTTACGAAACGTACTAATAGTTTGTTCTAAAATTTGCAATGCTGTACGTGAAGCGGGGCTTTTTTTATGTTATCAACAAATAATTTTGTCGTTTTTGGAGATCACCTAAATTAATTATCCGATAATAATAACCTAGTGCAGAAAGAGACGACGCAAATAGTTTATGGAAGAAGTTATAAATCATCTTTCTATAAAATTTGATCAGGGATGCGTTGTTGTGTACACCTCAATGAATGGTCATTCATTGAGGTGTACACAACAACGCATCCCTGATCAATTCATACCTCGACCTTGATTAATTATATTAAAATCAGTAAAACAAAATAATTTATCATAATGAAAGAAATATACTAATTATTTTTTTTTTTTTTTTTTTTGGCCCGGCAAGAAACCATTTGGCCACCAACACCTCTACAAATAACCTAGACTAACAGAATAGTGTGTGGCAATATTAACACTAATAATTAGACATCCACAATACAATTCAAACACACATGGCCGCCATGATATGACATAGCCCACAAGTGTCAAGAAGGATATGGAATTAACATTGAAAAGTACACTCTCATAATACAACTTGACCACACATGGCCGCCATGATATAACATAGCCCACGAGTGTCAAGGAGGATATGGAATTAGCATTGAAAATTACACTCTCATAATACAACTTGACCACACATGACCGCCATGATATAACATAGCCCACGAGTGTCAAGGATATGGAATTAGCATTGAAAATTACACTCTCATAATACAACTTGACCACACATGGCCGCCATGATATAACATAGCCCACGAGTGTCAAGAAGGATATGGAATTAACATTGAAAATTACACTCTCATAATACAACTTGACCACACATGGCCGCCATGATATACATAGCCCACGAGTGTCAAGAAGGATAAGGAATTAACATTGATATTTACACTCTCATAATACAACTTGACCACACATGGCCGAAATGATTTACATAGCCCACGAGTGTCAAGAAGGATAAGGAATTAACATTGATATTTACACTCTCATAATACAACTTGACCACACATGGCCGCAATGATTTACATAGCCCACGAGTGTCAAGAAGGATAAGGAATTAACATTGATATTTACACTCTCACAATACAACTTGAACACACATGGCCGCAATAATTGACATAGCCCACGAGTGTCAAGAAGGAAAGAATATAAAATTGACACTGATCACATCACACTCCAAGTGCAATAGGCACTGGGATGCGACTGGACAGCAGCAGGTCAAGGATATAGGTTTAGAACCGAGTAATTAACAAGTTGTAAGACATCGGAAGATGCCATTTACTAGCCACATCAGAACTCATGGATGGTTAACTGAAGCCGGGCCACAAAATCAAAAAAAAAAAAAAAAAAAAAAGTAAAAAACAAACAAAAAAAAAAAATTTAAATAATAATTTTACTTCTTTTAATAAACTTGAATATTATTAACAACACACGATTACCTGAAGCGAGTAAGGGGAAAATACAATAAGGTGGAAATGAACCGCAGGCCTTTAAATCCTCCAAAAGGAAGACTCGGTCTCTGGCTAGCGCCTCGCAATTAAACAATAGGTGATTAATTTCCTCACGATAACCTGTACTAAAATGCTCATTACAATTGGAGTGTAGAGGGGTTTCAACCCCAAAATTTAGTCGCACCCTGTTATGCCCTGTACGAAGTCTGCAGATAGTAGTCACAAACTTTCGCACTAAACTATCCGGAACATTAGAAATATTGAAATACCAGGGTCTAGCTGGAAGAGTCGATTGGACCAATTCGTAAGACCTGCCTGTACTAGGCGCACTCTTGATAATATTTTCCCATTCGGTTAAGTTATCTCTTTTAACCTTCTCTAAAAGATCCGTTGACGGGATGTAGGGGTATATTATCCCATCCCAGGCAGCGTCTTTAGCTGCCTGATCCACCACTTCGTTCAATATGATCCCACAGTGACTAGGGATCCAACAAAACTTTACTGTACCCCCATTGTCCCGAATGTTAGCAAGTTTTAATTTGATTTCGAATATCAACGGGTGGTTCTGATGCTTAAAGTGACTGTTCCTAAGGGCCAAAAGGCTGCTTAGACTGTCTGAGCATATTACCGATTTTCCTCTATCGTCTGCAGCGTTTAGAATAAAATCACAGGCCTTGTCAATGGCGAGCAGCTCAGCAGTAAAAACAGAAGCCTCAGGTGGAAGCTTAAACTTAAATACTAATTTCTCTTCCGTTATGAATGCCGCGCCCGTCGCCTTCCTAGACCCTGAGAATTTGGCGCCATCCGTAAATATTCTTAGGAAAGAAGGGTATTCGGATTCCATTAATTGCAAAAAGCAAGAATTAAATACATGGAGGGGAAGGAATTCTTTCTTTAAGTTGTTTAGGAGGTTTAAATTTACGTCTATTTTAACTGCATTGATAATAAACGGGAACATAAAATACCTAGATGGCAAAACGGGAATAAGGGCGGGGCAATATGAGCTATACCTATTGACATTTTTAATTAAAAGCGGTTTCTTACGCTGTACAAATCTCCATTCGTTTGAAATTTTAATGAATTTTTTAAAAATTAATGGCTGGAGGAAGTTGCAATATTTAACTAAAAACCGATCTGCCAAAAGTGATCTTCTTACCTGTAGGGGAGGAATTTTGGATTCCATCTGAAGACTTATAGTAGGAGCCGATCTAACATTCCCTGTTATAAGCCTCAATCCCAGATTCTGCAGAACATCTAACTTGCCCAGAAGCGACTTTGAAGCCGATCCATAAAAAATCGCACCGTAATCGAGTTTAGACCTAACAATAGCTTTATACAGAAGACCTAAGGTTACTGGGTCGCCTCCCCAGGAAGTGTTGCTAATCGCCTTCAGTGGATTAAAATTCCTGGGTAACTGTTGGAGCAACGTCTGTATATGGAATGCCCAAGTTAATCTGGAGTCTAGATACATGCCCAGATATCTCACCTGTTTAGAGAACGTAATGTTTTGATTATGCATTTTAATTATTATATCCGGTTGAGAGTAAGGCCTAAGAGTAAATAATGTAATACAAGATTTGGATGGAGACAAGTCCAAACTAATCTTTTGAAAAGCATCATGAGAAACGTTTACTGAAAATTGATTATTCTGTATACAATAAGAAAGATTTTTATCTCTACTATAAACAACAACATCGTCTGCATATGATAAAATATTTGATGCAGAGGGTAGCTGAGTACATAGGATTGATCTGATATAAATGTTGAACAATAAAGGACTCAACACCGATCCTTGAGCAAGTCCCCGATAAACTGTACGGAGCTCTGTTCGTTTAGAAACTGGGTTCAGGAAATAGAGCAATCTTTTCGAAAATAATTTACACAGAGTTATTACCATGAGATTTGGTATTCCTAAGTCGGTTAATTGCTTAAACGGGATGGGAATGGAAACATTGTCAAAAGCTCCCTTAACATCCAAAAATGTGGCCAGAAGAAACTCTCTATTAATGAACGACTGGTAAACGTCATTTAAAAAGCTAGCAATACAATCCAAAGTCCCTAAACCTGGACGAAACCCAAACATATTGTGCGGAAAGACGTTGTTACTTTCAAGCCACCATATTAAACGATTCTTTATAACCAGTTCAAATGCTTTTCTTAGGCAGGAAGCCAAGGAAATTGACCGGTAAGAAGATGCTTGAGCAGGAGATTTCCCGGGTTTCAGGATAGGACATACAAGAAACCGCCCCCAGTCATCCGGAACCAAACCCCGTTGCAGCAGATCATTAAAGATGCCGACAAGAATAATTTTGGCGTTTTCAGACATGTTCTTTAGGACCGAATATGTTACGCCATTTATGCCAGGTGCTGAATCTTTCTTCTTATTTAATGGGACAAATAGTTCGGTATAGGAGATAGGTTGTAGCAAAAAATGATTCGCCGCCGTATGAGTTTGTGGCGCCTGATTGATTTCATTTAACTCATCCGCCGTAGGCACGTACGGAGGGGACACCAAGCTAACAAACTCCTGAAACCAGTCCGCATTACCTATGACATTACTCGGTGTTCTATTGTCCTTGAAGCGTTTGGCCAAAAACCAAACCTCCTTTAAAGGTGTGTTCCTATTAAATTTGCTACATAAATTCTTCCAGGAAGCTTTTTTGCTTAATTTTAAAAGTTTACGTGTTTCAGCAGCAACTTTTTTATATTCCATGTATGATTGCATGGAGCCTTCTAATCGAAATTTCCTCAAAGACTCATTACGGCTTCTGATTTTTAATTCACACTCACTATTCCACCAGGGCTTAGAATGTTTTTTCCCCTTATATAGGGTCGCTCGCGGGGTTGATTCTTGTAAAGACGTTAAAACAGCCTGCTGAAATAGATTATATTTATCCATAGGCTCGACCATGGTATTGACTTCACGAATGCCTAAGTCCAGTGCATTTTGAAATCTACTCCAATCGGTCTTTGCAAGTTTCCATCGTGAAATATTATCATCTAAGTAAGATGGGTCAGCAGCGGTGGAGTTGGAAGACTCTGAACCGATGTCAATAACGATAGGGAAATGATCGCTACCCAATGAAATGGGGAGCACTCTCCAAGAGCAGTCCAGGAAAATATCATTTGAAACTAACGTTAAATCCACTGGATTGTTTGAAAATTGCGGATTCCCGAATTTTGAAGCCGAACCATCGTTAAGGAGACAAAGTGATGAATTAGAGATAATATTCATCACTGCCCAACCTTTTCTGTCATTCCGACTACATCCCCAACATCTATTTAAAGCATTAAAATCCCCACCCGGAACGATGCGTGTTTCGCCCAAATTATCTAAGGCTCCGAGGATGGTTTCCGGGTCAAATAAATGGTTTGGAGGGGAATAATAAGAAATAAAAATTACAGAGCAGCTCCCATAAGTAACGAAAACTGAAACTGCATTGGATTTCGTATTGTTGTTGGAATCAGTTAGGTTTAGATTAATTGGATGGTGAGTAAACGTCCTCTTGACGAGAACAGCTACCCCACCGTACCCATCCTCTCTATCATCTCGGTAGCAACTGTAATTATTAATATGAAAGTATTTATCGTTAGTAAGCCACGTTTCTGATATTAAGATGATATCCACATCGTGATTAAACAGAAATACCTCCAAGTCACACTTATTAGCGAGAATACTCCGGGTATTCCACTGCAATATTCGAAGCATTTTAGAGAGAACAACTAAGTGGCTAAAGTAATGCTGAAACAACTAAATAAAAATAGCTGGAGTAAATTAAACATAAAATTATGCTAATTCCTGAAAAATAAAATAAAAAAAAAAAAAAAAAACCTTTATTATTTGTATTATTAATAAATTATTTTCTATTAATTATAATGATTTTATATTCTTTAACGGTAGTAATTTTTTGCCTTTTATATTTGTGATTTTCTTGCTAATTGTATTATTTTTATTACTAATGTTACCAATGCTTCCATTACTATTATGATTATTATTTTTAGATTTATTACCGATAGTATCCTTCTTTGTACCAGAAGCCATCGGTTTAGTGCTATCTGAACTAGTTGTAACAGAAGATTCGGAGTTATTCCATCTTCTGTTCATTGAAAGCCTATTTTTTAGAATTAATTTTCTATCATTAAACTTTTTTTCCTCGTCAGAGGACATAAAGGGCACTGTTCTTTTTAATGCGCACGGCAATAACTGATTTGGGTCGTAGAGACCTGTCTTTCTAGACATGGGTCTAGGTTTATATGCGGGTATATTAACATTGTCTTCTTCATGCTTCTTCGGAGTAATTGCCGGAAACTCGTCGTAATGTGTGAGCAGAGAAAATCGGTTATTAGTTCGGTTCGAATATAAACTTGACTGCTTGTACGTTTGCGGAACTTCCAACGAGGCTTCCTGGAAATTCAGATTATGAGTTGCCATTATCTCGTTAATGGCAATCTGCCGCTTTTTCTCTGGACAAGAGGGATCAGTTGACTTGTGAGATTCCTTGCAATAGACACAAGCTTGGACTGAACTGGCACATTGATCTTCGACGTGGTCGGAACTTCCACATTTCAGGCATCTGGCACGTCCCTTACATTGACTGGAGATGTGCCCATACCTTAAGCAACGGAAACATTGACGGGTTCGCCTAATAAAGGGTTCACAGCTGAAACGTACGTTCCACAAAAATACATAGGCTGGCAGGGTTTGGCCTTCAAATACAATAAGCACAGAAGTGCTTGGAACGAATTTAACTTCCTTATCCACGATGGCTCTCCTCTTTAATCTTTGAATACGATTAATCAAGAAGGGCTCACAATCGATCATATCAAAAATTTCTTCCTCTGTGTACTCGATATCGACGTTTTTAATGACAGCAGATCGAGAAACTAAGTAGGATGGGATATAAGTGTTATAGCCAATCGACGTGAAACAAGGATGATCAACAAGTTCATTAGCGGAACTTGGAGAGGTGTATTGAACAATCACCCGATTCCGACTTACCTTTTTAATTTCAAATAAATTTTTTGATAGAGAATTTCTTCTTAATATTTCTACGACTTTCAGGGCACTAATTGATATTCTATATAATTGGTCAGAAGGAATTCGTTCAACAAAAACCTTATATATACCCGAATCGTTCGGACGATAAGATTCAGAATATCGATTTTTATTAATGATTCTACTACTACTACTAGAATTATATTTGATATAATTATCGTCATTATTACCTTCGCTATTCTTATCATCGTTATTATTATTATTATTATTGTTATTATTATTATGATTACTGCTATTGCTGCCGGTGCCGGTGCCGGTGCTATTATTATTACTTTTATTTGATCTAATGATGTTATCAGAGGACAAAGCTGATTTCGTCATTTCGGTACCTGACATATTATCAGTAACCGCCGACGAATTATCGATGCACATCTGAACATTGTTGACCGTAGCCGAGTGACCGGGAGGGGTCTCCGCCTCCCCATCATCATCTAACATACCCCGTACAAATTATATATTTCGCGCGGTAAGGATATATACAGCGATAGAAATATATACAGCGCTAGAGATATAGATAAACGGTGTATACCAAGCACCGAAAGTGTGTTGCTGTGTGTGTGACTGAAGTGTAAATGAAAGGAGATAGATGCGATAACTTCTTATCAAAGATAAACGCACGAAAAGACGTTAACGCACTAAATATTCACTGTCAACTCTGAAATATACTAATTATATATATATATATATATATATATATATATATGTATGTATATATGCGGATGTGGATATGTGTATATGTGTCCACGTTTCTACGTATTCCTTAAAGCGGTCTTTATGCCAATATTTCTTTCCCTCATGTAAAAGCTCTTGACTTTATAGCCTCTTAAAGATAACTCGAGATTCGGTTGATGTGAAGGGAGCTTTAGAGAACCTTTGTTTTCGCAATAATTTTACCGTCATCTATTAAAAACATCCTCCGTGTTACAAAGTAATTTCCATATGTCCTTCTTTGACAACTGTTACAGGTTGTAATTTGGGATCATACCCACATTTTACGGTCCGATGGACATATGCGCGTCGAATTAGAAAGCTTTTATCTGAATATTTTAAGAAGTATGTTACACCGAAAATAGTACGATTTAATAACTAATGAATAAGTACCGGACATGGCCTAAACTATTCCAGATATACAAAAGGTCCGCAATAGATGGGACATGCATAACGTAAGGATGAAAAGAATATATATTTAAAAGACTGGATTTTAGATTTCCGAATAAAAACTAGGAATTCTGTATTAAAACATTACAATTAACACCTGAAAATAAACAATTTATAATCGAAATCTACAAGTTTGGAAAGACAACGTTTGAAGAAGAAAGAAACAAATTCCGTTCATGATACGCGCAAATTAAGCAATTACTGTTTGTTATATCGTGTCAAGAGAACTAAAAATGAGCGATAAAACCATGAAAAATCCTCAGAATAACGTAAAGTACCCCCCGGGGAGAACAAAATGGTGCAAAGCGAGTTTACATACTTCCGGTGGTCCATTTTATAGTTTCTTTAGTTGACTCTGTCTTCTATGGGCCTTCCACTGAAATACATATTGACACCAGGCTATACTGAAACAGGCAGCCGCAGTCGCGACATTGCCCACATTTAATCATTCCTGGCCAGACCGCATTTCAATAAGTTCACTACGGTCCTGACGCATCCGGAGCAAAGGCGATTTAAAGTTCTCCAATTTGCAGGCTTAGCGGTCGCGCTGCATTCAGTTGTTCATTTAACGTATTCTTATTGCCATTCTTTTCTATTCACCTCTTTGCTCAAACTTTTAGCGGTGGCACCTTCAATAGTTTTACGTAATGAAGAGAATTTCTAATAATACTAAACTAAACGATTAATTGGCGATTCCGAGATGTTTTGACATTCGAGAGAATCGTAGTCGACGAAAAAAGCAATTAAATCAGCCGTTGACTCAAGTAAAACTTTAGTAATCGACAATCATCGGTCGAGTCGACGGGAATTGGCCAACTGATAACTATATTTCAAAGGTAATTAAGGAAGAGACGCCAACTTGTAACTGAAAAAAATCAGGTAATTTCTTTGCGACACTAGCACACAGGCCAATCCATCACCGACGACGGCCTGTTCATTTCTGCTGCTTAACGTTTCTTTTATCACGCTCCGTCTATGAGCCGATAAAGGTTTAATAATTGTTAAGTAGCGAATTGTTTAATTCTTTAACATTAAGGTTATATTTCTTTAACAATTGTGTCGAATTTAAACGATGCAGTTTACCGTGTTTGTGTTATTGTTTATCGTCGCAGTTGTGTCTATAATCAGATAACGGGAGTGGCGTCTACGATAAGTAATTGACAACGTTTCATAAAGTGGGTAATTAATTATATACATATTTTGTTGCCGTTTGTATTCTCGCAGATAAATCTTCATTCCAAGAGCTTAACGGTGTTACCAGATATTCTACATAAACATATAGTACACCAAAAATATATTAAATACACGATGTAGGGTCTAAAATATTGCCATTTCTGGTGAATCTAGGATCTAAATTACTTAAAAAGGAACTCATTTTGGCAGTATTAAAATGTCTATTACAAATTTTATATCTAAAATTAATGTAGCTTTGGCTGATGATGTGTCCTCATCCGCGTTTGATATTGAAATTCTAAAAAAAATTGTTAACGAAGCGATACGACCTGTAATGGAAACCTTAGAAAATGATAGAACAAAAAATACTCAGAGATAATATCGGATAGTAATAAAAACACTAGTAAATTACCTGCCTTTAAATCTAACTTAAACAAAGTTCTCAAAGTTAAAGTAACTGATGATAGTAGTGCAATTGAAAAACTAAAAGAAATATAACACCAGGAAAGAAATCATTTCACTCTTCAGCAGTCACTAAAAAATGTTTGAAAAAATCATTTTTTTTATTTATTGTATGGGCGCGCCAGCGGCATTGACTCAACAACGGGAAACGCTAAGCTATTAAGCTAAATAGTTAGGCGGTCAGAAATGGACGCAACAAAGGACAACATTACAGGCACCACAGAAGATGAAGGAAAGGACAGGATAAAGGAAACATACATTAGGTAAATCTGACAATGAATGTTTTGACTATATATCTGGATCGATTCACTTTAATGATGGGAAAATAATGCACCTCATTGCAGTGTATCGATCGCCAAGTAAACAAAGCAAGGATTTCATTAGAGAATTTGACAAGCTATTAAAATCCATTGATGTAGATTCTGATCTAATAGTCGTGGGAGACTTCAATTTTGATACGTTACGTCCAGCTGGAGCGACTGCGAAATTTTTAAACACTATTGCGAGTTATGGAGGCTTCGGATTAATTAACCTACCAACCAGAGAGCAGATTAGCAAAGTAAATTAGTAAGTACATGTATCGACAACTACTTCATTAGATTAAAATGCAATTATATACTTGGGGGTCAAGTGTGGTTAATTCAGCATTATCTGACCATTATATTATATGCTGTGCTTTTGAAACTCAGTATAGCTCTTGGGATTCTGGTAACAGAAATACTAACATGAAAATTAACGAGAAACTTTTATGCAATAAAATAAGCAATTTTAGATGGAAAGATTACGCAATTCTAGATGATCCTGACGAGATATACGACTTAATATATAAAAAACTGACGGAATTTTATAGGGATTCGTTGTCTATATTTATTGAGAGAAATAAAACACGGGAGTTGCCAATAAAAAAATGGATGAATATGGAGATATTAAAAAGAATTAAGGAGAGAGATAGGTATTATAAAAAGTGGAAGAATCAAAGATCTAATAATAAATATAGAACTAGATATGTTAAATATAGGAATTATGTTAAAAAAGAAATTAGAGAGGCGAAAAGGAAGTATTATAAGTCACTTATTCTACATGACGCTACAAACACTAAGAAAACATGGAGAGTAATAAATGCTATTATTAAAGGTTGTAATAGTAGTACAATAGATGACATCATTAATAAACATTTTGGTAAGTCGAAAGACATTCCAGATAAATTCTTAATCCAATATATATCGAATCCTGTTACATGCTGTCATAAATGTAATTTAATAACAAATGAGATACAAGCTAACTATTTAAACAAGGTGACCTTTTTTATTCCGAAAATTAGTGAAAACGAGATTAGAGAAGTAGTAAATAAAATAAAAGACAATAAAGCACCGGGATACGATGGGATTAGGATTGTAGATATTAAAAGGCATATTGGATCGATAGGACCTTTATTAGTTAATTTAATAAATTAATCAGTTAAAAGAGGGAAAGTGCCAGACTTGCTTAAAGTAGGCATAGTGCGGCCAATATGCAAAAAAGGGAACTGTATTGATTGCTCTAACTATAGGCCAATTACTATCAGCTCGGTTATTGCTAAAATAGTGGAACACTATATTGCCAACCATTTAAGAGATTACCTAGAGAGAAATGAAATTCTATACCCGCTGCAATTTGGCTTCAGGAAAAAGAAATCGACAGCAGAGTTGCTAAAAATTTTCGTTAACAATATATACGAAGGTCTAGCCAAAGGTAATCAATTTCTAGTGATTTTCATCGATCTAAATAAAGCTTTTGATACTGTCAGCCATGATAAATTAATAAGTGAACTGCGGAACATCGGCATTGCTAACAATCAAAACAAGTGGTTTGCGGACTATTTAAAAAATCGGAAGTTAAGGGTAAAAATAAATGATAGTTTCAGTACCGAGGGGGATTTAACCGCGGGCGTAGGACAAGGAACAATACTGGCACCTTTATTATTTCTGATATATACAAATTCACTCTATAGATATATAAAATACGCAAAAGTATTTGCTTTCGCTGATGATATTGCGTTGGTGATGGAAAATTCTGATATACAAAAAGCGGAGGACTTACTGCAAAAAGATTTAAACTCTTTTGTCATTTGGGCGCATAGTCGAGGCTTTTCGATTAATACGGATAAATCCAAAATGATGTACATAAGAACACCGAGCCGTTACAGGACTTTCGTTCCGAAAGTTCTAATCAAATGTCACAATTGTAGTCATGCGAATAACTCTAATTGTTGTAGTGATGATTGTATGATGTTACAAAATGTGCAAAAAATCAAATACTTAGGGGTAACGATTGATAATACGGTAAGTTGGAAACAGCATATATTGGAACTAATAAAAAAGATCAGGCAATCCTTACCGGCGATTTATAGATTTAGGCCATTGTTACCGCCAAAAATTCTAAAACAATACTATAATGCTCTGATAACATCAAGGATATCTTACGCTATACAAGCATGGGGAGGAGCAAAGAAATCTGAACATAAAAAAATAAATGCTATTCATAAAAAAAGCTTAAAACTCGTAGTAAGAAAGGATTTATGTCAAAGAAGGGGTAACCTTAATTGGTGGAAGGAAATGGAAGAATTACCGGCTAAACTAAGGTATTATTTATTTATTTTATATGATTATAAGCTGAACCCTCCCGACCTTAAGACTAGGAATATAGTGAAGATAACTAGAGCTTCGTCAAAAATTACATATATTAAGCCTAAAGGTATAAATAATTATATTGATAAAACAAAGGATGCTGTACTGATTGACTTGTTAGGGAAAATTCCGTCGGATATTATAAAAATAAAGAATAAAAAAAATTGCCTCTTAGAAATTAAAAATTGGCTGTTGAGCAACTACAATGATTGCAACTAAAAGAGGTGGAAGGAGTATGTGATAAGTGATTTTTTCTTTCTTTTTTTTTGTTTTTATCTTTTCCCAGTTATGTATATAGATATTTTTTTTTATTTTACATTTTTCTTGCATAGGGTTTCTATACGAATTGCTCTTATGTTTTTGCCTTATTTTGTTTAGATTTTGAATTATGCGTTATGCTGTTATTTTTAGTGGAAATTTATATTACGTTGGTTTTTACTTTGTTTTGTGATACATTTGTTAGTTAAATGGTTAATTGTATATGATTGATTGTAACTTTATTACAAATAAACGTTATAACTGTGATGAGAACCTACAGACGGGCGGTTGCCTTGTGGGTGCTCCATGTTATTTAATATAAAAAAAAAAAAAAAAAAAAAAAACCACTATAGGTAGCAGGGAGACCTAATGTCAAGAGCTGGCCGTATAAAAGGGAGCGTTCATTAAAAACAGCAGGACACTCGAAAAAAATGTGGTCAACATCACATAAATACGAGGAAGATCACAATCGCAAAGAGTACAATAAGAAGACGGCGACAGAGCAAATCGAAAGCGAAAAGAGAGAAGGAGAGAATAATTGATCCGGAGATTAATTAGGGAGACAATAGAGAAGCGACGACCGAACGGAATAGAATGGAACGAAGACAGGGAATGAGGAATCGGCTGAATAAAGCGGTAATGCGAATGACGATCAAAAAATAAGGAGGTATAAATGTCTTGCTAAAGGCTGGTGTGATTGGAGGTAGATAAAGAAAGGAAGTCTGAAGAAAAGAAATAGTTGAGGAATGAATCAAGGTGAGAAGCAGAGCGAGCTAAAGAATCAGCTGCGACATTGCCGTCAATTCCTGAATGACTGGGGATCCATAAAAAATTAATAAGAATAGAACGGGCTGACTGCAATGTGGAGGTAAAAGAACGAATTAAGAGAATAATATTATCAGAGGAATGTGAATGAGGAGAGGATATGGCTTGAAGGACGTCTTTAGAGTCCGAAATTATGAGAAATTCGGAAACCCCGCTTAAATAGGAAATGAAAAAGATAGCCCGAAAGAAAGATAGTGCAGAAGGAAGGCAGCCGGAAGGACTCAGAATGCCAAAGTGACGGGACAGTAAGCGTACCAACCATGTCATCCCCGCTCCTGGAACCATCGGTAACGATCAATACGTGAACAGGAAAAGAAGAATTCAATAAATGAAGAAATTCATCATTGACTGCGCCATAAGAGGAGCAATGAGCCCAAAGTGGGAGAGAGGACAATTTGATAGGCTACCGTAGTTTCATAGGCTATTGAAGTAATGAGAGAAGTAAGCAACAGTTTTATAGGAATAGATAATAGGAAAAAGGGGGAAAGGCAGGAACCTCCACGTGGTGCCTCTGGAACGCGATTTTCAAGAATTTAAGAACTTTCACCAAAAATTCAAGCTAGCGCGTATCAATCCTGCCGAAACCAGGACTTCCACTCCGTCCGAAAATAATTTTTAGAGTCAAGCGAAGAAGTCCATGGACATGAAAAAAAAAAAACAACAGAAGAAAAATTAGAAAGTTGGGCAGCAATGAGCGACAGGATTAGGATTTTATGAGGAAAAAAACACCAGTGGTTTTTGATATATAGATAAGAAGAAATAAGTTTGGACGAGGAGATGGGGAGACGTTTAATTAGGAAGCGATACCCAAGCTGAGAGCGGCAAATAAACGGCGGTTGGGTAACCGATTCTGATAAGAAACGGCGGGAATGGGAGAGGATTTCAAGGCTCCAACGCACAAACTAAGGCAAGAGTTCTGAATAGCATCAAGTTTAGAGAGGGGAAACTTAGAAGAATTACCGTAGATAAAGGAACAATAGTCGAGCTTGGACCGAATAATAGCTTTGAAAAGAAAGAAGAATAAACGGATCGCCCCCCCCAATCTGAGAGGAGAAAGAGATTTAAGGAGATCAAGTCTTTTAAGACAGGATTTATAGAGAAAATTAATATGCTCCTATAAAATCATCGGAACTTCAATTTTTACCCATGTTGCACAGAACAAAAGATTTGTTAATAATTAAAACAAACTCGCGTGACAAAGAAAAAATCATAAAATCGATGTATAACATCAGTGAAAAAGAGACTTTTTCTATCACAGGAATCAAAAAAAAAAAAAAAACCCATATATAAAAGCAACCAACTTACCTGCTATTTTTTTTTAATGAACAACGAAAAAATTAAAAAAGAATTATTTCATTAAAAATTTAAAGCTTTCACAGTGATTACTCATGATAAATAATTTTCGGAAACAACTGTGTTTTGAAAAAGATATTTATTCGCTTAACGTTTCGACCAGCTTGCACTGGCCATCATCAGAAGCAAACTGAAGAACGGAGCGAAAATTGCGATCGACAATAACATTAAAATAAGAATCAGAAATCATGGAAAACTCAAATCAAAACAGATAACCTACCTCTAAACAGGAAAACCGACGTAACATAGAAAAAATATAAAAACAAAAAAAAAAATAATAATAAAAGGAACCAAAATGTAAACGGGAAAAACCGACAAAACGCATAACAACAGATAGATAAATTATAAAAACATAAGGGAAAAAAAAAAAAAAAAATTAATAAAAATAAATAAAAGGAACACAAAATCTAAACGGGAAAACCGACAAAACGCATAACAACCGAAGATAAAATGTAAAAACATATGAGAAAAAAGGAATTAGAAAAATTTACAAAAGGAACAAAAAACATCGGGTCACAGTTGGGGCAGGGGGGAAAAACGAATAACAACTTATAAAAAATAAAACTGAAAACGTTGAAAACGCACGGAACAACCAAGTGAACAGAACAAAAATATGAAATATTACAACAGAAACAGTTGGATTACCTGAACAAGGACTGGGAACTACCTGAAAATTGCTTGGAATCCGCACCTGAGGACCCACTCGAAACCTATCCGGAAGAAGCACCAGAGGGCACGGCCCCGGGCATTGGACCAACGGAAGCTTAACCAAACGAAGTGAAACAAAGCAAATCCAACCGAAGGAAGAAACCACTGGGACCGGCGGGATGTGGGAACAAAAGACCAAAAAGAAGTGAAAGGCGGTGGCGGACGTCTAGGTACCTAAAGGGACACAGTCAAAATTAGAACCAAATAACCCAGAATTGGAAAAGAAAAATGAAACCTACCTGGTCGCTGTTATAGATGCAAGTTCGTCAACCGTATGACTGGTTTCCATGCCGTGGGAACACGTAGACCTTCTTCTCTGTTGAAATTTGGCCATTTCTCAATTTCGATGGCTTCTCGAACCAACCTCCTGCCGGTGTGAACTTCCTTAGCTAAAGGAACACTATCCTCAAATTTGATAGTATGATTCGTAATTTTGACTGTGTCCCTTTAGGTTCCTAGACGTCCGCCACCGCCTTTTACTTCTTTTTGGTCTTTTGTTCCCACATCCCGCCGGTCCCAGTGGTTTCTTCCTTCGGTTGGATTTGCTTTGTTTCACTTCGTTTGGTTAAGCTTCCGTTGGTCCAATGCCCGGGGCCGTGCCCTCTGGTGCTTCTTCCGGATAGGTTTCGAGTGGGTCCTCAGGTGCGGATTCCAAGCAATTTTCAGGTAGTTCCCAGTCCTTGTTCAGGTAATCCAACTGTTTCTGTTGTAATATTTCATATTTTTGTTCTGTTCACTTGGTTGTTCCGTGCGTTTTCAACGTTTTCAGTTTTATTTTTTATAAGTTGTTATTCGTTTTTCCCCCCTGCCCCAACTGTGACCCGATGTTTTTTGTTCCTTTTGTAAATTTTTCTAATTCCTTTTTTCTCATATGTTTTTACATTTTATCTTCGGTTGTTATGCGTTTTGTCGGTTTTCCCGTTTAGATTTTGTGTTCCTTTTATTTATTTTTATTAATTTTTTTTTTTTTTTTTTCCCTTATGTTTTTATAATTTATCTATCTGTTGTTATGCGTTTTGTCGGTTTTTCCCGTTTACATTTTGGTTCCTTTTATTATTATTTTTTTTTTTGTTTTTATATTTTTTCTATGTTACGTCGGTTTTCCTGTTTAGAGGTAGGTTATCTGTTTTGATTTGAGTTTTCCATGATTTCTGATTCTTATTTTAATGTTATTGTCGATCGCAATTTTCGCTCCGTTCTTCAGTTTGCTTCTGATGATGGCCAGTGTAAGCTGGTCGAAACGTTAAGCGAATAAATATCTTTTTCAAAACACAGTTGTTTCCGAAAATTATTTATCAAGAATTATTTCAATCAATCCAGCAGTATTGTGAACAAAAGAATCTAGTAAATTCGAATAAAAATTGAAAAAGCGTATTTTAGAATAAACCGAAAAGTTCAGAATGATAAAACATACATAGTAGTAATTATACAACTATCGCCTGATTTATGTAATAACTTAATTAATATTGGATATATTCCTACTGAATGGAAAATCTGTTGTATCTATAAACATATAAACATTACGTTTTAACTCTATACTGGTTTCAAATGATCCTGTGCCCGAAGTCCTCGGCATATTGGATTTAAATAACGTAAATACAATAAACCCTATGCATCAAAACCTCGCATTAATCTCCCCCCATTTGATTCCCCAATAATAAAAACAGATGTATCTCTTAAAGACAACTTTAGAAAGCTACCAACTAACGTCATCGAAACAGCTAAAAATGCAACTAATAAATACACCGACCATGCTATAGTCTACACAGATGGTGCTAGAAAAAACTCCACCGCAACCACATAACCGACAGCATGTGCGTTCGTAGTATCAGATATAGCGTTTTCTTTTCGACTCAATGATGGCTGCGCAGTACTGGACGCAGAAATGTAGGCCATCCTATACGAGCTACAATATATTTCATCTTGCAAACCTAACAAAAAGACATTAATAATTACAGACTCTCTGGCAGCATTAGAAGCCATATCCAGCCCCAAAACCAGAAATATAATATCTACTCAAATCTTTCGTATTGTCATCGATACACAGAAGTCTGAGGGCCAGGTAACGTTTATGCGGGTTCGCGGTCACGCGGGAATACCGGGGAATGAACAGACGAACATAATGGCATAGTCAGCACTACGAGCTCCGCAGAACAGATATTCACCTCCCCCTTCATCCATGGCACAATTCTTTTTAGCGAAAAGCAAACAAGAATGAAAGGAACAATGGACCGCGTGTCAGACTTTTCTGTCTCAAGTAAAATCAGCGACCGAGCCATGGTGGCCCCCAATGAGTTTTTCCCGCAAAGACTTCAGTGTGATCAGCCGACTGCGGACAGGTCATACAGCAATCTCGCACGACCATCTTGGGTCAATTTCTCCAACCGCAATGCCCTTTCTGTATGGGTAGTTTCATCCCAACCGTCCAGCACATATTAGTAGATTGCACAGTATTCACATCAACACGGACGTTTCTACCACATAAAACATTCTCCGAGATATTATGAAACTCCCAAACAGCGACATACTCAATCATTAATTTTCTTAAAATAAACAGAATAGCTAAAGTAACATAGTCACAAACCCCGCACAGTGTGTCGTGATAGCCGCAGCAGTTAAATACGGCACACTGAAGCTTAGAGGATTCAATAAAATAAAAAAATAAAAAAAAAAAACTATACTGGTTTCGAACATATACCAAGGAATTGTAAACTATCTAAAGAAAAAATAAATCTCATTAAAGAAATAATAAATAGAAATTGTTGTCCTAACTGCGAATCAGTATCATTTGGTCGAGTACCCCAGAGGGGTGTCGTGTTCATTGCGATACTGATTTAATTATTTTCCGCCATTGTTCACGATTCTCTGCTTTATGACAGGACATCTCTAAGCTCAGACCCGTTGCATCCTGTATTGCACTGGTCCAACGCGCTGGTGGTCGACCTCTTGGTCTCTTGCCTTACTGCGAATACTCCAATATAACAAAAAACACAGAATTTAATGCAAATCATAAACATTATCAGCTATCAAAATGTCCAATAGCAAACAGAATATTAAACTTTTTAGATTCAAACAGTAACTATGAATGATGGCAGGTAGTGCTCAATTAAGGACATAGTTTTATAAAACTAAATTAACAGAATTAAACTGCTTACTGCTAAATGTGGGCAGAAGTAAATATCAGCAGTCAGACCTTTTACAAAATATGAAGGATGACATAGTTATTATCACAGAACCAAATAATACAAACAATAAACTAACAGGTTATAATAACAGTTACGACAATTTCAAACAAAAAGATGAGTTGTAGTACGGAAGAATTATAAAGTAGAAACTATTAAAGAAACAGAAACATCGAGAGTTAACGTGTTCCGAGTTAGACGTAGTTGTAGTTGTTGTTGTTGTATCCATTAACGTGCCGTGTACTGCAACATTGGCCAGAGGCACGGGTGAATGGAGTTTAGATGTTATTAAGGATATTGGATAGTCTTAGAAATCTGAAGAGCAGCTGGACATTCTGTTCATTGTCTTCAAGAATTTCAGATAGGGAACTGGACAGACGTAATTGGGACCGGAATAGATTGAATTTCGGGCAGACTACTAGAAGATGGCGAGTGGATAAGGGAACAGAGCAAAGGTCACAAGTAGGGGGATCTGAGTTATTTAATAAAAAGGAATGAGATAATCTTGCGTGGCCAATGCGCAGGCGGCATAATATGACTTCTTTTTTACGGCTGGATCTTGATGAAGTACTCCAAATTTCAGTATTTGAGCGGATTGAACCCAAATTTGTTTGGGGTAGGAACTTCATGCCAAATCTTCGACCATTTCTTTTTTAGCAGAGATTTGATTGTTATAGAAAAGTCCGATGATGGTACTGGTAAGTCTGGAATCGGGAGGCATGAAGCGGCCTCTTTCGCTGCAAGATCCACCAGCTCGTTTCTTATGATGCCCTTGTGTCCCGGAATCCACGTGAAGGTGATACGAATCGAAGCGGTAGATATAACTGAGATTATATTTTTTGCAATGGGATTTTGTGATTTACTGCGTGTTTGCGATAGAGACGAAAGTGAAGAGAGAGAATCTGTGCAAATAAGAGAATCTTTGTTGTACTGTACTGATAGATGACTGCAAGTTTTATGGCATATAGTTCTGTAGATGTAACTGAAAAGCTGTTTGGTAATGAATACCGTATTACGTCGGAATCATTTGTAAGTACTGCGCATCCAGCCCTGTCCGATTTAGAGCCATCCGTGAATATGATAAAATGGTCGACGTACTTCAACAGAAGTTCTTGCAATGCGCCTCTGATTGCCTCTGGTGTAGAGAGCTTTCCAACATGCAAGAGAGATAGGTTAGTGTGAGGCGAAAAGCTTGACCATGGTGGAAGAGTAGTAGGTGTTGAGTAGTAGATCTTCGGAAAACTATTGATCGATACGGAACTCAGTATTTCGGTTGCATATGGCATCATGTGAAATTTAGATGAAAACATCGGTGTGCGCATGATGGATTGAAAGGCTGGACGCCGTGGAGAAGATATCACGTAGGTTAACAGATTAATAGAAAGCAGTTCGCGGCGAAGATGAAGCGGCCACTCTCCGCTTTCGCATAGTAGGCTAATAGACGGCGAGGTGCGAAATGCTCCGGTCGCTAATCTGAGTGCTGCATGCTGTATGACATCAAGTCTTTTTAGTGCAGTATTGGAGGCTAGGGCGTAGACTGCGGCCCCGTATTCGAGTCTTGAACGTATAAGTGAGCGGTAGATGTGCAGAAGTGACGATCTGTCAACACCATAAGAGGTATGAGAGAGTTTTTTTAAAAGGTTGAGTTTTCTGAAACAGGAAGATTTGAGTTTGTCAATGTGTGGAGACCAAGACAGCCTTCGGTCAAATGTTAATCCTAGGTATTTCACTGTTTCCACGGTGGGGATGTTGACATCATTTACGAAGATGGAGAGAGCTTCACCACAATTTCTTATTCTGCAGAAGTGCATAGCTACTGTTTTGGTGCTCGAGAAGATGAATCCGTTGCTTCTTGCCCATGAACTGATCCGGTTGGCTGTTTCTTGTAAAATTTTTTGTCCCTGTAAGACGATGGTGCAGGGGACGAATGCGGTAAAGTCGTCCGCGAACAAGGCGCACCTGACCGGAGTATGTACGTTGCCTATGACGTCATTTATGGCCAGATTAAATAACGTAGGGCTGAGCACTGAGCCCTGTGGAGCGCCGTTTGCAAGATCGAATAGTTTTGAGTATTGACGTCCTACCCGCACTTTGAAATACCGATTAGAGAGGAAATTACGAATGAAGACTGGCAAGCGACCACGGAATCCGAATTTATGGAGTGTCTCCAAGATTTTAAAACGCCATGCCATGTCGAAAGCTTTTGTGCAGTCGAAGAAGATTGCCAATAGGTGACGCTTAGTAGCGAAACAATCACTTATTGCGTTTCGAAGAAACAGGAGCTGATCCAAGGTAGACCTACCAGAACGGAAGCCACCTTGTTCATCGCAGATTAGATTGTTATTTTCCAGTTCCCAAGAAAGTCTTGCGTTTCTTTCGAAAACTTTGCACAGTACGGACGTCAATGATATTGGTCGATAGCTATCTAATAATAACGGATCTTTGTTGGGTTTAAGAAGAGGTATAACTGTAGCCAGTTTCCAATTTTGTGGAATTTCTCCTGTAAACCAAATGTTGTTGAAGATGACTAAAAGAGTATAAATGGTCTCACCTGGAGCGTGGCGTAAAAGATGAATATGGAAGTTATCCGGTCCTACGGCTCCAGGATTAGTATCTCTGATAGATAATTTAAGCTCATCTAAAGTGATTGGTAGGTTGTAGGATTTCTGATCTAGAGAGGAAAAGTCCAGGTGGCTCATAAGTTTGGAATTCTTGATGTCTTGAAATGATGCATTGAAGTTGGTATCTGAGGGAGAGTTAGCAAAATGATTACCAAGAGTGCTTCTAATTGATGATTCGTCAGTAACAATGTTGTTGTTCGTTTTCAAGCTGGTAGGTATGTGAAAAGCATTATTCTTCTCAATCTGTCTAACTTTTATTGGTGTCGCTGTAGTGATTGTAGAAATAAAATTTTTCCACGATGTACGTTTGGCATTTTTGAGAACCCAGATGGCTTTGGCGGATGCATTTTTGTAGAATAAATGGTTTGATATAGATGGATTAGCTTTTAGCTTTTTTAAAGCTCTGCGTCTGTCTCTGATTGCAATACGACATTCATCAGACCACCAAGGAACAAATTTCAGATTAGTTTTAGTGTGCTTTGATGAGGGGTATGTTTTCGGGGAACAATTTACCGCGATGGAGATGAGTAAGTTCGTAAATTCATTGACTGAAGTTATGTTTCTAGCAATCATAGTGCTGAAGATTTCTGAGCAGGAGCGATGATATTTTATCCAATCGGTTTTTTTGTACGAGAGCCAATTCTGAAAGTTTGCTTGAGGTTGAAAAAATTCATGATAGATGATAATTGGCGTGTGGTCACTTCCAGCTAGGTCGCTGTGGCAGTGTACCACTGTTTTGTTGGTTAATTGAGACGAGCAGATTATCAAATCTAGGTTGGACCACGAACGATGGGTAGAGTTGTAATGAGTTTGGGTTCTGGCATTCAGTATAGACAGATTTCCATGTAATAGGATCTTTTCCAATATCTTACCGTTTTTGTTGTAATAGGGGCTGCTCCATAAGGGACTGTGTGAGTTAAAATCACCGCATAAAATGAAGGGCCGAGGTAAGCAGTTTATAACTGACAACAGTGCTTCTTCGTCTAGTTTTTCTCCTGGAGGGAAGTAAGCAGTGCAAATTGTAATAGGATCTTTCATAAAAATAGTAGCGGCTAAGATTTGTAGATTAGTTTGTAGTGTTATTTGCTGAAAATGAAGGTTTGATTTTACAGCTAGGATAATGCCTCCTTTGCTGCGTCGAATTATGTTTGGTGATTTCGTAATAATGTTATACCCTGATAGGAGACAGTTTTGATTTGGTTTTAAATGTGATTCTTGAAGACAGATTATTGTTGGAGAGTAAGAGTTTATTAATATTTTGAGATCTTCAAAGCGGGAGTAGAAACCGTTGCAGTTCCATGAGATAATGGTGTTCCTTGACATGGACAATGAAATTAAGTGTGTGTGCCTGTAGCTTTGAATGAATATGTGAGGAGTTTAAAAGATGGAAGGATGGCTTGATGTAATTAGTTGAAGAATTTTTGTGATTTTTGTGATTTTTGTTTTTGTTTTGCGATGTATTATGTATTCGTAGCTTTGTTTGAGTTGACGAATCAAACCAGGAATGTCTGAAGTAAATTCCGTTGCGATTTTGTAAGCATCTTGCGTACTTGAGCACATGTCTACATAAATCATTAAATTCGCTGGAGTTAGTGTAGATTCTAATTCGTTGGTTCGGTCCAGTTTCAAATAGGTTTTGAAAATATCTTTGATTGACAGGTCTGAGGAATCATCTGACTTGGTTTCATCATTGTGCTCTTCTGTGATATCGGATGTGTTCTTTGGTTTTTTGTTTTTTTTCGATTCAGTTTTCTGTTCTGGTTTTGCCATTTGCTTTGAAACTGAAGTTGTTGAAATTGGAAGCGAGGTTGAAGAGTGTGAAGATTCTGAGGGTGCTGGACGTTTAAAATTAGTTGTTTTTGTTGGCTGACTTATTAGCGGAGGAAATTGACTGTTTATATCCGGATTTCCGTTTGTGCGCGTATGAGTAACTAAATCCTCACTCGAATGTTGATTGTTAGTAATGATAGGTGACGCGATAGGGTTGGTTGATGCGGAATCCGTTTCCGAAATATCCTGTAGATCTACATTTGGTGGGCAATCGCACCCTTTGTGGCCAGTTTCGTAGCATTTAAAACAGACCAGTTCGTCATAAGTTAAGAAGATACGGTAACTTTTATCGTTATAATGGAGAATAAAAGAAGCTGGTAGTTGGATGTTTTCAGGGATATTAGCATACACTTGCCTACGCCAACTTATGATATGACCAAATTCTTCGCGGTGAGGTTGCACTCTGAGTAGGGAAATGTGCGAGACTAATTGAAGATTTAGTTTGGATTTTAAAAAACTTTCTATGGTGCTATTGAGGATTATGGGACTAACGTTCGATAGGATTATTTTACGAGATGCCGTATTTAGTTTTCTCGCCTTTACAAAATGTTCTCCGAGTCTTATTCCCTCGTGGACGTGCACTATTTCGTTCGCAATATTTTTACTTGCTAGAAATATTATTATTCTGTTGTTACTGACTCGCGAGGCGGCTAAAATCTTTTTTGAATCTTTTACTAGTAGTTTGAGGGCTTGAAGGTAGTCAATTATTTGAAAATTAGGTAAATAATTTAAGATAATGCCTTGATCTTCGGTTGGATGGCTGAAATCGGTGATGGGAGTAATTTTCTTCTTTGTTTTATCGGCATAGGATGACGAGTTATTATGTGAAACGGTTTGATTAGAATGCATATTAGTAGCGATAGAACAATTGTTAGTGTTGGTATAAAATGGAACGGACTCACCCGTATTTGATTGTTGAAGCATGGTAGCGGTATTACTACGGCTACCTGCAAATAAGAGCGAGCTAATGCGGTCGCGGCGCGATATGTTATATTATATTACGATAACTGATAACGGACGAACGCAACGCTGAAACAGACGACTGTCGGACACACGTTTATTCACTTTTCCCACGTAGTTGTACGCGTACGCGAAACAGAGTTTTAACCTTATCTTATCTTCTACACATTATCTCTAATATATTTATCGTTTTGTATTCGTGTTCCGATAAGTGTCAAGTAAATCGTAATCGCAACGTAAGACTTTGCCGGTCGCAGCCGACCTCAGCTGGTTTTTCGTAAATCAGACAATCAAAACGACATCCGGTACTGAGTACAGACCGAGCATGTCGTACGCAACTGCAATGAAAAAAGAAACCTTCCCGTCCGCCAACCAAGCTATAATTTTCCCACATGTCGATGGAGCTCCGCTGCCGTATTACGCTCGAAAAATGGTAAACATTATAGGTAATAATATACTGCATTGCGCCAAAATATGGAATAACCGCGTTCGAATGTATATCAGAACCAGAGAAATCGCTGAAAATTTTTTCAAGTCAGGTGGAGAAATTGAGATTAATAGAAAACTAGTCAAAGCCAGATGGTACCGACAAGAAAAAAAATGATAAAAAAGTAATCGTATCTAATGTACCCCCCACGTCCCCCATGCAGAAATAATTAAACTAATCGTCTCCCATGGAGTAGTACCTACTTCAGACATGAAATTCTTGCGACTTACGCAGGAAGAGGGTTTGACAAATATCCTTTCAGAAAGAAGATTTGTATATATCTCAGCAGAAACTTCGGAAAAATTGCCGAACTCAGAGTTTGTCAAATATGAAGACGACGAATATCGAGTATTTTACAATGATGCTCAAATCAAATGTTTCATCTGCCATCAATTCGGTCACACAACGCAGTCATGTGAGTTTAACAGATCCGAAGAATATAACGAAACTCTGGAAAAATCCCAAAAATTAACGTCCAAAGAATCAGAAAAAAATTCCTATAAATCGAACGACGACGAAAAAGATGTCAACAACACAATTAAAATCGTCGAATCAACTGGAAATGAGAACACGGAGGCACCTTCTAACACCATCTGCCAAAGTGAAGACGTACTTCGTGGTAACGAAAATTATACCCACGATGAAACGGACGTTGTTCAACAGACCATTAAAAGACCGCTATCAATCAGCACCCAATCTCACAGCGACCAAACAGTTGACGACCTCCCAACGCCCGCTAACGAAACAGATACACCACATACAAAAAAACAAAAACAAAAAAAGGCCAAAATCGAAATTCCGGCAACAAGTTCAACCGAAGAAACATTCTCAACAGAACAACTTTTGGAATCCATCGAAGAAAACTTTGAAAAAAATAAGCAAAATTATCCGATATCACTTTCCAACTTCAAATTACTCATGGATCTCGTAAAAGGGCAGCAAGATCCTACCCAATGCGTAGCTCAACTCACCACCGATTTCAACGGTATAATAAAAATCCTAGCCGACAATTATCTGCATCTGGAACACCGATCAATGAAGAACCGCTTTACAAGACTGAAAAAAAAATTAGAAGAATCGATTTCAGAAAATGCTAAAAGTCCAGACAATCCAGACAATCCAGATAATATACAGAAGGAGCCCGACATGAACGACTGAATTCGAATGGTAATACGCAATCTACTTTGCTATTTGTAAAAATTTATCTAAATCGTATCAACAATAATTAATCTAATCCGTTATTCTTAATATCTAATCAAATACGTTATCCAATGGAATTGCAACGGCGTGAGAAGCCATAAAAATGAACTCCAACTCTTAATTCAAAAAACCTCTCCCCAAATCATCGCTCTACAAGAAACCCATTTACGGTCACAAATTTCGTTTCAAATTCCCAAGTATAAAATTTTTCGTAACGACTACCCTGGAGGCATCATTGCTTGTGGCGGAGTCGCAATTCTAGTGAATAAAGAAATAAAAGCAGTCCCAATCCCTTTAATCGGTAATTTACAAGCCATAGCTGACTCTTAACCATTTCAAAAGCCCTATCACTATCTGCAATATTTATATACCCCCTGATCAAAATCTCCAGAGCGATGAATTAAATGATATTCGAAATCAGCTACCAACTCCCTACATTATCACCGGTGACTTCAACGCTCACAGCCCAACTTGGAGCTCAAATAACACAAATAATCGAGGTAATTCCGTAGATAAATATTTAAACCAAACAGATTCCGTTCTTTTAAACACCGGCGATAACACACATTTTAACGCTTCTAATGGAAGTTTCTCCGCAATTGACCTAACCTTCTGCTCACCTAATATAGCCCATTTTCTAAATTGGAGACCTCTCGATGACCTGTACTTTAGTGATCATTTTCCGATCGAAATTTCGTTAAACAATAACCAAACCCCACACAACGAATTGAAAAAATATCCGAAATGGATTATTAACAAAGCCGACTGGATTAAATTCCAACAAAATCTTTCTTTTACCTTCGACTACCAGCTTTCTATCGACGATAATGTCAAAAATTTCACAACCTCTGTCGTACATGGAGCCTCGGTTAGTATACCAAAATCTTCTTCCAAATTTCCTCCCAAGGTAGTCCCTTGGTGGTGCCCAGAAATCAAAACTGCGATCAAAAACCGAAAACGTGCATTACGCAAATACAAAAAAAATCCTACATTGGAAAATTTAATTTTTTTTTAAAAAAAATAGAGCCCGAACTCGCTTAATCATTCGCCAAAAAAAAAAAAACGAAAGTTGGGTAAAATTTATAAAATCGATTACTCAAAATTCATCTATTAAAGAAACTTGAAGAAAAATAAAAATCCTAAAGGGCTCATACATCCCCCACACCATAAATTTTTTAACAGTCGGCCTCAAAATTTTAACAGATCAAACCGAAATTGCAAATAGTCTAGCCCAACATTTTTCCGATGTATCAGCATCCTCTAACTACAGCATGTTTTTTCAAAACCATAAGATTCAGAAAGAAAAAATTGAAATAAATTTTAATTCGGATAACTCAGAACCTCACAATGCACTGTTTTCTATTGATGAGCTCGAAATAGCGCTAAATCATAATATCCGAGACTCTTCACCAGGACCAGATGATATTCACCCTAAAATGATCAAAAAATTACCTCAATCAGGTTTAGAAGCCCTTCTTCAGTGGAGACACGCTATTGTCATTCCTATTTTAAAACCAAATAAAGACGCCAACCTACCAACTAGTTATCGACCTATTTTTTTAACGTGCGTCCCATGCAAAATAATGGAAAAAATGGTCAGTAAACGACTAATTTGGTATCTCGAATCGAATAATTTCTTAAGCAGTCTCCAAAGCGGTTTTCGAAAAAATCGTTCTACGTTAAATCAATTATTAGACCTCCAACAAGAAATAACATCTGCCTTCAAAAACAAGGAAAATCTATACTCCATATTCTTTGACCTCGAAAAAGCTTATGATAAAGCATGGAGATCCAAAATCCTACGTAGACTTCATTCACTCGGTATAAAAGGTCATCTAGCATATTTCGTACAGAATTTCCTAAAAGAACGAACTTTCCAAGTGAGACTAAATAACGAATCCTCCAAAATTTTTGGAATAGAAAATGGAGTACCCCAAGGTTCCGTTCTCAGCACAATCCTTTTCATAATTCTGATCGACGATATAACCGAAATAATCTCCCACCCGATATCGTTACGACTGTTCGCAGATGATATAAACATAGCCTTACGTTGCAATAGCCCGCAAATAGCATATCAACTTCTTCAACCAGCGTTAAACAAACTTCAAATCTGGACCGAAGAAAACGGCCTTTCCTTTTCTAGCAGTAAAACACGTATAGTTAATTTCAGCCACAAAAGAAAATCCCTAACAGAACCAACTCTCACTTTCTATAATAAACCTCTTCAGTATAAAACCTCAACAAAGTTTCTAGGCCTAACTTTTGATCGAAAACTTACGTGGATTCCACATATTAAAGAAACGAAAGCCGAAATCCTCCGATCCTTGAATTTATTAAAAATAATCAGAAACCCTCGACACGACCCATCTCGATCCCTCCTGCTATTATTTTATCGTGCCCTAATTCGATCAAAAATCGAATACGGAGCACCCATATACTGTTCTGCAAAACAATCAGCTCTTTCCAGCCTAGACATTGTTAATAACGCAGCAATTCGACTATGCATAGGAGCTCTTCCATCTTCGCCTAATCTTAGCATTTACTGCGAAGCTGCAGAACTCCCTCCATCTTATCGTAGAAAATTACTAACAAACAAGTATCTAGCCAAAACAATGTCAAACACATCTCATCCAATATCTAAAAGAGTTATAGATTTTTTCTCAATTCCATCAATCTCAGTCCACGAACCAGTCACTTCATTCACCGAAATAATCAAAAGTAACCATATTTTCCCACTACTTCAACAACAAATAAATCAACAATATCAGCCATGGCTTATATCCATTCCTCCAATAAATATCTCGCTTACAGCCTACCCAAAATCAGACTACACACCTTTCATAATTAAAAATCACTTCATTGATCAATTATCGAGATACAGTGGCCATATACACTGCTTCACAGACGGCTCAAAAAGAAAAACACACCATGTAGGATACGCCTATAGAACAATCATCATTTCACTTCTCTCTTCCCTCGTTCTCTTCAAACAACACAGCGGAATTAATGGACATCTACCATTGTATATTTCATATCAGCGAAACTTATCAGTCTGGCAACGATTTTTAATTATGACCGATTGCTTAAGTTCCTTAGTTTCTTTCCAAAACACTTCTAAAAACAATCTCCTCTTATTCAGAAAATACTCAACTTATACAACATCTTATTCCAATCACAAATAAAAATCAGCTTCATGTATATCCCGAGTCACATTGGCATCTCCGGTAACGAAAATGTTGATAATCTTGCGAAAACCGCACACCGTTCTTCTCTTCTCCTTCCCTTTATACCACAAGACCTCCAATCATATATATGTGTACAAACTCAAAACAAATGGCAATTAGAATGGTCCCAACAACATACCAACAAACTTCATACTTTCAAAAAATCAGTTGTCCCTTGGAAACATTTATCAAGCCTCAATAGAACCGACGAAATTATTATTACTAGAATTCGTATTGGTCACACCAAAATTACCCACGGTCACCTATATCAAGGAATTCGACAAAACCCCACTTGTACCTACTGCTCCTCAGATATCATGACAATAAAACACCTTCTTTTCTCCTGTCCTTCCTTCTCTGCCCAACGATTACAACATAAAATAACCCCTCAGTCAATATCTGATGACCCAGAACAACTAAATTCATTGATCACCTTTCTCAAAAAGACCCACCTTTACTCCCTAATCTAAAACCTATATCCGATGGGTGCAATAATCTTTGCAATTAAAAGCGTCCAAACAAAAAAAAAAAAAAAAAAAAAAAAAAAAGAAACAGAAAATATCTTGCTACTTAAAATATAAGATTTTATTTTAATAGCACGCTACCTCTCACCAAGTGAAGCGATCGAAGATAATATTGGAATATTACAAAATTATTTCAACTTAAATAATATAACGGAAAAGATTATAGTGGCTGCTGGTGATTGTAACACAAGATTATCGCTATATGAACAGATAGATCGTAAAAGTAATAAAAAAGTTAATATTTTCCAAGAATTTATAATAAGCAATAAATGTACTGTTAAAAATGATTATAATATTAAAACTTTCCGCAATAAAAATGGTAGTTATAATTTCTCTAATCTTAACCAACGAAAAAAAATCTTTGATCGAACTGGAAAAATTTATATTAAATGTGCAAGCCTCTCTTGTCGTCACAGTAAGGTTTTAAAATCAAGAATAGTTCAGTGAAGAAAGATGAACAACATATCGAAACAATTGATTACAATAAATTTGAGGTAGGTGTTATAAAAGAAAGTTCTAATGAACAAATTAACCAGATTGTTCAATCGACAGATGAACTATTATTGAATGAGCGGTTGAACGAAATCATGAATCGAATCCAAAATATTAGAAAAAAAGCGAGGAAGTGAAACCGATAAAATGGTAACTACGGTGGAACACTACATTAGAACAATACAAAAAAAAAGTGAAACAACCGACCAAATTAAAGTACATATATAAAAACGAAAAAAAAAACATAATGAACTAAATAATACATTTTCATTACTGCAAAAAACTACCGTAAGATATAAAAATGAGTAATAAACAAAAGAAAATCAGAAGCGTGGAAACAACTAGTTGCCAATTCGTCGTTTAATTTTCCATCATTAATCAATGGTGAAGGGAAAATGATTACAGATGAAAAATAAAAATATGAATTAATAAGTAATGCACTTTTTCCTAAAGTGGTTGATGAACTCAAGGCAAGCAATACCATGCGAAATTGTAAAATAGACGAAGTAGATTAATTAACGAAAATAATTAAAATGTGCAGCAACAAAAAGGCCAATGATATCGATCAAATTTCTAACAAAATGATAAAATTTTAAACAAACATCATATTACATTAATACCTGCTATAGTCAATTCATATTTAAACGTCTGTACATTTCCGGAAATATGGAAGAGAGGGAAAATCATCATGCTAAACAAACCAGATAGGGAACCCTTATCACCAAAAGCTTACAGACTGATAACTTTACTCTGTAACATTGGAAAGATTTATTAAAAAATAATAAAACATAAAATTGATGAGGTACTGGATAACAACGTAATACTGAATGAATAACAATATAGATATATGTATAAGAAATAAATCAACAGAAAACGCTATTTTGAAATGTATGGAAATCATTAACAACTTCGTGAACTTCGTCGTCGTCGTTGCAGCTCTTGGAACAAGAGATAGCGTGCAACTCATATGATCCTATTTCTGGCATCCGTCACTGTTTTCTGAAATGTTACCTTCCTTAAATACTAAAAAAAAATGCATTAAATATATGAATAAATAAAAACTTTTACTTCTTTTGAATGGAGAATATAGACGCCGACGTATTACAAACGTTCGGTACACAGCGGATAAAAACCAAAAAACACTAATTGAACGGCTTTTCAAAAAAAACTTTGGGACAAAAGTAGAACTTGGACCAGTTTGAACTAGTTGTAAAATCTGTTTATATCTGGAATTAGTCTACAATATTGTAGGGATCGCAGTGCTGATGCTATAAAAAGAAAAAATTCATCTCTTAGGCTATTTATATTTCAACGACCAGTTCGGCGAAGAAAAAGAAATAAACATGTTGAAATATTGTTCTTTAAAATTTTCACGTTTTCAACATTAAATAATCGAAACAGCATTTTGCTAGAATATAATACAAACAAAAGAGAAATACAAATAAGCGAGTAACTCTGTATTTCACGGAAAAATGTGTATTTTCAGGAAATAAAGGAAAACACAAGAAATACCGTTGTACTGCGAAGTGTGAAGTTGGCGAAAATGCAATGTATTACCTGCTGGGAATGAAAAATTTTTCCAACATTATGTTTGCTATCACGCTCTAAGGGAAATCGTGCAAAGCGGAGAAAATAACATTTTGCTTAACTTTTGTTCCTTCTTCTTTTGTTCAAGTTAAATCAGTAAATTTTAATGTTCAATAATAAAAATTGGCGAAGGAAGAATTTGGAAAATAAAAATGGTCGGTACTGCGGTATCCTATTACGTATTTCTATGAGATATTCGACAAAAGTGAAATGTCTTCGTTGAAGATGCAAGATGGTCACACACAATTAAGCATACTTTATAGTTTTACAATAAGTACAGAACATGCTCGAAGTGTGTTAAGTGTCTTCAGATAACTAAGCAGCCTTAACTGTCAGCAATTTATATTTGCAAAGGCTTCTGTTGCTTTCAGTTTTTTTTTTTTAATAATGTTAAATTGCACTTTCCTTCCTAATCTTCCGATTAAAATATTTTTCATTTTTACGTATTTCTAACAATTTCTCTAACCGAAATTCAGCAAACAAACCTTTGTAAGAAAACGTACGACGTTTATAACTCGCAAAATTGCAACATTTTCTGTTACCAACTTCATCAAAAAAAAAAATAAATAAATAAAATGAAAAAACAGATTATATGTGTTGATCATATATGTTTGTTTGTTTTTTTTTTCTTTTATGATAGCTCGGGCGTAACTTTTACCCATACGGACCGATTTTAATAATCCTTTGTTCATTTGAAAGTGTTCTGGCTAATGGTGGTACCATATAAGTACATCGGTGGTTATCGGTAAATGGAGATTGAGTAGTTATCAAATAACGTGAGAAATTAGTGGCGCTTTCGAGAATTCTATAGGAATGTAATAAACGCGATTGACTTGAAGTATTATCAATAGTAAGCAGGGGAAAGGTAAGTTGAAAAAGAACAAATTTAATATCTTCTTTCTTCTTAAGCCTCTCGACCTGTCAATTATAATGACTTTTCTCATAGTCTTCTCTTTAATTCAGCATAATCCTTAATATTCTTATGTTTTATTATATTACTGATGTTTGTTTCTCCGGGTCTTCTTCTAGCCCTTTTACCTAGAATTTTTCCTTCCATTATCCTGCCTATAAAAGTATTGTGTCTCAATATATGGCCGATCATTCTTATTTTCTTTTCTATATATTATATTTCGTATCACTATTCTGTTTTCTTTTATTCTACACTTCATTACATCTCGATGATGTTTTTTGCAGCCTTTTCCATAACCGCATTCTCGTAACTTCCAGCTTTTGCTTATTTCATTCATGCGACACCCAACATTCACATTCATACTTATACATTGCTGGCGCTTTAATGAAAATCGTTTTCTCGCTTCTATTCGGTACGAGTTTGTCAATATTGGCATTAAACGATGAGAAGGAACATGTAATTAGATCAACATTAAGGGTTAAAAATAATGCATACGCGCCACCAGAGATTAAAAAAAAAAAAAAGAACAACTTTTTATTCGGAAAATTTATAAATTTTAAATAACCGATGATATGTTTCTGGAGCACAGTCCAGTGAGAAACAAACGGAGACAGAAGCCGGTATAGCAGGTGTAGGAGAAAAGGGGAGGATGAAAAAGAGTAGGTTTATTAGTAAAAGTGGCGAGTGGAAAGAGGAACGTTTAACAGCCGTAATCGAAAAAGGGCTACGGTCAGCATCGCATACAAAAGAAGATTATAAATCGCATAATATTCATTATGAAAAAACTTCAACTTTTTTTCATTTTGCAAGAATTTTAAAATTGCTCCTTTGTTACTCATACTTTGGCGCTCAATGAGAAACTTTTTGGTAATGTTAACGCGTTCGTTTTTATCGCCATATCGACATATTTGGAAACAGCATTGTTTATGTTAATAATTTTATAAATAATTTTTTTAGTTTAATAAAAAAAGAAAATTATATCTGTTAACTTTTCAGTTTTTCGTTTTATAATGTTTTTTGTTTCTTTAACTTTCCGATATTTGTTCAGTAGCTGTTGTTTTTTTGCTTTTTTTTGTTTCCCAATTCGTATTACACGATGAGACAGACTTATTATGTATTTCAAAAGCTATGTTTATAGGAAGATCCGTCCAGTTAGGTTCCATAAGTTTCAATCTCGTTTTCCAACTTGCAATTATTCGCATTACTATTGTAAGGAACTCGACTTTCAGGTCCCCTTTCCGGCAGCCACTTAATAGGTATCGACCAGAACTTCTTTTTCAAAGAAAAAAAAATTGAGGGGAAAAAAATTTACGGAAGAGGAAAAAAAATATCAGGTACGCAAATCACGAAAATAATGGGCACCAGTGACACCTCCCGTGTCACATCTTGAACAGCTCGCTGTCGAAGACCATTCGGCTTTTGGTTTTTTCTTTTAAGAAAATAACTTCAGTTCGAAACGCTGAAACCTTTTCCGTGCTCACCGAAATCTTTCCCACCAGTTGCGTAACTATTTTCCCCAATGGGATTATCACCACGGTCACGAATCACGTTTTTTTTTTTGTTTTTTATTTTTTATTTTTATTTATGCCTCTCAACTCTGGTTAGACCCTGGGCCGTGTATAATATCTAGATTAGTACGGTCCAAGAGTCTCTGGTTGCAGGACTGCCCTTAATCCATTGTCCCTGATGCGCTTTGGCTTACTTCTAAATTCGAGAGGACATGGCTGAGATTATCAAATTCGTGTCTCGTTCTGGATAGTTGGAATGTAGGGCAATTTCGACATGAAATTGCCGCTACATTCGGACATAAACGGCTCTACAAAAAAACGAAACACTTAAAAAACGCACGAATAACATTTACAATACATACGTAAGCTCTGAAAGCGAAAAGAGAAAATTCATTAAAGCGGTTTGAGTAACGGCATAGTTTTCTAAAAATTGCGCGTAAAACGGCAATACAGAGCGACTAGTATAATATGTTAACACGGTGGCAGTTTCCGAACTACCAGAATACGTTTAGCTGACGATAAGTACGCTGAAAATTTCTGCGTAGATCGCCGCACCAGCTGCCCTATCAGATTTTAACGAAATTTTTACAATCTTACCTGAGCTCGATGTTGCTCGACACACAGTACGGATACGCTTTTACCGCAGGTACATGTCACTGTCTTAGCTTTTGATCACTATCACTCAGACGCTAACCTAGTCTTTACCCCGATGCTATTGTATGTGTGACCGTGCACGGGGATTTTTAGTTTTGTCCGAGCAAGCATCCTTGACAAGATGATGTTTCGACACGAATTAGAACGAATAAAGAAACAATAAGAGGAGGAGATCAACGAAAAGCGAAAACAGGAATAAAGTAGTAGGTATTGGCAAAACGCAGGCTAATAGTGGAAACAATAACAGAAAACAGCGAAATAAAGGAAACACCCATGGAGGACGGATGGAATGAACAGGCAAATAATAGGAGTGATCATTAAAATAAGAAGAAGTACGATTATCCGACGAATATCCGTCGGGAAAACGTTTACACAGCAATAGTAGATTAGAAGATGTTATTTTTTTAAAAAGGGGAACAGGAAGAAGCATCGAGCCAAGCCAAAAAACCAGTCGATTGATTGTCAAAGATGCCCGAACAACGGATAGGAACTTATACAAAATTAATGCGAATGAAATGGAGCGAAGAGAGAGTATGTATGAATGAGCATATAATGTAGAAAGTAAAATAAAGTCACAATAATGATCAGGAAGGGGAGAACAGATGTCCTTAAAGGCATTGGTGGAGTTGAAAATAATTGAATAATTGGAAAAAGACGACTAGAGGTAATAAAAATGATAAATCGTGTACGATAGCTATATTAACTCGGCTGCGAATAAGGAGCAGAAAAAAGAGATTCAAGTTAGAATCTGCAAGGAAAAAAAGGGAAGCTCCGACACCAATTCCTCGTCGGTGAAATGAGAAGAAAATAGGGAATTAATAGAGCTGTAAAATTCTTGCTTAATTAAAGTTTTCGAATTAAATTTTGAAGGTAAAGTAGAATAAAAACTTTAAGTGGATGACAGAGATTGGAAAAGTTGAAGGAAAAGTAGGAGAGATTATTAAAAGAAATTGTATACGGATAAAGAGTGACTTAAGACACGGAAAGAAATAGGTTATAAGATAGGGATTTTCCTAGAAGTAAAAGGTCGGGTTCTAGAGATCGAGAAGTAGGAATGAATAAGGCAAGAGTAGGCGAGCGAAAGACGTTTAGAAAACGATAGATACAATGTTTGACAATAAAAAGTTGAAATTATAATTGAAAACACCATACGCTGTATACACAACTACTCGTGTATGCATATACTAACACACTTTAGACATTTGTACCGTATATACTTGATAATGTGGTTCGTTACGCGTAATAGGCAAGAGGAATTGTTCATTCGAATCCATCGTGCAGCGTAAACATTTTTCTTACTATTGAGTAGAAAAACTCGAGTAGCTTTACATAGTTAGTTTTTGTTTAAAATTTCTCTTTTAAAATTGTTTGTGACAGTCCAATCAAATATTATTATGCAGTGAATGTTATCCCGAACGTCTGCGACGCAACAGTCACAGTTAGGGCTGTCCTCTAAATTGAACCTGTGTAGAAAATGAGAGAAAGATAATAGAATATCATTGAAAGGCAACGGAATAACGGAGGTGACAGCAAAGCGACGGAACAACAGAAAGTTTGCACAACGAAGGATGAAATGGAAAACTTGACAGATAGAAGAAGAAAGGACTGGAAAATGATGGAGTGTAGATATATCCCATCAAAGTCTGGCGTAGAAGTTATTACATGAGGATAATAGATTAGAAGCAGGAATTTCATATGCGGCAGAGTGAGCCGCAACTAACTATAGTTGCTGCGGTGTTGATATAAGTGTAATACCAAGTGTATACACGTACATACAACAATCTGATGTGATGGTATGTTCAATATGAGTAATAATTATATATTTTAATAATTTCTAGTGGTCGGTCACCGCTAATTTTTAAACTCATGACCACAACGCAGTAGACAATCATTTTAGTAAACCAACCGTCGCGTCGTGATGAAACATGAAGTCATACGTAACATTATTAAGCCGTTTCATCAGTGTTGCATGAAAAAAGATTTAAAAACGTATTTGAAATGCAATATTTCATGCGATAGCGTTGTCTTAGATCATACAGATATATAAAATGGACGATCAGTAAGTTAGACTTCGCGATAAAAAAGAAAAAAAATATCGCATAAAATATGTAAGTATATTTCAGACAATCTTTATTCACCGAAAATATTCAGGCACTTGTAACGTGGTACTAGTTTTTCGATGCCTTGTTTGGAAAACGTCTGTCCAACTTCGACTAACCAATTCATGACGAAATTCTTCATTTCTTCATCGTTCGCAAAACGCTCTCCTCCTAGGGCTGTTCTCAACGGACCGAACACGTGGAAGTCACAAGGTGGTAAATCAGGTATGTAAGCTGGATGTGGCTGTAATTCCCATTTAAATTGTTTATCAGCTCCTGTGTTATCCGGGCAGTATGCGGTGTGGCGTTATCGTGAATGAGAACGATTCCTTTTCTCAATTTCCCCGGTCTGCGATTTTTTATTGCCTTTCGAAGGTACGTCAAGGTTATACAATATGCCTCGACATTGATTGTGGTTTCTTTCGATGTAAATTCTGTGTAAACGATGCCTTGAAAATCGAAAAAAGAACAAAACGTCAACATGACTTTATGCGCGCTGATTGTGGTTTTTCCTTTTTTCGTGCGCGGAGATCCCGTATGTTTCCATTCGTTTGAACTTCTCTTCGTTTCCGGGGTATAATGATGAGAACCCATGTCTTATCTCCCGTTATTATTTGGTCCAAAAATTGTGAACCTTCTCGTGCAATTGCTCAAGAAACACCAAGGCGGTCTGAAAATGTTGAGTTCTGCGTTCATCAGACAGTAAACGAAGGACCCAACGTGAGCACACCTTGCGAAAAAGTAATTTTTCATGAATAATTGTCTAGTTCCGCTGCAATATCTCGGAATTTTAACCCGGCGATCCGAAAAAATGAGAGTTTCGACGCGCCTAACAATTGCAGCTGTGTGCGATGTTGACCGCCGACCGCTGCCCGCTTCATCCGCCATATAATCTCGTCCTTCCTTGAACATACGAAACCATTTGGACACCATGGGTGTCGACACTGCTTTATCACCGTACACTTTACATATCTGTCGGTGAATATTTAGCGGGATTATGATTTTTCCCCACAGAAACCGCACTACACTTTGTTGGACAGCCGATTCACACGATGCTCCAATTCAAATAGACATTGTAAACGAACCAAACGAGATACCGGTTCCATTCTTTCACGAAGGTATAAGGAATGAAAACCGGTTTCGTTTAAGTTGGAGTGGGAGCTTGTACATTAATTTGCATAGAAACTACGCGCGAGTGTAACTTACTTATTGATCCTCGCTCGTACATCAAACCAGATAATTGAAAAACAGTAATTTAATATTAAACAATACCTATTGAAACCAATTTTTTTCACTCGTGCACTACTATTACATTTTAAAGAGTTTATTTTTTTTTATATATATTTTTTTATACATATATGAATTTCTAATCTGCGAACGTGAAGCTGTTAGGGTACAAACCCCATGCGCAACAGAAGGAGAATTTAATATTTTTATTTTCACAAAATTTCAAATAGGTTTAGAAACATTTAAAATAATAAGTCCCTATCGAGACTTTAGCTAAAATACATATATCGAAAATATGTTGTTGTCCTCGAGATATGTGGTATACACACCGGCTTCGTGCAACGGATAAATTTCATGTTCAACCTCAGAACATGTTTTCTATAATAATGGCACCGTTATATGTTGCGTAAAGACTGCTGATGAAGTCGATCGGAGGAAAAACAGTAGGTTTAAAATGGTTAACACTGAAAGCGATGGCGAATCGAAACTAATATTCTGAGCCAGATGTGAAATGTTTCAAATTCAATATATTCCGGTGGTTCGTCTTGGCTAATTTTACCGAAATGAATGATGAACAATAACAGCGCGTTTATTCTATACGTATAATGCAGTTAAAATAAATAATTGAAAAATAATGTATAAATTATTTCGCTTTGTTACTCGTGCGAAGTAAATAGCCCTGGGAAAAGGAACGAAAGTGAAAATTCGAAATAGGTCAAGTGTAGAAGAAAATGATAAATGGGGTCGCCTACGATTGTCATTAAAAAAGTGATAAATGAAAATTGTGTGCGTACAGAACGGAAACCTTCCGATAGAACAAAATATTCCTCGGAAGCGTATTCGGAGAAAATACCGCAACATTTCCGGTATTAAATAATAGAGACAAAAATGAGAAATGTAATTTAGTTTTCATAGAATCTCGCAATAACCGTTGAAATTTAAGCGGATGTTTTTAAATTCACCAGCTACAATTGAAAATTGCCTTCGTAAGTCTACAATGAATCTGGCTCTAATTAAATTTCATCAGTTGTAATTCTGAACTACTTCGAATTTGTTATATACTCGGTACCTCCCCTCCGGTGGGGGAGGGGCAGTAATAATAGGGGAAATTTCATTGGGTTACACAGTTCATAGTTACATTTGTTGCAAACAAATATCTAACTATTTTTACCGACTTCAGAAAATAAGTAGGTTATAATTTTTTAATGATTTTTTGTTCATTCGAAAATTACTACCATGTGAGTAAATCGGTGACTGAACACATAGAAATACTCCATTAAAATAAACGTTAAAAATATCTAGCCTCTTTAGATACTTTTTTTTTTATTTATTAATATAACAGACGCGATTGACTTGAAATATTCTCAATATTAAGCCTGGGGAAACATACTCGTAATTTTAAAAAATGAAATTATAATCGATGTTAATTATCACGGGTAAAAACATTCGAATAGTGAAAACGAATTTTAAATTGCCATAGCGCAAATTAGAAAGCTTATCACTTTTATAAAAAAGCTGTTTACTAACGAGACAAAAATTTAAGTATTTCCGCCAAAAATTAAGAAATAAAATGTTTTTTTAAAAAAATACCGATTTCAAAATTTACTATAAAAATGCGCTAAAATGTAAAAAAATAATTATTCGATAAGAAGATAATACAAATATATTTTATACAGAATATAATATAAACCTTGATACTGTGATGATAGTTGTTATACAAAACATTAATACCTTAATTACAGTCGAAACGGAAATGACAAATCACAATAATAATAGTTAAAAATTGCTTTAATTATTCGTTAAATTGTTTTTAGATATTGTAATTTTAATTTGGTACACACTTTAATAAGCATTAGTGTTCTATAGGAATTATTATATACCCACCCCTTAAAGTATATCACTCTGAAATATATTATTTTTTATCGAATAGTTGTTTTTTTACTTTTTAACACATCTTTATTAAATTCTTAACAGTAAATCTTGATATCCTTGTTTTTCTTTTTTTTTAAAAAACATATCACGTCATAATATTATATTCACTAATAAGTTGTTTGTTGCATTTATTATAAATATGAACATAAACATCCAGGCCATATGTATATTTAATAATAATAATAATAATAATCGATATTCGTATCTGAGTAAAGTCCTTTGCATACAAGTGGTGAATAAGAGAAATTTTAGTAAAGAAAATAAATTGTGAATGCAAAGTTGTGATAATATTAGTCCGATTTGTACTTGGCAAGTACCAGACGCAAATAGAACAACTACAAGGTACATTTTTGTAGTTTTTAGTCTTGTGTGATCTTTTCAATTTTCAACGATGGAGTCACAGTTGCAGTCTGCTCTCCATTATAATCTGTTTATTAGCTCCAATGTCTGGCCTTTGTATCTCCTGCGAGGTCTCGCTTGCATATTCATTTATCATAAAGTAGTTCTCTGTACAATATTCTTTTTGAAAGTCTATAGACTTCCATCAACATGACCCATTTAATGCAACTGTGTTATAGCCCCGACAGTTTTTCTACAGAATTTATAATACTATCTCATTTAATATTCATTAAACGTGACAAAAACCGTTGTTGAAAACGTTCCAAGTTCCATATTTGTCTTCTGTATAACACTTATGCTTCCCTGCCATAAAGAAGAGTCGAGAGTTGTACACCGATATCTTAGTCGATAAATGTAAGTGTTTCTAAACACTCGTCTGTTTAATGTTGCAATTGTTGCCGATGCAACTGTAGTTAATTTCCACATTCAATTTTGCCTGTAGATGAAATGAAACACTTCCTAAATGTGGAAAATACTGAATCCGTTCTATGAGTCTGCAATTTAGTTGCAAAAACGCTTAGTTTAGTAGATACTATAAATACGATCTTTGTTTTTGTCGACATTTACCTTCCAAACCTAGTCTTTCACATACGGCAGTTGAAGCTTAGAAGAATATCTTGCAAATCTTTTAAATTACGCCCATCAATAACACAATCGGCAGTATAATGAAAGTCTATAATATAGCATGTAGCCTTTGCTTGAGACGTTTTAAATTACACTGAGACCGCCGCCAAAATGAAACTTTATACTCAACGGCGCACTCAGGAGTTTTTTTTTTTGGTGGGGGCTAGAATTTAGATGAGTTAGGGGGTGGTAACTCGGTACCTCGACTAAATTCCTATCTATTTCCGTGGTCTGTAAATTAAAATTAAAAAAAAAAAAAATTACAAAATTAACGAATATTATTTTTTTTTAAATTACAAAACTGGCGAATTTTATTTAAAAAAAAGTAATAATAACAATAGAAACGTAACTTTATATTTGTAATGTAAGCAAAAAGTAAATGTGTATGTTTTTTAAAAAAAAAAAAAAGTAAAACAAAACATTACAAAACGAAATTAAGATTTCGAAGATATTTTGGGGGGAGCAATGGCCCCGTGGCACCCCCCTTGATTGCGCCAATGTTTATACTAGTAGCACGCTACATTAGAGCTATTGATCTACAAGGATATAAAAGAAATAAATTACACATCTAACGCTAGTGTTTACATGAGAACCAGGCGTGGATTGCTTTCCAGATAAAACAGAATTGCATACAACATTCCAGCAGAAGGACGAAATAATAATATTAAGTAATTTTGTTGAACATTCAAACTTTTTTTTTTTTGTAAATTGTCCACAGCACATTTCTATTGCTAAAATCGAAAACTTTTATTACGTCTATAAGAGCCAGATGAAGGTCCTATTTTTGCTCAATATGTTTTCCCTGAACCTGTTGCAAAATATCTTTAGTTCTCCTTAGTAATCTAAAACCTATTTGTTTTTTCGGTACTATGCCATCAACAACTCGATTCAGTCAAGTTGTTTAATATAAATGAACTAGATTCATTTTGCCTGGATGATGAGAATCTGTACCAAAAAATCAAACCTATGAAATACGATGTAATGCTCCAATACGATGATGAGTATGGGATCAATATCTGTTATTCTTCGAATAACAAATGTGGTCAAATTTATTTAGGAAAACGAAGTAAATCAATATTTCCACTCAAACCTAGACTGTTTCATTTACTGATAGGGATAAATGTTGATAAGAACAAATATACGAATGATAATTTGGCTCTACATAATTTACTGGTGCATTAAAGGTACTCGATTTTCTAAATACCGAAAAATAATATTAACGGTAGTATATTTTTAATAGGTTTCTTTAAACGTGTTTGATTCCGCAGCGAATAATTATCAACAGGTAATGTCCACAGTTTCGCTACATAATCACTGACTGTTTGATTATTTCCATTGATAATTCCTTTAATTCTTCGGTCCTTTTTTATTAAATAATGTTGTACTGTGTGGATATCTTATTTGAAATTACTTTTTTTTTTTTCGGTTTCTTTTGTCTGGAGCAAAGTCTGCAGCTATTTTTGGTTACCAATTATTTATATTTTTTTGTTTAATACAGGGTGTATTAAAGTAACTGCAGCCTGTTTATCCCACAAGTAAGGTATTATACTGCGTTCTTAATCATTGCTCTTAAATGAAATTTTCAAGTTTAAGTGCAGCTCTAAATGGTCTCTATAGACTTTCCAACGGTGTTATGACTACGAAGAAACAATTGAGAGTTTCTTTATGTATAACAGTGTCCCCTTAGTGTCAATATAATGAGTGAATGATCGCAAGAAAGACTACTATATATATACGTATATACATATATATATACACTGATGTACTGTACTTTTTTAATGTGAAAATTTAAGAGTGAAGCAGTTTGTTCGGATCGGTTGGCTAAAAAGTAGACTGTCCCGATGAGATGTAACTCATATTTTTTTTAATTTACCCTCTTGAGGTTGTAAGTCTAGATTTGCACGCTGTATGCTTAGAATTTCAGTCCCCAGCTGTTCTAAACTTACTAATGAATTCAAATAATCTGATATTCTTGAATTTGTTTAACTTGTAACGCGGAGGAAAATAAACAGCTTACTGCGTTTACGTTGATACCGGTTTCTTATCGGATACTTTTCCCTAAATTTGTTAGTTCGTGATGTTTTATATTTGATTTTATTTAAGTAGCCGAGCCACTCGCTACTCTCCCAGATGGATAAATGTAATAATAGGTTAAGTAATTACTAACTTTTAATCGTTTAGAGTTAAATAAGATAAAAATGTTAAACGTGCATTTATAGAATTATTATTTGAGTATAGTTCAATCTCATGGCTTTTTAGATTATTTGCATTCCAAGTCATTGATGTTAAACGGGTATCTCCATCATTTAACTAATTTATTAACGGCAGTAGTTAACATCGTGTGAATTATGCTGTTCTGCTATATTGGTTGTTGAAACATGATTTTTTGAAGGCTGCTAAAAAACACGATAACTGTTCGCTAATTGTAGGCAGTTGTACGCCATCTTCATATGTTATTAACTTGTTCTGGTGCTTTAACAGTTTTTGACTTATTTGCATGATCTACAGGAATAGTCATTCTTAGGATTATTTGAATTTACGTTTAAATTTGAATTCATATTTTTTTGTAATAATAATACGAGAATAGTTCATTGCTAGCTGTCGGTAGCTTAATGTAAGGAATCTTTTCTTAATAATTCCGATCGACTTGTGCTTTGAATCCTTTATAATTTTTTGGATGCGATCCGCTACACAGACCTGCGGCAGCTTTAGATATTTTCTGTAATTTGCTGTTTTATGTCCTGCCCCGCGTTTTACAACGCTGTCAGTCGAATACAGAGCTTTAGTTTGCATTTTTTATCTCAAGTGAACCTTAATCAGAGTATTACCTGAAACTTTTAAATTACATATTTCCTTACAGTTTGTTGTCTGCTCTAAATCGACGAAAAACAAAGGAAGCGGTACTTTTGTATGACGCTGTTTGTGAGCATTTTTAGCGCCAAGTCTTCTGCAATTGTTGTCGACTGCAGAGAATGGTGAAGATGCCTTACTTATAGGTGCCGATCTCGCTTCGTTTGATATCCGATATAGAATATTCTCTAAACATATTTGTTAATTATATCTGTATTCTTGCGGTGAATGTGTACGCTTACTTTAACAACATTGCCTAAGAAAGCTTTCGCATAGTAATTATATTAATCAATAGTTCTTTTTTTTTTCTCATTTTATCGAAATTTTTGACACTGTGTATAAATATTGTTGATGGTTTTCGGAAGCGGAAGTAATCTGTTAACACTTTGCGGTCGGCTAATTTGCTTGTATTTCCGTCCTGTGTGACACGTGCTCGTCTGGGAGACGGAATTTTAATTGCTTTTTGGCGATGACAACTATTTCAAGAGCAATGTCGTTGAAGACGAATGTGAAAATTAAAATTCTGATATCTCGACGAGTAAGCGCTGTACACGGATGCCGTTTACACGGAAAGAATCACTGGGTTTTGTTCTGTAAATGACGGACATTACAATCACTGCGCCTCTTTTTAGCGAGAAAAAATGGTGAAAATGACACGACTATTACGGTTCGTGTAACACGTGTGTTGCGTTCATCGTAACGGTTACGGAATGTTTTTGGTTATTAGTAATTTGTTCGGTTTTTCGTGGTATTTCTGATTACGTGTTGCAATAACGTAAAAAATTCTCGATGAAAATAGTATTTTGGAAATTATTTGTAATTATTCCGACTCTGAAATTAAAGAAGATGATTTTATAGACATTACTGTAAACGAACCAGTCTTTACTGAATTAAAGCCATTAGTAGATCCGAATGATTCATTCCCATTAGGAGAGAAACTACAGCAAGCGTATTTGCTAAATTAAGTAAAATTTGCCTATTTTATCAGTGAAAACTGTATCGCTTTATATGACAATATTTATTTTCATTTTAAATACATTTATGTACTTCATGTATAGCATTGAATAGTACACTTTTTTTATTTTTGTTGGATTTTGATATAATTGATTTAATGCATTTTAGGTTGTTGGCAATGTATGTAACTATTGCGCTTGAAAGTGAAATGTATTTCTCTGCAATGCTCTTGTTGGATGTGTCTCAAGCATTTGATCGGAAGCGGCACCAGGGCATTTTATATAAGTTAAAAGATGTCTTACCATCACAATATTTCCATATTATTTAATTAATATATTTCAGAGAGGTTTTTCAGTATTAAACAAGGGTAATACTTACTCTTCTATTTATCCCGTCTTGTCCGGGGTTCCTCAAGGAATTATTCGTGAGCCGTTGTTGTTTATATCATTTCCATATCCGATATGCCCAATACCCCAATCACAACGCTGTACACCTTTGCTGATGATATATGCGTAATTGCTTTTGATTCTGATGTGACTAGAGCAACAAATTACTTGCAGCAAAAACTTCTCCGTTTAGAAGCGTAGTTGACAGACTGAAGCAATAAGGATCAACGAAGTGAAAACAGCTTTATCTCCTTTTCACTACGGAGAGGTACCGCACCGCCAGTTTATCTAAATGAGAATGTTATACCTTCAGAAAAATAATATAGGGTACTTGGACTTGTACCTAGATAAATGTCTTACGCGGAGTCAACATATTGTCGTCAAAACTGGCGAAATAAGAAGGCGATATGGAATGCTCTCGTGGTTGCAGGATACTCGATCTAGATTATCATTAGATAACAAAACACTAATATACAATAGCTTAATTAAGACGATCTGGACACTTAGGGGTGTCGAACTTTGAGGAACTGTTAAAAAATCACATATACGTCGTCTTCGATCAGTTAAGTCTAAGAGCTTGCGTAAGATAGTTGGCGCGCTGTGATCCATTTCTGTTACTGAAGTAGTAAATTTGAGATACACAAGGCCTTTTTTGACAGGCTGGTGGCTAATACAAACGTGATTGTTACTGATCTCACAGGTTAAAATATACCCGATCCCTCAACTCGTCGGTTAAAAATACCGTGTTCGCGCTATAGTTTGAATAATATATGAACTTATTTAGATGTAATACAGCAAGAAGACTGGGGTCATTGAATTGACCAGTCGTATTAATTTACTTGCTTCATGCTATTCTGCCTAGATCACTTCTACTGACTGCAATATTTGCAGATTGCAGAAAAAAAGCGGGAAAAAAATTGTTTTTGAACCTTGACGTGAATTATTTTTGGTGTTAAGAATTACAATTAGGAATTTACGCATTAAATATAATAAAAATCGGTCACACTTAGACTCACTATTTTCTTCTTAAAATTTCGAAAATAAATATAAAACAATCGATTTAAAATTTTTTAATATTTCAAAATTGGCACATATTTGAACGTTCATAGCTCAATTAGGTATATTCTATTTTTTTTCTGAAAATGTAATATAACTTTAACTACATAGGAATTTATCATTTTTTAAAGTATAGTTGTATATAATTTTTTTTGTTTTAAAAAAGAATAAAAAAAAAAAATGGAGAAGTGAATAAAAACATAGCTGGTCACATGGTGAAAATTTCTCTCACGTGAGAAGAATTTTCATATGTGGACCATCGGTGTGTTACTTTTTCATATGACTAATGGAGGGTTAACCATAGTACGAATACTTTTTATTGTATAAAGTGTACAAACGTATTCTTAACAACGTTAATTGTTGGTGAATTTCAAACGACAAAACGTTTCGAGTGACCATATAAATAATATTGGATGTTAGATTGTCGTCGTAGATAATGTTTTGATCTATTCTGCCCGTGTATTGTACACGCATATATCTATTGTGTACTACATATGTATGTGTAGAAGCCATATTTGTGCGCACGCACATATTCTTTACCTCTAAAGTGGTAGTGTCCCGATTTGAAACTGTATCATTCCTCGTCAGGTACATGCGCTCTCAAACTGTATGGTAGGATGAGCAATAGCGTTTTGATCATCTACATCTCTTTTGATCAACCTCAATTGCGCTAGAATTTATCTGTTATCCTAGTTTCGGAATCCTGCAATACAACATCATTGACCATTATTATAGCGCTATCAAGTGGCGATAAAGGACACTACATGTAACTGACTAATATAAGTTTCAACATATTTTTCACCAGAGTGCTCCAGCAGAATAGCAAATAGCGAAAGGTATTACGACAACACGTAGCTAACTTGAAGTTTGTACGAACGTTCGTGATATAATTATAAGTAAAGTAGTTCGAAATTATCAAATAAGACTGAGACTGTAACAACAATAGGTTTCTTTTGGTTAGGTTTTTGTTTTAGTAATTTCATGTACGACGATTGGAAATTAGTAATATTCATACGAATAATACGATGAACACTTTCTTGAAATAGCTTACTCCGATACGGTTTGACTTAATGATATCACGATAGAACGAAGGAATAAAGTAAAAAGATTTCAAAACTAAGCAAATACAGTCTAGTCTTAATAAGAAAGTGCTTCTAGCTCCATATATATAGGAAACAACAAGGTTTACATCATACGTACTATTTTTGATAAAATAATTTGTCAATAACAATAATGAATTAAGCCCCACGTAGGTCTTAATTCACAAAATTAAATGCATCTCCCCGATTAAGTTTGACATTTTACATTTATATATGGTCATTTAGACAATTATCAAAGTATATCTGTTAGCAGAACTGCGTGTGGATGTGGAATACAACTGTATTATACAATGTCTAGCCATTTTTTATGTAATACTAAATAGTATTATTCAATGTATCAGTGGCGGATCCACGGGGGGAAATAGGGGATATCCCCCCTCAAAAACCAAAGTCTCTATGAAAAAATTTAATATAACAGAGAAACTTAATTTACGCTATAAAAGATTTGTATGATTTTTACTTACGGATTTAATTATAACTAATATTTAATATTATTTTCTAGTAAAACTATTAATGTTCCTTTCTTATTCTATTTTAAACACAACTGTCGTCGATCTTTTGTCATTTTTATTTATTTATAATTTTTATTTTGTAATTTTAATTAAATATAGTACAATAAGAAATATATATATATATATTTAAACTTGCTCATGAACAAATAATTCGGATCGGATTACTAACAAAAATAAAAAAGAAGTAAAATTTAATAAATACTATCTTTATTTTGTGTGTGGGGGGGGGGGGGCTCGTCAACCGGGGACCTTTACACAAAAACAATTAGAATAGGAAGGAGTCAATTATATCTTGATACGGTCAAACATTGTTAGGAGAAAAGAACAAATAATAGGATTAATCTGTGAAGAGGGAAAAGATAAGACATAAGAGACGCAATATGGAGTAGGAAGACCAAGTCTCAGCAAACTGAAGTAGAAAGTAGAGCACTCAGCAGAAAGAGATTAACACTCAAAGAACACATGGTCCGCATCGCAAACATGCACCAATGAAAAACTAAAATGAGAGGAAGATAATAAAGTATGGCTTAAGAGCGCAAGCGAATAATGGAGACAACAACAGAACGATGAAGTGAAGGAAACAAAGAGAACAACGGATTAGCAGGAAGACTAGGACAGATAAAAAGAACAATTGTTAGAGAAAAAGGAAACGTACATATCCAACCAAAACCTAAGATAAGAACCTTTGCACAGCAAAGGAGATTGGCCGATGGGACTTTTTTAAAGAAGAAGTGAGAAGAGGCAGAAACCCGAGCCAAGGAGTCCGCCATTTCATTACCGAAGATGCCAGAATGACTAGGAACACACAGTAAATATCAATATAAATGCAAGGGAGACAAGAAAGAACGTGGATAAGTGAGCGTATAAGAAGTATGATAAAATCACAGGAATGATCAGGTAGGGGAGAATGAATTAAAGGGCGGTCATGGAGTCTGATATAATCAAGAATTTAGAGGAAAGGTGATTGGAGGAAATAAAAATAATTGAACGTAGGATAGTCATTAATACGTTTATGAATGTAGAACAGAAAGGAGGCAAACGAAAAGATTCTGAAAAGTCAAAATCTGGGAGGATAAAAGAGGCACCGGCACCATCCGGCCTTTTCAAACCATCTGTAAATACGGTTGCATGCGAAGGAAATTGAGAATTGATAATACTGTGTGATTCCTGTCCGATTAGAGCCTGCGGAAGAAACTTGGAGAGCGTGGGAACAGTAAACATATTTGGAGGATGGTAGGGATCGGCTAAATTAAAAGTGAAATAAGGGAGATTGACAAAGGACATTATACTATTTCTAAACTACCATTTTGGCTACAATTTTATAATTTCGTTTTATTTTTCACCCCTAAATATAAGACAAAAGTTAAATTAAAAATTGTAATAATTATGTATTTTTAAAACATTTTAAAATTTGTATAAAGGTCGCTATTTGATTTACTTTATGAAACAAGGGGTATTTCTCAAATCTACGGCCTACCGTAGAAGATTTTACGTAATTATATAAATCCCCTTAAAAATGTCCTTCTTATAATTTCCCCCCAAAATGCCCTTCTGAATCCGCCCCTGCAATGTATAAAAAAATCAAAACTTTTCTGGATTATATATGGTATTAGCAAAATGCGAAATTCGCAAATTTATATACATATATAAATATATGTTTCATACTATAAGATAATTTTCGTCAAGTCTTGCTTAACTCTGGTCCGTGGTACCTCTCTATTCCAACAGGTAGCTCTATTAGATTTATACGTAAATATGTCACCACCATTTGTCGTCTACGTATGGGACATGCCTTAGTAGATGCTAATTTTACCGACCACGGTTGTGGTATTTTTTGTGATTCTTACCAATTTTTCAATTTTGACAATGGTATCAAACAAAATTGTTTAACTGTAATAAATACGAGCATGCTAGAGGTTGCTTCTTTAATATGTTAATCTTCCTGGGATGTTCTCTCCTATACAATGTTTCTTATATATTATCTTGTACCGATGCTATTGTAGTGGTTTTGTTCAAATTTATTATTAATAACGGCATTACTATTTAGTGATGAAAGGCCGGTTTCTGAGTTCTAATGTAGCTAATAACTGGGATCTTCGGAAGCCTTGCTTCTACCTTGCTAATTACTTGGTTCTAAACTTATATCCCTAACCTACTGCTATCTAGTCGCACCTCAGTGCCTTGTTGCACTTGGGATGTGATGTAGTCAGTGTTAATTTTTTATATTCTACCTTTCTTGGTACTCGGGGGCTATGTCATATCATTGCGGCCATGTGTGTTCGAATTGTATTGTAAACGTTTAATTATCAGTGTTAATTCCATATCTTTATTTTCGACATACGTGGGATATGTTATGTCATTGCGGCCATATTTGCTCGAACTTTATTGCTAACGATACTTTTTGCTCTTACTCTATGACGTTTTAGGATTCAATCTATTTATTTATACACATTATTCTGTTAGTCTAGCTTATTTGCAGAAGTTGTTGATGGCCAGATGGTTTCTCGCCGGGTTAAAAAAAAAAAGAAAAAACATGCTATGTAAAAATGCAGAACGCAAGGCAAGCGACCAAGAGGGAGAAGAAAATGTGGATGGATTGACAATATAAAGGAATGGACGGGACTTCGTAACTTCGGGGAGCTGGTTGAGGCAGCAAGAAGCAGAGCATTAGGAGCAGCCAAAGCGTCATTGACGCAAGACACCCAGAAGAAGAAGCTCTGCTTATTAAAATATATAGATTCAGCTGGAATGTAAATAACATTGTTTCTAGTAGATGATAAGGTACACACACAATGACAGTTTTGCCAGTATAGATAGAAATTGTATGGAAATGAAAATAAGTAAATAAAAAAATTTACATATAATATATAATTATTTTGTAAATTTTTATTACTTACTAATATATTTATTAAATTACCTTGTCCGGGATATTGAAATAGATTGACTTATTTAAATAATTATTTGTTTTACAAGCGGTCGACATATTATGTTGATATACTAAAATATTATTCAAGGGCGATTTTAACTATATATTTAACTATTTTAAATTTTGGCTACTATAAGTGACATATTTTTCAAAGGATAAATTTAATTTTGAATCTGGTAATACGTAATTAGAATTGAAATAATTTACACTAAATTGTAACATTTACAGCGCTCTCTTATAGAAAATTTCATAACTAAATCTTTACTACGTGTTCATCTTACTTCTCTAGAGATGGCAGTAGTATCATAAACTTTACATGCTCATTAGAAAGTGATACTATTTAGCGATCACTTGATTCTTTAAAAACCTCCAATTAAAAAGTTTATAACAATTCTTTGAAAGCAAACAGGGTCATTGATAATTAAAAATATGAGGAAGTAGAAACTTTTTCTAAAATTAAAATCTTACTCTGTTGTACGCTAGTGTTCCGTTATGCATTTTTAATTGATTAGTGCGTTGCAGTTTTTGTGAAAAATATTGAAGACCTATTTCTAATCAATACAAATAAAAATAATTGATTTCTAAAAATCAGTACTGAAAATAATGAAAATAAGCATTGTAAACTGTAAGTATAGAAAATATTTTAAACCTTTCGATTGATCTATCTCTTTCTTGTACAATTATATTACCACTTTCTTTTTTTAAATTTAATTATACTCGTATGTTCGCATACGGTTTAGAACTGCAGTCTCCATTTACACTGAGCAAATGAAATATTGTATTCTGTTTGTAAAGTGGTTAGCGCTCAGGAAATTTAGGATCGACCTAACCTAATCTGGGCAATTGGATAAGATCATATCCAGCGATTCGTTCTTTGTTCTCCCAGATTGGTTACAGGGTTTAATAATGTGTTTCGCCGTAGAAGCAAATGCTGCATTACAAAATATGCATGTATAGCGTGGAGAGACTACCTCAGAGATATGATTATTCAACACAAACGTACGTCCTAAAGACAATCTATTAAGGGCACAGATTTCGTTTATTGTCAGGTCGAGCAGTGGCCCCCAAGGCTCAACATTTAACTTGATGGATCTTAGAAAGGTCTTCTAACGCAACCACCAAGTAGCCTATATTTCCCTCATACTCCGGTACAGAAAATAAATTATTTCTGGTGACGGAGGTGGGATAGGGAAATATAAAGTTGGCTTGGCCGCCAAGTCCACATATTCGTTTCTGGGTATATGTGCTCGGACCAGAAGACCTGCGTTTCAACTTGGTATAGTCGTTGCACTGTTGTTATTATTTTCCATACTAAAGGACCTATTACGATGATCGTGAAGGGAATCCAAAGAATCTGTAATAATACAATCACAGTTCTGAATTGAGGAGAATTCCATACAACTCAGCTTCAAGCACCGAGCAGTAATCATGTGAGACTATCGCTAAATATTCTACCGTCTATTATTACTTATGGACAGATACTTGGATAAATGGATATACGAACAAACTTTGTATGACGGTGAATTTCAAACTAAATTCTCATCCGTACAATCATCCCGTTCGATACGAGTATTTTCTTTTACTTTATTTTTATGATTCGTAAAATCACCAAATAATCGTTTTCATTCATTCATTAATTCACCATTTTTTGAGTGGTAACAGACTCTTGCCGGCTTTAATTCGCTATTCAGTATATTGCAATTATTTAAAGGAATCGATTGAAAAATTTGGATGCCCGTTTTTGATGGAAAAGAATATCAAAATGAAAGTTTCCTGCCTTTACAGTATTAAAAGCATAAAACGTTTCTGCAGCACTCAAGATGGTCTCATAAAAAGGAACGGCTGGAAAAAATGCAAAAGATCGAAATCACATCGTGAACTGTAAAACACAGTATTTGAACATTGCGCGAGTCACGTTTAATACTTAAGCGAAACACATAATTTGAAATAAAAAATATTTTTACACGATGTACAATATTTAATTTTTTAACGGAATTTTACGATTAGTAAGGCCTCTGATATCATGTGAAGTTTTCTGCAAAAATAATACTGTTATTATTAATATTTCTCCTAACCCGTATTTTTAATAATGACAAAATGAATGCACTACTATTCGCATAAGTTACACTCCAACTTACTAAAATTGTATCATTTTTAAATTACGTGTTTAGCACATATGCATAGTAATTGAACGAAAAACGCGAGTAATTCAGTTTTTAATAATTCTTGTACGTTACAACTATCAGTATTTACATATATTTACTGTATTTTAAGTGAATAAAATTTTTATATTCAACATAAAATTTTGTTAATCCTTTATCATTTTTGCTCGGTATCGGGGTCTAAAATATTTTCTTTAAACAATTTTCTAATCCTTTCGCAGTGTTCTTAACGCAGCGAATTAAATGTAATTATATCTTCAATTTTATAAAAAAATAAATATTATTTCTATAATAATAAAAATGTCTTGAACGAACAATAATTTTACAAGCAGATAAAAAGTAACCACCAACTAGAACGCTGAGTAAAACAACACAATACAAACGAGAAAAGAACAATGCATTAGATGCCGGGTGGTGTTGTACAGCGGCGTTGAAATACCTCAATTTCCGATGAAAAAAATTCGCTGGAATTTTAAATGCTAAATAATGTAATGAAACTAGAAAGGTCGCAAAATATAACCAAAATATAAACAATATTGCTTCCGTAATTAAAGAAAATGTAACGTGCGGTGTACGGTACACGAATCTATAGTTGAATAATGCTAACAAATTTGAATGATATTCATTTGAAAAAATAGAAAAATTATCGCTTTAAATCTATTATGTAAAAGAAAAGTTCTTTTAAATTAATTTTTCATGGATTATAAATTAATTTATAAATGTTGGCGAATCAAAAAAGATGAACTATTTGCTAGTCACATGACCGAGCTGTTTCTCAAATCTCAACTTAGTGGTCAATGGATTATGTAAGGTAGAAGTTGTTAATTAAATATCAAAGACGAAATGAAAACAAGACAAAACTGCAAAATGAACTAATCAAATGCACCGACGTATATAAAGGGGGGTTTTGGGAGTTTGGCCCGCCCCCCAGCTCACGCAAAAGCCCAAATATTAACCGAATACGCTATCATAGTGTAGGACTTCGCAATGTCGCTTCGGATTGGATTTAAAATAGTTCGAATTCTTTTATGTCTTTATTTAGTATACTTGAGTAGGAAATAATGTCCAAGCTTATTTGTCAAAAGGTATATTATATTGTCTTTAGTCTTTCGAATAATGATGAGGAAAAGCTGAAAGCTTTAAAAGAGCCTTGGAACCCACCGGATACTACAGTCACTGGCAAGAGGAATTTTTCTTTTCAACGTCGTTGGAAACACTCACGTTATGTAGGGAGCACTTTGCAAACTATGTGTTCTACTTGGAACAGCGCAAGGTGGTCGTGGCTATCAATATCTTGGAGTCCTTGGGAAAAATGGTTTAGAGAACTTTGGTCATCACACAAATACAAAATAAATTCGCTTTAGAGCAAGGAGCAAACTTTGTAAAGTTCGCGGAAGGCAAATCTATTGATGTTGAATAGTTAATGAGCCTGCAAGGTCATAAAATGACTAAAGATAACCACAAGAGATTAAACGCTATTGAAGAAACAGTTCCTTTGTGCAGAAAACAGAAAATGGTCCAAAGAGAAAGCCATGATTATGAAGTTGGAGTAAACGAACTTGCTCACAATGACGGTAATTCCCGAATACTTCTACATTTTCGTGCTCGATCTAGTAATGCAGCACTTAAGAGTCATTTACTTACATAAAGCATGCATAGTGGAACTAAGTATACTTTATCAGGAGTTTAGAATGAAACGACCGAACTACTATGCGGTAACGCTATTCAAGCGCATATATTTAAAAGGGTCAAAGAGGCTGTTTTTTTTTACAGTATAAGCAGACGAAACTCAAGACATATTCCGGCGAGAACAACAGTGTTATGTTCATGATATGTGGACTGCTCAATTGAAAAATAAGTTATTCGGGAGGATTTTCTTGAATTTATCTACGTAGAAAACGTTTCAGCTCAAACATTGGCGATGGCAATTATAATGCATCTCTTACCCCATAACTTGGATATAGATTCATTTTTTAGACAAGGCTTTCATGACGCTGCAATACTGAGCGATCGATTACGAGGCGTACGAACAATGATCGCAGGAAAATATCCGAAAGCGCAATTTGTGCACTGTGTGGCTCACATTCTCAACTTAGTTCTAGAGCATTCATGTGGGGTACCTACTGTATAGGGATCATAAAACGTACAATAAACTTTTTTCAACAATTTTCATTTTGAAATAGCCTTTTGAAGATAATTTCTGATCAGGTTAATTCATCTCATTCAACGTTCATTTCTCTTTGTGAGATGCAGTGGGCCGAAAATCATGCGGCTGTAGAACGGTTTGTACAAATGCTTCCCGTAATACGTGCAACACTTGAGGCACTAGTTGCTGGTAGGAATGTCGCCACTCAAGCATACCGACTGCAATCCTTCATGGAATTGTATTGAGAAAAATTTTCTCATACACAACAAGCCTAAATAAAGCAATGAAAAAAGTTAATGTCGATTTGACCAATACTTGCAGTTATGCAAAAAACTATATAAACAACATTACAAAATATTCGGAATGAAAAGTCTATTCTCAGTCTTCTTCGAGCAAACAAAGCAAATGAGTTCAGCTGACATAGTTGTTCTAAAAATGAACAGACAAAAAACGCAACGTAGTAATGTACCGAGAGAAGCTACCGAAATATATTACCACCGAAATGTATTTCATTCCTTTGTTGACCATGTCATTACGGAACTCGATGCCACCGCTGTAAACCACATGAAGAAACGATCGAAGGGATTCAAATGTTTCTACCTGAGAAGACGAGTAATGACTCTAGCACACAAGAAAAACTGAAAAAAACAGTACAAACATTTCTTGTTTAAAATGAAGGCACGGCATTTCTAAGCGAATATGAAATACCGTACAATCACTGGAAATCTACTACACGAAAACCTGCCACTGCAGTAGAAGCTATTGATCATTAGGATGAGCAGTTTTTTACTTTGATAAAAAAGCTTCTTATTATATTAGCCACACTTTCAGTGTTCATTGTAACCCCAGAAAGATGTTTCTCTAATTAACAACCTATATTAGGAATCGAATGGGTGACGAAAAAACATTGGTCTTATTCTTGTGAGCATTCACCGTTACGCGGCGGTAAAACTAGGTTCTAAAGTAATTGTAAATAAGTTGGTAATAAAACGTAAACGACTCAATTTAAAATTTTAAATTACATTCTTCATATATTAGTATAATAATATTATTATACAAAAACATACGCAAAGAATAAATAATAATAATATAATATAATAACATAAAACGACCTACTGTTTTATTTTGCTTAAAAAAAAAAATTATGAAAATTTCAAATTTGACCCCCCACCCCTATTGAAAAGCTATATATATGTCCGTGATCAAATGTAGTCTTTTATTTTAGAGAAAAATGTATATAATAAAGTGAGAAATGGACAAAATCAATTTAATTCTCAATTTTATAATGGTAGCTGCGATAAAAAGTGTTTTAAATGTGGCCGCAGGGAGCATATTTACAAAAGCTAATGCTATTCAAGAGAGAATTTTCAGCTATATTAGTAATTGAAGAAAGGGTGAACAATAAAGTGCACTTTGTACGGAAGTGATGTTAACGAAGATGAATAAAGCAGTTACCCGAGCAACTCAAATCATCGTTAAATAGTAGCTGTGTAATAAATATAGAAGAGCTTTTTAAACATTATGTCGACTTAAAAGACCGATTTAAGGTAACACTAGGAGCTGACCATTCATCAAAAATTCTAAAAGTCGGTAATATTAGTACGTAATTTGAAGTAGGAAATCGTTTTTTTTTTGTTTTTTTTTTTTATCATTAAACATTTATGTACCGGAAATGAAACATAGTTCACTGCGCGTTATTCGAAATAAAGAAAAATAATAATCTTTTTTATATGGGTAAGATAGCAAACGTTTTTAATTATGAAAATGAATTTATTTTTACAGTAGAAAAGAATATTGGCTCGTATGAAATTTGAAGTTATAAAGAATGTAATGTAAAAGCAAACATACCTAAAAGAAAAAAAAAAGTTTGGCATTTTCAAACTTAACCCTCATCAATTTCGATGATTTAAAATTTTTATGTAAAAATAAATTAGCTGATGGGCCACTAAATGACATTGAAAATATATATTTATGAAATGCAAAATATGTATTTAAAAGTAAAATGAATCGTTTAAAATTTAACAGTAATAGAAAAGAAAAACGGTATTTTAAGAACACGGATGGAAACGTTTAATAAAATCAGTAAGGTAATACAATGGAGTAAAATTTTATAAAAATTTTAGAGATGATTATATTATAATAACAAAAATTTATTTCACAGAGCAAGAAGTAAAGAATGAGATTTTTTTTTTGTAATACAATCAGTATATAGTGGGAGAAAACCTGAGAAATTTTCTTTTGATTGTTGCAGATGTGCACGCCTATCTCTTACGAGACCGATCATTATCAATGTATTGAAGCTGCGCGTTTGTCAATAGTGACAAGGCAACCTTCCTCGCATTAGAACTGAAATAGTTTGTCAATAGTGACAAGGCAACCTTCCTCGCATTAGAACTGAAATAGTTATTATAAATACACAAAAATTGAAAAAAACCAAAAATTGAAAAAAACCAAAAATTTAAAATAAATATTGATGATTTTTTAGTGTGTTTTTACGTTGGAAAAAAAAAGAAAAAAATATGCTCCACGTTTTTAGGCACTTCATTAATATTTTATGCAAAATTTTTTATTACAAGTATAATCAATAACATTTGTAATTTTTATTAATGTTTATACGGTAATTCATTTATGTAAATTATTAATATATAAATCAAAATGATGGAAATTATTAATAGTATGAATATTAGTGAAAAACGTATTGTTATTAATAAAATAAATATGTGAAGAAAAGTTAGATTCAAACTGGTTTCAGCCCTCAAACGGAATATTATGCCTAGCTATGATTTTAACATGTTTTCTTACTTCATGCGATTGTATAAATTCTAAAATATTTCTGATCCGAGATAATACTTTTCCTCTTTGTTTTTTCATGAAAACTGTTTTTCTTTGTGCATACTCATTTCATTCTCGTTTTTGTACCGTCTTACGTCTTTGGCTTTAGTTGTTACTTTTCCAAAATTTTTACCAAATTATTACATGTTTATTTACGTATCGTGCACCTGTTGATTTATTTTACTACTAACAATAATAAAATAACCGATTATATGATCTAACGTCAAAATGCCATGTAATAATTATTTAGGGTTTTTAACGGGTCGTTTATGTTAACAAAAAAATAAAGAGTCGTAGATGATTTTCTTTATAGAGGGTGTAAATGTGTTGAAATTGGTGTTTTAGTTATTAGCGTGTAAATGATTGTTTACGTGACATCGCGACGTGAATAAAATGTAATGATAAATTATTGAACATAAATTGATCACTTCCACAAATTATACAATAAAAGCTTAGTGATAAAATTTTATATATATACATATATGTATACCTACATGGGAGTCTCCAAAAAGGGGGCAGGGAGGACCCCTCCCCCCGCCGGAGATCAAAATTCTTTAATCAACTGGCCATGATGAGTATTCATGGACGCGTAATCACGGACTATTTGGAAGACTTTTATAATAAAGTAGTAGAACAATTTTCCAAAAACCAACGAAAATTATGTTTTAATTAAGATTTTATTCTTATTTAATAAAATATTAAGCCTTTACAAATTATAAATTTTATTTTTCCTATAACTCATATCCTCTTTCTATCTTTTTGCACACCCCCCCCGCGGCTTGTAGGTTGGCGACGCCCTTCTATATATATATGTCGTCGCGATAGCCTAGTTGCTAGAGCGCTTGACTTCCGTTAGGGAGGTCACGGGTTCGATCCCGAGCGACGACGAACTTATTACAAAAATTAAATAAATAAATAAATAATCGCTAATAGACGCGTGGAAGGCAGCGGCAACTCACCACGTATGCCATCATATGTGCGCTAGTTCAGTACACACAGCAGACACACGCGGGACTGCACCTGTAGCGCGATAACAAGCGACTGCAATCAGTTCCGGGTGTGGGCTTGCGTGCGTACACTCGCGTTGCGTATACCAATTGCCATGAACGCTGCCTACTCTGTACTGCTAGCATATAAATAGGCAGCCACTCGAAATCGAGCGATACGACTCAAATGATATATATATATATATATATATATATATATATATTCATGGCTAATTTTGACCTTTAGAAACTTGATTTTGTGAAAAAAATTTAATTTTGAAAATAAATGTAGATCTAACGATTAAAATAAAATGTAATTCCTTTGATATGTTAATTATTCGTTGTGAAAGAAGAAAATTAATTTTTAATGGTAATAAGGTGGCTATTAAATATGTGGGTTACGACTGCTAACGATATTAAATTCCACGTAGCACATTTTATTGCAGTATTAATTTTTTCATTATAAATACAATGTTACATGTAAGTTTGAACTAATTGAAACCACATTTCGTTTCAGATATATGAAAAATAATAGATGTTCCAGTTTCATTTTAGAATTTACCTTTTAAATTCTTAAAATTTATTAAAAAGTTTTGAAAATTATTCAGTCGTACACGGAAAGCTTTTGAAAACTTAAAAGTTTTCTGAATGGTGTAATTAAAGAAAGAAAAGTCCAAGTAAAAGGAAGAATTTGCCAAGTCGATAATAGGGAGTACATAGCGTTAAAATCGAACTGGTTAAAGTAACAATTTTATTAAAATCCGAGATAATTCAATAAGATCTTCTTTCTGAAATTCGTGGAGTAGTTAATTATAACTTCATCAGTTGTGTTTGGTCTTGCCTAACGCTCCTGTTTTGTGAAACATTCATTTCGTAATGATTTGATTCTTCTTTCTGTTCCTTCCCTATTTTTAAGCTAATATCCTCGTCGGCGAATCCAAAAAACCCAAAAAAGAAAAAAACCAAAATAAATTATTTGCAATGTATTATTCTTAGCAGTTTTTACTTTTATTATTATTATTATTATTATTAGCTTTATCATTGATATTTCTAACTGTTAATTCTATTTTCTTTTCTTAAATTAAATGCCGAACATGTCAGCCGGGAGAGATAACGTAATAAAATCTTCGAATAAAACTAAATCATCTGCAAATCATCCCCCTCCGTCATATTCTAGATCTCTTCCCACCGTTTGTCCTAACAATAATTCTCAGACAGTGTCTGCTATTGTTGATCAAACAGACGTGGATACTACACTTGCACATAACATTCCGTCTAATCGAACTAACACGGAAAAGCAAACGAAGTCTACATCCTCATTAATTGTATTCCCAAATGACTACGAAGGAGACAAATCGTTGTTCTGGTTGAGAGCTAGGGAAATGAGAATATTGCCTATCTCCATCCTATGTCTTTGTCCAGAATGTTTTATAGGAAAGTTAATGATCTTTCCTCTATCTCGAGGTCAGGAAAAAACTTAATAAAACTAATTTTTACGTCTGTAATTGAGGCCAACAATTTTATTCTTTCGAACGAAATACATAAGGAACTAAAAATCCGATCTTTCATCCTGCAATCTCTGTTATTTCGACTTGGTATAATCCGTGATATTCCGTCCGATATTTTTGTTGATGAACTCTTGTGCAATTGTACATCAGATCTCTAATATTCGTAGGTTGCAGAAAAGGTCCTCCGATAATTCTTTTATTCCTATTCCTGTCATTGAAGTTTAATTCCAGAACTACTTCCTTCCTCCTTACATTTGTTTCTATGATTCATATCGTGTTAAGGTTGATCTTTTGATCCATTGATCCAAATTATGCCGCAATTGCCTTCGTTTTGGGCATTTCAGTGCCTCTTGTTGTAGCAAAACCATTTGTTCTTTGTGTACGGGTGGTCATTCGTGTTCGAAATGCACTATTAAGCAACATAGTGATCCTTCTTCCTATCTTTGCGTCCACTGTGTAGAGATTAATTCCACTTTGGACACCAACTGTGAAGTATTCAAAGAACAGGTTAAAATTCATAAGATTATGAGAGCCTACAAAATGTTTTTTTATTCTCAGGCAAAAAATATCTGTCAAGCTAAATTAGTGTCTCCAGACTTTACTTTTGCTGAGATTTCTAATTCATCCAACTTTCCCGTTCTTGCCAATTCCTCTTCCACCATCCCAAAGGGGAAACGATAGAAAAACTCCAGCAGTTCGTCTTCCTCTTACATCAGGCTTCCGGCGCAAAGGCACTATTCCAACTCTACGTCTCCTAATGCTCTGAACAAATATTACTCAAATTTAACGTTTAATTCTGGCACTAAAGAGTACCGCCATAGTACTCCAACTGTCTCCCATTCTTCTACAGTATCTCCTTCTGTTCCCAACAACAATGTAACGGCTCCGACCGCTAATAATGTTTCGTCGGTGACTCTACTTCTCATTCACCTTTCAACCCTATAGCTTCTATATTATGATCCGCTTTTGGCAAACCGGACATTCCCAATTTGAAAGATAAATTACTGACTATATTTCAAGCTTTAAAACCTTAGATATTAAACCAGAAATATTTTCCATCCTTTCAAACTTTTGTACTGTTTACTCCTCTTTCTGCCTTTTCATTCCTAAAATCCCTGCTCCCATGTATAAGCACATCTATTTATATGATGCTATTGATTCATTTCTCCACCTCAGTTCCAACGCAACCTTTCCTAGCGCGCTTCGTCGTTTGTCGCCTTCTCGACTTCCCACTCATAATGAGTTATATTTTCTATCTTACAATTTTTATGTCCACTTTTTTCTAGCGTCCCTTTGGTGTTGCTTGCCTCCTTTAACTAGGTTGGTTGATATCATACTAGAACCCATTCGCAAGGATTTATTTGGGTGATGGGAGCTTAATTTTTTCTTTCTTAATTTTTACACAACGTTTCTTTGGTGTTGCTTGTCTCTTTAATTAAGTTGGTTGATAGCATCAAGGTCCCAGACGCAATGATTGTTTTGAGCGATGGGTGCTGATGTATTATGCCTACAGACAGTACTATTGTATTATCCTTCTATGGTACCAGTCTCATTATAATTTACATGAGCGGCGGATCTCTTTCATTGGTTGCGTTATTCTTCGGGGAAAACCTTTTCTTTATTCTCACCCCCCGCTTCTTCCTTTCTTATTTCTTCAGCCTTCTAAATTCCTTCTTCCCTTCTCACTCTCCTCTCCTCATTCTTCCACGTTCTTCAGCAAGTCGATAACTTCTAGCCTTCTTTCGCGCCATGTTTCAGCAACTTAAATTACTTCAGTGGAACTGCCCAAGCCTCAGGGCCAATAAACCCTCTCTTGAGAGGCGGTTAGATCAATATAATATTAATATTGTCTTACTTTCTGAAATTAAGAACTGTCAGCAAAACAAACAAAAAATCGAGAAAAAAACAGACTGAAGAATTTCCAGTCAGAGAAGTGCTGTTCCCAAAACGCTGTATTTTTAAAGTAATTATTAGCTGGTTAGCGTTTTTTTTTCATTTTTATCGTTTTTATTTACTTTAAAAGTATGACGCTGACAATTGAAACCATCTCTAGTGCTATTTTGCTGCATACCACAAAATTTGTTATTGAACTCTACAGAATCTCGTGGTTTTTTAAAAACCAAACACGGGAAAGGGGCGTAAAATTAAACGGCAATATATATTGTAATGGCTCTTTGCTCCACCTAAAAATATGCAGTTTACGAAAATTTCGATCTTTTCTCCCTTAATCAAAAATTGAAAAGAAAAAAATGTACCATTAGATTTCAATAATCTAGCACATAAACGTATTCTAAATTTCGATTTAGTTAATCCAAACAGCCGCCATTTCGCAGTTACTGCCGTGAGAAGGGTAAACCCTAAAAATGTGGCCCTGGTTGATATATTATTAGTTTGTCCGATGCATATTTAATTTCATTTTAATAGCATATCGGTTTATATGCGTTGCAGTTACTCTAGTCTAAACAAAAATATATTCTTAAAGTAATAATATACGAAAAATACGTAAAAGTAGACGTTCCTAATTTCCATGTATTTACATTTAACTAGTGTTTTGCATAAAGTTAAATTGTAACTAATACGCAACTCGAAATTATTTTAAACGGTAAAGTAAAGATTTCTGACAAAGTAGTTAGTACAAGGTGCGGCAGCATAGCTTCCTTTTTTTTAAAGGGGCCACTTTTTTTCTACTAAATTTTGTTAAAGAGAAATAATAACAGAAAATCGAAATAACGGATACTCTAGATCCCCCATTGGGGCAATATGTATGCTTCTTCCCTTCTCGCAGTTTTATTTCGATTTTCCGTTATTATTTCTCTTTAACAAAATTTAGTAGAAAAAAAGTGGCCCCTTTAAAAAAAAGGAAGTTATACTGCCGCAGCCTGTATATCCGCTAATAATGAATGCCTGTTCTCCTCCATATTTTATTTCATACACAGCGATATCTCAACGGCTGTTCAAATTAGAACAAATATTACGTGCGGTATTCAGCAACTGGTTGAGATTTAAACTATTTACTCAGGCACGATTCGCAGTATCAGTAGTTTAAGTGAAATGTCCAAACCTACCACTCAGGGAATCACCTCCAACTCAAGACGACCAGGCAAATATTTCCTTATGAGTTATTTGAGTGCAGCAGAAACTATACTACCCTGATATTATAAATGCATTAATTTTTCTTTATTGTGAACTCCGTTTAATTGAACGAGTGTTCATATTAATTTTGATTATAAATGTATTTCACCATATCATCGTTTGCAAAATGAAAGTTTCTCCGTGCACGAGAAATTTTATTCTCTCGATATGTCGAAGTGAACCAACCTCGACTGAATATGGAGAGAGTGCTAGAAAAGCCGAGATTCGGCGGCGATACGAGTCGCATGTTCGAGAAGAATATATGGTCGACTCAAAGCTGTCCATACATGAATATAGTGAGACAGTGATCTTCTTAATATGCGGCATCAAATGATGGATTAGCAGAAAAAATTTTGTGTGTACCTCATACGACAAAAGAGGACTGATGCATCAGTGAATCGACCGAATTTTCTTATCGGACGGAGTTTTCGTCACGATGTCGGCAATAGCAAAACAAAAGTAAACGCCGGTAAAGGATTCGGACGCTTGAAAAAATTCGCGCTTAATTTTTCAAGATTGAGCCTGAATCGTTTGCGTAATAAAGATCATCGGATTTTGAAATAAAACTGTGAGGCCCCGGCGATGGATAACACACCGAAAATTTTCGAATAAATTTATTTAATATTTGTATTTATAAAACTTATGTATGATAACTGGAAATATAGAGCATATAAAAACGTAAGATAAAAATAAATTGCCGACTCGCTTTAATGTTAATCCGCCATTACCTAACCAAATTACCTGGATAATGACTTATAGAGGAATTTGCCTAGGTAATGACGGATTAACGTACTAGTCGACATGATTTGGATAATAACGGATGAACGTCTATATTAGCATAGGAGGATTCAGAGAGATATTTTGGGGAGGAAAATTATATAATTACGTAATATCTTCTACGGTAGGCAGTAGATTTGAGAAACACCCCTCGTGTTTCATAAAGAAAATCAAATAGCGACCTTTATAGAAATTCATAAAAATGTTTTAAAAATATATGATTATTACAATTTTTAATTTAACTTTTGAAACGAAATTATAAAATTATACCTAAAAAATGGTAGTTTAGAATTTGAGTAGTAAATTATTAGAAAGAATAGAACGATAGTATTTTTATTAGATTTTACTTCCTTTTTATTTTTGTGAGTAATCCAATGATCCGAATTGTTTGTCCGTGAGCAAGTTTAAATATATACACATTTCTCACTGAACTATTTTTAATTAAAATTGCAAAATAAAAATTAAAAATAAATAAAAAATGCAAAAGGTCGACGACAGTTGCGTTTAAAACGGAATAAAATGTAACGTTAATAGTTTTACGAGAAAACAGTATTTATTAGTAATTAAATATCCGTAGGTAGTAATATTTATACAAAACTTTTATGGTATAAATTAAGTTTCTTTGTTGTAATAAATTTTTCCATCAAGTTCTTTGGAAGGGGGATGTACCCTACACCCCCTTCCCCGTGGATACGCCAATGTTATTAGTGGACGTTTTATTTTTATTTTATGTTTTCATGCGCTTTGCAAATTGGCATATTACAGTGAACTTTGTAAATGTAAGCGTTATAGAATATAGTATTTATTAGTTTTAATACCGTAATTCGAACAACAATATGGAATCTGCAACAAGAGAAAAGTTTACCGTCTTAAATATGTACGAATTTATCAGCTTAATGAATTGATATTTCCGCAAAAATTCATCAAAAGAAGCGAATGAAAGGCTACGGTAGCAAGGGCATACAGTGAAAAATGTGGTCGTCACTGTACAAAAACTGGAGAAACTATAAAATGGCTTCTTTCTGATTAATAGGACAATATGGAAGGTTTAGCGGTATGAAATGGTCCAGGTAATAAAATTATTCAAATCTCCTGGCAGACATGCAGGTTTGTTATTTAATAGTATTTTCGAATATTTTAGGGATACATGTTTGGTGGTTTTCTTTTATTCAGTCATGAATTATAAACAGCCACAACGGAAACACAGCATGCCGTACGCTGATTACAATAGCAGTCAGTGTAAAACGGTGCTACGAAATTCCCAAACGTAACGTTTCCTTTCTGAACACCTGTGCTGCATGCGACCGAATCGGCTTCCATCAAATTTACGTGCCGGCTTTCTCGTGAATATCGCTTTTAATACGCCAGAAAAAAAAATTCGGTTTTTATTTCCATAATTTGATATACTCCGAAAGATTAAACCTTCAATTTTTTCCACTTTTGTGAAACTGTCTGTTTTCTAACTCGGTTCTCTTTTTTCGTTATAAAATTTTTTGTTTGCAAACGAAATTTCACATAATGCTCTTTAATAGCATTACCGTCCCTCGTCGGCAACAGAATATATTACAAAATGTTTTTACAAGTCGATCGTCCCGCATAAATTTTGTAATACAGCTTGCAATTTTTGTATTTTTCTCGCTTTTCCTCGTTTTTTCTTTTTCTTCTTCTTCTACTTGCCTTTTCTTTTTTTTTCTTTTTTTTTCTGGTACATCATGATACCATACAATAAATAGGGCGAAAAACAGCTGATTACCTTACAGTACGGAATGGCAGATATTTTTCTCGCATTTTCGCGTTATTTACATTTATATTAAAATTTCGGATCAGCAATAAAGCCGAGTCATGCACCAAGACAAAAAAAGAGTAGAAAACACTAACTGATGGTTGTAAAATTTATTACCGAATTATACAAAACGAGTAGATGTGACTGTCAGTGCATATTTATTACATACATTATGCGGTATACGCTGTATATCACACAACACACATACACATATATATCTATATATATATATATATATATATATATATGTAATGTAAACTAGTATTGCGATCTAGTGTCTAAATAAAGTTTACTTTTTTTGTTTGTTTTTTATAATACAACTAGGGCGATGTTAATGGTATTATAGAGCAATACGCCAACTAAAATGAAGCTGAAATTAGCATTTATCCGCTTCAACAAAAAAGTAAACAAATAAAATGAAATAAAAATGAACGGAAGAAATAAATTTAGAACACCAACACACTGAGACCGTTCTTATAACCACCGATCATTCTTAATAGATACAGTTAGACAAAAGTCGAACGCACATACTAAAAGGGGATCATTGTTATCGGTGTAACAACATTGTGTCTCCTGTTTTCACATTTCTGCATAATCGACAGTTTTGTAGCGGCTGCATGACGTTAATCTTTTCCAAAACAGTCCTATTTACTGAATGAATTTTTCGGTAAATTTAATTCGCAAAACAAGAGCTATGGTCAAGAAACGTCTTTAAAGCGAAAAATAATTTCATACTTGTAAAAATGATGTCCCTGAGTTGACTGCTAAGTAGTATGCATTGTGGTCTTGCTAAATAAATCTGATTAATGTGAAACGCGTTCGGAACGGAATTTTTTGTGCAGGCAAGTAGTTCGTAGAATGCATTTTAATACTTCCATATTTCTGGTTGAAGAAATAAAATTTTGGGAAGGGGGTTATTAAAATGAAACTCCAATAATTACATGAAATTGTTGTACATTTATTTGCTCGTGCTATTTATCTATTTAATTATACCAATTTAAGTTGGAATACAAAAAATATAAAAAAAGAAAGTAAACAAAACAGAATAAGCGGTCGGCGAATCTATCTGTATTATATTATATGTAAAATTCAAAATTTTTAAACACGTACACACATATATTTCTATCGAATGCCGATTTCTTCATGAAACACAATCATCGAACTTCTATTTTAAATAATTTTGGTATTCGGAATTATCAGAGGTTTTTTTTAACTAACATTAAACAAGAAAATCTATATTTGCGGATATTTCAGTAGAGTTTCGGTGGAGTCTATTCGTCGACTAAAGTCGAGAGGGGACGACATCTTTCGGATTGAAAAGATATTACTAATAAAAATTCCTTTCATTATACTTAAAACTGTAGTCGATCATTAATCGAAATATAAGCACCAATAAACATTTTTCCAGAGAGAAAAATGATTTTCCATCAGTTTCTTCCAATAACTGGATTTATTCAACGAGTTTTTTTTTTTTTTTTTTTTTCTAGCGCTACTCATTTTCGCAAAAGCCGAGTTATCGGGACACTCCTAAATCTTTCTTTTCACATTCTAAAATCACTGTTAATTCTCTCATCCCACTATGAATCCCCCTGGTGCAGAAGAAACTGCTGAAAAATTAGATTTCACTTTTGATTTCCTATCAGAGAAGTACGACACATTAATTGAAGCAACAATTCATTTAAAAGTGAAATTAAAGCGCTTCGCGAGCAGGTTTCAGCCCTGACGGACGAGGTTCGTCGGAAAGAAAATGACATTGCGGAGTTAAAAATTACGATTCGTGAGCTGGAACAATATAATAGAAGAGGGAATGTCGAACTTCATGGAGTTTCTGAACTCCCTAACGTAAATTTACCTGATATACTTATACAGGTAGGGAGAAATTAGGAGTGGACATTCAGGAAGGAGACATTGATGCGATTCATCGTGTGCCATCGAGGAACGAGCGTTATTATCTCGAAACCGGGAAGACGAATTGCAGACTTGTTGTTAAGCAATCGGAAAAAGAGCGCAATACTGGATAAAAACATAACGAGTGCGGACACACAAATGAGGATTTATGTAAATGAAAACTTGTCACCGTACTATAAACAGCTTTTATGGAAAGCAAAACAGCGGGCTAAAATATTGCAATACAGCTTCGTGTGGACAAAACGCGGCAAGATTCTTGTGAAAAGGAATCCAGATGAACGCACAATTAGAATAAGAACCGACGAAGATGTAAATAAATTGCTATAAATCGATGAAACGTAACTAGTCTACTAATTCTTTAATATGTGCGACAACTTTCGATTCGTTATCTTTTTTACTTTTATTTTAACCCTAACTAGAAATATCAGCGTAAATGTGGTCATTTTCGGGTATGATGGAGTGAATGTGGTATGTGTGCGTCGCGTCCTTATACATCGCCGGCTGGTCAACGATGTGATCGCGGAGCAGGTAGCGTGTACGTAAGAAGGTGGTAAGAAGGGCATTTTGATTCTTATGAGAGTACTGTGCAAAACTTTAGGTGTGCCGTATGGAGTGTGTGTTGTGTGTGCTGATGATAGTAAGTTTGTCTGCGCTCCGTTAAGGATGTACAGGTGGAGCACGTCGGGTTGGCAGTGCATTTTTGTTGATGAGGTATATAGGTTAAGCTGCAGACGGGTGGTTAGTTTATGTACTGGGTACTGCTTGGTAAGCGCGAGAAGAAAGTGCAGGTGATGGAAGCTAAGGATTTTGACAGGAGAGAGAAGTGTGAGCGTGATTTAGCAGCAAGTGCAGCGGTCACTATGCCGGTGATGTATCTTCATTGTGTGCGATTCCGTGCGGTGGCGGGCGTTTCGTTGCTATGTTCTATTTTCTTTGTCTCTTCTGTTCCAGATATACTCTTTGCGACTAATCAACTCGTTGTCTATATGCATACAGTGTTCAGTGCGGTAATTTGTAAAAGGTGTGAGAGTGTGCGAAATTGTTTTTTGGTATACAGGTGTTATGTGTGCGTATGTGCGCACGCGCGTGTATTTATATATATTTATACTAGTGTAACTACTGATCAGTTAGGCGATAAATTATTTAACATCGATAACCATTGCACGCGTAAAATCTGTGATAGCATAACTTTTCTTTTTAATACGATCAATTCGCTTCTTCTGTACCATCCCGTAATGTTCCTCTAAGGCCGCCATCGAAACAGTATTTTAAAGAAAGTAAAGTGTTGAGTATACGTTAATATATGGGTGGGTTTTGTTCATAATCATACTAGCAGACCTTTTTTTTTTTGTTTCTTCTTCTTTTCTTTTCTTTAAAAAATGACTTCTCTAATTCAGTTTCGCAGTAAACAAAATTGTAAGAATTATAGTAATATCAAAAAATGGACTGATAATATAAATAGCATATTAAATGTAAATAATACACTACAAATTAATTCGGAATTATTCCATGTGCTGCATTTAAACATAAGAACTGTAAGACGTAACTGGGATGAGTTTATAACTTACATTCACACGTCACCTTTAAGTGTCATTGTATTAACCGAAATCAATATAAGTAACGATGAATTAAATTTATATAATATAACTGGATTCACGAGTATTGGACTGCAAAGACCTATTGGGTATAACGGAAGAATACTTGTGTTCATAAATAATAAATTTAAATTTCACATGCGGGAAGTTAATAATAGGCCAAGTATGGACCTGGTGATGATAGATATAGATATTTTCGAAAAAAATCCTTTACGCTTAATTGCAGTGTATAGATCACCGTGTAAAAATGTAGGCGAATTTATAAACGAAACCGCTACACTCATAAAAAAATTAAGTAATAAAGATAATTTTTTGATTTTCGGCGATTTTAATATCGATTTCCTGCTCCATAATGTTCAGGTTGAAAATTTTTTAAATGTAATTGGGTCAGGAGCAGTTCAGCTAATAAATGGAATTACGAGAGAGGAAGAACGGATAGATAGAAGTACTCAATCCTGTATAGACAACATATTTCTTAAGTATAACTCAAATGATATTATTTCGGGAATTATTAATACGAAAATATCAGACCTTTATGTCATCTGTTGTGCATTTAGTACACTGAACCGGAAATTTCAGCATCTTAAAAACTCCCCAAAATATGTCATTGATGAAAAAAGGTTACATAACAAGATAATCAATTACAACTTGGATGAAGTAAGGAAATTGACAACGGCAGGAAATATATATGATCATATACATTCAGTTTTTAAAGGCATTTATAACGAATGCAATTTGAAAGTACAGGAGAGCGAAAATATGACTAAATATAGCCCTAAGAACGAATGGATGAGTCAAAAAATAATCAATTTTATGAAAATTAGAGACCAATATTTTAAACTTAGTAAAGGGAATAAAACCAATATTCGATATAAAAACCTATTTAGGAAATATTGAAACATAGTTACAACAGAAATAAGAAATGCTAAACAGAAGTATTATCAAAGTCAAATAGTTAAAGCAAATAATGACTATAAAAAAGTATGGAATGTAATTAACAATATTGTTAATAAAAAAAAAACAGAACAACAATTGACGATTTCATTATAAAACATTTTGAAAATACTGAAATAGTAGCTGAGCAATTTAGTAAATACTTTATACGTTCAGTTGAACAACTTAGACACAAATGTCACACGCAGTTACTGAATACTAACTCCGATACTGTTATTTTATCTTCTTTTTTCATTCCGCCTGCAAATAAATTCCAAATAGAATTAATAATTAATAATCTAAAAATTCATAAGGCACCTGGATGAGATGAAATTAGAGTTAAAGATATTAAACAAAACCCAAATATATTTATTTCCATTTTGACGAACATGGTCAACTACTCTATGAAGGAAGCTAACACTCCTGATGGACTGAAAAGAGGCCTTGTGTAATAGCTAAAATATTAGAACATTACATTGATAAACATTTAAGAAATTATTTAGAAAAAAACAACTTACTCTATGAAAATCAACACGGCTTTAGAGAAAAAAGATCTACGATAGCATTACTAAGATCGATTGTAAATAAGATAAATATGGGATTGTCGATGGGAAACCAATTTTTAATTACATTTATTGGCCTATCTAAAGCGTTTGACTTAGTCGACCATGAATTACTGATCAAGGACTTAGACAATTTGGGAATTATAAATAATCAACTAAAGTGGTTTAAGAATTACATAAAAAATAGGAAAAGTATAGTAAAAATCGCAGGGAATAAAAGTAATGAAAAAACAATTCATTGCGGAGTAGGTCAGGGAACCATATTGGCCCCTATTCTCTTCTTAATTTACACTAACTCGTTACATAAGCATATTAAAAATGAAAAGGTATATGTGTTTGCCGATGATGTTGCCTTATTAATGGAGCACAAGAATTTAGAAATAACGAAAAGATTATTACAAGAGGATATAGATCATTTTAGTAAATGGACACATGATAGGAGGTTATGTATTAATATAAATAAATCTAAATTACTGCACACTCGGAACAGTACCAAACATATGACACACGATCCGCGAATTACCCTCCATAATAATGATTGCATACATGAACTGCATATAAATAACAACACTTAGTTGTGTTGTTGTCCACCGCTTAAGAACATAGAAAATTTTAAATATCTAGGTATATATATCGATAAATCCTTGAATTGGAAAATACACATTCAAAGTTTAAATTCGAAAATAAGACAGTCAATTTCAGCTTTATATAAAATAAAACAGCAGATTCTAGCATATCGCACATTACCTATATACTATGATTCAATAATAATGTCTAGAATTTTATATGGAATTCAAATATATTATGCGAGGCTAAGAAAACGGAAATAAATAATATAAACAAAATGCAGAAAAGGTGTTTGAAACTTGTACTCCCCTACTGGAAGCAAAACGATTCTGGATCAACTTGGTCGAAGGAAAATAACGAAATGTCCCCCAAGATGTACTATTTCTATTATAGATTACTAGAATTTAATGACAATAATATAAAATTACCATCTAGGCAAAAAACTCGATTAACAAGAAACCAAAATAATATATATTACATCTACCGCCGGGGCGTAAATCTACGAATTGATAATACTGATGATTTAGTTCTAATTAAACCAATTAGTAAAATACCCCATCATATATTAAACGAAAAACAACTTGGTGTGTGGAAAGGTGAAGTAAGGAAATGGCTGAAAGAATGGTGTAAAGAGTAAAACCCAAGATACGGTTCGAATCATGACATTTTATAATTGTCTATTATTGTTCCTTTCTTTTTTTCTCTCTTTTTCTTTCTTTCTTTATTTTCTTTTTCTTCTTCTCTTCTTTTCTTTTCTTTTCTTCGTATTTGAAGATATTTTGCTACCCTCATATATCGGTATGTAGATGAGTACTCGCGGTGTGTGTATGTATTTGTATGTGTGTACTATGTCATAAGTTATATAAACTTAGTTGACTATTATTATGATGTATGGGATAAGCAAGAATAATTGTAATTTTGTATCTTAAATAAACGGTAATAAGAGTGTCGGGAACTCACAAAACGGGCATCCTTGCCCTGTGAGACCCACAACTTATTTAAAAAAAAAAAAAAAAAAAAAACTTACAAGATATTCCTTCACAGATTTGATAACACTCCAAATTTCACTCCATTGATTATAAATTTTTTCCAACTGTTCAAAATTCAGCTCCGAATCCTTTATCGTATCTTTATTCGATGTGAATTCTTCAATGGAAGTGTCGCAATGTTCGTGCAAACAAATTTGCCTTAAAAAATTTACTTGATATGCATAACATTAGCATGGTTTTGCTATCTGCAATATGGCTTCCAAAAAAGCAGTAGACTTTTTAGTTAGAAATTTCCAAATAATTAGATCGGACCATCGCGGTGATGACTACAATAGAGCTGCCATCCTTATTAGATTGGGCATTTTACATAATGTGTGCATATTTCTATCCTTTTTTCATTAACTAAACCAGATGTCATCCTCTCAATCATGTAATCTCAATGTCCTGTTTTTACTAACCTTTCTCGACTCCCAGCACCATTCCTTTATTATAAGTGGGGGGACTGGCCGCCCACTACCCGGTCTGAAATCATTCATCTTTTAACAGAAACGATTCTTCTACCCTAATTATCAGATTATAACTTTGTTATTCTCAACAATAGCCATTTTTACTTATTCCAAAAACGTCCCCAACTTCAATTCTGTCAATCAAATTTTCTTCTCTCTTAATCTAGGTTTGAATGTTTGCGGAATTCTCATCATTGTTTTCCATCCACGATACTCCTTCCTCTTCTCAACCTAATGCTCCCAATACATGTGATTAGAATCTTCTTAAAATTGATTGACTTCGATTCCACTCTTTTCTTGATTTATTCTCCTTTCGTATCAATTTGAACCTGGATCTTATTTCTCAGTATCAAAATTTCATCGAATCGATATCGTCGACATTATCTTCTTCTTCTCCTCCACGAACAGACCTCTCTGGAGGCATCTGGTGTATCTATACGCATCGACCTACGCCATTCTGCCCGCATTTCGTAACTCACGATATAATTACTCAATCCTAGTTTCCCCTGCTACCCCGCCTAATGAACTTCCTTCATCATTGTTCCCATTCCGAAGGATAAAAATGTTTCGTGTCTTAGGAAATTATTCGAAACCATCTTAAACAAACGTTTTCTTTAGTGGTTTCAGAATAACAATATTGCCTAACAGTACATATACCTATATATATACATGTATTTGGTACTGATGCGCCTCTGAATACTTCATTAAGTAGAAAAAACCTCCGTTTTGACATGTTCGCCTCCAATTTCGGACGTGAAAACGTTTCCTCTGAAAAATTTTGCCAGATAACGTAGAAAACCATGAATGTTATTTTGGCCAAATTTTACTCGGAGGTAGAAATAACACCTCTACACATACAAAGAGGCACTTGGGTTCAAATAAATTCCACCAGACTTCTCTGTTGTAGAATAATTATTTCCCCTCTGTTTAAAAACTCTTTAATTGTTGTGATTCATGAACAGCTCGCTTCCGCATCATTTTATTGGCAACAACGCCGGAGGCAATGGCAACAAGAATTCAGATATAGCGCGTATAATTTCATCAGCTGTTTTTCAAAACAAAGTAAACTTAACCGACATGTAAGTAATATATTCAGAGTCAAAAAGGCTACGAATATATGTTGATTGCATGCAGAGATATATGTACATACCTTCTTATTTAGCATATCTTTCCCTTATGTTTGCGAACATAACGTACTTAAATAGAGTATTACGATAAAAAACGGTTCTTTAAAAATTACCCTGAAATTAATTGTAAGTAAGGACGTGAAATAAAACAACATCAATTACATCAAATCCTTTAATAATACACCTTGAAATGGTTTTGTTAAGTTTTTTAGAATACAATATGATTAATCTTATATGATTTGAAAAATTTCTAGTTCTCACACATCATACAGTGTGTGCGATGTGTGTAACGTGTGAATAACTATTTAAAAATTAGGAGAAAGTCGTAAAATATAGTATTAAAAAAATGAAAAATGCCTCCACAAAAATTGAAAGTATAGATATTATCCAAAGTGTAAAAAAGTGTAATGTAATTTTAAAATAGTACGAATATATTTATTAAAATCCCCACAAAAATTGAAAATGTAAAATATATCTGTTAGGTATAATCATTCACAACTTAAAAATATATGTATGTCTCAATATAAATAATTTACAGGTTTTTGTACTGAATGTATATAAATGATTTTAGTTTTAATTATTCAAAATTTTTAAATTAAATTAATGCTAAACATTCATTCTTTTTTGACATTACGTTTTTCTTTATCTGTTTTTTAAAATATTGTTTCGTAACCTTTTTTTTTTGTTTCGGTCTATTTTATGGTTGTATTTTTAACCGGATTTAATTATTTCTATATCAATGTTAATACCACTGGCGTACTTTAATGAGGGTTGGGGTTCAAACATTGTTTTTTCCGGAAATTAGGGTAAGTAAGCTAAAATTATTAGTCATTTCTTCGGCTAATTGAGTCACGATTGATCGTTTCCAAAATTTTTTTCACTTTTTGAAACCTCTCCCGAAAAAAATATAATAGATTGCATATATTATTCTTTATATGATTAATGTGATAAATATTCTCATAAAAAAATATCATTTGTAATAGATGGTCTAACTAGCACTCTTTGGCACCATCAATACATTATCTGCAAGGTAGTTTAGTTATGCAATTTAAAAAATGGTCAACATTACTATATAGAAAAAAAATAAATAAAAAAGAAAAGAAACAAAACAGTCTAAATTCAGGTCTATTTCATACATTAAATAAAATAATGAATAATTTAAGCTTACCGTTAAACTTTAAAATTACTAATCAAGTAATATTTAAATAAATAGGCTAGAGAAATATTTTTTTAGAAAGTTCAGAAAGGTCAGGGAAACTTCTATCTAGAAGAAATAATTACTTTAAAATAAAATAATTTCATAATTATTAAAATTGGACACTTATCTATATTTTCGACTTGATTACATAACAGATAAAATAAACAGAATTATTCAGATTAAAAAATTTCTATAAAAATCAGATTGCAAACGGTCACTGTAATATTTTTTACCCCCTTTTTATCTGCATACAATCTGTTCAGAATATGAATTCATCTCACTAAGGATACGTATCCAAGATGAACATTTCACCTATACCGCTCATAGCTTATTCAGACGTGGTAACATAGCTGAAGGCGTATCATACCACTGTATATCAAAAGTGGAAATGAAATTATACAATAACCTAAGGAGTCGAAGTGGTGATATTCATATAGAAAATGGTGCATCCAAAAAATGTTAAATTATTTTACCCCTCTCAGGGTGCCTGAACTACCCAACTAGAGGTACCTCTATATATCATGAAAATATTACATTAAAGTAATTATTTCCAGTGGAGGCGTGGTAGTCCTGTTCAGGAGGCGAAAGAAATACAAATGCATGTGGATATATTATATATATATTATAAATAAAAACGGCGTATGTTTGTGGCCACAAAACTCGAAAAGTAGTGGATGGACTGACTTGAAATTTTTACACAACACTGAATTTTTATATAAGAGTGTTTCTATAGTTTTTTTATACCTAAGTTTTCTCGGGAACGGGAAATTCTAAGCATTTTTAAGGAGCGCGATCTATGATTTGTTTTCGGCATTATAGCGAGGACTTTCAGAAAAACGTATTCTGGCTGTATATGCGGGGAGCTCTGTAATTGTATAAGTGCGCGTGTAAATCAAACAATCAGTGATGAGACGAATGATGAAGAATATACACCCTGTCAAGAAAGTATCGGGAACTGTCAATTTAAATCTCCCGGGTAATAGCTAGGCAGATAATTTTTTTTTTCCAGGTTGGTACAACTGTTTTGTATTATGATGCCTATTTTTAGCGCGATCTGTCAACCAGTGTGTTTACAGCAGCTGTTAAAATCAGTCGACCTTGAAGTGTTTTGTCGAAGTTTTACAATGAGTGAAAATATTGAACAACGTACTTGTGTTAAATTCTGTGTTTCGAACGAAATTTCTTGTGCCGATACACTGAAAATGTTACAGAAGGCTTTTGGTGAATCTGCTTTATCAAAAACGCGGGTTTACGAGTGGTACAGAGCGTTCAAGGATGGTCGGGAGACGGTCGAAGACATGCCTCGCTCTGGACGGCCTTCAACGAGTGTGACCGATGATAACGTCGATAAAATCAAGGAAATCGTTGCTGAAAATTGTCATGTGAGCTTGAGAGAGATGGCTCATGGATTGGGCATGTCACACGAGAGCGTACGTACGATTGTGCACGAAAAATTGGGTATGCAACGCGTTGCGGCTCGGCTTGTTCCGAAAGACCTGAATTTCTTTCAAAAAAAGTACCGAGAACAGGTAGCTGCAGACATGCTGGATCGAGCCAATTTGGATCCTACCTTCTTGGAAAAGATAATTACTGGTGACGAGACATGGGTGTACGAGTACGACACGCTTACGAACCAGCAATCGTCCGAATGGCGGCCAATTGGCGCGCCAAAGCCGAAAAAACCTCGCCAAAGCCGATCGAAAGTGAAGATCATGTTGATTGTTTTCTTCGATATTCGAGGCGTGGTACACTATGAATATGTGCCAGCCGGACAGACAGTCACCAAAGAGTTTTACTTAAGTGTTTTGAGACGTTTGAGAGAGGCTATCCGTCGTAAACGTAACGATTTGTGGGTCGACAATTCTTGGATTCTCCATCACGATAATGCGCCGTCTCACAAAGCCATAATTGTGAATGAGTTTTTGGCCAAACACTCGGTAAATATCATCGAACAACCGCCGTATTCACCAGATTTAGCACCCTGCGACTTCTTCCTATTCTCAAAACTCAAATTTCCGCTACGGGGAATGCGCTTCGAATCGATTGATGACATCAAGACGAATGCGACGCGAGAGCTAAAGGCCATCCCGGAAACCGCCTATCAGAAGTGCTTTGCCGAGTGGAAAAAGCGTTGGCATATGTGCATCGCTTCGAATGGATGTTATTTTGAAGGTGACAAAATAAATTTGGATGAAAATTAAAAATTGTTCGTTTTATTTAACAATTCCCGATACTTTCTTGACAGGGTGTATATGGATGAGAGAGTAAGAAAGTGTGCAACAACAGTTTCCTGGAAAGGAACCGATCATTATCGTCGAGCTGCTAGAAAAACAAAAACGTTTTTTATGACACTGTTCGTGATTTCGATGGGTAGAGCGCTGGGGAATGTTGAACCGCGTGGCATTTGAAATTGTGATTTGCACTGTGCATATTGTCTATTCCAAAGCAGTTGCCTTTTTTTCGTTACAAATTGAAATTTCAACCACACGGTCTGATTATTGCATCATCCATCGTTTACATTTATTGTGGTAAGTACTAACAAACATTTTTTATTTTATTTGTTATATTTTACATTTTCTATAATATTATTTTTATACGGTAATAAACTTTTCGGCCCATATCTAATTATTCGCTTAAAATATATGCTCAAATAAACATTACCGAATTTTACAAAGTATGTACAGTAACAATTTTAATACATTATTAGTTTTTTATGTACACGATGGCAATCAGTAATATACAGAAATGAAATAATAGTTTTTCACTTCTTTTCTCACAGCATACATGTCTCAAATATATATTTTTATTTTTTATTAGCGAAGTAAAAATTTAATAAAAAGCACTTTATATTTCATCCTTTTAACATATGTCGATGAAATTTAGTTCCTTCACATTTACTTTCATACAGCGTACATTTTCATTTTTAAAAAAGGTTTTAATATCCTATTTTTATGAAAACAGTAATGTGGGATATTTACAAAAAGGAAGAAAGAAAGAACAGATTTTTTCATTTCATCTGCGCAATAACAAATTATACTTTTTACAACATTATTATTTAAGCGATATGTACTTATTTATTTCTTCTATTTTTATTTTACTTCACAATATCTATGGCTATCGCACCGGCAGCAGCTCAGTTATATACAAGAAAGGTTCACACGCCAATTTTAGATTTTCTGGATATTTTTTACTGTTCAGTAAGTACATGAAATTATTTTATTTACTTATGTGTGTAATCTTGACCGTAATATGGTGCTAGTCCCACCGACGGAGAAACGAAACAACAACCAAGTGAGTTCTGTACGTCCACGTCGTGCAGGGTGGTAATTTTCTATTTCACGGGCTTAGCGTGGATTAGAAAAGCTAAACCAGAACTCACAAAACATATAGCTGATAGGAAAACGGAGGAGGGTTCACTTGCCGAAGGTGTTCCTTCTAATAAATACCGTTAAGCCCTTTACTGCATTAAAAATAACAGACTATCAGTACCTCGCTCGTGACAAGGTGCACCAGTCGGATTGAGACAGATCAATCTAGAGCGAGCAGGCGAGTACCCGGCGCCTTAAAACCGAGTCCTTTCGGCTAAGGGAGTAGACCCTAACAGAAAATCATGGCGGAAGGAAATGGGAAACCACCGGCATTAACATCCCTAGAAACACACCATGAATACAAATAAAAGATTATCCCCAAGTCTCCGTCAGGCGACCATACTCTCGTCAGGTCAGCCGAATGGGGTAGCAATACGCGTAAGTAAAACTAAACGAGAAATTATAATAGCAACATGGAATGTAAGAACGTTGTACCAACCAGGGAAAATGATAAACGTCGCAATGGAAGCGGAAAGATTAAACATAGATATCCTGGGAATAAGCGAAACGAGGTGGCCAAGAAACCGAAGGATAAGTGCAAGTAATGGATACGAATTCATACTCTCAGGAGGCACAACACATGAACGTGGTGTTGGAATAATGATTAGTAAATACATAACGGCTGCAGTAAAGATAATTATCCCAATATCAGACAGGGTCATTATGATAAGAATCGACTTAAAACCTAAGCCAATGGTAATAATACAAGTATATGCGCCCACACTAGATCATGATTCGGAAGAAGTAGAAGAATTCTATGCGAAAGTTGAAGCAGCAATAGGGAAGGCGAAATACGGAGATATCATGTTCATTATGGGAGATTTTAACGCGAAAATAAACAGGAATCATATAAGTACAGCAGCAGGAAAATACTGCTTGGACGATGGCAACGAGCGTGGAGAAAGGTTACTGGAATTCGCAGAGATGTATAACCTAAAAGTGTGTAATACCTGGTTCCAACAATATCCTAGAAGGCTGTACACATGGAGCAGCCCAGGAGACACACATAGAAACCAAATCGACTTTATATTGGTGAATACAAGATACAAAAATATGGTGAAAAACTGTCATACGTACCCTGGAGCTGATTGTAATTCAGATCATAAACTGGTAGCTGCCAGATGCAGAATTACTCTTAAAACATGTAACAGGCAAGAAAGAACAAAGGCATATAATCTACAAAGCCTACAAAACGAAAGTATCGCAAATAAATTCAGAACGGAACTCGGCAACAATCTCAATAAAAGAGAAAAATGTGAATGGAACACAGGGAAAGAAGCAGTGGGTACATCAATTGAAAAATCTATACCAAAAAGATTAGTTCAAAAACAGAAACCTTGGATAACAAAAGAAATAATAACAATTATTGAAGAAAGAAGGAAGGTCACAAATCGAAACAGTAATGAATACAGAGCTCTGCATAAAAAGATAATTGGGGAATGCACAAAAGAAAAATCAAAATGGCTGGAACAAAAATGCAATGAAATAGAAGAGCTAGAAAAAAGACACAATAACAGAGAAATGCACGCAAAAATAAAATATATGATGAAGTAATATAAAAAACAGAACACAAGAATATATAGGTTGAAAAATAAAGCGGGTATAATGTGCGGAGGAAGAGAAGAGCAGGAAGAAGCGTGGATGGAATACATCACTGACCTGTACAATGATAACACCAGACCACTAAATATTTTATGCGAAACGAAAGAAAAAGCCCCAAAAATAGAAATGTGGGAGCTGGAAAATGCAATAAAAAGGGCAAGAAATAATAAGACGGCCGGAGAAGATAAGATACCGGCAGATATATTAAAGAATTTGACACCACGTGGGAAAAGCGAGCTTTTAAAATTATTGAATGGAATATATGAAGAAGGTAAATTACCTGAGGACTTCAAATCACTGGCATTAATACCAATACCCAAAAAAAGTACATCCCAGAAGTGCGAGGAATACAGAACAGTGGCACTTATGAGTCATACAGCAAAAATATTCTTATTAATAATAAATAGTAGAATTGAACAACGATTGGATGGAAAGCTGGAAGAAACACAATATGGATTTATTTCAAAGAAAGGAACTAGAGATGAGATAGCTCTCCTTAAAATAATAGTACAAAGAGCAATAAATCGTAACCGAGATGTAATAGCGTGCTTTGTGGATTACGAAAAAGCGTTCGGCAGGATAAACCATAATATACTCATAAGTATATTGCAGAAACACGAGATAGATAATAACGATTTACAAGTCATCAAGAATCTATACTGGGATCAATCAGCAAGGATGAAATTGAACGGCGGGTATTCGAATACGAAATGCAGGATTGAAAGAGGCGTCAGACAGGGATGTCCCTTATCGCCAAGGTTGTTCAATATTTATTCGGAAGAAATTATGACGGAAGCAAAGCTGGAAAACACTGGATTCACAATCAATGGAAAAACTATGAATAATATTAGCTATGCAGATGATAGGGTGCTCATTGCCGGGTCAGTTGGTCAATTGCAAAACCATGCTAAATCGAATTAATAAAGCTGGAATTAAGTATGGCATGACGATAAACGCCGAAAAAACAAAGGTGATGAGATTCTCCAAAAATGGAAGAAAAGAAGTAAAAATTAAAATAAATAATACAGTGCTGAAACAAGTAGAAGAATTCCGATACTTGGGTGTCTTATTCACTTCGGATGGCCGAGATAAAAAAGAAATTAGAGCAAGAGTAGGAATGGCCAAACAAGCATTTAATAATTTACAAGCGATGTTGAGGGACCGGAAGCTTGGAATGCAATTGAAACTAAGGATCAACAACTGCTACGTGATGTCAGCGCTAAAATACGGAGCAGAAACTTGGACGATGGATGCGGAATGCAGGAAAAAGCTAAATGCATTCGGTATGTGGACGTTACGAAGAATGATGAGAATACCATGGACGGCCAAGGTCAAAAATAAAGACGTTTTAAGCAGGTGGCAACTGACAGAACACGATATAGTAAAAGACCTAATCCAGAGAAAAAGGAAATACCTCGCGCATAAGATCGGAGAAGTAGGAATTTTTGTTACAGCGATGCAAGGGAAAATAAAAGGCAAAACAACAAGAGGAAGGAGACGAATCGAAATGATAGAAATTGACGGGAAAAAATGCAGCGAACTAACTCAGATGACAAGGAACCGCGAAATGTAGAAATGGTGTGAGCAATCCCCAGATTGGGGCTGCTACTTGATGATGATGATGATGTGTGTAATACATATATCATATATTTGAAGTCCAATGAAAATCAATTTAATACATATATCGTTTTTATATCAAATTTCTAATCAATTATTTATTTCTTTTTCTCTCTGAAACATTTATTTTCTAAAGCATTTCATTTTAGATTTCGATTTTTTTATTGAATTTTTACATTTCGTTCACTTCATGATTTCGTTTTCATTTCATACATTCTCCGATAATTTAAATTCGGTTTATTTATTTTACGTCACAATTTTATTTTTTCATCTACATTTTAATTTTATTTGCTGATTTCAATCGTTCGGTTCATGCATTTTTCAATCACTTTATTCTCTCCGTTACATTATCTCCGTGATTTATTTTTTTCATACAAATTTATTAACCTGATTTTTCAGGTATGGTATATTTTATATATTTAATTATTGATGCTATATATTTATTTTATTATGCGCATTTAAATAAAAGAAAACTGTATATGTTTACATATACAATTTATGAAACTGAATTCTAAAATTAATTTTATTATGATCTCTTTTTGGACTTTTTCTTATTTTAAAAACACTCAAGCAGTCACATTGAAATTTAAAAAAGAAATTACATGTTGATATTTTCGATTATATATTGTGTTACTTTATCTAACGTGTATTCTTTCAGTTAATTATAATCTGTAGGCAGAGTATACATCCATACAAATATCATTTAAATAGATAAATGCAGATACAAAGATGAATGATTTATTTATATCGAACTTTTCACAGAAATTTTGAAAGTATTTTATAAAAATGAAAGTGTAATCGTATATTAACCTTTTAATTGGTGATTGTATTTCAAAAAATAAAATTAAAAACTATAATAAAGATGAAAAAGAGTTGAAAAAAGGTTCGAATTTATTTGATTATATGTTGATTTCATATTGAATGTTTTGCAAATTATCTAATTGTCTGTTTTTGAAAATCAAAATGTGAGTACTCAATTCACTTCGTTCGTCTTTATATAGTTAATCCTCATTTGTGTTTCCACCATCCATAGTACATGTCACATTCGTCAATCATCTGTAATGCTTCGACAACGTGCAAACATAGGCCGTCATTCTCGACACACAATCAAGGAACGTCAGAGAAGATCAACCCGCACTGATCAAGAACGTTCAGACAATAATGAATATGTTAGAGTCAGAACTTCTCAAAGGCGAGCAGAATAATTGACAGATCAGTGGGCAGAAAAACTTTATGTCTTATGGATAGAAGCGAGAAGAAGAGCAGCACGTTCGTCTGAACAACTCCAAGAAGCAGTAGATCAATAATGAAGACGTATTCGTATGCAAAATCTCATTATGCAAGCATGCAATTCATTAGCTGGTGTTGAGCGAGGTATCTCTGGAAGCGTTTGCCTAAAATCACCGGATAGCGACACCAATTCTACACCAAATGGAACCTGATTATTTCGCAAGTCGTTCAATTTATGGTCTAAATTTCCAAGGAAACATTTTTCCTATCTTTCCTTTTATTTCCATTTCACTATTCCTTGTTTATATTTTTCCCCTTACGATTTCTATAAATGTAATTACATCTATACTATTTTCTCGGCCTCATTCTTATGAATAGGATTGTTTTCATGTGAATGCACATTATTTTTGTAGTATCCACGATAGAAGTATTATTTGCGTTTACGCAACAGCGATTTTTATTTTTATTTTTAATTTTGTTATTTTATATATCACTTTCGCACGATTATTTAATTTCAATTTGTTATTTTCTATATAATTTCGATATTAATATTCCTTTCCGTGCGGCTGTTTAATTTCACTTTGGTTCACTATGCTCTTTTTGTATATAATAATTCCGATATTTGTTTGAAATTTCTGAATTAAAATGTCTACATCTCGCGCAATGTTGCATCATATTGTAGTCAAAACGTGTAAAATAATAATAATAATAAAGATTATTTGATTTCATTTGATTGCATTCCACAGCATAGCCATAGCAACGCAAAGTATGGTATTAAATTGAATGGTGTGTTTTTTCAGTGCATCTGTATTTACTACAGTACTTTTATTTACTTTCCCAATCATTAATATTAATCTGAGCCACAGCGAAGTGTGGCCGGTTTTAGCTAGTATATATATATATATATATATACTTTCATAACTATGAATCTTTTCCAAAATAGAACCGTATGTTCTTTCGATACTCAAGAATCCATCTCAATAGTCGATTATCCTTTTCAGAAATATGAACTATCTCTATTTATCTGCTCCAAAACTGCTATATATTCTAAAGGATCTGTCATTTTCTCATTGGGCCTGTGATACTCCTAATGTTCTATAAGTTTGCAATCCGTTCTATATTTTATTACAGTAGCTTCCTCTATGGAAACGGATCCTATTTACTTCTTTCTGAATTAGATATAGTCCAGAGAATGCAGCTTTTCACTTATGTCTCGGAGTCTTCTATTTCTGCAATCTTTGCGATATCGATTGTCTCTCCTCTCTCTTTTCGCATATCTTACCTTGGTTACCATTTCCTCATTAAACATCTTTCAATCTTCTTTAATAAACTTTTTATTGGGTCATCAGCTTAAACTCTAGGACCCTCACTAAAATTATACTGAGGGGAATTAAGGATTAGTTTGGGTTCAGATGCAAAACAGGAACTAGAGAAGAAATTTTAGCATTAAGAAAAATTATTGCAAACCGTATAAGTAAAAATAAAATAGCTTTCATAGACGTGGAAAAAGTATTTGATAATGTAAACTGGATGGAAATGTTCAAACCGCTTAGGAAAATAGGAATACCATAAAAAGACAGACGTGTCATTGAAGCTTTACATAAAGATCAAACAGCAGTAATAAAATGTGGGAAGAACACAAGAGGTGCCAAAATTAAGAAGGTAGTACAACAAGGATGCTCAAGTTGCACGCGAGGTAACAGATTGGTCACTGAAAAATCGCTACTGCCGCTGTTAAAGCTTTTAGAAATCACACTTCCGTAAAAACAAGTTAATAAGTTCTCTTTATCTAATTTAATATTTTTTTTGCTTTCTGTATTGAAATCATATGCGAAGCTAAAATAACATTTTGTTGTCTTTTTTCGTTGAAAATGTTGTTAAAGAAATTAACATTTTGGTAAAATTTTGTAAAATTTAAAAAAGTTCTTTCTTTGAGTCATCTTGAACGATCATCCTGACACCCGAATAATAAAACTCCCCGGTGTTTTGATAAGAAAAATTCGTATCAAAATCGAGGCTTTAGGAGAACAGCGTGTATAAGATATCGAAATTAATATTGTTCACACGAAAATGGCATATCAACTGGATTTTATATTAGTCGTATACGTAAAATATCACATCTGAACTTTTCTAGGTAAATATATTTCAAGTTTGTGTTCGTACGTGTTTTCAGCGTTCAAATCAGCGATAGGTAAGTCGTTTTAGTTCGATTACGACTCCGTCCTATTATCTGTTAAATACAATAGTCGTCGCGCACGAAATAATATAATTATTCAAAACGTTCATTTATCTTATCAGAATTATTGATAACGATTGATCAACTACGTAGAACTGCCATTCGAATTATTTTAAAATCAGTGTGGCCACTTAGGCCACATAAACTACCGTAAAATGAAGAAAAATAAACCACCATCCGGGCCGACTTCGCATCAAGCGAACCAGGTTACGAGTAAAACAAAAGTTTCAACCCCCACCGTTTCTGTACAACAAACGAAACACAGTCAAGTTAATGCACTGAAACCTTCGACATCAACCACCAAAGTAGAAAATAAATCGAAAGAACCGATTAGTTTTTCTAACGCTGTCAAAAATACAAACGTAGATATTAAAAGTAAAAAAACAAAAAGACCAAAAACAGAAGACTGTGCTACGCAATTAAATCTAAACGGAGATGAAATCGAAAAAATACACACACAATTAAAAGCATTCAAAGAAACTCACCCCAATATGTGCCCCATTACTTCAAATGAGTTCGTAAATATGCTACTAAACGTTAAAGGCAACAAAAATAAAATCGAGCTCACAAAAAAATACACGGAAAACATACAAGGAATTATATATATGGTAGAAGAAATCCAACCTCATCTAAGTAAAGATACGAAGAGGACTCTCACGTGGTTCCTGAAAAAGTTAAAAACAGAAGTCGAATTACAGAACGCATTAAAAACGGACTCTGAGGAGGACAGCTTGGAAAACTTGTCCGATCTGATGGAAGAATCATAAATAACTATATTAATATTACTCCACCATCATGATAAACATAATATCGTGGAACATAAATAGTATAATATCCAAACTCCCATTTTTACAATTGCTTATACAGGACCTAGAACCTATGGTAATATGCCTTCAGGAGACAAAATTAAATCCGAATCATAATGTAAAGTTAAAGGGTTATAACATCACTCGAAGCGATTTCATAACAACTGGTAATACTAAAGGTGGCGTCCTAATTGCTACGCACAACAGTATCAAAAAAGAGGACATACTGATTCACTCAGTGTTCCAAGCCACAGCGGTAAAGTTATTCCTGAATACCCCAATTGTAATATGTACAATATATTTACATAGCGAAGATCAAGTGTCGTTAAAAGAGCTAAAATCATTAACGGATCAACTTCCGCGGCCATACATTTTAACAGGTGACTTCAATAGCCATAACATCATATGGGGCTCTGAGTACACTGATATCAGAGGACAGATACTAGAAAAAATTTTAGATGATCCTACAATCAGTATGATGAACACAGGGCATCCAACAAGATTTAATATCTACAATGGTTCTACATCAGCCATAGATCTGACCATCTGTAGCTCAACCATCAGTCATATACTACACTGGCGATCGTGTAGGAAATTATATAACAGTGATCACTTTCCGCAGATTATAAATTTATTGGCAGATCACCAACAATATAGAGAAAGACATATAAACTGGATTACGGATAAAACAGACTGGGAAAGCTTCAGAAACTCAGTAGACCTTAAACAAGTACTGAATATGACGGATCCTAAGATAATAAATAAAGAAATCTCAAAAAGAATTCTACAATCGGCTAATACACATATTCCGAAAACGAACCCTCGCTCTATGAAGAAAAGAGTACCCTGGTGGAACCACGAGTGCAGAACAGTTATTAAAAACAAAAATAGAATCCTTAATACATATAAGCGTCATCCAACTAATGACAATCTTTTGAAATTCAAAAAGGCTAGAGCTATAGCAAGAAGAATAATTAAACAAAGCAAGAAGAAGTGTTGGCAGGACTTCATTTCAAACATAAATTCAAAAACTGCTGTAGCAACAGTATGGAAACAAATAAGAAAAATTATGAATAAAAATAGAGATAACATCATCACTGCGGTAACTGACTCGGACGGAAAATTACAGTACGAGAGCAAGCACATAGCAGAGATCATAGCTAAACACTATCACGATATATCTAATGAAAGTGAACCTCTAACTATGCCGACTAATAGAAACTATCCAGATTTCGACTCGCTAAATGAAGAGGAATACAATAAAGATATTACTCTACATGAACTAACCAATGCGGTAAAAGAACTAAAAAAGTCGGCAACGGGCCCTGATAACATTCACCCGGAAATGATAAAAAATCTGACAGAAGAGAATATCAAATGCATACTACATTTATACAATCAAATTTGGAAATTACACAAAATTCCTACATTATGGAAAGAGGCCATCATTGTACCGATCTTGAAGCCCGACAAAGATAAAAATCAAGCCAACAGCAACCGGCCAATATCGTTAACGTGTTCATTATGCAAAATATTAGAAAAGATTATTACAAAACGGATAGTGTGGGCCGCAGAAAACAAAAACTTGTTAGATAACCATCAAAGTGGTTTCCGGAAAGGTCGGTCGACTATCGATAATATATTAAGATTGCAACAAGAAATTCTAGACGGTTTTACTATGCGGCAATATACTGTATGTGTGTTTTTCGACATGGAGAAAGCTTTTGATCTTATATCAAAAGAGTCAGTTATAAACACGTTACATGAGATGGGATTCAGAGGAAATTTACCGAAATTTGTCATGGCATTTCTCCAAAACAGAAAATTTAAAGTTCGAATAGGGAGTTCACTATCAACAGAAAAAAATCAAAAATTAGGGGTACCGCAAGGATCAGTATTGAGCCCTCTGCTATTCATACTAGCCCTAAGCGATATACAACATCTAATCAAATACCCAGTTAACTACTCAATATTTGCAGATGATCTAGCGATTTACATGCGAGGAAATAACATCACACAAATAGAAGGAAAATTACAGAATATCATAACGGCAATTGAAAAGTGGGGCATTACTAAAAACATAAACTTTTCCAGCGGAAAAACCTGTGTAATAAATTTTACCAGGATAGCTCCAGTACGCGATATTAAACTAAAACTGAAAGACACATTCATATCTAATAAAATCAAAACGACTTTTTTGGGACTCATATTCGATAACAAATTAAGCTGGAAGCCACACATAGAAGATACGAAACGGAGGTGTACAAAAGCTCTTAATCTGTTAAAAATGCTACAAGGCAGGAACTCATGTCAGATCAATAATGGACTACGGTGCGATAGCATACACCACAGCAGCGGAAAGTACGCTTAAGAAGCTGAATACAGTTCAGAATAACGCACTCAGAATAAGCAGCGGGGCGTTTTACACGAGTCCAATTATTAGTTTGCACATAGAAACAAACATGATGTCACTAAAACACCGTCGAATGTTATTGGCACTGAAATATTATGTGAAAATCAGCGGCAATAGGAGCCATATAAATTACTACAAAACGTTCCATCCGAATCTACTTAAGATCTATCGCGACAGAATCAAACCGTTCGGAGTTAGGTGTACTGACTACCTCAGTTACCTACATATCAATCGACTTACTGCCACTCCATCCGAACCTATAAATCCGCCCTGGGATAATACAATACGGTCCGTAACAACACATGAAAAAGACTTACTAAAGGCAAAAAAACAGATAACGGTCGCAATCAAGGATAATGTCCAAAACATATGGGATAGGCAATTGAATAACAAGTTACAGCAAATAAAAGTTGAACTGGAACATTGGGAAACATCACACCGGGCAAACAGGCGAGATGAGATTGTGTTAAGCAGAATCCGCATCGGCCACACAAAACTAACACACGGATCCTTGCTACAAAATGAACCTCCACCATCATGTGCACTTTGTGACACTCAAAGTCTGTCCATCGAACATGTCATCTCCGTATGTCCAAAACTCCAAAAGGAGCGCGAGGAAGCTTTTTCATCCGCATGTACAAGAAGAATTACTGTCAAAGAGGCGCTTGGAAATGATGAAGCTGCAGTCCAAAGTACTTTTAGATTCCTAAAAGCTGTCAACCTATTTCGGAAGATATGATTTAGTTTACGTATGGCAGAATTATTTGTAATTATTATCTATAAATTGTAATGTACGGTAGACGCAAATGACCTAGAAGTCGAGCGTCTTTAAATAAATATATATACATACATACACAACTTTTCTAGGCTAGTTCTATAAATGTAAGAGTTCATTGTTCTTATGAGACAATGTGAAATATAAAGTTGTTTTTGAGCCGCCATATTTAGAAGTCGAATATCCGATCTATAGAAACTTTTGTAGACTTATTGCGTTTCGTCGTTACGTCGTTGTGTTTTTCAGAGTGGTCTGAATTTTGTATTCGTAATTTCAGCTAGCATTCTTGTTGCCATCAATCGGATTCTCGTTAATTTAGTGGTGCGATTAGCCAATACGATAAAATGCCGCTGAACTGAATAATCCGACGATGGAGGAGCAGTTGTGCGTAAAATTGCGAGAAGAACTTGTCGTATATTGTGTTCGAAGACTGATTTTCGGCCGGGACCGTTAGTAATTTTTCAGTGGATGTACGACGAACGCGGCAGAATTGTATCCGTCGGTTTATCTTATCCGACAGTATTTCTTCTTCCGAGAAACTCGCTGACAAAAACGGAATGACATTTTGATGGCAAGGTTTAGGAAGAGGCATTTTTCACACTGTAAGTGAGAAAAACTTTTTTTTTGTTGTTCGACTTATATGGAAAATCGAGGCTATCGCAAGGAAACATTTTCAGTTTTTGAAGGTATCGATATTCGGTGTGTGGCAGCATCGCTTTCCGCCTAGGCTTGCTGATGCTTTGTTTGTGTGGTTCGAATTCGGAGGGTTTTTCTCAGCGGAACTGAACTTAATGAAAATGTCATCACTTTACTTTATCAAACAGTGCGTTCGTCTATTTGATTCTAGGAACTTTCTTTTTATCCAGTAATCTCGCAACGTCCGGCTTATTTTTGATTCGACAAACATTTCTCTTCCCTCTCACTTGCCGATTAAGTCGTGCCGAGATACGATGCTTCCTACGCAAGTAAATAATAGGGAAAAATTTTTATTTTTCTTTCACCGCGAAAGGCGTTATTAAAAAGGCGAAACTAGTACGAAAATTTTGCAGAGAACTATGTATGGGGCCTGAATCGCTTCAACCGTACATTTTATCTTCATCAGTATCGAAACGAAGATGACGTCATCATCGACGTTTAAAACAATGTACTGCTGGATATTCGCTACAAATTTACGTACAATTTCACGGCGGCGGTAAAATAGATAGGCGTCGATGGAAAATTATGCAGAACGAACATTCAAAGATTAAAAATATTAGTTAATAATATTTTGTCCCCAGAGAATATCAGTACAAGATAAACGTAATATACGCATTACATATTACGAGAATCGGAAGGATATCTGAATTATCGGTCTTCTTTAACTAGAAAGGAGGAGCAAGAAAATATTAGTAAGGATGAACTTCTCGAAATGCGTGATCATCTGTGAACGTATTTTATGTCCCTTTCAGATATTCAGATTATAAATTTGCACTTATTTTTATTAATATTTTTCTGTTTATTTTCTATTGCTTTATTTTTTCCCCTCGTCATCCAAGGGGCATTAATCCGACACAAAAGAACTTCGTCTATATTCGTAATTTACAAAGAACAAAATTGCCCGATTTTCTGTTGCTTCTTTTTTTTTTTTTTTGGCCTAGCCTTCGCCATTTAGCTAGTTTTTTTCTTTTACTTAACCCTTTATAGGGTATTTTATAGAAATTTTTTATTTGTTATTTCTATATTTCTATACTGTGGTATTTTATAAATGTACATGCACTAATGTAGCTAAATTCGACGTTGTATCTGTCACTATCTGCGTTACTGGAAAGATATGTAGCTCTGATAGGATTTCTGTTCTAAGTTTGTCTCTACCCTGCTAGTAAACTTTACATTGCCAAATAAAATGATCTATGTACCCTCTGTTCTACAACTACTGCATGTACACTGTCATTGATAATATTAATTTTTGCCAAGTAAACGGGGGTTTTGTTTTGTCCTGTTCTCAATTTCGTTATCGTTACTATAAAGTCTCTTTCAAAGTTATTCGCTCCTTTGAACCAAGGGATCCTTGTTGGGACATACTTTTGTATTCTTGAGTAGTCTTTCCCCTTTTGATTACTACTCTGTTGGTACTCGACGTTCCACTCCGTTATAACGTGTTCTCTAATTACCGGTAAAAAATCGCAAGAATTTAATTTTTGGACAGTTGTTCTACCTACTGTGCGGTTCTTGCTATTCTGTCTACTACTATTTCATTTCCTTTAATACCACGGTGCGACGGAATCCACTTTAGCACTACTTCCGCGTCTGCTTGTTGTAAATTAAATACACTTGTCTTCTTATAAGGCATTATCGAATATTTGAGATTTTCTTGCCAATTCCGCGTAAAAGTTTATATGCAGTACGGCTAGAGAGTCCGTTAGAATTAATATTTATTGCCTGATAAACTTTTTAGAATATATTCTAGATTTTTTAATACAGCAAATAATTCCACTGTAAAAAAAAGATCCAGCACATATCACCCGAAAAGTTTTTAAAAACTCTCAGCTAGGATAATAAAAAGCTGCTGCGTATCTATTTTGCCGCAAATCAAACGATCTATCGGTATAGATAATTTTGTAATCATTAAACCGAGACTTTAATACATGCCATTCATTATTAAGATTTGAAATTGGTTGGTTCGTTTCGACGAATTCTTTAGTATCTAATTCAATTTGTGGGCAGTAAAGCGATTCCTGAAAATCCATCCAATATGGCGCCCGTTTTAATGTTTTTGTAAATCTTTAATTCAGAGTAGTTGTTAAAACTAGTAAGTATCGGAAGGGCTGTTGTAAACTTGCAGTATTAAAGACGGATGATAATTCCAGGCCTCGTTTAGATATTCAGATAAAATGTACGCTATAAATTAATCTCTGCTAACACAGCGGTTACTTTTACTCTTTTCTAATACTATAGATACACATATTCCCTCGAAAAAATGTTATTAGCATTATTTAAATACCTGAGTTTAAAATTCAATATTAAAGAAAATGGAAAAAACAACTTTTTATTCGGAACGTATGGTATATAAATTTCAAACTAAAACAGCGACATGTTTCGCGAATACAGTTCTATGGTATTATGGTATTTTCTTATGGAACTACTGCATTCCCGAAACATGTCGATGTTTTAGTTTGAAATTTATATCTCCTTCTTCTTCTTCGTACAACCCGATTCGGGTATAGCTTAGCCACTTTTCATGGATTCAACCATATGACGAAATGAATCTCGATTTCTTGCAAAGTATAGTTTAGGCTGGCTAACCAGAGCTACCGTTATCGGCAGTAGTCGCTAGCCCAGTGGTATATATGCACCTAGTATACGAAACAGAATATTGGTTACACCGAAGAAACTATCATAGAAGCAGCCCGAAGAGAAAAGAATTGGCCTAAAATTCTGTACAAATATATATTAACTCTTTACATGCACTATGAAAAAAAGCTTAATTCCACCATAGTGTACATTCATTTCTTCGTTTTCTCTACCAGCTTCGCTATGTGAGGTTGACGATAGTGCTCCTTTGGTGAACCGGAAATGCAAAACTTTTCTTCAAAAAGGGGAGATTACTTAGGCTGTTGTTTTTCTTCTTTTATTACGAATGTTCAAGAAAAAGCGGAATACAAATTTATAATTTTACGCTTAACATTAACATCGTTGTTGTAAAAAAAATTCTTTTTTTTTTTTTTTTTATTTTAATTTAACGTGCCGTATACAGCGACTAGGCTAGAGGCACGGTAAAGATGTATTATAGTAACTGTAGCAGATCTGATTCTTTAAGAAATCCGAAAAGCCTGGAAATTATCCTTTCATCGTCACCAAGAAGTTCGGTAAGTGACGAAGGCAGAGCGAATTTCCCTCGTGCCGTTTTGAATTTCGTACAATCGATAAGCAGGTGTTGAACGGTCAGCGGAACAGTGCAGTAATCGCATTGAGGAGGAACATCCTTATTTAGAAGGAATGAATGTGTGATAGCAGTATGGCCAATGCGAACCCGACAAAGGGCCGTTTCCTCTCTTCGGCTGCATCTAGTTGAGGTTAACCATGGCACTGAACGATGTTTAATTCTTTTTAATTTATTTGTTGATGGAACTTCCAGCCACGTGTCATGGAATTTTTTAACTAGACAACGAGTAACATGTTTCTTAAAATCCGCCGTCGGTATTGGAATGTCTGGAACAGGGTTGAAATAGGTTGCTTCTTTGGCAGCTTGGTCTACTAATTCGTTGCCTGGAATTCCTCTATGACTTGGAGTCCATACGAAGACTATTTGGAAGCGAGTTTTTTGCAGGGCCGAGATAATTTCTTTTGCTATGGGATGTTGTTGACAATCATGGTACTTAAGTAAGCTTTGTAGTGCTCCTAAGGAATCGGTACAAATTAAATTTTTGTCTGAAGAAATATTAAGCACAGCCATGAGAATAGCATAAAGCTCAGCCGACTGGATGGAATGGAGTGCAGGTAGCGAGCATCGTATTGTATCGAGCTGATCTGATATTATTGCACAGCCGGTGCGATTTTCCATTTTGGATCCATCAGTGAACATTATTTTGTAATCTGGATATTTTGAAAGTAGTTGCTGGAAGGCGCATGCAGCATTCTTGGTGAGATCTTTTCCTAATTCTAGTAAGGTTAAATCACATTGGATTTGAAGATCTGACCAAGGTGGTATCACTTGTTTTAGGTTGCTGTACAAATTTGGTTGAACTATATTAAGCGGTCAAGAAATGCATATCTGTAAGCGAAGATCTGGCAACTGTAATAGTTCCATGGGCTGGAGAGTAAGATGAAGCCTTAATATGTGTATACAGATTCAGCAGGAGTTGTTCTCTACGCAAGGAGAGTGGTTTTTCGTTGGACTCGTATAAAATGCTGATTATTGGTGAGGTACGAAAAGCGCCGAGTGCCAGCCGGACGGCTGAATTTTGGATCGTGTTTAGTCGGTTTAAAATATGGTTTTTAGCGGAAAAGTAGATTCCTGCGCCATAATCCCATTTTGAACGAATTAGAGTGCGGTAGATTCTTAATAATGACGTTCTATCTGAACCATAGCAAGTATGCGCAAGCTTCTTCATCAAATTAAGTTTGTTTAATCCAGATCTTTTAAGAGTGTTGATGTGGGAAGACCACGTCAGTTTATTATCAAAAATTAGACCGAGGTATTTGACTTCATCTACTTTCGAAATCTTTTTTCCATTTAATTGAATACAGATGTCGTGTTGGCAATTTCTGATTTTACAAAAATGGATACTGGTCGTTTTAGAGTTGGAAAATTTCAGTCCTTTGTGCAATGCCCATGTTTGTAATTTGTCCACTGTTTTTTGTAAAATTTGTTGACCTATTGCTGGGTCTGTGCAAGATGTGAATATCGTGAAGTCATCCGCAAACAGGGTACAGTTGACCGGTGCTTCAATTTCTTTAACTATATCGTTTATAATTAAGTTGAAAAGTGTGGGACTAAGTACCGATCCCTGAGGAACACCGTTCTGTAATTCGAATCTTTTTGAAGTTGCTCCACCAATTTGGACAGTAAAGTATCGTTTAGTGAGAAATTCCGGAATAATTTTAGGTAAATTTCCTCGGAAATTGAAGCCATGTAGAGTCTGAAGGATTTTATTGCGCCATACTGTATTAGGAAACAAATATCGTTCTTAACATTCAAGGAAGATAAAGAATTTTTTATACATCCGAATAATCGTATGATTTTTTTTTTTCAAAGACAGAAGCCACACTTCAGTTTTCGCATGTGTAAGGTGTATTAGTTACGATCCATAATAAATTTAATTCCGAAAGCGTATGTCATCTCTATAGATTGAATTTCAGAATCTTCGTTTTCCTTCTTTTGTTCCATATTTACTGTCGCGTTAATGACTCCCATTACCTTAATTCCTCTGATCGTCTTTCTTCAGACTTTTCGAATATTTCTGACTTCATTCAGACCATCTGTTCTCCTCTTCCTAATCATTCATGTGACTTTATTATTCTCTGTATACGTTTTATTCATATTATTTCTTCTTTTCATGCGATTCATACTGATATTTGATATGAGCATCTGGCCACGCTGTTAGATCATCGATTTGGGTTGCTTCTTCTTCCACCTTCTGCTTCGAAAAGATTACATCTTCTGATCCCCTACCGCTATGTAAAAATTCCATTTCAGATTTTTCTCAAATGCATATGTTTCCTTCTTTTCTAATAATTATTCACTTCATTTGTCACTTGAACCCGGTATCCCTTCCAACCTATGATTTCTTCTGCTTCCTTGACTTCAACGCTCTACAGCTATTTTTAATATTCTCTTGGCCTTTAACCATATATTATTATTTTTTTCGTTGATTTCTTTTCTAAATTTTTCTCGCCATTCAAATAATGCTGTTGTCCGAAATGATTATCATGTGTTCTTTGAACTGGCATCTCTTCTAGTAGAGCGTTTAAATCTGTATTCCAATTTTCTTAGGCTGAGGATTCCTTCTCCTTATTATGACCGTTATATTCCGTCCTTTCTTTTTTCACACATTATTCTTGCTATTTATTCCTTCCTATAAAAGATATTTGATCGGCTCATTACACAATTTTTTTTTTCATTTCTCATTGTTTCTGGCTAAAAGTTTCTGGTTGACAAACCAAAAAAAAAAAAAAATGTTGCTTCTGCTAATATACTAAACGATACATGTGTTCTTCTGTTAGCATTATTTTTTGTAGTCCATTCTTTGCGTGAACTATGTCTTTCTTCACTCAAATATTCTTATATAAATGAATGCAGCCTGACATTTTTTATATAAATTTGCTCGTTTTATTCAAAATGTCTACTTTGAATTCTGAATCTAATAATTAAAAAAAAAATCAATTAATAAAGAAGCAAAAGCATCAAATAAATTCTACTGCCGAGAAATGTATCATTCATTGTCGCATTTTTGCAATTAATGAATCAAAGAATTCGAAATTAGAAAACGTTTGCATAGTATTGATGCAAATTTAACGTTCGTGATTTTTCTATTGACTGGCCATGCTTCTAGTAATTCTGAAACCATAACGATGATCAATTCTAATGAAGAAATCATGAATGTTCTACACATGGTTAAAAAAACTGTTTAGAAAAATTGAAAAGTATTGAAGTCGACAGTAGGATTTTTTCTTTACTCTTGATTAAATCATTTTCGATTAATTTTCTAATTCCTGCATTTCCAGTTATTGTTTATTTAATTTTTATAAAATTCTCAACGGAGAGGTCGGAAGAAATAGAACAAAACGGACATATGAGTAAACAAAATGTTTCGTAAGTATGTAATTATGGGTGATTACTAGGGCTGGTGATTTTAACGAGTATACGGATAACCCGGTTAACCGCCGTATCGGTTTAAACCGATCATTCGGGTGAAAACCGTGTTGGCGGTTTTTACGGGTACGGTTAACCGTATGAAACGGTTACCCGTATTAATCGCGATTTCGGTTAACCGTATGAAACGGTTACCCGTATTAATCATGATTTCGGTTAATCGTATAAATCAGTTAATCGTTTTAACAGTTATATAATAAAATTAAAATTTTTTTTTAAATACATATATCGTTATAACTATAATTTTTTAATTGTTCGTATAGACGGTTATTTAATAAACTATAAAATTTTATTTTAGAGGGTATGGCCGGTTAAGGGGTGTAAGAGTGCCTTTAAACCAAACTTTATAAAAAAAAATATATAAATCTAGGGCATGAAAAAAGTAGTTAAAATTGGAAGTTTCGGACCCCTTGTCCTACAGGGGGCTACTGTAGTCACCATTTCGTTATTTTCGGCTTTTTTACGATATCTTAGCCATTTTTCAATCGATTTAAAAAATTCTTATTGGAGGTTAAATATAATGTAGAATTCTATTATGGTGAATTTTTTAAAATTTTTAGACGCTAAATTCAAATTTTTAGATACGTTCAGAATTTTTAAAATGTCATAAAAAATATTTTAAATTTCAGTTACGACGGAAAAAATATATAACGTGTTTTGAGGTGTAAACTGCTTATTGAAATTTTTTCCAAATTTTTAAAAATATGCATTTTTGACTGAAAACCATCTTGAAATTCAACTAATAACAACGAAATAGATATATGTTGCGTATTTGAAGATAACATGTTTTCCTGAGTTTTTTCGGATTGTTAGAATAAAAAAATATAGAGAGAATCTTTTTCATTTTATTCACTTATAAGAAGTTTTAAAAAAAACTTACGACTCTTCTTGGTTCTAAATATGACAAATGTATTTAAACTAATGCATCATAACTGAAAAATGCTTTTAAGAAATAAAAAAATATAGAGATTCTGCACGAATTTAAAATTCCCATAATAGCAAATTAGGTAACACAATGACATATTATGTAACTTACATTTTATAGTTTGCTTCCAGTTGAAGTTTCAAAGGTTTTTCAGACAAAAATGCATGTTTTAATTTTTTTGGACTTGTTTCATCTGTTCCTGAAGTTCGAAAAATTTCAGAAAAACATTTTATTTTAATATATGTAACATATATCTATTTTGGTGTTGTCAGTTGAATTTCAAGAGGTTTTTCAGCCAAAAATGCATGTTTTTATTTTTTTTTTGAATCTCTTCCACCACCTTTAAAAATCTGATAAAATTCACCGTTATAGAACTTTCCATTATCTTTAACCTCTAACAAGAATTTTTTAAATCAATTGAAAAATGGCTGAGATACCGTAAAAAACCCGAAAATAACAATATTAGGCATTCTATTATGAACAATTTTCAAATGATTTGCTATTGCCGAAGGAGAACCATTGTAACTTAAGACGGCTTTGCAATGATTACATATTGCGTCTTTACTGTGTATGGATTTTTCAGCATGATTCCATACCCAACTATTTTTTTTTGGCATCTTGAATTAAAAACGATATCAGAATTAAACTATAGCTTAAGAAAATAAATCGTCAAAACTAACTTTCAACCACTTTTGTAACGTAGACGTAGTATTGAATTATCGAATACTCGCAAGTAAACAAAAACGTCACACCATAAATAATTTATTATTTCCTATTTGACCTCAGTGTGAGTAAGAATTATTTTCTGATCACATGTATTAAGTCGTGTTTTTAGCTGGGTTATACCCGAAAACGTTTCTAAGTAAGCAATCATTTTATACTTAATTTTGTTTGCTACATTTCTATTTGTTTTAACTTAATATATTCTATAATTAACAAACAGGATGTTAAAAGATTCTTTATCATAAATAATTCTTTATAATACTATCGCTTCAATTCGGTTTTTCAACATTTAAATTCACAATTTAGTAACTATGCAATATGTTGATAATGTTCCACGTAAAGAAAGATAGAATAAACTATGGAAGAAGAACTATTGAGTCGGTTCCGATTTTCATCAGTGATTTCAGAGGATGGTTTTATTGCGTAATTTATATAATTTTTCGGCGCGATTTAGACGAATTATGCAGATCTTTATCGACGACGTGGGCAAAAAAAAGTAGGATAAAATAAAATAAAAATTTAAAAACATGTTTACTAAAATATGTATACATTCTAGATAGAGCAAACAACTATTAATTTCTAGATACAGATTTAAAGAAGTGTAAGGGCGAAGCCGTGGGTAAGAGATATTAAAATAATCATTGTTGCCACTAAAAAATATTATTTAAGCTCACATCTTAAATTCTTGTTATGTGCTGTCGTGGGCTCTATTTATAAAGTTGGTTTCAATTATGTGTTCAGGGTACCCAAAATTTAAGGAAAACTGAATATAGAAAATAAATTTTTAGTGAAAATATACACTTCACCATATAAAAAGGGAAAAGAATATTAAATATTTACATATACATATATATGAATATAATAAAATGATTTATACAATTTTATAATAATATCTTTTAATTGAAAACAAAAAGCTGTTGCATTTATAATGAATAAATAAATAAACAAGCAAATAAAATAAATAAATAAATAAGTGAATAAAATAAATAAATAAAAAATGTTTACTTTTTCATTGGAAAATTACTTTTATTTCCAGGCTTCCTTTATTAATCATTATTAGTGATTATAAGTATTATTACTAATTTTTCAGATTCGTCAACTTTGCAGAGTCGGTGGGACTGTTAATATTTCCAAAGGATAATAACGAAAGTCCTGCTCGAGCAAGTAAACTGCCTAACTTACTACTCGGCTTCGCCCTTAGATATTCCGATACTTATCGTGTACACCACCTTTAATGCACTAATGAAATTTCGTTTTCCCTCATGAATCATTTCTGTCGCTCGTTGGCGTACAGAGTGTATCGTTGACCAAGCTGCCGGCCTGCAGGCTTCCACCGAAGAACGCATTAATTATAGTGTAGTTTCTGCAGAGACGACGGATAGGTAGGGCGCGTGCGCGGCTGTCGGAAGAAGTGCGAATTTAAATAGTTTTTAATTTAGGCTAATTTATATTTGAGGCAGTTGACGACGTGCAAAGTTTCCGCTGATACTTAACAAGAATGCATAATGTACGGCTCGCGAAAGTTGAAGGGAAATTGGCCGGGCACAGCGCAATTGGAGCCGGTGTGTTTTATCGCTTAACAATGTGCCGCGTACTGGGGCGCGCGTAAATCCGAAAATATACCGACTGAAATTATCCGGCCGGCTATTCGGATCAGGCGGACTTTCGGAAAGAGTTGCCGGAGTTTCAACTGCGCGCCGACACATTTAATCGGCTAATTAGTCGGGAATAACTCGCGACGCTGTTCCCCTTATTTTCTCATTTCCAGATGTCACATTTTAATCAGCCGTCTCCGAGTTAATTGTAACTTTCCGCGAATAAAACTCTCCGTAGTTCTTTTCCTCGACTGCGCAATCATTACGAACTTCGACTGCGGAATTATTACGAATTCCGAAGCCGTGGAATGTCTAAATCCGGACGGATACGACGTTTACGGTCGGAGGTGTTAGATTTGCTGCAGAACCCGTGTTTGAAAGTATGCGGGAAAAGGCCGTTCCTTGTCTCTGACGACCGAGCGAACGACTGTCCCGTCGGCACACTGTGCCGGAATTACTACGGTGCCGCACCATTCGACACGCATTATCGCGCAGCGGTTTTTTTCAAATCGTCCGTAATGTTACGCTCGGTCGGAAGATGGCCCAAACAGGTCGGCCTGTGCAAAGGTGCGACAACAATTCGGCCAGTTTAACAGCGAACAAAGCCGTTTTAACGATGTACACGACATTCTCGGAGGAAAATTATGCCCGGCCTCAGATCAATTAATCCTCGGGCAGCATTTGAACGGAACCAAAATTACCTATCCGCGCGTTCCGTCTTCCGTCATTAATTTCAACGGTGGCTCTTCCGAGCGGGCGTACGGCCGATACAGAATTTCCGCGCCACCGAAATGTTTACACTGCGCCGTGTTGTAGATGACCGGATATCTCTTTAATACCATGACGGCTGTCGGCGCGTGTTAATGAGCTTATCAGCTCTAATATACATACATACATACATATGCATATAGGGACACGCACATGTACGTTGTAGTTAAAGTACCGCTTGATTGTTGTAAATAGCTTGCAGCCGTTTCCGTCATTTAAGAGGCCGGTATCTGCTAAAAATGTCCGCGTTGAGGACGTCCAGCTCGCGTACAAAAGATAGGTTTTTAAAGTCGAATTATCGTTTGGATGATTTAACTTTTATTTCCATCATTCGCGACATTCTTAATCCGAAAAATCGGTAATTTTTGACGCTACTCGAGTTCAGCGAGTAACCGGTGAAACACGTCTTTAAAAACAGAGTCAGTCGTAATTACGTCAGACGGTTAGAGTGACTTTTTGCAGAACTCCATCTAACTTTAGCGCCGCAACAAAGTTTTCGAACCAGTCACAAAGTTTCCAATTATTTCAGATTGCAGATAATAATCGAACAGTAAAATTTATTTTACGATCCGTAATGGCACACGCAAACTGCGTTCATAAATTCGCCAAATGTTATATAAAATTCAAGCGATAAAATAGCTTTACGATCTATTGTCTCCAATTTCGTATCCCCACCATCGCCGCTCCCTCCGCCGAAGATATATTTCAATATTTGTCAGCAAACAATAGACACGGAGCGTGTGACGGTGACGGGCTTGTAAACTATTATCCGTTTACGATTTATTTCGTTACGAAAATTGCACTTAAATCGTGTACATGTTTATATTTACGTTTCGAAAACGGCGGTGTGGACAAAATACCGGGCGATTTAAGGTAGCTTTTTGCACCGATCTGGATTGTGTGTCTTTCAACTGTTTAGGCCGGAAAATTTTTGATTTATTTATTTCTGTTTTTATAATTTGTAAACAATTGATTGTGTTACATTGTTAGCTTCATTTACGACTTTTCTTTTAAAGGAAAAAAAAAAAAAGCTAAGTACACAAGAAAAGAGAGAAAGCTACACGAGCAAGGACAAAAAGCGAAAACCGCTAGGATAAAAAGCGAAAACCGCTAAAAATATCATTCGCCAGCGTAAAAAAATGAAAAACATGTTACTTAGATACTTACAACGCGGGGAGACTTTTAGAATTCGATTTTCGGTCGGTTACCAAACGCGAGCGGAAACACAGATTTTAAAACAAGCTGACTGTAAAACAACAAAAACAGTATTTGAACTGTTCGGTTCTTCGTGGAATAGGCTTAGATGGAAAGCAAAAAACAAAACCAAATACGTCGAAAGTGATTTCATTAAAAACGGGAAAAATTACAAATATCTCATCAAGTCGCTATAAATATCGCGATATAGTGACGGTAAAGAGTATGTGCAATGAAACCGTTTTATAGCATCAGGAAGATTTAATAATTTCAATAACCTCTAGTCAAGGCCGAGTTGAAAGAGAAAAGTCATAACGTATCAGAAGGCTGTACAACACTTGAAAACAATCGAACCGAACTGAATGTTTCTATTTTATGTTTTTTCCAGCCGTAAGAGGAAATCTTAGCATATTGGTTTACAATTTGTACAAGAACAAACGTTTAAATTTCACCAAAGTAACGAGGTAGCCTTTGATTTCCTACGAGCAATGTTCTCCGCGGCCTACGTTCGCGCTTTCATTTTAGGAAGAGTTCTTTGTTGCTAAAGAGCGATTGGCCGAATCACGACAGTAAATAGTACTATAAAGGCTTACTTCGAGTTTCTAGAAAAGCGGTGCCTTCGCATAATTTTACCAGAAGATTCTCCCTCGAGTGAATTTCTTTCTTCAGTTTGTTTTCCGTTCGCCTGCGTTATTTAGAAGAAATCGATTAGATATTCCGCTTTCTAAAAGAAGAACAGCGCCATTGTACCGACGAGATAGATTACTGTTGAGAAATTCCCAGCACTGCTTTGATACGCTCTCTGTTTCGGATAGTATCTTTCTTTCAGGTGCTGTTGGGAAATTTAGAGAATTTGTCTTTAAAAACTTCCCCCGTCATTTTTTTTTTATTTTCTACGAGAGACATGATTGCGTCGAAAAGGCCACTTTTCAGAGATGTATTACACGATTCTCTGTCATAATCAAGTCAGGAATAAAAACGAAATATTTCAGCGGCTGAATTGTGTCAATTATCAACAGGTTGATCAGTGACATTAAAGCTCCGGAACATTTAATAACCTAATGGAAAAATTTCCCATTTTGCGATCACTTAGCCTGTGTATACTCTGTGGAAAAGTAGTGATAGCTAAAAAACAAAAAAAAAACGGTTGCACACTGCACCGATTATTATAAGCTTAACTAGGCTGGAAGTAGTAAAATACCTGGCATTTGCTCGTCATTTACCGGTTGTGTACATGGTGAATAAAAATTTCACTCCATCCTTCTTCATTTAAATTTTAACGTTCGACGCAAGAATAGTAATTTTACTCTTAAAAGCAGTTGCAACTGTGTTCGATCGTGCTTTAAATTTCCTTAAAAAAAAACCAAAAAAATACTCGGATTGAACCCCGCGTAACGCTGCCGGAATGATCGAAGAAAACATCCGCGTAAAGTTATTTCGCTGAACACATTGTACGCCTAAAATTTATTCTATAAGCTATAAATGTATACGGACAATATTTACATTCAAAAAACCGATCTCTATTTATAATATAACTGATATTCTCAATGAAAAATTTAAAATATCTGAATAATATACTGTTTTCGAAATTACTAAGTACACACTATCATCCATAAATAATAATAAACAAATCGGAAACATATGGCATGCAACATTTGTGAACAAATCCTATATATTGGGCAAACAAGGAGAAAATTTAAAATACGCTATATAGCTCCGGTGTGGAGGTATGGCCTAGAACTATATGGAAATACAAGTAGAAGCAACCTTGCTCGTATTCAGATTCAGCAGTCCATTATCCTCCGAGGGATTGCAGCAGCGCCAAAATATGTTTCAAACCTAACTCTCCATCGAGATCATGTTCCTTTTGTCAAATCAGTTCATACTCAACAGTACAGTAAATTTTTTGAAAATCTAAATCTACATCCCAATCCTAAAGTTAGTAGCATGTTTATAAATACTCTTCCGGGTAATCCGAGAAGAAGGTTAAAGAGAAGGAAGTGGTGTCGTGACGCTCTTCCCATAACTTAAGTGCATTTAGTTTTAAATACGTTAGCATCAGTTATTATGACTCGAAACTTTTATCAAGTATTTACTTCACCGGACTCTGTTGTCCGACCAAACAGCAACGGTTACTATGGGATCCAGGTCATCTGACCCAAATAAACATGACATGTATGGGTCACTCTTAACTTAGTGATTGCCATGGTGTTCGAGTTCTTATCAGATATCATAAGAAGTAGACTTGCTACGTATGGATAACGTTCCATAAGGCGATTGTTGTGGTGCTCGCACTCTTGCACACTAAATGCGTGCCGAGCTTTTATGAAATACACTAAATAGCACTGTTATCATGACGATTGTGCTCTAAATATTACATTGTACACGCTGCTGTACTAATCTCATGTTGTTTTCTCTTAAAATCCATCCCATTCGCTTTTTATATCCTAAGGGCCATATAGTCAAAATTGTGCTGTACTGCTTATGTCGCTTTTCGTCCTTCTCTAGACTTTGTATCCCTTTTTATAAGTTGTAGTGAACTATTATAAGCCAAACCCCTCACTGGAGGGCTTTGGATTGGTCACATTTCTATCATCATAATACATATATTAAAATTAATATTGGCGCTGTTTGTGGTCCCTCGACTGGTACAGTGGAAAAAAAAAAAAAAAAAAAACGCAATAAAATATATAAACCTACTGACACAAATCATCCCTAGCTGAACATATTACTACTAAAAATAACGGAGAATTAACATTTAATATTAATATAGACTCAATTATTATAAAAGCTACAATAATGAAACCCATACTATATTCAAAAATTAAAAAAAAAAAAATACATAATGATATTCCCAATGTAATTTATAATTTAGGTCTACATCTTTTAATATTTTTGAGATTCATTATATTGTAATATTTAATTTATACATCTATACTAATATTATAAAGAGGAAAGATTTGATTGTTTGTTTACATTGAATAGGCTCCGAAACTACTGGACCGATTTGAAAAATTCTTTCACCGTTGGGAAACTACACTATCTCCGGGTGACATAGGCTATATTATATTTTCAAAAAAATTAGGGATCCTTACTAAAACTCAAATAATGTAACTCAAGGTGTAAAAAAATGCCCTAAACAATTCCTTACATCGCGTGCGCTGCAAAAACTTTTTTTATAAAACATTAAAATATCAATGTTAATTACCATGGAAATGGAAATTCGGATAAAGATTGCCTTAGCATCATTTACAAGATCATCATCAATGGAAATAGTGTGTTAACGTAAGGAATGAAAATTTTCGAGCGTTACCGCTATCTTTTGTAAAAGGTACAAAATGCCCAAAAGATTAAGATCTCAACTTTCTAGAAATAGTTCTCAGGCGAGGGCATCAAAAATACGTCGTAATGGAGAATCTTCATCAGAAACTGAAAATCGTCTTGCAAGTCAGAGAGAATACGCGTCGCAATCGCTTGCCAGAGAGTTGAGTATCGAGCGTTCGCAGCGGCTTGAAGAGCAAAATATTAGAAATATACAAGCTCGCACTAGGGAATCGAGCTCTGAGCGTTCCCAACGCCTTCGAGATCAGAGAGAAAGATAACAGACGTCAACGACTAGAGTTCATAACCGAGTTTAAGCTCACAGTAACAGATCGGTTTTCAGATACGATCCACAGATTGATTATGCTCAACAGTCTTCCGTCCAAATCGGAGCCATGAATAAGATCTGCTCTAAGTGTTCTGCCAAAAAATGGGCCAATGAACCTAATGGTATGTGCTGCGCTTCTGGAGAAGTTAGTCTCCCCAATATTCACGAGTCACCACGGTCAATAAAAAATCTTTTGACAAATAATCATTTACTGATGATACTCTTACACAGTCATGAACTGAATTCCGCACGGGTGTAATTTAACAAATAAAATAATTTTTTAGAATCATAATTCACGCGAGCAACGCCGCGGGCATAGCTAGTTTTCATATAATTTATAAACTCTTTAATACCATAACGAAATGTTAATCATTTGTATCGATTAACCACAGTGTTATATTCTATTGACTGTTTTCATTTTAATTTTTCGATAGTCATGATGATATGGTGCTATGACGGCGAAACGTGTCAAATGTTTATATTTAATTATTAATACGTATTTCTGGAAAACAATGCGCGTTAATGATTCTTAAAAGTCTCAATAGGGACTAGAGAATGATCAACCAAAAATGATCTTAATCGTATAGTTCCATTACTCCTGGTTACGTCTAAAATTTTTAAAATGCTTCCGTTGAAACGAATTAGAATTATCGAAAGAAATAATTTCATTCCAAAGACCTTCAGTTCGGAGTTCGCAGTGAACATTTCGCAATAGACCAAGCTCAAAAGCGTGAGTTGTAAATATTATATTTCTTTTTCTTTTTAAACTTAACGATATATTGCTATGAAAGAACTGACAAAAAGGCGCTACTCCGCGCAGCTGCATATGTTACAGAGAGGCAACATTATATGCAAGTACCACAGAAGACGGTGTTTTCGGTCCAGTCTTGTATTTTAAATACTAACAGTATTTTTTGATGGTATAATACATATGCTGTAAGGAACCTCTTCTCTACCCCCCCCATATATATATATATATATATATATATATCGCTCATTAAATACAATAACGTCATAACTCAAAAAACGCCATTTCGCAGAAAAAGAAAATTAACATTTACATTTACATACTATAATTCGAACGGTGCACACTTTCCAAGAGAAATGCTTATTTTGTCGAGTTTCTTATTTACAAATATGGCGTTCAAACCTCTAACTGTACTCATAAAATGCATTCCAACTATACACATAACTCAAATTCGCTATTTTTTGAGTTATAATATTTTTGTATTTAATGAGCGAATATACATGGGCGTCGCCAGCGGGCGGTAGAGAGGGGAAACTTCCCCCCCTCCTGGAGCCTTGAAACTTTTTAATCAACTGGCATTGATGAGTATTCATAAGTGCATAATCATGTACAATTTGGAAAACTTATGTTTTAATTAAGATTTTATTCTTGTTTAATAAAATATTAAGCCTTTACAACTTATAAATTTTATTTTTCCTGTAACTCATATCCTCTTTCTATCATCTTGTCCCTCCCTGGCTCATCGGCTGGCGACGCCCTTCCGAATATATATATATATATATATATATATCTACTACCTCCCTCGGTTATGAGTGAGCTTTATCCGTAAGGATGAAGTAGTAGCGCTATTGAGGAGCACAGAAACCGGAGTGCAATCTAGCTTCCGTGCTGCCGACCAACGTGAGAAAGGTTAAAGACGACTGGCCCACTCACGTTGGCGCGATTGTTCGCCGGCTATACATGTACCTCCTGCGACGTCAGCGCACACGCACGACTGCATTTGGAACTGATTACAGTTGCTTGCTATCGCGCTATAAATGCAGCCCAAATGTGTCTGTATGCTAAACTAAAGTGCATAGTTTGTCATCATTCTATATCGAACCCGAGACCTCTGGATCGGAAATTAAGGCGACTATATATATATATATATATATATATATATATATATATATATATATACATATCTGTATGTATTAATAGCTATGCCATTTTTACGTCAGGAGTCATCAGGAAAAATGTCCTTTCACGAAATTTGTCCCATATATAAGACTTTAATGCGATATTAGCGCTCCTGCATCCCCCAGTGGTGAAAATTGAAACTAAAAGATTTTTTTCTGTCAAACGACGTAGCCAATGAAAAAGTTTACTCTTATATAAGAATTAAAGAAGAACTAGACCTGCGGGTGAAGGGGGCTTGCCTCATTCCGAGGCCCCAAGTGCCTAAGTTATATATACATATAATTTAAAATTTATTATATTATTTAACAGTTCTTTAATTACCATAAGTAAAACATAAACCTGAATAACTTAACGGAAGAAAAATTCAAAGCTCTAAAAGCATAATACGATTTGCGGTATTTAATAAATATTGCTATTCAATAAAGATTTCTCAACAGACGCTTCTAATGCATCAAGAAAACGGTTTTTTATGGAAACAGTTTTTATGTACAACAACATAAAATTTAAATTGGCCAAAACTATATTTTTTCATTTTTAAAAGAAGAAGAAAGTATATAGGTATATTTGTGCAAATTACGACATAACATAATGTTATTTTGCTACACAAATGAAAAGAGGGAAATATATGTATATACATATATATAGCGGTAAAATATTGAGTGCTGTTAGTGTTGCAATATAGTATTCGTCTAAAGTCCTTGCAAATAGTCGAAGCGAACAGATACTAAATTTAAAATATAAGAGGAATTCATAAAAGAAAATCTCTCGTATATATGAAAGCAAAAAAGATCAGATGAAATTTAAAAAAAACAAAAAAAAAACATGTAGCGTAGGTATAAAAATTAAATTAAATGTGACGCAGATATATATATATATATATATATATATATATATATATAAAAAAGGGAAGGGAATTTAAATAAAGCAAAACAAAACGAAACAGAATCGTGTAAAGTGAATAAAATTAAAAATGAATCGAAATCTGGCGTAGATGTAAAAAGTAAATTGAGACCAAATAAAATTAAAACAAAAGAAAAAGCCGCTTAAAACATAGCTACAGATTTATTATCGTTGAACGTTTTTTTTCTTTCTTGCTCGATGTAAATTTAGCACATTATGTTTACAATTCTTACGTGCTAAGTTTGAACTACGAAATTAGAATTATATTCGAAGTGATTAAAAAAATATGCTTATGTGCAATAAAAATTTTCGAATTAGTATAGCAACGTTTTGGCAATTGTTTTACAGCGCGGTACGAACCAAAAACATTTCATCGACGAGAGAAGAAACGTTCGTTATTTAAAATTTTATAAATTTTACACTTGAAAATTTCTTATTTAAACAAATAATTCTGGCGTGCAGATTTATTTGTCTGCTACGAGGCGCGCGTTTCCGAAGCAGCGTCTACTGTGCAATGTTCGATGTATTTCGACAAAGGTCGGAGCTGGTTTAAAGCGGACTTTTCCCAGCTCCAGTTTATCCCGAATTGGGAAGAGACGGTTTAATTTTAAGTCGGACACTGAAAAATAGAATTAGGTTCGGACAGAGTTAAAGAAAATAGAAGGCGACTGTATGTGTTGGCAGCTTACGAAATGACTACAGACATTAGTAAGAAAGATGGTTTGTTCTGGATATTGTATTTGCTGCGTGGAAATAAAATCCACGCAGTGAGGCGAGGAAAAAAATGGAGCTACGTGTTATTCGAGGATTTATCGTGGCCCGGTGTATATTTCACGTTTAAAACGTAATTATGATTTATTTCACTTTTCAGAAGTTAATTCTAAAAAATCGACCTGTTCCGAAATTGCTCCCAAATGGCCGGCCTCCATTATCATCGCCTTTAGCGGTCGATCAAAAAATGCCTCCTTGAAAATTTACGCAACAACTACTCGTATTTCATTTCACGCCGAGCGAATAGAAACACCGACGACGATATGAAACAAAATATATATCAATTCGGCGCAGCGGTAAATTTAATTTTTCCGTTTGTTCGTGACGCGCCTATGCCCCTAATTCTGCTATCGGTTAATTTTAAATTTAATCGTTCGAAAAACGCCTCATACTGCCACTAGTAGTCTCTGCTTTTTTCTTACCTAGCATGAAACATCTTGTCGCCGAAATGCAAACGGATAACGTCTATTAGCCACTTCACAAGTTTCACTGGCAGAATTTATCCTCAACCAGTATAAAATAAAGATAAATGCATACTGAACCAGATCTAAAATCTCCCGTTACTTTTACGCTTTCGTTTACTGTCGTTGGAGCACAGCAACTCTCATATCTTCCTTGTTTAATTTCACGTTAGGCTCACATTTTGGTGTACATTGTGAAAAAAAAACAACTAAAAAGAACAAAAACAAATTTCGTCTGAAATTTCAAATTTCTAGAGCAATATTAAAGGGATATACATATGTGCATTTGGGACACCCCGGATATAATTTGTTCGGTTACATTATTCCTTCAGAGTCCTCAATGACAATTTGGCGATATGAACGCGAAAAACACTTTGCGTAAATTTATAGCGGCATAAGTCACAGAAAGAGAGAATTAATAAAGTCTGTAAATGGGAAAATTATTTATTCGTAGTACCTTTCTTCGGAAATTACAGAAATAATCCTGATTTAGAGTCTCGGGAAAGTCAAATGCGTATAGCACTGTGGAAATTGACTCCTTGCGCAGTCCTCATAAAAAGGCCAAAAAATGATTACGGTTCTATTCTTTCCGCAGAAGATCCGACCATCAACAACAGCTTTCACCGGATGACTGTGATAAAACCTGTTTTCATGATATAGACGTGTAATCTGCAATAGTGTCATAAGGTAACTTAATATTCATATAATCTATGAATAACTGAATAGGCACCCCACAATGAATAAACGCCTCGACATCCTTCACGGTATGAAGTACATAATTTAATAATGCTAAAAGAAAAATATCCTGTTTTAATAAAAATTCGAATGTGAACAGTTATTTAAAATGTAAAACGGAACAAGCAGGCGCCAACCACCAAAGCGTACAATTTATAATGGCACAAGTTCTAAACTCGCCCCGAACTTAAATAAACGGGAAAGAAAAATGCCGATGGATATACATCGTAGTCCGGAACCACAGGAGAAGTGAATGTGGCTTAAAAGTTTTATCGGATAAATCTGGGTGTTAATTGTATAGAAAAGAACACAGCATTAAATAAATATGCGCTAAAAAATATAAAAAATGGAACAAAATTTACCGAAACGGCAGTTTATAAAGATCAACCAACAGCAATTGATTATTTAAGTAGATATTTAAGATTTCAATCAATATTACCCTTTAGTTAGCGGACCAAAAAAAAAAAAAAATTAAACTTCTCGTCGACGTAAAGACCAATTACAAAAAGAAATTTTTTTGAACATGCAGAAATATTTCAACAATATTTTCCTTACGTGTTAATTATGTCTATTAACGATCACATAAAATTTCGGTTTTATCACAATAAATTTGGAGCATTTGGTATTCCGGCTAAACAACACGCTTGAGTATTATCTGGTCTCAATTGGAGTGCGTGATTCTATTTCAACGTTGTTAGTGGAAATCATTCAGATCACCAATAACTAAATAACAGTGTGTATCTTTACATTTTTTTTAACATTACTAGTTACCACAACCACTATGCTATATAATCAACAATTTTCAAACAGTCACTATTGTTAAAGGCGTTAGTGTAAGTCGTTTGAACTTTCTTCAAGTTTGTGCGTTGTACACGTATATAACATTATTCATCATAACACAAGTACATGAATTGTTACGGACATTAGCGTTTTCATTTATCCTGTTATGTTAAACTCTGCAGCTACACACATACATACATACATTGCGTTCATATATATATATATATATATGTGTGTGTGTGTGTGTGTGTATATATATGTAGATATATAGCTGCCGCGTACATTGTTGGGCCCTGTTAAACTGAAGATACTTAACGAGCCACTCGAGACCCAACTTTATTTATATACAGAGAAACACAAAAATGGGGTTTTTGTAAAGTTAATATGCAGGTAAATCACGGGAACCATAGAGGGGTAGGTTAATTAGCAGAAAAAATATAAAAATTTTAAATTTTATAATGTACTTTGCAAGAACTACGAAATATACTGACATTGTCTGGCTCGTGTAGATTTACAACGTACGAAACGAAGAGCAGCAGTGTTGTCACCGTTTCAAGTCTGTCATGTATCGGTTTTCTTTGGATTTGTCGTAAAGTTATGTTTTCGGTTTTATTTTGTTAAGAAACAAATCCAGCAGCAGTGCCATATAGGCTTCATTTAATCACAACGATTGTATTGTTTTTAACCGCATACTGTTAATTCATTTCAGATAAAAAGTGTCGTTTAAAGTTATTATAAATTAAAAGATACTTAATAAAAATATAGCGCACTGTATTAAAATGATAAATTATGTAATAAAGTTTGTATTAATTAGATCGACAGTCAGCCAGCTACTTAGCTTGCAAAGGCAGATTTTATCGGCGTTTCATCGCCAACAGCACCTCTAAGCAGTATTTCTCGATTTAGAAAAAGCACTTGACCGCCTGTGGCGTCATGGCTTACGGGAATCGCCGGAAAATTGGGTAAATACCTACACAGATTCTTAGACAATAGAACGATCCAAGTTACGACTGGTTCGTCAACGTCTGAACTGATACTGTTGGAAAATGGTGTACCGCAAGGCTCTGCTTTAAGCGCAACCTTGTTCATATATTATATCAGTGACATAACTGACTGCCTTGCCGCCCCTGTAACTTCCCGGCTCTACGTTGATGACCTGAATATATCCTTATCATCCAACCATCCTATAAACGCTCAAAATATCCTCCAAAAATCCATCGAAAAATTTACGCAAGTGGTCCAATGATAACGGTCTGACCTTTTCCTTAACAAAAACAATATGTGTTGATTTCCACAGGGGACGCCAAAACCAGCTTCCCAGCGTATTCCTGAGTCTAAATGGTTTTCCCATCCCAAATCGTCCATCAGTTAAGTTTCTAGGCCTAATATTCGATAAAAAACTTTCCTGGCGCTCTCACATAGCTGAGCTCAAAACCAAATGCCTAAAATCCTTGTCTATCCTGAAGTATCTATCAAATTACAAATACAATATAAACCCAAAATTACTTCTTACAATTTACAGATCGTTTATCCTTTCACGAATCAATTACGGGTGCCAGGTGTACTCCTCAGCCGCTAAAAAAGTGTGCTAAGATCCTTATATCCTATACATTCTGCTGCCCTCCGGTCTATCCTTTCTGCTCATCCCTCTTTTCCGGTTGTAAGTTTGTATGCACTGGCAGGTTGTCCCCTGCTGTCCTACTATAGGAAGTACTATAACTTTAAAGAATTGAGCACCCTCCTTAGTAGTACCAAAACCCCGACAATATCTCCTAATATGAGGTTTGGGAATGACCCAGTACCCGAACTTTTTTCGGTTATGGGTCGTTTCCAAATCTTTTCAATCCCAAGAACTCTGCCAGACTTCGCAGCAACCGCACCACCTTGGAGTCAGCCAACCACAAACATCAACATATCGCTGACAAAATTTAGCAAAGCACAATACCCCTCAAACATAGCACAAATAGCAACAAATATCATAGCGAGCTACACAGACCATGCATGCCTCTACACAGATGGAGCGAAGGCAATAGGTTATCGGTCACCGGCGGCATGCTCCTTCGAAGTCTCAGGGGCAGCAGAGTCAGTTAGACTGCACGATTGCTCTACAGCACTGGACGCTGAAATATACGCGATGGTGTTTTGCATCCAACACTATACCGATAGCAACCCCCAGTCCCAAAAGGCCCTACTCATAACTGATTCTCTAAACTCCCTTCAACTCATCTCGGAGATTAAATCCAACAACCCTTTGGTAAGGAAGGTCCATTACCTATTATACAGGTTATCACATTTAAACTCTGAAATGTCCTTCCTATGGGTGCCGGCTCATGTTGGGATTCCAGGCAATGAGCGTGGCAATCGAGCAGCTCAGGCGACATTGTTCTCTCCAATGCCACACAACCCCCCTCTTCCCCCTACATTGGCTCATTTATTTATGCACCAAACTGGAGAAGAACGGCAACAGGAATGGAGATCTTCAAGTACGTTTCTCCGAAGCATAAAAACAACCACGGAGCCTTGGTGGCCCACAGACGGAGTTTCCCGCAGAGATTTTTCTGTCCTAAATCGTCTCCGAATAGGACATACAACCCTCTCGCACGGCTACATATTCACGAGCCAGGTACCCCCAAATGTCTGCCCCTTTTGTAGTCAACCGAGCTCCCCATCCACCTATCACCTACTTCTCGAATGTCCCTCTTTTGCAGTACCGCGATCCATTCACTTCACCACTTCCTCTAATTCTAAGATACTGTCAAATGCTCCGCCCGCGGTCGCAGCTGTATTAGCTTTCATGCGGAGCAGCGATCTGTACTATCGCGTTTAATCCCCTTAAGTAGGCTCCATGTGCTGTAATAGCCCCAGTAGTTAAAAACGGCACATGGAAACCCTCATATACACTCTTATAAAAAAAAAAAAAAAAAAAAAAAAATTAGATCGCTAAGATGGAATAATGATGGTCTCATACTTCTCGTATAAAAATTTGACAACTTTTTTCTCCCTTTCTTTCTTCTTTCATTTTATTATTTCATTATATTTCCTTCACTTTTTGTTCCAAATGGATCGGCTATGAACATTTTACAAGCGAGAAAAGTTTGTTTTTTTTTTTTTTTTTGAAAAGTTCGTCTTGATAAATTTTTCACGCAAAATAATTTTATCATTTTGTTGATATGAAGATGATTAAATCAGTAAAACAGACCTGAACCTTGGAGTGGCCGAATTGCTGCACCTACCACGGGAAAAGATTCGCCCCATCACTATGGACTGTGCATTACGGAAATGGAATGAAAGATGGATTAGCACTGATACAGCAAATAAATTGTTAAAAGCACCATTTATCCTCTGAGGACGACGACGGCACAGGAAAGTCGCATGTATGAAAAAGTACTTGCCCGGCTTAGAATCGGCCATACCCCGCTAACGCATGCGTATATCTTAGAAGATGGTGAACCTCCAATTTGCGAACTCTGTGAGGAAACTAGGACGGTTCATCAGCTATTACTAAAATGTAAGAAATATGAAAATTGTAGAGTGCAGAGCGATATACCTACGGATGATTTGAAGGATGTTCTCCGAGATGATATACCTACAACTCGTAAACTACGCTTGTACCTTATTTATACGGATTTAATGCGTTATCTTTAGTTATTAAATTAAGTGGTCATAGCCGAATGGCAATAAGTACCGCTGTTAAATAAATAAATAAAAAAAAAAAAAAAAATAGAAATGTAGCGATAACAGGAGAAAAAAAGTTTCTTAAAAATACAGTTTTTGTGTTACGCTTAGAGAGAAATTAAAGGAAGAATACTGTTTGCAATTTAAATTCGATATTAAAATCTCTTCTTGGCGGCCTTTTTATGTTTTTTGGCACTTAAGCTAATCGGTAGCTTGCCAATTTCCCGAAAGAGCGTAGCGTTTAATTGTGATTTACGTAAATAATTTAAAGTTTGTAATTGTTGACTTGTTAATTCATTTGGTACGATTCTGAGCATTAATTGTATTCGGAATACTTAAGACACGCAAAATAATAATAAATACGTAAATAAAACGTTTCAATCGTTCTGCGTATTTTTAACATATACTGCGTCGTACTTACTCCATCACGGACTCTAACATCGTATGTTCAAATAAATAAAAATATCGGTACGAAAAAAAAAATCGTTTATCTTCTATTTATCTAAGTGTTCCACCCTTAAAAAATTAATTGTTAAATTATATTAATTTTTTTTTTTTATTACAAATAAGTTGCGGGTCTCACTGGGCAAGAATGCCCGTTGCGTGAGTGCCCAACACTCTTATTATCGTTTATTCTAGTAATCAAATTTACAATTAACCATTCTTACTACCTAAAACGAACATATTAATCTAAAAAATATATCAATCACGCAATTATATGTATAAATAGTACAATAATACACTCATACAATAAGGTCCACTTACATATTAGACGTCACATACAACATCCGTTAGGATATACTTGCAGATGCGATGTTGCCGCTGTGTAAGTTTTGATATTAACTTTACACAATCTTAGTGGTACAATTTATATGGAATCTGCGAAACACTCTCACTGAAAAATTATACGAACTAAATTTGTATATCCGATGATACGAGGCATGCATACAAAGATTTTGTTAAAACATTCGTAGGCATCTGTAGACCATGAAAATTTTCAGGTTCGACAAAATGATCGGTATTAATGTCGCAACATATTACCCAAAACTGCACAAAAATCAAAATTTAAATATATAGAATTCTAGCACTTAATTTGGTGGTGAAACAGGATATCAAGTGTAATACAAACCGGCATGCTTTCAATCTTACCATCTTCTCAAGGAGATCCCGTTAAGCCGAAAGACATATGTCTGTAGGCGGTAGACAGATTAATCTGCTTTTACAATAGAACCTGAAGAGTCTAAAAAGTAAGAAAATCAAGAGTAACGTTCGTGACGTTAAAAATAAATGGTAAAATACTACTAAATCCGTGTTTAGTTCATCAATTTGGCAGTAGGAAAAAAAAGATATGTCTCAACTATATCGGACAGCACTCGATACTAGACTATTTTCTCCGGATACAATGGTACGGAATATGAAGGGTTATAGTAGCCGCGGGAGCGTGACGGGCATCTAGTTGCAACACACGTCTCTTCATCGCCTGGAATAAATATAAATAAATAAAGAAAGAAATAGGCTAGCGAAATTAAAGTAAAGAAACCATTCCGACGTGACAAAAAAATCGCAAATAACGGAGAAGAAATGGCAAACTTATATTTTAGAAGAACATGAAGAGATATTTACAAAAGATAAAATGAGACATTCAAGGATTGCGAATCAGAGGAGAGGTAATTAAATTAGAATTAGAACACATTTTCTATTACACAAGATAAGGCCGAACGTTTATAAACGGAGTAGGTTTCTTGATAAATAAAAAAAAAAAAAAATTAGCAATGTTACAAAATTGTATTGGAATATGCGAATAAGTCATAATATAACTAGGTAAAAAAACAAAAGCCTAACTTAGTACAAATGTATGCCTTAACAGAAACACTCACGCGGATGAAGTGATAAAAGGATTTAGTATAAAACTGTAAAACACACTTTGAAAAGAGATACTCGCTGAATAAATTTAGAGACTTTTAGTTGAGAAATTAAAGTCTGTTACGGCGCAAAGAAGGTATCAATTGAGGAATATGGTATAAAAAACAGAAACGGAAGTCGAAAAGTTTGTTTTCTTAGTACATTATGAATATATTTTTCGTGTGAAATGTGGAGAATATGAAATCAACTGCAGTACTATGTACATATAGTTAGACAGGTAGTGGAAAATACGGGCAGCAGTGATCATAAACTGTTAAGAACTAAATTATAAATTATTGACATAAAAAGTAACAAGAGCAGATTCAGCGAAATTGGTGCAGAACACAACAGGATACCACCAAGAAGAGATACAAAAGAACTAGAAAATAAATCATTCGTGTTGAAGAAGCAGAGTTTGTGAATATAACGCAATAAGAGAATACGCAATTAAATTAATGCCGGAAGGTGAAAAAGTGAACCAAATTAATAAACTGTTGTTAAAGCAAAGACGAAAAATAAAAATAAAAGTAGAATCCAATTAGATGAACAAAAATTTAATAGAAAGAAGTAAATGGGAGAAGCGACATTCGAAATTTAATTGTTAATAAAAGAAACAATTGAAGCAAAAAGAGAGAAACAAATAAATTTCGAAAAACGTTGTCTTATGGAAATAGAGTATTAACAAAAATAAAGGATGCTGAAAGTACAATCGCGACGGGTAAACGTGAAATAATGGAACAAATCGACAAATATACCGGAACGTATTATACAAAAATACTTCCGGTAAAAACAGCATGGTCAAAATGAAAACAAATTTACAGAAAATATTTCGAAAATAACAATTCGAAATGCACCTCGAAAATTAAATAGTAACAAAGCGCCAGATACGGACGCTGGCAGAAATCATAAATCACCAAGCTTGTACAATTCTAAGTTGCTCTACAAAAACTATTTAACAGTTATCCACAAAAAAAAACAAAAAAAAACAAAAAAAAAACCAAAAAAAAGGATTTCTTAAACAAAAAAAAGCATTTCTTAAACACGGACGAAAGCGAAAATTCGAATACATAAGAAAAGAGATATGTAAAACTTTAGCGTATAGAATAACATGAATTAGCGAAATGGATCAACTTGGATCAAGCGAAGGAACATCGAAGTCGGGCGTTAATAAAAAATATTGTCCAGCGACAATTTCAATACGGGGATTATGAAAAGGCATTCGAATAATAATTGGTAGAAATTTCAGTGGTATTTTCGTTATACAGTTACGGGATAAGTAAAGAGTGTACAAATGTACTCGTAATAGGAAATATTTACCGTCTTCAATAACACAGAAAAACGTAGGAAAAAGACCAGGAAAATTTCACTGGAAAGAGATGATGTTGGACATGATGGTCACCGAAATCGTTCACTGCCGCGCTGGAAACTGTATCTCGAACATTATATCGGAATTCAGAAGGCGTCAAAATAAATCAAGAATACTCAAATCATCTGAAGTAGCAGATCGTCTAGTACTGTTAGGCACTATCGCATAACTACAAATCGAAGTAAAATCAAATAAGATTAAAATTAAACTTACGTAAAACAATGATAAATACAATACGGTCTGACAGAACCTCTATATTCTGGGTGAGAGGTCCGTTCTTTGTTTTAGTCAGTCGCTGAACAAGCGCAATGGGGCTAACTGCTACACGTGCAGTTGTAAAAGGAATTCGTTTGAAAAAGCAGTTGTCAGATGCGGAGATGTATGTCCTAATTACAATTTACGGAGGGCGGAGAACTCTTCCCGCGAGAGATAGAATGATAGCCACCAATGGTATATATTTCGAAGGGTTAATTACCGTATTCAAGACAAAATTCATTCTTCTCTTATGCTGCCGTGCGGAAAATCTGGTGACACGGCTTCTAATGGTTAGGGCAAAATCATTTGGTCCCCGGATCTACACATTAATTTTAAGATAAAAATAAAACGTGTAGATTATGAAGCAGTAAAAAGAGTGTATATCTTAAATTATGACGAATAAGCAGATGATACTGTGAGTGGGCGCAAACCGCGGGAAATCAATATTGCGGATGGTCCGAAATGAAATACTACAGTTCCGCCTGAGGAGTACATTATGCAATCGATGCGTGTTACTTATGATTCGGGCGCTAATATGGAGTTACTCATTAAAACAAATTTAAAGAAGATAAAGATAATTTAAACATTCAAACGTTAAATAAGCAGTACGGAAAAGAAATAAGCGGGCAAGAGAGAAAACTGGTTTACAGGATGCAGTTAAATAGTGGCCAAAATGAAATGTAGCTGAAGCGGCCGTGAAGACGAGGAAAGAACAATAGACCGGTGAAGCATATCGTGTAACGATGGCCGATGGATAGGAAAAGAAAAATAACTCTTATTGGCAAGATAGTCGTAGAAACGGTGGAGAAAAATTGAATTAAAAAGGCACAAATAATTGGAAGAAATTTGAAAAAGAACTTTACATCAAGCAATGGATCGACGATATAGGTTAATTACGAAAAAATTAATTCCATCCACTTTCGTTGGTAAAAAAATATGGCAATTAAGCACAATATTAAAAAAAAAAAAAAAAACGGGAATTCAGAATGGCGCTTAAAGTGAATAATCATTTAAAATTCTGGCAGACGGCAACAACTTCGTTAAAAATAATAAAAGTATATTCGAAAATAGTGAGGGGGATTTATAAAATAAGTTGTCCGATACATCTTGTTTTCGAAAAAACCGATGAGTAATACGCGAAATGTTGAAGGAACATTTGAAGGTTTACGGTAATCCACAAAAAAAATCTAACTATGCCAAAGACTTGATAAGTAGTGGCCACAAATCCGAGTTTGCAGCAGTATCAAAAACATACCGAAAGGAAAAAATATTAAATATAGCGCTGAAAGAGTTATTAATAGGATTCGGATTTATATACGCTTAAAAAACCTTAAAATATGCGGTAAAAATATGCATGAAAGGCTAAAATATGCACAAAATATGCACTTAAATTTCATAACAGATAGCGTATATTAAAAAAATAAAATATTTTATTTATTTATTTATTTATTGTATTTACAAGTCGCTTTTGGACTACAAGGTCATTAGCGACTACGGTTTTACAGATAATTATAACATTTTATACTGAATATTTGAAAATGCGCGAAACAAAAAAATAATCAAAAAAGTCAGCTGAAGGCTGAGGAAGTTAGATCAGTTGGAATACTGAGATGTCTTTGAGGAAGGCTACGATTTTTTTACACTTCTCGGCGTCCGAAAACATCTCTGGAAGGTCGTTGGTAATACCCGCTTGTTGTCTGGCCTGCTGGTAGTGATTACACTCGATCAAAAGATGCCTCACCGATATAGGCATGTTGCAGCGTTGACACAGGTTGGGCGGTTTTTTAGATATGAGGAACGAATGAGTCAAGTTTGTGTGTCCAATGCGGATACGAGTTAGGACACACTGCTCGTGCCTACTGAGAGTTGGCATAATTTCGTAGGTATCTTTTCTAAACTCGTGGAGTATGCTCGGCGTTTGGAGCCAAAGAGTGTTCCAGTAGTTTTTGACTGTGTTGCTTATCACCATTTTAGCTTCATGAGGTGTCATAAGTACTTCAGGCGGGCAATCTTGTGTCGTCGCGGTTCTTGCAGCTTGGTCCGCCAATTCATTTCCTTGGATTCCTGTATGCGCCGATGTCTACACAAGGCTGACCTGTATACGCTTTGATTGGAGCTGGTCCAATTTTAGGTGGATGCGTTGTATGATAGGGTTTTCGGTAAACTGATTTTGGATAGCTCTTAAGCAGGGCAACGGGTCAGTAAATATGGTACAGTTTGTTGCGTCTTGGCGCAGTAGGATTAGTTCTAGAGTATGGAGAATCGCCTTGGCCTCACAGGTGAAGATTGAATTATTGTCGTGCGTTCGTTGTGCTGCTAACGTGATAGAGTCAGAGACTATAGCGTAACCTGTTTTGCCGTTGAGAATTGAACCGTCTGTATAGTATTCCGTGCATGGCTGAAATTTTTTGCGTATTTCAAGGGAAAGTAATCTAAACGTCTCTGAGCTTGTGGTTACTTTCTCGTGCTCACTTAGATCAACATTTATTGTCAGATTTGGTTAGCACCACGGGGGTAGGAACCCTAGCGATCGTTCATAAACCGTTGGTAGTATTATTTCGAGTTCTGCTGTGTATCTGGTTATCCGCAATCTGAGTGGTTCTGCTGCCGAATAGTCGGGGTTGATATTGTGCACAGGGACCTTGAAGATACTGTCATAAGCTGGATTGTCCGGTGTCGAGGAGATTGTCACCGCATATTTTAAGCAGAGCTCTTTTCTTCTGATAACCAGTGGCAGTTCGTTGGCTTCTGCGAGAAAACTATCGACTGGACTCGTTCTGAATGCTCCTAAGCAGATACGGCATGCGGAATTGACAACCGGTTGAAGAGTGCCCAAGAGTGATTTCTTGGCTGCATCATATATAATGGCACCGTAATCGAGCACGGATCGGATAAGACTGCGGTAGACTTTTAATAGCGCTTTCGTGCTACTTCCCCACTATTTGTTGGCGTGAATTTTGAGTATACGCAATCGGTCAAGGCAATTCTTCTTTAACACTTTGATGTGAGTTTTCCACGAGAGCTTTCGGTCGATCTCGAGGCCCAGGATTTTTATTGAGTCCTTTTTTTTTAAGACTTGGTCATTTAGATACAGTTGGCAGTTCCTCGCTTCGGCTTGTTTCTGGCTGCCTATTATCATGTACTCCAACTTGGTGGCCGAGAACTTTAGACCGCATTTGGCGGCCCATGTTTGGAGGTCTACAAGAGCTTTTTGAACGATGTGGTAGGTGAATTCAATATTTTCCCCCCAGCATGATATCGTGAGGTCGTCAACGAAGAGTCGTCCCCGCAACGGAGATCTTAAGATTCTAAGCGCATGATTAATTGTCACGATGAACAGGACGACACTTAGCACAGATCCCTGGGGAAGCCCATTGATGAAGAAAAATTTGGACAGGATTCCCTGGATCCGGACTCTCATGCATCGGCGATTGAGGAAGTTGTTCATAAAGGCGATGATGTTGCCAGTAAAATTCAGTGACCGCATAATACTGATTACTTTAGGAATCGAGGTTGTTTCGTAGGTCTTTTCGATATCCAACGATACCAATAGGAGGTGCGCTTGGTCCGCCAAGGCGTCGCACATACCAGCTTCGATGCTTGCTAGGTAGTCAGTCGTTGATCTAAAGTTGCGGGAACCAAACTGATGTGGTGCAAGCAGTTCTTCTTTTTCCAGACGCCATCTTAGACGACGACATACCATCTTTTCCCAAACTTTACAGAGGTTGCATGTAAGTGAAATCGGTCTGTAGTTGGAGGTATGGGAGCGATCTTTGCTCGGCTTGTGTATTGGTATAATAGTTGCTTCCTTCCATTGATCGGGGAAAGTCTGCGTAAACCAGAGGTAATTAAAAACTGCCGAAAGGTATTCCAGCTAGTCGTGGGGAAGATTCTCGATCGTTGCGTTCGGGATACCATCCGTTCCAGGGCTGGAATTTCGGGTCTTCGCGATGGCGTGTAACAGTTCGGCCAGAGAGAACGGATTATTGATAGGATCCGGCTCAGGAGGTGCGTGCTGATGTTGAGGAGCTGTACTTATTTTGTCATCGCTTAAGTTTTGGTTAGGGCTACTTGCATTTGCGGCAAATGTGTCTGCAAAGATATCGGCTACAACTTGGCTATTATCAATAAGATTACCAGCATGGTCAGAAATGGTAGGTGAATGGAGAGGCGGCCGTTTCCCAGATATGGATCTGATTTTATTCCAAACGACGGCAGCTGGCGTTCTATCGTCGATTGATGAAGTGAAGTTGTTCCAGCAGACTTTTTTGCTTTGTTTCACGGTACGGCGGGCTAAGGCTCTGTTTTTTTTAAAATCCATCATATTCTCCTCAGTGGGATTTTTCTTATACTTGCGGAAGGCTTTTTTGGAGTTGCGTTGCAGTCGGGAGTCCACCATGGCACAGATTTACGTAGCACTGCTCCAGTAGATTTGGGTATTGAGTCGTTGGCCGCAGCAGTAATAACGCCGGTCAGTGATTCGATGATATCATTCGCTGTCATATTCCCTAGAGACGGGAGGAAAGGGAGAAGTTGTTTATGCTTTGCGAGGGAATCTCGATACTTTTTCCAGTCAGCCTTGTTCAAAATCAATTTTTGCGGGTAATTTATGCGGGCGTTGATGAGAATCGGATAGTGGTCACTACTAGAATTGTCGTCTGCCACAGTCCACTCGAGGTCATCTGCAATGGTGGCTGATGCAAACGTAAGGTCTATTGCGCTCTGGTGTCTTGTTTTGACATCGAAATGGGTACTTGCGCCATTATTGAGAAGAATGGTTTGATCAAGCCTGTTATACAGAGCTTCTACCGTTTTTCCACGATTATCCGTCGTCTCAGATCCCCATAGGGTGTTGTGGGCATTAAAATCGCCACATAGGATAAATGGTGATGGTAGTTGGTTGACAACATTCTCGAGCTCTCTCTCATCGAGTGCTAAACTGTTCGGGAGGTATATACTACATATTGTTACTGCCTGGGCTGATCGGACTGTGAGCGCTGTAGCTTCTAAGTGAGTATTGAGATGCACCTCTTCAGTAGTCCATTTGTCCTTGACGAAAACTGCGACTCCACCACTGGCTCTGAGTGCATTTCGTCTATTTTTAAAAACTGCATGGTATCCTCTGATTGTTGCACAAAAATTTTTGGTAAAGTTTGTTTCCTGGAGACAGATGCAATCAACATTGGTTCTATTGATACAAAGCTCTAGAAATTCTTTTTTTTCAAAAAAGCCGTTGATATTCCACTGTAATATCTGCATTTCCTGGAATAATCAATCGGCTTGCAGTCAAATAATTAGTACTCGAGCAGGTGTGTGTAACTCCCCGTATCTTCCAGCTCCACTAGATTCTCCGTAGATGTTGCTGAGCTAAGGGACGTCCTGTCGTCCAGGGCGCCTTCTTCGATTCTGTTCGCTAAGCGGGTAAAACGGTACTTAAGCTTTTGGTCATCCAGAAGGTTGTACAGCTTTCTGAGTATTACAACTGTGTCAGCTGGGTCAAGTTCGTACTTAGCAAGGGCATCTTCTATTGTTGGGATTGAAAGTGCTTCCTCCAGGAAGCTGGAAAGTTGTGGAAATGTGCACGGGAATTCGGAGGGCGTGTTATTCATTGCCTGTTCTATCACAGCAGGAAGTTCAGGTTTCTCGCCATTAGATTTAGTTTTTTTTTCTTTCTTTTGCATTCAGCACTAGATGGCTTTGCAAAAAGTTGTTGTTGAGTTGGTAGAGAAGCTTACGATGAATCATCGGACCTTGACCGCTTATTGTGCGCTCCGTGTGTTGGTTGGGTTTCGTTTTTCTTGTTTACATCATTGTTGGGTCGTCCTGGCGGTAGTGGAGAAAAGGAAGGTTTCGTGACTGGCTGCATTTTAGGATGTACGGAAGCGTCTGGGTTTTCCTTGAGGGGCTCATCACCTACAAACTCTTGTGAGCTCGCGTTTTGTGGGCAAGCCTTCGCTAAATGTCCTTCTTTTCTACAGTTGAAACAAAGCATTGAGTCGAGGGATGGATAAATAAAGTAAGAGGTATCTTCGTGGTCGATTTTCCATAGGGTAGGTATGTTGCCGACATCTTCGGGCTTGATGAACACCTGTCGTCTGAAGCTCAAGATGTGCTGATACCCAGGAATGTTTAATCCAGCACGTAATGTCGAAATACTTGAGACCGGAATTATTTTGAATTCTTTTAACTTAGCTAGAATGACGTCGTTGGGGATTATAGGTGGAACGTTTGAGAGGATAAGCCTCTTGTTCCGGGAAATGAGTGGTCGAACAATAACTTCGGTGTCTCCCAACTTTACAGTTTTGTGGACATCAACGAGAGTGTCTGCAATTTCTTTTGTTGCAACGTATATACATACTCAGTTGTTTGCAATTCGCGACAGGTGTCGAATATTTTCTGGTTTGATTTTACTTCCAATAGCGATAGCATATTCATGGATTTGGATGCCGTCGACGGCGTCGAGGATGACTGCTTGGTCTTTTGTGGGAACAAATTCGGTCTGGAGAACGTTAAATTTAATAAAAAAATATTGTTACAGTGCGGTCGTGTGTTTCTACGTTCAATTTTGTGTTTTTCTTATTTTATCGAATGCGTTATCGATTAAACCGGTTTTTGTGTTTTTTTGTTTTTTTTTTTCTTTTTTATCATGAACTAGTGCGGACGTGTGTCGCGCATTGTTACTTTATCTTATCGCCTGCGTTAGTGATTAAATCTGTGTGTGCTTAGGCTCTCAGTTTTCCGTGGATCTGTATGCGCCCCGCTACCAACATTTTTACCCCGCTGTAAATTTCTGTAAGAGATTTGCGGCCAGCATGGCCCCGCAAACCAAAACTTACACCTTAAAATATTTTGTTTTTCGGCAAATTTTTATTCACTTGCTGCATGTTCTTCTATATATTACATTAATTTATAATAAAAAACGAATTCTCAACACGGAAATTATATCTTGTGTCTGTTAATATAACTTTCATTGCGGAAAACGACCTCTCCCGATCGCAAAACACAGCTGATAAATATTTAAACGTAGCCATTTTAGATGAAGTGTAAGAGATTTCTTTTTCTTATTATGATAAATTTCTTTCCGCGCGCAGATTTCTTTTTCATTTGACCCTTCACCCAATTGAATCAAAATTTCAAATGATTTGCTAGATTGTTGAGTATGTATATGGATATATCCGGTTCATTGTTCAAAGTGATAGTTACCTATCACAAGCTGGAAGATAATGCAACACTGTTAACTAGCGTTTAATCATATACTATCGATACATTACAATTGTGAAAAAGATTCGATCAAGAATATTTGTTTTTGTTTGCCGATACTATTGTTCAGCTCAGGTAATTGACAATATAAAAAACCTAAAAGGTCAGGAAGTAAATACCGCGTTCAAGTTCATTTAATTTATAGAGAAGACAAAAACTGTTTTTTTCATTTACAGAAATATATCCCATCTGTAAAGAAATACAATTGTATTCTTTTTTTTGTTTTTGGTTTTATAAACACGTGGCAGCAAGAGATCAGCATCAAACAATAGATTTGACAAAAAATAAAACAATGATAACCTTGTTTTTCTCAGTAAAGTTGAAAATTTTATGTATTTGCTTCGATCTTTTTATTGTTTCGTATATATAATTGTGTGTGTGAGTAGTGAATAAATGGCGACTCTGGCGGGTCTGTGACGTAACACCTCAAAACCGCGTCCGCGCGCTGAAAGTAACCGATGTATTTCATCAGGGAGGCAAATAGTAACCGATGTATTTCATCAGGGAGGCAAATAGTAACCGATGTATTTAATCAGGGAGGCAAATAGTAACCCAATTTATTGTTCTGACGTTGAAAATTCACCCAAGTTTCCCCAAAATTCCCCCAAAATTCCCTCAAATTCGTCCGTACGGTTCCCCCGCATTTCCGATAAATCGAAGTGTTTAAAAATTAACCTCGACATAATATTTAAAGCATGAAAGTAACCCAAGCCCCGCTCGCCCTCATAGCATACTTAGAAGGCGCATGCGCCGTTCCCGCGCACTCGTCGATCGTTCGCGATACCGCGATTTTCCAAAATCCCGAGCGTAAGTATAAAAATTCCGAATTTAACCAAAGTATAATATTTAAAGCATGAAACTAACCTAAACCCCCTTTTCACCCTTTTTCCATTCGTACATATTTTTTATTTTTTATTTTTCAGAGCGTAAGTATTATAAAATTAGCCTAAGATATTTTTTTATTTTTTTATTTTTACACACTCGCTTCAGCCATCACTACATATGACGTTGCATGCAAACACTTTCAAAACAGATGAAACAGGATCTTAATATTCTTATAATTTCTATTCCAGTCGATACATTATTGCAGAACCACGCCATACATGTACACACTAACATAAACACACTAACATAAACACACTTATATCCATATCCTTGAATACTTTGTTCGTATACACATATGTAACCGACTTTCTCCGATAGAACGACATTTTTCTGACGCAACATTTCCACTGCCACACCCGATTCAAAGGTAGTTAATGAGGTAGACCGTTGAACGGATTCATTCGATCGTTCACTATTAATTTCTCGTCAAATGCATACACGTTCTCTAAGCAGTCTTCATCACGAGTTTTTAAGATTTTAATAACTTTTTTAATTTTTTCGTTTTTATAAAAATTATTTCATTACAATCATCATGAATACCGATACTGTTGCCGCGAACAATTCGAAACCAGTAAATACCGCAGAATTTATTCAACATTTTTTCGAATATGATAATGACGATGTTGCGCTGAGCGGTTTTCCAGATACACATATGCCACCACCGCCACCACCACCATCAATATCGCAAAATCCAACAAATTCACAAGAGGCAGATAATTCATCACAGACTCAGTTTGCACAATATTTACATTCGCCACCGTTAACACAAATTCCGCTACCACCTCCATCTGAAGATATCAGTCCGTCAAAGGTCGAACTTCCGAAAGAAATAATCAATCGACGCGCTGTAATCTACGTAAAAGATCTGAACGACGCTGAGAATAAAAATAGTTTTCTGTTTGCCGTTTTGGCAAAGTTTACGAAAAATCCGTTTTCGATGTGGCAGTATAATTTATTACAGAATGTGTACGATTTCAACTTCATACGATTACCGGTACGTTCATTAGCAGATATTGAAACCTTCGAACGAACGAATGGTGTATCTATTAACTTATACAAATTAATAGAAACCGATGGTGTCGATGCTGAAACGTGCAAGTATAAAATTAAAGTCGTTTATGCATTCCGAAAAAACCATAGTATTTTAAATCATCGTAATCATACAAATATGTTGTACTGGGGCTCGAATGGTAATTTCCAGTTTGCCTGGATTAAAAAATTTAGTCAACTCATACGAATTCAAACGCCGAATGCTAAATTCTCGTGCTGGGGATGTCTGGATTCAATGAAAGACGAATTTGAACATAACAACAATCATCGTTGCGACGCGATCAGTTGGCGTAACATGCATTTTATGTAAACTATTAAAAAAATAAAGACGTACGTTTTTTCTTTTTCACATATTTTTTATTTTTCAAAAAACTTTTACAATGTTTTCTTTCGAAATATATAACGCATGTAAACTTTATTACAATATAATATATGATAATAATAACAATAATAATAATAATAATAATAATAATAATAATAATAATAATAATAAATAGTTTCATATATTTACATTTCGTATTTTATAAACTTAAAATTATTTTAAAATTTTCGATTTTACTATAGTTGATAATATATTCCCAACTCCAGTCTGTATTAAAGCCTCTTGATCCTTACGTTGAATAGTTGAGTCAATATCATGTATCTAAGTAGATTTATTATTTTTTCTCACTTATGATTATTTTTGCGTCTGTAAGTATTTATGTATGTTTTCCCCAGTTTTAAAAATAAATCATTCGATGTCTCGCCCTTCAACAAAAGCACACGCATCATTCGCACGCACGTATCATTCGTTCACGTTACCACTTTTTTTTCAAAATTAGTCCAAGTATATTTTGTTATTTTTCTCATTACGATTATTTTTCAGTCCGTAAGTATTTCTGTATGTTTTCCGAGGTTTTAAAAATTAATCCGAACAAACACCCAAACTGTTGTGAAAGCATACTATCTATCCCCTGCACAGATTCTACATTATACGTTACTCTATTACGAGTTCTTCAAAAATTGATTCGAATATGTTTTTCATTTTTTTTTTCAATCCTAAAAATTCATTCTTTCTACCCCCGCATCTAAAATTGCTGATCTTTCGTAATCTTTGTTTATTTTATCGATTCTAAAAATTAATCAATGGTTCACTCGAAAGCGTACCGTACATTCCCACACACATATCTTTTATCACGAATTTCCCTATTGATCATGAACTTTTTCAGCGTTAGCCACAATAGCATATCACATTGATCTCGCATACGCACCACATGCAGTTCTATATGTTTAATTTTTATTAACGATCTTTATTTTTTTGTACTGGTATTACTTTTTCCTACACAGTCATGTCATCATATACACTTAACATTGCCAAAAATAATTTTAACCTTTCGAGAAAGAAAAATCTCCGATCAATAAAAAATATTTATTAACATCACAGTTATTTTTAATATTATTCGTTTCGCTATAAACATATTTTTTTATTTAATAAACTCATCAGCATCATCAATCGTTTCAAGACATTATTGTTTCGAACGTCAATACCTGTTTTCCAAGAATCGATAACCTCTGCAGGTATATATCTCGTCGTCGCAACAACCTTTACCTGCATGACTCGCATACCTTCAAGACCACTTGTACATTGCTCGCACGCTATTTACCATTATTTGGTACAAGAATATTTTTCACACTCCCTCACATATGCACATACACTCAAAGTCCTCGATTACTTTGTTTGTATACAAATATATTCAGCTTTCTCCGACGGAACAACATTTTTCTGACGTAACATTTCCACTGCCACAACCGATTCAAAGGTAGCTAATGAGATAGACTATCGAACGGAATCATTCAAGCGGTCAGTATTAGTTTTATGTTAAACATGTGTCTTTTGTCGAATCTGTGCTCACGCATTATTAAAAAATTTACGTCAACGTTAAAGAAAATAATTTCCTACGTTTTTTCTCTTATTTTCTCTATCATTTTTTTTATCTTTCCTTTTTCTCTTTCTTTTTCTCTGTCTTTTTTTTAGTGAAAAGTTTGAAATACATATTATTCAATCATGAACGCTAATATAGTTAACGTAAGCAGCAACTCAAAATCAATTAAGGACGCCGAATTTATTTGCAAGTGATAGCGACTCGCATACGTCTTCGTCACTTCAATTACCACAATCAGATGATGGTTATTCTTCAACAGAATCAACATCTTTTGCACATAAAATCGTTGGTCCAGTATTATTGTCAGATCAGATGGATATAGCGGAATATTTTGTAGATTTCAGCTTCCATAAGGATTCTGATTATGGTTTTCTAGTAACCGAACTAGCGATGATTGATATGTCTGGCGGGGGGTGTTTACATACGCTATACAAGCCAAGCAGAGCATGGTCTGCATCAAAAATGCCTCATTTACAATGCTCTTCCGTGAGTCATTACTTGAAAAACCCCTCATTATTTCCCTGTCGGGAAGAAATATTCATGGCACGTGATGTATTCACAATATTGTCCGAAAAACCGAAGGCTCGCGTATATATTTTAACCACTTATGCAAAACTTATATTATGGGAACTTAACGAAAAGTCTGAATTGTTGCGTGACTTGGACTACGAACTCGTTAATATGGAGAAAGTTTTTCGAGTACCTAGTATTGATGATTTATATCAAGAATACTCTGGTATAAGCAATCTGGTAACTTGTAAACACCATTATGAGAATGATATTTTTCATTGTGCGATGAAAAATGTTATGGTGATGAAGACGTGGCATGATCACGTTATCCGCCCGCTGAAGCTTATGAACAATCTCAATATAAATGATTTAAGCCAGTTATTCATTACAGCCACCAAAGAAATGATAATTACATTATTTCCAAGTTGCATCGGGGACATTTATATATTTTTACCGGACAGATTAAAACAGGATGATACGATAAAATCATTTCCAGCATGCTACGATCACGAACATGATAAAGAATATTATATCGATGGTGATACATTACACAGGAGTACTCGAAATTGTGTCAAAGTAAAAGATTGCGACGACTGTCAACATTAAATTCATACGGATTAAAAATTCAATAAAAGACGCGGAATTTGAAAGCTGGAGTTGTCTAGATCCTACGGAAGTTGAATATGAACATAACAATTACCTTTCAATGTACCAAAGTCAGCTGTCGCGTAGTATGTATAATATGTGAAATAAAATCATATTTTTTCTTTTACTCGCATTTTTATTTTTTATTATTTCAAAATCTTTTACATTGTTTCACATAAATTATAATGTATGTATGTATATATGTATGGAATTTTAATATGTAATAATATACATTTCCTACATTTTATTTTATTTCATGGTCATATAATTACTTTAAAATTATTTAGATACACCGCAGATATTATAGTACCGAACACATCATTTATTATTTCATTCTATTTCAATTAATATGTTGTATGGATGAAATCAAATCAATTTATGTAACTGTTTATTTAAATTTAAATAATCTTTTTCTTTTTCTTTTTTTTTTATTTCTCAGCATATGCATGCGTGTATATGCTTACATATACAAGTATGAAAAAAATTATTTTTTTATTTTTTCCTCGATATGAATGGTAAATCTACGACTTTATTTGAAAAACGGTCAAAACCTGATACATAGATTTCAAACTTTGATGGAAATTTCCGTAAAATGTTCAGTTTACACTTATTATCTTTAAAAAAAAAAAAAAATTCATTATTATTCATATCGTTTAAATAGACTGATACAACAGAGAGAGAAAATAAAAAGCTAAATTTTTACACGTGAGAGAGGGGGCTGATGAAAACGTACGAGTCTTATTATTTGGAATACAGATTACGAAGGAAATTTTTATACAATGTTTCGTTCTAAGATTTTTCATTTTTTACATTTAAAATTTTTCAATACGAAAATATTTAGAAATCTACAGGAACGTCTACGAATAGTCTTCGTCATTATAGAAGCACCTGCAGATCATGTATCGACATTGCATGCGCGTAATGGTGAGTAAAATGTGTGAATATGTGTGAACATGTGTGTGTATGTATGCTTGAAATGTGCGAAATGGCTAATAAGAAACATCCGTTGAATCGCAACGACAGGTAGAGATCCGCTTATAGAATAAGAGAGTGAGAGTGAGATAAATTATGTACCTTTATTATTGCAGAACTGCACTGCAGTGGCAGACATGAAATATCCGTTAGCATCCTTTTCAAGGCAGTTTTATAAAAAAAGCCGAAAATTAGCTTTAAAACTGGATGAATGGGATAGTTGATAATACACATACCATTAAGACCGGTATACGTGTATGTGGGCATGTGTGTGAGCGCACAGTTAAATGAATGACAAAAGATTATTAACTGCATAGGCATTGTTAAATACAACTATACTGATTTATCCGTAAAACTAACAAATTTTAACATTGTTTTCTTTCTTTTTTTCTTTCGCGTTTTACCAAAAATTCATGTTAGTTCTAAAAATATTGCTAAATTCAAATTAAATCGATCATGTTATTTTATTTTTTATTTTTGTTTCTTTAAACAATGTGTTACGAAAAATAAATTGTATTTATCTTACTCAATCTTTTACCTAATATTCTATCGGTTTTAGACAACAGCAGAAATATGCAAGTTACCATGGATGTATTATATTTTATTCGTGTATATGTGTATACACGCTTTCTATACAAGCGCATGCAAATATCGGATGCCTGAAATGTATGATAATATAATTTTTAAATCAATGATTAACGTATTATTAATTCTTTTTTTTTTTTCACCCTATAATATACAAAATAACATCATACTTGCTTTTACAACAATATTTAACTTCTACAAAAAATAAATATCCCCAGGGTGGGGAGTAAAAATATCATGAAGAATCACTGTTTTTTGTTTGTTTTTTTTTTTTTTCTTTGATTCACAATCTTCTTTTTCTTTACATTATTTTTTATTTCAGAGATTTTTTAAAATAGTTTTCTTTACACTCCAATATGGAATCTGTTAATTTATTGTACATGTCATATAATATGATAAATGCTAAAATTCGGAAAGCTTTTTTTAAAGAAGTAATTGACAGAAGAGTATACTTTTGAAAACAAGAGAGTGAAGAGGCTATACATAAAAAGCAATATGATGCATTAAACATAACGAAAAAAAAAACAGAAGAAACGAAAACACAAAGACTATTATGTTTTTTTCATTAATCTATTCAATTACAACTTTTTTTTCATTCATCTATATTCTAAGTTCCATCATAAGTTTTAATTTTTTATATGATGCCTAATAATTTCTATGTTTACTTAATTTATTTACTTTTCCACGAATGTTTTTTAGAATTAAATTTTGAAAAAATTAAACATATTTTCGCACCTGTGTCAACTATCACATTAAGTACATGTAGAAATTTTCACTTCAAACACCGCCGGAAAATAACATGGGGTTTTTTTTTTTGCTATTTTTTAAAAATTTATTCAAACTCTCTCTAATTATAGCTATTTTTACACCATTTTTCTTAACTTTTACTCATTTTTATATTCTACATACAATGCTTGAGGTATTAGATGATGCAAATTCTAAATACATTATATTGCTATCATCTCTGTTTATTTATTTTTTTATTTGTTACTCGTTTTTTTATTATTTTCTTATGTACATGTATTAGAACTAGTGATGTGCGATTTCGAAATGTTTTTACAATCGAAACAACCGATAATCGTCAAAAAAAAAAAAAACAATCGAATGATTTTTGTGAATACGAATGAATTATTCGAATAAAAACTGGAACCATCCGAACACAAACGAATGAAGTATTCGCTAAACATTGACTAGATTCTTCCGAGAGAAATAGCATTTCGAATGATTGTTGTGAATACGAATGAATTATTCGAATGAAATAACATTTCGAATGCAACCACGGAACAATCGAATGCATTCAAAGTCATCGAACAATCAAATAATTCGAATGAATCATTTCGAAGTTGCCCATCACTAATTAGAACCCATATGATTTTACAATAAAAAAAGTGTTTATACTCATTAATTAAGCTGAATATAGATAATATTTACATTTAAAGGAAAAAGAAAAAGTTATTTTTATTATTCCATTCGCACGCGAAAAAAATTATGAAATGTAAAATATATATATAATTCATGTAATATATTTACAAACGATTAACAAGAATAAAAGAAAATTAATTTAAAAAATAAATAAATATCACAAAAAATTTAAAGATGGAAAAATTACAAGATTATGATTCGTACAATGCTCACAAATTGGCTCCTTCATTAGTAAAATATTCTATGTACGACTTGATGCAAAATATTACTGCAGAGATATTAATTAATGTATGCCCTGAAAAAATTTGCGATTTTTACAATAAATTACCTGTAGCACTGAAGAATGATCGACGTATCAAACGTTTCTTACCGTGTTTTAAACATCATAGCTATGATATTCCAGATTCTTTTCCACTCAGTGCAGTACATCCCGCCTTAATCAAAGATTGTCCGCAATGCAACCATGCAAGTTTGTTCGAATTCCAACATAACCCGATTAAAGGAGCCAATTTGTGAGCATTGTACGAATCATAATCTTGTAATTTTTCCATCTTTAAATTTTTTGTGATATTTATTTATTTTTTAAATTAATTTTCTTTTATTCTTGTTAATCGTTTGTAAATATATTACATGAATTATATATATATTTTACATTTCATAATTTTTTTCGCGTGCGAATGGAATAATAAAAATAACTTTTTCTTTTTTCTTTAAATGTAAATATTATCTATATTCAGCTTCAATAATGAGTACAAACACTTTTTTTATTGTAAAATCATATGGGTTCTAATTAGTGATGGGCAACTTCGAAATGATTCAATCGAATTATTTGATTGTTCGATGACTTTGAATGCATTCGATTGTTCCGTGGTTGCATTCGAAATGTTATTTCATTCGAATAATTCATTCGTATTCACAACAATCATTCGAAATGCTATTTCTCTCGGAAGAATCTAGTCAATGTTTAGCGAATACTTCATTCGTTTGTGTTCGGATAGTTTCGGTTTTTATTCGAATAATTCATTCGAAATGTTATTTCTCTCGAAAGAATCTAGGCGATGTTTAACGAATACTTCATTCGTTTGTGTTCGGATGGTTCCGGTTTTTATTCGAATAATTCATTCGTATTCACGAAAATCATTCGATTGTTTTTTTTTTTTTTGACGATTATCGGTTGTTTCGATTGTAAAAACATTTCGAAATCGCACATCACTAGTTCTAATACATGTACATAAGAAAATAATAAAAAAACGAGTAACAAATAAAAAAATAAATAAACAGAGATGATAGCAATATAATGTATTTAGAATTTGCATCATCTAATACCTCAAGCATTGTATGTAGAATATAAAAATGAGTAAAAGTTAAGAAAAATGGTGTAAAAATAGCTATAATTAGAGAGAGTTTGAATAAATTTTTAAAAAATAGCAAAAAAAAAAACCCCATGTTATTTTCCGGCGGTGTTTGAAATGAAAATTTCTACATGTACTTAATGTGATAGTTGACACAGGTGCGAAAATATGTTTAATTTTTTCAAAATTTAATTCTAAAAAACATTCGTGGAAAAGTAAATAAATTAAGTAAACATAGAAATTATTAGGCATCATATAAAAAATTAAAACTTATGATGGAACTTAGAATATAGATGAATGAAAAAAAAGTTGTAATTGAATAGATTAATGAAAAAAACATAATAGTCTTTGTGTTTTCGTTTCTTCTGTTTTTTTTTTCGTTATGTTTAATGCATCATATTGCTTTTTATGTATAGCCTCTTCACTCTCTTGTTTTCAAAAGTATACTCTTCTGTCAATTACTTCTTTAAAAAAAGCTTTCCGAATTTTAGCATTTATCATATTATATGACATGTACAATAAATTAACAGATTCCATATTGGAGTGTAAAGAAAACTATTTTAAAAAATCTCTGAAATAAAAAATAATGTAAAGAAAAAGAAGATTGTGAATCAAAGAAAAAAAAAAAAAACAAACAAAAAACAGTGATTCTTCATGATATTTTTACTCCCCACCCTGGGGATATTTATTTTTTGTAGAAGTTAAATATTGTTGTAAAAGCAAGTATGATGTTATTTTGTATATTATAGGGTGAAAAAAAAAAAAGAATTAATAATACGTTAATCATTGATTTAAAAATTATATTATCATACATTTCAGGCATCCGATATTTGCATGCGCTTGTATAGAAAGCGTGTATACACATATACACGAATAAAATATAATACATCCATGGTAACTTGCATATTTCTGCTGTTGTCTAAAACCGATAGAATATTAGGTAAAAGATTGAGTAAGATAAATACAATTTATTTTTCGTAACACATTGTTTAAAGAAACAAAAATAAAAAATAAAATAACATGATCGATTTAATTTGAATTTAGCAATATTTTTAGAACTAACATGAATTTTTGGTAAAACGCGAAAGAAAAAAAGAAAGAAAACAATGTTAAAATTTGTTAGTTTTACGGATAAATCAGTATAGTTGTATTTAACAATACCTATGCAGTTAATAATCTTTTGTCATTCATTTAACTGTGCGCTCACACACATGCCCACATACACGTATACCGGTCTTAATGGTATGTGTATTATCAACTATCCCATTCATCCAGTTTTAAAGCTAATTTTCGGCTTTTTTTATAAAACTGCCTTGAAAAGGATGCTAACGGATATTTCATGTCTGCCACTGCAGTGCAGTTCTGCAATAATAAAGGTACATAATTTATCTCACTCTCACTCTCTTATTCTATAAGCGGATCTCTACCTGTCGTTGCGATTCAACGGATGTTTCTTATTAGCCATTTCGCACATTTCAAGCATACATACACACACATGTTCACACATATTCACACATTTTACTCACCATTACGCGCATGCAATGTCGATACATGATCTGCAGGTGCTTCTATAATGACGAAGACTATTCGTAGACGTTCCTGTAGATTTCTAAATATTTTCGTATTGAAAAATTTTAAATGTAAAAAATGAAAAATCTTAGAACGAAACATTGTATAAAAATTTCCTTCGTAATCTGTATTCCAAATAATAAGACTCGTACGTTTTCATCAGCCCCCTCTCTCACGTGTAAAAATTTAGCTTTTTATTTTCTCTTTCTGTTGTATCAGTCTATTTAAACGATATGAATAATAATGAATTTTTTTTTTTTTTTAAAGATAATAAGTGTAAACTGAACATTTTACGGAAATTTCCATCAAAGTTTGAAATCTATGTATCAGGTTTTGACCGTTTTTCAAATAAAGTCGTAGATTTACCATTCATATCGAGGAAAAAATAAAAAAATAATTTTTTTCATACTTGTATATGTAAGCATATACACGCATGCATATGCTGAGAAATAAAAAAAAAAGAAAAAGAAAAAGATTATTTAAATTTAAATAAACAGTTACATAAATTGATTTGATTTCATCCATACAACATATTAATTGAAATAGAATGAAATAATAAATGATGTGTTCGGTACTATAATATCTGCGGTGTATCTAAATAATTTTAAAGTAATTATATGACCATGAAATAAAATAAAATGTAGGAAATGTATATTATTACATATTAAAATTCCATACATATATACATACATACATTATAATTTATGTGAAACAATGTAAACGATTTTGAAATAATAAAAAATAAAAATGCGAGTAAAAGAAAAAATATGATTTTATTTCACATATTATACATACTACGCGACAGCTGACTTTGGTACATTGAAAGGTAATTGTTATGTTCATATTCAACTTCCGTAGGATCTAGACAACTCCAGCTTTCAAATTCCGCGTCTTTTATTGAATTTTTAATCCGTATGAATTTAATGTTGACAGTCGTCGCAATCTTTTACTTTGACACAATTTCGAGTACTCCTGTGTAATGTATCACCATCGATATAATATTCTTTATCATGTTCGTGATCGTAGCATGCTGGAAATGATTTTATCGTATCATCCTGTTTTAATCTGTCCGGTAAAAATATATAAATGTCCCCGATGCAACTTGGAAATAATGTAATTATCATTTCTTTGGTGGCTGTAATGAATAACTGGCTTAAATCATTTATATTGAGATTGTTCATAAGCTTCAGCGGGCGGATAACGTGATCATGCCACGTCTTCATCACCATAACATTTTTCATCGCACAATGAAAAATATCATTCTCATAATGGTGTTTACAAGTTACCAGATTGCTTATACCAGAGTATTCTTGATATAAATCATCAATACTAGGTACTCGAAAGACTTTCTCCATATTAACGAGTTCGTAGTCCAAGTCACGCAACAATTCAGACTTTTCGTTAAGTTCCCATAATATAAGTTTTGCATAAGTGGTTAAAATATATACGCGAGCCTTCGGTTTTTCGGACAATATTGTGAATACATCACGTGCCATGAATATTTCTTCCCGACAGGGAAATAATGAGGGGTTTTTCAAGTAATGACTCACGGAAGAGCATTGTAAATGAGGTATTTTTGATGCAGACCATGCTCTGCTTGGCTTGTATAGCGTATGTAAACACCCCCCGCCAGACATATCAATCATCGCTAGTTCGGTTACTAGAAAACCATAATCAGAATCCTTATGGAAGCTGAAATCTACAAAATATTCCGCTATATCCATCTGATCTGACAATAATACTGGACCAACGATTTTATGTGCAAAAGATGTTGATTCTGTTGAAGAATAACCATCATCTGATTGTGGTAATTGAAGTGACGAAGACGTATGCGAGTCGCTATCACTTGCAAATAAATTCGGCGTCCTTAATTGATTTTGAGTTGCTGCTTACGTTAACTATATTAGCGTTCATGATTGAATAATATGTATTTCAAACTTTTCACTAAAAAAAAGACAGAGAAAAAGAAAGAGAAAAAGGAAAGATAAAAAAAATGATAGAGAAAATAAGAGAAAAAACGTAGGAAATTATTTTCTTTAACGTTGACGTAAATTTTTTAATAATGCGTGAGCACAGATTCGACAAAAGACACATGTTTAACATAAAACTAATACTGACCGCTTGAATGATTCCGTTCGATAGTCTATCTCATTAGCTACCTTTGAATCGGTTGTGGCAGTGGAAATGTTACGTCAGAAAAATGTTGTTCCGTCGGAGAAAGCTGAATATATTTGTATACAAACAAAGTAATCGAGGACTTTGAGTGTATGTGCATATGTGAGGGAGTGTGAAAAATATTCTTGTACCAAATAATGGTAAATAGCGTGCGAGCAATGTACAAGTGGTCTTGAAGGTATGCGAGTCATGCAGGTAAAGGTTGTTGCGACGACGAGATATATACCTGCAGAGGTTATCGATTCTTGGAAAACAGGTATTGACGTTCGAAACAATAATGTCTTGAAACGATTGATGATGCTGATGAGTTTATTAAATAAAAAAATATGTTTATAGCGAAACGAATAATATTAAAAATAACTGTGATGTTAATAAATATTTTTTATTGATCGGAGATTTTTCTTTCTCGAAAGGTTAAAATTATTTTTGGCAATGTTAAGTGTATATGATGACATGACTGTGTAGGAAAAAGTAATACCAGTACAAAAAAATAAAGATCGTTAATAAAAATTAAACATATAGAACTGCATGTGGTGCGTATGCGAGATCAATGTGATATGCTATTGTGGCTAACGCTGAAAAAGTTCATGATCAATAGGGAAATTCGTGATAAAAGATATGTGTGTGGGAATGTACGGTACGCTTTCGAGTGAACCATTGATTAATTTTTAGAATCGATAAAATAAACAAAGATTACGAAAGATCAGCAATTTTAGATGCGGGGGTAGAAAGAATGAATTTTTAGGATTGAAAAAAAAAATGAAAAACATATTCGAATCAATTTTTGAAGAACTCGTAATAGAGTAACGTATAATGTAGAATCTGTGCAGGGGATAGATAGTATGCTTTCACAACAGTTTGGGTGTTTGTTCGGATTAATTTTTAAAACCTCGGAAAACATACAGAAATACTTACGGACTGAAAAATAATCGTAATGAGAAAAATAACAAAATATACTTGGACTAATTTTGAAAAAAAAGTGGTAACGTGAACGAATGATACGTGCGTGCGAATGATGCGTGTGCTTTTGTTGAAGGGCGAGACATCGAATGATTTATTTTTAAAACTGGGGAAAACATACATAAATACTTACAGACGCAAAAATAATCATAAGTGAGAAAAAATAATAAATCTACTTAGATACATGATATTGACTCAACTATTCAACGTAAGGATCAAGAGGCTTTAATACAGACTGGAGTTGGGAATATATTATCAACTATAGTAAAATCGAAAATTTTAAAATAATTTTAAGTTTATAAAATACGAAATGTAAATATATGAAACTATTTATTATTATTATTATTATTATTATTATTATTATTATTATTATTATTGTTATTATTATCATATATTATATTGTAATAAAGTTTACATGCGTTATATATTTCGAAAGAAAACATTGTAAAAGTTTTTTGAAAAATAAAAAATATGTGAAAAAGAAAAAACGTACGTCTTTATTTTTTTAATAGTTTACATAAAATGCATGTTACGCCAACTGATCGCGTCGCAACGATGATTGTTGTTATGTTCAAATTCGTCTTTCATTGAATCCAGACATCCCCAGCACGAGAATTTAGCATTCGGCGTTTGAATTCGTATGAGTTGACTAAATTTTTTAATCCAGGCAAACTGGAAATTACCATTCGAGCCCCAGTACAACATATTTGTATGATTACGATGATTTAAAATACTATGGTTTTTTCGGAATGCATAAACGACTTTAATTTTATACTTGCACGTTTCAGCATCGACACCATCGGTTTCTATTAATTTGTATAAGTTAATAGATACACCATTCGTTCGTTCGAAGGTTTCAATATCTGCTAATGAACGTACCGGATTTTTCGTAAACTTTGCCAAAACGGCAAACAGAAAACTATTTTTATTCTCAGCGTCGTTCAGATCTTTTACGTAGATTACAGCGCGTCGATTGATTATTTCTTTCGGAAGTTCGACCTTTGACGGACTGATATCTTCAGATGGAGGTGGTAGCGGAATTTGTGTTAACGGTGGCGAATGTAAATATTGTGCAAACTGAGTCTGTGATGAATTATCTGCCTCTTGTGAATTTGTTGGATTTTGCGATATTGATGGTGGTGGTGGCGGTGGTGGCATAAGTGTATCTGGAAAACCGCTCAGCGCAACATCGTCATTATCATATTCGAAAAAATGTTGAATAAATTCTGCGGTATTTACTGGTTTCGAATTGTTCGCGGCAACAGTATCGGTATTCATGATGATTGTAATGAAATAATTTTTATAAAAACGAAAAAATTAAAAAAGTTATTAAAATCTTAAAAACTCGTGATGAAGACTGCTTAGAGAACGTGTATGCATTTGACGAGAAATTAATAGTGAACGATCGAATGAATCCGTTCAACGGTCTACCTCATTAACTACCTTTGAATCGGGTGTGGCAGTGGAAATGTTGCGTCAGAAAAATGTCGTTCTATCGGAGAAAGTCGGTTACATATGTGTATACGAACAAAGTATTCAAGGATATGGATATAAGTGTGTTTATGTTAGTGTGTTTATGTTAGTGTGTTTATGTTAGTGTGTTTATGTTAGTGTATTTATGTTAGTGTGTACATGTATGGCGTGGTTCTGCAATAATGTATCGACTGGAATAGAAATTATAAGAATATTAAGATCCTGTTTCATCTGTTTTGAAAGTGTTTGCATGCAACGTCATATGTAGTGATGGCTGAAGCGAGTGTGTAAAAATAAAAAAATAAAAAAATATCTTAGGCTAATTTTATAATACTTACGCTCTGAAAAATAAAAAATAAAAAATATGTACGAATGGAAAAAGGGTGAAAAGGGGGTTTAGGTTAGTTTCATGCTTTAAATATTATACTTTGGTTAAATTCGGAATTTTTATACTTACGCTCGGGATTTTGGAAAATCGCGGTATCGCGAACGATCGACGAGTGCGCGGGAACGGCGCATGCGCCTTCTAAGTATGCTATGAGGGCGAGCGGGGCTTGGGTTACTTTCATGCTTTAAATATTATGTCGAGGTTAATTTTTAAACACTTCGATTTATCGGAAATGCGGGGGAACCGTACGGACGAATTTGAGGGAATTTTGGGGGAATTTTGGGGAAACTTGGGTGAATTTTCAACGTCAGAACAATAAATTGGGTTACTATTTGCCTCCCTGATGAAATACATCGGTTACTTTCAGCGCGCGGACGCGGTTTTGAGGTGTTACGTCACAGACCCGCCATAGTCGCCATTTATTCACTACTTGTGTGTGTGTGCGTTTAGGTGTGTTTTCGTTATATGAAATTATGAAAAACATGTAAAACTCCTCAAAATATGCAATATATTCGCAAAGCATTCCAAATATACATTTGTATGCACTATTTGAAGCATCTAGATACGAAATATCAAAGCGTTAGCTACAAGCAAAAAAAGTATGCATTATATGTAAAATTCGAACCCTAGCCATTAAATACGAGTACGATCAAATTTTTTGTTTCTTCTATTCAGTTTCCTTCTTTTGCGCGCGTATTACTAATGGTGGACAAAGCAATGTGCTGAAGCAATTAGAATAAGACGGAAGCTGCTAGGCAACTTGGAAACAACACCATCATTAACTAATCTCATGGAATTCAGAAGAGCTCGGGCCAAAGCCAGATGAACTATCAAACAAACTAAACGAAATTCTTGGTCTGAATTCACCAACGATCACAGCAGCAACGCCGTCCGAAACTGTTTTTTCTAAAATCCGATCCATAGAACAGTCCCGTTCCTTCCTATTTCCAACTATGCTTAACATGGTTCAGAGGAAGGTATTCAAACCAGACGAAATTGTTGCCACTTTTGCAGGCCATTACCAACAAACTTCAAGCTGTCCTAACACCTTTACCGATCTTCAATCGTTCAATTTTCCTACAAGAAGCTTAGACTCAGAACCCTATAATAAAGAAATTACATTAAGGGAACTAAAGCATGCTATCAAATCCACTGGAGAGACAGCTCCTGGATGCGATGGCCTACATATTGCTATGTTAAAACATGCCCCTGCATCAACACTAAATATCTTACTTCAGATCTTTAACAGGATCTGGATGAGGAACGAATTTCCACAAGTCTGGAAAACAGCTGTTATAATTCCAATTCTAAAACCTGCAAAAGATCCCTTAGCTGCTGAGAACTATCGTCCCATTTCGCTTACATCAGTTCTAAGTAAATTATTCGAACGAATTGTTTACTGTAGTCTAAACTGGTTGCTCGAAACAAAAAATCTGCTTCATTCTTCCCAATATGGCTTCCGTCGTAATCGATCGACCTTACACCAACTGCATGCCATTGAAAACGCTGTTTCAGAGGCTTTGGAAAAAAAAATCATTTATTAGATATCTTCTTTGACTTATCCAAGGCTTTTGATAAGATACCAAGGCACAAAATCATGAGTCAACTCTTGAGTTGGAATTTCTCCGGAAACTTAACAACATTTATTTATAATTTTCTTACCAACCGGAATTTCTTCGTACGCATGGGGAGAAATTCATCTTCCTTACGTCCTTTGGTAACTGGTATCCCACAGGGCTCAGTGTTAAGCCCGATACTTTTCAATATTGCGATCAACGACTTGGCAGATACTATTCGTTCTCCAGTCAGAAGCTTACTGTTCGCTAACGACCTGATAATCTTCATTTATTGTCGAACTGTATCTACCGGCGAACATGTACTACAAGAATGCACGGACCATCTGGTTACTTGGTGCTCTAGAAATGGAATAAGCTTCTCAAGTAACAAAACTTCCGCAATTCACTTCTACCGCATTCGTAACTGTACACATGAAATACGCATCAACCTTCAGGGCACGCGTCTCTGAAACGCCCCATCATTCCGATACCTTGGCTTGCTTTTAGACAAAAAGCTGTCTTGGAAGCCTCACTTGAACTACATTAAATCAACCTGTACTCGAAAAATGAACATTTAAAAAAAAACTGGCTCACACTTCTTATAGTGCTGACCGAACCTCTCTCCTGCGAATCTATCGTTGTTTGATCCGGCCTAAAAGTGAATATGGAGCTGCGTTATATTCCACAGCGAACCCTTCTACTCTCAGCTCCCTAAACGTTGTGCAGAATTCAGCCCTTCGATTGGCCACTGGTACATTTCGCACTACGCCAATTGACAGTTTGCACTCTGAATCATCGGATTGGCCATTAGATATTCGCCGCTGGTTTCTCTTAGCTAACTTTGCAGTACAATCTAATGCCTCCGGTCTTTCTTCACCACGGTTGTTTTCATCATCGACCCTGCCTTCTCCAAGACAATCGCAGTCGGTTTCGGACATTTTCAACAATATCATGTCAAAGATAAACGTTCCTAATATACCGGTACTTAGGTACTCGAATGCATTAATTCCACCGTAGGATGACAATCCAATCAAGATAGATCGCTCACTGGTTGCACTGAGAAGGGATTGCGCATCCATCGAACAACTAGAGAAAAACATTCGAACACGAACCTCCGACTTGTCTCTCTTCTACACCGACGCATCTAAATTCGATACGTTTGCTGGCTGCTCAGTCGTCTCTGATGATGTCGCTATAATTCGTTACTCACTCCCGGAACCGTTTTCCATCCTATCGCCGAATTATATGCTCTCTGGCTCGCTGTCGATTTCCTCATGAGATCTGACTTACATCAATCGTCCGTAGTATGTTCAGATTCTCTCTCAGCACTCAACGCCTTGTCCAACATGTTCAGCCAAGATCAACATCCAGTAGCCAAAGAAATTCTCAAATTAGTATTGTCGAGACTAGATCGGACAGTAACGTTCATGTGGATTCCTGCCCACGCTGGTATTCAAGGAAACGAATTGGCAGACACGACTGTAAAGGAGGCTGCTGCTACTCTGCCGGTGCCAAGCATTCCTGTTCCAGCAACCGATCTTAAAATTCATATAAAACATAGCTTAAAAACCCTGTGGCAGAGGAAATGGCAGCAAACACCACAAACGAATAAGCTTCGCGTAAATATCACTTCCAAATCGAAGAGATGACGTAATCATCACTAGACTTCGATTGGGTCACACACGCCTCACCCACGAATATTTACTAAATATAACTGAGGCTCCTCAGTGTACCATGTGCAGTGTTTCCCTCATCATTCACCATATCCTCACCGAATGCCCTTCATATTCCTTTGAAAAGAAATGTTTCAATCTACCTTCTTCTCTTCCCCTCATCCTTAAAGACACCTCCTCTTCATTATCCAGTTTAATCCTTTTCCTTCATAAGTCCGGACTCTACTCACTGATCTAATCCTCCTTCTCCTCCCGTGTCTCTAGCCATAGTTGCTGCACATGGCACGTATAATTTAATTTAATTTAATTTAATTTAATTGAACTAATATAATAATTAGAACAAACTTTACAGACTAAAACAAGAAATCACAATAGTTGGCGAGCGTGTAAGATTTGAATATAAATAATTTTTCCGGTACAAAAAATAATGCATTTCCTGTTGCAGAGTTTTTTAATGATTTCTTGATATTTTAAGTTTCTAAAATATCCGAATAAATTCTAGAAAAGCGATATTTTAAAGTATTTTAAACTTTTGGGGATAGTTTACACTTAACCACCATTATTATATCTGATGACAGCTTTCCAAAACGTTAAATAGAAGTATTCTAAAATACTGTTTACCGAAAATTTTATTTTTTATCCTATCACCGCGGAAGTTTTAAATTTTTAATTTTAATAAAAACCATTTTTTTACTAGTACTAAACGTAGTGAGTTAATTGCGTATTGATATGTAAGACAAAAGAAATAAACATTGTCATTGCCAATTATCTGTATTGTATCGTTTTTACGTAATTAATGCGTCCGGTTATGCATTAATTCGATACCGCAGAGCTATTCACCTTTCTTGATAGAGTCAATTGAGCTTCACTTCTGAAAATTACATTACTTCCATTACTATAAACATCTGTTTTTAACCCCTTTTTCACTATTATATCGAATCATTCGTTTAGTCCACAAGCTTCCACTTGATTATTAGTCCGCTCCGTTGGCTCTTAAATGCAAAATAACTTTTCCTTCTTTTTGTTTTTCAGTTAACAGATTTATGTATTTATGTAAATATTATCTCTCTCTCTCTCTCTCTCTCTCTCTCTCTCTCTCTCTCTGGGTAACGTGTTTGTCGCGATCCAGCAGTAAACGTTCATTGCGTTCTAACGAATGTAATTTTATTAAACTAGAATTTCCTTATTCTCTGTGAAAAAAACGAGTATGTTCGTTAAACGAACTTTTTTCTCTTCATCGTTTTCATTATTTTTTACTAATGGCATTATTTTAAGTTTCAAATTTGACCTGCAAAAATTATTACCGTAAAGATTTAGTAGAATTAAATTATCAAGCTAATAAAGAGCATTTTTTTCTACCTGCACCAGAACTAATTATTTCTTGTACCTTATTTAGAATTTATATATGGAAAACGGTTTATTTAAATTTTTATAATATTTCATTGAGCGTATTTTAACTTTTTTTTTGTCCTACTTTATTGACTAAAACCCTCATAGGTTAACTAAAGTATGTAAATAAATAAATTAAGCACGGCCTAGTGGTGTACTGTGCACAGTTAACGTTCACACATTTATTCAAGTTATACTTACGCTCCGCTTTCGAAGTTTTGAACTTCCTTTTGCAATCCTTTCAGTTTTTTTCTTTAAGAATTATATGATATATGGAATCGGTTCATTTTAACCAGTATTCCGATGCAGCTAATGTTTCCCTTCCTATGGTTCATCCTAGTTATTTTAGAGAAACGCTTTGGGGGGTAATGAAATCTACCGGTCCAGGAAACTTTTCGGTAATTTTACCTTTGGTCAGTTACAGGCTTTTGACCTGGTTATTTACTTTTACATGTTGCATAAGGACTAAGCATAGTTTCTTTTTTATAACATTTTTACATAATGATAGGATGCATAGAACGTTCTGTTGTTCTGGTGTAATGCCATTCTTTATTTACTGTCTTCAGTTACTATTATTATTTATCCATGTTTTTTTGTTTTTTTTTTTTTTTTCTTGTTTGGGTTTTTCCCTGGGCTTGTCAGCAACGGACGATTACCCATCAACATTGTACATAGCAGCAATTAGAAATAACAAGGAATGGAATCTGACAAAGAATGCTATACCAAAGATGGAGAAACAATAACAATCAACGTCGAAAAATGCCAAACGTATGTATCCTGAAAAAAAAAGAAATGACGAAGGTAAGAGCAAAAGGAGTTAGCTGTCCCATACCATGGTCACATCTGCAATTACAGAGCCCACAGTACAAACGGACAAAGGAATCTGGCTATAAATAATTAAGGAAGAAGAAACACGGGATGTTTAAAAAGCAGTTAGATCCATCAAGCACGAAACCTATATAGAACACAGCGCTTAGCGTCCGTAAACAATTATCCGAAAGTTCAATGACTTTCTTCATCACTATAAAGCAAAGTTTATAGTTTTTAATTATGAAACATTAATCATATTTATGGCGACGACTGCAGAAACAGCGCCTACCATTCTGTTAAAAGGAAATGAGCAGAATTTTCACTGAACACTATGGCCACACTGCAACAGCAGCGCCCGCAGTGCCGGCTAACAATGAGTTCACCTATCTACCGTTAGGGCCGCAAATGCGACAGCGAGCCCGCAAAATTAACTGCGAGCTGTGCCTGTTTGTGACTGTAACTGCAACATCAGTGCGTGTTCTTCGTTTAGAGAGGAGTTCGTTGGAAATCACTGGACACGATAAGTTAGGAATGCCAAAATGGGAAATACTGAAGAGATTAGATATTAATATAATGTAGTACAGAGGATAGGAATTTTGCTACAATTGGTATGATCAACGTTGACTGTAATGAGAGAATAAAGGACACACAATATGGAGTTGGAACATCATGTGAGAGAAGCTCCGCGTATAGAGCTGCCCTTTCCGATGATAAAGAGGAGCATTCAAAGAATACATGATCAGAGTCACATACGACTGTGTTATCGATACACAGCGGACAAATAGGAGAGGACACTATGGAGAAACGATACAATGAAGCAGGAAGTCGACTGTGACCAGATCGAAGACGACAAATAGCAGATATGATGAATCGGGGAAGGTGCGGAAAATGTAGATACCATGGTTGAGTAGGTGGATTAGGGTGAATGGAAAAATATTGTGAATTAGGACTGGAGAAGGATGATTTATAAAAAGATTTCCAATTGGCCTTTTGGATACTTTTTGCTATATTTAATAATTCATGAGAAGGAATCCGTCCGACTGGCCGCCCAGAAGAAATAGCCGAACGAGCAAGATAATCCGCCTTTTCATTGCCCGCAATTCCGGCATGACCAGGAATCCAAAGAAAGTCGATGGTTAATGAGTGCAATCTGCAAAGACTGAAAATCAGTGATCGGATGCGCAGAATAATAGGATCAGAGTAAGAAGGAACATATGCAGAGGATATACACTGAAGGGCGCTTTTGCAATCAGAAATTAGGAGGAACATTTTACATTGAGGAAAAGATGGAATGAGCTCAATGGCACGTAGTAATGCCAATGTCTCCGCATAATAAATTGAACAAAATGCAGGAATTTTGAACAGGCTGGAATGGTCAAGAGCAGGAATGTAGATAGATGCACCCACTCCGTGTGCCATTTTGGACCCATCCGTAAAAATTAGGGTATGGTTAGCAAAGAATGATGAAACTGCCTGGTTAAATTCATAAACTGTTGCATGAGCAGGGAGATATTTTACATAAGAAGGCAAAGAAAAAAGATTAGGAGAAGGAATAACATTTAATATCTCAAACTGGAAAAATGGAAGTTTATCGAAAGTTAGGATGAAGGGCGAAAACTTAATAAGACGCGAGGCAATGTGGCAGAGAATGGGAACCTTATTAGAGGAAAAACGCCAATCTTGCAAGAGAGAAGAATATGCAGGGACAAGATTGTTTGGGTAAATATGTAGACGTTTAATAAGGAACCGATACGCGAGATAGGATCTACGAATGGATAAAGGAGCCACATTAGCCTCTGCTAAAATCGCAGGAATAGGCGTGGATTTTAAGACTCCTAGACATAAGCGCAGGGCTGCATTCTGAACTAAATCTAATTTAGCTAGGGGAGAACGAGCAGCAGTACCATACAGAAAACAACAGAAATCAAGTTTGGATCGAACAATGGATTTGTAGATCATAAGAAGTATCATAGGATCACCTCCCCAATGGGAAGAAGATAAAGACTTTAAGATATTCAAACGTTCTAGAGTAGACGAATGGAGGTAATTAATATGCTCAGTAAAGGATAAACGACTGTTCAGAAAGATTCCTAAGTAGCGGAAGGAGGAAACAACAGGTATAGGTGTATTGTCGATATTTATGTTGATTGACTCAGGATTATAGGAACGAAATGTGAAAACAATGCATGAAGATTTTGGAGGAGAGATATATAGATGGATTTGAGAAAGAGAACTCTGCAGAATGTACAAGGATTCTTGCATGTTATTGCAAGCATTTAAAATGCTAGGAGCAGTTGAAAAAAGTAGAATGTCATCTGCAAAAAATAAGGAAGTAGAAGGTAGATTAAGAGAGGCGACACCAAGAGAATAAATATTGAAGAGCGTAGGACTAAGACAGGAACCTTGCGGGAGGCCTCGAAAAACCTTTCGTGACTCTGAAAGGGAAGGAAATCTTAGAGTAACAGTTCTACTTAGGAAAAGACTCATGATTAAGGATGTGAAGTGAGAAGGTAAATTAATAGATAACATTCTGCTCTTAAGAGTTGGAAGGTGGACGCTGTCAAAGGCACTATAAATATCAACAAAGGTAGCTAGGGTATAATTTTTTTGGATAAACGATTTATAGATGTGGGACAAGAAGAAAGAAACACAATCAGTAGGACCTCGACCAGAACGAAAACCATACATGTTGTTAGGCAAGACATCATTGTTTTCCAGCCACCAAACCAGCCGCCGGTTCAACATGGATTCGAAAAGTTTCCTCAGACAACTTGCAAGAGAAATGCAACGGAAGGACGAGGAATTAATACCCTTGGGGATGGGAACGATGATAAAGGATTTCCATGACGGAGGAGCGGAACCTAGATGGAGAATAGAGTTAAATAGATTTAAGAGTATTTTAAGATAATATTCAGGAAGATTCTTAAGAACAATATAAGATAATTCATCTATCCCTGGAGAAGAGTTAGGATTTTTCGGGAACGCTGATAATAATTCATTAAAAGTGAACGGAAAAGTTAGAAAATGCTCAGAATGGCTTGCGGCAGAAATAGAAAGGTCAAATTCATCAAAGTTAGGAACATAGGGCGGAGCAACACAATCAAAGAAAGCAGCTAGCTTGTTCTCCGAAACGCCGGAAGTAAAGGGATTTAAGGACTGAGGGTTTCGGAAAGCCTTAGCCAACCTCCAGATTTGTGAGAGAGGAGTAGATCTAGAAAAGGAAGAACAGAAAGCAGCCCAAGACGCCTTTTTAACCTTTTTGAGAGTAAATCGGAATTTGGCATTAGCTCTTTTGTGAGCTAGGAAGTTTTCCAGAGAAGGAGCTGCTCGAAAAATACGAAACGTGGATACACTGGCTTGGTGTGCAATTGAACATTCCGCATTCCACCATAAGGACGAGGCGTAGGATCGCCTGATGCTCCCAGAAGGAGATTTTTGTGGAGGAGAAGACAAATCTAAAGCTGATGATATTAACTGAACGAAGTTTTCATACTGAGGCGTAACATCTAAGTTAGGATCAAATCTGTAGGAAGAGGAATCCAGGAACGAACGAAAATCAGACCAATTAACCTTTGAAATGTTCCAACTAGGAGAACGGGATTCTTTTTTTACATGAGAGGAGGAAGTCCCATGAACGGACACAATGATAGGAACATGGTCACTACCATAGGTTCCATCAAGGGTATTCCATGCACATTTCAGGCTTAAATTAGGAGAGGAGAAAGTTAAGTCTATAGAACTGTAGGAATTTTGGTTTTTGAAATATGTAGGAGAGCCGTCGTTGAGAACCACAAGGTTGTAGTTTGAGAGTAGAGTTTGAAGGAAGGAACCATTTCTATTTAGTGACGAACTACCCCAGGCGGGAGAACACCATGTTAATTTCCTTGATAATTCGCCTTATTGCCGCAGATTCAATCTTACTTCTTTATCTTATTCCACTACCTTCGCATTCAACTCCCTCTTTTATGGTTCCACTCATACTCACCTCTTTACTCCCGTCTTGATCTACGACCAAAAATTCTCTTCTTGTTGTTTTCCACGCTTTCTTCCAAATGATCCACAAGTTTAATATTCTCCAATGGAATTGTCGTAGTCTAAGAGCTAACCAATAGGCATTGGAGGGAATACTTGACTCCTCTTCTATCCATATTACTCTTTTATCTGAAACCTGGCTTACGGAATCCTCTAATATATTCATTCGTGGCTTTACAGCAATCTGTTCTGATCGTGTTGATGGCTACGATGGCGCTGCCATCCTCATAAAAAATGTTATCTTCTTTATTCCCCACGACCATTCTTCTTACTTTTATTCTGATTCATACTCACCCAACCTAGTCCATATTTCGATCCCAAATATTCACCCTCAGCCTGTTTATATATTTTCTGTATACATTACTCCTAATTTTGACCTTAATGATTTCCCATTCACTCTTTTGGCTTATCCTCACTTTCTTCCCGTCATTGTCGCAGGTGACTGGAATGCTCACTCTCCTCTTTGGGGCTCTGCGCGTAATAACAGGAGTGACCGTGTTCTAGGAAACTTTATTCTTGGTAACAATTTTGCCCTTCTGAATGATAACTCTCCTATTCTTTATAGAGGCGCTCACTCATCCAGCTCTGTTGATCTGTCCTTTACCTCTCCACACTTTGACCTTCGGCAGCGATCATGTTCCCATTGTTCTCTCTTTTCACCATCTCCTTCCTCCTCCTCCTCCTCCTCTTCCGGATTATTCTATATCCGCTCTCGCTCCTAAATGGTCTCTAAACAAGGTTAATTGGAAGGAATTCCGTTCTAGTTTCGACTTATCTCTTCCTTACATACATTCCCTCGCTGATCCTATTCAACAATATAATGTTTTCTTTGATTCCATTTCTTCTGCTCTGGACGCCTCCTCTCCACCAATTCATCATTCCAAAAGAAATTACCATCTTCAGGCTTCCTCACTTTGGTGGAACGAAGATTGTACAAATTCTGTTAAAGACAGTGTTACTTCATTTAGACTCTTCCGGTCTTTTCTTCCTTTGCTAACGGCTCATAAAAAGGCTAATGCCATGGCTAGATTTATCGTCAAAACGTCCAGAATAAATTCATGGAGAAATTTTTGTTCATCGTTTTCTAGATTTACCCCAATTTCCCATCTTTGGAAGATGGCTAAAGCTTTTCGCTCTTCTAGTTCGGAACGTCCATCATATTATAACCTTCCTTCAGATAGACTCACTACTTTTCTTGATTCAATTGCTCCTTCCTATGTACCTTCCTTTGAGGAATCTTGGTCTCCTTCTCTTCCTATCTAATATTCTTCCCACTTCCTTTTTTCTAGCTTCAGCATCAATGAACTTCGTGCTTCTTTGACTAATTCTTCTAATTCTAGCCCTGGTATAGATGGAATTCCATTTCGTGTCCTTAAGAACCTTTCTGAATCAGCACTTAAAACCCTGTTTTAAATCTACAATTCTTTTCTGTGCATCTTCGAAACTCCTAAGCTTTGGAATTCTTTTATTGTTATTAATATTCCGAATCCCAATTCCTTTTGTCCTATTTCTTTAGCTTCTTGTTTAAGAAAGCTTTTCGAACGTATAATTAATAAGCGCCTTATCTGGTGGCTAGAATATAATAATATTCTTCCTGATAACATGTTTGGATTCCGTCCTGGCGTTGGTTCTTCTGATTGAATATCCCTTTTTCTGTCTGATATCTACAAGTCTCTCATTCACAAAAAGTTTACTATCTCTGCGTTCGTTGATGCTATCTCAGATTTTGCTAAGGTCCACTTTCCTTCTCTTCAGAATAAAATACTTTCCATTAACATTCCTCTTGAGTTTACATCTTTAGTTATCAATATGTTTTGGAATAGAACTATCCATCTTTCTACCCCTTTCTTTTCTGATTTCAGGACAGTTTTTCGAGGTATTCCGCAGGGATTGTGCCTTAGTCCTACCCTTTTTAACATTTACTTTCTTAGTCTTTCTTCCCTTTCTATTCCATCTAGTTTGTTATTCTTTGCCGACGATATTCTCGTCTATTCTTCTTCTGATGATCTGTTTTCTGCTAATGAGGAGCTTAATAACTCCTTTGCTGTTTTAGAAAATTCTTTATCCTCTCTTCACCTTTCTATTTCCCTTGAGAAGTCTGCTTGTATCGTTTTTACATTTCGTCCTTTCGATCATTCCTTGGTTAAATTTTTCATGTGCCAGATTCCTTTGCCCACTTCTTTCTCCTACCTCGGCGTAATTCTTAACAGTACTCTATCCTTTCATGATCATATTAACTATCTTCGCGTGTCTGCTCTCAAAAGACTCAATTTTTTAAAGGTGTTGTCTTCCCCCAAATGGGTTGGTGATCCATATATTCTTCTCATGCTGTATAAATCCGTTTTTCTTTCTAAATTTGACTATTGTTCTTTTCTTTATGCTAGTGCTCCCGTTTCCCTTCTGCCCAAACTTGATCGCATCCAAAACTCTTGTCTTCGCCTCTGTATTGGTGCCTGACTTCTTCTCCAATTCCAACTCTTCTGGGCGAAACTGGCTTTGTTCCTTTTTGTATTTGAAGACTTCACCTTGGTGAAAAGTTCATGATTAGACGTCTGCAGATCTCTCCTTCCAAACTCATGAATTCTTATCAATATATCCGGGGGTCAACTAGCGTTTCTCTCCTCGTAAAATTCCAATTCTTTCTCTTATCTTGTCTCGACTCGTTTCACACTCTCACTTCGTCCTCTCTCAGAACAAATCTCCATACTTTACCTATAACTTTTCTGAACTGTCTCATTCCCCTAAGCTATTCTCTTTACCTTCTAACATTAAGTCTCTTCCACGTCCTGCTATTCACGAAGAATTTAACCACCATCTATAACAAGCATTTATGCAAAAGGACACTTTTTTAATTCATCGGGAAGTAGGTGAAAAATCGTTCGCAAGATTCACTCCCAGACAGATAGAATGACAGACAGACAGAGTGACAGACAAACAGAATGACAGACAGATAGAATAACAAACCGAGTTAAATAAAAGGCTATAAAAAAAAAAGACATTTTACTCAGATCATAAATAGAAAATACATAAGCACAGTGTAGATATAGGTCAAGAAAACAATTCGTACTTTAAAAAATCGAATTAATTTAATTTAAAAATCAGATACAAGTGTGCGGATGATTAATTTCATGTTAGCGCTGCTTAAAGAATGAATACGGTAAGTAATTCCGTATTGCGGAAAGTAAAATTCCATTTCAAATCTCTTTTCTTATTTTTTATTGTAAACTTCGGAAATCATCTTTTTTTTTCTTTCGATTTTTTCGATTATTTTACTATAGTCTTTGCTACCGAAGGAGCTGCCTTATTCCTGGAGATTTTCATATAATTTAAAAGCGGATTTTAATATTATACCTCTAGGAGAAACTTTTCAAATTAATCCAATTTCGTTTCAACCATTCTAAAAAAAGAGGAAAAGAGGTATACAAAAACAAGGTTTGCTTACAGAATTAACATAAATTTCTCCTACACGCTCAACAAGATAGAAACGAATTCCTTTCTACCTTTGTAGTAAAACTTCTTTTCGAAGAAAAAATCGTTTTATATGGTAAATATTTATTTTGAACAGCTAGGAGCCTCGGCGGCGCTTAATTAAGTATTTCCATTTTTTAAAACAACTTTTTCTATTTCAAAATATGTTTGTTCATCGCTAATTTTGTAAACATCATTGATAATGGAAAAAATTTTGCGAAAAACTTTCAGAATACGCAATCTCTCGGTGATAGTATAACATTGTTTAATTAAAAACTGACTTGCTTATTCTTTACGAATAATACGATCTACATGTAAAAACGAAATTTTATGGCCCCGGAATAATTCTAAGTTGTTAATAGATTTTTGTTAGGTATAATACATTAAATTTATTTTGTTTAGTTTTTTTTTCTTTTTGTTTAGTTTTTTTTTTTTTTTTGTTATATTTTATTATATATAAAAAGTACGTGCATATTTTTTTTGCATTATATATTTTTACTTGTTTTCTAAGTGTTCAGCTGTATAACCTCAATTGTAAACACGTGTAAATTTTATTTAAACTTATTTTTTGCTTATGGTGTTTTCGTTTTAATTCATACGGGATTTGTATATTGAGCGTCGTTTCTTATCGTATACTCTATGAATGATTTTATACTTACTACATATATCTACCAAAAAGTGGTGAAAGGAACTTCGTTCCTACCCGGTGTCCCCCTCTAGACACCACTTCTCTTTTTCATTTTTTCACACAGTTTCTCTACAGAAATTTCTTTTTATAATTACTAACGAGGCCTGTTATATTTCTGTAAACTATTGTTATAAATATCCTTACAATAATGAATATCTCCGTTGTATACATTTTTATTCGTATATATTTTCTACGTCAAACGGATCATTCAATTCTCAATTCAATTCAAAAGTTTTTATCATTCAAACTATATACCGATTTGCTAACTAATGTTGCGACCTTTTTCGTAATCATTTCATTGTAAAATATTTTCGTAATGGGTTCTAATTCCAGCAGCTGGCTAGACAAGGTGAACAAATAAAAGCATGTAAGATTAACACAAATCAAACCCCGGAAGATTCTTACCTCTTTACTGGAAACCGCAGTATGAACCGTACGGTCACGAAACATCGTAACCCCGAGTTTGATCTCAACTTATTGCCTTGCGCGCATATAATTAATTTTTTCATCGACATTTGAATTGCCAAGATCGTTAGTGTATATTAAAAACAATTAATTTGAACAACTTTGAATTATTATCCGAGTGATTTTTCGCTAAATATATTATTCGTTTTGTACTGTATCTTTTGTTCAGTATGATTTTAACCTATTATAAGTAAACTGGCTGATTGCATTTTTTCCAAATTCCTATGAGCGAAGAAACATATTTATACGGTATCTGTCCCGAGAAATAACCGAAACTAATTAACACTAAAGAAATTTATTTTAAAAAGTTAACACTTTAGTTATAATTGATTTTTCAGTTATTTTGCTTTTACGTTTCAGAATGCAGGTAGGTCCGTAATTCACTATAAACCGATTAGTAATCGCGCCAAATTTAAAAGTGTTTAAAAATTTTCTCAAAACATTACCGATCTGCCAAACGGATAATAAACTAGCGTCACAAATATCACAAATGTTTCTTATGTAAACTCCTTCTAGACATTTCGTTACCGTTGCATAATATAAAAAAAAATAAAAAAAACTTTTTAAAAGTAGCCTTTATTTATGCACCAAAAAGTACAAAATAACTTTATTAGTGTGCGACTATCAGATACGCATCTTCACGTTAAAATTTTAAACTACAAAATATTTTGAAAAGTAAAAGCGGGGTCTGCAAATTAATAATGAAATATTAATATCATAATATTACATCCTAAGCCAAAACTATAATCACTATTTAATGTTGTTCCATTGTTGTGCATCGCAATAACACACACACCGAATATTTTTGTAATTGCTGCCTCCGCTTTTATTTTTCAGAATATTTTGTAGTTTCAAATTTTAATGTTAAGATGCGTATCTGGCAGTCGCACACTAATAAAGTTATTTTGTACTTTTTAGTATATTCATAAAAGACTATTTTTAAAAAAAAAGAATTATTTTTTTTATCCTTGAATTCAGTGTACATAAAAATATTCTGTTTGTTTTTTTGTTGTTGTTTTTAAATCCCCTAAGCTACAGTCCGCCGTATTTAACTGCTGCGGCTATCACGACACACTGATGGGGGTTTGTGACTATATTACTTTAGCTATTCTGTTTATTTTAAGAAAATTAATAATTGAGTATATCGCTGTTTGGGAGTTTGATAATATATCGGGGGGAGTGTTTTGTGTGGTAGGAGCGTCCGTGTTGATACGAATACTGTGCAATCAACTAATATGTGCTGGACGGTTGGAATGAAACTTCCCATACAGAAAGGGCACTGCGTTGGAGAAAATGGCCCATTTAGAAGATGGTCGTGTCGGATTGCGGTATGACTTGTCCGCAGTCGGCTGATTACACTGAACTCTCTGCGGGGAAAAATTCAATGGGGGCCACTATGGCTCGGTTGTTAACTTTACTTGGGACAGAAAAGTCTAACACGCGGTCCATTGTTCCCTCCATTCTTGTTTGCTTTTCGCTAAAAAGAATTTTGCCATGGATGAAAGGGGAGGTGAATATCTGTTCTGCGGAGCTCGTAGTATTGACTGTGCTATTACGTTCGCCTGTTCATTCCCTGGTATTCTCGCGTGACCGATTTTTCGATTGTTTAATCATTTTAAGTAAATCGTAATTACACTTTAATACGTAGGAATGGATAAAAAATAGAAAGTTCTTTTTTTATTTTTTTTCTATTTCTTATTTTTTGTTTCGAGCCAGTTTTTCTTTCCTTCATTTCAATTAATTTACTGTGTGTATTTATAAGTATGGTATCTTTTAACTTTACGAGCATTTATTGTTTTATATAAGTGACTACGTCTCGCGCAGCTATGATGCGCGCAGTAGTCGAAGTATGTAGTAATAATGATAATAAACATTTGATTATATCTGTTTATTTCACTTATTGTTTATGTTTATTGTATAATGAGTAACTTTTTTTTACACCAATGTAAACAATTATTTAATTTTTATTAAATACTCGACGCGTTTCGATGACGAAGCTTCATGATCACAGGAATTATTATAATATATAAATTTAATAAAGACGATGGCTAACGGATAAAAGTCGATGACAAAAGTCGAATTATTGCACATTGAAATATAAATTATGAAAAATGACTAATAGAATAAAATTAAAATATTTAAAAGTTTAAAAAATTTTTAAAAGGTTTTAAAAAGTTTAAACAATATTTACATAAAAAAATTTATATATAACAATTAAATTATTATTATTGTTTTTTTTTTTGGTTTTTTTTAATGTAAACATTGCTTAGACTTTTTAAAACTTTTTAAAAATTGTTTATACTTTTAAATATTTTAATTTTATTCTATTTAGTCATTTTTCACAATTTATATTTCAATGTGCAATAATTCGACTTTTGTCATCGACTTTTATTCGTTACTTGGTAGTGGGTGTCATCAACAGAAAAGCGAACGATGCGTCTAGAGCAGTTCTGCGATTGTTCCGTGAGATAGTGCCAAACAAAGGTCTCTCGTATGCTGGACGTGTTCTGAAGTTATACACTAATCAGCAATTTCAGTGCCCTATCTGGCCGTTTTGATTTCAGTGAGCGTACATGAAAGAGAAAATTTGCAAAAATATTTCGATACCGTTTCGACGGTTTTAAATAGAGGCGAATTAAAAGCGGCTACGACGTCTAATAAAAATATCGAGGTGCGCTTTTACTGCTGTCATACCAATTAGAGAGATGCGTAACTGGATGCGGCCGATAGATTCACTCCTGATAGCCGGAGACATGAACTTAACTGAGGTAAAAAGCAGTACAATTAACGGATGAGAAGGAGAAGGAAGAGAAAATGAAATAGAGTCGCTTGTTTATGTTTCTTCGGAAGAAGTGAATTTTAAAGGGTCATTCGGAGTCTTCTCACGCTTGCAAACTACGAAACGACCTCTTTTCGCTCGTTTTTATTCGCTGGCCATTTTTTTATTTACTACTCGGACCGACTGGGCCAGATAGAAAATTGTCTCCAAATTTGATTCCAGGCACGAACACTGGAGAGCAGCGAGAACCGCAAAAAACCGTACGACAAGCTTTTCTTTTTAATTGCATTTCTCCTTGTCCGCCCGCGCGCGCGCGCTGGAAAAATCCCCAGATCCGGTTCGGACGGGGGTAACGATTTGTCTGAGAGCGGTTTGAAGAGTGCCGGCTGAGATGTTTCAAATATTCAGGCGTACATAGGCTACTCGTATCACTCTCTCTGTTTACTATACCGAACTATTTTATCTGGACTCGTCGGCAAATGGCGAAATTTAATTTCGTTTTCTCTCCCCCCTTTCCGGAACGGTGGGGTGGGGGCACGCATTATTATCACGTCATTATTATCATTGTCATCGTTATTTTTTATTATCGCTAACCGGAGCGGTCTCTTCCGAGTTTGTGTGTCATGAACACGGGGGCAAGTCAACCCGCATTGCTCGGAAAATTATTCAGAGTTTTGCGAAGGAAGCGGAAAAAAATTGGCTGTGTTTTATTTTTCCGAAATATGACATTCCCGCATAACGGTCCGGCTGCGGTATTTTAATATTTTTCGTGTGGCACGACGACGACCATGCAGCGCTATTCGAGGAAAAAACCGGTCTAGGTATGCCGTCCGAAACAGGCGCAATGTGTATTGATAAAGAAGAGCTGATAAATGTCAAAAGGCCTCTTTATCCGCGGTGCTTCGTGCAGCATTTGACGAGCTCTAACGGCGTGCTGCGCGCACCGTGCGACAGAATTAAAGGGCGAACAATAGTTCAAAAGTCGGCTAAAAGTTAAGAAATATTTTGCCTTTGACGGTGGTAGAAAAACAAGAGCTTACAAATGGTGCACAGTCGGGTTCGATAGCCTAAAAAAGCAAACTATCTTCCGATGTGTATTTTATAACCGTCAACTTGCTTTACGTGTCCGCGTGCTTTGCTTTTCGATTTCCTTTACTGATTCTTTTAAACGCATCTTCTACTTTTATTACACTCGGTTAAATGACAAAATTAATGCAAGCCACGTTGGAAATTGATCCATATTCTTTGCTAATAACTTTGATGTTAGCCATTTATTGCTGGCCGTTTGCAAAATTTTCAAAATTAACAAATTTAAATCAACACAATAGCTATTTAAAAATCCCCCCTCCCCCCGATTTTGTTACTAACTGAAAATGTTGTACGTATCGAATTTTATCTTAAATGAATAAAATTAAAATTTACGCGGTTCCGCCGTGATTATTTATTATCGATATTTGCCAAGTACGTATTTCCACATCGTCTTTAATAGAATTTCACATGTCTCCTTCGCCCGGTCTCGCAAATTACAACTCGCATACACGTACAGAGGAAGAGAAGAGGCACACGGTCAGAGAGAAAAATCGCAAACATTCTTATTTTGGAACTCGAATACTTTTACGCATCTACTATAAATGTTTTTTCAAAGTTTCTAAAAGTTGCGGAAATTCAGAATGCACGCAGCACTATTTTTTCTTGTCCTGGTGGCGCCTGTGCACCATTTTTAACTGCAATGGTCACTACAGCACACGGGGCAGGGTGAAAAGACTATTTCATAATGTAGTTATTAAGTTGTTGGTTCTAAGAAAAACGAGTAGCATTTGTATGCGCGTTGGGTCATCATTTGACAGGATAGTTGAAAGTGGAATGCCGGCAAAAGCGGAACGGGAAACGCTGCATATTATTGTAACAGGTGTTCCACTGAATAATAAGAAGAGCCGGAACAGAAGTGGCCCGTGTGTGGGGGAAGGGTACCTTCAAGTATATAATTGTGTGAGACCGCCGTATGCCCAAACCGCAACCTATTTAACACAGCATATTCCCGACGTTTAAGGTAAAGAGAAGGAAACTATGGACCAGCTGTTAATTTTATGCTTTTCATAAAGCATGGTTCCCTTTGCCACTGGCTGATCTACTCAGCCATCATACGTTCATGGAAATAAACCTTCATTTTGCAGATTGGTGGCGCTGCAAACGGTATTGATGCAAGCAGAGCTGACTTGAACGCCGCTTTTGAAGCATGAGTGTATATGTGCAAAGAGTTGGGATGACTGTTGATTTTTTCGGCAATGCGGTGAATTATGTTCTCAATTGGTCCCCGAGTTATTTTCCTCTAAGAGAGATGTGTCTATCCTTGCGGGGATGTCTTCCCAAAGGGGAAGTTTGTAATAAAGGGTGTCAGGATTTGGCAATTGTACGCCACTATCGATAATTTGTATGAATAATCTAGGAATTGGGTCACTAGGGAAAGACGGAAGCGGAATATCAGTAATGTTTGGAAAATAATTAATTTCGTACTGATGAAGGTACCAGCGGACTAAATCAGAACGGATCAGGGGAAGTGAGGGTATACCGGTAAGGAAACAAGCACTTTCTGATGGAGAAGTTCGATGAAGACCAAAAATTAATCGGATGGATGTATGATGTATTGGATCAAGTGAACTAAGTAACGACTGACTAGCCGAGGAATACACCTGGCACCCATAAGTTAATCTGGAAAGGATGAGGGCTTTATAAATGGTGACAAGTAGCTTGGGATCAATATTGAATTTAGAACTGGCCAAGTATTTTATAACGGAGAGGTTCTTTATGCATTTATTTTTAAGCTTGGAGCTATGAGGAGACCAGGACAGAGAGGAATCAAAACCTGGACCTAAAAATTTAACAAAACTGGAGAACAGAAATGGAGAATTATTGAGTAGAAGACGAATTTCTTGGTTATCTCTATGCAGATGAGCCATCTAGAAGTTAACTGAAATTTAGCCCATTGCGTACAGCCCAGGTATTTATCAATAATCATCTGGAGGATAGACTGGACATTAGATAGGAGATTGGATGAGATTGATATATTCAGATCATCAATAAACAATCGGGCTATTACTGGCGGCCTAATACAGCAGGAAATGTCATTAATAAATAGGATGAATAAAGTCGTACTCAGAGCGGATCCCTGTGGGATTCCATTCTCCGTGGGAACAGGAAAGCACAGCTCTACTTTCACTATTGCTCTATTAGATAAGAACTGTAGGGTGAAATTGCCCATTTTGCCATTTATTCCGACATTTTTCAGTTTAAGTAGCGACGTAGAACAATTAGAGACTAAATTTTTTTTTTCTATTCAGAAATTGCGAGTATTTCGATCTTTAAACTAATATTTCGCAATTCGGAAAGCCGCTCAGGATTCAATATTTAAACATTTATAGATTTTATAATTCTTAAGATTACGTACACATATAATGTGCAGAATTCTAATAAGATGGATTAGAAACGACAAAAGTATTCAATTAAAATACGCAAAATTACAATTAAAATTCTCTTTAAAACAATAACTTCAAGATAACCGATTGTCCTAGGCGGCAAAGAACACCAAAAAAACCGTCAAGACTGTATAATATGAAATTTATAACTATCTCAAAAATTATTCTCAAAAAAATTCATAACTTACATCACTATAAATTATCCTTTAAATGTAAAATTATAAAAAATATAACGCAGAAGCTCTTTCATAAAATCAAAAAATTACGGCTAAAGAACGTTTCCAACTTTAAAATTATGCCCTCGGAGCGCCGAAAGCTTGAAATTTCGGGAAAAAGAATTTCTTTTCTCGGGACATGTTATAATCGGTGGGATGATCACTATTAGTCGGAAAAGAAATTGTATTTCATTTCGTTAACGAAACTTTCGAAGTTGGTGAAAAAAGTTAAAAAAAGGCGCGCGAAAAATCAGATATCGTTGTTTTGAATTTAGTATTATTATGTAAATATTATAGTTGTCTTTAATTCAACATACGGAATCCTCAGCGCATGAAACATTATGCTTGACTGAACGTTTGTTCCTAATTACTGCGGCCAGTCGAATTCCGATTACTTACCAGAAATGTCAGAAGCATCGAATTTCAACTATTTGCGACTTTATAAGGGGCTAAATGCATTTGATTTATTAAAAAATAATCTTAGTATTGTAAAATTGGGAAACAACATTTGAGCTTTTATATTAAAAAAAAAAAAAAGCAAAGAAAACTCAAGTTCTGATATGCATGCTACAATAAATTTCAGTTCCCCGCGTCACGTATTTATTGATCCGCGCATTTCGATTTTCGTAGGTAAGCTTAAAAATTCGGAAAAATGACTTATACTTCACTTTAGAAGTTCGCAGAATTCTCAAAATTACTTATAAATCAGGAACGTTATGCTATCAAATTTAGCATTTGAGGTTAAATGTTACGTTACGCATTATTATAAAAGAAACTCCGCAAAATTAGGGAACTTTAATCCTATATCGTCGAGGCTTATTATTTATCAAATTTTAGCTCGCATAATTTTCCCGTCGCTTATGAGTCAAGCGTGTGCTGTATCAAAAACAAATTTTGCCCTTCTACGTTAAGTATTTATAACTACTATGGGTGTATTTTGATTTTTACGATTTTGAAAATTGTAGTTCATTTGGAGTTTTATGATTACTAACGCGGTTTAATAAGTTACGGGGGTTTCACCGGTAATATTTTAACTTTATATGCGTTCTGAATTTTTTTATCGGTTATTATAATATTTTTACATTAAAAATTTGAAAATTTCGGTCAATCTAGGGGGAGATTCGAGATTGAAATATTTTCGTATTTTATAATTTTCACCTGCACGTATCGAATTTCACAATTTTCTACCTCTTGTCAAATTATTGCTGGATATTTCGGTTTTCGAGGAAATATTTAAAAATTCGGAATGGAAAAGAGCAGTTTGTATTCTTTTTGGTAATGTTCTCGTATCTTCCATTCCATATGAACAGTCTTTTTGCATATTTTCTTCGTTTTGTTTTGTTTCTTTCTTCACGGATCTGAGAAGACGTTTAATACTATTTCGAATTATCAATCGACTGCAATAGCCTCGCATGCTCATTTTCCTCACTTTCATTTTCGTAATATGGTTCGATTTTCCGACTGGTTCCCTCTTGAGTCTGACACTCCGCACTGTTTATCCACCGTGCATGTGTGTCTGCGTACGTCTGTTATTAGTACACATAAATAAATAAATTACTAGCAAAGGAATACAACCCAATGACTCTTGTGTTACCTGCGGAATGAACTGACCGATCATTTTTCGAAGTTAAAAACGAATTCGTTAGAAAAGTAATCCGAATCCTTTCAGCGATAAGGCGTGTGTTAATGAAATTAAATAGTTTAGGCAACTTTTTTTTTTTTTTTTTTTTTTTGTAAAACAGCCCCTTAAGGGAACTGTATGGTTATTACAATCTTAGAACTATTTCTAAATAAGTAACATTTATAACTAAAAGTAAATTAACATGTTGCAAAGGAATAAATCACTATCTATTCTTTGCTATTTATATACACGTGCATACAATAAAACGATAAAAATTTACAACATGACTTAGGTCGTTCGGTTTAAAACGTTTAAGCCGCCTTTCATCTTCTGTAGTAAGCAAAAGGTACAATGCTTCCGGGTTCGGATGGGTATGGAGTCTTTCTTCGTGACGATGAGCAAAGTCTTTAATGACTTCGTCCACCCATTTGATCCTTAAATCGGTATGTAGAGATTCGTTCCGTCGGAACCATCGAGCATTGGTTATCATACGGAGGAATTTATTTTGGGCTACTTGAATAATATTTCTATTTGATTTTTTGGTACATCCCCATATCTGTACCCCATAAGTCCAAATCGATCTTATGATGGGGTTTCATAAATGAGCCGTTTGTTTTCAAGTTTCATTTTGGAATGTCATCTGACAAGCCAATACATTTCACGTGTTTTTTCTCGAATCTGCTGAGCTTTTGACAAAACGTGAGTTTTCCATGTCAGTTTCGCATCTACATAGATGCACACCCAAGTATTTTGCTGAATCGGAGATCGGCACTTGTTGTCTATTTATGAACACTACATGACGCGGATCTCGTTTACGAAGGGCGAAAGTGGTGTGGGTAGATTTTTGCACATTGAGCTTGATTTTCCAATTTTCTGTCCAGTTTGATACACGGTCTAAAGCATACTGAAGGTTTTTAGTTGCTTCCGTTTGTGAGCTGCTTACTGACAGTATTGCTGTGTCGTCAGCGAACATTGCAATCGCAGTATTTGGTGTTGTTGGTATGTCTATTGTATACAGAAGATACAGAATAGGCCCGAGGACGTTACCCTGTGGTACGCCTGCCTGTATTGGATGGAAGGATGATCTCGCATCTCTATAAGCTACACGGAATTGTAGGCAACTTGAAAAAGAGTACACAATAAATAGTGGCTGGTTATGATTTCTTCTATTCAAAATAAAAAGGCGAAGACGACATTTTAAATTACTTACGATACTTCAAATTTAACCGAATCGTTGTGTTTTGATAAAAAACACTTATTTTATTAATCACAGTACGGTAAACTATTGTTACGTGAATTGGTAAAAAATTTAATAATCGGATAAAAATCTCTACTTTTAAAGTTATTCTTTGAAAACAAATAAAGGAAAATAAACGACGAAGGAAAAAGCAAAGACGATATATACGCTAGAAATACAGACTGAAAACTAATCGAATGAGAGTTGTTGTCTGAAGTCGGTTTTCTGTGAAATTAATCGATTTAATTACTTTCGTTTTCTGATCCATTTCCTCATCACCGCGACGCTATTAATTTATTAATTTATTGTCACTTTTTATTATATATTTACACAAATAGATATCATTTGTTACTATTATTATTATTATTAATATTATTATTATTACTATTATTATTACTATTATTATTACTATTATTATTACTATTATTGTTGCTATTATTATTATTTCAAATTCCGCAAAACCCGTTCAGCCATATTTTTATTATTTTTTGTTTTTACGAATATAACAATTTAGAAACAGCGTTCGCTGCGATATTATCACGAATCCCAAATTCGTCAAAATCTCTTAAATTGTTCTTCACACTAGTTTGCGCAGTTATTGCTGCAGATACGATGTCAAAAATGAAACGTGTGCAAACTTTTAATAGCACACATGGACACAGCGAATGCGCACCATATCTCGCCCCGCATATCTATAAATCGTGACGACTATGGAAGGATGGTGTAGCGGCGCTAGTCACATATGACTGGTGGTTCGTAAGCAAGCAAGCCGAGTTTTTCTAGAATTATAATCCCTTTTCTAGCAAGCTTATAAAATGTAACGATTTCCACCAAAACATTTCCTTATTCTTTTTAACCGTATACGCTTGTTTACTCTCTTTCTTTTTTATCTTTTTTTCCGTACACTTTGCTCTAGATCGGCGTGTTTCGCTGCTTTTCCGATTTTGTTTTATAGTCGTTTTCTCGGACGACATTAACCGTCAGATGCTCTTACTAGGAACCGATAAAAACAGATAAAAACAGCTTGTATATAAAAATGACGACTCGAGCCCTTCGTGGCCCATTTATGCTACAGATATCGATACACGCCATGCAATGGGAAAATGTAAAAAAAGCAAGCCAAAAAACATTTTAAAATTCGAAAAAATTGCGAACATTCTCTTAGTCCACATATTTTATCGGGCTTTCTGCACATGCTTTTTTTTTTGTTTTTCGTTTAATGGCCCGATATATAAACGAACCGTCTACACATCGAACTGAACTACAATTGATCGTTCGCTTGAAAGGTTTTTTTATTGTTTGCTAAAAAAAAAAAAAAAAAGAAAAATTAAACAAAATAAACAATTATTACGAGAAAATAATGAGCGACCGTTTGGGAAAACCACGCTTAAGATTATCTTTTTAGCTCGTAACAATTTTTAATTAGCATACACCCCTCATGATGTGATTTATGTTATTAATTAAATTAAAATTATGCTCAATATTCATGCAGTTTAACGTATTCAGTAATAATTGTAACATTTAAAAATGATATATTTTACAGTAGAACAGAGTGACCAGAAGCACGATTAAAACATTGTAATGTGTAAATCGAAGTTGTAGGTTAAAAAATTATCTTCTTTCTAAAAATGTAATAAAACTAAGAAAAAACCGAAATCTCTGGTTAAAACATTTAATAAATAATACGGTTTGCAAGTGTAATAATAATTAGTTTTGTTAAGTTCATGCACATGCACTGCAATTCTTTTTTTACAAACTCAAATCAGAATATCATAATATTATATAGCTGTTTTATGCAATTATTTCTACAAAAATTGACTAAATAAATGTTTACACATGTTTAATCTGTAATGTTCATTAGAATTTTGTTCAATTATTTTTTAGATTAATTGTGTACTATTTGATTGCGCATAATTTTAATTTTTTGTTTATTTAACATTAAAAATGCATTATTTACAACAAAGTATTTTAAAATAACTTATAGTTTCGTTAATTTATAGAAAGTTTAATAATAAATTATTGCTGCAGCTAATGTGAGCACTATTACACAGCCTTTTAGCGCTGTTTTGTTTTATTTACGAGTTCAACGCATTAACTTTTTCCTGTTTTGGTGTAAACTCGTGTGAGAATATTTGGTGTGCTTCAGCCAAAAATTTTGTTTTATTATCAAATTGTGTAAATGCACTTACACTTTTGTAAACAAACCGATATTGTACTCTTATAGTTATGCTGCATGTATCATCACAACTTATCACATGTGTATACACTGGTGATGTTCATTACATTATTTAGATACAGATCTAGAGCTGAATCGTAGAATTATTAACTGCATCCAGGATATATAATCCATCAGATTCATACAGGTTCAACATTTATGTGTACAGTACACTCAACATTAGTATTAGTTTGCACTAGTTGTCAACATTGTGAACTGTTTTACCAGTGTTTGGTTAGATTACATCGTGTCAGTTGCTTAAACAAGCCTGAAACTGCATCACACCTAGTAGTAAATTACTTATTGACGCTTGCATTTGATGTTTGTTAGTGTGCTTAAATCTTTTTGTATTAAATCAATCAGTTAAATTACTTTCTATCGCTATTTACTTAAGGGAAGGTATGTTTTTCCATTTTTTTTTTTTTTTTCGAATATTTAATGAAATAACTTAAAGCAACCTAATAAAATTCACCGTGTTAAACAAAATTAAAAACAAAATAAAAAAAAAAAAAAAAAAACAGAAGAAAAGCAATAAAATGTTACTAAGCTATAATTTATACATTTTCGACTTATAGCTGTTACCTTTATTGTAAGTACCTACAAATAGCAAATATAAGTACTATTGTATAAACAATTTATTCGTTCTAACAAAGATTTAGGCCTGTCAAATAGTTAAAAATACCTCGTTTTTGCCAGGAAAAAAATATAAGGAAATGATAAGAACAATTGTATGGAATTTGATGAAGCGTTTTTAAACAGTCGAATCATTGGGGAGGTTATACAAAATAGCGCCCAAATAGTTTTTTTCGATTAAAAAATGCTAGACGTTGTACTCGTAATGTGTCTATTACACACGGGAAAAACAAATAATATAAATAAATGAATAAAAATATATAATTAATTCATTATAATGTACTGAAAAGGTAAGTGCGTTAGTGTGCGAGAACATGTCGCTGGCTAGGGAAAGACGGATCGATGTAGATCATGCCAGAAAAGGGATTCGCGCGATGATTGGTCAGGTGAAGAGACGATTGGTTAGTCTGCGACGGGGAAAAGACAGTTCCGGAAGAAAAAAGATCGGTAAATGCCGAAAAATTAGAAGAAAGATTGAGATCCGTTTTTGCCGAGTCTTTTGTTCGAAAGGAAAAAGGTCAGCACTAGACTGCGAACGAATCGTTGAAAAGAATAGCGGTAACGAAAATTACTAAAGATAACGATCCAGCAAAGCCCCGAGAAACAGATCAGTCGTCAAAGTTCGATTTAACGATTATAAAAATATGTTTCGTATCAATTTAATCAACGCGTTTTCTCTTCGTCATCGTCAAGAAGCATTATCGTACTCCTGCCTTATTTTTTGTTTAAAAAAAAAAAAAAAAAAAAAAAAAAACGATTTTTTATAGAAACTCGCTGAAAGTATTATCATCATTGAATCGTCTCACCCCATGCAGAGCTATCGTGACCATGATCTGTCACCCGGTTGATCAGGCTGCATCAAAAATTCCGATTCCTTGCGATGTGTACACAATCCCGAAAGGTACACGATCAGGTGCTTTGCTAACCGCGTCCGACCATCGTGTCGGCGTACGACCTTGACCTGTTCTTCAGTTGACTTTTCCTTAAATGAACAGTATTTTCAAATTACCCATTCTGATCACACGACCAAAATACCGCAATATATCCTGTAGATCACAACAGATGAAAGTCTCCTCGGGTTGCCAACCTCTTTTAGGACCGAGACATTGGTTCTCCTAGCTGTCCATGGGGCACGCAGCATACGCCTCCAGCATCACATTTCGAGTGCGTCCTACATGCTTTTTTTTCTGCGCTGGTTAGCGACCCGGTCTCCGCTTTTTGACTTTTAATATGAAGAGCTGAAGTTTGCAAACATTTCAGACAAAGACTTACCATGTTAAATATAAAAATTATTCTACAATAACCGTCCTGTGTTATTTACTGTAAATTAAGTATTTTGAACAACTTCTTCAATGATTCAGCTGTTTAAAGTAGTGTATTAAATTCTATGCAACTATTTTTGTCTTTTTCATATATTTTTGCCTGACTGGAATTTCGGCATGTGGAAGCATGATTTGATTAGCCTAATTAGGACCTTGGGGATTATGTTATTATTTTCTTATGAAATATTTATATGGTGAACATATAACATCGGTATATCGTTCAACGAAGATCTGCCAAAATTCGATAAAAACTCATAACTTATATTTCCTCGAATGAATTAAAGTTAAATTTTGTCGCGTAATGTGTTTATAGGGCGGGCAAAAGTTAATTATATCTAATTTTTCTGATGAGCATATTTTTGTTGAACATAATATAATATTATATGTAATAAAATAAATAGTTTCAAACAAAAATAAATATTTAATTCAACTACGTTATCGGAAATATCCTTTTGTTTTACATTTAATATTATATATATATATATATACTTAATTTATAAATGATTTTATTAATGAAAAACACTAATGATTTAAACTCATTTTGTAAGCATAAAATTTCAATATCTTCTTCGTTTTTTTTTTTTATTATTTATTACATGTACCATCTAGATTATACGAGCTTGCCTATTTTTTTTGTTTTAATGAATTTGAGTGTTCGTTTTTCATTGGACAACACTTTAAGTCCGACACGTCCATACGTGAGCAATGTTTCCTAGTATATGATTGACTTCCGAGGGAACAGGCTGCATGCAAAAAGAACACACTTCAGGAGGAGAGGCACGTTGAAAAAGGTAATCGTGTGACACAGGGACTATGTCCGATTCTAAGCCTGTTCAAAATCGAAAATTCCCTGCATGTCATTTCGAATGGAGGCTACCACGGTTTTGTGCTTGGTTTAATGGCCTTTAGCCACGCTATCAGTGACAGCCAAAGCTGCACCAATTTATCTGAATAATATATATAGAGGGATTTGGATGTAGTGCACGAAGGGTCAGCATTTATAGTCGCTTGGTCTCTATCAGTTCTCCTTGCTTAGCTTCCCGCTCTTTGGTCACCAGTTCATGTTGGGTTTCCGACTCTTCACATACATCGCAGCAGCACAGTTACAGATTGATATTTTTTTCAATTCTACATATTACCAGGATATTTATTTTATTGTATAAGTAACGAAATATATTTCTTTTCAAATTCTAAATCGTCAGTTATTTGACGTGATTCTCTGTAATCAGTACGCCCGTTAGATTGGTCGTCCAGACCGGATTGACGTTGCAGCAGTCCGCGCCAGTTCTGGATCGAGTCTCGAATAACCTAAACGTAGAGACGCTTAACACCGGTATAGTACTCAAATCATTGGCGTACTCAAGGGGGGTGCCACGGGGCCATTGCTATCCCAAAGAAATCTCTGAAATTTTTTCTAAAATTAATTTTGTAGCGTAAAGCGTGAAAAAAGAAACGAATTCGATGTAGAAATGTAAAATAATTTTGTTTTACGTTGATTGGTTGGGTTGTATGTGGTAGTGATGGGTAAGTTCGTTCTTTGTTGTTCTTTTTATACCAAGTATATCGTTTGGTATTTCCCGTTGACAACTTTGTTGTGCATCCCTCGTGTATTTTAACGTTTTCTTTAATATCCGAATTTCGTAATTATTTTGTTGAAATAGTCCGCCCCCTTTTCAGAGCTCCGTTGTCATTTTTATAAAAGTCCACATAGACTTATGTAGTTATTACCGAGTGCTTTTTCAATATTACAACTTTTATAGTCGGAATTTTTTTGAAATTAACCGTAATTAGCTCTTTTTCAATTTGGTCCGATACGTGCTTATGTTACTGACAGCGAATTGTTTTATTTTTTCGTTTTTTTTTTTTTTCGAACTTGATATAAAACATGGGCCGAAAAACTAAAAGTGAAGGTACCTTAGATCATTTTTTCCGACCAAAAAAAGCCAAAGCTAGTAATACCGATAGTAGTGGTACGTCTGTTGATAAACAATTACGCTTAACTACGGATACTCAGCCTCAGCATCAAAATGATTTACAACATGAAACTAGTACGAAATATGTAGTGACATTGGTTTTCGACAGGATCTATAGCAATAGCACCAGCACCAACTGTAAGTACTAGTCCTATGAATATTATATGTCTGTAAAACGAAGTTTGTCCGATCAAGAAAAGCTCGATACCTTGACAAATGTATGGAGAGCCTTCCGTAGATTTCATATTTCCTTTTAAAAATGAGCAAAAGCCAAGACGCGAACGACGTGCTCGGTGGTAAACTTGGTTTTTGAAATATGTCGGTGGTTGACGTACTGGACAATCGAAGATAGCTGTTTCTGTTTGAATCGTGTACTATTTGCTAGGTCAGTACACGCAGGTACGCAAAAATCTAATGTTTTGGTAAAGGTTGCTTTCAGTAATTTGAAATATTTAATTTTCACGAAAATTTCGTCTATCGTAAAACGGCATGTTTACGGGCTAGTAATTTTAAAAATATGATGACGGGAAAGTTCATGTCGATTGCAAAGGCAATCGATACGGCTAAGAAGAAAATCGACGTAGAATCAAACCTCTATTTTAGATAGAATCATTCTGTGTGGAAGACAGGGACTCCGGTTGCGTGGCCATCGAGATAATGGAGATTTCGAAAATCCGCCTAAAAAAAAAACAAACAAAGGCAATTTTAAAGCGTTTGGTGATATCGTATTCAAAGAACACGTCAAAAATTGCGGTAAAAATGCGACGTATATATGTAAGTTGTTGGAATATTCAAAATCAAATTATAAATGCAAATGATGAAATGACGAAACGAAAAATTGCGTCAGAAATCAGAGATGCGAAATTTTTTACCATTTTAGCCGATGAGTCACAAGATATTACAACAACCGAACAATTTACGCTTTGTTTTCGATATGTAAAGAGCACCTGGATAGTAAATACTCCATTTGCGAAAAAAAAATTTCCTATAAAAAAATCGTGGAGCAAACCGATAGAAATATGGCTGATGCGATTCTGTCAACTTTGCACAAGTATAACATCGATCCTAATAATATTCGTGGCCAAGGATATGTGATGGAGCAGCTGCCACGGGTGGTAAGTTTAACGGCGTTCAAGCCATTATATCTGAAGAATACCCGACCGCAATTTACGTCTATTGCATGTCACATAGTCTGAACCTTGCGGTTTCGGACGCCGTTGAAATTCTTTCAATTCGTAATTGCATCGCTGCGCTGTGAAAGATATTTTTTTTTTTTGAACAAGAATATCTAAAAGAACTATAATATCTCTACTTTGTGGCGAAAAGCTGCTTAGTTATACTTTGCCTTTGAGCCGAAAGTTACAAGAAAAAGACTCGGATTTATCGAAAGCTGTTGATTTGGCTAAAATTGCAATAAGAACAGTTATGACTGAAAGAGAAAATGCTGAAGCGTGTTTTGCAGAAATATTTCAAACTGCTCAGAATATTGCACAAAGGTTGAATATTATGTATGATCGAAGCTCCTCGTACAACTACTCAGCGCAAACTACGAGAAGTAACGTTTCAGCAGAAAGTACAGAAGAATATTTTCATCACAATATTTATATGCCTTGGGTAGATAGGTTTATCCAACATCTCAATGCACGTTTTTTAAAGCATGAAACTATTCTTTCTAGTTTTTCTTGTCTATTTCCTATCGGACTACCAATCGATGAAAATCGAATGTAGCAATTTCTGGAATTATGTCGATTTTACTCAGAAGACCTTCCCCATTACTCAGTGAAGTATTCAGCTGTGGTACACCAAATTTTATGATTCTGATCGAGATATTTCAATTCCGAGAAACACTATCACGGCATTGAACTTGTGCGATGAGACATCATCTAGCCGTGTTATAATACACTCTTACGCATCCTTTGCACCATTCCAATTACTACGGCCACCGCAGAAAGATCATTTGAAGACGTATTTGCGAAATTACATCGATCAAGTTCGTCTTAATGGACTTGCGATGTTGAATATACACCTTGAAATAAGTATAATTGCCGACGAGGTATTAGATATCTTTATAAAAAATCCTCGAAAACTTAATTTCGTTTTGTAATGTTTTGTTTTACTTCGATTTTTTTTTTTAAACATACATATTTACTTTTTGCTTCTATTACAAGTATAATATTATTATATACCTTTACCTAATTTTTTTTAAATAAAATTCGTACGCTTACCTAATTTGTGCTTATTACAAACATAATGTTACGTTTCTGTTATTATTATTATTATTCTTTTTTTTTTTTTATTTTAATTTACAGACCACGGAAATAGATAGGTACTTAGTCGAGTTACCGAGTTGCCACCCTCTAACTTATCTTCTAAATTCTAGCCCCGACCAAAAAATATTCTGAGTACGCTTTTGACTCAAATAGCTGATAATAAATATAATTGATTTCCAGTTGCCGCTGTATCTAGTTGAGTATACGTGAAAAGTAATCATGTTATATACCGAGACAAGCATGCGAATATTTGCAAATGAAATGAAAATTGATAATGCTGACTAAAGTACAGTTGCATTATCAGTAAAAATGCCAGTTAAAATACCGTGCTTAAAAAATAATAATAATAATAATAATAATACAAGAATGTAGCATGGAATCAGACTTGTCGCATTTATTTCATTCGTCACATAAAACTTAAATTTCCGATATGCCGAAAAAATTCGGAGGAAATTTTAGTCATGCTCCTGCGCTTGGTATTTACATGGTTTTGAATTTTCGGATAGCAACAGCAAGATTTGGCTTAAATTCATAAAACCCGACCAGCACTGACGTCGAACAAGTACGGATAATATAAATTGATTTTAGACCATTTTAAAATACGCCTTTATTTCGTATTTTAGTTACACGATTAGAATCACAAAAAAGTCAAAAACATGCACAAACGATTATAAAACTGTTAAACTACTCGTATATAATAGTTCCGGATAACTTGATTTATAATTATTATCGCCATGATTACGCATCAAGTTGTTATTCGAAACCGGTTTGACATTTTTACAATTTGTACGCTTTTATGTATTTTTCTTCGTGTAATTAGAATTTAACCATATATGTATACGAGTTTTATTGATTGCAATATGGAACAATTAATTATTTAATATTTCGTTTGTTAGTGAGCGTAACAGTTGGTATTTTTTAATTTTTGCCGTAATAAAGCTGAATGTCTTTAGAATGTAGCAATTCGGTGGCAGTTACCGACTCCTACCGTAAATAATGAGATAATACCAGCTTCATAATAGTCCTTTGTGATAATGTTGCGGAATGCTAATAGAATCATACGGGAAAAATAGGCATCTGAAATGTTTCCAAGAGTTGTCGATGTCGCAGCAATAAATGAAACTCATTTAATTTACGCAGACAGCTGCAGAATGCCTGGTATGTGTAATGCAAACACAACAAGTCATCCGAATGGGACCACGTATGGCGGTTATATATGGTTCCGGTGAAAAATTCATACAGCTCAACTCATAGGCATCCCAGCCGGTTGCAGCTAACATCCAAACTAGGAAAAAGTTATGTATGGAATTCAAAAATAACTAACAAATCACTATATCATGTATTATAGTTTCACCCGTGGTTCCCACCTATTGGCTCGAAAAGGGCAACACACAGACTTCGGAATATCTTAGTTTGGGTCTTTGTTAATTAATAATAATAAATCATTTGTTGCTTTTATTTATATTTTATGCGACGTAATTTTAAGTTTATTTAAAATTGGGGTTTGGTTCGCATAGTTTAATTTTTTTTTCGAATTTTGAATTTAAGTGAATAAAGAAGGAAACGCGTTTTTGGCTTGTTCTGATAATTACATTTTTTTTATATTGGTACATCATGCTGAATAAATTTCAAAAATAGGAATATTAGATTACTGATCTTGTCTTACAATGAGAACGAGAAGCTGACTAAAAGTACGACGTAAAAAAGACTAAAAATAATTATACTAATTGTTTCGGGAAACAATAAACTGTTATTAATGCCGTTGTTCGAAGAAACAAAACAATTTAAAACGTCGATTAACTCTATTTTATTATAACATTAATGGTACGCAAGTTGAGAAGTTAAGAAAGTACATCTATTTCGTCCTATTTTTTGCCGCAAAAATAAAAAGCTCTGAAATTCAATGCAGATTTCACTGAACAAATCATGCAGAAATATTTAGAATTTATTCTTCACGAATACTAAAACCGATTACTATTTTTTTTTTTTTTTTTTGTTCACAGATGTTAACGGTTTACTAAAGTTAATGGCTGATAAAAAAACTAGTGTGATCGTTGGGGGGATTAAATTAGATCCGCAAAACTTTTGCAAAAATTATATATTTTTGCACATTTCACGAAAAAACCATTAAAGTGTATTTTTAATAGATTTATTTAAAAAAAAAAAAAAAAAAAAAAAAAAAAAAACAAAAAAACCAGTACACTTTACAACAAAAGTAGTAATAGACTTTATTTTCGAATATTTTGCTTGCATTTTTTGCTATAACACAATTCGTAATGACAGATGTTACGATTAAACTGAAAATAAATGAGACTTGTTCAAACTTTGTCGTTAAATATATCGATGATATTTTTACAGTAAGTGATATAAAGAGACATAGAATATATATATATATAATTGCTCCTAATTTCACTACACATTGTAAAACATTAATTAAAACATTATTATAATTTTTAAGTATGAAATAAAATAGGCTTATGATTGAACTATGAAATATTAGAATTTCCGCTTTGCAATTTTTCTGATATTTTTGTATAAACGAATGCGTAGAATGTTCCGATGATTCTGCCATTTCTTACGTAAAAACAAGGAGATGACGTTGTAATGAGATTCGCGGATAATCTCGGTGATATGGTATTTCTCTTTTCGTTTCATATAAATTCTTACATGTTCATTTGTTAATACCGTATGCGAATGTTATTGTCTCTCTCCCATTACCGTCGTGCGACAGACCTTCCAAAATCTCGACTTAAAAAAGAGGCAGCTGGAGGAACGTTCGTACATTCATCTCTCTTTTTTAATACATTTTCACTCGTATAATGTCGCTGCGTACTCTGTTATCTCTAATGCGCTAATGCATACTTTGGTAATGATTTCGTCAACTGATGGAATTTGGTAAAATATTTAGTTAAAATCGCGCCTAAAGAAGTTTTAACTTTAATAATACATTAATATGCGATAGGTTAAATAGACTAAACCGAACATTTTCACGTTTCATTCATTTAGTTCTGAAAATATGAATAAATTTTACATCTGCAGGAACATAAAGCTTTCAGCTAATTCGTTGATTTGTAATTTTTCGTAACAATCTTCAATGTAAAAGTTACGTTTTAAAATTACAAAAATTTTTTTAAAAATTTGTAATTACGAGTTAGTTAATTGTAAACGTCATTTAGTTTGCCAATATATTCTTAAACTTTCGGTGTTTTTTAATTCATTTTTACAATTACCCAGGTAAATGCTGCTGTTTTTGTTTTAGTTAAAACGGTTTATTTAATTCGAAAAAATTGATTTCGAATCGCAGTAATACATAATTTTAGACGGAAAAAATCCATGTCCGCGACAAAAAAGCACGAAAATAGTTGATAACAAAACCACACACAGAAATAGAATAGACGAAGATAATTTTAAAGTACTCGCAAGACGTACGAAAATGAATAATAATGAATAATAGATTTTAAGCAGTTAAGAAGTGAAAAGTGAAACAAATTGTGACGAAACAAAAACGAGAGAAAATCGGAAATACTATTTTATTTAGAAATGTTTCGAGACTGCTTTAAAATATACGATTTATTCAACGTGCTGTTGTAAAATATTCAGTATAATATAACGATTTTCCGTTATGAGTTCGCTATTTGCACACGCATTTGTAGCGTAATTTTTTAATTTTTTCTGTTTTTTACATCTTCGAATTAAATTTCTTATAAAGTACATATCTAATTATTTACAGATGATAAAAAGTAATTAGTTCCTTCAAATTTCACGATATCTAGCGTGACAAGCGCAGAAATAGAAATTTCTTTTGATAATCTACATATTGTATAATAATGAAATAACGAAAATCTTTGAATTTTTCTTTTCCCCTTTTGATACTTTTTTCAAATTCGGAAATGTGCGAATGCTTCAGAAAAATATCGCGCTGATCTCTTTTTGGACATTAGTATTTTAAAAAACCGACGAGCCTAATAGTTTGCAGACGAAACTAAGAAGTTCTGTTGATTCGTATACATTGAAAAAATAATTTAAGAATACTTCTATTTAAAAAATATAAAATTACAAAAATTACACAAAAAGTAAATTGCGTATATCTATTTTACAGGTAATTAAACGATTTTTCCTTCTTATTGCGGGCATATTTATTTTTAATCAAAACACATTTTAGAACACCGATATTTCCGGAATACTCCTGCGTTTTATCATTACGTTGACGGGTAACACTCATTGTTGTTATTTTTAAAATTACTCTATATATGAAACAATTTTAATTATTTAAAATTAAAATAGTGACGCGTTTCGAAGTCAAAGGTTTAACGTTTATAAATTAAAATTGGATTTATTACAACGGCGAAATAAAAATTAAACATTAAACAATTAAAACAAAGTCGGTTATAAAAGTCGTGCGTGTCATTGTTACGGAATAAAAATATAAACGTAATAACAAACGACAACGAACATACCAAAACCGTTGCATAAATAACACCGAATATCGAGATGTGAAATCGGACGAATCGTTCGAAAAAGGAAATAAATCGATTTAAATTCGTTCAATATCGTATGATAAAATACGATTAATTTTCGTTTGAAATCGTCCACGCGCCAGCGTGACTACACAGTAGTATATATATCGTGGGAGGGTTTGAGGAAGTTTAGTGTATGACGTATAGGAATTATAGAGCAATTTCACAGAAATCCCCCGCAGAGACTTTAGCAGGTTCAAAGGAATTTCAGCGAGCAGTGTTCGAAATTTACATTTTACGCCTCGGTTTATACGCATTTTAAAAAATCCCACGATAAAGTCGCATAAAGCCGATTGATTCCGAATACGTCCATTGTGTCGCAGCTGAAGCATCACCACATAAAAAAAATCAGAGAAAAATTGAAATAAAATATTCCGAACACTAATTTAAATCAGATACTGAAGAACCGAATCTGCATCAATGTGTATATCTGTCTTATAAAGCTGCATGAAAAAAAATCGTACAGCCCGTTCTATACTAGCTAGAGAGTTCATTTTTTTTTCAATCGACTTATTTTCTTCGTGCGAGATCAGAAGAAAATTATCAAACCCTCAAAATTTTAAAATTAGAAGACCCAAATTTTAAAATATGTGAAAATCAATTTTCAAACAAATAAAAAGCAGTTGCTGGTGAAAGATTTCAACGGACGATTCCGGTAGCGACAAGGCAATAAGTTCGTAGAGTGCAGAGAGGGAGTTATGGAATTTACCATTTAGAACTTCGGAGCATTCAAAGATGAACGTAATCCTCAGCGACGTGAGACCGTCGTAATTTCTCCTAAGAGTTTGAAATTGCAGCTTTGTAGCTAGAGTCTTTGAGTTGAAAGGCTAATAGAATAAAAAAAAAAAACCTGCAAAAACCTGCAAAAAAAAAAAAAAAAAAATATGAATAAAATGATTTAGTCTGACGTGTGGACCGGTTAGCAACCGGTGTTTTCCAGTCAGGATTATCGGAATTACAAATGGACAATAGACCATACTAGGCACGCCAGCTGTTATAAGGAAATAGACATGACTGAGGAGATTTAATAGTTTTAAACGTTTTTTCCCCTTGAAATTGATCGAAGCATCTAAGCAGTTAAACTGAAAATCTATAAGAAAGACACTTAACTGCAATTGTTACTGCGTACACATGGTTTCACTAAATACGTCAATCCCTTTCGCTATGTCGCCAAAAGAAATAATTCAATTATTTTGGTGTCATCAATGCACCATCACTCCCGCGCTACAGATTTCGGAGGTAACAAAACACTGAGATTGTAGCTTACTATAATTTAATAAAAGGAGCGCTATTGCCTTTGATGAAAAACAACGGAGTTCATCAACACGTCGTAGGATATTAGTGAATTTATATATATATATATCGAAATAAACTCTTAATTACGATCTGTTCTCCAATATTATAGACTCTGATATTAACTGTGATCTTTTCGGTCCCTGATTCAGTGACAGCCGATGTTATAAACCGATGTTATTATTTCTGTTACTTTTTGCACGGGCGCCAGTGCAGTTCGGCTCCACACCGTTTTTATTTTTGTTTTAGTCCAGCTTGAAATTGCCTTGTCTTTTTGTTCTTTTTTTATTATTATTATATTTTCGTAACGATCACATAAAGCAAAAAAAAAAAAATAGAACTGCGGATATACCTTTTCGCAACAACGAGAATCAAAATATTGATTATAAAATGAACACGAATTACACCGGCTCCATGTTTCAGACGGTAGCAAAGAACAGATTAACAATTAAACAATCAAAATGGATACATCGGTCCGCTTCTTATCAACTTGATCGAACAACGATAACGCCAACTTTTTCACTACCTGTGTCTTTATAATCGCACCTCTAGCGTGTACTATTTGCGTACGTCGCTAGTACGTAGCGCATAGCCATTGTCCAAGGGCAGTGCAGTCAGCCTGCGGCGACATCTTCTCACACGACACAAACACGCGCACACTAACCTCCCGGTAAAATTTCGTCGGTTAGTGTGCAGCGCAAGCAGCGAACGAAATTACATTACATCTAAAAACAGTATCATTTATAGGTCGCTTACATCCCAGAAGATAGCGCCACAAACCCAATCCGTATCAATATATAATTCGTGAACAGTCGGGTGATTAAACCGTGTAATTTTATAAAGCAATTAACAAATTAATCGAAAGAATTTCCAGCTTAGACGAAACAATTACGTTGTAGAAAGAAAATGTACTAGAACAAAGGAAAAATTGTCCTAAGAAAATTGTACAGAATTACGTGTTGATTGAATATTCGCTATAGTGTAGTACAGTTTCAAAGTGTGGGTCGCCGATTACAAATAAATTGAAAAAAAAACACGAATAAAATTGAATGATTTATTAAAAATTAAAACAACACAAAATCAAGTATGAAATGTTTTTAGTTACTTATCATTAATTAATTATTCGTGAGATGGGTGTGCCTGTTTTTCTTTTACCAATTTGTTAAAACGTTGTTGTATTTTTGATATGCAAACTATTAAGTCCTTTTCTAATTCCATTCTGTTTCTATATTGATTTTTTAAATGTACCATTGATGAGAACGTTAATTCACACATGTAGGATGTCGCAAATGGTACTATTAACTTCAGAGCTTCCCTAGCAAGTTCTGGGTATTTTTCTTTTCGTCTCATACGGAATTCGTCAATCTTCTGTGAATTAAATTCCATTTTAAGCATCCCGTCAGACGCAAGATCTATGAGTTTTTCTTTCATCGTTGTAGTAAGTTTAGCTAGTTCTAACGGCTTTTCCATAAAAGGATTAAGGATCCATCTTTGTCCACCATCATCTTCAGATTTGGTTTCTGGAAAGTAATTTAATAGTTGGTCTTTCAAATTTTGCAATCCTACAATCATATTAAAAATTTCAACGTCAATTTTCATTGATTGATCACTTGAGATCTCTTCAATAATTTGCTCAACACAAGGAAATGACTCAAACACATTTTTCTTCATGGAGGTTATCTGTAAACGTATTTTTTAAACGAACACACTGATTTTATGCTTTACTGTTATAATTATGTGTGCTGTAATCGTGTTTATGAACTCACTAAACGTACAGAGACACAAGGGCGGATGTGGTGCGATGTTTTTCTCCCTTGTTGTGATGTTATTGACTTTGTTGTTATTGTAAACAACATTTCTGATAATTTCTGAATTTGTTTTTGGAATTTTTATTAATAGAAAACTAACTTCTCTGATGCAATTATTTTTGCGTTTGTAAATCTCCATTGGTTCTCTGATAAGTCGTTTGGAGGTCTTACTTTCTGCACTTAGAATATTTGCATTTTCCTAATCGATTAATTTCTTGTAATTTTCTACATTTAGGATTCAGTCTGTTGTGGGTATGCTGGTGAACAATGATATCACATGAAAACTCACCCATTATCAGTTGTTCGATTGCAGTGATACGAGTTAACAAAGGATGCAGTACCACCTACAAATGGTGCGAGTTTTTTGGCTAATCATTTGGACAGCTCGTAAGTAGGCGAGTCAGTACTGGTAAAGAAGGAAAACCTCCCGTATTTGTTGACAGGCCATAAAAGTTCGGTATTTTTGGATCACTTTGTTGCAACGATTTCTTTGTTAAATCCCTTTCGGTTCATAATAACAAAAATAATAACCGGGTAACCGAAAGACAAAATATAATAATTAATAATACAAGGTTCAAAATGAAAAACTTACTCAATTAACAACGTTGAACACATAACCAAGTTAATTCGGTAAGTTTCTCATTTTGAACCTAATATTATTAATATTTTGTCTTTCGGTTACGCGGTTATTATTAACGATTTATTTGTTTGAACATCCAAATCTGTTTTATATAATAATTCCTTGACTTTCTTGTATTTTAAAGTTGGCTCAGTTTTTTGTGTTATCGACAAGACACATAACGGCCATCTATTGGTGACCAATAAGACACTAGACAAAGGTAAAACATATTTAGCTCTTACATAAAATAATTGTTGTAAAATGATTGCGATGTGGGCGCTGCAATATTTATTCCGATCACAGGGGGTTGTGACATGAAAAAGTTTGAAAAACACTGGTGTGGTAGAACAATTTCTATAGTGCGCATACACTCGTATTTATGTGACTAAAATGTACGCAATTCGTATTGTATATATTTAATTTTTAACGGCCAATTTTTTCCGTAATTAACGCAGAAATAATTTTTTTTAAAGTGATATTTTTAAGATTTATATTACGTTACGCATTTTCCTAAAAATGCACGCAAGAGGTTTTTTTATCTTTTTGCTAAATTCTAACGGGTTCTTAATGTAATCCTATATAGTATCAAATTTTTCACATATTCTATCACTTGACCTACTAAAATTCATCTAAGTAATTTTGTAATTTAGTAAAAATAAAATTACAGAAATACATTTATATTTAAATTTTATTGTTTTGTTTTTTTTTTGTTTTTTTTCATACGTGCTTACAGCATCATAGGCTAGCAGCACGACATTGAGCGGTGAGTTAACTTTGATTGTAGAGGTTAGTGCCTTGGAGAAACTTGAAGAGGGCGGAAACAGAGTTGTCTGAGTCTTCTAGGAGTGATGCGTGGTGGAGAAGCTTTTGTATGATTTTTGACGCTGTGAAAGTGTACCTGAGCAGTCAAGTAGAAAGTGACGAATAGAAATCGGAGCGGTTGAGCAGTTTGGGCAGACTCGGCGAGGGGTGCGCATAAAGAGATTGTCATCTGTGAGAAGAGTATGGCTGAAGCGGAGGCGTACGAGAACAACTTGGTGTCTTCTATCAAATGAGAAGTTTGATTTCCATTTACCAATAGAGGGTTTTATGGAGTGAAGATGATAGTGACCGAAGTTAGTCCACTGTTCCCACCATCGTTCTTTTAGTTGAAATTTGACAGTGCGTCGGAAATCAGCTAGGGGAATTGGAAAGTTTGTAGCACCTTGTCTTGCGGTTTTGTCAGCCAGGTTGTTGCTCGGTATGCCTTTGTGGCTGGGTATCCATGCGGAAGAGTGACATGCAAAGACGGATTTGAGGAGAGCAGCTGGGTGATTATTTTGGCGATGGAGTGTTGTTGATTTGCCCATTGGTTGTGTAGACTGAATAGTGAAGATAATGAGTCGGTTAGTAGCAGATACTTCTGGTTACAGTTTTCTTTAAAGGCTAAGTAGTTTACAGCTTCTGCAGATAAAATGAAAATTTACATTGTTTTATTTTTGTACATTATTTGACAAGTCCCAGACACCTCTACCTCTTGACGCGCTAAGTGTACTAAAATTTTTACCGGTTAAAAATTAAAGTTTTAATGAAAATCTTTTTTTCAACTTTTATAATAGAGCGAGTATAATTTAATTTTGTTATTAAACACGTTTAAAATGCTGAAAATGAAATAAAAATTCGAGAATTAAAGTATTTTTAGAAAAACGAATTTGTATTTCCGTTTTTGAGGTTCTTTTGTAAAACATTTCTATTTAAAAATTTGTTTGTTTTTTTTCTCCAGGGGAGCGCAATGAAAAAAATTATTAACTTAGCGTAACAGTTTTAGAATACGTTTCATTTCAATTTTCACCCATTTCACTTAACGTAATCGAATAAATAAATATTGATATTCAAAAATGTTTTCGTACAAACAAGTTTTTTATTGTTTCTTCTATTCTCTTCCGTTTCGGCGCTATATTTGACGGGGTGAACATTAAAAAGCAGTTTAAGCGCCTAAATGAATATTGTGGTTATTCATTTTTCAAAATGGACTACGGAGAAAAAGTAATAAATTTCACCGAAAACGGCAAAAAATACCGATTTCCAGTTCGCGTTAATAAATTAAACGAAGCGTAGTATATTAGCTTATCAAAAGGGATCCTTAGTATTTTCGGTTAGGCTAAAAAAAAATTAAAAAAAACAGTGGTCAGACCGGTTTGGGGGAAGAATACTCGCGCTATATATATATATATATATATATATATATATGAAAAGGAAATGTGAAGAATTTAAAATATTTTCTAATTATTTATAAAAATTATAAATTGCCCAATAAGCAAAAACGAGCGTAAACCGAGACAACAGTGGAGTAAATTGTTACGAAATAAATATAAATAATGGATTTTAATTTATCCGATACTCTTTTCTTTTCTTTCTTTTTTCTGGCCTTTTTTGCCAAAAACATTGTACCCATAATACAAAAAGCGGCAGCATTAAATCCAGCATTATGAAACATACCGAATATAATACATATTTGTATAGAAGTGCACGCTGTAGCTACTACAAATCCCCAGAGTGTTATTGTGTTCAAAACCCGAAATAAACGGTCCACGCAGTGAAGTTAGAGATGAGTGCTAGTGACGATGTAGTTGATACACGGTTCTGTTCTCTATTTTTTCGTTTCATTATTCAAATTCAACCGGAATCCGCAATTTTCCAGAAACAAAATTCTGGAATTAGCGAAAGATTTATGTTAATCGAGGTGTAATTTCCATCCCATTTCGTGTTATGATGTTTTATGCAACACTAGACTACAATAATCTCTGTAAAATATAATATTTCTGTAGACAGTTCCCCTCGGCAAGAGAATAGCGAGGGAAATGTAAAAGTAACGCAGCCCTTCTGTTGTCATAAATCAGACACATTAAACAGCTTTAAGGTCCATCCGTCTGTTGACGTTTAACAAGACTACTCTGCCTGCTCTGTATATATGTAAACCTGGCCTGTGAATCTTGCTGCAGTAGATTTTCATTCGATGATGCTTAGATAACATCAAATGCGGAACGAACGCTTTTATTCGAACGCCGCCCGAATTATTAAAATTTTCCAGATCAACGAACCGAAAGGCACTGGCCGGTCCGCTGATCGTTATTATTCACGAATCAGCAAAGGTAGTGAGCGAAGCGGTAATGCTAAAAGCAACCTCGAGCACAGGTAAGGATGCGCCCATTGCTACAAACTGTTGCGTTGTAATTACTACTTTTTATCCAATGTTAATTACGCACCACTAGTCAGAAAGTATTTGTTATTCTTCACGCGGTTTTCGGTATATACGTATATATATTATTTAATCATTTTTTCAGGCTCAGACTTAATCTGATTAATGCGTAGTTAGTTTTGATTCGGCTTACGAAAATTATTTCGGAAAGATCAGAATTTGACTACAGTTTTTACAGTATTCGATGATAAAAAGTAATTAAGCTTTTCATAATTTACTAAGCCTAATGGCGAGAATACTAGGACCAGTTCCTTTCTCTCGGCCGTCTTTATTTGATCAGATTTTTCTGATACCCAATTCAATTTCAGTCTGAGTAAACCTGGAAGCGATTCGGATCTGGAATGAGACAATTCTTCAATCTGTGTCTTCTAACTTAGTAGCCAAACACTTTAACCACTAGTCTACCGCATTACCGTCAAGACTGTATAATACGGAATTTAAAACGACCTCGAAAATCACCATTAAAAAATTCATAATTCATCACCGGATAACCCTTTAAACGCGAAATTCGGAATATAAAATAGAACGCAGAAGCTCTTTCATAAACTCAAAAAATTTCGGTTAAAATTTATTGAACCTCCCTTCCGCACTCGCTTGGACCGAAAACAGCAAAAAAAGCAGGATGCTCACGTAATAGCCCAAGTAAAAAAATCAAGGAAACCAAAACGCATCTCAAACATATGCATAAAGGACTGCTTTATAGGAAAACTAGAGTCCAGCTGGTAACTTTATATTTAGGTCCCCGTGACGCCGAAAGATCGAAAATTAAAAAAGAAAAAATTTTCGGGCACGTGATGTATCGGTGGAAGGATCGCTATTTGTCGAGAACGAAATTGTATTTTATCTTCTTAACGAGACTTTCGATGTTGGGAGAAAATTCAAAAAGGCGCGCAAAAATGACACGTCTCTGCCAGTATTATGCGAATATAAAGTATTATGGTTATCTTTAAGTTAACGTACAGAATCCTCAGCGCATGAAATATCATGCTTGACTGAACTTGTTTACTACTTCATCAGGCGAAATTACGTGCAAGGCGCACTAATTTTTCAAGATAAAGTAACCCCGTGCTGTTCCCTCAGGCTGGTGGAATTCCGAAAAAGTGAAACCTGAATTCGCAAAATTAATCATATCCTTCATTAGTCGAGATTTAAATTTTTGTATAAGAAATAACGTGATAACTGTGTCTCTTTCAGAGCTCAACTATACCGGTGATGTCAAATACGTCTTATTCGAATGCACCTTTATTTCTTTCGAATGTGCTACCTTCTATTCCAGTCTTATGTGCCTTAGTCTTTCTGCTTCTTACAGTGCCCACATCATTCTTATTCTTTCCTCTGCCAATATAGCTTCTTTGTTAGCCTCCTTTATCACCAATTCCTATATTACATCTATCCCCGCGGTGTAAATCTACGAATTGATAACACTGATGACTCAGTTTTAATTAATTTAAATAAGTACACAATCCTTAATGATATACTACAGGAAAAAAAAAAATTGGTATGTGGAAAAAGGAGGTGCAAGAATGGCTGAAGGAATATGGCAAAGATTGAAGATCAAGTTACGTTCTACATCTCGCTCCTCTTTAATGCTTCTTTATTTATGAACTTTGGTTTTGATTTTATCGTGTCCTTTCTGGTTTATAAGTTTCTATCAGAGGATCATGATTAAGCTGTCTGCATGTAGCGGTGTACAGATGCATATTACGCGCCATGTTATGTATTGTAATATGCATATATACTCTTATGTAAATATTATGTTAAGTTTATTAGTATTGTTATTTATAGAATAAGTTAAAATAGTTGAAATTTTTGTAATTTGTATCTTTGTTTAATAAACGTTGATAAGAGTGTTGGACACTCACCTTATGGGCATTGTTGCCCTGTGAGAGCCACAGTTTATTTAAAAAAAAAAAAAAATCAAAAAAAAAATCGTTTCCGTATATAATGTACAATTTTCTGCGTTGGGTAAGTTCCACTGTTGACGTGCCCAAGAAAAATAATATCAATAAAAAAAAAAAATCAAACAAAAAAAAATCAAACAAAAAAAAACCTGTCAACCCGCTAAATACGTTATTCTTTTAAAGGTCTAAGATCGGTGATGTTTTTCAAATCAACCGTACAAAATTGGAAAACGTTGATTCCTTTAGGCTGTCGAGGGTGTTATCAGATGAAAGGACGAGGACAAAGAAATCCGTCGTATATACCGCGTACCGATAAGAATATTTGCAGCTGACGCATTCCGAAATAAGCCGCGACTGGGTTAACGTATTTATTCATAAAGTGTGGCACGGAAACGCGAAAAAGCACAAAGCAGCGGATTATAGTTAACGAGAAACGGAAATAAAAAAAGCATACGTTAATAAATCAATCGAAAAAAACGAAACTTGTCCGGTTAGCCGGCCGAGGACATTTTACTCAGACCGCGGGATATTCAGAAAGGCGAATTTTGAGCACAAATGCGGACCAGTGGAAACTGTTTAAGCCTCTTAATAAACGCAATTAGCGTACAGAAAACCGTGAAATTAGAAACTTCCATAGTGCAGAATAGTCCGAGCGTTACGCGTTCCAGCCGTCCGACCGTAACAACCGCGATCCATAATGTATTCTCTCTTAATCTAAATAACGCGATATAAATTATTCCTTAAATTAAATAACGCTCGCCCCGTCCTACATTCCTCGTTTCGCATTACGCAACACGTTTCTGGCGATAAATTTCCAAAAATGTCCGTTTTTAAAAACTACAATATTCCTCCGTTTTTTCCGTTTTGTCGTGTTTTTTTACACACACGCACACGCACACACCGGACCGATGTAAATAGCAGCGGCGAAAAAAAATCACTTGCGGCCTTATATGTGACATAGTCGACTTGGGTTTGGTTGGCAGTTTGTTTCCCTTCTGTTTTCTTTTTTTATTTTCGCCGTTGGCGGTGTCGTATTTGTTCACAGTTGGGCAACAACTTAGCATAGAGTAAAGCCCGTTTTCCACTGACGACGATCTTTAATCTTCCGAGTCGTGACATTTTCCGTTTGTAATTCTCCGAGTAGCGTCCTCATTCGTAGACTTCCTTCATCTCTGGCTAGAATAATATAGCGCGCTCCTCCGCTCATGTGTGTGCCTCGCCTCATTTTGGACATATTTTATTTCATCCGGCAAACCCAAACACAACCCCACACAGCACCGCGGTTAACGGAGAAAATAACAGTTTTTGTAATCTGATAAGATTTCTCATCCGGTTTTTCGAATCTCGCTTTCCGTTCCCGATTTATGACCGAGTCTCCTCCGACAATTAAGGAAAATATTTCTAAAATTTCAGCAGCCCCTATTTGCAAATCTTTTCATTGTTCCCCTATCTAATGCGCCGCAACATTTTTCTTTGTTTTCCTTTCCCCTTTCTCGGCCAATGTGAGATTCCGCTACTTCGTAACTCTCATCCTATACCTTAACGCAACTTCATCTTACATTCTATTCTCCTCCGCGTCGACCACTGTTATGCCCAATCCTCAATGAACCGCCTCATTTATCTCGTGCAACGAGAATTGCAACGCTGCAGCCGCGCTACCTTTCGAGCATTCCGTTCAAATGCCGCACTCGAGAACTTTCTCACTCACAAACAAGCTATCGCAAAAGCTAGGTATATATATTAATGGCTGCGCCATTTTTACGCCAGAGGTCATCAGGAAAAGTGTCCTATCACGAAATTGGTCCCAAAAAAATGTCACAATTTTAATGTAACGGAAAAAGGTAACGGAAATTTTTTGTCGAATGGAGTAGCCAATGAAAAAGTTTACTCTTCCATAAGAATTATAGAAGAACTAGACCTGGAGGTGAATGGGCTTACCTCTTCCGAGTCCCGAAGGTCCGAATTTTATATATATATATCTATATATATATATATATACGAGTATATATATATTATATGTATTGTAAAATACTTTAATAAATGCTGTTGAAAAGATTTTGTTCTTCCTTTTCAACAACTACCACATTTATTCGCATTTGGAAATCGGCTAGAACATATTAATTCTCATCCGCCGACCGTGTTCCTCTATATACAACTTCTCCATTGAGAATCTATTATCTTTTAATGATTCTGTCGCTCCCGTTAATGCTTTTAACGTGTAGATGAACTGCACCCTTTTCTGTATTCAGTAGACCCCACTCTGCATTTTCTAACTTCCACCATCGATATTAATGAATTAAAGTTATAACCTCTTCCAGTCTCACTCCGGGTCTTGATGCCATAATCTTCCTTGCTTTTAAAAAGCCATCTCTTGATCAATCCCACAAAACTCTTTTAATATATTTGATTATTTCTTTTCAGGACCTCCCCTCGGATCTCTGTTATTATTATTCGTTTATTTAAAAAAAAACTCCCCTCTACTTCTTATTTCTCTAGCGTCGTGTTTCAGAAAATTACTTGAGGATAAGTTAAACAAAATTGCTTGCTTAAGCACCGTATGGATATCCTCCCGATGTGTTTAACCTTTGTCCGAGTTTATGTCCCATTAATTGTGTCAATTTTTTTATCGTACACATACATATATATATATATATATATATATATATATATATATATATACATGGGCGTCGCCAGCGAGGGGCAGGAGGAGAGCAGCTGCCCCCTGGAGCCTTAAAACTTGTTAATCAACTGGCCATGATGAGCATGCGTAGGCACGTAATCATGGACAATTTCACAAAAATTATGTTTTAATTACGATTTTGTTCTTGTTTAATAAAATATTAAAACTTTACAACTTATAAATTTTATTTTTCCTATAACTTATATCCTCTTTCCATCATCTTGCCCCCCCCCCTCATGGTGGCAGGCAACTCATATTGCCCCCCCCCCCCCCCCCACGGCTCATCGGCTGGATATATTGAGGCGGATTCGATACCTGTAGCGCGATATTTTTGACAGTGTTCGAGTTATAAAAATATTCTCTATGGTAAAATCATAAATTCGTGGTCTAACATCGTTTTATTCGGCGTTATAGCGGGTTTCAGGTATCGGGGATGCTTATCGGCTAAAACCAATATTCCCGTACACGGTCGAATGGACAGTTTTGTCGGGGTTGAGACTGTGTGCATGTGTATTTTGCCGAGCAGCGCATCGGTCGAGGGAAGTATTATAAAATCCGGTAAAAATGAGCCAGGGCGGCTAACGCGGTATCATTTGGGAGATGTTCGAGAAACATCGAAATATTTATTACTCTTAGCGCGTTTATTAATTGTTCTTCGATTATTCGGTTGGAGTTAGATAGCGAAGCGTATTGTTCTAGCCGTGCTCGTCGTCGTTCATCCAGCGTGACAGAAGTTTTATCTAGACGTCGCGTTACCATTATTGCGAAATTTTACACGCCATGACGGAAGTTTAGCCAGTTTTCTCTGAATTTATCGTAAAATTTGTCATTTCATAGATCGATTCTAGTCTTTGCCGCGTTTACGTGTACATACCGTCGTCCGAATTGTGTTTTTGTAGTATTTTTCTGAAATATACCCGACTTTTTTTTTTGAAAAGTTTATTTTAATTGGACACGTGGTCCGGTGCCACCGTGACCAGCAAGATAGTTTTTTTTTCCATCCCGATTAACTATTCCGATTGTGACGCTCCGTGTGTCACTATCGCACGTTTTGGTTGTTTTGTCGTAAATCTGAGTCCTTTTTAAGTGGCTCCCGAAATAGGAAATCGACTGACGAGGTTCAGTTCTTTAAAATACATATATATGGAAATCTTTCATCAATAATGTATCTTAGCTACTTTTATCGATGTTTCCATGTATATTTTTCTTTCTTTTTTCTTTTTTTTTTTGGTTTTGTTTTTCTCCTCTTTCTTTTTGGGCACGTCAACAGTGAAGCTTACCCAGCCCGTAGTATTGTGTTACATTAGTGCACTGAAACGGAGACGAAGACTTGAATTTTGGATACGATCAAGTTTGAGAAAGAGGAAATTACAAGAATTAGCACAATCGAATAAGCAGTAGTGAAATTTAAAATTGACGATTAATATAATATAAGTAAGCCATTTCCGAGGAGACTGAGCTTTTTGACAGCGGAAGTACGCAGATAACTGATGTGAAACGTATAAGGTACTATTAAGTATGATGCCAAGATAAGAGAATTGACTAAATGGTGACACAAAAAGAAAGATTAATTAATCAATAGTTATAAACACGAAATGTGAAATTCGCCGATGCAAAATCATCAGAAGCAGAGTGAGTAGATTGGAATGTTTTCGGCAAAGAATATGGAAGGTAGTGAGACTGCGGGCTGAGAAAACTAATCTGGAAACAGTGAATAGGGGAGTGGAGCGATTAACTATCCTATTGTGAAAGAAATTAATGACTAAGGAAGTGAAATGGAGTGGAGTATTAATAGAGACCATTTTGTTCTGTAAGGAAGATAAACGGACGTTATTAAATAGGGAGGTGACATCAATCAAAGTGGAAACAGTAAATTTTCTGCGGATGAAGAGTTCATATATATATAGTTGTAGAAATAACGAGAAGCAGGCCATGGAACCAAGGCTCTGACAGAAACGAAACATATTGTCCTAGGGCATATTACAGTGCTTTCGCACCAGACTAAATGTTTATTGATCATATGTTCATCAGAGTTCCTTCATGCATGAAGCCGAGTAAATTGAATTTGAGGAAACAGATTTCTTCTTCCAAATAGAGATAATAATAAACTAATTCCAGTTCACTGGTAAACAGAAAACCTAGTCTTGCTAAGTTCTCTCTTTATGTTTATTCTTACTAAAAGCTTCCATACTTCTATTTCGACCTCTCCTGTTGTTCTTACCTTCCCCGTTTATCTTCCCTCCCTGTCTCTACTTAGTTTCCCTTACGTGAAATTGCTTAACACAAATTTACTCACATTACTTACTATCATTCTACTTTCTCTAATACCGCTTCGTTTTACCTATCTATTTAGCCTTCACTTCCTAGTCGTCCTTGGTTTTATAATTTTCCATTTCTTCGTCACTCAGTGATTTCTGCTATTTGTAATCTATATACGGGACACTCTTTATTGTCTTCCACTGTTCATTCTCTCCCGCTTTATCTTCTGATTGTCCTCTACACTCTCATAACTGTCATTTGGTGTGCGATTTCAATCATATCCTATTTGAATGTTCTTCTCCTTCACCTGAACGTGTATAGTACAATTACTCTCGTTTTTCTCGTTTCCAGTCCTCCTTGTCTTGCTCCCTTTAATTCCCTAGTGTCCAATCAGATTAAATTCTAATATTTCCCTTCTTTTTTTTATAATCTGTTAAGTCTGCTGGGTTGATGCTATTTCTTGTCAAATCCAAAAAAAAAAAAAAAAAAACATTTCATTTTACTATTTAAAATGTCTTAATTTAACAAATTACCAATAGATTACAATTTAACATAAAAAAAATGAAAAAAAAGAGGGTATAAGAAGACGCGATTACATGTAATTAACCAAATATTTTACAATATATGTACTTCTTTTAACCTTTAAAAGCAAAAATAAAAGATTTATCTATTTTTTGTTGCCGAAATTTAATATCACTTCATTTAAAACGTAATTTGCAAAAATTATATAAACTTAAAATATTAGATATGTATTTACCTGCTCGATTGGTTTTTATAAATGATATATCTATTATTACAGCAGACTGAGTTAGAATTTCTGTTTTTTTATACATCAGTGACAGCTTGTAATATTCAAAATAGAATAACAGTTTCCGTCAGTACGGCAATGTGCATAAGACTCGAGCCACAACAAATTGCGACTTCATGGTGTAAACCAGTCAGTATGTGATGATTTTCCACATGTTAAAAAGAGGAGCAATGAGATTTTAGAGCAGGGATTATGTTATTTTTGCGAGAAATGCAACATTTGCATTAATTTTTTTCATTTGCGTCCCAACAAACGATATTTAATTTCAATCAGTGTGCAGGTTTGTTTGTCTAGGTTGAAATTCGTCGAAGTTGATATCGAATTATTTACTGGAGAAATAAAAAAATAACCAGAAATTTACTGTACTAATCTGTCCCTACACATTTTTACCAATGCTACTATCAAGCGGCTGTGTGAAGTTGGCTGACAAATTTTTTGTAATTCAAAATGAACATTGCAAAACAATTAAGAATCATTTGGTGTTCATTGATAGTCTATACCCAAAATCTGGTAGTGAACAATTCAGTTTCTGGAAACCAATTAAAAAAATGATGTGAAGCCGACTGTTGAAATTGGTTAAATCGCCCCTTGATGCATTATTTTGTTTGATTATATGAAGTATTTAAATTAATTAATAATTACAAATTTGGCAAGTAGTGCTGATATTCTCACTGTATATGGTATAATTAAGGATATTGAAAATAAAAAGTTCTGCTACATATAATTCTGGGAAATTTTGTTTTTAGCATATAAAGTGTGTTTTTTTGTACTGTGGAAATTATTGCTTAGTTAATAATACTGTTAAAGATGTAAAGCATTTCTTAATTAAAATTAAACGGAATCCCGTTTGTTTAATGATTATAAAATAGAGCAACTTTTAGATTTAAATAAAAAGTAAAATTATTATATGAAATGAGAGCGAATAGTAAAACCATAAAAATCACTGTTGAAACAAAATATTTAATGTTGCGTTCGTAAATCTGCTCGATTTAGTTATGCATTAAAACTGCTGTTTTGTCGGATTTCAAAAATTAACTTTGTCTCTCAAAACACAGATCGTCGATATAGGTTCTTAGTTTTTTTTTTTTTCGATTAACCCGATTATCAGGCCTCTTCATTTTTAGTGACAATATTATCTTTCTATATATTTCAGCTAAGATGTCTATTTTATTTATTTCTGTTTACATTTGTTGTCAAATTCACCGTATCACTTTTACAATAGGAGCTCATTAAATATTTTCATTGAAGTGCTCCTTCGGCTGGTCACAACTGAACATAATTAAATATTATATTACTCATTCGTTTTCAAATTAACTGGGATTATTGGATATACATTAAACCGTTATATAGCTTATTTCCACCTGAAAAATGACAGTTAGGAACGTTACAATGACTAAAAACGAAAATCAACATAGTGCCATTTAAATAGCATTATGTGTCCGTCCGCATGCTGTTCATGTCAAATCTGAACAGTGGTATTACTATGTATTTTTTTTTGTTAAATTTAAAAGTTACAAATTTATAATCATTAAACGAACAGATTTTCTGCATAACTGTAATTAGTAAATGTTTTACATCATATTAAGCAATATTCAATTATAATTTTAAGTATATGGCATTGTACAGAATTAACAATATTTTTAACTAGGCAATAATTTTCACAGTATGAAAAAACGCACGTTATACATTAAAAACAAAATTTCGCAGAATTATATGTAGCAGAACTTTTTATTTTCAATATCTTTAATTATATCATATATAGTGAGAATATCAGTACTACTTGCCGAATATGTAATTATTAATTAATTTAAATACTTCATATTAGCAAACAAAATAATGCATTAAGGGGCGATTTAACCAATTTCAACAGTCGGCTTCACATTATTTTTTTAATTGGTCTCCAGAAACTGAAGCGTTCACTACCAAATTTTAGGAAGAGGCTACCAATGGCCACCAAATGATTTTTAACTGATTTGCAATGTTCATTTTGAATTACCAAAAATTTGTCGGACAACCTCACATAGCCACTATCAAGATTTGCATGTGTGCACTATTCATCTGTGCTATTTGTCACAATCTCTTTCATTTCCCTAGTTGCTTTTTTATCTCCTTTTTTTTCAGTTTTACCAAAAATGTCCATGCTGCCAAGTTGATTTTTCAAATTATTATTTTTTTTTCTATTCCGTTTCATTTCTAGGCGAAATGGGACCAAACCTTTTATTCGATGGCCGTTTCTGAATACCATCTTATTAGTACATTACAATGTTTAAAAATACGTTACATCTATTGAAAAATTTTGTATAAAAATCTGGTAAGGAGAATGGACTAAAAAGAAAAAAATAATAACTGTCTTCAATTAAAATTCTGTAGCAGCAAGACGTGTCCAACCTTTTTATATATATATATTTTTTTTGTTAACCCCCCCTTTAGGCATGTCAACAAAGGATCTTCGTCAAGAAACAATATGAGGGAAAAGAATCAGTTAAATGTAGAGTCGGTGTCAACATTGATAAGATACAGGAACTGAGGATAGGAACAATGGAGATCGACGGAAACGATAAGATATATGAGGCACAACAAGTGAGTTTGAGTGATAACAGATTGGAGTACAAAGAAGTGTGTTCATTCAAGAGGGATGGACATTCAAAGAAGATATGGTCAGGATCACAGACGGCTTCGTCGTCAGAATGAAGAGGATAATAGAGGATAGTGCAAGAGGAAAATGGAAACATGAAGAAGGAAGAAGAGTATGATTCAGACGTAAACGGATAGTAGGGACAATAATGGAGCAGCAAAGCAAAGGAAAATCGTAAAATCAAGGCCGCGTGTTAAGATTAGGTTGGATGAAATAATTTAAGCGAAAGGTTGATTAGAAAAGGAAGAAATGTAAAAATCTGACTAACATCTAACATGAAACTTGTTACACAATGGGCGTAAATTAGAATCGGGAATTTTAGAGAAAAAAAAAACGGGAAGGTACAGCAATCTGAGCCGAGGAATCTGCCATTTCATTACCCTCTATCCCCATATGACTGGGAACCGACCCAGAGCATATCAATGTGGATAGCATGAAGTGAGGAAAGTTATTGAATGAGAGAGCGAATACGGAGAATAAATAGGTCAGAGGAGTGCGAGGGGAAATGTGAGGAAATAGCTTTAAGAGCACACACACACAGAGTCAGAGATAATTAAATATTCAGAAGAAGAACGATGGGAGGAAATATAAATTATGGAACGTAGAATGGCCATTAACTTTAGAAACTTCGATCAAATGTGTGAGTAGGTAACATGGTGTTCCAGTAAAATTGGAATTATATTCGGCTGGGAAAATACATTTTTTTCCTTTTTATCCACTTTTTAAAAAAATTTTAAACATTCTTTTGAACTTTGGTTTCTTTTGTGTGTCTTCTAATTTTATTCGCTTAATTTGCATCGAAAAAAAAGTTTTAAAACATTTTGTTTTACATATTATTCTTTTTTTCTTTCGGAAATAAAATACTTTTTAACCTAATGATCAGATCGCAGCCTAAGACACGGGGTAATTCTGTATAAGTCTACTGTGCCTGTGCCACTAGGAGCCTAGACGGAAAATATGTTAACAGAAAGACCAAGAGCACGTCGTGGTGTTCACGAAAAGTAGGAGAGTCGCGAAAACGACTAGCGGGAGAAGAAGTGCGAGTCCGGAATAAGATGACGGCGTTAATTAGAATGGACTGAACTGCAGTAAAAATATAAAGCAGGTCAGCGCGACTTGGAGCGATAATAGCTGCAGAACGTCTAGAAAGCTCGTAACGCAGCATTCAGATGGAAAACAACTTACGCGGAAATAGAAAAAAGCGCACTAAAATTCCAACCGTTTCGCTGCAACTTTCATTTCCGCCATATTTTGAATATTTCCAGCGTTCGCGGCGAACTATAGTGCCATCCAGCAGTTATGCGCAGCCAGTACATATTTTAAACTGAAACTATTTACTTTCAACTTCGTTAAATAGTAGACGCGTTAACGGAATTTAATGATTTTCCGTTTAATTTTATGCAAACAGAAGCGCGAACAGCTTTATAAGATTGCCCCGAATAGTTTGCAACTATTTTCTTTTTGTTAAATGTTTAATCGAATTCGAAAGCGACGAGTCGACTGAAAAACAAGCGATGAAGACTATTGGCCCGGCCGTACAAAAAATGATATTGAACGATTTGCGTTGTGAGCGACATGAAAAAAAAAAGGGGGACGCGTAAAGAATTTAATACAGAAGAACGCTGTAAATGGAAGCGGTCAGACGGAAAGTTGGGTACGAGCTAGAAATATTAGTTTCGATATCGTTACGTACGCTGAAATCGCTCAATTCCGTTTTATGACCCTCTATCACCCCGGAAGTGGGAAAGGGGTTATGTTTTTATCGCAACGAGATTATTTAAAACGCAAATGCACCTTGGGTAATACGGGCTATTTCTCGCAGAAGAAAAGCGATGGTCGCTTATTACGCAAAAGTAGAAATCGTTGCATAAAAAGATAAAACTAGAAAAATGGGACGCGAACAAAGGAATCCAAAAGAAAGAAAACCGGCACGATAAAACTACGTACCGTATATATTTAAAATAAATAAAAAATAAATAGAAAGTTTCAGTTTTACGAGCAAGTTCGCGTTGGGCAATTGAAATCCGTTCAAGTACTGCAATTCTTCAACTATATCAATAAATATAATTATTGTAAAACCGTGTATGTCTTTTAGCAAATAAAAGAGAAGTTTTATGAAAATTGTTCACTTTTCTAGATTTTTATTTATACCATCGCCCGTATTCGTATAAGCGTTGTTACCATCGTTTATTACGGGATTCATGCAAAAACTCATAGTTAAGCAAAACGGTTAACTATCGCAGAAATTAATTTTTGGCGGTAATATTAGTTAGTTCATTTTCTCTATTATCAATGTTCGTTCACGCATAAATAAACTATGAATAACAGTAAAAGTGAATGAACTAAATTACATAGCACAACGAAAGTTCCTAAATTTTCTGAAATATGTCATACTAGAAAAATAAAAAAAAAAAAAAAAATCAATACTATAGAAACGTAATAAAAAAGATATTACACGATAAATTTGAAAATCTAATTCGGCGTATTATTTATTCCGGGAAATTGATATAGTGTGTACTTATTGTTGAGGAATTAAATACGAATTATTTAGAAATTAATAAGTTGATGTCTGAAACGTTTAATTCAATGCTCGATAGTGAACGAACATTAATGAAACGAACGACTTATTGATACAAAGGCTAGCGACGAGCAAAGGCCGAACGACGACTACGAGCGAAGAGCGAATACAACGAAAAGCGAAAGTAGAACAAAAAAAATATGGTCGGCAAAACAGACAACACGTGTTTCCAAATGCCTGGAAACGGCATGGAACGAATAGGCAAGGGGTATCGACCTCGGCTGTCTTAGCCGATCAACGGGCGATCACAAAAAAATGGCGGTTCGAAAATCGGGCGCTACACATGCATTAAAATTATATCAAAATAAAATAAACTATTCGAAAATATCGTAAAATTTATAAATTTTTATTTTTGTAAAAATAAACGAGTCGAGGGGGCACGACGAATAGCATGCAGTACACTTGATGATGACTGAACGGTTTATCGACAGACGGAAAAGAAGAAAATTAAAAAAATTAAATTGTCGACCGTTAGATTATCTAACAACGGATGAACGAGTCGTTTCCGGCGGTCCGGTTTCACGAGCTAAAGGTCATTTTTGAGAGCCGACAAAAATGAAATGTTCACATCGGTTGCAAGACCATTTCGTTTCGGCGATGATTTTCACCGTTTTACAATTCGGTCTTATTTATAAAGAGTAAATACGTGCACTTAGGCCTTTTTTTTATCGGCTCTTTCGTTATAGTTAATGTTTTGCGAGCATTTTGATCGCGACAAATTTTAGCACATAAATATACTCGTAAATACGCAAAAATATTTCCGTCTCTCCGCCTTTCTCGGAAATGATTTTAATTAAGGCTCAACAGATTTTAATGAAATTTACATAGATTACAAATTTCACCCCAAAATGTGTATCATACTTCAAATTGCTTCAATATCTCAAAAGTTTTTCAAGATAACCGCGAAAATGTATATGCAATTCCTTTTTCAATAACATATAGTTCTCATTGTACCTAGCAAAAAGGCTGCCAAACTACGGTATTCTTGAAAAAGTAGCTATTCCTTTTATGCTTTTTTTATTTATAACGTACTATAATTAGCTTTATTTTAATTAATAATTTTTTATCGTTTGTGAAAAAACTTTAGTTTTTATTACCCCGACTTCCCAAACTAAGGTTATTTATTCGCCGCGTTTTTTTTTTTTACTTATTTATTTTTTTTAATATTTGGTCACACATAACGATGCAGATTGATTTCAATGATTCTTTGTCCATGCAGAAGTGTACCATCGGTAAAAAAAAAAAATGATAGCGACTTCAAAGTTTATTGTAAAAGTTTAAAAAGAAAAATGCGCTAAAATCAAAAAATAATTAAATAAAAGGTAATACCGTATTCCTTCGAATTTAAGACGCACATTCTTTTATTCGGTTAAAGGGCTAAAATAATGGGTACATCTTAAATTCGATTTAATACGGTATTATTTTTACGGTGCGTTAGTATGTCGCAAATTCTTTTTATTTGTGTAGTAGAATGTCGGTATTAAACGATTTAAAAATAATATCACTCACTTTAACGAATACGGTGGCATTCAAATACACGAACATGGCTTATGTAACCAAGTGTATCGTAAGGGTGCTATTTCCGATGAAGAAGTGAAAGAAATTGTTGCATTTATTCGTCGATATGCAGAGTCTGTAGCTATCGCTTTGCCCCTGGTCGTTTACCTAATCATTGCAAGTATTAATCTTTTTTAAAAAAATACCACCCAACGGAAATAAATTTACTTCTTACCAACGATATATAAACGGTTGTCAACCTGCTACTCGAGTCTCATTAAATTATGAGCATTTCAACAGTTACGGAAAACTTATTATCCATACATCACTATGAAACCCGCATGTGATTTATGTGACGTCCGTTGCCAACTCGTTAGTAAAACTAGCGTTACAATTAACTCCAGTGATGAAGAAAAGCAAGCTGTATTGCATGAATATCGCATTTACAATTGGCTAATAGTCAGCATGAGGAAAAGTACCAAGAAATTAGAAGAATCTAACTGTTTAAAATATTCATGGATACGCACAGAATTTTAATGTGCCATCTGAACCACAGCAAAAAGGAAGTGTGTATTTCAAGTTCCTTTCTTCTAAATATCCTTTTCCTTAATTTTCCTAGTAATTACGATGCGTCTTAAATTCGATGTTTCTGTTTTTTTCTAAAAATTGTTTCCTAAAACATGGGTGCGTCCTAAATTGTAAGGAATACGTTGTATTTCAGGATAATATACTTGATCCCATGATTACTCTTCAACAACATTAACTTTTTGGAACCGGCAACAAACCAAAGTGGAGAGTAAATGTTCCTTACTCAACTTGCAGAAAATGATTATACTATTATTTGTACTGATTAATAAGTTTTTAATTTTTGTTGCAATTTGAATTTGATGGCAACTGCAAAAAATTAATGTTAAGCGCTTACTTTCTTTGCGCATACTTTTAATGGGCATAATTTTGTACCGCGAGCGAGACAAAATAATTAATAAAATACAACGAAAAATATTTCAATAAGGTAACACAAAAGTAGCCCTCCTGAAAAGGACTCTGATCAGAAAATAAATAATTAAAAAATGAAGAATTAACAAAAAACCAAACTAATAATGAAACGAGCAAAATTAACGGTACCATGCACTAATGTACTACTTATAAAATATCGGAAATAAAATAAAGACGAAATAAATGGAACGAATAACAAAAACATAAAAATATTTTCGTTAGCTCTATGGTTGTTTTCCAAACTCGGAACAAAATTTGCTCGCGGTACACATGCCCAATACTTAAGTGTTACGTTATTTCTGTTATCACGATGTTTTTATTTGTAATTACTATGTACTAAATTTATATTCCCTCTAATGCTTAAAATAATATTTAAATACATTTAACTGAATTAATTTAATATAATAATACCAATAAAATTAACAGCATACAAAGGTACAGTAATGTTATAAACGCATAAGTACAACGAATGTATCTGAATATCGTGAGATTTTACCATGAATTTAAAAAAAAATTATACATGTACCAGTTTAAAGTAATAATCATTTTGCTCCAAGTAGTCGGATAAGTGGATATCGGTATATGTAAAAATATTATGTTTATGTGTGGGGTATGCCGTATGTTCACTGAAATCAGAATTGCTTTCGGTTTTCCAATATACTGAACAATTATTTCATAGAATGTTATTTCATCTAACTATAAGATGAATCGTTGCCAGAGAAAAATTTACTTCTTGCTTGTAAAATCATTTTCGTCATTTAAACATGTCAAAATAAAGAGAATTTGGCTCGCAAAACCGGTAGTACGCTCTCTTGAACTTTTTTACCGTGAAAGGAGCTATCTATTTGAAGCACCATAATCATCACGTCTTCTGAACCACCGGTTCATTAACTTCGTTCGAATGTTAATTCTGCGGCGTCTTGTATGTACAAAATACAATAATCTAAAAATTATGAAACACTAAACAAAAAAGTCTGTATTAAAAAATCAAAAAAATATCCCGGCTACATGTTTCGGAGAACAACGTGCTCCATATTCATGGGAACAGTATTATGTATTTGAAATACTATTTAAAGGATATTATCAGGAGATGTGTGAATAATAACGGTAAGACAGCAATCCAAGTTTGAAATCGTTGCGAAAAAAGGGCAACAAAGAAACATGAAATAAATATGAATTGTAGTGATTTTAATACACACTTTAAAAAAGCCGGGTGTATTTTTGTGGCGGTTTTAAATGAAACAGTCCTATAGTAATTTACTCCCTGCACAAAATAAGGTCTCCACAACGGGATACAGGAAAAAAGGATCTTACCGAGTGTGCTGTATATTTTACATCGAACTTCGTAAACGTTCAACGTTAGTGAAAAGCGCAATGCTTGTAGTTTACGTGATATTCACGGGGGCTGATAACAAAACTAGGAATAAGGCCGACAATTTGGAGTAAGGTTTCAAAAGTTCGATTGAGAATAAGGTAGAAATTACCGGTGAAGACAACGAATTAAGCCCTTCGATAATTCATTTGTTTCTACAATATTGAAGTAATATGTATAGAATCTCAATCGGTAATTAATTTCAAATCGGCAAGTAAATACGGAAACCATACAAAGTGCGGAGTTAAAAATATAACATGTTTATTTAGATACTGTACTAACAACTTATGGCCTTGAAGCTATATTCCAATTCTAGCAGATTTTTGAAATCTGCCAGTGACGCCGAAATTTCACTTGTAGTTAAAATATTCCGGCACGCCAGACATATCATCCCTGTAATATATAAGAAACGCTATTTTTTAAGTATAGAAAAAAAAAAAAAAAAAAAAAAAAGAAAAATGGAAAACCAAACAAATCCATAAAAATTAATGAAAACCAAAATACAGAAGAATACGATGCCGAATATAGAACTGAATTGTTTCTTGCTCCCGAAAGTCTAAAGTATTTATAAAATGACGGCTTATACATGTCACACAATGTTTAATTCTGTTAGTATATACGTAAAATGTACTCCCTTGCTCTCATCAATGCCATTAGGCTTAGTACATTGTGAACCTTAACTTCACAATCGACGACATCTCATCAAGGGGGAATGGAACTTATTATGTATATTTTAAATATTTTAGACATTTTGCAAAGAAAAATTTTGCCTTTTTTTCGGCAAAGGGTGTGCCGAACGATTTACTAAATGTAAAGGTAAAATTGTTTTTTTATTTTTTCTCTTAAGGCTATTTAATATAACTAATGGTTACCCATTGATCAAAATTCGGCCATAATTATTATTAAAAACTTTTTGAGGAAACATATGTGAATTTGCATATATCCAATTTTTTTTTTTTTTCTATTCTTATATAGATTCGTTCATTTTATATCCAAGAACATACACTTTTATATGTACTTATAATACAAAACAGTTCAGCACCCCGTTATAATTGAATAAAAAATTCAATAAAATCACAGTAAATCACAATTTGTAAAAAAACCCTCATTTATTGACATCAAATGACACCTTACGATTTAGTACACTACTGTAATAGCGATGATTATTAAGAAAAATTAAGAACAGATTTACTGGCTATATCGATTTAATTTTTCCTTTTTTGCGTTAATTTTTTATTTAAACAAAGAGAAATAACTGTTTCCAAATTTTTTTTACAGATAACACTTAGGATCGTCGTCAATATCAGACAAAAAAAAAGAAAGAAATAAAATCGATTGATTATTAAATAAAGGAGAAAAAGGTACTAAACTGTTTTGTCTTTGCCTATTTATATGTAGATAATTTATCCGGATACGATCATTAATTCATATATAATTGCAACATTATTTGCCATTTTTAATAAATGTTTGACAATCCGTGTAGGAGGAACCGTTTCAGACGTTTAATTATTTATTAACCGAATAAACGGTAAATAAACGTTGTTCGATTATAGATGCAAATTTTCGCCAAATTAACATTTTATTAAAATCCAAAACGTAGCCTATCACACAGACTCGGATTAAAACATTTATCTGTAACTTAAATTTACTTAATTTTACAACATCTTATTTCACTGGCGGGTTTAAAAATATAATAATTAACACAACATCATCGTTGCCATTATCCTTTATTTAAAATTAATCCGTAATTCGTAGTAATTTTTGCTTCATTTCATCCTTTTATTCGCAATGTTACTTTTGACTTTTATTATAGTTTTACTTATACGAACATAAAGTTTGTCCTTTAATTCAAAGCTTTCAGTTAAATTAACCAGGAATGCGAGTGATAATTTTTAATTTTATTTCCTGTATTTTAACAGTTGAGAATGTATTCCATTAGAAAATCAGATTTTTTTTTAGTTACCGCCGGAAATCAAATCTGCCACGTTACTTATAACCGCGTGCCGAGAAGTATGTAGTTTTCGGTGGGGCGTAAAATGATTAACGATATCGGAAAAGAAGAATGCCATATTTTCGTAATTCAGCGTCTGCTATTAATTTCGCTTTCGCTTGCCGAAACATCATATGCATAAGTGTGTGTACGATCGTTTCTACAGGCTATTAAGTCGGCCGTTTCGATACGTAATTCCACGATTTATATGGTGCGGAAGAAATTGTGCGCGTCCACATCTCCTCTTGGCAGCAGATGGCACGTAAGATTATTCGATCTTTTCACTGTGCAGATACGTTCTTTTTGGTTGAAATGTTTTTTTTTTTTTGTTTTTTTTTTTTTTTTTCCGGCTTTTATTAAAACCATCTCTGTTCGAAAAAGAAGAAATGGAGAAAAATTTTCGCTTTGCATCTCCCCGCAGTAGCGACGCTACGACCAGCCTTTCAAAGAAACCGTAATGAAGAATTATACCCATGGGTAAGCTACCGCTGCAGTATAATGTACGGAATAAAATGAGCCCGGGACTGGAATGGTTTTAGAGATCGCACTTTCGAAGAACGGGTTGAAGGGAGCATCTGAGAAATTCGCCGGTAGAAGGAGTTTTGGAAAGACACTATCAATTATGTCGCTCGAGTTATTACGCACTGACCGAGAAAGATCACATCTTTGTGCTCTACCTCCTCAGCGCAACCGAGCTGTTTCAGCGTTTTCTTTCGGCTTTTCCTGCTTTTGCTTTAATTTGGTTTTATCATCGCGCGCTTTGTTTCCTATTTTTTGCTGTTCTCTCTCTCTCTCTCTCTCTCTCCTTTTCTTCTTATATGTAGGTTTCTAGTTCGCTATCGGTTCTTAGACGGTGAATTCGAAAAAATTTCTTTTCAAATTCTTCAAATCGTTTAATTTACTTTATTATTATCCCGCTAGATTAGATTGCGCTGGTGATTAAGTTTTCCCTTTGCAGGTTCTCGCATTCATTCGGTTTTCCTTTGTTTCCACCTGATCCGCTTTTCCGAATCCACGCGTGAAATGAACATGCAAACATCAACTCTGCCCTTCAATTCGACCGCGTTACGTGTTGAAACTGTTCTCACTTTAAAAAAGGAACAGCTAATACCAAAATGCATTGCGATACCGGAATTCCTAATTAGTAGTGACGGAGCAGACTTACGCCGATTTGTTCGCGGAGAATGTTGTGTTACCTGTTTATAAATTTAACTGATATTGTTTAAACTCGCCGGCAAAGTGAAATTCGTAAAACAACTTGTTGCGTTGTTAGACAAGTACTATTTGAATATTTCGCGAACATTTCAACGTAATAATACAAATGTAGCCGAAATTTTTCTACATAATTAAGCGCACTGCTCTTACTGTAGATTTCCGTGATATCGGAAAAGCTTTCATATTCGAATATTTCTAAACAAGTGCTTAGGGCAGGTTTATTTTCAGATGTATGTTTGCCGGTTTTTTTTGGAAAAGGTTTGCAGTTCAGTAAGTGAAGCGTCGAACGCAACGCCGAATAATACTCTAAACTAAAACTCGATTAAACCGTATAAATTGAAATTCTTTTTTGTTCACGTTCGTTCGTTTTTCTAGTAGTGAAGGGAGGAAGGGCGAGAAATTTTCATTAACGCTATTCTCGTTATCAAAACTCGATCGATTTCGATATACTACATTCGATTTTGTCTCAGCAAATGTTCCCGAGTACACGTTGTGAGTATAACTTATTGTGGTTTAGGTGAGAGTTTATTTTGGAATGAGGTTTAAACGGTACATTTTTCTAGTATAAGTTGTCGCCCTCCTTCCTCACGAACTTCGTTATCAAAAAGGAAAGACGAAGAGGAGTTAATTTTTCTTCTTTTTATTTATTTATTTATCTATTTTTTTATTTTTTTTTTTGGAATTAAAAACTTTATTTTCTTTCTAATGTCCTAGAGTTATGTAAAAATAATTATAAACTCTTCTGGTTTTTATGTCCTAATCATACGTTTACTTTCGGTATAAACCACGTGTCCAAATTATTCATAGCTGACGTTTCGAATATTGTGCTCTATTTGAACTAAGACTACACAAGAAAAGCCCAATGTACTAGCTGAAACGCGTGTTTTTGGCTTCGATTGTTCAAATCAGTTTCCATTTTTACACTCTTACTAATTGGCTACCACCTCGAATCGATTTTTAACACTTTAAACCCCAAGCCATTTTTAAGAAACTTTACAAAAGTGACAATGTCTCCATATATGGAGACAGCCAGGGTTGATGGGGTAGTACAGTGTCTCCATATGTGGAGACGGTCGTAAGTAAAAAAAAAGCATTTGTCCTCATCTATGGTTGACATAAGACAGCTAGTAAAATACGTTATCAGTAGATGAAGTAGTGAACAATTTTCGTTTATAGCAGGTCACGTGTTCCTGGAACTGATGTATCATAAACAAGGGTTTTATTATTGTGTTGCGTAAAACGTTTGTGTACTGTTCTTCTTTTATCGTGTTGTAGTGCCTTCCTTTATTGTGGCGCATATATTCTTTAAATCACATTTTTTATTATTTGCCTATATGCCACTGCTGTTGTGAATGCATCAATTCTATGTAAAAAATGGTGCAATTTTTTTGTGGTTTAAAAAACGAAAATAACTGAGCGAGCCTTATAGTCCGTGGCAACATTCACAATTTCACTCACGATTAATTCACGTAACTCGAAAACGAAAGAACCTATATTATAGTATTACGATTTGGACTAGTTTTAAACTTAAATGCTATAGCTACTGCAAAATGAGACCACACCCACTGGCGCAAGTTTATTCTAACCGATTTTACATGTATGGGAACCTTAACGTGCCTCTTATATCCTGGACCATGTAATAGATATTGAGAAACCACGTAAACTTAAACACAAACTGGAACAAGATAAACATTCAAACTGTACAGTTTGTTATAAAAATTATAGAGGTAATGGTAAAACGAGGGATGAAGCTAACAAGTTAGCAAAAAAAGTATTCACGAGATGCCAAGAATGCATAAAATAAACCCGCGAGTGTTTGCCATGTTTCAATATGGTTCATAAATAATTCAAATAGATATCGTTAATTTTTATTGTTAATATGTGTATTATATTGTAAATTTCTGTAAATAATGATTACACAAAAATATGCACTAAATATATTAACTAGTTATTGTTTACTTTTCATGCTATCTTCGTAATCATTTTCATTTGGGATTTAACGGGCATGTGTCTCCGTATAAGGAGACACAATTTAAGTAATTTTTTAAGAGAACGGATGTCTAATAAACAAAAATATAATTTCCATAATGATTAATATGTCGTGTATAAGCTCTGACAAAAATGTTACAAATTGTCATTTTTGCTACTTTTGTAACAAAATCATTAGGTGATTTTAGTAACAGAAACTGTCTCCATATATGGAGACATGGGGCTTAAAGTGTTAAAGTGCCTTCCCTATTAAAATACTTATATTTTTCAAATTCGATTGTTTCTCTTACACAAGACATTTGTTCGCGCGTTCGATTCTGGCTACCTTCTTAGAGGGCCAGTAAATTTTGCTTCGCTGTTTATTTTTGTTTCTAAGACATGATCGATTTTTCATCCCGTTTCTTGAATTTGCTTCGTGTTAATTCGTACGTGTATAGTCCTACACCGCTTCGTTGTCCTAGAGATAACTTGCACCGCACCAGCACTGGATCTACTTCAGTAACATGTAACTTCGGCAAGCTATATTTGTTATTTTTCAAAAAAAAAGGTTTTCTAAATACCGGCTTAATTCTAGGTTACGTTTTTCATACAAGGCAGAAATAGCGTCCGTGCTAATTAATTTTTATTTTCTCTATTTAGTTTTTTAAACCTTTGTTCGCTTCCACTTTGTTCTATACATTCACGAGACCTATATTTAAATTTTAAAAAAAGAGCGACGATCGTGAACATTTAAAAAATAAATAAATAAAATAAAATTGAGGAAAAATTTAGCACATAGCTGTAGCTCTTCCGTATACACGTGTAACTAACAAAATTGGACAAATATTAAAGGAGAATAGAATTGGGCCAATGAAGTGGAAGCAAAGTAAAAAATTTTCTAAAAAGGAACAAAGATACCGAAGTAACAGATGCTGGTAGATCCGGTGTTCGTGTGGTGCAAGTTCGACCGGACAAACTGGTAGACTGTGCAGGCACGAAACTGTAAACACTAAAAACGAGTAGGAAAGACGGCCGTGTTCGAACATGAAGAGAGAAATAAACGGGCGAAATTTTAGTGACACTTTAAAATACCAGTCAAAATCGAAAGCGCGAAAATGGCATCTGGTAAGAAGAGCAGCAATCGGAACTGAAAAATGTACAAGTTTTAATAGAGAAGGCGGTTCTCAAAAATCGGTGTTATTTAAACAATGGAAAGAATGAAAATCGATACTTTACATATCTCGAATCTAATCTTTCAGATTGTAGCAGGATATGTAGATAAATCGATATTTTGATTATATCGATGAAGAATACGAGCATTTTACTTTAACCAGCGTTGCATCGTTGTTCTTTCTGTCGGTTGTCTTTTTTTCATTGCCCCAGTGGAAGCACTGCGCCGAGGACAATTCCGTGATAGTGAAGCATCGCGAACTCCTGGTCGGCCTCTGGGTCATCGATTTCACGGCGTGCAAGGACGACAGCAGTTGTCGCCGTTTCCAGTCAGTAATCTCTCGAATCTGAGGGATTTGGAATTTGAAAATCGCCGTTGGTGGTGCTGCAGTTTTTACTACGTTTTTGGATATTGAATTGTGGCACAGGCATGCTGTATGGTCCAGACGGTCAGAGCGTGAATTGGTGATACCGACGGTGAAGTTGCACGGTGTATAGAATTTTCTTCTGCGCACCAACCCGTCTACGAAGATTACCTTCTCCTAGGCGGTCTATCATACTCGAAAGAATGGTCGCTGCCACCTTCGAGGAGGTGAAGTACTACGAATTTTGTAGCATAGCTTTCGATGACGTGAATTAAGTGCTCGCAACTTCTAACGCGGGTGTAAATACTTTAGAAAATATCGTTTTAACAGTATTGTACAAAAACTCATGGAAGGTCTGTAAATTATGTTTAATCGCTTAATCGTCGAATATGCGACCGAAATGTACTGCCAACTTATTTGTGTGATCAACCTAGGGTTTTAATGGTGTATTATTTTAAGAGCTCCATTACACAGTACATTTCCGTATGTATGGGTGAATTTTTTACGCTGAACGAGTTCGTTCGTATTTTTGCGGCTTGTTATACGATGACATAAAATCACCGTGCTGAAATCGTGTTTAGGTTAGTATAGACATTAGATAGGTTCAATATATTTTTACAAATCCTTGGCATAGTTTTGTTGTCGTTCGACGTTAAGTAGTGTAGTTAGACGGTAGTTTGAGCTACCGTTTCCAGGGGCAGCCGCGACAGTAATTCAATCTGATCGATTGTTGCGTGTCGCTTTGCGGAAGTCTACACCATGCCAGTGGCGAATTCTCAGTCTTATCATAATCGTTATCGACGAATGAGCGACTTTTATTCATTCTTAAATATTCCACCAAGTCTATAATACTCGATCTTTTCTTTTAAAGGTTTTGCGCAATTCCAATTTTTAGTAGATAGTCTATTTAAAGTTTTAGGCGTAATTCCGGTGCTTCCATACATATGTATGTATGCATTTCGAATTTCGAACTAATTCTGCCGGATTTCTCAAAAGAACGTGTAAGGACAGTTGCATAAAATTAGAAAAACTAAATAGCGAAACGTGCGGTATTCGTTGTAAACAGTAAATGGCTGATCGGTGAAACTGGACCGATTATTTCCTAAATTTCATTGCTATTTTGTTGGAGATACCGACTGATGCTGTTAAACTTGAACAAAATGTGAAATGTTGGGGCATATTATCGTTTTAAACCGGTTGCGATAAAACCGCGTGAGACACTATAGAGTTTTTCTGTGTCTCCTTGTTTAGCTTATAATAACGCTAGTATTATTTTATACGAAATGGCGATGGCAAGGTGCAGTGCTTGAAAAGGTTAGATTGTCGCTCGCCGAGGCTTTGTTCCATTTCATAATTCTGTCTCGTTCTTCTCGAATTTACACAGCTTCGAGGATTACTTCGGAGCAGGCAGACTTACATAAATGGTTCGAAAGAAGTAACTTAACCTTCTGTACAGCGAATCCGGTTCTGATTTTACTTTTCTTTCGTGTTGTTTAAAAGCCGTCGGATCTTATTGTAAATTTATTCTTCGTATATAGAATTTTATGTTTTCCTTTCTAATACTTCTAATCGACTAGTTGGTAAACTTTTCTAATCCGCAACAGTATTACCAGCTTTGGCATTCAAATTCCCCAGTACGATAATTATTTTTTTCTACGCTATCTCATTCATTTTATCCCCCGCGAGACCGTAAAACTGTTTTATTTCCTTATCTATCGCCGTTACACCAAGAATCAAGTTCAAAATTTTACGCACTTCTGTTTTTATTTGAACCGATATTCCCCATTAAATTATTTTTTCTATTTTCTATTTCTTCAGACCTCCAATAGTAAATTGCACGATGACCTGTGCCTTTCGAGTTCGCATTTCGTGTTTTACTCCGTTTTAGTATATTCTGCATTATATGTAACTTTCCACTGATTTAATTCTTTCACATTATTGTTTACCGATTTTCGTTTTAATTTTGTCGCATTTCTCCATACAATTCCTAGCGATCAGTATACCGTTAAAGCTAGACTTCTGTTTTATACTACTTGGCTTAGACATGCAACAGCATCGAGTTTCATTATCGCGGTTTTTCGCAGTATTGTGTTTCTCGTGTTTCTCATGCTATGTTACATTTTTTTTTTTTTTTACCATTGTTTAATAAAGGTACCACGCTTGTATTCGATAATAGTAATCATTGCAGTTAATATTTAATTGTAAATTTATGAATTGAGTCTTTAGGAGCTTATTAACGATTCTGCAATAGCCTCAGAGAAAAATATTGATATATTTGTTACTTACGTCGGGTTCAATCAGAAATGTTTTACCCGCTAGGAAAATACATTTCTGATGATTTCGTTCAGAAAAGTATTAATATAGTTACTAATTTCCTCCAGCATAAAAGCCACCTTCTAGTATTGGAAATCAGGTATAAATACGTGAATATCGCACAGTTTGGTGGAATTATGAAGTTCTGCTGGTTGCCTAGTCACCTATACTCACGTTCTTAACTTTTGCTATTCAGTCGCAATCCAGTGTCTGCTGCACTTGGATATGGTCAGTTTTAATTTTCTACTCATTCTCTTTCGGTATTCGTGGACTATATTGTATTATTGCGGCCATGGGTTTGTTGGAGCTAGATTGCAAATTCATAAAATTACGTGATAGATCCCATTTTCCTTTATCTATCTATCTATCTATATATATATATATATATATATATATATATATATATATATATATATATTATTCAGCTATCTACTTATTCATAGGATTTTGTCAGCAGCCAGATGGTTTTTCGCCAGGTACAAAAAAGAAAAAGCAGACTAGATTCACGAAGGTGTATTTCTTTAAAGGAGTCTTTAACATTTGTATCGCTTATTATTACGTGGCCATTATTTATTTTCATTTCCACTAATGCTTAACATTTCTATTATCTTTCTGATACTAGTTTTGAAAAACTACTCGCCACGAGCGATGGAATTCTATGGTTAAGTAATTTCTGACAGTGTACGTATACATGCCTACAACGTGGTTAATACTTTTTTGTATAACCTTAAAGTTTGCTGCCGGGTCCCCTATGAAATTAACATGGATTTTTTATGATCTCTGACCAAACAAATTTTATTTATTTTTTTGACTTTTTAACTTTTTGCGCTCTATAGGCCGAAATATATAGCTAAATGATAAATTCCAGAATGTTACTCTATTTATAAATAATTTTGTTCTGCATCGTTTCAATTTTTTTTTTAAAGCCATAATCTGTGTTCAAAGTCTAATTCGGCTTGCAATTTGTTATTCTCAGTTCTTTCGTCATTAACATTAGTAACGGAAAGTAAGTAGGAAGCGGTTAAATGCGATGAAATAAATCCCTATCGGAATAATGACAGTTACCATCCGGACAAATCGTCTTTAATAGGAGCATCTAATAAGCCATTCTACTGCACCGGTAAGCGAAGTACAAAAACAAACTACCAAATTACTCTTAATTCCACAGTACGTGCTGGTTTTGGTTGCAAGTTTACGCTTAACAAACGGCAAAAATGATATTCACGATACATTTATTGAACCGATATGGAGCAGCGGGACTTTTCATTTTTCTTTTGCGAATTTTCACCGCATTTTGAATAGTGGTAAACAGTGTGATACAAAATAGACATCTCTATTAATTTTATAAAGATTCCGCGCAAGCAACTCTGAACGACGGCGGGGGGGGGGGGTATTGTTTAAAGTTTCAATTTCTACGAGAAGTCACGTTAATTACTTGGAATGACATGGTTAGATTTTTATACGATTATTTTTTTCTTTGCAGACATGAGAGTATGCGCGTCGGACAGGTCAGTGAACCGTAAGGTGAGGCACTCTAAGTGTGCAAAGAAACATTTCCAGCATTTAGAATACAAAATTGTTTGTGTTATTCCAGAAGCACATGCTCATTATGTAATACCATTATGCAATAAAATCGATCTTCGAAAGGTTTTCTTTTTCTTTTTTTTTGTCGTATGAGGTAGTTATTTACAGGAGCTATTCGAAGCTTGTGATACTTCAAAGACATTTCCACAACTTGTATGCTTAATGGACTAATTGCCATCATTAACAGTTCGTTGCTTTTGCATTTCGCGAACCTAGGAAATGTTAAATAATTATTAATAACTAAGAAGCAGCAGTTCGTTTGGCAGCGGTAATCATTGGTTCGTTAACATTATTAATAATAATTCCATTATCAATGCAACAACCATCTAGATTATGTTTCAAACGTTCTTCCTTGATGAAGAGGCATTCTAATAGAAAACAATTAACTGTAAGTAATTTCTTTAGCCTAAATCGTACATTTATATCATATAATAATTTGTACGTTAGTCTATCATCAATCTGGTGTTATTCCACCTTTCTTGAAAAATATTTAAGATAATTACTTTCATGTGTTTATTAAAATTTTTAATGTTTGTAAAACTATCATATTGCAAGTTTATGTTAAATTTGTTACTGAACAGTTGTAGCGCGATCTATAGGAAGTAGTAAGTGATATTCGTAACATTTTGTATTCTGCTATTAAGGCAGCATGGTCCCCATACTCAAAGTCAGTCGGAAGGATTCCAGTGACAACTGAAGCCGCAGCCATCGACACCGTTCTATATAACGAGCTTACACCCAGAAGAAGATTCCCCTGAATCTTTAAAATTCTATTCATAGCAGAAACAGAGATATTTGTAATATAAATACTTGAGCAGTAATTAGAAATCGCTCGAATACTAACGTTAAGTCGATTGTACATTACGAATAGTGTGACTAAGCCAATAGACATCACGGTGGTCGTATATAATAATTAAAAAAAAAAAAAAAAAAAAAAAAATCATTGGTTCAGTCTAAATTCGAAAATTTGTAGCGTTATTGCTATTATTATTTTATTTCCTATTTGTTTTTTTAAAGTAATGACAATATACAAATGATAAATCACCATAACGATTAATCGTCATTTGCTTAGAGCTCATCAAACAGATTATTCTTCTTCATCGAACAGGTCTGGCTTAAATTTGTAACTGAACCCTTTATGCTCGTTAATTTACATTCAAAAACCAAGCTAGCCTCAGATATTCATCAACGGAAAACGCTTTTATCGGTAGAGAGAAGAAGATTACAATGGAAAATCTGATGGAAAGAAGTTCGGTTGGAACGTCATAAACAATGTCGAGCAACTTTTGCAAAATGGCTAGCAGTCGGAAAGTGTCGCGGTGTGTGCACAGAGTTGATTACAATCATGGGGTAAACAGCTAAACACGGTTTAATAAAACATCATTTATCATATCTCTACATGGTAGACATCAGTTTTCTCTCTGCTCATTGTATGTGTCTGCATTACTATTTCTGCCGAATATGCAGCTTCCTTTTACTACTTACGAAAAAGCGTATGTGTATGCGTGCGCATGTCGCTTGTTAAATGAGTCAGTGAAAATTCTTCGACCCTTTCCGCAATTCTTTTTTAATGATTTTCATCATGCTCTTCCCAATTCGCATTATACTATAAAATCAAGAAGTAAATTAAAACAGAAATGATAATAATAATAATATAAATTATAGTTGTACTAATTGTATAAGAATAAAAAGTAATATGGAAGGTGTGTCGTAGCAATGGACAAAGAGTCTCGTCTCGGGTTTTAATTTTTCTTTTTGGTGATATCGATTTTGCGTCATAAAATCTGCGTTAACAAAAAATTTTCGTATCAAATATAAAAGGCAAAATTGTTATAATACCTGTAGTTTCTTACGTTTTATTATTCTTTCCCTTAGTGCAATTTAGAATAATTTCCGCAGTTTCCGATTTTTCCTAAAATTAATAGCTGCCTTATGTCATATTTCGTTTAATTAAAATGAAAATGAAGTACATTGTTAATTTACTTTTAGAAGTTGGTTTCCAAGTTTCCAGATTAACATCTAGAAAAATGCAATTATTACATGTACCATTTACAAGAATAAAACTATATACGAATTCTCCCCTTTTGACTGCAGCAAAAACAACAAATTATTTTTTAACGAACGAATCGGAGGTTGACATTAAACTTTTGTGTGATCCAGTCACTGTAGGTGTTTCTGTGCCATTAATTGATTCTCAATACTCACTAGGTAGTGATGTTCTTGGATCAACTCCATTAAAGTTGCAAAGTCGGAAAACGATAGGAGTACTGTTTTACTGTTTACTAGTAATATTATCTTCCGTGGGTTTTAAGAACTGTATTGTTGGCACTTTTTGCTTCTGAACTTTAGTTGGTAGTGGCTTATGTTCTGCAGCTCTTCTATCATGCTCATTTACTTTGCCTGTTAAACAATCTTTGTGTTTTAGTTCGTCCACTTCTGTTTGATATTCTGGAGACTGTGGTGTAGCGTTTTCTGTCCCTTCCATAAAGATAGGATCCGTACTGTTCTCAGCAGATTCTGGGGTTTGGGGTGAGGTCTTTTAATGGCTGTTGGATTGTTTTCCGCTTTGTTGCTTGAAACGTTCTCCGAAGTTGTTGTAGTACTATTCTGTGCGGTTGAACCTACGGGCGATATATTCTGTTTGCCCATTTGAATGAAGATTCTCTGTTCATGGTCGTTATGAACTAACGTGAAAGATTCGAGAGAAATGAGGAGATTGGCACTCTCGACATACACTTGTCTTTTCCAGCTGATTATATGGCTGAATTCTGTATCATTTGATTTAACCCGCTGGAGAGAAATTACTGAGGCTAGCTTCAATTTCAAAGCGTTTTCTAGATAGGCTTTAATAACATAATTAACTATTGTGGGAGATACGTTCGATAGTGTGATTTTTTGTGTAGGGTTATTTAATCTGTGGCCGGTGATTGCTGTATTATTTTCTGTAATGGAAGCTCCGTTAACGAAAAAATGGTCTGTACGATTCTAAGTCCGCGGTTATTACTGATCCTGGAATCTGCTATTACATTTTTCGAGCCCCTTGCCAAATTTTTTAACGCAGAAAAATACTGTCGAAGGTTAGACTTCTCAACATAGGGGAACAGAATGCCTTGTCTTCAGTCGGAAATTCGAAGTTTCTCACTGAAGGGATAAAATTTGTAGATTTAAGTTTGTCGGCAAAAGAAGCTGAATTGGTTCCTACATTTGAAATTGAACTGACGTTTGAGTTTGGCAGTACAGCCGACTGTATAGCTTTCGAAATTTGTTTACTCAGTGTGCCACTTACTATTACATTTAATGCCTTGTTTGTTTCGGTTGTTTTCAATTCTGTTTTAGATGTGACGGTAGCGTTTTGTAAAATAGACGCAGATTTATTTAAACGATCTTACTTGTAATTGATGAAGACGGAGCGCACTTATCTTTCTTATCAGCTTGTGCAAGTTTCGCTAAGTGAGCGGTCGGTATCGGTGTTGCAGTTGTTATCAGCCGTAACACCGATGCTGGTGATACACTCGCTGCAGCTTCGCCGCTCATCGATGGCTTGTTCCGACTCAGCGGACAGGGCCGCTGCATGGAGATAGCGATGCGCGCGCGAGTATAGCAGGTTTCGGAGTAGATAAACGTAACCGTAATTAATTAACACTAACTGTTTCGAAACGCGTGGTAATGAACACTTCACGAATGCAGAATAATTTTAAGAAGAGGGTTGAAACGTTCTAATACACTACTTCTCTAAACTATTCATTATATTACAAATTTTAAGAAATTATTACCCATTATTGGAATTAAAAACGTTTTTAAATTATAAGAAAAACAATAATCGCTATTTTACTTCCGATTCAAAATTTCGATCAAATTTTGTAGTTACGAGAACTTTACAAAAAACAAAAGAAATAAACACTATCTCACTGCATTAAGCGCTTTTGAGATTTACACTTGAGCCGCAATCTGGAAACCGTAAAAGCTCTACAGCGAAAGCGTTAAACTTGTCTTTCAATTCATCGAAAGGTCGCAAGTGGACAGTTTTGTAGGTTTTTTAATACACCGGTTTTCAGATACACAGAATTATTCAAATATTAATTTTTTTCGGTAAGGAAGATAATAAATAAAAAAAAAATTGTTATTTTTGTGGAGGGGCTCAACTATGGACATAACGCAGCACATGTGAAATTTTAGAAAGTTGCAATGTGCGGTAACGAGATAAACGAACGAAACGCAATTAACTAATTAACTAGGCAAGAGTAGCTGGCTAAAAAAAAAATTTAGACTGCTTTCCTCGAAAAACGAAAATGACCGTAAGCAGCGGTTGGGCCAATATTGTCGATACAACATTTGCATATCGCAGTAATAAAAAACTTCTTCGAAATACAGTGAAAGGAGAATTCCATTTTCCGTTTTTTATGGTTTTTTAATCTTATCTGCGCTGTTTAAGTTGTGAACTTTACTTCACAATCCCCGACGCCCAGCCAAGTGTGTGTATTCGCTCTAATCTCGTTAACTAACTGCACCTTTTAAAACACTCTCGACTAGGTGGTGCCAACTTGCCGAAATTTTTCACCTCGGAAATTTCTCTATGTAGTACGAACGACTTTTTTTTTATAGCACAAATTAAGTTTTTAATCGATTCGCTTATCTCTGTAATTTTTGTATCACAAAATGATCCGCTTATTCCATTTCTTTAAATTTCAAAATTCTACGAGGTGTGGCTATTAAATAAGGAGACTGCGCGCGCTATAGGTGCCCTAGAAGAGTAAAGAGAGAAACAAGTATGGCAGAAGAGATCTTGAAGTGTCTACTAACACAGTTCCAAACCATGTTTTCGTAGCTATAGTAGTATTTTTTCTAAAAGTCCTTTTCTGTAAGGCCGTTCAAAAGTTGCGTCGTTCTTACCGCTTCCATTGATTCAAAATGAGTTATTTTTAGAACAGACTTCACCTTTTTGGAAACAAAAATAAGTCGTACAGAGCCAAGTATGGTAAATAAGGCGCGTGTTCGAGCACTTGAATGTTTTTATCAGCTAAAAACTGCTTCACAGACAGCACGTTATGAGCAGGTGCGTTGTCTTGATGCAGGATCCATGACTTGTTTTGCCACAACTCCGGTCTTCTTCAACGAACTCGCTCTCGCAGGGTTGCCAACACTTGCAAATAATAATCTTAGTTCACAGTTTGACCCTCTGGATGCTCAAACGACGATCTGCACCTTCATTGATTTTGGCAACAGTTGTAGCAGTTGAAATCGGGGCAGATCGACCTGGACGTTGGTTATCTTTAGCTTTCTTTCGACCTTCAGAAAATCGTCGTTACCAAAATAAATACGTGCACGTGACAGAGAATTCTCACGGTACGCTTCTTTCAGTAATGCATAACACTCGGTTGGAGTTTTCTTTAAGTAGACAGTTCAAGGTCTCTTCTGCCATACTTGTTTCTCTCGTTACTTCTCTAGGGCACCCATAGCGCGCGCAATCTTTTTATTTAATAGCCAACACCACCTCGTATACTCAAAAAAAAAAAAAACCTGATTAAATGAGCGAAATTGTTCAAAAACGAAATGCGGTAGCTAACGAGTTCTCAACCATACACAGACTGCTCTCACAATGACTTATTTTGTAGACTACGAAAGTATGGAAATTTATCTGAATTCTGAAACCAGCCGATTTATTAAATGGTCGTTATGATTTGATGAATTTAACCGTTTCACTGTTAAAGCTTCTGCTATGTTGTAAAGAACTCTGGAGACTTTCTTATCTTATTGTATATAGTGTGACTAGCAACAGGACGTGTATTGAGACTTGACAGTATTTCAAAATATTACCAAAAAAAATCATAGTACCAACCTCTCCTGTCATTCCACTGCTTCTCGGACGCAGTAACCTCGTTTCTGTTTCATCTCTGTATGTTCATCCATTCTTTTTTTCCGACTTGTTTTGATCCAGACGGATCACGTGGTGTTAACAGTGATGATCGTTATGTCCGATACACGATGGACTGAAGGTTAATCTGAGGTCCTCTGAATTCGTGACGTCAGCGAAAGCGGAAATAGATTATTTAAAAAAAAAACAAAAAACCAGCATGCTTTGAACCAGAGCTTTGCATATTCCGACCACGGAATCAAGAAAACGTGTTTGATTATTGTTTCTAAATAATACGGATCTCTCTGTTATCCGTCTATTTATTATTTTCAATTTTCACCCGATATTCGTTTCTTAATCCATCTCTGTCCAATTTCAGTTTTATACTCCAACCCGTTCCCATCGGAATTACAGACAGAAAGTTACTTTTCCAATGAAACTCTTTAATGTCCATACCGCGTATCAACGAACACCTCTTGAAATTATCCATTTAATTAGCCGATTACTTTCTATCAAATGACACTCTTTCACATTTTATGTTATTTCCAATTACTCGGAAGGAAATTCGGAAGTTCTCACATTAAATAATAATCGAAAAAATTATTGCACCGCAATTACAAAATTTTCAAATAATAAACAAAAAAAAAAAAAAAGAAAGAACCTCCATTTAAGGTAGCAGAACATTAACGACTCGGATTTTCCTGCACTTTTTATTTTCTCTCTAAAATCGACCTAAAAAAAGGACGCCGATTTTTGTAAAATTCACAGATTTCCGCTTTTAAATGCGAGCAGTATACTCTTGCGGATAATTTTTTCTTAAGCTTCTTATCATTTTCATCGTATTATCAATAAGATGTTTATAATTTTTTGTTTCGTGTTTTAGGGCTTTCAGCTGAAATAAATTTTTATACCCTCTTCTCTGTTGAAATTTTTCAATTTTTCAATTTCAGTTGTTTCTCTTACGAGAAGACGCTTTTATTCATTGTGTCCACAACTCAGATCAGCACGCACATATTTTAATGTCGTCTTAAATGGCGTTTACGTTTTGTCCATGGTATAGGACTAACACGCGAATTTTTCTACGTGTTTATGTCGACAGCAGCCTTTTGGTGGTTTCGAAAAAGATCCAAACCTGTATAGTGGTCTACCCCGGTTTATAAAACATAATTTATTGACTAAATGAAGAGGCGGGTACACACTTTGGCCGCGCGTAATTGCGGTGAAGCCATATATCTTTGTTACTTTTGAAAAATATTTCTTAATTTCCTTTTTGACATACTGGTTGGATTTTATCCTTCCTTAAAGTCTGGCCAATTTCCTCTGCCATACTTTCACTGTAACCGTAACGTGCGAGGTGATCCATTTTTTTTCTTATTTTATTTCTCGAAACTTCTTAACTATTTTTATCGCATCTTCTTAATGCCCTTTATCTACCGTAGCCTTTTCAAATATTTAAACCGATTTCCGTTTCAGCCCATTCAAAGTTGAACAGTCTTGCACAACCGATATATCGCCGAACTAGCAGAGAAAAATGCGCCGTATCAGCTTAGACACGCTCTCACTAACGATTTCAAATAGCAAACGCATTAATATGGAATTAACTTTTTTTTGAACCACGTTCATCTGTACTAGGCCCTTCCTACAAAATATCATTCAATTGATGGAGTCTTACGAAAATGGTATTTTGCTAAACTTTCTTCAAACAACAGAGCTGAATAATACAAAGATATTTTGTACCGAGAGTAAACAATTGAAGTCGATTAAAAAAAAAAAAACAAAACAACGAACCTGACCAAAACTGACACTATTAGAGTCGGAAAAGACGATATTTTTCCGAGATCACTATTGCCCCATACATAGTCAATTGAATGGTAATTTTGACCTCTTGTAAATAAAAAAATAATATTATCGGTAAACGTAGTTTTTTCCAACATATAAAAAAAATCCTACATTTATTAATAGCTATCGAAACATAAATGGATGTAATATGGCACAAATTATGAAAATTCCAAGATTTATTGTAACATTTTCGTGCCTAATAACACACCGATAAATCCTGATACTCAAAAACGCTCTAAGATGAACAGTAGCAATAATTAAAAAATACTAAAAGAAATAATACGGACAAAATTAAATAGAAATTTAAATAATACATACAGACGGTGCAATAAATAATACAGCAAATACATATTCGGCAGCAGTGTATATTTGCGAGTATTTGGAAAGTAAAAATTTAAAAAGATGCTTTAAACTACCGAAAATTTATTCAGCAAGTTCTAGAAGAGCTAATGGTAAAGATGGTTAAATATTTAAAAATATTCTAATATTAACAGACTCCCTAGGAGAAACATTTAAAATATACAATAAAAACAATTTCACAAACAACATAGTATGCAATACAATAAATGATATTAATAAAATACAATGCGATAACGGTAACATATAGTTTAATTGTGTATATCAGATCATAGTGAAATCGAAGAAAATAATATAGTAAACAAACTAATGTAGATTCTGGACGCAAAGACAAAAAAATAAAATTAGATTGGACACAGAGCAAATCTCTGCAAAAAACGAAAGCACAAAAATGTCATGGAAAAGAGCAAGGGTGTCGCCAGCCGATGAGCTGGGGCGGCGGATGAGTTGCCAGCCGCCAGGGGTGAAGATGAGAGAAAGAGGATATGAGTTATAGAAAAAATAAAATTTATAAGTTGTGAAGGCTTAATATTTTATTAAACAAGAATAAAATCTTAATTAAAACATAATTTTCGTGGGTTTCTGGCAAATTGTTCTACTACTTTATTATAAAAGTCTTCCAAATTGTCCATGATTATGCGCCTATGAATAATCATCATGGCCAATTAATCTAAAAGGTTCAAGGCTCCGGGGGAGGGGGGCAGTTACACTCCTTTGTCCCCCGCTGGCGACGCCCGCGGAAAAGAGGTTATAAGAAGAAAAGAAAATCTTGGGAAGAGGAAATATAAGCAATTAACAACAAATACTGGTTTGCAGAAAAGATAAATAAAAAATAACAGATAATTAAAATTAGAACGGATCATTTGAGGACACCGAAAAAATTACACTAAACGAAAACAATATCAACTAACTTATGTCACTGTGGACACAGCGAATCTTTGGAGCATTTGGTATGGCAATGTGAAATATATAATCGAGAACGTAAAGACTCAATGCAAACGATTCTATCGATTTATGGAATACCATGAATATTCAATAGATTTTTGAGAATTAGATAAAAAATCAGCAAATGAACTTTTTTAAATATATATTAAATATATTAATATTTTAATTTAAATTAAAAATGTAATAAATGATAAATGATTACACTTGCCAGAATAGCAAAAGGTAAGACCAATAAAACAAATAATAATACTTTCTAACCAATCCAGCAGTGGACGTTTATTTTTTCTAACATTCCTTTTTAAGGTTTTCGCCTTCCTAACTGAAGATGGGCGATAATTAAGGTTTACTTCAGATTCCAATGTACTAACTAACGGGTGCACCGGTTTTGAGAGCCAAATTCCTTATTTTGACATGATTAATGACTTTAAATGACGAAAATGATTTTACGAACAAGAAGTAAATTTTTCTCTGACAACAACGCACTCTATCGCTATACCGAATTGTAGGTGAAATAGAAAACTGGCGAACAATTTTAGGAAATGATTATTCAGCATAATGCTAATCGAAGGGAGTTCGAGTTCACCCCGAACATACGGGGCATATCATACATAAACATAATACTTTCGTACATCGATATTCACTTATCCGACTTGGAGAAAAATTATTATCGCTTTGTAAATATATATATAATTTTTTTAAATTCACGGCAAAATCTCTCGCGATATCCAGATAAAGATCTATTTATTCCATTTAGTTGTACATATACATTGATAACTTCACCGTGCATTTTTTACGCCGTTAATATGTTATTGGTATTATTATATTAGATTAATTAAATAAGTTAAATGGATTTAAACATTATTTTAAACAATAGAAGGAATATAAATTTATTACATAGCAATTACAAATAAAAAATCGTGATAATACAAATAACGTAACAGTTAAGGTATTAGACATGTACTGCGGGCAATTGTGGTGCGAGTTTGAAAACAAACGTAGAGGCAACCAAAATATCTTTTTGTTTTTGTTATTCATTTTATATATTTTATCTTCTTTATTTTATTTTTAATATTTGATAAGTAGTGTGTTAGTGCATATTTGTTATAAACAACTCTTTTCAAGGTTACTTTTGTGGTTACTTCACTGAAATATTTTTGTTGTATTTTATTAATTATTTTGTTCCTGCACAAAAAAAAAGTAAGCGCCTAATATTAACTTTCTGCAGTTTGCATCGAATTCAAATTTTAATGAATATATATATATATATATATATATATATATATATATATATATATAATGGTATAATCATTCATTGTCTGTAAGCCGAGTAATGAACATTTACTGCATTTTAATTTGTTGCCGGTTCCGAAAAATTAATGTTGTTGAAAAATAATCCATAAGATTAAGTATATGACTGTCCTGAAATATATTACACCTTTTATCTAATTATTTTGTTACTTTTAGCGCATTTGTCCTTTTTTAATTTTTACAATAAACTTTGAGGTCGGTATCACATTTTTACCGGTGGTACACTTCTGCATGAACAGAGAATCATTGAAATCAGTCTGCATAGTTATACGTAACCAAATATCAAATAAATAAAAGTAAACGCGACTGACACATTAACTTTGTTTGGGAAGTCGATAATAAGAAGCAATATTATTACACTGAAGTTTCTTTACAAACGACAAAAAAACTAATAATTAATAAAGCTAATAATAATATATTTTAAATAAGAACATTAATGGCATAGATATTTTTTCATGAATATCATAGATTGGCAGTCTTTTTGTTAGATAAAATGAGCTGCATGTTATTAAAAAAGGACTTGTATACATTTTTGCGTTTATGGTGAAAAACATTTAAACAATTCAAATATGGCACATTTTAGGCTGCAATTTATAATCTATGTAAATTTTATTAAAATCTGTTGAGCTTTAATTAAAATTATTTTCGAGAAAAGTGGAGAGACGGAATTATTCTTGCGTATTTATGAGTATATGATTATGTCCTAAAATTTACTGCAACGGAAATGCTTACAAAATATTAACAGTACCGAAAGAGCCGATAAAAAAGGCCTAAGTGCACATATTTACTCTTTATAAATAAGACCGAATTGTAAAACGGTGAAAATCATCGCCGAAACGAAATGTTGATCGCTGCGTTCGTAAAACGCGTCTGGCAACCGATGTGATCATTTCATTTCTGTCGGCTGTCAATAATTACCTTTAGCTGGCAAAACCGGACCGCCAAAAACTAACTTATCTTTATTAATATTTTTTCTTTTCGTTTCTCTACATAAAGATAAACTAATCTTGACCGCGTTTCTAGCCTTATTTTATTTAATAGTAACTTATACGATGCGTTATTGTGTACGTAATTTTATTATTTTTATTAATATCCCTTCGGCTTCCTTTTGTAGTTGAGATTAATTAGGTCTTTTTCAAATTTTAGTAACATTCGTTCTAGATTTTTATTAATATACATTTTTCTTTTCTCTTTTCTAGCTGCGGATGGCGCATTTCCGAAAATGTTTATTTAATATTCGTCTCAGCTGATGAGAAGTTTCAAATAAGAACGGATGTGGTCTGTCTAGGGGAAATTTAATTTTTGAACGATCCGAACAAAGAATATTTTGAGATCCTACTCGGGAGTCTAAATTAAAATAAATAAAATGAAATTGAACATTGCGATAACTCGTAATTCGAATGGTGAAATTTTGTAAAATGTAAATGTACGAACATGCACACACAACTATATATATATATTTTTTATACATATGTATATATATATATATATATATATATATACATGTTATATGTATTTACGCAGTGACGAATCTACGGGTAGGGACCCCCCACCAAAAAAAAACCAAAGCCTCTAAAAAAAAATTTGTTATAACAGAGAAACTTAATTTATGCTATAAAAGATTTGTATAAATTTTACCTAAGGATTTAATTATAACTAATATTTAATACTATTTTCTCGTAAAACTATTAATGTTCCTTTCTTATTCTTTTTAAACATAACTGTAGTCGATCTTCTGCCATTTTTATTTATTTTTAGTTTTTATTTTGCAATTTTAATTAAAAATAATTCAATAAGAAATATATATATACTTTTTTTACTTGCACATGAACAAAAAATTCGGATCGGATTACTAACAAAAATAAAAAGAAGTAAAGTCTAATAATAATACTATTTTTCTTACCATTTCTAAACTACCATTTTAGCTAGAATTTTATAATTTCGTGTTATTTTTCGTCTAAAAATAAAACACAATTAAAATTAAAATGTAGTAATTTAAATTTCTATAAAAGTCGCTATTTGATTTTCTTAATGAAGAAGGTATATTTCTCAAATCTACTGCTTACCGTAGATTTTACGTAATTATATAATTCCCCCCCCCCCCCCCCCAATGTCCTGGATCCGCCCCTGATTTATGTAAATATATATATATATATATATATATATATATATATATATATATATATATACATATATAAACATATATATGTATAATTGTTCGAATGCTACGGTGTTACACAATTTTATATAATGAAGATAATTCAGCAGCGGTGCTCGGAATACTTCTAACTATACAAAGTTTTCACATGTTTTTATATTTTATTTCTTTCTGCATTAAAAATGTGAGGTATATTGAGAAAAATCGTTATACTGGCCTTTTCATTGACTTTTATGTCGATTTTTGTATCAACTTCGTTGAATTTTTTAATTTTAATATAATGACTTATCGCCGCATTTTCGCACTTGTGGTCTAAAAAAAGTCGCCCTCATTTCAAACATTAAGACGGTACGCCAAGACATTTTTAATGCAGCTCACATCTGGTTGCACACTCAAGACTGTACGACGTTTTTTTACATCTCATTATGTAAGAGAGAAAATAGATGCTGGTTAATATGTTCAAATTGTAAAATAAAAACCGAATGAAAATAAAGGCAATCATGCAGTTGGACTTCACAGTTTGCGTGATTTTTTATTTTAAACATTCTACCATCATAAATTTTGTCATTTATTGTTCTATAACCAAACAAGGGAGGTGTATAAATCGAAAAAGAAATTGGGATGCAAAACAGTTTAAAGTTTTTGTCGTGCTTTTAAATTTTTATTTATAATTTCCATCTAAATCGTATAGTGTAGGTAAGAATCCAACGTACGCATACATACGGATCTTCGAAGCAAATAAATTTATAATTCACTAAACCGACGAAACGACTGACGACATATTTGAAAGCTGAAGTCCCACGAACTCCATACGCTCCGTTTAATTTTTTTACTATCTCCATTGTTATAGTGCTTTTCGCAAACGGTGTTGTTAAAAAAAAAAATTGAAACTGTTTTGCGAGACAAAAATAATGGAGCCGCGAAAATAGTAATTTATTTTTTTGTTGGAAAATTACGTCGAGTTAATTTTAAAAATCCCATTATTTCTTCTCTTCAGATCGACAATAAATATTAATAAGCTCTTTCTCGGAAATATATTTCATTTGTTTTTGTTCTTTTATTCAATACCCTCGCATGTCGAAACTTAACAGACTATTTTCTTCTTCCATTATTTATTTAATATTTCCCTTCTACTGTTTTTTCTTCCGTGCGTCCTCAGTGGCTACGAATTCGATTTTCCACTACATTCTATATCGTCGCCGTTGTATTAAAGTGAACATAATTATTCTTTAAAGAACCGGATTATATTTTTTTTCCCGCTTTATATTATCGTGTAGAGGACTTTCAACAAAAATACACTGTACGCCTTTGTGTAGTTACGTTGCTTCAAACATTCCAGGCAGATTGTTGTTCGCCGAAGTATCTCGTGACACTACTTCACGGTGTATAAAAAAGAAGAAAGCGCCAAATATTACAACGCAGCTAAATCGAATGTGTAAAAGGTCATTGAAAAGAGATAGAAGAAACTAATACGACTTAAATATTTGTACTTAGATATGGTGAGGTAATACAAAAATAGAAGTTTCGAAATCCAATATTACCATATTCGACTTTTTATCACTCGTTAAATGTTGCGTGTATAAAGTTTTTCTTTTTTTTGCTTTTTGTGAGTTTTGTCAGGAAGGACAATAGACCAAGAAGTGACAAGAAAAAGAAAATAAATGTATATTCTCACGCGTTTAACGACAGAGGATAAAAATAATTCAAGAACAAATAACATAATCAGAAGGAAATGGGAGACGCACTATAAGGGAAATAGAGACATCGAGTTTTAATAGAAATAGAAGGACAATAGCTTAGTAGAGAAGGCCGTACAGTCAAACAAAATTTGATCAGCATCACAAGAAAAGTATGCGGAAAGAGAATGAAGAAAACAAAATAGAGTAAATGCCGATGAAAATCGACAAAATAATATAGGAAGGAGAATGCGGTTTAAGCGAAGGCGACAAATAGCAGAGATTGTAGAGCGTTTAAGAGAGGGGAAGTGAAGAAACCATGGGCGTGGAAGAAAAGACGGCTGAATAGAGAGGTACTAAAAGGAGGTAATAGGAGTTGAGCCATAATTTAAAATAAGTGCCTAAGGAAAGAATAACAATATTATGGGTTGAAAATGTGCCCAAAAATCTGTCCTTGGACATGAAAAAACCGGCTAACGAATATCCACTAATTCATTACACTTAATGCCTAACAGGAATCCATAAAAGATTAATCTCGATCGAGTAGAGGAGGAAAAGATCATGTATGAGGGAGCGTAAAGAAGTAGTACCTAATCGAACAAGGGAGCAGTAAGAGGGGATGAGATAGCTTGCAAAACACTTTTAGAATCCGAGATTATGAGCACTTTGTAATGTTGTACATCAACTTTCATAGCGACATTTTTTAAAGCCGTTACAAAAAAACTGATAGCTGTTTATGATATTACATGTTGTTCCAAATTTTAGTTTTTCCGTTCCTACTTGGAAACTTTCTATCTAATTGAAATGCAAAAATTGACGTCAAAGTTGATATGCAGTGGGCCACGTAATGGCTAATTGCGATAAATTACCTGTTATAAAAAAAGTTACCGCTCCTAGCCAAAGCTTTCCGTAATTGTTTTTATACACTTTTTTTAAGGGATCAGTGGTAGACATTTACTGAGCGTAAGTGCTTCTTTTTTGAACAATTAAAGATACGTTTCAGTAAGATTTACTTTTTTTTATTATTAAGCTCGTCAGCTAAGGACCTCTAAGTAGAAACGTTAGAAGGGAAGGTGGTTAATTCGATCTTAATTCGATTAGATATTGTTAACATAAAAAACTAGCAGCGGGAATAAGGACAATAGGAAATGCATTAAAAAATGGGAATTCCAAAATTCAATAAATGGGGATAGAATTGAACCGAGAAACACGTTCGAAAAAAAAGATATTATCGCGACGTAGCTGCTTTAATTCTATTATTGTTAGTAGTAGTGGTTCTTAAGTGAATAATGTGTTTAGAAGAAGAGTTTGCAAAGTGGACAAACGATATTTTGACGATCGGAAAGATGAATTTACTGATAAGTTATTTTTATCTACCGAGTTCATTCTTTTTTTTCCAAATCCGTTTACATTGCGCTAAATTGTTTCATTTTTCATCTAGACTTCATAATTATTTCTGCTTGAATTTAATAGCATCATAATTTTCGATTGCAGTTACTACTATTATGTTTAAGCAAATATGTGCTTAATTTTTCTTTACAACAGAACTTTGTTAAGTTACATATTTGTAAAACGTATTTATCGAACAGATTTCCTATCTTTTTTTTTTTTTTTTTTGGTAGTTCTTTAATAATTAATTTTTTTTCGGCAGTTTACTGTTAATTAATCTTTCGAATCATTTAGTTTACGCTAAGTCACGCTCAAGAAAGACCAAAACGGAGACCCTATTAGCTAAGGAGAATTTATTAACAAAAAAGAAAGAAAGTATGAGAATGGTAAAACAGATCTAGAGTTATAATTCAAATTAAAAGTGCCGTAAGAAGAGGAATTTATTGTAAAGAATAACATTTTATAGTCTTTTATTGTTTTTTCAAATTTTCATGTTTTTTTTTTAAATTAATTTGAAAAGAAAATTTTAAACCAAGAAACTTAGGAGTTATTTTATTGAAATGAGCGTACTTTTTTCTACAAGAATCGCCGAAAAAGTGAAGATCGGTTTTTCGGACGATAGGTTCCTTTTAAAGGACCGGGGTTCATATATATTCATTTGAACAAACATTAATAGTATAACAATATAAGCTTAGTAGGTAATTAGCGTTTGGTAGTTATAGGTATAATAAAACACATTCATAAAATATACTGTAAACTACATAGCCTCTAAAGAAAATTGCAACTAACCGACTCCCTATCTTCACAATTGAGTCTACAAAATCAAAGGTGGCGAATTCCTTCTCATGGATACCCAGCCACAAAGGCGTACCAGACAACAACCTGGTTAACAAAACCGCAAAGCAAGGTGCTATAAACTTTCCAATTCCAAACGTTCCAGTTCTCTTAGCCGATTTCCGATGCACCGTCAAACTTCAACTAAAAGAACGATGGCAGCAACAGTGGACCAACTTCGGTCACTACCATCTTCGCTCCTTAAAACCCTCTATTGGTAAATGGAAATCAAACCTCTCATTCGATAGAAGATACCATGTTGTTCTCGCACGCGTGCATCTCGACCGAACTCACACATGGCCATCTCTTTACTTGAACCCCTCACCCAGTTGGCCCAAACTGCTCAGCTACCCCGATTTCAATTCGTCACTTTCTACTTGATTACTCAGGCACATCTTCACAGCGTCAAAAATCATACAAAAGCTTCTCCAGCACTTACTCCCAGAAGACTCAGACAACTCTGTTTCCGCCCTCTTTAATTTTCTCCAAGATACCAACCTCTACAATCAAATTTAACCCCCCCCCCACGTCGTGCTGCTAGCCTATGAAGCATGTAAGCACGTATGGAAAGAAATAAAAAATAAAAAATAATAAAAAATAATAAATAAAAACAAACGCATTAACAAAGGTTTTCGTATGGGTTAGGAATGTTTTAAGTTAGTTAGCAACAGTAGTTGTGTATCATCCAAAGCACATGTAAACATACGGACATAAAAAAACAACTTAGTACGGATTATCATTAAATTGATTGATCAATAACAGCTGCATTCTCAAAAACACATGCAAACATGTGGATGTAGGAAACAACTTAGAGCAGATTAGAAAAATGATTAAAATTGGTTAGTTAAAACCTCCTTCTAATCTTGCTTTGACTGAGTGCCATTACTGACTGCGGACGTTTACGGCAATGGTATCTGCATAGAAAGCAGGCGATCATAAGGACATTTTTTGGTTGTGAAGATTTCGGTTTTTGGGCCATTACAATAAGAAATAAGAGTATTGGAAGTAAAAAGATGTAGTTTCTGCGGAACATATCAGCATGGTGGTTAAACTTTTACTGAAGGATCAGTAGTAAAAAGGGGGCTTGGTGGTGTTATTATTTTGTTTTATCCATTTGAATTTATAGTTCCTTGAAAAATTTCCCCTGCAACGTAACCAACAAAATGGGTATGCAACCTGCTAGTAATACTTTTGTTTTAATTACAATTTAAATTGTACATGTTGGCAGCGCGGTAGCCTGGTGGTTAAGGTGGTCGAATCGCTCCCAGGTGTACTCAACCTGAAATAATTGGGTACTAGAGAAATCTGGGAAAGTAAAGGCGCCCGAAATAAAGGAACTGCTCCCCCCCCCCTACTCTCATTAGTGCCGTTGGGCTTAGTACCATTATGGGAAGCTTAAACAATCCATGATACGTTATCAAGGATATATGGAACTTGCTTTACTTTACTTTATTGTACATGTTATTTCAATTAATTCATTTATTCACTTTATTTCGATTAAATTGGGTCTGTCTATCGTATTATCGTTAATTGTATTTTCATATATTTAATTTTTTTTTGACAGTTATTTTAATCAGTTATTTGGTTCGGTTTAAATATCGATAATTTTCTTCAATTGTTTAATTCATCATCTATTCCGATTATCTACACCGGTCAGTACGAACCGTCGCTGTAATTATTTATCAAGTGCACATTTGTTTTTGTTACGTAAGTTCGTTAGTTTTACTTACAGTTTTGGTGGTTTGTTCTCTTTTAAAAATTATTTTCATTAATTGTTTACTATCTTGTTCTGTGTTAGCTGCTTAGTTTCGGGTTTTTCTTTTCGTTCGATCATTCGTGGTCTAATTAGAAACAACTCTTTTATAAGGCTAGTTTTACGATACTTTTTTATTTATTTGCGTTTGTCCTTATGAAAAATATAATTTCCTTTTTTTATTCGTGTTACTTTAATCGTTTACTGCGACTTTGTTAATATTTGTTTTGTTTAATTCATTCTGAACGTTTATTTTAACGTAAACGTAACCTGTACACTGAATTCGGTATTTCTTGTTAACGCTCTTTGTTCGTCATTTGCTTTCCACCTGCGCCAGTTTAGACAATGCCACTAAAGAATCTGTGTAATTTTTGGTATATTGTTTCTTAGGAAGTCGTTTAGCGTACTCTAGTTATTTTAGTTTATTGGAACATTTCCACTGTGAGTAACGAACCAACGTGTATGTTTCACATAATCATTATCTCCATCAACCATTCGGTTGGTGGGCAACCTATTCATACATTTTAGCTGTACAGATATAAGTCGTGTACTAGGCAATTATTGTATGAAACGCGGGTGTACACATGCAAGACTCATTCGGATCTGATTGTAAATGTATGATTTATCGATATATACAAATACAGTCCTGTGTGCGTCTGCTGTGTACGAACTAGCACGCATATGATGTTTGTTCGTGGTGGTTTGACATTGCCTTCCACGTGATTATTAGCGGGTATTTTTAATTTAATTTTTCGTGTTAACTTCTGTCATCGTCGTCCGGGATCGAACCCAAGACTTCCGTAACGACGGAAGCCAAGCGCTCTAGCAACTAGGCTATCGCGACGACGTACGTTATACAGAAGATTTATAGTTCGGTTAAAACGACGGAATGCTGCTGTAAATCTGTTTTGTTCCAAAACCACTACTAAGTACAGAAAAGTTGATAATTATTATTTTTTCATTAAAAATGACGCAAAATGAGAGTAGTAAACAAACTCATAATTACTCTGTGGCAAGTAAATTCCCTGCCTAATGCTAATGATCATCAGTCTTCGCCACGCCGTGTCCAAACCGTCTCAGTCTTTTAACGTTAAACCTATTTTCCCATGTGATACCATACGAAACAAGTATGGAAATCATGCGTGTTCAGAGGCGAGAGTCTTTGTTGGTTTTCCTTGATTCTTCTTTCGTTTTATTTGAATTTGCGTACACGACAACGTTTCGTTTGCACAGTCGAATTAATACGTAATGCGCGTGCGCCTTATTGCACTGATTTCAAACGGAAATTTCGAAAATCGAGTTCCAAATTTGTTAATAATAATCGTCGCATCGTTACCGATGACGATTGCAGTGATGACAATGACGATAACAGTGATTTTAGTTGAAGCTGTAAATGGGCAGCTCGTTGTTCAGATTTAGTGCATGCAGTTTGTATCTAAAATTTATAAAAGCTGCGCCCGTTATCCGAGTTAAAATCTACTAAATTATGCAAACTTCACTCTCCAACACCCGCGCTCCTAGTTCCCTCTTCCACCAGCATCGTAGTCACGTTTCTTCGCCGATGTGCTCACTGCCTCCTTTACAATGGAATCTGATTTACATAAATTACAATTTAACCGTTTGCCCTTACAGTTGGTCTTCCTTTTTGATCTTTTTCTTTCTCGCAATGCAATCATCGTCTCCTTCTCCGAAAATTGTGTGCCTGCCCTGATGGACAATTTGTGTAACTGCTATTTATTAGCACCTGGGACATTTTTACGGACTAATAAACAACAATGTTGAACGAAGAAATTCGCGAACCATTTACCCCTGCTATTTACGTGCGAATCACTCGGTAAGAATGCGATTAACATAGGGCTGCAATCACGTTAACGCACCCTGAAGAAATATTTTGCGCAAAATTATTATTTATTCAGAAGTCGGTCATGAACGTAGAGCGTCGGTGTTAATTAATGCCGTATTGTCGTATTTTTATCATCCGAACTGTTGCAATTCTGACTGTGACTACGACAATCCATCTGTAATGTCGTTTTTTTTTCATTTTTTTTTTTTTGTTTGAAAATTTGGCTCAACTGCAAAGCAATCTATATAAATTCTTGTAATAATATAGGTAAATACCCTACAACAATAAACTGGCAGAGTAAAAGTATTTCATAAAGAATCTTTCAATATCATGTTTGTTAATTAATAAAATATAGTAATTTATTACAAATACAAATATAACAAACAAATTTAAGAATAAAATGAAGGCTTACTTAGAAACGTTTTCAGTTTTAACCAATCATCAGCTAAGAACACAACTCACCATGTGTGATCAGAAACAAATTCTAAATCACACGGAGTTCAAATAGAAAATAAAACAGTTTATATAGCATAAATCAACAATTTAAAGTCGATATATCATAATTGTTAGAATAAGATGATGTACATAGAATAAATATCTAAGGATTATATTAAACATTTAAATAATATAAACATAAAATATAAATATTAAAAGATTTTTTAAAGTTTTATTTAAAAAAGTGGGTTTATTTAGTATTTGGTCCTTTGAATACCTTAATTTTTGTTTCAGCTATGTTCATGATGTTACCTTTGTTATATCTAACAAGAAGAGGTCACGATCTGCGGGTCACCGATTTTGATGAAACTTTGCAGATCGATAGAAGACCATGAGTATATAAACTTTGTAAAATATTAGAGTGCAACGTTTTGATTTACGCGAGAAATTCAAATTTTTAGAAGCCGAATTTAACGGATGATATACATAGCCGTTTAGACAAAAATATGCAATAAATTCCAGATTATGTTTATATTTATTTTATGCAAATAATTCGGAAGACTGATTATTTCAAAATGAAGTATATTAAACAAAAAAATTATTGAAAAACAATAAAATAATTTAAAAAATTCAATTTTTAATTTCATAAAAATTTAAACATGTCATTTATTACATTTATATACTATAAAAACACAAATTACATTGTATATATTTTGTGGTGTAGTGATAAAAGTGACGTCTATTTATACATACTTGGAAGTAAGGTGTCCAGGTTCGAATCCCCCCCTCGTGGTGTTCCATAAAATTTTTGATTCTTATATTTTAAATTATTAATTGTTATTATCGAATTAGTTCAATTCTTTATACATAACTACATAAATATAATAAAGCGTAAGATAAATATGTTTTATACACAACGAATTCATTATATACATATGTATATAAATATAAATAAAAAAATATACTTATCTACATATAAAATAAGAGAGTTGATGAATGTCAGTTGTAATTAAAATGCTACAAACTTAATTTTTATTTACATAATTTGGGGTGACATAGATCATAAAAACAAATAAAACAGCAATTCCTGCAATATTTACTGCAACATATAAATTAATTATTACCACAAGTGCAAAGTTCTTTTAATTTTTCATTTGAAAAACAAATTTCATTTACATTAAAAAATATTTCACGTTTATCTGAATGTTTAGAGGGAAGCCATGCACAAAAACAGTCGTTAAATAATTTAAATGTTTAAAAATCGTTATTATATTTATATAGTTATGTATAAAGAATTGAGAAATAATTAGATAATAACAATTAATAATTTAAAATATAAGAATCAAAAATTTTATGGAACACCACGAGGGGGGGATTCGAACCTGGACACCTTACTTCCAAGTATGTATAAATAGACGTCACTTTTACCACTACACCACAAAATATATACAATGTAATTTGTGTTTTTATAGTATATAAATGTAATAAATGACATGTTTAAATTTTTATGAAATTAAAAATTGAATTTTTTAAATTATTTTATTGTTTTTCAATAATTTTTTTGTTTAATATACTTCATTTTGGAATAATCAGTCTTCCGAATTATTTGCATAAAATAAATATAAACATAATCTGGAATTTATTGCATATTTTTGTCTAAACGGCTATGTATATCATCCGTTAAATTCGGCTTCTAAAAATTTGAATTTCTCGCGTAAATCAAAACGTTGCACTCTAATATTTTACAAAGTTTATATACTCATGGTCTTCTATCGATCTGCAAAATTTCATCAAAATCGGTGACCCGCAGATCGTGACCTCTCCTTGTAAGATAGTGACCGTTTTTTCTAATGTATTTGGTATATGTTTATTTATTATTAAATGTTCAGTATAAGTGGATTTTTCTTATTTCAGGTTGAAAAAGTAAAAATATGAAAGGAGTGACACCAGTAAGAGAAAGTGAACAATATTCAAATACGAGATGATTTCACGAGGCTCTCTTGCACGTAGACAATAAAATAAATCACCGGTAAGATGAAATGAAGAAAGTTATAACAGAAAGAGTATTAAGGAAAACATATAACAGCAAGAAATCGTTATAAAGGTTTAATTAGGTACATTAACGATTGCAATATTCATATAAATTTTGAGGTAAATATTTCTGGATCATCGCATAGTCGTTGACCATTCATTCAATATTTTTGTTAAGGCGATATAGCATTGTTCATTTCTCTATTAATCTTTTTTTTTTTTTTTGTTTTAGCTGTATTGGGTAATACAAAAATTATACAGTATTTCTGAAGGTCATCTTAACTATCAATTAACTGGTATGTCGAACGAGGAGGATTATGGAGCACATATATCATCGTAATTTCTAGTCCCCTAATTCCTTTTCCTTGTTGCTGATATTCTATCTCCTATTTTATATTCCACCGCTTGTTGGAATAATACAGCACTTTTAGTTATATATTTCATATTACTTCTGTTCCATCAAGTGGTATCCGTCATAATGTTTATCTTACTCCAGTTCACTAGAAGTAGTTATTTACATTTTACTTGTAACTTGTTAATTTTCGTTAGCTTCGTTATTTGATGCAGTAATATTCTGCGACTTTTTTAGATTCGTTTATAACTCATCGGTACAAATATTCTAATTGTCTGACGGGGTTAATCTGTAAATTCTCTGTACCGCCGAATTTGCATAAAAACTGTTCGTAATTCTACTAGCTCTCTTTTCTGTCAAATTTTTATCTTTTACTTTCTAATTTATTCTATATTGTTTCCCTATATCTCCTTCTCGTTCTTCTCTTATTCCAGTCTGATTTAACAGACATTTTTCTTACTCCTTCATTATGTCTTCTTTTATTCTTTCATAAATTTCCTGATTCCCTTTCTTTAATCGCTCATAACGTTGTTAACGTGCTAAATTGGTAAACTTTTTGTCCCGTTTCCTAATGGTGCACCCAAGCGTACTACGTGCACGAAATATTAATAATTGTTTCTTTATAAGCCGCAGTCCAGATGTATCAGAAACCTATACTGCCGCCGAAAAGCCAAGATGCGGCCAGAAACAGACGAAATCAACAACATAAAGATTAACTGCGGTGTGAAACAAGGATGCATCTTATCACCCATGTTATTCAGTATTTATTTGAAGCAGATGTTTAAGTCGGTCATGATTGCATCCGGAGGAAACATACGAATCAGTGGAGTACTGATAAATACCAACAGATTCGCTGACCATCTGCTCTCATAGCTCTTGAAAAGGACTCGAAAAGGAGGCGAAAACAACTGATGATCAATTACAGGCGCAAATTAATTCCTTAAAACACAGATAAATCACAAACCCTCAACAGGGCCCAGGCAATATGAAGAAAATGATATTGCTGGACTACGTACACAAGGCCTTAATACGAATAATTAATAAATCTGAAGCTAAAAATTTATATTACGACAATATATATAGTCACTGTTAACCAAGGCAATATTAAATCTGAAGAAACGACATTATCCACTAAAAACAATATACTGTCGATAATAACAGTGAGGGGAGTTAAAAACTTTACCCGGTTTCGTAAGACAGTTGGTGAAAAACTTAGAGAAGATAACTCTATATTTATAAAACTATAAATAACGGCGACATCGTTGTCTCTGTTAAAACTTCCGATGCGTTTCGAAATACTATCAGTCTTATTAAGGGGAGGTTCTCATCTGGAGGCCCCAAAACGACGTAATTTTCTCGAATTTTTTTCTAATAGAGGGAAATAAATTAGACACTCAAACTTTTTGTCACTTGCTTAGTGTGTTCTAAACTACAAAAAAAATAATCCTTGTAACGTGACCGTCTGAAAAAAAGGTACCTTACTGTTGTCCACTCTAGCACCTGCAAAAATGATCAAAAATCAATAATCGAAATTTTTTTATAAACTATATGAGTGTAGTTGGAGCCCCTACTAGAATCATCCATGAAAGTCAAAATTTACCAAAATGTCGGACATTTGAATTTTTACATAGAGTTTTTCACGATTTTTCGCTCTTTAAAATACTGTAAAAAAAAAAATGATGCATATATCATCTTGATTGTAGTAGGGGCTCCAATGACTCAAATCTACTTTAAAATGAAAATAGAAAAAAGGCGATCCGTCAAGTAGTTTTTGAGAAATCTTGGACAACAGTTTGAAAAACACGATTTTTCAGGAAACGCGATTAAAGATTTTATTAACGATTTTTCTGTGTTAACATAAAAAAAATGTACCTTGTGGCTAATCAGCGATTCCAGGGCCATACATCAGTCCTTCCTCAAGTTCATATTGCTCTTGAAGGGTTCTTTGGTCGGCTTTTTTCGAAAGTGCAGCTGCTCTTGCTCCCTCCAACAAACTGTTCTCAGCCGCAGTAACACGTTTCATATCAGCTAAGTGGGCAAAATTATTGGCTTCAAGCCCAACTGTAATTCCTAAAATGCCCATAATTTTTAACAGTGCTGCATATCCTTCATTAAATAGACTAGTAGCGATGTAAGCGGCAATTTCTACAGTCTTTGCACCGCAGTGAAGGTGTTTCGGAGCGAGCTTCCAGACGCAAGAGTTCACTGACTCATTCGAGTTTTGTGTGTTTCCTCCAGTGCAACGTTCCATCAAATCATCCGATGACAAAGACTCAAAAATAGGCTTGATTGCATCTTGAACGTTATCTGCCAGAGGTGGTTTGTGCTCAAATAACTTAAGGGTACCGTTGGCTTCTGCTACGCGCCATTTACACCAGCTATCCTTTCCAGCCGGACAATATTGGTGCTGCGGATTTCTAGCAGTTGAGATATTATGGTAAAAGACAGCCCACTCAGCATCCCGTCGAATCGCCAATCCATAATATGTTGTTAAGTTACAAATTACTTTAACAGTTAATTTACCTGTACCTTTACCTCCGAGATTCGTTGTTTTCTTTTTTAAAGCCCTGAGACGAGTTCCCAATCGTTTCTGGACATGGCCCGTGTATTCTTTTTTTCTTACTATGGGGTCGCCGTAAGGATTTACATCTAATATGACCTTAAACGTTTTCGTATCACCATCACCAATGTATGAGTCATACTTTATACCGAGTAATTCTTGAGAACGAGATAACATTTCTGTGATTGTGTCCACTTCCATTTTTCCGGAACTACCGTGATGGTTTGCCGTGCATGTCTCTTCATGATTTTCTTTCCATAAACTAAATCTGACGGTTCCTTCTTTGCTTTTTTTATTGGCACTAGCTTGACAGAAAGAATATTTCACGCAAACATTAAGAAGCTTACTGGTATTTTTTCCGATAACCGTGGCAAAACCAAGAGTCGTACCTTCAAATTTATTTTTTCGGAGTCATAGCATACATGCGACATCTGGTGGTACTTTTGGTAACTCTACTTACCGTAGTATAGATATATGCACGCGTTATTTAAAAATATTGATGTAAAATACACTCCGCTCGAACTACCGCTCGATTTCAATTTTTGACTAAAAAGGTGGGTCTTGTTTTTGTTCCATAAATTAAAAAAAAAAAACATATATTCGAGCAAACGGTTTTGGGAATATATTCTACATATAATTTAGTACAAAAAAAAATCGATTTTTTGGTCGGTCCTGATGAGAACCTCCCCTTAAATTGATAAATAAAGAGCTTGAACAGAATAAAAAACATCCTCTTCATGGGATTTCTTCCTATACTTATAAATTAAAAACAGATAAGATATATCACATAGTAATTCGGGGACTTCGTCAAAGTGAGTTACAAAATATGGGACACAATTTTGTAAATATTTTAAACATTTTTAAAACGGTTAAAATAAGTTATACGGATGATAAAATTATTAATAGTCACAAGGAAGCTTATCTCTTCATTTATGTCGGTTTTGAGCTAAAAGATAATAATAAAAATATATATGAAATTACTCATCTCGTTTATACTTCAGTTCATAAGAATTCTACAATTTCTCAATGCGATGTCAAAGATGGAACCGCACTAAACAAGAGTATTTTTGCCCAGCTAAACGTTTCGAATGTGCTCAAAATCATGAGTTTACATCATGTGTTTCAAAAGATCCAACTAAATTTAAACGCGCTAATTGCGGGGCTTAATCATAGAGGCGACTATCAAGGTTGCCAAGTCTACTGTGATATTGAAAAAATATTAAAAAAAACAAATACCTTCTAGTGTGCAGCGGGTGCAACAAAAGAAAACATTACCCAGACAAGTGCAAAATAATGTAACGTGCGCTTCTGTAGTGTTCTGAACTCGTGAGTTACTAGTGACGAACCGGAACTATCTATAATGAACTCGGACTTGCACGCAAATTCGTGTTTGGTTTTGTGTTCTTTTTTTTGATGATGGCCAAAAAAGGAACGCGCCAGTGACGGGAAAGAACACTTGGACTAGGAAGAAAAATAATATTCACAATTAAACGGACGCCAGTGACACTGGCCCCTTCCACACTGGAGGTCACAAGGTAGTTGCGAACTACGCGTTCAATCGAAGTAACAAAATTATATATTTTCTTATTCAACACGTATATATTTTCCGGACTAGAAAAACAATCGGCAAACCAAACACTAGGCAGGCTAGAATAAAACAAAAATCACATTAAATTTAAATTGCGCGTAAAACGGCGACACATCGACTAGATAAACGTTCACGGTAACGGCTTTCGATCGACTAGCGCAAAGAACCGCGACACACAGCGTTGCGTTGACTAGCATGACAAGAACGGTAATATATACTAATGAATATCGGCGACTAATGTCGCTCGCAAGAACGGCTCGAGATTAAACTAAACAATTAACGGTAAATTCAGAATTAAGATCACACATGCTACAATGCCCAGTCCTTGTCTCGCGGCTCACGCTGCCGGCAGACGCTACCCTGCTTGTCGTAGACCGCACACATCAGAAAACTTACACAACCCCTAACACTACACGTGCCGCCGAAAAATTCGACAGAAATCGGAAATTACCTTCTCGGCCGTGTAATATCCCGAACCGCGTATTCTCTGTTAATAACGAACAATGCGACGATGCCGAGAAATCGAAAATTAATGATTTAAACCAGAGAATAGATAAATACCGAATCCGTATCGATTACTGAAGCGACACCATAACATAAAAGTCGAATGAATATAATCAAAACCACAACAAAAACAAAAAGGAAACCCTCAAATGAAGAATACGTAACTGCTGCAGGAATCATATACTGCTGTCACGTCTGCTCCGAGTAATATAAGTAAGATTTAATGGCTTACATTTCTAGTCGACTTGGCAAACTGCAAGGAAAACAACCTCAGACAGTTAGAAGTAAACGTAATAAAAATCGTAAACATGACTGATCACTCACTCCGAATAATTATATCGATTGCAAATGGATTAAGAAATCGTCTTCGTGAATTAGAAACGTTCTTTAATTTTCATAAGATCGATATTGCTCTGGTGTCGGAGACACATTTCAAAGCGAGAAATGATCCTAAGATCAAAAAATTACGTTATGCACCACACTCTTCATCCCGATGATGGTTCGCATGGAAGATCAGCTGTGATAGTAAGACAAAATATATAACATTTCTTTGAAACAAACGTGTTATAAAGAGTATGCACAAGCGACAACGGCACAGTTGTTTGACGGAATGACGCAATAGTTAATATTACATCTGTATATTTTCCACCTAAGCGCAAAGCAATGGGGGGACCAAAGCCAGTTCATTTTAAAGATCAAAATTCAACACACGATCAAAAGAAAACAACAACTACAAGCAACCCGCACAATACTCACAGTAATTGTGTTTCAGAAGGCAAGCCTACTTTATTAGCAAAACGACAAAAGAAAAATGCCCGATTTAATTGACTTTTTTATTGTCAAAAGTATAGCTACTAATTACATTTTCTTATAAAACGTTGAAGACATCACATCGGACCACTCTCCAATATTGTTTATTATCAGTTCTGCAGTGATTCAAAAGTCAAAAGGTAAATGTATGCTCACAAACAGATTTGTGAACTGGGAAAAATTCCGCGTGGGACTCAATCAGCAAGTAAACTTAAAAGTGCCTTTGAAAACAGCAGATCTTCTTATTCCATCTAATCCGTTTAATGAAAATTTTGTTCGCATCTCAATACTTACTAACTCTGCTCAAAACCACTTAATCTCATCTCAGTTTATATTCCTCCCAACTAAGATCTACGTAACTTCGCATTTTCAACCATTCATTAATTTTCTCTCTTCCTACTTTTTTTTTTTATAGCCGGTGGTTGTAATGCTCACCCACCTCTTTGAGGTTGTAGCGGATGCAACAGTAATAGTTTTGCACTTGAAAGTTTTATTTTACAAAATTACTTAATACTTTAAAAAAGTCCTTTGTCTTCCAGTTCTGTTGACCTGTCATTCACTTTTAATCTTAAACTGAAGAGTTTATCGTCAACTATAAACGGTATCTTCGGAAGCGATCATATTCCTATCATCGTTTCTTTTAACGATACTTCTTCTTACGCTTCTTATTTTTCGCTCTCTCAAACGAATCCTGTCTAAAGTAGACTGGGCCATCTTCCGCTCTATGTTTGATTCCTCTATCTTTTGAAATACTCCTAATTTATACCCATCTTCCCAATGTGACTTCTTCATAGAATCAACCTCCTCCGCCGCTTAAATTATTTTTCTCCTCTTATCCGATTAACTATCAAAATACTCAGAACGTCCTCACAACTGTAAGGCGGCCTTTAATTTGAGTATGTCTACCTATATAGAACCTTGCGTTCCTGTCCCGCTCTTCAACTTTCTGCATCCTTCTGGCTTCCTTCAGTTCTACTTTATCTTCACAGTTGAATCAGTTTCCATTTTTTGTGCAATATCCTTCATTTCTACAATTAGCGCAATCTTCAAAATTCCTCATTTTTTCCGATTCCAAAAGCGTCCTTCAAGCAAATTCTTCTTCTCCTACTTCTATCAATTCGTTCATCTCCAACAAACGATCATCTCGTTCTACTCTTATAGACTTTCTATGGATTCTCGGTCACTCTGACATTGAGGGCAATGATTCGGCAGATTTTCTAGCTCGTTCGTCCGCCCCCAATGGTCCTTTTTCTAGCCACTTTCCAGCTTCCGACTTACAAGGGAAGCACTCGAACCCGAACTCACCAATTTTAACGAAATTGATATATGTTGTAGAAAACAAAAAAAGTGAAAGAACCATGTTTTTTTTTATATATGCTAATAAACGTTTTAAGGGGGTGAAAACTATCCGCAAAGTTAACCAAAAAAAGAAAAAATAACATTTTTTCTAAACAACTGGCATTTAATATATTTTGGTAAAACAAAATGGAGATTACTCCTTTCGGAAAAGCAAGTAATTCATGATGATTCGAACGATAAGGGACGCATCCCCTATTTTATAGGGGTTGAAAACTTATGTTTAATTTATTATTTTGGTGATAAAAAAATGGTAAAAAACCTAAAAAAAAAAATTTAACTAATAAAATGATAAAATGAAGTAGACCTGTTTCGCAATTTTCGTTAATTTCATTCCTAAAGAGATAAACCACCCCTAACACAGAAAACCCAAAAACAGTTTTTCAAGTGATCAGATTTTGAATTCAATTCGTATACAGGGGTTTTCGATGTAGAACCGGTAAGAGGTGAGCGAGAAAAAATAATTCATCGCTCGGATCGCTAATAATTTTTATTTCTATTCTATTCCATGCGTCTATTTCTTTTTGCTGGGCTAATGCACTTTGGTAGAAAACCCAAGGGGGGTAAAGAAAAAAAAAAAAAAGTTTTTTCCCTGGAAAAGAACACATTTTTTGCATTTCAGTGTTTTTAATAAAAAAAAATTTAAAATTAAATATTTGAGCACCTCTTCAAATTTCTCAGTTTACTCCAACCGAATTGTTTTATTTTTTACCGGCTATTTAATTTATATTATTATTAAACTGATGGAAAAATTAACACAAGTTTTTTCGCAATTATACAGATGATAAAAAGAATACTACTACTTATATTATTCCATAGCAGTGCAGTGAAAGGAAAATAAAATCTAGTATTTTTTTTTTTTTTTCTAATTTTCACCGACTTCTAGAAAGAAGGAGGCTGTACACGTCTGTCACGTATATATATATTTTTTATGTTTGTTCGCGCCTAACTCATATTTATGTAGACCGATTTTACTGATTCCGTGCCTCATTCGGAACTGATAGTAGCCGCTTATTATCGCGCTACCAGTGCAGTCCCGTGTGGGTCTGCTGTGTACTGACCTAGCGCGCATATGATGTTGAACGTGGTGGTTTGCTATTGCCTGCCACGTGATTATTAGCGATTATTTATTTATTTATTTAATTCTTGTAATAAGTTCGTCGTCGCTCGGGTTCGAACCCGTGATCGCCATAACGGAAGTCAAGCGCTCTAGCAACTAGGCTATCGCGACGACTGAGTATTCGTCAAAAAAAAAAAAAAAACTTTTTCACAATAAACAAAAACCTGAAATGCCGAGTAATAAAAAATTTCGCTTATTACACTCGCACCTATTTCAAAATGAAATATTAAACAGTCGTCAAAAAATTAAAAATAAATTAATCACTTAAATAAAAACTACAATTTTCCCGCCCAGCAAACGCGGTAGGCAAACAAAAGGAACAAAAAACGAATTTCGCATTTCACATTCCTCGCCGCAATGAGCAACTAACACGTTCGTTTATAATTATAAAAAAGTTTCACTTGCGGGCAGATTCGAACGTGAGGAATGTGCCGATTACACAACAACTAGTCCGACTTTTCTATATACTTGTACGATACACCCTTTACCGCGAAAACGACAAAAAAAAAATCGTTTACAACATCGTAAATGTCCAGTTGTCGGATGTCGTTTGTGCCGGCTAAAGTATCACACGGGAGCTATATCGATAGTATATGTTTTGGTAAATTCGTAAATCCGACGAAGGAGGTACCATCGAAATTCGCTATTAATGAAGCCTACAGGTTTCAAGAACGCATAGATGCTCGAAGTTTTAAATACGATTTCAAAGTTGCTTCAGTACATGTCGCCGAACTGCTATACCTGTTAATATTAGAAAAATGCGAATGTAACAGACACGCGCACAAGCTCCAAGTTATATGCAAGTCTGAACTTTTAGAAATATTGAGGGCTGAAAGCGTCGGATTCAAATCCGTTAAAAATTACATATATATATATATATATATATATATATATATATATACTTTTTTTTTAGCCGATAACGAAAAGCAAGTGCTCGCTGATAAGAAGGTCGCACAGCACTTCCGGAAAATTCGAAACTTGTCGCCCGGTCGCGAACAGTTCAAGAAAACTTTGGCTATGTCTATTTATAAAGGCCGGGGAGTTAATGTTCAACTGATACACGGTATCGGCGAATTTTAGCTAGTAAGAGTTTTCAGAATAGAGTATCATTAGCGGGGTGATAGCGACATTACGATTTCAAGGAAACAACCGTTCGCTGTTTCCAAAGGGGCGATGTTATCGCAGAAATAACCGCACAAGCGATCTGCGCGTCTTTGTTGTTACCTGGGCGTGTAGCGCTCGTCGAATATTAGCGCTGAAGTTCGAGCGACCACGAAATTGCCTCTGAAGTCGTATCTCGTTGCTGTGCGAGCCGCGACCGGCTCTGGAAGCAACGGTTTATTGTGAACCGGCTGCAACGACGTAGTTGTGGGCTGTGACGGTTGAGATAATGTAACGAGGTTCTTTTAGTAGTAAGGAGTGGTTGCCGACGGCGCATTTCGCCATTTAATTTTCTCGTTCGTTTTGTGTAACAATATTATTCTTCTTTCAGAATAATAAATTTTAAATAACGAGAAAGAAAAAAACCCGGAAAAAACGGTCATTTCGAAAACTTAGAGCTGCTGTTTATCGAGGCTACCTTTACTTGTCGGACACCAGTTCACATCAATTTGCCATGCTGAGTTATGGCGAGAGGAGGCTAGTAGTGGAAGACCTTATCACTCTGGTCTCATCGTAAGAACTAGCCTCAGTTAGGCGCGAACGAGAGTACTTTTTATCTTTTTTATAGCCTAGCGCAAAAACCTTGCGCCGGCCAACAAGTCCAGGCAGTTTCGTTTGAAAAAAAAAAAAATAATAAAAATATGCGGTAAAAATAGTATAATAGGCAGGAAAAAAGGAACGAGAAAATGGGAAAAAAAAACAAATCGATCGAGCCAACAGCAATCGCGGGTGTGTTCCTTATTGAAGTTGTATAAATAATACTCGATATAGATTTCGAATGAACATATAACCTCGTAAAGGAGATTTAACATAATCCGCCAATTAAGATTGAAAATTCTACATTTGGTCAAGCTCGATCTATGAATAGCAGCGATCGCGAATAAAACCGAAACATTTTTGAAATACCGCGCGGCCGTTATACCTTAATACCGCTTAAACTGTGAAAAAGCACGGAGGATACGGAAGTTCTAGAACGCACATAGCAAGCAGGAACGTGAACTATTGAACGGAATCGAAACGAGGGATAATGCACAAGACAAGAAAACGGACCCCAGTATGAAACCTGAGAAACTTTTCGCACGATGATAAGAGATCGCGAGAGAAATGGTATTATCGAAAGAACGAGTGCCCGACGTCGCTCCGAGATATATGGCACTGAGGAGAGGACCTCGAGCATAGTGAATAGTTTTAATAAACGACTTCTCCTGTTGCACAGCGAAATAGTAAATTGTTAATACCTTCGATTAGGAAGACAACAATCGAAAATAAGCTTTCAAGGTCCGTCCTCGCATTTCAGCCGACACACCGCAATGCACCTAGTAGAACGACAGTATGCTTTTTGTCAAATCAGACTTCCGAGTTGAAAAATACAAAAAAAAAAGCCCGTTTAAAGACTTGAGTAAAATATCACGACACTTCGATATACGATTAATTTAAGAAAAAACACAAATTCCTTCGTTTCATCGGAGTTGAAAAAGTGTCTTTCTGTAACTTTTATTTATAATGTAGCGGCGAAATTTCCTTGAAATATTCTCATTAAAAATGTATACGCATTAACGCGGTAATGCGGGGGGGGGCACTAGCATTTTCGTAGCTGGCTCAGCGTTTATTAGATTTTCGTGTTGCCGGCGAATCTCGCTTAAGTCTCAAGCTCGTCGTCTCTCGAGCGAATTAATTAAAAATCGGCTACCGTCATAATGCGAAATTTTTCTTCGCGTTCCCTTTGCGAAAACATGTTCGGCCTTGTCTCAGTCGCTCGCACCTAATTGCCGCCGTCCGTATTATGCACGTCGACGATGACCGGCGCAGCCTTAAATCTGGTAAACGCAGTTTGATTTTGCAATTTTTCGGCAAACGATCCCGATAACGAAGCGGGCCGTTCTAATTTTTCATTTCGTCTCTCGGCGAAGTCGTGTTTTTTTTTTGCGTAATATAACGGAATTTTCGGATTTTACGACAAAACCGTCAGCCTAGCGACCTCCTCGAAAATCCGGTTCAATATAATAGCGCTAGTAGTTCGTGCGGATTCTTATAAATTTTCCCGATGCCGAAATTTATATCGGCTTTCATTTTCGTCGTTGTTCTTTTTTATCCGCAGATCGGATCGCTACGAGAATTAATTAAACTTAAACGATTCCTTTTTTACCGCGAGCCGTTCGCACGAGGAGCGGCACATTTAAAAGACTCGCGCACACATCGTCTCGTTCAATTTATTAAATTACATTATTATTCATAGGCGAAGGAAAATCGCTCTCAGTGGCGCGCACAATTGTAAACAGCGACTAGTAATATTTCGTTTCATTTGTATGGTTGTTACGCTGCCGGCGCTTTGCATACACAGTTAATCACAATATTAAAGATTGCACTTAACGAAATTAACTACCACTGCGGCGACAAGCTCTGCACTAACTACACCGAAATTGGCCGCTGTGTGCGAATTTATTTGCAGCTTTCCGCTGCTTTTTGTTGCTAAGCGTTTTATCACGCATGCACTCCTCGACCGCAAGCTGGGCGCCTCTCTCGTCCATTTCCTTCCGAATCCATTGTTGATTCGAAAATTTGACAACGGTTTTTTACCGCGCTCCCCGCCGTCTCTGTCGAAATATTTGTATTCGTTCCGTGCGGCCGCCGATGGGGCGTTAAAGTCAAAAAAAAGTACCCGGTACGTCTCGGCATACAGGCATGCTCACCCGGCTAATGGACTGATCTTATTGCTCTATGCAGTCCAATTTCTAGGCAAAAAAGTATTAAAAGAGATTATTAACGCTGTTTCAGCATAATTCAGTGGACAACTATCATTCCGATAGGAAAACAAGGGTTTTACTTTTTCGGTTTTATTTTCGTAATTTCCAGAACAAATGTTGTGGGCAAAACGAACATCTTTTGTTATTTGTAAAGTAACAATCCCCCCATATTGCTTGGTTTGCACTTCTTGACAAACAAGTGTAACGTTTGCACGGAAACAGAGTTTCCCCGTGGTGGTGGACAGCTATTTTAGTCCTCCTTCGAAAATTTTTAATTAAAAATAAAAAGCCGAATATCATCGTACAAACTCCCAACCTCTTATTTCAGCTGCACATAAAATTGATTGCAACACTATAGAAAGGTATCGTTTTTCTCTAATTTGTAACCTATCGAACGCGTAACATTCAATTAAAGGGGGGGGGGTAAAATTAAAAAGTTAGCTTCCGGCGAAATTCGAACCAACACACACACTGCGTAATGAAAAAGAAGTAAGTCCGTAATCACTGTGGTACGCATTTGCCTACTAGAAATTGGTTTATGTGTTTACGGTTTTTTTTTAAAAAAAGTTAAAAATGTAAAACCGATGCCATCTTTTCGCACGTTTTAAGGTACATTGTGGCCAGTAAATCACACTGTATATATCGGTGGTGCGGAATTAATGTAACGGACTTTTGTAACGGCCTCATTGCTTCAAAATTTATAATTCGATTTTAAATTCAATTAACACTCTTTTATTAGTAAAAAATTTTATAAATGTCTTCAAAATATAAACTTAAAATTTTTAAAGCGAAAAAATAAATTTATCACTCAATGTGGAATAAGTTAATCGTGTACCGAACATTTTAAAGTTAAAATTTTTACAATTACTTTTAAATACCTTTAAAAAATGTATGGTGCAGAATAAAGCGTTTTCTTGCTTTTTTTTTTTTTAATTGTACATTATTTTGCTTATTAAATTCATAAAGAAAAAAAAAAATGGCAAATTTTTATTTAATTTTAAGTAAAATGAAAAATTAATTTATCGATACTTATAACGATTGAACTAGAAATGAACCAAAATGTGACAACATTGTCTATATATTAATATGAGATCTAAAAAAGCCAGTATGAAATGGAAAGACTGATGTGCACTATTACCGTTGAACAGCTTTTTTTTTCCTTTTTTCGCAAAACCAATATTTCTTTATATAACGGGAAAAAAAGAAAAACAAAAGCTCTTCCGATAGTTTTAGATCAGTTAATTTCTGAATTTTACACAGAATTCAAGTTTAAAAAAATTCGTTTACATAAAAAAGGGTGTTTAAAATTTAGAAATTTGAACATCGCAGTATACCGTGTGTGGAAATTTGTAAAGCGTTACCCGAACGTAATACTATTAATAAGTCTCATAAATTTCTCTGTTTAATTCATTTATATCTAGGACGGTATGAGGGCTCTAACTACAGTGGCGCCTATGTTGCCCTACAACTGGTTTCTATTTTGCAAGCCGGTGTGTGTGTGTGTGTGTGTGGATACCTCTTTACTGTTTTTCCTTTACCATTTTATCCGGCTTATCAGACGACTATTCATCAACAGGGAAAACTCAGAAAATGAAACCGCAAGACGAGGGTTACTTGGAGAAAAGTGAAGTGGTGACAAGACGAAACAAGTAGCGTAAAGTAGTAGAGCCATTAAACTGCGAAAAAATAAAAACATGGGCTTAGTAAAGAAAGGAGCGCTAAAGGAATTATGTCCTTTAGTGCTCATACTGCATAGCCGCAGCTAGAACCCCGATGTGCACTTAGTCAACATGGAGCAAAGGAAATATCCCCGTATATGGCCGCGATTAGCAATACCTGCAATACAGGATGAGACAAGGAAATCCCCGATTAGCCATGTGTACAGCAACGTAGTGATCGTATTTTCGGGTCGATATTTTAATTTCTTTTAACAAGTGTGTTTTTCCTTGGTTCAGAGTTTCTTCCTGTACTTCATACTTACAACATGTTGGGTAATTTTGTTGTTATTCCTTTTTTACATTATCGACGGTTTGGTAGGTCACTACTTTAACTATACGCTTCTATTGCAATATTAACGAAAAAGTGTAAAATAATTTTTAAATACGAAGATTTTCTTCAACGGTGGTAGCGCGCCTCACAAATTGATATTGCTTAATTCATTAAATAAGCTTAAAATACGAATAAAAAGATTAATAACGAAATTTAGCCTGTCTAAAAAAAACGTAGACTGTTCCCTGCTTGTATTTTCATACTTGCCTCTACTTTTGAAAATCGCTAGTAATGAAAAATTTATGTGACTGCGGCTATCAAATACTCGTGCTTTTTTCCACGTAAATTTTGTATCACTGTTATTATTTCTATTTCAAACGTATTTCAAGAATTAGACCGGCGCGTAAGCCACGCCGTAGTTGTTGAACGAAATCGTTATGTTCAAAAATGATTTTGCATTTTTCCGTTTGTATTTCAATAAAAGCGTATTCTTCCCAGCTTTGAAATTGAATTTAGCATAGAAGTAATGATGACACCTTAGCATTTCAATGAACCTTCTTCTTTCTCTCTTCAACCTTATAGTTGTTGGCAGAGCCGTATTTAGACCAAAATTTCGGGAGGGGTTACGAAATGTTTTTTATAAATATATACATATTTATAAAAATATTTTATATATATATATATTATATTTAAAAAAAAATATTTTCGTAACCCCTCCCGAAATTTTGGTCTAGACACGGCTCTGGATGTTTTACGATTGTCAGGTGCACTAAAGCCTTGTAGTCAATTATTGTATATGTAATATTTGAACACTACAATCAAACAACTAAAAAAATAGTCGTTTCCATAGAATTCATAAAAATTTCAATTTTCTTTTCTTTTGTCAAAACTTTAACGAAAAATAAATTTATTCTGAATTTCGGTCCATTTAATTCAAACAGTTCTTATTTCGCAGACATTCAGAGGGGGGTGAACCTTGACCCCCCCCTCCATACAGCCCTGGTTGGTGGGAATTCTTCGGGAGCAGCCTATAATTATATTATTCATGTCCGTTTAACCTTAAGCGACACCGTTCCATGGGTAGTTTTCCCTGTTAGCTTGGAACAGTAAAGTTCTTCTATTCGGAGACCAAACAGTGAAAAAAGTATGCCATTTCTATGGAATTTATGATATTTTTTTTTTCTTTTGTTTCTCAGTGTGCAAAAAAAATTTAATTTTCCGAGCAATATTTCCTGCAATAACCGTAACCACGGGAAAACTAAGTGTCATAGTGATGAAATTATTGACGTCGGTTTTTAACTCGTATGTAAAATTTCAGATTACTTAGACGTCCGGAAAGGAGTGAAAACCGAATTTAAAAATGTCATCACGTTCATATGTACAGACGAAGCGAATGAAACCGTTATTATAATCAGCATGTTATGCGGTAGATTGTAATTCGTTTACCATCTTAACTGCGGTCTTTTAATTACTGCGTAAGTTTTTCAGTGAAGAAATGCATCATAAATTATTATAGACCGCATACGGTGTGAAGAAAACAAAAAACAGTTATTGTCGCTGGTAGACTGCAAGTTGAAATTCAGTTGATATTGAAAATGTACGAAAAATCAACTGATAGAAAAAAAGCGTTTGCCCCCGGCGAGAAAATTAAAATCTCTGACGGAAATTCATTTAGATTTCTGAAACTCATATCGCCTTGCACATGCCGTGCGCATACACAAGCCTAACCGCATACTTTAATTATTATTACAAAACACCGTTCACATTTCCGCATGCGGCATTTCAGCTTGCTCTTAGCGAAAGACTTGTGTAATGGATAATAAAACTACCGTGTTTATCATGTCCGTCGAGTATTCTCATTTTATTTTTAATTTATAACAAAGAAAAAACAACAAAGAAAAAACAAAGAAAACTCGAATAAAAATTCGCAAATAATCCGCTTGAAAGAGAATTATTACGTGCGCAGGCCAAAGCGCAAAAAATAGGCGTGCCACTCTAGCCAAGTCCGTGTTCGTTTTTCCATTCATTTTTTTCCGTTAACAACTGACTGTTCACTTGAAAAAACAAGCACCTGTTATTTTGAGAATAAAGAGAAAGTAGTCTAACTGTTTCAGCCTTGAACAATTAAAAATGTGCATATATTTCGCCAAAAACATTGTTTCACTAATGTACCACCGTTTCTTTGTAATCCAAACTAAAGTTTTCAATTACATTTTTTATTTTGCAATTTTTTTTGTTTTTAAATTAAGACTCTTAGGAACTGTTCGTTATTTTTCAAATGCGTCGAATAATACTTTATATATCGCACCACTTTATGCTCGTTTCCTTCTAGTTTAAAGATGACGGTAATGGAACCAATTAACGTTCGTTTAAAGTTCCTTTTTTAATTAGTTAACCTGCCGGTCGTTATAAGCAGCTTTTAAAAGTTGTACGATGTCTCTACTTTTTAAAATAATATACCTCATTTTCGTGCAGGCGATTTCTTCCCAATACGTAATTCAGCTTTATATTTAAACGGTCTAGCGCCGAAGCTGCTACAAATACGAGCCCGCTATCGTCACAATTTGAGAATGTTACTTAATTTATTTTTCAGTTTTCATCTTCTATTTGTTGTCCTGGGCAAGAGAAATTCTCACGATGATCATCGAATGTGGTTGGTCTGCATAAAGTTGAACTACCAATTTTAGCCACTTCAAACAAGAAGGTTATTCTCGTTCGTCGCGTAACTTTTTTTTTTTTTTTTTCGTTTGTTCACACGTAACCTTTGATCATTTAAACCAATTTTAATAATTCCTTTGTTCAATCGAAAGAGTACACCGCCGAGTATCGGTAGATATTCAGCAGTCATCTAAGTAAACGTTAAAAAACAGGGCTCTCTTTAGAAAAATGTTTACTAATAAATGTAGCGGTTACCAATGACGCTTAAAATATTAACGAAAATTAACGTAGATTCGAATTAAGTGAAACCTCCCCAGCGCCATTCCTCTTCACCGACGGAAATATTACAACATTACTAGGCATAACTTTTGAGTAAGTAATTTGAATAGAGTACTCTTTCTTAGAAATTACATTAGCCAGTGGTGGTCCCATAGGAGTACCGATGAGTATTAAAGTACCGATTGAGCAAACATTAAAATAGGCGCTACAAAAAAAAAAAAAAAAAAAAAAAAAAATCCTTACAGATGCATTATCTTTGTTTAATATAACAAAATGAGCGAAAAAATTTCATTAGAATACAGGGAAAATACGAGCGTCCAAAATTTCAAAATTGAAGGGCGGATGAATGCGAGTGACTTAAAGTATTACCAGTATTAGTTTATATAAATGTAGCCTTGAAAAGGGGATGAATCAGCCTGCAACCGTAGCGCAGTCATTTCGCTCAGATAGGACCTGGTTTGGATCCCGATTCTGCAAAATAAAAATGTAGCCGTAGAAAAAATCCACTCGTCTATTTTTGGTTAATGTTCATGGTTATTAAGCCCAAAAATAATAATAAAAAGAATGAAAGAAGTACATAATGATTTTTAAACCTCCAAAATACAATTTACATGTTCATCGCTGACGGAATTACAACCTTACTTCTGAACAATTGTTTATATGTAGTGTGAAAAATAGCGCCATTTCAGTCTATCTGTATTACTACTTAAAAATATTTACGCTAAACATTGTGAAATAAAATTTTTCTCTTAAGACAAGAAAATACTGACTATGATTTATTCTAAAAGTTTAATAAAAATGCATTAAAAAACAAATTAATAATTACTGGATAAGAATGCATACGGCGTAGTCAAATACCCGTAGGGGATATTATGATTATTCTTAAACGTTTTTGTTTTTTTTGTTTTTTTTTTTTTTCGAATAGGACCGATAATTAAAAACCGCATAAGTAGAGTTAAGAGGACTACAAGTGATTTTGATAAAGTGGATACTAAAAAGCGAAGGACTAAAACAGAATTCTTAAGGTAAACCGTGGAAGATTAACCTCGCAGTAGAATAGGAAGGCGAAAAAAGAATTACAATTTTGAATTGAAAGAGAGTAATAATAAGAGAAGTAAAGTGGACAGGAATTTTTAATTAAGAGAATTATGTCAAAGAGTACGGGAAAGTGAACGCGTCGTCAAAGGCAGCTAATATGTCAGCGAATGCAACAGTTAAGAATTATTTATTTAATAAATAATATAAAAACGTTCGATAGAAACATCCTCTTATAATCCGGTGGACCACGTGCGTGACAAAACCGAATATATTGTTAGGTAATAAATTTCTGCGTTCGAACTATCAAACGAGACGTCTGTTAATTAAATTTTCGAAAAGCTTACTAACAGACGAAGCAAGAGAAACCGGACAAAACGAAGGAGAATAAGGTTTTGGAATAGAAACAATAATAAAAGTGGTCACGAAGGGTGGAGTACAACTGGAACCAAGAAGGAGTTAAAAATATCTAAAAGTATCTGAAAGATTTTTAAAAACAGAAAAAGTGATCCCATCTAAACCCGGAGAGAGATTAGAGGAATTGCTTAAAGATGAACGAAGTTCTCTGATACAGTAAAAGGAGCGGTTGGAAAATGTGGAGAATTAGGAGCAAATGGGACAGGGCAGAATTTTTGCAAGCTAGGAACTATTCCTACATTAATAGTTGTAAAAATAGTACTGGTAGCAATGATAACAGTGTTAAGATTACTGATGATGCTGGCGGCAGTAATAGTGCAGATGATACTTTTGCTGTATATTTAGATGCAAATAACTTATACGACTGGCCACAAGTGAGCCGCTTCCTTATGAATGGTTTCAGATAACTCAAACAAAATGAAATATTAAGTTTAGATATTATGAGTCTACCTAATGATGATCCCATTAGTTACATACTTAAGGTAGATTTAAACTAGCCTTCAAATTTACATTTAGTATACAATGTTCTGAAGCTAAAACTATTGGTAATATATTAGTGAATGTAATTGCATCATTCGCTATAGAAATCTTAAACAAGCAATTGCATTATGAACGAAAACTACAATGAGTACATCAAGTATTTTGTTTCAATCAATCGGCATGGTTGTAGTTATGGGGTACAACACTCCTTAACAAAAACAGACTTCTAATGAATTTAACAACTAGTGGAAATTGATGAATAATCGTGTTTTTGGAAAAATGATAGAAAATGTCAGATATAGGATTAAGAGGAAGCTTACCATCCACTAAGTACAGTTTACTAAGCTGGTTGGAAAAAGTACTTTTAAAGACAGAGCAATATTCAGTGAACAGCTATTTTTAGCTTTATGGTACATTTAAATCCGACAGTAATTAATTTTAATGAACCAATTTATAGCAGAACGGCCATTTTAGATATTAACAAATTGAAAATGTACGATTTTCATTGAAATGTAATAGGTGAGATGTATAAGGAAATTAAAGTTTTGTATTGTTATACTGATTCACTTCTCTAATACCAGCAATTCTTGCTGAATCAAATACACCTCCCCTTTTCATTTCCTTTCCAAGCGTCTACAGTTGACTTCTTCTAATCTTATCCTTTCCTAACCCGCCATTTTTCAAAATTGGCGTTTTACTCCTAAGAAAATCCCTATCCTGGCTCATGTCTCGTCACATTTAGGCTCTTTCAAACTTTACTTAACTTCTGCTAACAGCCTTTCTTATTTCTCTTTCAGTTTTGCTGAGCATTCTCGTCCTTCCATTATATCGTATCTCTTTGCTCTGTGCCTAAGTTCCTTCCCAATTTACTAGTTTTGCCAGAATTTCTTAGTGTCATCAATTCCCTTTTTTCTTTGCACAGGATCATCTTTACAGATCGTTCAAAGGGGTTAAGTGGAGTTGGAGCCTCCTGTATTCTACCGGACATCAATGTCTTTGAATCCTTTCGCCTTCATTCCTTCTGTACCAACCTTACCGCTGAACTAATGGACATCCCTACATTCCATTGTTTATATTTCCTCACAATACTCTGTTCCCAATTACTTGATTATCTCCGACTCCATGTGTGCTCTTCAAGCCATTTCTTTAAATGTTTCTGCTCATTCCTGCGACTTTGTCACTCTTCACATGAATTCCTTCATCCATAACCTTCTTGCAAGTCATTCCATTCGTATCGATCTGTTCTGGGTCCCTGGTCACAGGGGAATAAAAGGTAACGAATTAGCAGACTCCCCGGCTCGAGTTGCTACATCTTTTCGCCTCTATCTTGCTAAGATTCCTGTTTCCAACCGGCTTCCTCTATGTAAAATTTTTCATTCTAGACTTCAGTCAGATATTTATGTTCCCTTCTCCATCAACAAACAGCCACATTACCAGTCCAGAATCTTCCTGCTCACCCTTAATTTAATAATTTCCATTTACTTCGTTATTCCACTGTTGTGTCTATTGTTTGTTTGCGCCTTAACCACAATCTTTTACCTTTATCATGCTTTCGTTTTCTTTTGTCGTGTACCTGCTCAAACTGCCCTCTTCATTCTACCTGAGCGGCTATTTATGATCCCAATCATATCTTTTTTTGAATGTCCATCCCTCTCAGAAGAACGTGCGATCCTTTATTGTAATTTACTATCTCTCGAACTTCCTACTCCTTATTGTGCCCCTGTCATTTCCTTCCTTGTTCATTGTTTCAGTTTTTTCCACATTCATTCTGTCAATCTCTGATTGTGTCCGTGTTTAACTAACCATTCCTCCTTTGAAGTTTTTTGTCAACGTGCTCAAAAGAAAAAAAAATTAAAAAAGAAACAAAAAAAATATTGATTCGCTTAATTAAACGCTCAAAACAACTTATTTCTATAAAGATATTAAAGGTAATTTTTCTTACGAGCATTTGCATAGACTGTACTTAGGGCTTTACCATCCCATGCTTGCATATGGAGTTATGCATTGTGATAATGCAGCAGCAAATCACCTGCGTTCAGTCGAAGTCTTACAAAGAGCAGTTATGCGAGCTATTCGTCCACTTGGGAATAAAGATATATCGTCAGTAAAAGAATTACATAGTTAAACTTCACTTTTAAAAATAAGGATTTGTTTAATATAACGTTCATAACTGGGATAATAAGATTAGCTAATACTAAAATTGCTCTTGTTCCATGGTTTAAGAAATACCTCACTTGTATTCAGGTAGTGTATAAAGAAGTCATTTTATAGAATTTCCTACCACACAACTTAAAAATACATTCAATTAATTATAAAAAAAGACATAAGTATTTAGTAAAATACAAAAATCAGTAATACAGTGCACACGTATGTGTGTGTGTGTGTACGTGTATGAATGAATGTGTGTTTATGTATGTGTGTATAAGTTTGAGGTGGAAGAGAGGTAAATAGAGAAAGAGAAAATGACAGGAAGGAAGATTAAGGAAAAGATGGAAGATGAAAATAAAATATAATAAAGGAAGGTAAATGGCTGAGGAAAAGGGAGGGTATATATAAGCTCGTTGACACAAACTTATCAATAAATACATATGTGGCAGGTTTGTTTTTGGTTTAATCTAACTGCTGTACTTACCATTACTATTATCTACTATTGTTGTTACTTAATTCTGTTAATTATTATTATTATTACTGTGGTCATTACCATGTTTATTATTATTATTATTATCTTTTTTGTTATTGTTATTAGTATTGACATAAATAGGCTTTTAAATCTGGTGAAGACAAGTATATTTAACATGAAACCATTGGGTTTAGTCATATAGCTAGTTTATTCATAATATTATGTATGTTATATAAGCATTGTAAGTATGTATTAACCAGAAATTATGTATAATCATATAGGTGAGTATTTTCTTTTCTTTTAAAAAAAAAAGTAAGAATTATATGCACATATACTGGGTTAATAAATGTAAATAATGAATTGTAAATGTACTGTAAAATTTTAAACTTTGTAATTTTTGCTAAGAATATTATAAATTTCAATTTATATTACTTGGATCTGTTCTTTTTACTTTCAATGCATGGTACTATTTTACTTTAAATTTGATGCATTTTATAGTTATATTTGTTATTTAATTTATATCTTTTATGTATTTCCTATAATGTAAGTTCTATTTTATGTATCACATATTAGTGTAAAAGCTGAATTTTATTTTTTAGTATTCGTTTTGTTTGTATTTTCAACTGAGAAATTCGTTTAAATTTAACGTTTTCTACTACTCGTGCTGTGCAGCGCATTTGTGGATTCTCTTTTTTTCAATAGTAATAATAATAAACAAACAAAATAAATTGAAAATTAAATTGAAATAAAGAAAATATTTTGATAAAAATGATACTGAGAGGATCATAGACGTTATTCTATCTATATATATATAAAAATCAAACGGTGCATGTTTGTGAGTGCAGAACTAAAAAAGTAGTGGACGGATTGACTTGCAATTTTTACACAATGTTGCATTTCTATACAAGATGGGTTGTATAATTTTTTTATCACCAAGTTTCCCCGGGGACAGGAAATTTAAAGCTTTCGTAAGGGGCGCGATCTATGATTTGCTTTCGGCGTTATAGCGAGGAATTTCAGAAAACCGTATTGTGGCTATATATGCGGGAAGCTCTGTAATTGCATAAGTGTGTGTAAATTAAATACACGGCGACAGTCTACAATCAGTGATGATACGAGTGACAGAGAATATATATTGATGAGGGAGAGAGAAAGTGTGTAACAACAGTTTCCTGGAAAGGAACCGTTCATCATCGTCGAGCTGCTAGAAAAACAAAAACGTTTTTTATGACACTGTTCGTGAATTCGATGGGTAGAGTGCTGGGGAATGTTGAACCGCATGGCATTTGAAATTGTGATCTGCGCTGTGCATATTGTTTTTTCCGAAGCAGTTGTCATTTTTGCATTGCCATTTAAAATTTCACTCACGCGGTCTGATTATTGCATCATCCATCGTTCACATTTATTGCGGTAAGTACTATCATACATTGTTTATTTTATTTGTTACATTTTACGTTTTATGCAATATTATTTGTATTCGGTAATAAACTTTTCAGTCCAAATCTAATTATCCGCTTGAAATATATGCTCAAGTAAACATTACCGAATTTTACAAAATATGTACAGTAACGATTTTAATACATTACTAATTTTTTATGTATACGATGGCAATCAATAATATACAGAAATGAAATAATAGTTTTTCACTACTTTTTCTCACAACATATACATCTAAAATACATATTTTTGTTTTCTATTAGCGAAGGAAAGATTTAATAAAAAGTACTTTATATTTTATCTTTTTAACATATGTCAACGAAATTTGGTTCCTTCACATTTATGTACTTCTGTACAATACGTACATTTTTATTTTTAAAAACGGTTTTAATATAGTTTTATGAAAACAGTAATAGATACTACTAGATATTTAGAAAAAGAAAGAAAGAAAGAAAAAAATTTTTCATGCTATCTGCGGAGTAACAAATTATACTTTCTACAACATTATTATTTTAGCGATATGTATACATATTTATTTCTTCTATTTTTTATTTTACTTTACAATATCTATAGCTATCGCACCGGCAGCAGCTCAGTTATATACAAGAAAGGCCCATACATCAATTTTACATTTTCCAGATATTTTTTACTGTTCAGTAAGTACATGAAATTATTTTATTTACTTATGTGTAAAACAAATATGTATTTTAAGTCCAATGGAAATCAATTTAATACATTTTTTTTTCGCATCAAATTTCTAATCAACTATTTATTTCTTTTTCCCTCCGAAACATTTATTTTCTAAAGTATTTCATTTTAGATTTCGATATTTTTATTGAATTTTTAAATTTCATTCACTTCATGATGTTTTCATTTCATACATTCGCCGATAATTTAAATAAGTTTATTTATTTTACATCACAATTTTATTTTTTCATCTCCATTTTAATTTTATTTGATCATTTCAATCATTTGGATCATGTATTTTTCAATCACTTTGTTCTCTCCGTTACATAATCTCCGTGATTTATTTTTTTCATACAAATTTATTAAACTGATTTTTCAGGTATGGTTTTTTTATTCATTTAATTATTGATGCTACATATTTATTTTACTGTGTACATGTAAATAAAAGAAAACTGGTTGTATACTATTTCTATATACATATATGTATGTTCACATATAGGTACAATTTATGAAACTGAATTCTAAAATTAATTTTATTATGATCTCTTTTTTGACTTTTGCTTATTTTAAGAACACTCAAGAAATCGCATTGAAATATAAAAAAGAAATTACACGTTTATATTTTCGGCTATATATTATGTTACTTTATCTAATATGTATACCTTCAGTTAATTATGATCTATAGGCAGATTATACATCCGCATAAATATCATTTAAATAGATACATGCAGATTCAAAGGTGAATGATGTATTTATATCGAACACTACATCGGCATTTTCAAGACACTTGGTAAAAATAAAAGTGTGACCGTATATTAACCTTTTAATTAGTGATAAAAAGAAGAAAAAAAAACTGTAATAAAGAGAAAAAGGAGATGAAAAAAGGTTAGAATTGATTTGATGAGAAGGCATTTGATTATATATCGTTTTCATTTCACACATTCTCTGATGATTTCAATTAGGCTTATTTATTTTATATCACAATTTTATTTTTTTTAATTCTATTTTAATTTTGTTTTTTTATTTCAATCGTTCAGATCACATAATTTCAATTACTTATTTCTCTCTGTTAAATTTTCTCTGGGATTTATTTTTTTCATACAAAGGCTATAGCCGGATTACTATAGTAAAATTTACACCATTTGATAGGGGCCGAAAAAAAATTCTACAGACAAATTTTCAGCTCTCTATCCCCTGTGCATGCGTAGTAAAGTCAAAAAACATTTTTTTTAAAAAAAAAATTCTGAAGCGCTTTCGATCTGAAAATTCTGAAAAAATTCACAATGGTGGGTTTCCATATAAGAAATAACTGTAATATTTTTCAAATCTCATAACCTCAAAATTGGCCTTTAAAAACATTTTTACCAAATACCTTCAAAATGCAGATGAAGTGTTCGATGTAAATAAATCATCCATCTTTGTATCTGCATGTGTCTATTTAAATGAGATTTGTGCGAATATATACTCTGCCTATAGATTATAATTAATTAAAGGGATACACATTAGATAAAGTAACATAATACAGGGTGCGGCAGCATAACTTCCTTTTTTAAAATGAGCCACTTTTTTTCTATTAAATTTTTTAAAGAAATAATAACAGAAAATCGAAATACATACTCTAGATCCCATTGGCTATGCTTCTTCCGTTGCAGTTTTAATTTGATTTTCTGTTATTATTTCTTTAAAAAATTTAATAGAAAAAAAGTGGCGCATTTTAAAAAAGGAAGTTATGCTGCCGCACCCTGTATTATGTTACTTTATCTAATGTGTATCCCTTTAATTAATTATAATCTATAGGCAGAGTATATATTCGCACAAATCTCATTTAAATAGACACATGCAGATACAAAGATGGATGATTTATTTACATCGAACACTTCATCTGCATTTTGAAGGTATTTGGTAAAAAGGAAGGTGTAACCGTATATTAATCCTTTAATTCAGGGGTGGCCAACCCGCGGGCCGCATACGGCACCGTTTTGAACATTTTTGCGGCCCGTGAGATAGCCAAAGAAGTAAAAAATTATGTTCTGGGAACTCATAATGCACACGCATATTGGAACATTTAATATAACAAGTTTTATGTTTCACTCTTACGTGTGTCTATAGTGGTTCTAAATCTAATATGGGGCTTTATGATTTTATATGCGACCCGCGGAGTTATGATACACTTTCAAAGTGGCCCGCAAGATCATTAAAGTTGGCATCCTTGCTTTAATTAATAATTTTATTTTTAAAAAAAATAAATAAAAAACCATAATAAAGAGGAAAAAAAGATGAAAACAGATTAGAATTGATTTGATTATATGTTGATTTCATATTGAATGTTTTGAAAATTATCTAATTGTCTGTTCTCGAAAAATAAAGTGTGAGTACTCAATTCTCTTCTTTCATTTTTATATAGTTACTCATCATCTGTGTCTCCGCCATCCGTAGTACAAGTCACATTCATTAATCATCTGTAATGCTTTGCCAACGTGCAAACATAAAGCGCCGTTCTCGACACACAATCATAGAACGTCAGAGAAGATCAATCCGCACTGATCAAGAACGTTCAGACAATAATGAACATGTTAGAATCAGAACTTCTTAATGGCGAGCAGAATAATTAACAGATCAGTGGGCAGAAAAACTTGAAGTCTTACGGGTAAAAGCGAGAAGAAGAAGAGCAGCACGTTCGTCTCACCAACGCCAAGAAGCAGTAGATCAACGGCGAAGACATATTCGTATACAATATCTAATTATGCAAGCATGAAATTCATCAGCGAGATATCTCTGGAAGCGTTTGATTAAAATCACCGGACAGTGCTCCATCAAATGAAACCTGATTATTTCGCAAATCGTTCAATTTATAGTCTAAATTTTCAGGGAAACATTTTTTCTTTCTTTCCTTTTATTTCCATTTCACTATTCTTTGTTTGTATTTTTCTCCTTACAATTTCTACGAATGTAAGTATATCTATATTATTTGCTCGGCTTCATTTTTATGAATAGGATTGTTTTCATGGGCATGCACATTATTTTTATAATACCTAAAATAGAAGTATTATTTACATTTACATAACGGCAATTTTTATTTTTTATTGGATTATTTTATATTACTTCTACACGATTATTTAATTTCACTTTGTTATTTTGTATATAATTTCAATATTAATATTCCTTTCCGTCCGGCTGTTTAATTTCATTTTGTTTCACTGTTGTTTTTTTTTTTTTTGTTTTTTTTTGTATATAATAATTTCGATATTTGTTAGTAACTTCTAAATTAACATATCTACATCTCGCGCAACGTTGCATGTTGTAGTCAAAACGTGTAATAATAATAATAAAGATTATTTTATTTCACTTGATTGCATTCCACAGCATAGCCATAGCAACACAAAGTATGGTATTAAATTGAATGGTGTGTTTTTTCAGTGAATCTATGTTTACCAGAATACTTTTATCTACTTCCCCAATCATTAATATCATTCTAAGCCACAGCGAAGCGTGGCCGGGTTCAGCTAGTAAAAAATAAAAGAGAAGCTGGGGGGAATTTAAGTATGAACTGAATGGAATTTCAATTTGTGAATTTGTTGGTTGGATTATACCCAAAAACATGTTCAATAAGTATTCTAGATAATAGAGAAATTAAAAAATACAAGGGAGTACAGTAATACAAGACAAGAAAACTCGCTTTTTTATTTATTTTTTAATGGGTTTGTCTATGAGAACATTACCCCCAGAAACAAGAAGAAGGGGAAAATAAAATTATAATCTTAAAAGACTAGGGGTATAATAATTTTTTGATCTCGATCATTAGATTAAGATTATCCATCGAACTAATGGTCTACTTTATATTAATGAAACTGAAAGTGTTTTTGAAAATAAAATAATATTTATTTTGAAATTCACAAATTATAATAACTCAGTAATATTATCTCCTTCTTATAAATAAATATTTCTTTCTAAATATAATATTAATTACAATGTAATTTGTAGGCTGCTCCTCATTAGAAAAAATGTCCCAATTTTATGTAACGTTTGTTATATTTTATAGGATTTTTGCGATTATGTTATTATATTCGTATGGACCAATTTAGAATTACGTTGTAAATTTTGATAATTTTATACAAAGTATGGAAGAGAAAGAGACAGAAATGTAAGCAAGAATGGTCAAGAGGCACAGCCCCTTGCGAAGCCAAACTGGCCGAGTTATATATATATATATATATATAGTCGGAATCATCTTGAGAACAAACTTTATTTAATGTGGATATTATACACACACGTCGTCCATTCTCCCTCTTACCCAAACGATTTCGTAATTTATTAAACCAAAAATTATACACATCTTTTTTCACATGTGTCCAAAATACCAATTAATTTATTTCCTTTTCCTTCTCATTAGGCATCAAAATCAATGATATCGATTTTGTTCAATTTCCATTTCTATTGATTTTTAAGTTCTTATTTCAAAATTTAAAATTGACCACTAATAATTTTCCATATCATTTTCTGATTTTTATTTTCAATTAATGAAAATGCTTTAATATTTTCAATTCAAAAATTTAAATACACATTTTATAAAAAATAGACGTTATCAATTTTTGTACCTTTTATTTTAATGTAGCATAAAAAGTTTACGGATACAACCATGTTACAAGGACAGAGGATAGAAATAATTTGTGAGCAGGAATAACAGAAGTATAAAAATGAGAGAATATAATAGGCACTGATACGAAGAATAGGGATGCTAAGTTTGAGTAATTAAGAGTAGATGGACGATTTTTCAGCAGAAAAGGTCAAACATTTAAACAAAATATGATTAGCCTGAAAGGAACATATGTGGAAGAGGGAAAAAGGACAAAATTGAGTAGATGTATATACAGGAAGGAGGTTGTGGTAAAATAAAGGCAAAGGATTGATTAAAAGAGGGCATGAGTATCTGAAAAACATGGACGGTAAGGAAAAGATGGTTGAATACAGAGATAAAAAAAGCTAGAACTAGAAAATAAAGAAAAATAGCAATTGAGCCAAGGTCTGAAAGGAGTCACTTAAAAAAAAAGAGCAATATTATAAGCTTATTTTATACATGTTAAGCTAAATATAGGCGTTGAAATGTTACTTGCAAATTCTTAAAACTTTGTAATTTTATCTTTCATTTCCACTGATCTGTCCGTTATATTAATACAAACTCTCCTCTCGTCAGTAGTCCTTGTTCCGGGAACCAATCTAATACGAACTCCGGTCCTTCTGCTCGGTGCCACTTTTAATGCGATCTTGACTTTGTTAACTTTAAGCTAAATTTGATATGAATTGATAATTTTTTTGTTTTTTCTAAACAGCTAATAAGAACGAAATCGCGGACGCGCGCTTGCATCACGGGCATATTTTTTCCCCGCACTGGAGACCTCACGACGGTACTGCAACACATGTACAATTCACAGATAAAATTTAATAAAATTTCAAGAAAATTTACGAACCACTCTCCCGACGCACCAAATTTTCTAGATCGCAAAAAAAAACATTTCAGTCGGGCCTCGACTCACGTGAGAACCACACTGCAATAATACAACACGTGTTCAATTAAATGGACCGAATAACTTCTATCCGAAATATATGTGTACTTTCCAATTTTTTATAATATTCATAAATCTGCACGAAGGAATGACATCTAATTTACAAATACTTCAATTGTGGCAAGAAATTATTCGGAAAATACTATCAAAACTAAAAAGAAAAATAAAAAAAAAACGACATGATTGAATCAAAATTTGCGCATGAAATGGCTATATGGCGACTAGATACATCCACGGTCGGCGGTCTGGTTTTGAGAACCAACTAAAATGAAATGTTCACATCGGTTACAAGGCGCGTTTTACGAACGCGACGATCGACATTTCGTTTCGGCGTTGATTTTCACCGTTTTACAATTCGGTCTTATTTATAAAGAGTAAATACGTGCACTTAGGCTTTTTTTATCAGCTCTTACGTTACTGTTAATGTTTCGCAAGCATTTTGATCGCGACAAATTTTAAGACATAAATAATCATATAGGCAAGAATGTTTCAGTCTCTCCACCTTTCTCGGAAATGATTTTAATTAAGGTTGAACACATTTTAATGAAATTTACATAGATTACAAATTTCACCCCAAAATGTGTATCATACTTCAAATTGTTTCAATATCTCAAAAGGTTTTCATGATAACCGCGAAAATGCATGCAATTCCTTTTTCGGTAAGCTGTTATACATATGGAGGCACCAGTTCATTTTTGGTCGAAATTTTGTTATTCATAGCACCAAAAATGAATATGACGTAAAAAAAAGCGAAGTAACCTAACGATCGTATAAAAAATAGTGTGAAAAGTGAAATGCCGCAAAGGGAATATTTTAAAAATAACGAACATACTCTAAATGACGTAAAGAAATTAAGGTAACATAAAAAGAAAATAATAAAAATAACGTAAAACTAATATAGAATAAATATGAAATGTATTAATTTTAAAGAAGATGAAATATTTAATATACTAAATTATATACCTTAATAAGCAGGATACGCATTAAACATAAAAAAAAGGAAAAAAGTAAACTTGTTGAAACTAATTTGAACCTGAAATACGGTAGAACCCGTTGTCTAATGTAGTACTGAATTACTACTTCATCCATAAATCGTTCTAATTGGTAAAACGCGGGATTACACGGTGCGTCGCATAATTCGATTTCGGTGGGCATACTTAATAATAAAAGAAAAACAAAAACAAAAAAAAAACACAAAAAACGGTTAAAAAAAGGGTACCGCGTTAACATGGATAACAATTGCACGCACAACAGGTTCTATTGAAATGTTAATAAACGGTCGATCACATGTGGTGACAATGAATCATCACATCTATAGCGGCCTGGGGAATTCCCACCGGGAATAATAGTTGTAACGAATAAAATCAATCACGTTGTTTTAAAATTTATAATTAAAATTAAAATTAACTTAACACTTTTTTATTAGCGTAGAATGTTGTAAATATCTCCGAAATAGTAAATTAAAATTTTTAAAAGAAAAAAAATAATATTTTCATTCAGCATACAATAGTTTAATCACAAATGTATAGTAAATTGTTTTAAATTGATGGCAAATAATTACATTAATAATTCTAAATTATTTGTAAGTTAAATTATAATTTATATGAAGAATGAGGGACTGTCAGATTTTGGCTTTTGAATTTTTAACCATCCATTGTTGGAGTAAATTTAAATTATAATTTATATGAGGGGCTGTCGAGTAAATTTGAAATATTTTAAACACTTTGAAATATTTTAAGACCAATAAACCGGGAAAAATATTTCAAAAATTTTGAAATATTTTAAGAACAGCAAATTTTGATTATTTTCAACAAAATTAATATTTTTATTTAATTTTCAATGTTTTTTAATGAAATATGAACTAAATTGAGACGAACTAAAAGGTAGCGATGACGTGCGTATCACTACGAACTGTAAAGACGGAAAATAAACCGGTGCCGCGTAATTAAATATTTACCAAAACTTTAGTTTCTATTACCGACTTCCTAAACAAAAATTATTTGTTCGTTGCGTTTTTCTTCTACTTATTTGTTTTTTTAATATTTGGTTACACATAACGGTGCAGATTGATTTCAATGATTCTTTGTTCATGCAGAAGGTAAAAAAGTGATACCGACCTCAAAGTTTATTGTAAAAGTTTAAAAAAAAAAGATGCACTCAAAGTAACAAAACAATTTGATAAAAGGCAATACATTTCATGGTTATATACTTAATCTTATGATTATTCTTCAACAACATAAACTTTTTCGAACTGGCAACAAATCAACTTGGAGTAAATGTTCATTACTCAACTTGCAGAAAATGAATGATTATACCATTAGTGAGTTTTTAATTATTGTTGCAATTTGAAATGCCGACTGCAAAAAGTTAATGTTAATTGCTTATTTTTTTGCGCATGCTTTTAATGGACATATTTGTACCGCGAGCGGAACAAAATAATTAATAAAATACAACGAAAAATATTTCAATAAGGTAACACAAAAGTAGCCCTCCTGAAAAGGACTCTGATCAGAAAATAGGCGACAGAAAAGAAACAGAAGGAATAATTAAAACGAGACTAAATTTTAAAAAGTGATATAATAGAAAATAAATAATTAAAAAATGAAGTATTAACAAAAAACCAAACTAATAATGAAACGAGCAAAATTAACGGTACCATGCACTAATGTACTACTTATAAAATATCGGAAATAAAATAAAGACGAAATAAATGGAACGAATAACAAAAACATAAAAATATTTTCGTTAGCTCTATGGTTGTTTTCCAAACTCGGAACAAAATTTGCTCGCGGTACACATGCCCAATACTTAACTGTTACGTTATTTCTGTTATCACGATGTTTTTATTTGTAATTACTATGTACTAAATTTATATTCCCTCTAATGCTTAAAATAATATTTAAATCCATTTAAATTGTCGCTCCTTTTATCTGCCAGTTCAGCCTAATCTTCCTTCAAATACTTGGTTCCTTCTGTTTCCTTCACTTCCTCGCTCTGTTGTTGTCTCCATTGTGCGTTTGCGCTTAAACCATTCCTTGCTACCTTCCTCACGCTTTCGCCTCTCGTTGACCTCTTCCCCATGTTGTCCTCTCCATTCAAACGATGCGGTTGTTTGTGACACCGATCACGTGTTCTTTGAGTGCTCTGCTCTTTCGGTGGAGCGCTCGGCTCTATATTCCCACTTGCTTGGGCTGGGGCTTCCTGCTCCTTTTTGTGCTCGTTATATCCTGTCTTTTCCTTCTACACTTATTATCCCCTCCATTGTTTCCTTCTTATTAGAGATAGCTGATCGCCTCACTGTATAACTTTCGTTTTCCCTTAATTGTTTCTGGGTGAAGGTCCTCGGTTGACGAGCCCAATTAAAAAAAAAAAAAAAAAAAAAAAAAAAACTGAATTCATTTATATAATAATACCAATAAAATTAATAGCATACAAAGGTACAGTAATGTTATAAACGCATAAGTACAACTAAATGGAATGTATCTGGATATCGTGAGATTTTACCATGAATTAAAAAAAAAATTATACATTTACCAGTTTTATAATCATTTTGCTCCAAGTAGTCGGATAAGTGGATATCGGTATATGTAAAAATATTATGTTTATGTGTGGGGTATGCCGTATGTTCAGCGAAATCAGAATTGCTTTCGGTTTTCAAATATGCTGAACAATTATTTCATAAAATTACTCGTTAGTTATTTCATCTACAATTCGGTTTAACTATAAGATGAGTCGTTGCCAGAAGAAAAATTTACTTCTCGCTCATAAATTAATTTTCATCATTTACAGTCAAGGATCACGTCAAAATAAAGAATTTGGCTCGCAAAACCGGTACGCCCATCCACGGTAACGGTTTTCGATCGACCAACATGCACGTACAGCCGGAACAACAGTAATAAATAAAAAAACAAAAAACAAACATCACAACAAATTTGGAGAACAAAACAATTCAAATTGGCGGCATGGCGCTCGTGTAATACGCGAAACGGTACAAAATGACTAGCTATACGTCGCAACGACGATTACTCCACGATGACGACTAGAAACGAAAAAGTGACTGAACGAACAATGTTTTCACTATGACGGTAACAAAGGCTACGCAGAAGTTTCTAGAACACTCTGCTTAGATCACCACACTAAGTGCCCTGCCTGAATTTTGGCGGGATAAGTAAAAAATCTTCGCTCAGCTCAATGCCATTCGACACACAGTACGGATACGCGCTTTCGTCGCAAGTTCATGTCAGTGCCGCAGCCCTCGACCACTACCACAAAGACACTAGTGTAGTCTCAGCTCAATACATCTATTCAAACGAACAGGCACGGGGTTTTCGGTCTTGGCCGAGTAAGCGTTCTTGACTTCGCAAGGCGACGGCTACAAAGAACGAGGTCTAAGAGATTGTGAATTAATGAAATCCTGCAGGATAATTTCTATCTCGAACATCGTCAAAAGATAGCGCTGCTAGTACCGAATCCGTGTCAATATGCACTCCACTTTCGTGCTTAGTCGGTTGTTTTCATTCATAACTTCATCGATTTAAATAACCGTTTAAATTTGTATCACTTCCACATATTGTGTACCATCAGTGGGTTAGAATTTTTCATTTTGGAAATTTTTAATAGGTAATTTAGCTTGTTTCCACATGTGACAGCACGCTTCAGCCAGACCTATCGACATAATCGATTTAGTCGCTAATAGTCGAATGGTAATTCTCGGATGCCGTGTTTAACAGTGAGTGTTTCATGAGAGGCTATGTTCAACGGCATGCACCGATCTGTCGATGAAAACAAAGAAACGCAGTCACACGTTTTCATTGAACACGTGGTTACCGTTTCGTAACTCGACTATCTCGCTAGACGCGCTATAGTGTTATTTTCTTTCATATCCGCCCAGCAAGTATTTGGCTGTGCTGATAAATCCATTTCAGAGTCCCAATTACGGTCTCTTTTCAATAATGCATTCAAGCTTACATCATGTAAGATAGCAGCAATCTCCTGACTTTAAAACTCGAACGCGACACATGAATTGTTGATGAACTGTAATAATGCACTTCATTTTAGCTGTTAGCGATTTTCCTAAGACGACGTTCGATTTTAGATCGATTTTAGCGGTGTGCCATAAACGTTCGACCGTTCCGCGCAAGCGTATGAGATCGGCGAGCGATGGCCGCCGTTTTATTGTTAGAAATTCAGTTAGTCATTAGATGGAAAAATATTAAAATTAATACTTTGTCGGAGGAAATTTAACTTAACGTTAATTATCGTAGTGGGAGTCGTTTAAAGAACAACTTTATCGGATGATGATTGTGTATGAAGACAGCTCTTAGACGCCATTCATTAGCCATTGATTTCGAGACTTTGGCCGATCGTTTAATTAGCGTTAATGCAGCGTATAAATTTAGGCGTTGAAGAATTATTAATGTCGCCAAGGACATCTTATTTTAGTGCTGCCGCTCATTCTAGCTCGACTTGTGCTTGAATGAATTTAAATTTGCTATTGTTCTCGTCTGCGAAAACGACACCGTCGCCTAAGCTAAGGCCTGTTGCGAATTCGGTTCATATAGTCGGCCACTTTTCAGACAGGTTGACGACTTCAGGTATGCTGCTTACAAGTTAAGGTCGACACGGTCACCTCTAATTTTACCAAATCGTCGGAATTTTCAACCAAACCATGCTCTCTGCGCCGACCGGCCAATGAAGTGGCTGAACTTTTGCTGCTATGCTTTCTGCTTTCTCCCGTTTCCTTTCTTTATAAAAATCCCATCCTTTATTCTCCTTTCACTGTGCAAAAGTTCAGCGTAGGTCAAACGTTTACTCTCTTTCCAATAATCATTCATTTCATCTGTTCAACCTAGTCTTCTTCCAGTTAATCCCGGTGGCCCCCTTCCATTTTCCTAACTTCACTGCTAAGTTGTTGTTTTCATTACTTGACTACATTTTTAAGTCGTTCTCTATTACCTTTTTCTCATTTTCACTTTTTGTTGGCTTCATCTGCTTATCGCAGTTGTCTGAATAATTGTCACATGTTTATTATGCGTTTTCTCTTTTTTCGAATTAGACAAGATTTTAGCTTCCTGATCCTCAAAACGCTTCTTATATACTATTCTTTTCGTTCGCATTCATTATCACTGATGTGATAAATACTTCTTATCAATGATTTTCGACCGGATTAAAATATAGCCATTTCTTCTTTCTTAATTGTTTCTGAGTGAAGGCGGTTGACAACAATTACAACCCATAAAAAAGGAAAAATAAGACAGACTCGCTCAGATCACTGCTTAGTGCCAAAGTGTTAAACAAAATGGAAAACTGTTCGCTAGCGGAGAGAGGACTTGAATGAATTTTGCCGATTTGAAAATTCTTAGTTCGGGATTTGCTTCGAACGCCGGTTTCCACTGTGTCAATCTTAAGAGTGAGCAGACACAAATTAAACTACCTAAACCAAACTTTAAAATATCAAGTTCGCTTTAACTGATGGCTGAGTGGATCAGCCAATAGCAAAGGTAACCATCCTTCATGAAAAGCATAAAATTTACAGCCGATCCATGGTTTCCTTCTCTTTACCTTACGCGTTGAGAATATACTGTGTTAAATAGGTTGCGGGTTGGGCATTTAGCTGCCTCACACAATTATATACTTGAAGGTACCCTTCCCCCACCCACAGTCTCTTTCTGTTCCGGCTCTTCTTATCCTTCGGTGGAACACCTTGTATAACAATGTGCAGCGTTCGCCCGCTCCGCTTTTGCCAGTGTTCCACTTTCAACTATCCTGTCAAATGACCCAACGCGCATACAAATGCTGCCCGTTTTTCTTAGAACCAACAGCTTACTAGGTAAATTATGAAGTATCCTTTTCATTCTGGCCCATGTGCTGTAATGACCATTGCAGTTAAAAATGGTACATGGGAGCTACCAGGAGAAAAAAAACAAAAAAAGATCGCGTTACTAGTTGATAAATTTTTTTATGCACGACAATTTCCAGATAGTTCCCATAAGAACTATATATATATATATCAGAAGCGAATCCAGAACGACATTTGGGGGCGAGATTATAAGAAGGACAATTTTAAAAATCGATCAAAAAATTACTGAGATATTGTAATCAAACCGAAAATCACAAAATGGTGACTACAACAGCCTCCTGTGGGACAAAGGGTCCGAAACTTTCAGCATCAACTACTTTTTTCATGCCTAGATGTATATATTTTTTTTATAAAGTTTGGTTCAAAGGCACTTTTACCCCCCTTAACCGGTTGGTGAAAAATAAAACGAAATTATAAAATTCTAGTCAAAATGGTAGTTTAGAAATAGTATAATGCCCTTTGTCGATCTCCCTTATTTCACTTTTAATTTCGCCGATCTCTGCCATTCTCCGAATAAGTTTACTGTTCCTACGCTCTCTAAGTTCCTTCGGTGCCTCTTTTATCCTACCCGATTTTGGCTTTTCAGAATCTTTTCGTTTGTCTCCTTTCTGTTCTACATTCATAAACGTATTAATGATTATCTTACGTTCCATTATTTTCATTTCCTCAAATCACCTTTCTTTTAAATTTTTAATTATATCAGATTCCATGTCCGCCCTTCAATTTATTCTCCCCTACTTGATTATTCCCGTGATTTTATCATACTCTGCATACGCTCACTTATCCACGTTCTTTCTTTCCTTCATTCCATCCAAATTGATTTGCTGTGGGTTCCTAGTCATTCGGGCATTTTCGGTAATGAAGCGGCGGAGTAATTGGTTAGGGTTGCTACCTCTTCTCACTTCTTCTTTTAAAAAATCCCATCGGCCAATCTTCTTCCACTGTGCAAGGGTTTTCATCTTATGTTTTGGTTAGATTTGTAGGTTTCCTCTTTCTCTAACAATTGTTCTTTTTAGCTGTCTGTTCAACCTAGTCTTCCTACCAATCCGCGGTTCTCTTTGCTTCTTTCACTTCGTCGTTCTGTTGTTATCTCCATTATTCGCTTGCCCTCTTAAACCATACTTTATTATCTTCCTCTCGTTTTAGTTTTTCATCGGATACCTCTCGATATTGTCCTCTCCACTCAAACAGAGAGCATGTTTGCGATGCGGACCATGTGTTCTTTGAGTGTTCATTCTTTCTGCGGTGTGCTCTGCTTTCTACTTCAATTTGCTGAGATTTGGTCTTCCTACTGCGTATTGCACCTCTTATGTCCTATCTTTTCCCTCTCCACAGATTGTTCCTATTATTTGTTCCTTTCTCCTAACAATAGCTGACCTTATCAAGATATAATTGACTCCTTAATATTCTAATTGTTTCTGGGTAAAGGTTACCGGTTGACAAGCCCAAAAAAAAAAGAAAAGAAGATAGTATTTATTAGACTTTACTTCTTTTTTATTTTTGTTAATAACCCGATCCGATTCTTTGTTCATGAGCAAGTACATAAAAAATATATATTTCTCATTGAGCTATTTTCATCCTTAAAAACCAGTCGCTGGGCTAAGTTTTTATTTCTCGTTCCTTTCTCAGTTGTTATATTTATTACTTATTTAAGATTTATTTTAAGATTGTAATAATTGCTCAAATAAAAAAAAATAAATAAATAAAAAAAAAACATAACCTTTTTATATATATTTTTTTTTTTTTTAACTTACGAATAATCTAAACGATTAAACAAAAGAAAACAAAACAAAATGTATACATATCTTCTCTTAACATAGTATCATCCTAAACAAAAGACAACAAAAAAAAATTTTACATACATATCTTTTTTAAATATAGTATCAAATATTAAAAATTGAACTATTTTCATTTACATTACAAAATAAAAATTAAAAATAAATAAAAATGGCAAAAGATCGACGACAGTTGTGTTTAAAATATAATAAAAAGTAATAATAGTTTTACTAGAAAATAGTATTAAATATTAGTTATAATTAAATCCGTAAGTAAAATTCATACAAATCTTTTATAGCATAAATTAAGTTTCTTTGTTAAAACAAATTTTTTCATAGAGGCTTTAGTTCTTTGAGGGGGATGTCCCCTATCGCCCCCGTGGATCCGCCACTGTATACATATACATATATAAACTCGGCCATTTTGGCCTCGCAGGGGGCTGTTTTAGATGTTATTTACATGAAAGGGAATGTTTAATGAAAATTGGTAATGAATATAGTGATGTGGGGAAAACGAAATATAAAGTAGGACAAAGAACTATATTAGCACCGTTACTGTTTTTAATTTACATCAACTCCATTCACAATTGTATTAGGAACGCCAAACTTTATGTATATGCTGATGACATTGCTCTGGTAATTGAACACCAAGACGTAGAAATAGCAGAAAGGCTGCTTCAGAAGAACTTGAATATGGTTTGCAGATGGGTACACGATAAAAAATTATTAATAAATGCCAAAAAATCAAAAGTGATGTACGTAAGAACACCGAGTAGATTTAGAAAGTTCGTGCCTAAAATAGTTTTGCACAAGATAGATTGCCTTCATGGATCGGAAGTATGCCGTTGTGAGCCGTTAGAAACGGCTGATAATTTCAAATACCTGGGAATAACATTCGATAAGGCGTTAACTTGGAGAGTTCACATAGATAGCATTGCTAGGAAAATTAGGCAGACTATGCCGGCGTTATACAAATTGAAACAAGTTATGAACTACAAAACTACGAGACTGTATTTTGACTCATTAATAATGACTAGGATTAGATGCGGACTCGAAATTTGGGGGGAGGCAAAAAAAACGGAATTCAGGAAAATTAGTAGGCTACAGAAAAGATGTTTAAAAATGTTGTTACCGAATTGGAGAAGTGCGAATCTTGTAACGAATTCTACTTCGGGTGGGACAATAATAAAGAAATGTCGCCAAAAATGTTTTTTTATTACAGTAAACTTTTAAGGTATAAAACAGAAAAAATAAGATTACCGACAAGGGAAAAGGTATATGGGACAACTATGACGATTTATGTTTTATAAGACCTAAAGGGATTAATAATAAAATTGATAATGTTGAAGAGGAAGTTACGAGTGTCATTTACTAGGTAACTTACCAAAGGAATTAAGAGAAGAATGTAATTTGAATATATGGAAAGATAAAATAAAAATATGGTTGATTGCGTGGTGCAAAGAATGAGAAATGGATAGTCATAGGAAAGGAACAGCGATAAGACGGGTAATTGATTGAAAGAGTAAAGAATTATAAATGATGTAATGAAAAAAAAAATAAATAAATAAATAAATGCTCAGTTCTAGCTGCATTACTTATGGCTTATGTGAAAATATTGTGGTACGATGTGCGATAGGTATAAATGATGTGAATTAAAATTAGACGTAGAATCGTAAAAATAGAAGTTAAGTTGAATTAAGCAATTATATATAAGACGAATATGATGTATTAGACTTAAGATGTATATAACGAATAAACGATATAATTATGTTGGGAACCCACAGACGGGCAATTGCCTTGTGAGACCCGCAAATTATTTAAAAAAAAAAAAAAAAAAAAAAAAAAATATATATAAATATCACGTAACCAGACAAATGAATGGCGAGTTACGTAATAAATAACTTATTATATAAATATCTGATAAATCACTTAAAGATGTTCTCTAAGCAAAATTCTTGGAGAAGTCACAATTCTCTTATTTCCTTTTTTCTTTCAAATTATTATACAATTAAATGTTATTATTATTATTATTATTTGCTATTTATTTATTTTTATAACCAAACTATTTTAAATTGCAGCTGTACGGAAAAACGAATTACACAATTTTTACAATACACTTCAAATTCACAATTAATAATCCAATTTCGCGGAAGAAAAAGAAAAAAAAATAATCCAATTTGGTTGACACATTTATACGAAATACATAACATAAAATTATATATATATATATATATATATATTTATCTTTCTGGCCCGTTTGATTGCACTATTCGTATTCCGGGTCCCAAGCCGAGTTTAATTCTGGTCACTACTGCTGGAAATATTCGATAACCTCCGGTATACTAACATTTCCTTTGCTGATTCTTAATTATTGGTTATCGAAATATTATTTAAAATTGCTTTAATCTAGATCGCTTCTACTACTGCCGTATGCCAGATCACAAATTTATCCAAATTTATTTCATAGGAACCATTGATGAATAACTGTTAATCAACGTTGTCGACTCAGAAATTGTTGCTGCATTACTACATTTATTCGATCTACACAAAAAGCGTCGAAATTATTTCTTTTTTGACTCGATAGATTTATTGACAAAATTCGAATAAAATTTTATTAGCTAATTATCGAAAATTATAAGCCAGAAAATTATTTAATTATTCGTGTATTTCGAGTATAAGAACTTTTATTTACCGTCGACAATACGATACTAATTTCGTTCGAACGAATACTATAACATTCTCGGTCTCTTATCACGTTATCGACCACTCTATTGACTCATATTCCGAGAATTTTCCTAAGCTTCTAAGATGTTCATCAGACAATCTGCTTTGTACTTTTCCCTTATACTTCTCTTCATGTTAGTAGAGACACCTTTCTGATTAGATAGGACATTATTTTCTCTTGAAGTTTCTAATATATTCTTACTACCTTTTAACACGATGATTTAAAATAAAGAGCCATGATTTCCTAACTAAAATTTATTTAATCTAATCGAATACTTCCTAGTTACACTTATTATAATTTCGGTGAATTAAAGCAGATTAAGAATTGATTCTATAAATTCTTGCTATACCCTGTTGTGGCTGAAACGCCATAATATTGTACATACATATATTTCTTTTCTGGACAACTTTAAACGTAGGCTGAGGGAAATTTCTCTGCATAATTCGTTTATTAATTTATTTAAATCTCATCGCCAACAGAGCTCAACAGTCAGTGGATATGCAGAAAAAAATAATAGAAAATTTGAAGGATTTTTTCAGAATCTAAAAGAACTGTGTTTTTTTGTCATTTCGGGTCAGGCACACTGAACCAACACTTGAGTCAATTCCATGTGCTTTCGAAACACTCGCATTTATAATTTCGGCTCGAAATTTTCAGCAGCGTTAGTACGGTTTTGTAGCTGTTGACGAAATTATAACCCCCGCCCCTGGTTCACACGCGTATACGCCTGTTTAATTTATGATAACGTAAAGTAGACGTATATAAATTCCACGGAAATTTTAATTATATACACGTGCGAGAAATTCTAAAGATACATTAGTTCAGAACTCAACGCGAAATTCTTCTAAGGATTCGCAGCAATTTTTTAAAATTAAATGTTTCATAGTCGCTTTTTAGAACAAAAGACCTTTTTCGTACTTCTTAACGTAGAAATCGTTTACCGTACGGTAGATTACGCTTCCATCAGCCATTGTTAGAAATTGAAAAAAAAAGCATGAAATATAGTTTTAATAAAAAAGAATGAATCAATAAATCGAATTTCGGTTATGATCGCAGTGTGCTATTTATTGTTTGCTTTCGTTCCGTTCGTGTCTTCCTTATCAGCGCATTGTAATCGACAGACCGATGAGACTGTTCTTTTATTATCCATTTATGTTTCCAATTTCGCAGCGTACTAATTATTCGTTAACTTCTACCAACTGTACTTTCGTTTATTGTTGGCACTCTTATTTTTATTTATTTTTCCTTATTCTGTTTTTTTTCCATTATTTTGGTAGTTTACTTCATTTTGTTCACTTAGTCGGATAGATAAGCTCGTCTAAGGTGGACTGCTCGGCGGCCTCCTCCAATTCGAACAAACCGTCTCGAGATGGTTTGTCTCTCAGTTTGACGGAGGTGAATTTCTCCAACAAATGGAAACTTTCTAATCCTACTTCTCGTAAATCATCCTTGTAATAATGTTTTTACTTACATTGGTACTACTGCTTCTCCTTCTCCTACTAATACTCCTTCTACTACACTGCTACTACCAATAATAATAATAATAATAACAATAGTAATAACAATAGCAATAACAATAACGATAATAATAACAACAATAGTATAAATAATTATAATAATAGTAAAGATATTTTATTGTTCTCGGCCGATCATCCAGGACCTTTCACTGTTCACATCTAAAGTTGCTCCGCGAATAAAAATGTATGCAACCTCCATTCTTTATCACGTGCCAGACTGATTAATTCCATTTTATTATTATTATTTTCGTTTGAACAGTCGTGTTTTTTCTTGCTCTGTGTTCATTGTCGTATTATTGTGTATCATTAACAAATTATAGTTTAAAAAATTGCATAAATCGGAGCATAATCAGATAAGATTAGTGTACCGCTAATATAATTCTGAAAACTTATTCCATTTATCAGCAACAATAATTTAAAGGTGCGTATAATTTTAGTATTTGTTTGCGTTAAATTCACGGTAAATCGATCTATTCTAGGCTTTAGTTAGGATGTCTAGTTGTAAGAAATGCGGCGGTAATATCCCGGCTAACGGGGATTGCGCGGCATGCTCTTTGTGTTATCAGCAAATACATTTCGGCTGTGCCGCGATTTCGTCAGATACCTGGTCGAAAATGAGTAACCCTAATAGAGCAAAGTGGCGCTGTCCTGATTGCCGGACCAACACACGCACTAAATCAGCTGCTCCGCCGTCAGGTAGTGTAGTTGGCACTTATTCAGATCAAGACGAGGTGTACTCTGTATTAGTTAGAGAAGACATTACGCAGTTACCACAACAAATGATGGCTTCGTTCGCCGAGATGCATGCCGCATTGGCTGATAATGCTGACAAGCTGGATAATGCGTTAAATTTTATCGCTTCATTACGCGAAGAGAACAATGCACTTAAACAACAGAATATTAATTTAAATACGCGCATCTCACAATTGGAGCAGTATACCGGTAGAAATGACGCGATTATAAATGGCGTGCCAGTGCAGCCAAATGAGCGCGTCGAAAGTGTAGTTTCTAAAATCGGCGATGCAATTGGAGTACCGGTAAATGTGGTTGACATTGACTGCTGCCACCGGTTGCCTAAGAATGACAGGCAAAAACATGCTGCGAAAGTGGTTAAGTTTTGTCGACGACCTTTGAAAACCGAATTTATTAAAAACAGCCGTTTGAAAGGACCAACGTTAAGCTCTCTCGATTACACCGACACGATGGCTAGTGTTCGCATTTTCGTTAACGAACTTTTTGCAACCAATTCGCGTCTTTTTGGAGCAGCGCGTCAATTAAAAACCAAAGGCTGGCGTTTCGCCTGGGTTCGTGACGGTAAGATCTTCGCCAGAAACAACGCGGACAGCCCAGTTATTAGAGTTATTTCGGAAGATCAGATATCCGAATTAATGAATTTAAATAAATGACTCCTTTTTCGTATAATCTCGTCAAATAGTAAAAGTATAGGCGACGTATTATGTTACACGATTACGCTGGACCGTTTTCCTTTTTTTTCGTATATTACGGTATTTTATATATATATATATATATATAGATAGGAGGTAAGTATGTGTGAATCCAGATGCGAGTCAGGCCTTCTATGGATTAAAATCTTTTTTTTTCTCCGATCTGTCTACGTTACGGTTAATATTTCGGCTGTTTCCCATCGCTTTAGTGCAATTATTTCAGTTAATATTAATTTTAGTTCTATTTTAAATTTCACTTATAATATTTGGGCGAACTTCAATCATAGTGGCAATAGTTTTCTTTCTCCCTTTTAAAATTTCTAATAATGGAACACATTACATCTACGCATTTAGATTGTATCTAAAGTATTTTTAACATATGACGTTGAATATCATTAAGCTTTTAAATCTAAACATAAGTAGCTTACGTGCTCATTTCAATGAATTCCTGTTGATGTTAGATGACCAAAATTTCGAGTATGACATTATAGTTTTAACTGAAACTTGGTTGTATGATGACGAAATAACTAGATATAATGTACCGGGCTACGTAACCTTTGCACAGTGTAGAGAATGTAAGCGATCGGGAGGTGTGGTCATTTATATACGGGACACTTATGAATGCAAACAAATTAATTTCTGTATGCATACTAGTAGTGTAGTATGCCTACAAATAACATTAACAGGTCTATCTAAACTAACTATTGCTGGTATTTATCGCTTCTGCGACTCATCATATAATGATTTCCTAATGGAAATTAAAACGATTCTAGAATTATCAACAGCGGTATCGGTAATAACTGGTGACTTAAACATCAATTTACTAAATAAGGATAAATGTGAAGAGTATCTAAACTTGCTCTATTCACATGGCTTTGTCAGTTTAGTAAATGAGCCAACATTTGTAAAACTGAACACAAATTATAGTTCTTGCCTAGATCATGTATTTGTAAGAGGTTTTGAAGAAAATAAACTAAATTCAGATGTTATATGTGATATATTACAGTTCAGCTTTTCAGATCATTATGGGGTCAGTATGCCATTGCATAAAAAGTATACCGAACCATATTATAGTCTGGATAAACTAAAATTCCAACGTAAATTAAATATCCTCAACTTGGACTGGTTATATACAAGTGACTCAGACATTGATATAAAATTTGAATGGTTTATAGATAAAATTAAGGTTGCTTTAGATTGCTCCAAATTACAGAAAACAAGAAATAAGTTACAGCGGAAGAGATCGCCTTGGGCAACACCTGAAATAATAACATTATCACAAGAAAAAAGTATGTATTATAAATTATCTAAAATGTCCTCTTTGAATAATAATTGGCTGTCCAAATATAAGATATTATCTAAGCAAGTGCAAAGATTGACTAGAATAGCCAAAAGGAATTATTACACAAACCTTTTATCCCAATGTGGACAAAATCAAAGTAAATATTGGAGAGTTGTCAACAATGTCTTGGGTAGGAAAAAGCCGATTATTGATGATATAGTCATAAATGGAATTAGACAAAATGTTGTTAGTCATGAAAAGCAAGTTGCAACACATTTTAATAACTACTTCTTAGACTCAGTTAGAAGCCTAATTTCCAACTCTGATTTTAATGAAATTATTCCAAACTATGAATGTGAACAAGTAAATTCTTTCGGCTTCACAGATTTCATTGTAGAGGATATTAAAAATGCAATCATTTCCTTACCTAACAAATCTTCCTTTGGGTTCGATGGTATCTCAATATCTGTTATTAAAGATAACCTTCCATTTTTCCTCAGACCACTAACATATTTGTTTAATGAATCAGTGAAAGAGGGAAAGTTCCCAAATATTTTAAAAATTGGAATAATTACACCAGTACATAAAAGTGGTAGTAAAGTAGAGGTGTGCAATTACAGACCTATATGTCTCTTACCTACTATTGGGAAAATTTTTGAAAAGTGTGTGAAACATAAAATATTAAGCTACCTTAATCGTATAAATTTCTTTAGTGCAAACCAGTTTGGGTTCTTAGCTGGCAAAGGTACAGATGATGCACTTTTTCAACACATATCCTACATTGCTGACAATGTAGAAAAAGGTAAAACAGCAATTGCGGTGTACTTTGATCTGCGCAAGGCGTTTGACTTGGTTGACCATAAAATTTTACTTAGAAAATTACAATCATATGGCTTCCGTGGAAACTTCTTGGAATGGTTAAGATCATATTTATTAAATAGGAAATATGCAACAAAAATTAATGGTGTACTTAGTGATTGCATATCTCAAAATTGTGGGGTTCCACAAGGAAGTATACTGGGGCCCATTTTATTTCTCGTATATATCAACAGCTGATGCAACTTGAATGTCAGTGGTAAATTGTTTAGTTATGCAGACGATACTGTTATAGTAACTTGTTCTCGAACTATGAATATCCTTCAGAGTTTAATTCAAGTAGATGTAAACATTATTCAAACTTGGTTCAGAGAAAATCGATTAATTATCAATACAAACAAAACTAAATGCATTGTTTATACTTACGCACGTCAAAATGTGGGAGATGAGATAAATATTAGATTGAATAATAACTGTTAGCATACGATTCTGCAGTGAAAATGGAACAGAAGGAAGGAAGTTTATAAAGTTCGTAGTGTGGAGGGAAGAAATAAGAAAGGAAGCTCCGACCCCCTCGTCGCTTTTGGAACCATCCGTAAAGAGGACAGACGAAGAAGGAAATAGAGACCTAAAAGCTCAGTTGTACTCGCTTAAAGCGATAGAAGATGAATATTTAGTATGAGAAGGAAGGAAAAACAAATTAAGAGGATATAAAAAATCTATAAAGCTGAATGTAAAGAACGGGAGTTTATGATATGTGTAGATAAATGACGAATAAGAAGCAAGGCGTCGAAAGACATGAGAAAGAATAGGAATCTTCAGGGGAAAAAACCGCCAATTGGCCAGGATGTAGGAAAAAGGAGAAACTAATTTAGAAGACTTAATAGGAAGACGTTTTATGAGGAAGCGATCCCCAAGAAAGGATCTGTGAATGTGTAAAGGATGAATGTTGGCTTCTGAAAGTACTGCAGGAATGGGAGAGGATTTCAGAACACCGAGGCAAAAACGAAGACATGAATTTTGGACTTTATCGAGTTTGGAAAATAGAGTTCGAACGTAGTAATTATTAAACCATGTAACTGCATATAAATAAATCTAAGAATAAGTTTTAAATTTCACTTCAGGAGGTCATTTCTGAGTTTAAAAATACTTTCAATTTTTTTTTTTTTTAATTTGATTCAGTATAGGTAAAGATTACATATACTGCCCAATGAATTTTAATACGTTTACAGATACATTAATATAGACTATACACTCATATGTGTGTGGCTAGGTGTTTCGGGAATAGGCGAAAAATCCTAATTTTTAATTTTCTCTGTTATATCAATTAGAGGCAAGTAGAAGAGTTGAAAGAAAATCGGAATGAATCGGCCGTAATGTAAAGGTTGACAATAATTTGCAACTGGAAAAAAGTTAACTTTTTACAGTCAAAGTAAAAGGATGAATTTGTAACTTTAATCTGTTGCAAAAATGGAACAGATTCTTCATTGTATAAAACTTGTAGAAAAACATTTTTTAAATATAAAGAATTTTGAAAAAATTGCTTTTTATATTGCAATTAGAATTTTATTAAAAGAAATATACACGGGAGGGGAGTGTTCAGGACAGTTTATGTCTAACGGGATGTAAACTGTGGAAAATATATCCAGTTATTTAAGAAAGAGAAACTAGAAAGAGATTGTAATTGCAGAATTAATACCATTTGTGACGTATAAAAAAGTACAAAAGGTGTGTTTCTTGCAACAAAACACTACGTTATTATTTCGCTGAAGTAGTATTTTAAAATAAATTCACAAACAAAAAGTGAGGAATTATAACTGCGGAATTTGAAATATGTAACGGAAAATTTCATAACTAAAATATACAAAAAAGCAATTAATTTGATAACATCTCCTCCTTTCTGCCATCTCTTTAGTCAAAAACAATAAAAAAAAAGTCCGTTTTCGTAATGATTATTGGACTAAAAAAACAAAACGCACTTTAAATATGTACATAAAAGGAAGCTTTAAAAACATAAATATATATTTAATATTATAATATCGAATTTCGGTCTCTCACAACGCTGTAAATTCCAAAATTTTAACAAATTATTCGATGGAACATTTGCTATTTTTTAAATAACGGAACCGTAGTTCAATTCTTTGTTCGGCTTACAAAATCGTATTAATCTCCGGTTATTTAAGCTCCATTTCTAACCACAAAAAATAAAAAGATGTTAAACAGCTTAATTTAGAAATATCTGTTACTGTTTTGAAAGTAACAATAAAATCGCAAACGTTGATAATTGCTTAATGTCGATGATAACGTGGAATTAGCATTGTAACATACGAGAGTTTAATACATATACCGGATTAAAATTGTAAATAAAGAAAAATTTTAGCAGTCGCTGTATCAAGTGGTAGAACACATGCTTAATCACCGATATAATGTTTTTAAAACCAGTGAGTTAAAAGGTGATTAAAGATATAAATAGAAAGTCAGTATGTCGAACTGTCAGAATTTGAGCTGACCGGGCAAATTGCAAAAGCCAGAATCCAATTTTTAATTATTAAAAAGTAAATGAATATAGGTATCGTATTGAAAATAATATTTGTTTTGTAACCAAAAATAAAATTGAATATTTAAAAAGTTTTATATTTGTAAAATTGACTCGCCGTATTTTTAAATATTTTTTAACGTAAATAGGTGTACTCATTTTCGGTACCAGATTAAAAATTTTTTATATGCATAAAAATCTTAAAAGCTACTGACAATTAAAAATAGAGCGTTATAAAGCGGCAATAAGTTTGAAAACACATTATATGTCGAACTAACAGCGATTATTCAAGTGGCGCTTTTATATATTAGTAAAAGTCTGATTCGAAATTCCGGTGAAGAGATTAGTGCACCTTTCTTTATTCTTCGATCCAGGTTTGCCTAAGGTGCATTTAATTTTTGCCTAGACAATGATGGGAGTCTTTTCGTAGGCACTTGTTGGTGTGGACCCGTTTAATTTCCCTAAACACGAGGAAGTCTGGAAAAATCGATATATTCGTCGGTATATTAAATGTCCTTAAAGCAAGTGTATAGGAAAAAATATATCGGTTCAATCTTACCATACTGCCTAACTATGAAAATATTCATTCCGTATTTCTCCAGTTCTTCGATACAACTCCGTCTAATTGTTTCATAAAAATATTCGCACAAGTGTTAGCCAAATTATAATTATTATAACGATTCGAAATCGGTATAACATCATTGTGCTTGTAACTTCAGTCAATTCGATGGTTTAGTAAACGGGAATTTTTTCTTAATAACTCGGACGCGTTGTTACTGTAACATTAGCGTAGTATGAAATAATGTCGAAACTAAACATAATTTCCTCACATTTCAGTTTATAACGAATTTTCAGCAAGAAATGATCTGCTACGATAACCCTTAAAAGTATTATGTTCGGCTTTATAAATCACTCCGAAAACAAGCCCAAAACCGTTAATCACCCGCATAATCTGGATAATGAAGAGATCGGTGATGGTAAGATTTTTCTGGAATTTTAATCTCAACATGAATCTTTCACTCTAAGTTCAGTATTCTCTTTTACCGCCAATCAAAACATAGCTCACTGCGAATATCACCTGTACCCGAAAAGTCGGCATTAACTCTTAGATGATCGTAAATCGTGATATGTTATTGCTTAATAGTGTTGAGTGTAAAGAGAATACGAGAAAAGGTCGACTGAAAGGGAACTACTGAAAAATAGAAAAGTAACTTGAAAACAGTTATTTCATCGGTATGAAAACTCTATAATTTGTCGCTTGAAGGAATAAAAATGGAAAAGAAGGGGTCGGATGCCGCAGAGTCGGTTTGTACCAGCTTTTTTCGCTTACTTACGTCCTCATTTCTTTTGCGACTTTTAGTTTATTTCCGCATGTTTTGTTCCTTCGCCTTTGAGCTTACACGACCTTTTAGGATTGTCGTTTCCGCTTTAAATTATTTCTGAAGGTGGTTCCACCTTTTCGTAAGCTTGATTATTAAAGAAAATTTTACTTTGCAAACGATGTTCCGTTTCCTTCTAAGTCATCCGGATTCATATTAATTTAGAATTTCGACTATATAATTTTGAGCGAATTTTGAAGTAGGAATTAATGAAAAGGAAATCAGTTTGAGCGTTATCAGTGGGAATAACTATGTTTGTTAAGTTCGTTTTATCAGTTCCGTGATCTTACCAGTAGCCAATCATTACAAGTTAATACTTACTACTTCTAGTTCAATGTAATTGTTTCGCAATACCATTATTCATTCGCTATCATTACATTTCTACCTATATAATATAAAAACGTGTGTCTCCCACACCATATCTGTTCTGTGATTCGTGTTTCCGATGTAAGTATTAAAATTGCACCCAAATATATTATCAATATGCCATTTTAAAGAGTTCGGGAATACAAAAGGATATCATCACCTCAAAATTGTATACGAAGGCTCGAAACTCTAATCTCTCTGAGCTCAAAATTTAACCTAAATTTTCATCCGGGAACTCAAAATTCACTCCATTTCAAAGTCTCTTTTCAGTTCTGATTATCTGACCGAATTTTTAAAAAAAATCTCACCCAAATCCTAGTCCGAGAGCCCAAAGTTTACTGGGATCTGAAGCTCATTGGGCCAAACCTGACCACTAACTTGAATATCTGTACCAGGAAAGGACTCCCCCCGATGCACTTATACTGTGAGCCTGTCTGATAATCCAAACACCTGCCTTAGAGGGGCACTCCTACCTTTATATTTCAGTATTCCATCATCTATTATTTTAACCATTCCCAAGTCTAAAACTAACCTTTTTTATTGATGCACAAACTCACATCTGACTTAAGTGTATTTCGTCCCATTAATCATTTGCTGTCACTCTTTTTTCCAATCTTCGTTTCTTCCAGGAATTGCAGGGAAATTCTCCCTTCACACGTCACATCGATCCTTTTATCTATTTTTCGTAACACTTATTTATTATTATTTTTATACATTTTCCCACAGTCCGCCGAAATCCCTTATCTAACACACACTCACACACACACACACACAGATATCGCTAGAGCCCATTAACACTGTCATTATATTGATACTGAAGCATACAGAATATATAAACAAACATCTTCTAATTTTTAATCTACGCATATTATTGCTTTAATTTTTTTTGTTTTAAAAATTATTTTATCGAACTGGCTTACGAGAGGAGAAGGTAATAAAAAAATATCCATTTTTCGGGCGAGGTAGTTGAAAAATTATAATCAGTTATTGCGTCTGTCTACAGCCATTTTTGATTTATTTGATTTTTGTAATATCCGTCCATAAAGGCTTTCGATTAGGTTTGGCGAAGTACTTGAAATAAATTTACATTCAGACTTTAACAGATCATATTTAGTCAATTTTCGAATTTTTTTAAAGCTGTAATTCATCACATTTGATATTTCTTTTCATGCTATTCATCGCTATCTTCAATCTCAATGAACTCATAAAAACCTCGTCTGAATATCTCCCTTTATAATATAGTTACTCTTTTCAATTATCACTAAGAATCTGTGTTCATTCTTCCAACATATTTTGCAATTTTTTTTCAAATCTTAAATAAGTACACACCATTAACATTTTTATCGCATAAATGATGTATATTTATATCATCTTGAGCAAAGACAAATATAAAATTGGTATTATCCGGTACAATATGTTTGGGAATCTTAATTTATTATTAGCCATTTTCCGACAGAAATACCCGTACAACTGGGACACACGGCATTAACTAAAACTCACGTCAATTCATTTCCGCCGAGCCTGGTCGATGTTTAGACTATACTTTTTTACATACCCGCTTCTCGAAATTTTCATATTAATGAGACAGAAGAATTCGCCATCGATTGTCTTTAAGTTTTTTATTCGATTATCGAGGCAACACGGACGCCGCCGTTAGCAGGTTAGATCGAAAAGATTTTAGCATCGCCTCAGACCTCGAAAGATCGTATACACTTTAATTCGGGTCAAACAATCTCGCCGATACTCTGAGAAAGAGGTCGTAAATTATCGTTGCTAAAATAATGAACTGTCCGATGGAAAATGGCTTATGGCAGCGAAAACAAAAGGACGGATTTGGAAGAGGTCGAAAAAATGCTCAACAAAATAACCGCTCCCGCGCGCGCACAGGCACAGCTCATTCCGATGTAATGGTCCGGCTTGAGCGCAAACATTAATTTTATTTATTACTTTTCATAGTTGCGAATGCAGATGGGCTTTCTTTTTTGGGTCGATTGTCTGGCCCGTATCGTATCTTCTTCTTCTGATCCCCTTTCGGTAACATTATTATATAGAGCAGAAAGCGCTTTATCTTCTTGCAAAGTTTTCCTCGCCAGCGGGCCACTCTCTCGTTCTTTTATCGATACAGGAAATTTACAACGGCGCGTTGGTGTCTGCGCAAATAAATGAAATTAAAAGAAATATACACAGCGGAAAATAAGGCAGCTTTAAAAGCTACCATAAGAAAAACTGCCCGCTTTGTTAAAGGCCGTGTTAAGATGAAACCGATGAAACGTGCAAAGGTTTTGCTGATTCAACGGATTTTTCGATTTTTCCGTTCCGCGAGTAACTGTGAGAACAATTGAAAAATATCCCTAAAGTTATCAGAAACATAAGTAAAGCCTGAGAACGGATAGCAGTGACCACCACGGAGTTGCTTGGGAAAAAAAGAAAAAATCTGCTCCGTCTGTCCATTTCATTTGGCATATTTCAAAAATTAACCTTAGATAATAATTGTCGGACGACTAAAGCAAGTACGTGTGCGTAAACTGTACACTCAGCAACAAATGGTCCAATGTTGTATCGGGAATAAATGAGGAAAACAGTGGAAATCGAGTAAAAAAAAAAAAATAGAAAATCAATGAATATAATACGCAGAATTTATTAGCACAAACTGAAGAGCGCGAATGAGGTAATTTGGCCGAGAAAAAATTTTACGTTGATGCGCACGTCGGACCTTGTGTCATTTACTGTTAATGCGGCGTTTGTGGAATACCTTTTTGGCTAATTAATGACGAAATTTAATTCGTTTAAAATAACTACATTATGTACACTGTACGGTCAAAATCACAAAACGTAAATTTCGATTTTTAAATTTCGTTAATTAAATAACAGATTAATATTAAAATTTAAAACACACATTATTTCTGTTACCGCATATAAGATTCACAGAAATACACTTTTTATAAAATAATATTTGATTATAATGTGTTCCAACGCTTTTCGATGCCGATGGCTTCGTAATCATCGAATGAACCGATATTATAATTAAACTTTTTTATTTTATGAAAATTGTATTCTCGTGAATTTTATTCGTTAATAAATTAACATTTATTAAAAAACTTCATAACGAACTATTGAGATGTTCAATAAATAGCTTTAGAGAAAGGCCAAATATTTAAAATCCTCTTAATTTATATATATTTATATATATACATATATATATAAATATTTGATTCATGATATGTCATTTTCAGTTCATTCCTCAACGAAGCCATTCCCAAAACCGTTTCCACTCATATTTCTGTTCTGCGCGCTCCTTGTCTACTTTTTCCCAGACACCTTTGCTATATCGTCGCTCTGTCTAGTTCTCGTTACCTCTTTTTCTGGCCACCTCTTATCATTATTTCGCTCTATTTTATATGATATAATTAAGGTGGATTTTGTGTTTCGCCTTTTCCGATGGTATTTATGGAATACCTCTGTAGTTTGTTATGAAGCCTATTCATAGCCGTCGTTCATATTTTATTTGTTTTCGTTGCTTTTTTTCCCTTGTATGCCGATGTGCAATTCAAATCATTTATTTCGTCTAGATTCGACTAGAAATCTGTTAGTTCGTTATTTTGGGACTACAGACTATTTTGATCACACGCGGCAAAATTTCGGAACGGAGTCGTTCGTACTATTCAAAGAAAAGATTAAAATTACAAAATCTTTCGTTTTTCAATTTATTGTACACTATCACCAGGTCGGCGATTTTGAAAATGAAACGTCAAATTATATTATAGTTCAAAGAAGGTCCATCTGCATTTGCTAAAACAACGGACGATGAAACTGATTAGGTTTTAAAACCGGATAAAATCGCCGCAAAAATGAGAGAGAAAAAAGAATATTATGAAAGCGATAATAAAGCTTATTCGATTAATTTAGAAGTGAAAATAACGTAAAATATTCAAAACAATAATATGAAAATTTTTTAAAATTGAAATATTAAAGTATTTTAAAATTAATTATAAACTACATATTCGGATGTTAATAATTTTGCTTACGAGTATTCTTTTGAATTTTAAAACATCAGTTTTTTCATAATAAAACTACAATTTAGAGAATACGAGCATTCGAAAAGCTTATTCTGATTGTTGTTTCAAAGGTATAATAAACATTAAAACAAAAAAACGATTCTTATATCAAAAAATTAGATTTTTTTTCAATATGGCGTACATTTTCGATTAATTTGTAAATTTGGGAGGTTATTGTTAAAAAAGACGTAAAAAAAAAGAAAAAAAAGTAGTTTCAAAATTGTACCAAAACTTTATTACAGAAAAAAATAATAATTTTAGAAAAAAATCGCCCGCTTCTAATGGTTATTATAAAGATTAACGGCTGTTATTTTTTCCTAGCATATTATACATACCTCTATGATGTGTCCAGAGGGTATAGCCGGATTTATATGGGAAATTTGCCCTTGCGGCTTTTTCGACTCTCACTTGGGTGATCATTTTGGTGTCGAATAAAAAAAATTTAACGAAATTTTCAGCTCTTTATCTTAAACGACCATCGAGTTTTTCAAAAAAAAACCTATTTTTTCGATTTTTTTTTCTTTTTTCATAGTAAAATTTAAAATTATTGAATGGTGATTTTTTCCCTTATTCTTAGGAATAAAATACATGAAAAAATATTAGGGTCATAATTTTTAAACGAAAAGCCGATTTTTGGCGACGGAAATAAAATTTAAATATTTTTTTTCAATGCCTTTCTAGAGAGTAATACTCACCAAATTTTGTCAAAAAATGTCTTTTATACTCCTCTACACTCAGGATTTTTTTCGAAATTTTTAAAGTGGTGGAACAATATGAAAAAAATTAAATAGTAAAAATTATTTTTATGTTTTCCCACTTTTTTCGATCTATTCAAAAACCAAAATTACAGCATCATTAGTACTGAAATACTCTCAAAAGATGATCCAGATAACCCTCTGGGGTCGAAATGACCTTAAATGTGAATATTAAGCAAGATCATTTTTAAAATTGGAATTGAATTTTTTTTTTTTCGCGTTATTGTGGCATTTTTCAAACTTTAGAACAGTAGAAAAAAAAGAAGAGGTGTAAGTTGTAAGAAATACAGAGCCGAATTAAATGCGGTCAAGTTAATTCTGACATTGAATTAACTTCTTCGCGTAATCAATGATTTACCATTGAAATAATTTTCCAGCAATTTCTACTGGATTCGAAAAAGGTACAGCTTTTAAACGCAGCTAACTTCAATGACTGCCGCACCCCGTTATTTATTTCAGCGGACTAATTTTATCGACACTTTCTTTTTTAAAACGAAGGAGAGATAAATAAACAAAGTGGCTGCCATCAACTTGACCGAATAATCTTCCGGCAACAGTGTACATTTTTTAATATATATATACGTATGTATATATGTGTATATGTTAGTTTTCATTCCAAAGACACTGCGAGCGAAATTATTTTCATTTTAATATTAATTTTTTCCCTGTTTAATTAAATTGTTTCTCCGCAATAGTAAACGCGTAAATTACTTTTACAATAATCATCTCTGTAAATTTTTTCAGTTCGTTGTTTATACACATCAGGGGAATTTTTAAAAATTTTCGTAAAAGTTGTTCGCTGGGGATTTGAAATTTTTCGGATTCCTCTACATAGCTAGGAGTTATTCGTGTTGTTATTTAAGTACGGCAGTACTGTTTCTTGCCGAAGATCGTTTTTCATTTTTTTTAAGAGTTCCGGTGAATGAAATTAATTTTAAAATCCGACTGTTTCGAAAATTTCAAAAAATATTCCGAATTTTTTGGCACGTGTAATGAACTTTATAGTAGCGAACTAAAGCGGAAAAATTTGTTCTCGTTACATGTGAACACGTGCGTGTGTGTGCGTGTCTGGAGACGCGACGGAGGGAAAAATAGAAATTTTACGAAATTCTCACGATTTTTGTATTTTATTATTTTTCCGGAATTCTTATTTTTCCTTCTTTTCCTCTGTTTTAATTTCAAAAATTCAAATTAACTACAATTATGATGCTATAGAAGATGTGTAGTAATTTTCTAAATGAGAATAGTTAAAACGCAAATGAGCGATCGGCTACTTTTGGAGTCGCTGTGAAAATGAACTGTGTGATCTTTAGACGTTCGCATTTTAGGCTGAAGCGTGGCGTGTATACTTGTAAGTACGCAACGTTGTAATAGAATTTTTAAACGGCGCTCACTGAAATGCGTAATTGAAAATCGCCTTACTTTATGTTTCTAAATTAAAAGCGCATGAAGTTGGCAAAGCGATTTTTTTAAATTCTCCAAAGTACCGTCGACTCTAAATCGAATTGGTTTTTTTCACTGGTTGATTGCAACATTTTTTCTTTTCTTTAAAATTCACTCGTGGTAATACTAGGTACTTTAATCGATAAAATACTATGTAGGAGTTCGGAAGAGTTTTTCAGTTACATTACTAGAGCGGATAAGAAATTCGGTGTTCGGATTTAAGTGTTTGGCTAAATAGTTAATCAAGATATTAATAGTAATTATAATAATATTAGCAATAGTAATAGTAGTAGTATAATAATAATGTATTAAAGGATAAAATAACATGGTCGACAATATTACAAATAGTTACGATCATTGAATTTTAATTATTATTCAAATGATAAAAGTAGTAAAACAAAAATATCTAGAAGACGGAAAATTAAATGAACTATAGTGATACAAAAAAAAAAAAAAAAAAAAAAAAAAAAATGAAATAAAATAAAAATAAACGAGAAAAATTAGGAAAAAATTATGAACAACGCCGCTGTTAAACAGCTTACAGGATAACGCGAAAATGGTTGTAATATAAGTAAAATAAACAAGTAACGTATAATTTTCCTTTAAAATAATGGTGTGTACATATATTTACAGTATACGTTGTATCATGTATGTGTGTATATGTGTGTATGGGTGTATGTGTGTGTATGTAAACATGGGTAGAACAGTTTAAGAGGTCGCATACACCTGGAATGGCGAAAATCGTGTTTTCCGTGCGATTACTCGCGAGCGAATAAATTTCATTATTTAAAAATTGCCCGTTGAAAAAAAAGATTTATAAATTTCGAAAAACGATTTTACTGAAGAAATGTTTTTTTTTTTGCGCGAAGCTTTTATGACAGTGGCTGAAAGAGGAGACATTTTGAAAAAGTACTGTACTACAAATATTCGCGCGGTAATTACCTACTGAAATATCGATTTTTGAAGAAACGATTATAAAAGTTTATATAAACCGCTTCGGAAACTTCTAAAGATTTCTTACAAATTGAAGTATTTGAAAATTCCCTTAAAAGAAAGAATCATTTGTTTAATACTTCAACAGTTTTTTTCCGATTGGAAGCGCTGCCCAATAAATAGCACCTCCCACTAAAAGGGGAGGTTCTCCTGCAGAAATCTGAAATTTTTCAGTGTCTCTATTCCCTTGGATATTGCTTCTTTTTTCTGATCGTGTTGATTTTATTCGGAAAATCTATTGCCGTGTGTGCAGCATAGAAGTTTGCACTGCAACCTTAATGAAATGTCCCGTAGCCATCTGTCAGGAAGAACCATTCTCCTGCCTTTTACCCCTCAGTATCTTATGCTATATGTAAGCGTCTCACGGTAATAACATATCACTTTCTGCACACAATTATGTCGGGGGGCGGTAGAAAGGAAAAGGGGACGAGGAAGAAGAAGGATTTCTTGACTCCAAAATATTAAGCAATGGACGGAAGTTACAAAAGTAGCAGAATTGTTCCAGATTGCAAGAAATCGAGACGCATTTCGTGTCATACGGTTGAATCCATGAAAAGTGGTTAAAGTATACCCGAATCGGGTTGCACGAAGAAGAAGAAGAAGAAGAAGAAGAAGAAGAAGAAGAAGAAAAAGAAGAATAAGAAGAAGAGTGCTAAAATAAAAGAAAAAAAAAAAAGGAAATCGTCTGTTTCGAATAGCTTCAATGATAAAATTCATTCGGAGTAGTTTTAGTTATCCCCGGTAGCCTAGTTGTTGGAGTTACGGAAGTTATGAATTTGATCCCTGGCACGGCAGAAATTATTACGAAACTGAAATTAAATTCTCATAATCGCGAGGACAAACCAGCACACACATATAGCGCCAGATGCGCGCTATCTGATGTTTATTAGGCAGACGTAAATAGAACTACCTTTGTACATCGATAAATCAATCTCTGCGTGTATACTCAGGTTGCATATAACAATTGCCATTATAATATCCTAATTCCTTTCTTCTCGCCTCTTTATAAGCCTATCCCAGCCTGCATATGCAAAACGTGCATGGCCGTCGTGGTTTAACCTCGCTCTCCCATTACGGCTGTATAGGCAGCATAGAAACTGTGGCACATCAGCCTCCCTATGTTCCAACTCGCGCAACCGTACCGTCCCATTTTTTGTTATATAATTAACTCTTCTTCTTGCGTTCGGTACTGCTTACCCGGATATCGGAGTGGACAGATGACGACGATATATCAAAATTATAAAAATCATTGACAAATACTAATTTTTCCATTTATCGATGTAAAATTTATTGCAGTGTTAGGATGGACCGGGGTTTTTCACAGTTTTGTAAAGTTCAGTTAAAATATTAAAAAATTAATTTACGATGACCCGGGCATTTTGTCGCATTAGATAATTGAAAACTGCTGGACTGCATATTTTTACTGGAACGCTTATTTAACTTACGTGCACTTGAAAGTATTTTACATGAAAAGTGAAAATTGAAGGGATCGCGTTCTGTCGCAAATCCATAGAAATAGTGTGTCAAATCAAATGCAGCGAATCAGTCAGGGGCAAGACGATGCTGGTTAATTTTTAAATTGCAAACACCGTGAAAGGCGTTCGAGCGAGGAACGGAATGGGCTGTTTATACATACGTATACGCGTTCATTATAACGGTGACGTTTTTATTGGAACTTAAATGTTATTCGTTTATTCTTCTCACTGAAATGGTTAAGCGGGGTAGCGCACATTTAACGTGCATGACCCTTTTACGCGAGACACCGTTTTATTATTACCAAATCTGAACGAACATTAACATTTCAATTGCCGTTATTCAGTTCGCAAATACACACTAGACGCAACGGAACAAGACGCTAAACAAGAAATTTACATTTTTTTTTTCTTTCTATTTTGGACGTACCAACTATGGACACACATTAACCCAGTGCAAGTGAAATTTTAGGAAGTTGCAATGCGCGTCAGGAAGATGCCCGAACGAAACACAAGTTTTTTTTTTCTTTTTTTCTTTTTGGCCCGGAAAGAAACCATTTGGCCATTACTAAAACACAATTAACTAATCAACTACACATCATGGTAGCTGGCTGATTTACATGCTTAATGTGATACATTTTTATTTCGCCCAAATTCCGTTTTGTCTAAAAGTCTCATTTTCGAAGCAGGTGAAAAATGGAGAATGAAAACAAATCGATCGCACTTACGCCCGGAGACATACCAGTGTGAGAATTTCGAAACTGTCGCGACGATAACACTCGGTTCTGTCCTTTTTTGATTAAGTCATCTAGCGCACGGAAGAAAGGGATGTGCGCTGGACGCACTGTAACTCTACATGCGCTAGATGCCCGACTCCGCTTGACACATATGTACATTGACACGGTTTGAAATGTTTTGCTTTATGTTCTCCTTCGAATGAGACTCTCTGGAAAATTCGTTTATCAACTCAAAACGCGTACTCTGTTTCATCGAATAAAATTATTTGCGAATAATCGATTTTCCCCATCTTCCTAGGTGTATGTGTTAAACCCTTTAAGGTAACGAAAGAAAAAATAAAAATAAACAAAAGGAAATTAACAAGAAGAAGAAGTTAACGAAAATGGTGCCGATAAATTTTAATAAAACGAATACAGTATAGTTTGGGTCGATGAGAGATGAAAAGTAACGTGTACAAGTGTTTATAATGCGTTAACGATATTTTCCTGCGATCTCTCATGGTGCGAATTAAACGTAACGACGGGAGTTGACCTAATTTTTGATTTATCGGAATAATCGACTTCGTCGTAAGCATCCATCGGTATAAATTACGCGTAAAAATAATAAATAAAATTAAGTAAAAAAAAAAAAAGAAAAAGAGAAACGTTAAACAATAAAAATATCTCCTACAAGAGCATCTAGAAAATTGATTGGAAGACAATTTAGTGCCATCTTTATATAGAAATTATTATGTTGCGTTTTTCTTTCGTTTTATACCTTATTTATTTGTTGTTTTTGTTTTTCTTCTTCATTTTGAGTGTGAGTGATACACACCGGCTCAATCACCTTTTCGTTGAGGTGCCAAAATTAACGAAATTTAATCGAAACAAAGCTAGTTTATAATTTTGATTTAACTTTTAACGGTGTCCGAAAAGTTTTTAATTCGTGTAAACATTTAAAAGTTCGAAATTATTCATGTAAATAATATCGTAACACCGTATCGAAAGCTATCGACGGACGTCACTCGATGATCGACCCTTCAATTTAACCGCGATCAAAAACACGCTGACTTAAGAAATAACCTGAATTACTTTTATCGCAATTAATAATTTTTTCGCAAACAATTACCGTAAAAAATAGGAGCAAAATGTTAAAAAGCGCTCGACGCAACGAAAATGAAGAATTCTTTTTTTTTGTTTTTTTTTTTTTCGTTTATGTTGGTCAGTTAGAATCAGTCAGCAAAAGTCAGGTTCACAGCTGACTGAAATCGTTTTCGTCATTTTTCTCGATCAGTTTCATCGGTGTTGAAACATTTACTCTTCAAATTCTATTTCAGAGCGTTCTTCAACGTCGTGCCCGCAGAAAATCATCGATACAAACTTTCTTCGCAATATCGAAATCGTATCTCGGACCTTCCTTTTTTTTTCTTTTTCCTTTTTCAGTCCGAAACGTACGGACCATTACAGATCGACTAGCTTTGTTCGGCTCAATTTTCAATTATTTCACATTCCTGAGAATACGCGTACATTTCTCTGGTAAAATAAAGTACTTCCGATTGAGCCGCGAAGTAGCAGATTGCTCTGCAAACGAGTTTCGAATTTATCGAATTTCGTTTTAAAGCAATATCGATTAAATATTTGTCGGACCGAATCGTTTACGTTAGATTAGTATTTACATTATTACCTTTTTTTTTTTTTTTTTTTTTTCGTATGTTATTTCCGAAGTATATTTTTCATATTCGGTTTGAGCAAATTTGCGCTTGGGTTACATCACTCGGACGGAACCGGAATTATTATCGTTAAATTTTTCGATCGTTCGGAAAGCTTAATTTTTAAATTAGCAAACACTATCAGTATTTTATGGTGAAAAAGAACGAAATAGAGGAAAACGGAAAATAATAGTTAAAAACAACCGTTATTACGAAAACGAAAATAACGTTAAAGAAAATAGTAAAATAAAACTGGTCCCGAATATGTTTAATTTTTTTTTTCTTCATTAAAATTCTGTTAACGTTTTTTCTTAACTATTTTATTTTCTGTTATCGTTTAATAAATAATTTAATAAATAAATAAATAAACAAAAAGTGCGCTGCTGTTCGTGCGTTCTATATTGTTTCGTTTTCGGCTGGTAATTCGGATTCGAATTTTAATAAGCGACAATTGCCAATACGTCGATTTATTACCTAATTCCCCCCCCATCCTCCGTTCTCCATCCTCCGTTCACCATCCTCCGCCACTGTTAAATTTAAATACTCTTCTAGGATAAACATTACGTGCAAAATACGTTCGGAAATATTAGTAGGAGCTCGATTTTGAAATTAAAATTTTACGGTTTCCAATTTTTAAGTATGACTTATAGTTCACTTCGCCCGACAGAGAGAAAATTTAATAATAACGAAAATACAAGAGTGAAACAACCGTTTGTAATAAAAAGTAAACACTGTAAAGCGAGCTCCGTACATTCTTGAGAGGAATACCGTAAAGCTCTTTTCATGATGTACTCAGTGCCTAATTCGGGGGGAATTTGAAGATTGCAACTAGTTCTCACGGGATTATTCGCTCTTTCTCGGATCACCATTCCGATATAGGCGATTTATTATGTACCTGTAGAGCGGTAGCCTAGTGATTAAGGTGTTGGCTACTAAATCAAAGGTGTAATATAGGTTATCGAGACTTGTCTCGTTCCGGATCCAAATTGTTCCTAGGTTTACTCAGCCTGAAATCGAATATCGGTTATACCAGAGAAATCTGGTCAAGTAAAGGCGGCCGAGACAAAGGAACTGGCCCTAGTATTCTCATCAGATCCATTAGATCATCCTTAAGTACATTATGAAAAGCTTTATTTCACAATCCACGATACCTTATCAAGGATATATGGGACTTACTTTACTTACATATAGGTGAAAATTTAGAATTATTTGTCAGTCTCCTGATCAAGCAGCGGACACACAGATCAGTTGTATAATTTTTCTCTTTTTATTGGGAAAATTTTCGATTATAAAAATTACGTCGCAGTTGATAAATCGTTCGAAAAAAAAAAAAAACGATTATCGCTTTTACACGCACATTTGGTGGCTTAGGAAAAGTGTAGAGTCGAATCAGAAATGGCCTCGATTCGGCAACAAACGAATGATTAAAATACTTTTAAATTGGCCATTTAAAGAAACCAGTTGCGGAAGCGTTGTTTTTGTTTCAAGAGAGGAAATGTAAACGTCCCCTCCCCCCAGCTTTTTATTATATCATCCGTATCACAGAAATTATATAAACAAACGAATAGAGAACATTTCTAAAAGAAGGATCGGCAATATAAATTTAACATCTGTCCGGATGTTCCGGCAACTGAGATATTACCCTCTTTAAACGAGAAGTAAATTAACAGATCAATAGAAAAATGAAAAGATGACTGAGAGCGAAAAGAATGACGAAAAAGCCAGACATATAAGCACATGAAAAGTTGCTTCTCTTCTTTGTGTCCATTCGTAGCGCTAAATATGAATTTTCGATAATTAAATTGAAACATTTCTTTTTTCTTTTCATTTGTTCTTTACTATTTCAGAATCGCTTTTTAAAGTAACCGTTAAAATTAATTTCCAAATATTTTCAGGGAGAGTTTGCCAATATAGTTATAAAAAAATTTTTCAACTTGTTCTAAAATCAGATTGGCGGGATAAAACGGATGATCTCCATTATCACTACTACTAACGGCGGGTTAGTAGTGATAATAGAGTTTCGTTTTATTTTTTCTGCTTAATGAGTTCATTTAGTATACACTAATTAAACCGTAATCAATTATCGAAAAATGAAATTAAAAGGAAATCGTTATTTACTGCCAGGATGGTGCTATTAGGGTCCGTCTTCACACACACACACACACATGGCTACACACCATTACAGTATGCATTCAAATTTATAAACACATCATTTATTATATTTAACCCCTTCTGTCACGTCTTTACCCCTCAAAAAAAAAAAAAAAAAGAAAAAAAAAACGCTTATGAATTTGTTGCGAGATTTTTGCTCACTTTTTTTTGGTATTTAGTATTTGTAAGTTACAGTGAATGTTTTTAAATTTAATTATTAAACTGAAAATAAAATAATGTAATAATTATGCTTTTGGTAAAATTTGAAAGAGAAGTAGACTGCGTTAAAAATAAAACATAAAACTGCGCAAAAATTGTCATTTTCTCTTTTTAATATTATCACGCGTACTACATATATAGCTGAATTAAATGTTACGAAAGGAAATAAACAACCGAAAGAAGGACAGATTACGTTTGATCAATTTGTTAACTTGTTTGGACATTTTATAAAATTTAAAATGAACTATATTATTTCCGCAGCATAAAGTAGATTGTCGTTTTTTGAACTAGAATCATTCATATATTCGAGTCGTTAAATCGATCACTTTTATTTATTTCCGCTAAACTCGATCTATATACAGCGGAGATGTAACGTCTCTGAAGGGAGTATCAAAGTTCTTGTAATGAACGGTTTGTTCTTACGTTGGACAATAAATAAAGTACCTTGACTTTTCCGTATCCGGGATTTAGAGAACTCCTCCATTATAATAAAACACTCTCGTGAAAAATAACCTTTTTTACCGGTTAAGTAATCATTTATTTATAATCGTAGCTATACGAGAGATTTTATTAGTAAATTCACAAACAGCGGATCTACATACATGAAAGTACAATCATGAAGGGGAAAAAAAAGCGCCTGAATCAATATAAAATAAATGTAAAAAAGAGAAAGTTTAATTTTTCCCTTCTTTTTTGGAAAAATTTGTAATTTTTCAACAGTACCGTCTTTTTCTTAATACTTTTTCATAATGACATCTGTTTCCGAGGTTTTCAACAGTTTTGTTGTTTAAAGTAAGCAGTTTCTATTTTTCTTTAAGTTCCATCACAACTGATCAACATTAGTGATTCACTGATTAATTTAATATGATAAAGAATGTTTAGTGGAGGGGTTAGTACTCAATAGTACTTCCTCTAAATTTTATAGTGGTTGAACAAGGTGCTAATACAGGAAACATTTAAGAATCAAAATCTGTACATAAATTTTATTTTTTAATGTGTTTTTTTTTTTTTTTTTTTTTAAATTATCTGCAAAAACCTTTCAAAGTTGTGTCGCACCGGGCATTATTTACCTTCATATCAAAATTTTGGTCCTAATATCTGATTTTTCATTATAAAAAAAAAAAGGTCAAAGTGCTAGAATTAGGCCGGTTCCATCTCTGCAGTACTTTTTTTTTCTTTTTTTTTTTTTTTTTTTTGTAGGCGCGCCAACGGCATTGACCCAACAACAAGAAAACTAAGCTAAAAAAATAAATAACTAGGCGGTCCGAAATAGACGCAACAAAGGACAGCAGTGCGGACACCACAGAAGAAGAGAGGATAAAGGAAGAGTTATAGGGAATAGGGAGACCTAATGACAGGAGCTGACTGTATAAAAGGGAGCGTTCGTTACGAAGAGCAGAACACTCGAAGAAAATGTGATCGGCATCACATATGTACGAGGAGGATCACAATCGTGAAGAGAACAATCAGGAGAAGGCGATAGAGCAAATCGAAAGCATGATGAGGTGAGGAGAGAATGATTGATCTGGAGACGAATTAGGGAGACAATAGAAGAGCGACGACCGAAAGGAATAGAATGGAACCAAGACAGGGAACGAGGACTCGGCTGAATAAAACGGTAATGCGATTGACGATTAGAAAATAGGGAGGGATAAATATCCCACTAAAGTCTGGCGTGATTGGAGGTGGATAAGGAAAGGATATCCGAAGAAGGGAAATGGTTGAGGAATGAATCGAGGCGACCAGCAGAACGAGCCAAAGAATCGGCTGCGTCCATCAATTCCGGAATGACTGGGGACCCCATAAAAAATCAATTACTCGTTATAACCGATTTTCACTGTATTTCCCATTTTACGATTTTTATTGAATTTTGAAATATATACATTTAAACTGATCATTTCAAAATAGGTATTTTAATGAAACGTTCACTGTAACATACCTTCGTTATTTTCAGTTAGTCATTTTCGACTTGTAATGATTATTGTAATTGCTACAGTACTAAAATGAAATAGTTATCCAAAACGCTTATGCTTCGTAGAGCTATTAATTTTATGAATTCGTGTCAACAATATCTGGCGTTATTTTTGTTGTTATAATATTGCAGTTCTATTTGGGGTTTGAAGAGTCGAGCAGCACCACGATGGAAGAGAGAAAATCGAGATTCATTTCCGACTTTTAATAATATCAGTTAAACAAATTACATAGATCACAAGCTGTTTAGAAATTTATTTAGCGAAATCCTAATTAGAAGTTATGCTTAATGAAAGTTTGCATAGTAATGGTATTTCTACCGATATGATAAAAACGAAGTTATCCCAAGTTGCCGATAAAATTGGACTAGTTAAAAATTTCCTCCGTAACCGGGATAAATTACTGCGGTCGAAACCCCAAGGTATACTAAGCAGTATGATGGTCGTTTCAAACGTTCGAAATTTTCGCAGCGTATCCAAATGGAAACATTCTGCGTGTGCTAATTATGCTGGATAATCGGCAGTGAAAATCAATGACCGACCGTCGCTTACGTTCAGCTACAGAAATGCTTCAACGGGGCTACTTTTAGGCAACGTCGTTTTTAAGTTGAGAACAGCGTATAAATAAATCTCCTTTCAATCTAGCTTCTTCGTTCCGCTCGGTGACTTCCGGTATTAAGAATTTCTTTGTCGGCCTCTTCAAGCTCTGCTGCACGTTTGGTATGTGAAAAGATGAATAAGTGTAGACTCTTCGTTTCGCATTAATCAACAATTTCCCATTCTCCGAGTATTTAAATTCTTTCCTTAAGACTCGATTTCATTTCCCGCGAGCGTGGTGAAAACTAGTGGTCTTCATTCATCAAGGAAATAGGATGTGTGGAAAGAGAGTTTTCCTCCCTACGATGAATTAGTTAAGTTCCTAACTTGTTTCTCTTTCGACGTGTTCGGCAGCTAATTTAAAAGTGGATAGTTCAATTCTAATTAAAATCAATACCTATTATTTGGTCACATACACCCCCCTAGAGTACACTAAAGAACTCGTATTACGTAAGATTGTTATTGAAATCCTGTACTATATGATAAAAAATGAAATTTGGTGACGTTTGAAATAGTGATGCGAGACTTTTTCTTTCCCAGCTGAAATGACGTTGCTGTTAAAAATCCTGACATTACACGAAATCATCGTAATAAACTTATTATTTGAAACCTCGTCAATTAACTTTTATGTAGATTATTGGCAAGAAGACAAACTTAGAGGCAACGGTGCTACTTTAATTTTGTTCGTGAGAAAGCGAAATTTTTTTGTCTTGTAACGGTAACCTTGAATTTAATTAATTCTTTAATAACTATTAAAATTTCCTGAAGTAATTCCAGATTTGAAAAAAAAAAAAAGTAAAATAATTAAAGACGGAAACCGTTTAAATTTAACTCTATTCAAGTCAAAAACAATAAAACAAAACAAAAAAACGAAGTATTGCGAGCAAAAAAATTCCTGTATTTTAATATACTTCGTATCCGTTCTTAACTGCTTCGACTACTACAATAAAAACGGAAGACAGGTAATTTGGATGTTATCAGTTTTTGTTTTTGACGAATCAACTTACTGTCAGGCTGATAGCGAGAACAATTGTAGTGTTGTTTTATACGATATTCGCTGGAACTAATCACGGATATTATGAAATTTTTGTAAATATTACATTCTGCGATTATTTCAAAATATATAAATGGGTGGGGGGGGGGGACTTTATCGATCTACGTTAATTTTAAAAAAGGCCAAAAGAAAGTAAAACATTTTCAGTTCCAGTAAATTTCTAGGTAATTTAAAGAAATATCGATGACACGCCATCGTGACACTACGGTTTTTTGTACAATGTAAAAACATTTAATCGGACAAGCTTCTAATTTATTTCATTTGAATAATATTTTACGCGCTGGATAATGCCATTAACAGTTCCATCGGCAAAATTGGATGTTAAATGAAAACGTCAGCGTGTACCTTATCACTTGTCGAGCGGCAGAGCTTGGAATTTTTAAGATAATTTGAAAGTTCTGATCTAACAGAGAAAGCAGAATAGGATTAACTAAAGTGAGAATGGGATTAAATTTAGAAGAGAATTTGATCATTCTCGACTAGATTCGGATTTTCAGGATTGAAGAACAAATTTTAATAGCCTCTCTTTATGGAAAAATTATGCGCGAATGTGCCTAAACTACTGTTTATTTCGACGGATATTTGTTGTAAACCGCCGTATGTGATCGCAAGCTTATTTTTCTTTCGAAATTAAAGAGAACTTTTTAGCAGCGTGACTAATGTTTTACGTTGTGAGCTTTGTAAAAAGGCTCATCATCAGAAAATTGGCAAGTGGTTTCCTCGAAGAAGTTTTTCCTTAAATTATAACAGCCAATTTTCGAAAGTGAAAATAATGCATATTCGAAGAGGGAAATTTTTCGACACAAGAAGAAGTGAAATACTTTTAACATAACTAGCAACAAGAAATATGAATCGCCTTTTCAAAAGCATTACGATTGAGTTAAAAGTTTATTTCAGTAACGAAAAACTAGAATAGAGGTAACGCTTCTGCGAGTGACCTGACCGAAAAGTTCTTAGATCGAATTATTGAGTGAATGAGTAAAATGTTTTCATTGTATACTAATTATACAAGTATACGCTACAAATGAACGAAATAAAACAATTTCATTTCAGCCGAACTATAGTCATATAAGAAAATTATTCATATAAATATATATAAATATATATATATATATATATATATATATATATATATATGCAGTATTAAGCTAGATAAAAATAATTACGACGCTGACAACTAAACTGGTAACAATAGTTGATTCATCGTTAAAAAGTAGCAGGCGATTACAAAGGTATAGAAGAATTGGTTCAGAGAAGAAAGATGGAGAGAGAGAGAGAGAGACCGAAAAGTAAAATTTAATTTGAAAAGAAAAAAAGAATGATTAAGAAGCTGCCAAGACTGTGAATAGCATGTTTGAGAGAATGAAAGCAAGCACAATTAAGTGCGTTAATTAACAATATGTTTGCTAGGGAATATGCGTATTCTGGAAGCTAATTCGAAAATGTTTCAGTGTAAAAATGTTGCAATGCGATACGGATGGTGAGTTAGCTTAAAGTGTAGGATATTTATTATTGTTTGCGGTGCTGTTGTCTTGAATTTACATCATCGAAGTAGGCCGCTGAAAGTAATGCCGACTGACACAACTGACGGCCAATATACGAAACTGCCGTCCTGCGTGCATTTCTTGGAATGACATCTAGTCAAAAGTCGTAAACTTTCCAAAAGCTGATCTGGCAGATGTCATTGTCCATTTTTAATAAGAGCACCCGGGTTTTCTCAGAGACAGAAGCGGGAAATCGCCTTTTTTTGCCGTTTTTTGAGAAGGCTTTTTTTGATAAATAGTTTTTACAAGAGTCGCTTTGTTAGCTCGCCGAATAGAAATTCGAAAACGAAAAAATTAATAACACACCAGCATATTTAACAACGAAGAACATATAGGTAACCTCTTGTAAATTTCTTTAGTAGGGCAATCGGTTGAGCAAATTATTATTAAGAACACTTGGCTTGTTAAAAGTTCGAATTTATCTTAGATTAATAACAACGTTAATTAATAATACAGCGTTTAGAAACTCGTTTCTAACTTCTTTCGTACGGCGAAGTGAATATGCGATAATATACATATACGTTACGACATTACCAATTTCTTATTTTATCGAATGTATAATACAAACACACACACACACACACACATATAGCCCCACATATGTGTATTCTCACGTTTAGACTGCTGGTGAAAACACTTGGTCTAGATTTTATTTGTACGGTTTAGTGTAAAATCGTATCGGCAATTTCGATGAAATTTGCGTATAAATTTGAGAATTCGATTTAAACTGCTACACGTAAAAAAAGGTCTTGCGTTGGACACAGAGAAGAGGCGGTTTAGGAGATTTTTGATAATTTCGAAAAAGAAAACACAATCGATTGAAAATAATAATCAGTTTTTCGCGAAATGAATTGCGATTGGGCGCGCGATTAATCAAATTCGGAGAAGGAACTGGTTAGATTAATTCCGCCAAAATATGTAATCAAGTATATTTTTTGGCTTCGAAGCAATGTCCGCCGAATGAGCTTTCGATTGTTCTTATTCGGTTTCATTTTTGCCTTTCACAGCACCTTTCGGATAACGTTTCGTTCTGACGGCGGCTACTGCGATTGAGGTTTTGTTTCAAGAAGACATTTCGCAGATTGCGTCTAATTTCCGATTCGTAGGGAGCGATTTTAAAACGTGTACACAATTGACGCTGTGTTTCGGAGAGAAAAAGAAAAGAAAAAAAAAAAGAGTTTACGTCTGGCCGGTAATGAACGTGGGAAAAGTTATTGCCGCGTATCCGGAGGGAATTGGTCGGCGCATACGTGGGGGGGAGGGGTGTCTACGTAGGTGACACATTGAAAGTGGCGAGAAGAGCGATGAAATTTCTATCGGCGACGACGAGGAATCTTATTAGAAGCGCTTAATCGTTTTATTATCACAGTGTAGAAAAAGGTGGATGTCGTGCCGTTTGATTGCTCACTTGAAGAGGATCCTCCTGAAAGCTCGACGGAAGTCTTTATTGAATATCGTATAAATAACCGGATTTAAAGCCGAGTTCATGTATCCGAGCCAGAACGCTCCGGCCGAAAGGAAATGCGGTATGTGGCAGTTGCATATGGGCGCCAGGATGTATAGAACGAAAAATGGTAACCAACAAAGTATGAACGAGCCCATGATCAGTCCCAGGATCAGGGTGGCCCGTTTTTCCTTTTTGCGCGCTATGCGGCGTTTTTCGCGTTCCGCGTCCCGCGGTTTCGAGATTTTTATATCCGGACTGCTTCGCAGTTCGTGTCCGATTCCGGAACCGGATATGGTGGACGCGGTGCCGCCGGCCTGCTGCTTGCCCAGTCGTATCATGTCGATGGCTTCCTGGTGCTTCTGCTTCGAGGCGGACTTACGGAATAGCGCCGGTTTGCACAGCCTTAACCTGAGCGGTTTAATGATGGCGCACTTTTGAACGACTCCGGAATCGCTGGACGACGGATCGAACTCGCTGACCATGTCCGTGTCCACGCCGACGCTGGGCGCCCTGCATCGGGCCGCTATCGCTACGTCCCCGTTGATCGACAGACTGGAACCCTTGAAGGTTCCGGCGTTGGACGCGGTCGCGCCGCTCAGTCTATACTGAGACTTGGACGTGGCGAACACTTTTAGCGTATCCTTCTCGTAGCCGCTGTCGGTCGGCGCGTCCATGTTGTCGCTGGTGCTGGCGTCGCTGGCGTAGTCGCAAGTGACCACCGGAATGGCAGTTTGTCTGGGTTCGATGGTAACCGTAATCGAACTGGAATTGTTGTTGGCGTTCTTTCCTACGCCGGCGCCGCTGTTGGTCACGCTGGTACCGCCGGCAGCGGCGGCGGCGGTGGTGGTGGTGGTCCCGCTTGTTCCGGTTGAAATGGTCACCGATGGACCAGCCGGACTGCTGCTGCCGACCTTGGGGCAAGTCCGCGACGTAGGTAGACTCAGCGAGGAGCCAGCTTTCGAACTGGACGCTTTAGCCTTTTGCGTCTTTCGGATTCCCCTGCGAGCGCGCGCTTTCGCCGCGTAATATATCCTCACGTAAACGAACACCATGATGCAGCTCGGTATGTAGAACGAGCCGAGTGCCGAATAAACCACGTATCCGACGTTCTTGCTTAGCTGAAACATAAACACAGAAACACTTCAGCTTTAATACCGCGTCGCAAATTAACTACAATCATTAAACTACGAACTATTCCTCCATTTTTCTAGCGCTATACATAATTCAAGTAGTATATCGATAAAAAAGATGAATATGTTCAACTTAAAAAGACGGATTGGGCCAAAAGTCCGCAACCGTACTTTGCTGAAAGGAATTTTTCCCGAGGCAACAACAACCCGGGTTTATACCCCATAACTGATTCGGGTCCGTTAATGATTTTAACGGTTTTGACAGTGCCTATAAGTTACCGAACAGATGGGGCCGATGCTAGTTAACTAGCGGCTTGCAGTAAAACTACTCGTTTAAAGTATAATTATTAATCATTTAATATTCTCGCGCGGCCGGGCAAAGACAAACGTGTCCTATAATATACAAATGCACAATTGCATTAAGAATCAAAAAAGCTTTCTAAATCCCACTCGCGACTATGATTACCTTCCGTGTACAGACTGGTGACAAAAGTCATATAAATACGGCCGAAGTAACTACTGCTTACGAATATAGTTCTAATTTCCTAATAACGTCTGGTTTACTTGATATCACTCGGTAAAGAATTAGCAGTACACGCACACCTCCCCGGAAATTATGGTTTTTAGATGTTTTATGCTGACATATCATCCTGTCAGCTCACATCACAAAATCATCATTTTCATATGCTTCCCTCGTCCGTTGTCATCTACGATTTCCTCCTTGTAATACTCGCTTTGTATGTGATCGAATTGGTTCCCATTGTTACTAGAATGATTGATGAACCAGTGGGTTTATGTACTTTATTAAAACGTGATATTTAACCAAAAAGAAATGTATTTTTGATAGTAGTGGTAAATTTCGCATAAGAAATAACATTAAGTTTAATGTATCTCTGATTGCATTTTATTTTTTTATTATAGACATGAAATATAAATCGCGGTACACAAGAGTTGAGCTGTGTGAACATTCATTCGTTGGTAAAGTATTATAAAACTACAGTAAGTGCTAAATGTAGTTTAAAATTATTTATTTTCCATTTACAGTTTAGGTTTATTTAAAACAGATAACAATAATACACAAATTGAAGATAGCTTGCAACATAGATTTGCGAATCGCTTGCAAAGAAACGAGAGAAAAGTATTTTAAATATATCCACAAAACTTTTTTAATTTGACCAGTTTTGTTAACCACGTAATGAATAATAAAAGAAAACACAATAAATAATAGTGACAATTAAAAACTTTAGCTGTGAGAAGCCGCAAGGTACAGCGGAGTTAAAATAATAAAAAAAAAAAAGTAGAAAAAAAAACTTCAACATCATAGAACGGGAACCAATTCGACCTCTCCCCTTAGTTTATCGTACATATTTTTATACTCTTTATTACTCTTTCTAAAGATTTTCCTTTACTTTTTTCAACTTCGAATTTGCAACACAAGACTTCCTTTTGACCTCTCTTTCCTTACTTCTCCGTTTACCAATTTATAAATTACGTACATATTGCGTTTTAAGGTCTATTAAAATTCGTAATTTTCCCTAAACATTGTTTAATTTAATTTTGTTAAATTATCGACATACAGAAATATCTTCTTCTTTATATAGCGGCATACTTTAATTCCTGAGCGTCGGCGACTACCTATTCCGTACATCTCAGCTGTACAGACACAGGCATACTACTGTTCATAGCAATTGTTATATGCAGTACGAATGTGTACACACACAAGACTGCATTCGGAACTGATTAATAATCGTTTGATTTATCGCGCTACAAATGCAGTCCCCCGTGTGTGTCTGCTCGCATATGACGTTGTACGTGGTGGTTTGCCATTGCCTTCCACGTGATTATTAGCGAGTATTTATAATTTAATTCTTTGTAATAATTATAATGTTAACAATGTGTATAAACAACAAATACATTTATAATTTAATTCTTTGTAATAAGTTCTGTCGTCGCCCGGGATCGACCCCGTGACCTCCTTAACGGAAGTCAAGCGCTCTTGCAACTAGGCTATCGCGACGACTATACAGACATATACACATAGATATATATAAAAACTCGGCTGTTTTGGTCTCACATTGATCCCTCTTGCTTACATTTCTATCTCTTTCCCTTCTATACTTTCAAAATTTACAATGTCATTTTTACCGGCATAACATTTAACTTTCATTACATAAAATTGGGACACTTTTTGGGACATTTTTTCGTTACAAAATCTAATGGGGCCGGCCTAAGGATTACGTTGTAATTAATGTATATTTATATATGTATATATATATATATATATATATATATATATATATATGTATATATGTATATATATTGTGTGATATATTTGGAGCAAACAAACACACACTGTTTTCTATATTGTAATAAGTCGTCGCGTTTAGCCTAGTGGCTAGAGCGCTTGACTTCCGATCCGGAGGTTTCGGGTTCGATACCGGGCGATGACAAAAATATACGGCGCTAGTTTAGTACACAGCAGTTTAGACACAGTTGGAAACTGCATTTGTATATCGATAAATCAAGCGGCTATAGTCAGTTCCGAATGTAGTCGTGTGTATTAGCGTCGTATAGAAATATTCAGCCGGCGAACAATCGCATCAACGTGAGTAAAGGCCAGTCGTCTTGGTTCGCATCGCCATTGGTACCTTTCTCACGTTGTCGGCAGCACGGAAGTTAGGTTGCGCTCCTGCTTACGTTCTTATCTATTGCGCGGCTATTCTATCCTCTAATTCTCCTCTGAATTTAGGGGATAATCTCATACCCGAAATCGAGTGAGAATAGACGACGACGAAATGATGTCTCCATGTAAACGATTGTTCCGTATTTTACTATCGAATTGCCAAGAATGAAATAGAAGATAATCCACCAATTTTTTCCGATAGAAAATACTGCTCTTTGACTTGGAAAAGTCACTTTTTTGCTTTTTGACACGAACGTGTCTTATGACTGAGCTCGGTCTAAAATTTTGCCCGTCATGAAGATATGTCACGAAATTTTACAAAACAATTTTTTCACCCACGCAACTTGTATCTATTCACGTTCCGTCTTTCTGCTGCATATTTTCCGCGCAGTCCATAGCTATCCTTTGTGCAATGAAATATATCATTTTCACAAATAGTTCTAATAAATTTCTGGTAGTTTCGGATTCTAAGGGTGTGCTACTGTTCATCTCCTCTCTTCTTCCTCGTCATTAATCGAACTTCATAATTCTCCTGATTTGTTCTCTTGTAGACTATATAGCGTTCGTTCCATACAAACCAATTTCTTATGAATCGGCAGCCATGTTGGTATTGAGCGTAATGAACTGGCTGATTCATTAGCTCCACCTGCCGTTCAGACGGGTCAATCTCTATCCAAATTTTTTTCTTTCGATCTTTATGTTCTTCCCAGGAAGTTCATCGTTGACGATGGCACGATATTTATCCTTTTTTTATTCTCTAATCCTGAATCCTTTTATCTTAAAATTCAAACTGAACCTCTTCCTTGTCTTTGGTAATACGACTTCGCTCGTTTTTCGCGCTTTCTCATCTCTTCCATCTGCAGGCTTCGCCTTGACCATACATTTGCGATCAACAATTTCAGTTGGTATTTTCGCTAAAACGAAAAACAGTCGTATCACACTTTACGCACCATCCGAAAGACATAGGTCGCAATGAGGTCTTTCGCAGTTGGCCGCGAGCACATTCTACCTCCGACAACATTAACCTAAAGACCGTGGTTAACAGTCGCTTGTTTTCAAAGTATCGAGTGGAATTTTCCGAATTCGCTAACGCGTTAAACTTGATCGCTTTCATTAGTTCATTTTCGATTAGTGTTCAAATATATTCACGGAACTGAAAGGGAAATTATAAAAACGGTAACATTATTCCTAAAAGTCAATACTCTAAGGCGCTAAAAATTGTTGTTCTAGAAAAAAGTAAACGTAATTAAACACGTTTTACTGCAATTTTTTCTGCTTTCAAATATTTCCATTCTGATGATTTTATCGTTCTCATAGTTCGTTTCAGTTCCGTGAATGTATTCAACAACACTGATCGAAAATGAACAAATAAAAGTCACGTTAACGAAACTGAAAATTTTCCCTCGACTTTTAAATTCCTCAGTGTGCCGGCTGCGAACTGAGACTTTTGGTGTAACGTTTCCGGCAGCATATAGTGAGTTGCGCAAGTACTGGGGTTTTCTGCATTATTCTTCAAACAAAACAAGTCGATGTACATTTTCGTTTATTATATTTTTTCGCATAAAGTTCAGTTCGATAATCTTTCAGACAATAAATGCAAACAGTTTTTGGAATATTTTGCTTTCATTAAGTTAGCGGCGTTAAGTAGGCAATTTTTTTTTTTTTTCTTTAGCTTTGGACGCCGCCTGTTAGTCGTAAATTGCCATCTACTTAACTAAAACTGTACTTTTAGGGAATTTTTGAAACGGTTAAAATGAAATTGTACATATTTTATGGAATTAAACAGAAATCACAGACTAGAGGGGTATTGCGGCGAATACGCTGAGCGAGCAAATTGTAGTTTGCGATTAAATTTGTAAATTAATTATATTCGTCGTGTTTTAATTTACTTTTAAATACCGGTAGTTGTAATTAGTAAAATTTTCATTCATTTAACGTTTCGAATATATGTATATATATATTGTCGAATTTCGATTTTACATAATTCCAAACAGTTTTAGTTAATTTCGCCGCTTTTCAACAATTAACGAGTGAGAAAGGCGAACAAGTAGTAAATAACAATGCAAGTTGCACGAAACAACATTTGAACATCGTAAAACGGAGTCAAATAGTCGAACTTTACGAAGTTTTAGCAGAAAACGCTGCGAAATATGCGACAGATCTCGTTAAAAGCACTCTCTCGTCTGTACCGATTACTTCCGATATTCTCGCTGCATAAAGAAAAAAAAAAGAAAAAATCATTTCACAATCTTTCCAGTGTGACGAGCCTGATTTAATAATGAACGCTGTTCGCTTTCAAAGACTTCTTTCCGTAGTTACCGATTTTGCAAAAGCATGGAATTGTCGAAGCACGCGAAATAGTACTTTTTCCATCTGGACGCTATGGAAACTGGTAAAAGCACGTGGCTTTGACCGGTTAGCTGCCGGATTGCGTTCGATATATATTACCGACTTTGACACGCGGCCAGTTTTTTCCAGGGCGATTCGCTGCCAAAGCATTTACTTCGATTTCATCCATAAAAAGCGAAGTACCGTTAGCAGTTTTATTTTCCTGATAGCTCCACTGAACGGTTTTTTGCCGGATGACTCCCTTTATCGACAGGGTTAATAGCGTCACCCGATCTGCTTCATTCATTGCTTTTGCGCTCGCAGCATAAATATTCCCCGTTCAGTCATTTTCTCTTCCACCGACGTCGTAGACATTTCGCTTGTCAAATAAAATTTTTAGGCCACTCTCTAAAGAAAAAAAAAACAAACTTATAATTCATTCCGGTTATGTATCCACTTTTAGATTTGAATTCGTGGTCGCGTGAACACTTATTTTCGCATACATAGAAAATATTACGCTAATAAATTAACAATATTGTAATCGTACAAGACAAAATGCCGATCGCATTCAACGCAGTGAAAGTGAATATTTCTATATCGTAATTTCAGCTAGCTCTGTTAGGCGCGAGTTCGATCGCGTATTTTGTCGAAAAAATATTGTATACCGTTAGCGTCGCGAAATCACGTATTGCGATAATAGAATTGGAGCAAGCGATAGAGACGAACGCGATGTTGAATTGTTAAAGGTGTATTGTTAAATTTGTCTCCGCGTTCTGGTTTTAGAGGGATTTTTCGTCGTCTCCGGTGTAGAGGGCGAATGAAAAATTTGACGGCTTACCGTATAATATGCGTAATCTGGACGGTGGTATAAACGCGCGCGCGATTCCACATGTATGACCCCTCCCTCTGCTCCCGCTCGTTGCAGAGAAATTGTCAGATTTTTCAGTAGCGAATTTCGTGCACTTAACTTGATTAAATGAATACCTCGACTGATAAACGGAAGCAATCGCTGCCTTCGAATAAATAAAAGGCCTAAATTGTTGCGAGTTACCAGATAAAATGGATCATATCGGCGCAGACGGGAAATAGGACGGATTCGAAGTCGCGGACGAGAAAGCGCTCGAAGAATAAGGGCGAATACCAGTGCGCGGCACTATGGAATTGCCGTCAAAATGTCAGTTGACGTACCGTGTCTATGTAGAAGTGTAGCTTTTCGAAGCCTACATAGGCCCTAGCCTATCTTTAGTGAAGCGTAAACTCCATTACATTACTATTATACTCGTGTGTCCTATCTCGGATGATTACGCTGAACAGTTTTATCGCAACTGTCGCCTTCCCATTATTTCAGTGCTAGCAACGGCCGCAGCCTGAATATAATAATTCTCCGCGGAAAAATGCGCGAAATTCTACAGTCAGACTAATGTCCTGGTTTTTCGGAAATTTAGCCGATAAAGAAAATCGTAGAAATCCGTTAGAAGGCAGAAGTAAGAGTCGAGTGGAAATTCTTCGAACGTTAAAGAACGCGCCTCCACTTGGAAAAGTTTTCCTTGAAACGCTTACCGACATTATTTATTACTTATTATTACTGTATAGAATAAAACGGAAACTTATAATTAGTTTTGCATTGTGAAACTAATTTTATACGATACATCAAATCGAGAAATCGGAATGGTTTTGAAGTTTCGAAAAATGATCCTACGTTATCTTTTAATTTCAAATAAAAAGAAAAAAATAAGAAATGGCGGGAATAGTTAAAGAAACGATATTAAGAAGATAGATACCGAATAAGGTAGAGGACTAAGGTACGAGTTTTGAGGGAGGTTACGAAAAATTTCCCTAGCAACGGAGAAAGAAAGAAGAAAGAAACAGCTGGTGCGGTTCATGAGAAGATTAAGAATAAAGGCGGCAAAATGGAATATTTATTGAGAGCATCAAGGTGTTCTAGAGTGGGAATATGATCATTATGGAAGGTCGAGGCAACATCAATGAATGCGCCGATAGCGTATTGTTTGGTAGTAAAAGATTTATAAATATCGGAAATAAAGCCACTTATAGAATCAGATGAGCGGGGAAACTAGGACGAAAACCAAAAGTATTCTTGGAGAACAGATTACAAATTTTTAGTCGCCAGACAAGTTTTTTGTAAAGCACGCTTTCAAATAATTTTCTAAGACAAGAGGCCAAGAAAATAGGATGGAAGGAAGAAGAGCTTTTCTTTCGGATAGCTTGGAAAAAACTTAAACGATTCTATTCGTGTGAAGCATGAAGTCAGGAATTGAAGATGTTAAGAAGAATTTCAATAAAGTAAAAAGACAGAATGTTTAACAGTTTGAAGACCAGCTGTATTGAAGAGTTCCGAAGGGAAGTATGAAGTTCATTAAGGTGGAATTTGTGGGTCAAAATATGTGAAGTAAAAGGGGAGCTGAATCTCAATATAAACATCGATAGATCGACCGACCGATTGACTACCGTATATGATAGATGGTAAATATCGGACAAAAGAGAATATTAGGAAAAAATACTTACGGTCTACAACCATTCTTTCGTGCATTTTCGTTGTAATATCTCTATCGTATAAACTGGTAAGAAACAAAAAAGTCTACAATCTGTTTTATAGTAATTTAAGATAACTTTTTTCCTTCTTAGAATTCAACAAAAAAAAAAGGAAAAACATACAAAATTTGCAAAATCGTAATTTTTAAGACGCAAATTTTGAAGAAAGAATTTCTATACAAAAATCAATGCCATGGCCATATAGTGTTTCCCTTTTTTAATTTACGCCTTTTCCTATCTCCAGAATATGAAAAAGAAATACGAAACCGCCAGAATTATGAAATTCAACGGCTAAATTTCTATATTAGTCCAGGCGAAGTACGCATAAGCTGTTATTAATGTTGGTTACCATTGAAACGGAGATTATTAGTAAGAGTCACAAGTTCCTCTTCCGATTAAGTAATAGTTCTCATACGTTCCCTCATTTGTGATCTTTTCCTTCTTCACTCGATTAAGATCGATCTTCGATGAATTCCTGGTCATTTTGGCATTTAATGAGGTGGTGGATTGCTTATAGCCCGTTCTTCCATTTCCAGTGGCAGACTTTTTAGGCACCGTTTCTGCTTATAATATTGTTCTTCTTTCCTTAAATGATTCCTTTTTAAACTACGGTTCAACTTTCATTCTTTTTCATTTTCTAATTCTGCCTCCGTTTATCTCTCTATTCAGCCATCTCTTCTTCCTCGCTCATGGTTTTCTTGATACTTGCTCCCTTTCAAATGCTCCACGATCTGCGCTAATTGTCGTCTTTGCTTTAACCACAGTCTCCGTCCCGCATTATTTTCACGGTTTTCATCTACCTCTACATCATTTTGTCCTTTTCATCCCCCTTCTAATTACACTTTCCTTGCAATCTTGATATCAAGTTTTATTTGAATGTGCGGTATTTCCTGCTGAACAATCGTCCTTCTATTTTCTATTAAAACTCGGTATGCCTACTGCCCTTATCGGTGCTTCTTACATTCTCTCATTTCTTCTGCTTCTGTTATTCCTGTCCTTGAATTATTTATATCTGCTATCCTCAAACGTTTAAGAATAGAACATTGTTTCCTTCTTTTTCCCATTTCTTGGACTAAATGTCTTTGTTGACAAGCCCATTAGATTAAAAAAGAAGAAAAAAAGTATTTCACTGCTTTATATTATTTTGATAAGTTTTACTTATCTTAAGAAGAAGACAAAATACATATATTACTGTCAGCTATTTGGCTATTAATTAGGGATGTAAAAAAATAATCGATTTTCATATTAGTCGGTTATTTTTTTCTAATAATCGATTTTCTTAATAATAACAATCGATTTTTAATAAATCGATGATATAAATTACCTGAAAATTTATGCTAATAATTCTTTTTAGTTTTTTTACCGTTTAAAGTCAAAGTTTAAAGAGAGATTTGTTTTGTTTTTTAGTTTTTACTCGTAGTTTTGAGACCAGAAAATTGTCGTTTTGTTTATTTCTTATACTTACTGTTTTATTTTATTTTTATTCTGATAAATTGTTAATATTAGTCTCTTAGTTTTATTATTATATAGAAAAGTATGTAGTTTTTCAAATGATAGAAAAATTCGAATATTCCACAAAAGTCGATTTTTTTCAAATTGATTTATATTAAAAAGTGAAAAATCGATTATTAACTAATCGATTTTTTTCACTTAATGTCACAATCCTACTATTGGTTCATAATAATTTATCTATCTAGAAGTTACATTTATTTCGACTGTTTTTAAGCAACAAAGTTAACAAACGATGCAGACGATTATTTCAGAAAATTATAGTCGAGAAAGACAAGTGTAACGCCAATCAGTATTACTAAACACTAATGCGCATGTTTATGAGGTTTCCTTTTAATTAGTAAGCTATCCTAAAAAAAACCTCGTCCTCATTTCTATTTATGCGTTTGTTACTTTCGCGTTTGGAGTTACTTACGCCTACAATATTCTATTTCGTTCAAATTTAAAAGTTTTCGGCCCGATAAGTTTGCTTACGTCTGCGATTATTTATGTTCGTTTAAAAGTTCATCTTTAACAGAACTGCGTCAAGTAGCTGGATTGCGTGAAAACTATTTTAGTTTACGTTTTTTTACCGAACCATCTTTGATTAACTTCTTATTACGGTATAAACGATGACCGCAATTTTTGCACAATTACGTACGAGTGATGGTTCATTATAAATTGCTATTAAAATTACGAGCCTACAAATCACGATATTTTTCCTACACGTCACTGTTAATTAACACTGAAATATAAATTTTGAAAAAATAAGCGCACCGTTAATGCCTCATATTAAGAACTACTAAATTTAAAATATTTTCCTCCTCGCATACATTACCCGCTAACTGTTTCTTGAGCTATTTTCGTAAAATTCGCATTAATAAAGGATTTCATTTATTGATCATAATTCATTGTATTTGCCTATGTCCGAATATTATATTCTTATTTACTCTATTTACTTGAATATGTCTCAGCCGCCCAGGAAACCCCATTTCTAAAAGATAAGTATATTACGTATTAACATACGCTTTCCGTTTTTTCGTAATTATATTCGATACTTTATAATTCCAATAATCCGGATAATCGATTTATCGATAATTAAGTGCAGTTTTTTGCTGAAATATAAACAATTGCTCAAAAATGTAACCGAAACAATGCTGGAAGGAAGCTCGCGAAGCGGGGAAAGCGTATTTTCTCTGACGGAAAATGAAACGTTACGTTGATAATATGCTCCATCGGATGACGGAATTTTCCAGGTTAATTGAAAAAAAACTTCAAAGAGACAATAGTACTGGGCCACCCGTTACTACGCGCTCGCTGCGGTAATTATCCTAAACGATTCGCGTAGGTATGTGTTCGTATGAAAGCGGAAAAACAATTTTACATTGGCAGGTTATTTTTTAACTCGGTCGTCATAAAATTGTCCCTTCCGACTGTTAAAAACTTTAAATTCCGCTTTTAACCTAGTCAGTACAAAATGTAATTAAAGCAAACTGTAACGATATTTTCTGATTCTGAACTTTGCGATATGCGTATTTTCGTTTCCTTTAAATTACATTTCCCAGCGACTAATTTAGCAATTTACGACAGCCTAAAGCGAAGAAGCGTATTTCCGGTTCTAATTCGCACATTCGATTCATGTTCGATTTTATTCCGTTTAAGTGGAATTTGGCAAAAAGAAGTGAGGAGAAAACACATTTCATTGTCTAATAATGTTACAAAATGAACTCGAAATGTCAGTTACACCGAAGTAACCGGTTTTCCTTACAAAGGAAAGTGTTTCTTCCGATATTCTATTTGCAAAAATTAACATACGATCTACTCGTATCTATAAATGTATCGCGTAAATAAATTGACTGAAGATAATCGCACAGAAAAATATCTTCACCAATAATAAACGATTTGCGGTTTCACCTACTGGCGACTGCAGAAACATGCGTTTTGATGGATATCTTGTTCGTTTTCTACTGATCACATATATTAACGCTTTAGAATAGTGGCTAGTCACGAAACTTCTTTCCGTTTGCTTTCTATCGTGAACGCAAATAAAATATGAATGAAATTTACGTTTGCTAAAATTGCCCTTATTTAGTTAATCTATTTCGAAATTCGATGAAGGATTTAGAACGTAGCGATGCTTTTAAATTTTTAAATAATGTTTTATTTATCAAAAATGACGGAAACAACTAAAATGTTGCATAAAGAATGCATGTATATGTATATGTGTACATGTAGACTCTCTCGGATTGAATGCAAAGAATTAGGAAATTTTTCAATGTTAATCAAAAAATATGGCTGGATTGTTGGTGCTCGAGTATGCGTACATTTTTGGATAATCTTCTCAGCATTCTCTTTATTTATTAACTGTATTAAAGGATTTATTTAGAAGAATATCTGCGGCGACTGACTTCAATATTACCGAAATGTCCGCGATTTGCGAAATCTTGTGAGATAAAATTAACAATGCTGTTTTTATTAATAAAATCATCGAAAACTGGTCAGATTAGTTAATATTAAAGAAAGAAACGGAAAGGGAAAAAAAAAAAAATCGTACAATTTTCTTTTATATTTAGGAGGACAAAAGGCGGCGTACTGGCCGAGCGATGAGGCAAAACTGTTACATTATATTTTTACTCGGTTGGAAATAGAACAGATAACGGAATTTAAGAAGCAAATTCGGAAATCATGTGCATTATAAAAGTCCAGCAGGAGCTATAAAACTGATGATAAAGGAGAAAACATTTAGTTGAAGAAGTCGATCATTCAGAAAGAACCAGGTTGGGCATCACCGATTTAAAGGAATTAGAGGAAGTGAGGATGGAGAAAAGCGAAGACGAGACCGGAGAAGGAAATGAGTAATCGATTAGAAGTCGCATTGTGACAATAGTCAACGGAACGTCGCGGAGAATTATTGAAGTAAACCAGGACGAGTTTTGAGTAGTGGGTGTTCGGAAAATCAGGTGTAGGTATCAAATCGTAGTCTAAAACGGATAAGAATAAAATTGAACTATCTGGATAAGGGGACTTTATCGGGAAATCGACAAAGTGGCTCTGCTCGAGCGAGAAATACGAAATATCTGCCGAACGCGAAATTCCGATTTTCGTATTTTAGGGTTAGAATTAATTTAAAAAACTTACAATTTACATGACGACTTTATAAGTTTTCGTCAGAAATGTTTTTTGTTAAGAACGTCATTATTTAAAACTTGCGAATATCTGTAAAATTTATTAATACGAGTACGCGGTTTACATTTCGCTTAGCGGAAATGATCGCAGATATACTAATCGTTTTCTTATGAGGGATTTGCGCGATATAGAGGACGGAAAGTGATACAGAAATTCGACTGAGCGGATAAACGGAATTTCGAAGCTGCTCGAAGAAGACCATAGTCGACAGTTTGATTTAAATATATTTAAACCGTACGGATTTTGAGATAAATTTGAGCAGGCTTTTTCTTCAATAAATAGTAGCGCACAATAGCGACGACGGGTAAATTCGTTATTTTTCGTATACGGATCCCCGGAATTGAATCGCAGGAAGTGCATTCATCGGACGGATCTGACATTTACGCCCACGGTACATTCAACATTGGCCGTACACTGGTCGAAGAACTGTTAAGGTTACGTGTTTTAGAGGAGGAACATTTACAAAACAGCTAATTTAGGAGTATAATGATAGAAAAAGTTGTGTCCACGGAAATGACGATGTAAACAATTTCTTTCTGATACGAATATTATCACTTTTAACTAATTTTACGGCAGATTTCTGCTCAACTATCCGTTGCTCGTATGAAACGCAGAAACAAACAGCCACACTTCTCGGTTCTAGGTCTAGTGATAATAACGTTCACTGGATTCCGTTTGTATTTGCCGGGTCAGAGTTTCGAATACGTGTTAACTGTAGTCCATGTTACATCATCAACTCCGCTGTAGGTTAATCCGCGGATACGTATCCTTCCGGACCTAGTCATCACTAGTGTACAATCCGATGTTCCGCATCAAATGCGAGAATTAAATCGTCAAATCTCCTAATACCAGTGCTATTAAAACGCACAGATGGTTTTACATAATTTTCAACTTTGTAATCATTCCCCGCAGTAGCAACAGAATGACGGATACACTGCTGAATTAATTCCGAATACAATTAAACGATTCGGTGAAACACTCTGACATCGTTCAGAAATAGACTCAACAAATAATATCATCGTCATACCGAAGTAGAAAAAAGTATTTTACATTTTCTCGTGTCATTTTGGAGAATTTACGTTAGAATTTTCAAACTGATGAGTTTTACCTTTAAATCATTCCGCGGTGTTTTATTCGGGTTTTTCTCATCGTTTCGAAATAAGTACTATTATAAACAAAAAAAAAAAAAAAAACTCGTCGTTATCGAGATTCCATTATTGTTCACATACACACGGTAAGCGAAATCCTATTAATAATAAATAACCAACGCTGTGAACCTTCGAGAGTATGGGGGACTCATCCTTACTTTTACTATGCATTAGTTACAGCGCCCAAATTAAAGTTTTTATTATTTTATTTATTTTTTTTTTTTCTTCACAAATCTTTAGCATAAACTTGGTATGAGTGGAAACACGCAATATCAAAATGAAACATTTTTTTTTTTTTTTTTTTTTTTTTTTGAGCACTAAATTGTGAGTGTACACAACGCATACAAACAACACATTTTCAGAGCAGCCGAAATATCTCGAGTGGCATTTGAAGGAAATTTTTTGAGTCCACTTTGCAATGCGTTCTCAGAAATGAAAAACTGGTTGTGTTAATAAACTTGTACATCCGTAGCTCTCCTGACGGCACTTTAATCTTAACGACGATCAATTTTCTACCTGGCAGTTGAAATTTTCTTTTCGATTGCTCGCGGTGACGGTCTACAGTTTTTTTTACCGAACAAACGTTTCAGGAAGTGACGGAAGAGTTTTACGAGTCTCCGAAGGAGGATTAGTTAAAATTTAACGGCCGCTCAATTTGCGATGCCGCGAATGTGCATATTGCCGCTGCTATCTGTCGCGACAGCCTTGCGAACGATAAAAATGAAACTGAACCCCACGCGTTCATGACCGTCTTTATGTGTACTGTTCTCCGGAGCGAATTTCGCCACTTGCCGTTCAGCGGTAATAAGATTTTCAAATTATTTCCTCTTTTACCTCTGATATTTTCCTCACTTTAACCCAGTTTTCTTCTATATTTCCTCGTCCGGCGCATTCCATCCCACATCGTTCTCTAGCTGGCCGATATCGATATAATAACCAGTAGCCGCATCCGCAACCGAAGCACTTCCCTTAACTTCGCAGTGCCTACAGAAAAGGCACTCTAGGTGAGTGTACGGAACTTGTTTTACATTTTCAGTTCCGCTTTTTCTTTTTTCGTTTTTCTACTAAGAAAATTTCACTCGCCGCATGATGCATTCCGCTCATTCCCGCTGATGCGGGTTCGTCCTCCTCGCGCTCGATCCAGATGTCGTTCGAATGTTTAACTGACGAGATTACCGTCGCGCATTGAATTTCTTGTCGACTGTAACAGGGTCTTCCACTTTTCTTTTTTTTCACAAACCTTTTAAAAAAACATTTTCTGTTCTATGATAAAAATTATTTTTTAGTGTTTTAGGATGACAGCCAAGAGGATTTAGATTAAACTACTACATACATCGGTCCACAAGAGTAACATACAAATTCGAGGTGAAACCCTGGAGAATGTTACAAGTTTTCAGTATCTCGGATCTCACCTCAGTGCGAGCAATACACTAGACGACGAAATACACCATCGAATTAAAAGTGCTGCGTCGGCATATGCAAAATTAAAAACTAGAGTATTCCACAACAGAAATTTAACCGTATCCACGAAATCCGTAGTCTTCCGCGCTGTGATTATTCCAACCTTGTTATATGGATCGGAAACATGGACACTGTACAAGCGCCATATCCGTAAGCTCGAACAATTCCAGCAGCGTCTAATTCGTTACGTCCTAAAGATTAAATGGACGGATTTTATTACCAATGAAGAAGTTCTCAGACGCTTTGGTGTGGAACGAATAGAGACACTGATATTAACATCGCAATTAAGATGGATAGGTCATGTTGTGCGAATGCAAGATCACCGCTTACCTAAGCGCGTATTCTATGGCGAACTGGTGGAAGGACGTAGGACTCGTGGAAGACCAAAGAAACGCTACAAAGATCATATTGCCACCATGCTTCGGGATGCGAATATCAACAAGGACTGGGAAAATGCTGCGCAAAACCGGCAGGAATGGAAAAAGGTGTCCCAGGAGGTGGTAGAAAATAAACACCGCAAGAAAAAGAATAAGGAGAGAAATATGAGTCCGGATCAGCTATTCGAATGTCACCACTGTGGAAAAACGTGTACTGCTAAAATTGGACTAATCAGCCATCTACGAACACATCGCTGAACAAATATATGTGCATCTGGGCTACTCGGATACGAGTTCCAGCTATGAGAGTGAGAGACATCGGTCCAACAAATGGACAGTATAAATGCTATCACTGCCGTACCAGACCGAGTAAATTTATAAATAGTGTTCGTTACTCATGGCCACAATCTCTCGTTCGGTACACATACCGGTAACGTGAAAACTCACTTACTAACGGAAGACTGGAATTACGTTAGAACGACTAGTAGGACTTGAATGTTACATAAAATCTATCAGAATAGAAAAGTTTCGCCATAGTGCTGATCTATATAGAGTACGATGCGCACGGAGCAGCAAGGATATCACGGTATCCGATAACGTAACGGCAAGAGTAATAATACGGTATGATTTTTAGAGAAATGCTCAATACACGTTTGTATTATATTATCGGGAGAACGTCGCGACTCCCTTTTGCTTTGTTTTAATCTCAGCCGGCAGCGTTCAAATTCGCATTTTATTAATAGCGGATTCAAAAGTTTGAATTTCTCGAAAAAATCTCTCGCGCTGAACTATATGAACTTCTTCGACGAAAGGAAACATTGAAATCGTTGTACGGGCTAATGTTTGAAACATATGTATATTTTGAGCTGTTGTAATTTATAAAACATGTTTTGTACTCCAAATCGTATCTGAGAATATTGATGTGCAACAAAAAACTTAGTGTGGTTTTTCTCCTAATAGGGTGTGTGGTGTACAATAATTTTTTTGCGTGTGTCTGAACGGCACGGACACATCGGGATGGGATGCAAATATGTATCGCCACAAGTACCTCACAGAATCCTGTTGTTGAATTTCAGAGTTATTTATTTTTAAGTTGGCACATACGGATGAATCTATTGGCAAAAGGTAACACGTTAACATTTCAGTTCGTTAAATTTAGTTTTCCGGCTATAAATCGGGATCATATGTTTATATACGTGTTAGCGTAGTGCGAAATTTGCGATAAATGAAATTAACATCGGAGAAGTGAGTACAGCTATCGGCGAGGGAAGCTAAAATAATCAGGTAAATCAGCGATATAAATTAAATATATACGACATTGAGGAAACTTCTCTGTGGAACTGAGATTAAGGTTTATCGTTCGCTGGATTTCGTGTTATTAATTTTTGCAATCAAAGTTAAAATAAGCAAATAAGTACAAATCAGGGGGTAGTGTAATTATTTCTGTTCTGCCAAATGCGATCAAACGCTTAGCATAGATCCAGCGAAGCTCCAATATCACAGGGAAATGAGATTTTTTTAGTTTTAAAACTGTAAAATAACTTACAACATGGCAACTAATATATGAAATTTTACATCTAGGACACGGACGCCTTATTTCGTAATACTTTTTTTTTAGACATTTATGAACTTTCCTTGAAGGGAAGGTCCTACTACTAGTAGGTAGATGAAGTTTTAACGGTTAATCTAGATACTGTTCAACATGTTTTGTACGAATCCGATGATTATCGTTATCCGTGCCTGCCAAACTCCCGTATGCCAGCATTGTGCTGTTTTTGTTGTTGTTGAAAAATGTTTCTAGTTGCTAACCACAGTGAGTTATATTCAAGACTTAACGAGTCCAAATACTGCTTACAGATATGTTGTTCTTATATAATATCTTTTCTCTCAGTTTACGATGAAATTGGCTGTAGGCGGCTTTTAGTGCAGGACAGCGGTTCAACCGGCATCTTCCTTTTGCTGCTCGTGTTGATTTCATAAGTTTCCTAATTTCTGTGTAGGAACAAAGCTATTTTCGTTTTATTTTAACTAACCTACGACGGTTCGTGCATTCCATATTAATTCGGTTATGCCGTTTACATCGCGGGCTCGATATCCTTTTCGGTAAAGGCGCAAGCTAATTCCAATCCCAAGTCCGGTTAATCTATTAAAGTATTCCGGCCGGTAAGTTAGAGTTATCGACGAGAGTATAAAACGTGAATTAGTTCGCATCACACGTACTGATTTGTGTTTATTCTTCAGCGCCGTGCTTGAATTTTAGCATTTTCTCCGGCAAATAAAACGATTTCCTAAGTTCTTTATAATTTCCGGAACGTAAAATCCAGGATATTGCGGTTGTCGTTGAGGGAGCTCCTTCTTCGTCTTCCTGTCATCTGTGTGAGCTGACCGCCTCGCCCACTGTATAGATTGGTGATGGCGAACCTTTCTGAGAAGTTGGTCACAAATTTTGTTCGTAATTTTTTCTAGTACTATCCCGTGAGTCATATGTAAAGGAGAAGGGGGTATTACTAAAAATTACTTCTTTTTTGATTCTAACTTTTAAAGTTCTTTGTTTTACAGCTTTTACTTTTGCCAGTGAACAGCAAAAAATAAAGATCGGCGTGAAAATATTAGGAAAAATCGGATGATACGATAAATTAGCGCACCAGATGACACTACGCCCAGTCGATAGTCATCATACGCTGAATACCCGAACGAACAAGGAATCAAGAAAATCACATGTATATCATGAAATATTATTTATTAATAGATACAGTTACATGTGTATGTATAAACATTAAAGTTGATAGTAAAGTTGAAGTATATTTAATGAGAAATCTGTTGTTGTTTATTTTCAGATAGTTTCTTAATATTAGCTTCATATTCGGCATTCATTAGTTTAACGCAAACCGGGACGTAAAATAGCAGTCACATCGCTAGGATCATGACTACGGTAGATAGTGTAATCTACCGTGAAGAAGTATATATGATTGTGAAACAATGGCGAACTACATATGAGTTCAATAATAGGTAGCAGTCAAAATTATATCGGATTGCAACGAGTTGATAGGACGGAGCATTACGTAATACAGGAAATTCACAAGTAAATATATGCTACTTTGCGAAGAAAATTCGAAATTTATGTCGCAAAAAGAAATTTGTTTCTCTTTGAAAATAAGTCTTTTTTTTTTTTAAACTTTTACTTCTCATTATTACCTTTTTTCGACTATATTCACATTTCATTTAGAAAAGAAAAAAAATTGAAAAATAAATGAAAAACAAAAGTAGCTCTTAAGGCGCGCGAGATTTTTAATATAAGTCGAACGTAAATTTGACAAATTCGCGCTCTTTGCACGGGCGATATTATATTTATCAAAATATGTAACACTATGAGACGAATAAATTACAGATTTTTATTACTTTTCAAAAAAATAACATCGCGCTTTTATAATAATAATGACGACATATGAAATTTAAGGAACGCAAAGTAATTCGACTGGCGCCGCTGCTTACAGAACTAGGACACTCGTGATCATTAGGGTTTTTCCCCAGCAAAATCCTCGATTGTTTTGTAATATTTTCAAATAATGTACAGACGCTCAAAAATCGACTAAATTGGGAGTGATTAAAGAGGTTACGGCAATACAAACATCGAAGGGTACAGTGAGACCGGAAGAATTTCCGTATGTGAATGAAATCGCGGCCGGATGCTAGCGTATCACGGAAGATGGAAGTGAGATTCGATGTGCTTCGATCGGAAATGGTAAATGTTTGAGGTTCCAGATTAGGATTAATGGATAGAGATTTTGTCGTTTTCATACGCGATACCAGGATTTAAAGCGTGCTCTTGTGCTGTGGCAGCGAAAAAGAGCAGATATGAAAGTAAGCGAGCCTCCCTGATCGCTCTTAATTTTAGCATTTCGCGATTAAATTTTAATTGGAAAAATTCCTAATTCGTGGACGGAGCTCCCGTTTTCATTGTTTCTTCACATAACGCTGGCGATGCTTTGAATGTGAAATTAACCTTAAGTTTCTCGCTACCGCGCTTACACACCGCCAGACCTTGCGCACTGGTATCTACTGTGTGTTTATACCTTTCCGCCCTAGAGACCCGGTACAAAATGATTCGTTTTAATGAAAAATTGGAGTCACACATTAATGATGAAAACTTAACAAAAACCCAAATGATGGACACATTACACTTATTTCTTAAATGTTTTCTTTTTATTTTTCTTTTTTCTTTATTTGGTCTTTAAATACAAATTACGCTCATCGTCTCTCTAAAATGTTCTAATTCGCGACTCCGTGTTGCGAGACATTTTCGATTTTTTACTGTTTAGCATTTATTCAAACGTGATCTCGCTGTAAAAACCAGTTTAATCGAAATCTGCTGTTCAATTTCCGTTACTTTGTGATTACGCACATATTATGATTAATTTTAGCACTTGATCTGAGGAATTTCTCATCCGAAAAGTTGACGGTAACGCGTATTATCCTGTGACACTGCTAAAAGAAATGAAAAAACAACGTTACCATTTTTGAAAACGTTTTAGAATGTTTCTCTTTTTTTTTTTTTTGTCTCTCCGGATAGGACTAATCGAGAGAGGGCATCAACATGTATATCGGAGACCGAAATGATATAACGATGGAGCCAATGCAAGGACGACAGATGACCGTGGAAACGAGACGAAAGTAGTAATAAAGTTTAAGGAATTCGGAATAACAGTTAGCTTTAAAATAAACTCGTCTGAAATAAGACATTAAAAATGCGAAATAATTTCGAGAAACATTAATTAAAAGCGCATTAAAAGAATAAAAATAAAACGCAGACTTTTTCTAGATTTCGATTTTCACTCTCAAAGCTGAGCAAAAAAGAAAGCTCGCTATGAACAGTGTTGCCGTAATATGGGAGAGAATTTTTTCCCCTGTTCAAGAGAATTTCGCCGCTGCTCTTACTGTCATTTTACATAATTATTATTTAATCGGGGTTTCAGTTACACGGATGTTAACAGACATTTACTGGAATCCGATGCACATAAAAAGTTTCATCGAATCAAGCTGCCGTCATTCGCTCTTTATACAAAACGTTGTCGACGGCTGCTATGTCAATTATGACCGAGAATTCCGTTGACCTAGGTTCCGGATTGCGGCTACAATGTTTAGCGTATTCTTCATTAAATTCGTAACGGAACAGTAGAACAGTTTTTGATGATGAACTTACACTAGGAACCGTCTTTGTACGTATTAAAAATGAATGAGAATGAAATTCGTAGATAAGGCTAACGGAAGTATACATTTTTAAGTTGGTTAAGCATTAAAGTGTGTTACAGAAGTTTCACACATGCTCGGGACGTTTTTAATGATTATTTTTCCATCGGACATCTGTGAAAACCGTACAATCCCTGTCATTGCTTGTTCGATCGCTTTTTACGCGAGCCCCAAAGTACAATGAATGATGTTAGTGGTTCTGTTACAAGGCGTTCGGTAATGAAATAGCTAGAAAATTACTTTGAAAGCAAAGGCGAAAACACATTCATGCGTCATGCCCCCCGTTAGTCGATAAATAATAATAGCCTTATCGGCAAAGTACGGTCTTGCAATCAAAGGGGACAGACAAGGTTCGGTGAGGAATAGCCAGATAGAAAACAAAAACCACGCCTTTACCAAGACGAATATAGAATTATAGAATTGAGCATGGCCAGAATTTTCCGATGGACCGTAATTGTCGCTGCTGATACAATTGGATGTCTGTAGATACGACTTTAATCAGTGAATGAATTGTTGCGACGTTTGGAGATTATATGGAATTGCTGGATTTCTATTTCTTACGTTGTCGTTTTGTTTAATAAACGGAATAACCCGGCTGCAAGACCGTGAATTATGAAAAAGTGCATTTACAAATACTTTTTAGCACAATACTAACTGCCCTCGTGGGCCTATAAACTACATTTAGAGCTTCAAATGATAACGAACAATTTTTTTTCTCTTCGTTAATACATGTTTTTAGCTTTTAATTTTTTGGAGTCGCCTTCTGCGATAACTCGGAAAAATCTGACAATTCCATTTTCAATTTCAAATAAAGTCGACCTATGATTCAGTAGATCTCGCTGAAGGTCTTCCTTCAGCATCGAATTCCATTCGCAGCTGGGTAGTCATCCTTCTCAGCGTGCGATATTATAACGGGGGAAATTGTGCGGTTGAAAAAGAAAAAAAAAAAACAAAAAGAGGGAAAAAGAAAACACTTCGAGGGCACCTGAGCGAATGAGAGTTCGATTTAAAATAAGACGCGAAGAATGGAGTTACGGCCGGCTTTACTGTGTCAGAGCGTGGCCGCTGCATTTCAATGATGACAATAATAGTGCGGCGGAAAATCTTTAATGGATGTCGTACTTGCTGGCCGCTGCCCGTTGCCGTACTTTCTCTTAATCACTGCTAGGCGCAACTTTTCCGCCTGAAACAGCTGCCCTATAACCAACCGAAGCCGGCTAAGATGGAAAACTTTCCTGCTCAAACTATCTTGAACCTGGTGATGGGAGTATGGCGGCGAAACACTGCCAGCAGATGAACTACTGTGACCGACGGATGTAGCGTCTACGCTAATTATGCTCTACTTTCTCGTTATGAGTTTTATCCGATTGGTTATGGACCATTCAAAAAAAACAAAGAAAAAAACAAACTTCTCCACTACCAGCTTTTTAACTGATTTTTCAGTACATGTTGAAACGTTAAAGCAGTGTGTCTGCGGCCATACTCGTTGTCCTATTCTAAAAATTACCGCGCGCGCTTTTATTCGGGAACGAGATAGTGTTACACCGAATTTCTCGTCATATCCCGGTTCGCGTTACTTTAGAAGGTGAACATATCAAAGTACACACCTATGCCGTAAACTTCAATAGTAACACAAAGTAAAGAAGCGCAAACTACTTTCGCATCGTGTCTCTCTCAATAATTTACCTTTTAGCTCGACCGATTAGAACGGCTGCACGAAAAAAAAAAGAAAAAAAGAAAAATGAGAATATGGGGCTATAACAAATTACTAATGTACATCTAGGTTTCCGAGTTGAAGAGGAGACAACGGAATTTTGAAATATAAAGGAGCAGGTTTATGGCGGCGTAGATAAAATGGAAAAACAGACCTAACGAGTTCCGACGGAGATGAGGCTGAAACTACCACAGTTGGCCAAGGAGTAACGTATCATTCCGTTTTCTGATAGGTGATTTAGAAAGGAAATCGCGATTGAGAAAAATAATTGTAGTCGATCAAGCACAAAAATCGAATATGCATATAATGAACGTATTTTTTGTGGTTCAGTTATTGATTTGGATATGCCCGATGAATTAAAGCGTATTAAAACATATATGTACTACGCTATTGTGAAGATTGCATACTCTGAAATCCTTCACAAGGGAAGAGATTATACAACATTGGGCGCAAAGATTTATGGAGATGTTATCGTGAGTAAATTAATCGTGTAAAGTAATAGACCGCGCTATTTGATTTTTGTCGGAAATTTTAATTTTTAGAATTATTTCAGTTTACCAGAATTTATTATATTTCCGATTTTTGTAATTGTTCGTAATAGTGTCGTCGATTTATTCATCATCTGAACGTATCAATAAGCTAGCGAGTTGTAACCAATAACGGAGCAAGCAGTGTGCGTAATACCTACACACATAAAGACAAAAAAGTGTCATCTGCACCGCTGCCGTCTGTTATTATGTCGTAGTTAATCGTTCGTCCCGTTCTTTCGATTCCAAGGTTCTTTTAGTGTGTACAACGGTTACTTCTCATTTCTGTGACAGCAGTAAGAAACTATAACGTAAAGACGATACCGACTGGAATGGAATGAACTATTATAGGGCTGTAACTAGTTTCTAGGTTACGTTCCTCGTTACCTTACACATCACTAATGACTGGGAGACTGAAAGCCTCTACGTTTAATAATAATACGTTCTATAAAATATATGTCCGGGTACGCCGCCATTCGCAATTCTCCCTTCGGCTTACCACTATGATCTTTTAATGTATTCAACAACATAACTGTGAATCTGCCGAGGTTTGCGGAACCTAATCATTTCACGACACGCATGATTACTCGTTTCGAAATTGTCTACATTTCGAACTATCGAACACATACGAAATATGCTTTGTCTAAAAATGACGTCAGATTCCTTTGAATATGTAATTTCTCGCGGCTAATCCCCTACCAGAACCGAAGAGGAGGCCGCGGTATTGTCGTTGAAAATGCCTAGGCGCTGTGCCGACAGAAGACTCGCGTAAATTCGTTTATCACTCGGATAGCTCTAATATTCCGAGTACTAGTCGACATAAAAAGTAATAATATGTATTGTAGGAAAACGAAATAAATTTTCTTAGAGAAATTCTATTTCTGTATTATGTACGAGGAAAGCAATTCTGAGCGGATAAAAGCTTAGCAGTGCGTGCGCGTTCACAGCAAAAACGTTCGGCCGCCATTTATAGAGTTGTTAAATGAAACAAAGTCGTGACAAGAGTGAGAATAAATGTAAAAGTGCAAAAAGCAACGAGAGAACCGATCATGTGAAGGTCGCCTAGTCGAACGGCTAATAAGCGAAAACCAAACGAGATCATTCGATATTATGTATGAAATTCGCGTATCGAAAATAGCAGAATTATTAGGCGAAAGGTATTCTCGCAAGCTGAATCACGTGCAATAGAGCGCTAAAAGGAATCACCGGTGGCCCATTAAGAGCACAGGTGATCTAGTCGACTAGTAACTGTAAAATCAGTAAAGCGCTGGAAAGATCGCTACTATTTGTAAAGCATGTACATGCCAAAACTAACTGAGTTATTAAGCGAAAGGTATTCCTAGAAGCAGAATCACACCGAGCCACTGCAAAAGTCGTAATAGCGAAAAGCCGACCGTTATTATTTACACGAACCGGTAAGCAACGAGTCATTGTTGAACGATAGGTTGTTGCGAGAAAATAAGTATTACGCTCGAAATGAAATTTTTAACCAGAACCGAAAAATCGGCAAATACGGGCTGCAGCGAGCTGATTAGAGAGTCTCAAGTCATCTAACGCGGTGTACAAGTTTAAGCATGTGTCTTTTTTAATTTTATCGAAAACACACACACACACACATACAAGCACACAATTCCCGAACAATTGCTTCTAATCGTGGAACATAGCTGGAGGGGCGACTATGTCGAATGACAGCCTCCCCGGAATTCCAGTGAATCGCGAGACTTTTTAACACGTATTAGTTGCGGGAAAAGTATAATTCCCCTCGTATTTATAGTAAATAGTTCTGCGGTCCAGTCTGGCGTACATCATTTCTCTGACAACGTTTTAAAGTAACTAGATCGTCGGGAATTTTTTCGTAGCAAGCCTAGGGATAGAAAAACGATCGGTAGCTTTACCGCACTATCTCTTAATATTTTCAGCAACCTGACTTGCAACGTTTTTAGTTACATTGGCGGGCGAAAATTCCATTGCACGATGTATTTTTCTATTATACTTCCGCGTCAGTTTGGGTAAGTCTTCTTACCGCCGTTCATTTCGGCTAGTAGTAAATTCTTTCTAAAGACAATTTTTCAAAGCATGATCAAAGCTTTCGACGATACTCTAGAACTTTAAGCGTCAAGTACTGCAGACTCTGACATTATATCGGTTTAAAAGAGCCTCCACCCGCGAAGTGTAAAATTCCTTAAACGATTAGCAGGCACAATAACCGGTTCAGATAAAAATTTTTCTATCGCATGGCCTATTATCAGGCCACTTTATTTTTACCCCTTATAAGAAGTACTTAGAAAACGCGTTTATTCTTAGAGTGCCATACTTAATTCCTAAGCGTCGGCGATTACCTATTCGTACATTTTAGCTGTACAGAGACAGGCATAGTGTACTGAGCAATTGTTATATGCAACACGAATGCACACGCTTACGGCTAAAATAAATTTATGTTCTTAAAAAAAAAAAAAAAAAAAAAAAAAAAAACGGATCATATTGCGTCATTTCGATTAAATTGGTCTAGCGCGAATCATTTAAACCTAAAACTTGCACGCTACGTGTTCGATATGGTTTACAAATAGTTCTATGAAGTTCAGTTGTAACGACTTTGGGAGAGAGGTACATCTCGCAGACGTATCGCCTTCTCTTCCGTTGTATTACGAATACACTAGTATTTGGTAAAAAATCGACAACAAATGCGGTAGTTGAATGTAGTATTCTTCAGCCAACTTTTATCGTCTGGATTTCATTATCTACACCTGTGTAATACCGCTTTATTTAGACGCGCGTGTTTAATTAAGTATACGTCTAATTTTCTATTTTGCAATGTCTCCTTTTACATATCCTTCCCTATCCCTCCATTATGCCAACGCACATAATCACAGCATTACACATTACGCCATCATTACCTACAAGATGCCAATTAAAACGTCTGCATTTAGGAGGTTATTTCGCGTATTTAAGTGATAAAAAAATTTAAATTATCGGTATATCGAAATTCGGTCCTTTTTTCTTATTTATCAGGCCTAGTTCATCGACAGTGTTTGAAAGAAACCCACCACTACATCATGATAAGGAGTCAGCAACACACAAGCACAACATTATGTAACGCACTTTACCGCACAACCTTCTATCCATGCACCAGGGGTAGGAAAGAACCTAAAAAAGACCCTGCTTACAAAAAGAGGTCCTGTTTTATGTTGCAAGCGCAATTTTGGTCTTCCGCGGGCGAACGCGTAACTAGAACTTCAGTTACTTTCCATGTTTCGGATGTTGCCAGATAGAGGACGACGGTAGTATCATCGGAGAAAAATAACTGTTTTCGCCGGTGTGTAAACAACGTTTTTACTTATTGAACAAATGAAGTAGATTTTCAATGTACCGACGGGAAAAAGCCGAGCTTAATGGCGCTTTTTTATGATTTACGAGAGTGCATTCTGATAAAAACCGTTCTGTGGCTTGCCCGCTGTTCGAATACTTTGAAAACTTCCATTAAAAGCAGTTCTCCTAGCTCTTTCCCCTAATTCCAGCTCCATTCACCCCGGCTCCCGCCTAACCGTCGTCCTTCACCCCGATCCCGCTGCACTTCGCCGTCGCATAATCGTTGCTCCGTTTCGGCTGTCGTTTGTGTGTCTATGTATAGGATTATAACGATTACATATCGCGCTATATACAAAAGAGCAGGGCTCTGTTTTAGTTTTATACAGTTCAAAATAAAATTCGACCGTAAATATCGCTCGCTAAGATAACTTTAGTCGTCGTTTTATACATTAGAGCAACTTTTAAAATTTCCCGTAATTTAATAATAACGAACACGATAGAAATAATAACAATAACCATAATCGCTAATACGCTAAGTGCAACAAATGATGAGGATTTTAAAAGTAATTTTTCAAAACGGATATACGCCCCTTTTTGAAGTGAACGCGGCCAGCAGAATTTATTTCATCTCGCAAAGAATATACGCGAATGGTCTACTACTTCGTCGACATTACTTTTTTTTCTTCCAGTCAGAGCCTACAAGCATAGTTTGAAGTAGGCAAACAAGTCGAAATAAAACGGACAAAAATAGCCAAAAACGGGCAAAAAAACCGATTACGAAACTATACGCAATATATCGCGAATGGATTTTTCGCAGTAGAAATAAGACTAAGTTATGCCGCACTCTACTTTACGCGGCAAATCGAGTTACAATGTTAGATCGAATCTGCGGAACTCAGTGAAGGTGGTGACAATTTTCTTCTCTGGAAATCGACACCGAAGTAATTTTAGTAATCGCTTATGGACGGTTTACCGACTAAAAAAAAAAAAAAAAACGCAAAAAACAATAGTAAATATCGGCTGCTCATTAATAGAAAAACGCGTAGACACGCCTAGTTGAACCAATCACTTTAAAAAAATGTACAAAAATCAAAAAAAAAAAAAACAAAAAAAGAAAGAATATACGATACAGAATTTGAAACAACCTTAAAAACTACCGAAAGTGTTCTTCATCGGCTGAATTATGCAGCATTACAGCAAAACTTCTAGAAAGATTTTCATAAGAAATAAACATCTCCGATTAACAAAAAGTGGCACAAGAAAAAAGGGTATAAACTGGTATATTATTGTAAGTGATGGCCAGTGTATTGGGCAATAATAATCACAATAACAAAATTATTCGTTACGCGTTAATAAGTTATTCACAGAATTATTATTACGATAATCACTCTTCGTCAATCAAAATCATTATTCAATATCTTTTAATCATTATTTATTATTCGTGAATTATTTATTCATTATAATCATGAGTAATAAATTGACTATAATAATTTTTAATATAGTAATTACTTTGTATTCAATTTATTACTTTTACATAATTATATTAATCAGAAGACATGTTTATAAACTTTATTCATTATTCGTTGATCAATTAACGGCGCGCGGAAACAATATTTGATTTTGAAGAAACACCTGGTGCGAATATATATATACATATTATTTTTTTTCTGTTTTGGTGCTAAATATTTTGTTATTCTTATTAACGTTATTTAGAGCGATTAGTTACTATTATCATTCTAATTAAATGATAAAAACATTTTTTTAAACTTACAAATTTAGCGTGTAAAACACGATTTGATACCTTATGAAATGCATACTCATGCATATGTAACTCATTGAATAAAAATTTTTAGAAAACGAGAAAGATACGTATACTTTGTTTATGGAAAACACGAAAAGAACGCGATCTAATTATTACTCGGCCGTACTGAGCTACAAGCTAAAGGTAATCCAAAATCGATGCTTAAGATGTATTCTTAGAGCAAATGGATACACAAGAGTATGTATAACATTTTAGAGCTACCGCAAATCAGAGATTATGTTTTGAGTGCAACTACTAAGTCCTGTGATAAATGTACATAGGGCACGAGAATTTACTTATCAGCTCTATTGGTAACGATGATTCCAGGCAATTACGCACTATGTATACTAAGTACAAACATCGTAAACTTAAGCATAATATGTATATTATTCTGAATTATATGACGTTAGTACTAGGTATTTAGTTTTAGTTTTATTTTAAAAATATTCTATTTGATAATCACTGTGTTAATATCTATGTAATGTGGCACTAGCCACCAAAACCTCCCCTCATGCAGTAGGTTTTTGTTTCTTTTCCAACTAACTTAAACGTCGCATATCATGTCTTATTTATATGTATATTAATTAACTTAGTTATGTGGTAAGACTCGTGTCGGTACACATATTAATAACTATATCATGAGTGTAATGTTATTGTTTGTGCAAATAAATCTTTCTTTCGTACTGAGCTACACCCATCGGAAAATCAATCGTCGAAAGATAACAATTCAGAACTCTCTATCGCATCCGATCTACCTGGGCCGGCTTTATCTCTTTTCAACGATCGATATAGTACGATGTTTCGGCACATGTCGCTATCCACACGCACACGCGGGCACCGCCAGTTACCTATATACGAAGACATCGGCCGATGCCGATAACCTGCGACGTGCGGAAATCAAAACAAAATACTAAAAACCGAACCGCTAATTTTTTTTTTTTTTTTTCGGGCTTGGTCGACTAAGGGCAGCTACCCAGGACAATTGGACTAGATTAGAGATTAAATTTTAATCCGGTCAGAAATCGATAACAGAAAAGAAACAAGAATAGGAACCGCATTGGATGACGGCAAAGCTAAGATATAGGAAGCACTATATGGAGTAGGATAATTCAGCTTTAATAATTAAACGTACGGGATATTACGTTCGGAGGAAAGACTGGAACATTCAAACAGCACGTGGTCAGGATCACAAACCGCTAATTTATTAAAACATCGCTGAAAGATCGCGCCACCAACCCTAATAAAATTAAAACAAATAAACAAACTGGGCTATAAATATTAACAAAATTAAATTAAAAACAGTTTAAATAATAATCGATTCTAATTTAAATATTTGTAAATTAATTTTACTTCTAATTTTTTTAACAAAAGATTCTTATTTAATGACACTGCGCTATTATATTAATAACCTTTTGTTTAAAACTACTAAAAGTTAAAATTAATATTCTACGTTTCTTTTCTTTTCAGTCGTATCTCTCGATTCCGAGCATCGTGACTACCTATTTACACATTCTAGTTGTATAGAATAGGCAGCGCTCATGGAAATTGTTATACGCAACGCGAGTGTACTCGCGCAAGACTACACTCGGAACTGATAGTAGCCGCTTGTTATCGCGCCACAAGTTAATTTAATTCTTTGTAATAAGTTCTGTCGTCGCCCGGGATCGAACCCATGACCTCCGTAATGAAAGTCAAGCGCTCTAGAACTAGGCTATCGCGACGACATACTCCACATTTATGCATTGAAAAAAATCCTGTTGAGTCCTTGTTCCAGAAATCGAGTGAAACGAAATCTGATCGGGATCTTTGTTCCGGAAGCCAGTGAAACAAATCCGGTTAAAATAACCTGTTCCGATTCTGTTCTACCCGCGAGTGCGTTGAATTTTCCTCGTTGTGTATCCTCATACTTGCGATGCTATTGAAATTGAGTTCTTAACCCGGGTGACTCCGGGAATTCGAAGTCTCTAGATTTTTTCGATGACCCAAATCGACGACGAATTAATAACTGATGATCATTAGGCTTTTTTTATTTTATCTTAATAATTTCTTTAAAAAAAACACACACAATTTGCGAGCTAAACTTAGACGTGCGATTCTTCCCGGACGAGTGTCACCCAGACATGGGCTGAGTTTTTGCAGACGGAGGAAAATAATCTTCAAACTCGTGTATTTTTTTTTATTCGTGAATCAGCGGACAAATTATTCACAATCTAAACCACGAGAAACAACAACCAAAAAAAAAAAAACAATAAAAATTCAGAAAACGACTTATTAGCGTAGACTACAAAATGACAGATATGCCGACACGCGGCGTCTCGTGGAACAGCTGAAAGCAGTAACTGGCGACCACTTATCTAGTACGCACGGCGAGATCAAACTAACAGTATACAACAATATGTATAATATGTCACTTCCAGGAGAATAACCAATCGGGAGTGACTATTTGGTCGTGTAACCAAGCCTTCTTCTTGTATGTAGTCACATGGCCATGCCCTTCTACTCAGCTAATTAAGAGTCAATACTCCATCAAATGACCATAACTCCCTCTCATATTAGGTTCTTCAATAAGATTTTACCGTCACACCGCAATATTTTACATCAACAATGCCATTCTGCTTGCTGCATATACATCTTTAGTATTTCAAACCAAAAACAATATACCTGAACATCCAACACACCTTAATGCAACAGCACGCTTTCTCTCTCGACACCATCACTGGAAATACTCATTCCCCAGGAACAACATTCATCCAGTAGGGAGATTAGAAGGATGCTTCATCCAGCCAATTATAGTTTTGCTGGCCTTTACTAAGTTGCTTTGTGTGCCTATGTATTTGCTTGTATGTTGATGATACATTTATAATTACCTAGCCGATGTAATACTTTGCTAACTAGTACCATCTGCTTATGTTTGAGTACACTTTACGAATATGTGTCACTGTCGGCCAGCTACCTTTAAACTTTTCTAACCCCTACTAAATTTGCTGTTTTTAGGTATGTGCGCTTTGGGGATGTGCTTTACTATATCTATAACCAACTAATGCTAATATAACTTGCTAAGCCATGCTAAGCTGTTTTGTGCACACATATGTGTGTGTGTGTGTCTATGCGTGCAAGTATGTGTGGGTGAGTATACTTTGGGGTGACCTTTATTATATCTAATATGTTCTGTTAGCCTGTGCTAAGTTGCTTTGTACGTCTGTGTGTTTCTATGTTTGTTGATGATGCATCTACCACTGCCTAAACAGTCTACTAATTTGCTAACCTTGTTTGTATATGCTTTGAGCATATGTTTTACTGCTGACTACCCACCTTTAAACTCTTCTAACCCACTAACAAATATTGTGTGTGTGTATGTATGCTTTGGGGACTGCTTTACTATATCTATAACCAACCAATCCTAATATACCTTACTCTCCCTACTAGATTGTTGTGTGTGTGCATGAGTCAGGTAGTACATATATATATATATATATATATGTGTGGGGGGGGGGGCGTGTATGTTTATGTAAGTGTGTGAGTACTCTTTGGGAACGTGTCTTATTACACCTCTAACACATCAATACTAATATGCCCTGTTAAACTGTGCTAAGTTGCTTTGTACGCCTGTGAGTTTCAGAGGAAAATATAATACTGAAATTCCAACAATACAAACAGGTATAATATGTACCATTTGTGATATTTACTGATTTTGAGTACTTCCTACAGCCTATAAACAATGAATCATGTGATATTGATGTCTACGATAAGGAATTTATCAGAGATAGCACTGATAATAATGCAAAAATTGTTGGCAACTGTTGAAAAAGTCTGCAACATGAGCAAAATATGGGGAAATGTAAGCAGCAGCGGATGGAAGATGGTACATATGGTGATATTCAGAATAATCCTCAAAAAATAACTGGCACCACTCCTATACAACAGCATGAGGCGTTTAGCTTTTGTTGCTATATTGTGTCAAGATGTGACGGATGCTGGGCTTAATGTTACATCAGGGCCTATATGTATCTTGGCTATAATGCGACTAAAATATATATACCAAAAAAACACTCCATTACAGTGGACGCCAGAGGATTTTAAAGAATATGATGCTGCTATAATATGCCGCATTTGTGAAAGACTGCTACATGATAATAAAGTCACAGATCGTGATCATTTAACTGGAAAATTTCGAGTTGCGGCACATTCAAAGTGTAACCTAAAATATCAACTTCCACATTTCGTGGCGATGTTCATACATAATCTGGGTGGATATGACGCTCATTTATTCATCAGGGACTTGGCATATTGAGGTGATACCAAATAGTGATGAACGATACATATCATTCTCAAAGTGCATTTCAGAAAAAATGAAAATCCAGTTCTTTGACACATTCTGTTTCATAGTGTCAAGCCTTGAGAAGTGGCCAGTTATTTGTCTGATAGTTCATTCATCCATATAATCAGAAACATTGTATCACTCGATTTGCTTCCTCTATTTTGCCAAAAAGGAGTAGTCCCATATTTGTATATATCATCATGGGAAAAATTGGAAGAAACAAGTTTACCTGCAAAGAAGCATTTCTATAATTCACTGACAAAATCGGATATTGGTGAAAAAGAGTACTCACATGTATTAAATATGCAAACACTCGGTGAATATATTGATGTGTACCTGAAGACTGATGTGCTTCTATTTGTAGATGTTTTTGAAAATTACAGAAGTGTATTTTATAAAATATACAAATTGTACCCAGCATGGAGTTTTCTGCTCCCAGATTAGCTTTCCAAGCGATTTTAAAGTTAACAAAAGTCGAGTTGGAGCTTCTAACTGATTATGATACGGTTTTTTATTTTGAAGCTGGAATACATGGTGGTATGCGTCAGTGTGTAAAACGTTATATTAAAGCGGAAAATTCCTACATCAATAACTACAATAATAGTTCTAATGGTTATGATAATAGAGTCACAAGTGCTGATGAATCTGCAGTAGTGGTGAGGATAATTCATTTAAAGTATATTTGAATGCAAATAATCACTATGGTTGAACTATGAGTGAAGCGCTTCCTATGAATGGCTTTAAATGGCTTGATCAGAAAGAAATATTATAATTAGATATTATGAGCATACCTGATGATATATCTGTTGGTTATGAGCTTGAGGTGGATTTAGATTATCCACCAGATTTACATTTCACACATAATGATTTGCCAATATGCCCTGAGACCAAAATAATTAAACAAGTTAATAAGCTAGTTAATATGTTGGAAAATAAGTAACAATTATATCATTCATTATAGGAATCTAATACAGACTATGGCACTAGGATTGCAACTGCTGCGAGTGCATTGGGTTATTTGTATCAATCAGTCGACCTAGCAGGAACCTTTCATTGACTTGAACAATCTGCAGCAGTAACAGGCTACTAATGAGTTTGAGAAGAACTTTTGTAATCTTATGAATAATTGTATTTTTGGAAAAATGATCATAATGTAAGACTAGGATTAAGATGCAGCTTATCACCAATGAAGTTAAGTTTGGTTAGTGAATGTAATTTTAAGGGCAGAACAATATTCAGTGAACGACCATTTTTGGCTGTGGTACATTTAAATCTTCCAACAATTAAGTTTAATAAGCCAATTTATATTGGGATGTCTATTTTAGACGTTAGCAAATTTAAAATGTTTGATTTTCATTATATTGTAATGTGTAAAATTTATAAAAATATTAATCTTTTATATTGTAATACTGATTCGCTTATCTATTAAAAAATTTGATTTGTATAAAGATATTAAAGATGGTGTTCAGTATTTTGATACAAGTGATTATCCTAATAGCCATCCACGCTGTTTACTAAAAAAGTAAAAAAGAGCTCAATGTATTTAAGGATGAATTAAAAGGCACTCCAATTAGCAAATTTGTTGTATTGTGTCCGAAAATGTATTCTATAAGTATTATACATAAGGAAAAAGTTAAAAAATGTAAAGATGTGCAGTCTGTTATAATTAAAAAAAATATATAATTTCATAGATTATTATAATTGTGTGAGTTGTATGTGCGGTAAATTAGGCGATAATTATAAGACGTATTATAATATTCAAAGTCATAAACGTATACCATATACCCTAGAGCAGAATGAAATAGTATTAAGCAGTAGTAACGATAAAAGAATAGCATGTAGTATTTTTTCTTTTTTCTTTTTGGGCGCGCCAGCGGCATTGACCCAACAACAACAGAAATTAAAGGAAGGGTTAAATAAAGAGACGATTAGAAATAGAGCTTAGGAAAAATTGAAGTACAGGGATTAATATGTAGTAATAATGTAGATACATTAGCTCATGCAAACTGTATGTATAATCAATTCTGTAAAAATTTAAATTTTTTTTAGCTACCGAGAATGTTCAAGAACTCTATTTACCTTTGGATCTCAAACTGTAATGTAAGCAGACAGAAAAAAAAATAAAAAACAAATCAACATTAGACTGCGAAAAATTCCACTAAAAAGTATATAATCTTTTTAAAAAAAGCAACTGTCATTAAAAAGCATAATTTTAAACGGTTGTGCCCTAGCCACTCTTATACGTGTATGGCTATTTAGTTTGGGCGCCATCACAAGAATTATTAAAATTAAAGCAAAAATGGGAACACCTTCTTTTTTAATATTCTATTAAAACTAAAAGATTAAGACACTAGATGCAGTAATAAATAGCTTAAATATACAAAAAAAACTTTACGTATTAAAGAAATAAAAAGCTAAATTAAGAGATATCTATTGAACAATTCGTCCAAGTCGGTGCATGTTACATTCACAACCAAACAATTCCACAGGTAAATAAAGCCAGATACCTGGGCAAGTGGCCTGATCACCGTCTGACCTGGAAGGAACATATTAAGATCGAGGCCAAGGAAATAAATCTGAAGCTGAGTCAGATATACTGGCTCTTGGGAAAATCGTCTGTGGTTTCGCTAAAGTTAAAATTTGATATTATATAATGCAGCTATCAAACTGGTGTGGACCTATAGTATATCTCTCTGGCGGCAACATCAGCGTCTAATAAGAAAATTATGCAACGATGCCAATCATAAATACTGGGAACCATAAATTCTTTTTTTTCCCCTACCCTGGGCGCGCCAGCGGCCTTGACGCAACAACATGAAAAATTAAGAGTTATAATTAAATAGCCAAGCGGTCGGAAATGGAAAAGACAAAGGACAGCAGCAATGGAATAACTGAAGGCAATGGGAAGGAAAGAATATAGGTACCGTTAAAGGAAGTAGGAAGACCCAAAACTAGAAGTTGGGCGTAAAGAAAGGAGCGTTCGTTAGAGAGTGCAGAACATTCGAATAGGATGTGATTTGAGTCACAAATACAAGAAGGCTCAAAAGCGTGAAGAGAGCATAAATGAGAAAGAGCTAAAGAAAAACGAAATCGAGAAGAGGGGAGTAGAGAATGATTGATTCTAAGCCTAATTAAGGAAACAACAGTGGAACGACGACAGGTAGGAATAGATTGAAACCAAGGCAGGAAACTAGGAACCGGTTGAATAAGACGGTACTGTGAAAAGCGATTTGAGAATAAAGATGGATACACGTCAAACCAAAGCCTAGAATGATTAGAGCGTGATAGAGAAAGTATGTCTGAGGAAGGGAAAGAGTCGAGGAAAAGACCAATGCGAGCGGCTGAGCGAGTTAAAGAGTCAGCTGAGTCATTGCCCTCAATACTGGAATGACTAGGGACCCATAGGAAGTCTATGGGAATGGAGCGGAACGAGAACAAAGAGGAGACAAGAGATCGAATAGAAAGGATGATACCGTCAGAAGTATGAGAAGGAGGAGAGGAGATGGTTTGAAGAACGCCTTTGGAATCAGAAACAATCAGGAATTTGTGAACTTCACTCGTAGAGGATATGAATTGAATTGCACGAAGAATTGAGATCGACTCGGTCGAGAAGATAGGGCAGTTAATTCACCATGGTACATGCGTAATGATAAACTACATCGGGATTTGAATGTACCGGAGGTGAGTAAAGTAATTAAAAATTAAAGCGAGCGTTACTTGCGTAGGTTAGTAGACCACCCAAACCTCCCGACTGTTGATTTATTGGATTCAGGCAACGACAATCATGGACTAAATCGTAATACGCCCCTAGATCTTTGCCATCGGTTGGATTGACTGATAAAGCAACGCGGAGTGTTACAGTTGAATGGCATCATCTCCTATCATGTCATAACCTACATTCCAATTGCTTATTGGCTACATTAGCCAGATCGCAATTTAAAAAAAAAAAAAAATCTATCGAAAAATGAAAGATGGATTACAGAAATAAAACGAATATCGGATAATTTATAAAACAATAAAACCGGGAAAACAGAAAAATAAGTTAGAAAGGTAATATAAAAAAGAGCCGCTCATGTTCGAACGGAATCTGTAGGGCTAACGATGTTAATTTTAATATTAAATATTTCGTACATTTGGGGGGGGGGTAATAATTTGAGTAATGTCAATGAATAAATGTTTTGCCTTTGTGCAGTTCAACGTCCTCCTTTTAATTTAATAAGCATTTTTTCAAGTAAATCGCGTATTCATTCAAATTTCATTTTATTCCGTAATAATTATCTGACGTTGTCGGAGCCTGAACCAGCACACTTTGAAATGCGTGTTCGTTATCGCATGAACTATTATCGCCGCCGTATGTATTTCAATGTTCAATTAAGTTGGAACGTTTTTTTTCGTTCTTTCCATCAGTTTACACCTGCAGCGGCGAACAGAGTCATCGGAAAAGTTAGTATGCGGAGAATGGAAGAAAACGATTACAAAGTTTCTCCACGAGGGCAGTTGAGAGTTTTCGCAATTTTCGTGTAGATTAATTTTAAAGACGTTTCAACAGGGCAACTTCACTCCAGCAGGAATCATTTCATTCATCATCATTAATGCAATAATCATTTTGTCATTGTAGTTCTTATTGCCGTCATCAAAACGTCCGAACTAGATTGCCTCGGCGAGGATTAGAGAAGCTCGAGCAAAAGAAATTCGCGTGCAACAATAATAATATTTATCGCTAAACAGAAAAAGAAAGTTGGGGATGGAAAGTAGTTTGAAGTCACTGAAAGTTGAGTGCTATTTTATTTTTTTCTGTTCTTTCATTTTCAACTTTTTTTGTTTTGTTTTTTTTTTGTTTTTGTTTCTTTTTATATATATATATATATATATATATATATATTGAGGTCTGTAAAAGCGAAAGATAAGGAATATTCTAAGAGAGTGCAATTGTCTTGGGAAATTAAAAACTCGAATGAATATAATTTTCACGCCGGCAAACATGGTGCTTGTTCAGCGTGCAGCCACAAGTAGTCTCCATTATCGTTTCTAACTTTTTCCTCATATTTTTCGCTGTTTTTATTCTATCCAGACGACCCGTGTTAGCGCTATCGATTATCTTCTCGAAATAAAATCAAAGAAATTTCGTCAGGAACGAAGTCTATAATAAAACGATGCAGACACTTTTATTTGCTCTTTTTCTAAAGGCTCCGTTGAAACACTTCGGTCACCGCCGGGTAATAAATTCGGTAGAAAAAGCTACTGCTTTGAGCTGGCCGTTTTTTCGTTTTTTAAGAAATTTTTAATTTTACAGTTTGACGAAATCATTTTAACATTTAAATATTGCGCCACGCTTTTAATGCGATTTTTTTATAGTAGAACTTTTCCTCTCAGATTTCTTTTTTTTTTACACTCACAAATGGATAGAACTAATAATAACAGCGTATTTTTGTTGTTCGTGTTAATGATTTTGAAAAATTTGATTCAATAAACGTAATTTCTGGTTATGATTTTTCGAAATTACGAAATACTTTTTTTTTTTTTTTTTTAAGATTAAATTTTTACAAGAGTTGACTTCTGTTCATTGCTTTTTCGGAGTTAACGATTTTTCTAACTTTTACCATTTATCCCAACGTAACTCAAAGGCCTTGATTTCTCTGGATTTAAAGTATAAAGCAATTAAAGTAAGTTCCATATCCTTGACAGGGCGAGTTTCACGTTTTAATTGAAAACATCCGTCAAAAATTTATATTTTCGAATTCTATTTAAAGTGCATTTCAGATTTTCAAACATTCTAGTACCCTAAGAAAGACACAACAGCCGAATCAAAAATTTCTTTGAACAATAATGATGATAACAATTAAATCGAAAATCGTTTTTTTTTATTACTATTACTAAAATTATACGTCTACACATGCGTGATACAGCGCGAGCAATGGGTTTCATTAAATATTTAGAATAATTTGTAGGAATTAATGTTATAACTGCACAATAAATGTGTCTTAGATATTAACTTACAGCCGCTACACACCGATAGATATATAACACATGTCTCTCTCTCTTTCTATATATATATATGTTCGCATTATTACATTTTTTTCATATATATATATATATATCAGGAGCGGATCCACAGAGACATTTTGGGGAATTGCGTAATATTTTATGCGGTAGACAGTAGATTTAAGAAATACCTTGTTTCATAAAAAAAGTCAAATAGCGACCTCTTTAGAAATTTAAAAATGTTTTGAAAATACATAATTATTACAATTTAATTTAAATTTTGTTTTATTTTCAAGTGACAAATAAGAAAATTATAAAATTGTAGTTAAAATGGTAGTTTAGAATTTGAATAGTAAATTAGTAGAAAAAGAATAGAACGATATTATTTTTATTAGACTTTACTTCTTCTTTATTTTTGTTAGTAATCCGATCCGAATTCTTTGTCCGTGAGCAAGTAAAAAAATTATACACATTTCTTATTGAACTATTTTGGTTTACATTACGAAATAAAAATTAAAGATAAATAAAAGAGGCAGAAGATCGATGACAGTTGCGTTTAAAGTAGAATAAAAATGTAACATTAATAGTTTTACTAGAAAACATTATTAGATATTAGTTATAATTAAATCCATAGGTAATATTTATAGAAATCTTTTATAATATAAATTAAGTTTCTCTGTTGTAACAAATTTTTTCATGGACGTTTTGGTTCTTTTGGTGGGAACGTCCTCTATTTCCTTCCGTGGATCCGCTACTTTATATTAGGGCCGTAACCAGGAATTCATTTCGATGTGGATGAGTGGGTGGGGGGCATTCCTAACAATAAACATGATATTACATTTTTTATATTTTTTATTTATATTAAAACTGCATCCGACGATGATGCCTTTGAGAAGTAAAGCGCCCGGCAACTGTCTCTAGATCAATCTCGATACCACGATGAATGTTCGTCAGCGCCAATCCACTGAGCCGCTCATGTCCCATGCTGTTTCTCAAAAATGTTTTCAGCCTTCTCAATGAAGAAAAAAGTCCGCTCTGGGCTGCAATTATCCAGCACTTCTATCGGTGTGACGGATAATTTCGCAACCTCTATTTTTGACCATTTTGATTTCCAAACTGCGAACTCTCCTTCAAAACTGGTTGCATCGCAGAGAAGTGGACCACCACAAATTGTACTGCGCTCTGAACTTCGCTGGTGTTGACGGGAAGCTTGTGCGGCATTAGCAACGATAGGCACCCTATAACCGACTTGTGGTTAACGAACCAATATGGTCAGTAATCGGAATAAATAAAGTACGTCTATAGTATTCTTCTGGATTTTCGGCTTCGATATTGCTTCGATGTTGTTGGCGCCCTACTTGTCGTGGTATAGATATTGTGAAGTCATCGCCATTCAGTTGTTTTGCCTGATCCTCAGATTGTCGATATATTACTGAGAGCTGAGTCTCTGCTTGCGCCCTTATTGTATCAAGAGCATTTATTATATCGTCGGCTTGATGACACGCCGTTGCGAGATCGCAGTTAGAGCTTTGTAAAAATGTACACAGATTAATTGTCATAGAGAAGAACTTGCTGGCAATGTTCAGATTATTAATGGAAAATTCATCGCATTGAATCGCAACTAGCAACTGATTAGCCACTAGTGAAGTCTTATTATTTGCTGAAGTCTTCATTTATTCCAAAGTAACCGCAATAGGCAAAAGGATTTCATTAAACCGCAGTACACTGTCGTGATTTTTGGACCGATCGAGTTTCGCACATCGCTATTAACGTCGTTTTCCTACAACCAGTAATTTGCTTTGCAATTACTCCTTTTAGCGTTGTCGAGCGTAATGCTGATGTGTGAAAACAAATTCCACTGCGATGGCTAGATTCAGCGAATGGGCACTACAATGCACGTATAATGCTAATGGATACTTTAATTTATTATGGCTTGAGCACCTTGAGTGCGTCCACTCATTGATAATGCACTATCATATTCTTGTTCGACAAACCCTTTAGTATTTATTCCGTTTAGTTGCAGCTGGTCGATAAAAGATGACACAATGCTTTCTTTAGTGAGATCACGAAGGTGAACGAATTCTAAGAAGTGCTCTCGCAAAGCTTTGTTGTCAGGGTCAATGTATCTGAGGCAAAATTACATTTGTTCAGTTCTGGATAAGTCGCTGGTTTCATTAACGAGAACTGAAAAAACCAAGGAGCGATAGACTTTTTTCATAATAGATTCCTTAATGATGTCTTCGTAAATACTAATAATTTGGTTCTGTACAGAAGCGCTGGTGTACTGATAATTTCTGTTACCGGTTTCCAAATGTGTTTTTAAAGTTATATCTCCCGCGTCAACTCTATATCTTAAAAGAGCACGAAATATTCCGTCATTCTTCATTTTTTCCTCTAAAATATTTCCATGATCGGATGTTCCTCACAAGGGTAGTTCTTGGCGACCACATAGTATCATGATTTTGACAATAGAGGTTAATTTGTCTCTGTTTTCTAAAGATTTTTTGGTTAATTCGGAAGAAATCTTTTCCTGAATGTTCTCCGTTTTACCATCATATATTGATAAGAAGTTTTCAGCCATTTCAGTGGTTTTTATACGGTAACGTAAGAGGACGTGCTTTCCGAATTCCTCCTTCGCCTTCTTCCAATTGCGGAATCCTTTCTTAACGAATGATCCAAGTCCCTGATGAGTCCCTTTTCTTGCAGTATCTGTGGCAAAAAGAGCACAATACTTACAGTACGAACTATCCTCTCGTTTTGAATATAGTAGCCAATTAAATTAGTCGAACCATCTTGCATTAAACTTGAGATTGCGTTTATAGTCTGTGTAAATTTGTTTCAATTTGTGTAGCAAATGTTTTTTTTTTCTTTTTGTTTTATTCATATTTTTATTTGTTTTTCTTTAAATATCAAATGTAATTTCTTTCTGAATAAAAAAAAAAAAAACCAAAACATTTCAGGGGGTTTGAACCCTCTAATCCCCACTTTGCCTACGGCCATGTTGTATATATATATATATATATAGGCACCAGAAAATGGCATATATCCATAAAATTTAAAATCATTCATGTCTGAATTGTACATTTATACTTCCAGTCTGAAAATATATGTATATATATATATATATATATATATAAATATATGTATATATATATATATATATATATATATATATATATATATATATATAAATATATATGGAATTTATAATTCAAGGGAAAATTGATGGAAAAAGAAGTCCAGGAAGACGTTGGACAGATTGGATTAAGAATATAAAGGAGTGGATCAATACCACCTCAGTGCAGGAGCTTATGCAACGAGTAAGAAAAAAGGCCGCGGTAACCGTAACTGTGATCGCCTACACCCTTGTAGGTTATGACACATAAAGAAGAAGAAGAAGAAGAACTTGGTAAGTGACCTCTTTGCTTGGATCTATTTCGAATTTTCAGATCAATCAAAGCATTTATGAGTTGTTTCTGAAACGTTTAAAAACATAGCAATAATGCGTACATAATACGAAAGTGACAATTGCGCACGTTACCTTATTGCAGCCCCATAAGTACTGCGGACAAATTTATTTCATCGCAAACATTCATTTTCTATTTAACAAAGAAGATAAGCAATTTGAAATACATGTTTTAATCACTAATACGAACGATGGAACTATTCGATTTCTAAACCTTTTTTTTTTTTTTTTTTTTTTTTATAATACTAAATTTACAAATATAAATCTAGGCGCCGTGTGTAACTACCTGGGCTATTACGGCACCTAGACTCACTTGAAATTACAGAAGGCGGTGCAGTCTGTTCGATGCTGCAAAATTCAACACTGCCCGAACACAATCCGGGTAGTTCGACAACAGACGGTGGGGTGAGGTATGACTGCAGATGCTCTACAGTTGGTGAGGCCATGAACTCGCACAGAGGGCAAGTGACCGGAGGGGGAGTTCCTTCAAAGACGTGATTGTGTGATAGTGCAGTGTGCCCCAGACGCAATCTCGATAGGATCGAGAAATCCCTACGTGTGACGCGGAACGGCGGCCACCATCGGTCGGTGTCCGACTTTATGGATCTGAGCCCGGTTGTTTGTTCTGACCATAGTTTGCTCCACTCCTCAGCAAAGTGCACCAGAAAGACTGATGCGCCAAAACGAGGCAGTAAGGCGTTAAACGGCATCGGGCTAGATAGAGTTGCCTTAGCAGCCAAGTCAACCCGCTCATTGCCGGGAACCCCAACATGACCAGGAACCCATAAGAATGTGACATATACCTCAGATCGTGAAAGTTGGAATAGGAGGTTTTTTATTTTAATTATTAGAGAGTTGCAACTGCCAGGACTCTGGATGGCTTTTATAGATTGAAGTGAGTCTGTAATCAGAAGGGCATTTTGAGACGCTGGGTTGGAAGAATATGTCTCAAGGCAAAGAAGGATCCCAAACATTTCTGCCTCTAAAGTAGAGCAGTAGTCGTTTAGGCGCTCGGTGTACATTACACCTCCAATTTCATAAGCGCATGCGGTCGGTGAAGGAGAATTAGTAGGACTCGCTTTAGCTGCGTCTGTGTACATGTGAATGTAGTTAGGGAAGGAGGCGAGTTTATTTGATACTACTTGAGCCATGGGTATAGAAAGGTTAGATGCTCCTAAGGGATCTGCTAAAGATATGTTCATAGATGTTGAGACATGAATCCAGGGCAAACCTTAAAAACCCGCAATTAGCGAACTTTATTAAAATCGTTGGTAATTTCGAGAACTAGTTGCATACGTATAAACAAAAACAGTTCATTTAATAATATACTGTCAAAAGCTCGGATCTACATTGAACTAGCAAATCAATCAGCGAACCAGTGCGTTTCACATGTAGTAGAGCACTTACAATTAATAGTAATATGCCACGTAACACAATATATTTCCTTATACATATTTAACGTTGTAGTAATTAAACCGGAATATTATTAAAAATTATTGACCATTTTATAACGATATGTCCTGCATGTTTCAACTGGCCTAATACACCAAGTCCGATATGTGCGTAAATAAACGTATTTCATCACGAAATAAAAATATTATCAATTTAGAGTTGCTTAGTGAATAGTTATTTTTTTGGAACAAAGTTCTTTTACGCGGCTTAGGAATAAACTGGCAGAATGGTTAGATAACGAAAAAGCGTTATGCGTCGTCCTCTCTTTCACTCTGTCTATTTCTATTATATACGGGTGTGTGTGGCACGCGAATAATTCGAGCAGCAAGCATTGTACGCGGTCAGCTGTATGAGCTCAATTTTAAACACGTGTACATTTTATTGAATTTGAAAATTGACGCGGTTTTATTTAATTCGACCGATTTCTTTCATAAAGCTAAACGTTCGTCGACAAATTATCATCAAGCACATAATTAAAAATTTGATGTTTTCTCAGTTAAATTCTGTTAAAATTTTGCCTCTTCTTAACTTCGCGAAGTACAATTAGTGTGTTTTTTCTTTTAACCTGTTCTATCTTTTTATCGTATAGTTTACCGAGTGTGACTTTATAGCTAATATTTATCAAAAAGCGAAAGGATCCTACCGAGAGTATTTTTTCTGTCTAGATTACCGTTCTAGGGTTACCGACAAGACACAATACATCGCGTTCCGTTCCGGTAATACATCGATCGTAATGTTTTCTAATACGCCGGACACCGGGAAATATAAACATCGCAAATTGTGAAAAAGAATAAAAGGCGCCACGCGTGGTCGACTAAAAAGTGCAAATGGCCATATAATTATATTCGAAATAACGGAAATGTGGAAATCTGAAATGAAAATTGGTTTTGTGCCGGGAATTCGTCTAAAAAAAAAGTAACCAAAACTTCCTGGAAGTGAACGGTGTCCCCCGACTGTTCCGAGCAGGCTGCTGTGTGGCATCTCGGTCGGAAGTGAGCCGGACAAATTTTCGGAATCGGCGCTGTTTTGACTTCAAAACCGAGCGCGCCGAAACGCAACGGAAAAAGCGTCTGGAACGCAACGCGAAACGGAACGAGGATTTTTTCGAGCGCGATATTATTAATGGACGAGTGGCGGGAAAACACTGTTAACGAGGAGCAGTAAATTTTTCGGTAATTTATTTGCGCACGAGCCGAACAGGAACTATTCTGCAGGTAGGCTGCAGTTGGCTTGGACGTTTAATCACTTCGACAAATTGGAAGTCCGAAGTAGTTGCGAACAGTTTCACCGGAAAACCTCGTAAACAATGCCGCGCTATCGCTATCGTTCGTCGGAGATTAATGATAAATTTAAAATTGAAATAGATGTCGCTGCTATCGGGCGACAACAATTGTTATCAGTAACCGGATGACATGTAATAGTTTGAACAGGAAAAGATGTGGGCGAGCGGGGACAAAGAAAGAACCGAAAAGAGGAGTGGGCAACATTGATTAATTACCGTTTGGTCGGCAGCTCGACATCGGTATCATGGTACGGGCGGCTCCGTTCGCTGGCCCGCATCACAGCGTATGATTGCGAATCTCGTCCGTAACGATTGGTGCCCGGGGATTAATGAGGAACGGTCCTCCGATCCGCATCGGATTCGTAAATTGAAATTGTCCTGTTTTATAGAAAATTAATTTGTCGAACCGTCAGCAAGTTGGCGCTTGCAAATCGTACTGAGCTGAACGAATTATCGACTTCTCTTTGTTGTTGTACACGGATAATGTTAATAGTCGCGCGCCTTAACACAACTCTCCCGGCTGTTATTTATTAATATAAATTCCATTTGCATTATTTCGTCACCAGGAGCGCGGTGCGAGATCGCTGGGGTTTCCGGGATTGCGATAGGTTTGGGGGGGGGGCACAATCGAATACTATTAATCTTGTCCGGAAACAGCCTAGTCATCCTGTTTTTTTGTATGTGTTTTTTTTTGTTGTTTTTTTTTTTGTTGCTTTTTGTTTCCTTTTGCAAAATATATACATAGTGTTCGAGAGGGAAAAAATTAATAAATGAAATTCGCAGAATTTAAACAATCGGAACGAGAATAAACGGTGAAGTCTCGGCGTAGGTGACCTCGTTCGGTTGTCGCGTAAGTGTCTGCGGACACTGTAGCGATTTCTAAAATCCGGACAAACGAATAAACGAGAAAAGGAACGAAAGGACAACAGCGCGAACCGAAACCGCCGTGAATGACGCTGTCAAAGAGTTTTGTTGGCGCGAATTGTTTCAGCACGCTGCGATACCGAAACGGAAATGGAACGACGACCTCTTTTTGTCTAGCTTTTCATCCGCGTGCGCTAATAGCGTTTATTGTTTTCGATAACCGCTAGTCGATTTTACCCGATTAGTATAGAGTTATTTTTGATAGAAACACCGGAAGTTGCCGTAGCGGTCGGAAATCGGTGAGCCAATGGTACACCGACGACGGTAACTAAAGCACACGGTGCAGCGATAAGGCGCGTACGTTTTATGACGTCATTGGACACCAACGAATCATGTCTACCGCACACGTTGATGGCATCGCTCTTGAGCGGGAAATACGATTGGTCGTTTTCAAGTCTTTACCGGAACCTATCTGATACTAATCTTTCCTCGTTATATAGGTTAATGTTACACGTTGTTTAAGTCTATCGAATAATAAGTAAAATTAAAACCGCACTATTCTAAACAATTATTCGATATTTCATTACCCGGCGCGTTTCGAAGAAAAGCTTCATGATCACACCGGAGTTATTATAATATATAAATTTAACAAAGACAACGACTGAATAAAAATAACGGATTTAATGCACGATTAAATCAAGTAAAAATTACGAATGACTATTAAAAATTGATATTAAAAAATGTTTAAGCAGTGTTTACGTAAAAATTTTAAAAATAGAAATTTAAATCAAAAATAAAATAAGCTAACGAACAAATTAACATTACACAATAAGTAGCCGGCATAAAAATTAAATCGAATCACATTAACATAAAAAAACAAACGGTTATTAATTATAAGAAATAAAATATTGTTTAAAATTTAAATATTGAATAACGGGGTATTCGGATAATTATGGTTAATGCAATTGTTTTTAAATTTGTTTATATAAAGTGCTCAGTAAAATTTAGTATTTTACAAAATTATCGATGTATTTTAATATTTGTTAATTCTTTATTAATGTTAAAAGTTAATGCATGTTTATTATTAATAAAATGTTCGGCTATAGTGGATTTATCTATATAACCGAATTTTATTGTTTTTTTGTTGCTTTTTTTTCAAATAATTACAGGAAACGATTAGACGAATAATTATGACTTGTGAAAATATAACTTCGTTTACGCGAGATTAATTTTCCCGTTTTCTCAAATGGTCACTCTCAGCTTTTTTATGTTCGATTATTATCTTTTGCAATTTCAGCCGGATTGGGCATCTGGAGATTTTATTAAAATTATCGATACTTACGAAATGCTGGGATTTCAGAGGCGTGCTAATCTTACGATCTGGAAAAGGGTGAGAAAGTCATTTTTTAGCGAAAATTATCAGTTGTAATGAATAATTATTTGCATCATTCGAAGACCCTACTGTCTGTTAAAATCTACTACAATCACTTTTCTATTTCTTTATAATGCCCGTGTGTATGTTATTAATAATATTAAGGCTTTACAGCTTAATTTAGAACCACTGGCTGGATACCTTCATTTTATGATGGCGTATTTTTAGTGAAAGGTATAAACTATTTACCGAGTTAAATGACCGACCTTTATATTTCAACATTAATGGCTTTTTGGCTCTCATCCCTTGCGATTCTATTTACTTATTTTTCCGATGACTACCGTTTAAATAAGTAATCGCATTTTTACGTACACTTTAAATGTTGCTTGCATCTGAAAACCATTCTTCTTCCATTATACGAGCATTTTTAAATGTTTATCGATCTACATATATTCAAAATAATTAAGAAAGCTGGCGGGAAAGTAATATCAAATACGCATTTTACACGTCGCATGTGTACACATTTTAGCGTTATAACATGAAAACGTTACAAAAAATTGTTATAACAAATACGAGAAAATTAATATAAAGGAATCCAGTTATTACAAAACGGAAATATGACGTTTTCTACGGCGACTTCTCTTGTCCGAGCTTTTTTTTTTTCTTTTTTGTTTTTTACTTCTTTTTCCTAACATAAAGAGTGTCTGTGCGATTATGAACGACCTTGGAAATAACTTTTAAATAATTACGATAAATCGTATAAGTGTAGCGTGGTGTAAAAGCATATTCTGTAATGGCTAGTTTTTAATAATTTTACAACTAAATACACATTAGGTAGAGCTAATTTTCCAATATTTTTAATGCGAGTAAAAATTACCAGGCTTACGGCGCTTAAGATTCAGTAGCCAACAATGGCCGCACTTCAGGGTTCATCTGTTTTTGCGCAGCCGTTAATCGCTTCAGCAAACAACTCCCTCTGGTGATCTACCGACTCCGGGTGTCTAAATCCCGATACAAATCCTTATTGTATTGAAATCGTCTTCCGTTGGCTATTGGCCAGATGATTTTATTTCAAATGCCCCGAATGATATTTCGGTTAAGAAGGGAGAGTCGAGCACCGATTCCTCTGGGATACGTCTGCGTGCATCGCATAAAATTTGAATTTTCTATCCTCGTTTATAACACGGAATTTCCGGTCCAGAGAGAATTCTGCGATGGTAATTAACCGGTACGTAATACGTCTCGACAACGTAGACCTTCATGCACATCCGACGAACGGACCATATAGAAAAATCCCGTCATCGAACAATATTTTTCGCATTCTAAATTGCTAATTAACCATTAACTCTCTATGGTAGCATGTTTGTTTCGTAACCGCTTGTTTGTTGCGGCATAATAGCCTCTGTAGAAACCGGTTTTCAAGAAGTAAAATGTTTTCGCGATATCCTTTTTCGCAGTTTCTATTTTATACTGGAAGTGTTTTTTCCGATTCCCTATTCTGATTATATCTGATAGCCTGTAATTCGATGATGAACTTTCTTTTACAGAAGTGTCGACGCAATTTAAGAAAAGAAAATTTTCAAAATTCGTCGGTAATATTTTTTTTATTTTTTTTATTTTTTGTTTTTTACTTATAAACCCCGGTGATTTTTACCTCCAACGAATACAAATTAAAAACCGGTTAGTTACTTCATGATGCCGGGCTGAATTATTTTATACGTGTTCAATTATTTATTTACGTTTCATATTATATATTCTCATTCTCCGTTCGATCCACGTTGATTTCCTTTCCTTTGGAACCCTAGCCATGTGGGAATTGAGGGTAATAAGATGGCGGACTACTTGGCTAGAGCTGCTTCTTCCTCATGTCTATATTTCAATAAAATTTCAGTTCCCAACTTTTCGATTTCGATACTAAATTCCGGTAAGATATTTATGCTTCTTCCTTCTCTAACAGTCGTTCCTTCTGTTGGTCTACCCAGTCAAATCTTCCTACCCACCCTTGGTTTTATGACACTTTCCTATTTTGCGAAATTCCGCTGTAATCTGTATTATTCGTTTGCGCCTTAATCGTATTACCTTGAATCGCGTTTCCATTTAACTTCATCTCCTAACTGCCATCTTCATCCGAATAGCGAAGCTGTCTGCGATTCCAATCACATATTTTCTTCGAATGTCCTTTCCTCTCATTTGAACATTCTTTATTCTAATTTGTTATCTTTTGGATTTCCTCGCTCTCATTGCATCTCTTACATCATTTCCCAAATTGAATAATACCGGAAATGGAAGCTATGAAGGACGCTATAATAGGAATGATTGCCGGGAATGGAAGTGAAAGAATAAAGGAAGCACCGTATGGAGTAGGCAAACCGAGTTTCAGGACTATAGAAGTGAGAGCATTCTATAGATACAGACGCGCGTTCAAAGAAGATGTGATTTGTGTCACAGATTAAATCAACCATACTACTCTTTCATCACGCTTTCATTTTGACTCCCTCGCCAAACTGACCTTTGCACCCTTATTACATTTTTGTGATTGTAATCGTATCTTTTTGAATGTCCGTTCCTGTCGGCGGAACGTGCGCTATCCTTCATTCTAATTTACCATCTCTCAGGCTTCTTACTCATTATTGCGCCCCTTATATCCCGTTATTTCCTTCGTTGTTTATTCAGTTCTATCTACATTCATTCTGCTAATCTCTGATCGTATCTGTGTGTTTATCTAATCATTCTAGCCGGGAAGTCAAATTGGTGCGCTCTTTACTGCCGATCGCTGCGTGTTGCGTTCGGATTACATTTTTATCTGTTAGCCGATGCGCGATGGACAAAATGTCATATACAAAATAACGGTAAACTAAGTATGGTAGGAAAACGTATGACACACCTTTAAAATCGTATCAAGACGTCGCTTCGAAAACGACGCAGTTCAAGTTAAGAAAACCGGAAAGCAACTGCAGTGCACGAAGGGCACGCAAGACGGCAGTAGGTTGTTGTCGGAATGATCGAAGGAGATGTAACGGCTAAGGCGGGAACCGTTAGGTTCGGCGCCGAGAAGCAACGTATGAAGGTGAATATTTGAATGCGTCGGAATTTCGACAAAGGTCAACGAAAAGTCGAAAGAATGGAACCGAAATAAGGAAAATAAGAAGGGGTTTTATTTTGCAAAAACGACACGGTTTTGTCGCGGCGATTTCAGCTGCACTGTGAACGATCTTCTTTGACGGGGTTACATTAACTCTCATCGACTTTTTTGACGCGTCGGTCGTCCCTGTGTTTAACATGTTGGCCGAATGAAATGGCGAACAACATTTATGTACGAAACCGAGCTAGGGGTACCGTTGCGCGTCAAGCCTCATACTTACGGACTGTTGTTTAGTCTGAGCATACCGTTGCGGCATTGCAATCTAACGAATCGGTGACGCGAGAAAGCTGATTCTTTTTACATTTGTTCAATATTTCATATCAACTATCGCGTTGTTCAAATCGCATAAATTACGCAGAGCGATGATGTGGGGATGGCTTTTAAATAAAAACAATCGAAATGTTTTTTACGTTAGATAAATATATTTACGTATAAAAAAAAATTACTATGAATTCCCTTATTTAAACGTGAAAAAAACTGGTAGTAAACAGTAATTTATTATTTTGAGCTAGAAATTTACCGAATACTCTTTTAATAAATCATCCTCAGAACGAACCGGTCGTATTTCTTCGTTTTAAGGTTTTTTACGACGTCCATGTATCTCATTTACTTATAAACGGAGTTCCGTATCGAATAAGAAGGAAAATTCGCGTCACAAAACAAAAAAATGTTTTATATTTTAAAATATGAACTATAATTAAAAACCCGCTGAAAATTTACATGGCCGAAAACGAACTTTAACGAACGTTGTACAAACGGAATAAAAAAGAAACGAAAAAAAAAAACGAAAAGGAAAATTCACGTCGTAATGTTCGAACTGAATTTTTCGACACGCTTTAACCAAATATCGAATAGAATGCCGTGTCTTGGCCTTCCGACCTGGTAATTTCGGTGATTCCAGTTATCGTTCGGCTGTTACTGCGATGCACTTTCCTCACCCATCAAGCATTAGCTTTTGTGCTGGTTTCGTCTTCGTTTGGTATAATAGTAATTCAGTCTCGTAATAGACATATCGTCTTGCTGAATTTCGTTGACTTCGTTACGACACGTTTGCTGGATGCGAGATACGCTAGTCGTAGAATTCGCTTGCAATACTCGGGAAAAGCTATCGCTTAAAGTTCCGCGGTTTTCCTGCAAGTGCCGCCGGCCCGTGAGAACAACTACTACACTTTGATGACACGTCCGTGGCCTTCTCTTAATGGTACTATTTCATCGAGCATAGTGCGCGCGGGTAAACAGATTACCACAATGCGGCAAGTGCCGCTCTCTGACGTAATCTGGAGACCAATGTGGTTTAGCGGTACGCGTTATTCGCACAGTTAACTACTGCACTATTGGCGTTGTAGTGAATTTTGCGCGTGCGGAACTCAGTTCGCAATAAATCGAAATTAGAAAACGTTGCACGACAAAAGCGTAGTAAATTAATTTCTTTTCGTATTTAATTAGGCGCGGTTTCGTGAAAGAATCGAAGAAAATGCCACAGTATGATAAAACTTCCTTAATGTTTTTTCCTTTTTTTTGGTCCGACTTTCGCTTTTTGGCCAGTTACGGTTCCTTATAGGAATAATAAGTACTTCTAGTCTTCAGACAACGCGTTGCTTAATAGGAGAAATTTTTGCAGCAATTAAGCAAAATATTTCAAGTTGATACAGGGAAATGATTTGATAAGAAATATGATCTAAGTTCATGCGTAATATGCCATGACGTTCCAATTGGTGACCGTCAGTGTCGCAAAGTATCCCCAGGGCTGATTAATGAAAAAAATCGCTTCTATCGCAGGTTTTGTTTATCGGAGGGGTGTTTAGATGATTACCGAAACATTGTCGTACATACGTATATTAGGTACCGTCAGATGTGTGTCGTACATTTCTCTACGGCTGTGAATTTATTTTGGTCTCCCGTACCCAATTCTGCGCTAGCATTAACCGGTCGAATCGATACGAATAATGGAGACTTTTCAAGAGGAGGGGGGTAGCAAGTTTCAAGTTGATTTTATTCCTATGTGTTCGCACACGCATGCATGCTCCTTTACAGTATGTCTATTTCGCGTGTAATTCAAATAAAAACGGATGTAAAATTACATCGCTCTTTCGCTAAAATTGTTTAATCATCGAGCGTTTTCGGTTTTAATGAAGGGACTCGTCGACGACAAAACTGTCGTAAGCGTATCGTCCGCAACAATTTCAGATAGCCGTTGAATTAGTACGACATACAGGCCCCATTAGCGCCGCATTAAAAAGCTAGTCGACTGAAAACCGTGTCTGGCGGGAGTTTTAAGTACTACGAATTAAAAACTCGGTCGCCACGGATGAAATAAAATGAATCGTTGAAATGCTCGAGCGAAGCACGGAAAAAATAGCGTGGCACAATGCCTTATCGGAAGAACATGCAGAAAAAACAAGTTAGCAGCGACTACGTCGCGAATGCTTCCACAGGCAGAGCAGTAACTTTTAAGATAACGAACAGAACAGTCCGGGACAAAGGCTAGGCAATGACCAAAATGAAGACTGCTAATGTGCAGTCGAATGATGGCATTCTTAGACTAATTCTATTTTCGGGAAAATTTTAAGTTGGAGTTGGTTACTTTTTTATTCAAAATCTATGTCGGCCATTTTTCGTTTTCTTCACACCTAGTAGAGTGATATTTGTTGTCGTTGAAGAAATATTTAAGCTCGGAGCTACGAAATAAGGCATTATTCATTTTTTCCCCGATTTAAACGGGAGAACTATTTATTACGGAAATTTGACAAAATTTTTCAATGAAAATTAAAATCGTTACGCTGATCAATTCACATCGGCCGATCTTTTAAATTAATTAGTTCTGGCGCGAAGAAATTTATATATTTTCAATTTTCAAACTCGATCAAAGTAATATTTCGGCATAGCTAATGGAGACTACGATCGAACTTTACTCTCGGAATAATTGAAAATTTCATCGAATATATTTTTCTGACTGTTTTTTTTTTTTGTCCTATTTTTTAAATTCTTTTTCACTAAACCAACGTGAGTTCGCCACGAAGAAATTTTGTTTTTATTTAGGATTTTTTTTCCTTGATTTTTCTGCTTCCATTTTAATTTATCCGTGTTTACATCTAGCGGTTTTTTCTTTTTTCCTTTATATATATATATACATACATACTTACGAGTATATTATATGCAACAGTGCTGCAGCAGTATATGTAACTGGTAATAGTGAAATATGAAAAAAAAATCATTCTGAATTATTTTAAATTAAGAACTTACTTAAAAAATAGATAATAATACTTGATCAAAATAATGACGAATAATTATGTGAAAACGTAGCTAAACATTTTAAGAACAAATATCGACGGGAGAAAAATCCCCGTATTATACAGTACTAGGAAAAAACACACACAATTACTACGGCGACTTGAAGAATAAAGATATATAAAAGCAAGCGAAGATTTTAGCAAGTTATCTATACGGAAACGTATATATTGTAATGTCACACTTGGCTAGCAATAAAACTGGCGACTATTTTCTATTCTTTTCATTTCAGCAAACTAACAGAAGGTTAAATATGAACAGGATTAATCACGTTTGTACGCGCTACGTAAGATGCTTTACTACTGCATACTATCCATGAATAGGGCGTTTAAGATTTATTGAACTCTCGTCGTTTATACTTAAAAAGAGCGATTATAAAAACTTTGAGCGCTTTTAACATTTCCTAACATTAAACGGAGACCCTCTTTACCATGCTTTAACATGCGCGACATTTCGCTGCTTTCGACCACTTTACCGCTAAAAATCAAAAGAAAACAGAAGAGAAATACCGCGAAGCTCGCCATTGACAAAGCAAAAGGTGGGAAGACGATGAAACCAAGTCACATTAAAAGCAACAGACCATTCGAAACTAAAATAACCGGTACGGGATTATAACTCTGTAGGATCGAAGAGTTCTCACCAAAGAGAACCGGTTAAGTTAATTGATAGCAATTTGAATTCCAGAGTGGAGAGGAGTGGTATATTTCTAATCCTAAAATACTGCCGATCGTTGTTGGAGTGTCTAATAAAACACTTCTGACAGTGGTGAAACAGCGCCATTGGAAATTCTTGGAGGTCAAGAAGGAAAAGCTTTAAAAGAATATAAATGGAGAAATAAAAAGATGTTAAAAAATTTACGGGCAGAACCTAATAATAATGATTCGGAATAATCAGTCGGGGAGACTGCAGCGGATCTATTTGAGTAAAAAAGATACAGTGAATACGTATGTA